>CM054376.1:91531803-92781803 GCA_028858755.1 Ara ararauna | reverse complement strand
AAAGCAAGATTACAAATGCTACAGCTCTGAAACTAGAAAATCCATAACTTAGGAATCCCCGTATAGCCTCAACTCTCTCACATAGTAGAATTATGCGTAGGAGATTTGTTGGAAAAGCGAGGAAAATAGTTCCTTTCTGCTGACACCAAGCCTTGGGCATGAAGCATGGGACTTTCTCATTACTAGTGATCACTAAGTGCTGTGATTCTTGTTATGTAAGGATACACACCTGCAAGAGTCAAAGTTAAGCTGTACAGACAGCGTAAGGTCTGAAGTTTTGGTTGCCTTTGCATCCTTAACTTTCACAATAACAGGTACTTTTATAATCTCCAATTAAAAAATAAAGGGAGAAAGCAGTGACAAAAATTTCCTTCCAGAGCAGCATTCAGGCTGCAACCAAGTTCCGCAGACCTCAGTGTTTTGACTAAGAAAATGGCTTGCAATTGGTAGAGGGCTGCTATCCCATGCAAGGACCGCCTAGAGATAACAGTTCTGTCAGGGGCTATCTGAGAGTCAGTGGGAGAAGACTGGGCAATTTTGGATTGTCTTTCTGGTCCCACTAGCTTTAAATGGCCCAGTGTCCCTCCAAATGACTCAGGATGTAGATCTAGTCCAGAAAATCATTGTAACTTTATAGAAAAGGAAGCAAGTATTGGAGATGTATGATCTAATGTGGATTTAAAGCTACTGCAACTATAAAGTGGAAGTGTACTAATAGCCCTTAGACATCTTTGTCAAAAGCATGGGCTATGAAGTAGAAAGCATTACAAACGCTTACCTGCTGACAGAGCTGAGGCCTAAAATTCATAAAGAGCTCGCTAGACTAGGTCCAAGAGCACTGCTGTGTTTCAGGTGTGAGTCACGGACACAGCTGCAAGGCCAGGACCTGGCCATACAGTGCTCCCATCCTACTTTTTTTTTCCTGGTGAGGAAGGAAAGACAGGCACGTGAGCTGTTGGGTGGGATGGAATAGTGTGGGTCTAGAAGTCTGTTGGTCTGGATAGGTGTGGAGGGGGACTGAACTGTGTGGGGTCACCCTAAAGGGTGCATCTGCCTTGCCCTTGTCTTTTCTAAACTGGAAGCTTGAATGACTTTGTTCTGCTGCTTTTCTTTTTTGCCATCCGGACCTGTAAGGATCTTTATGATAGATGTGTTCGTAGATTTAACAGCTTATTGTGCTGAGAGCAAGTTAAGTTGTGGTTTTGTGAAGGTTAGCGCAATAACACAGCCAACTGGAATTTGATAGGCTACAAAGGGCATTCTAGGACAGACTAGAAGTGTCTGCTCTTCAGGTGTGGGGGAGTTAGTGCTTTGTTGCTGTGCTAGCTTAAATATGTTTCCCCTGACCTTTCTTCTTGAAAGTGATGGAAGTATTTGTGCAGCCCCTTTTATGTAACTGAAGTTTTTGGTTTGAAATAGAGATACAAATTGAACAGTTTTGCCTCCAAAGTATGTATTTGTTGTGGTTTCTAAAGGGCTATTAGCTGCCTTGTAATGGATAGTAGACACAACTAATTTGTTTCCTGTTCATAGTGTAACACTGCTTCATTAGTTTATGTACACATGCAACCAGAATGGTATTCAGGGTGTTCTGAGTTTACTTGCAACCTCAGGAGACCTCTGCTTTAGCTGTGTGTCAGTTGTGCACAGGACTGTGTGAACTGTGCATTGTGGGTTTTTAATATGTCAGGCTATGAGCTACACGTGCTTTACCTGGGAGGCTTGAACAGTTTTAGGTAGCAGCGAACATAAGAGGAGATGTGGAATATTTATGTAGTACTTAAGGTGTTTCTATCCTGAAAAACATCAAGGTTAAAGTTGAGGTGATGCTGCTGCTTTTGCAGGGCGCTCCCTACATTGCAGGGAGTTAGAGCTGTTTTAAGGTAAGGCGTATTTCTTCTTTTGGGTTTGTAATCTTGATTTGGTAGGCTTGAGTGTGTCCTGAGAGGTGAAGTAAATGGAGGTTGCATGCTGCACCAAAACTGGCTGGGGAAAGAAGAGAAATATAAGTAACCTAGAGGGACTTTAAAGTTGAATTTTACGATCTGAATTGCTAGGTGAAGTATCTTTAGTTTATGTGGGAGAAATAAAGAACTGCACTAGGACCTGCGGCAAAAGATTTGAACAGGGGGTCAAGTTTCATTTTTACAAATGAAATCTGTGTTTGTCTTGGAGCTGTTAAGATGCAGCTCTAGAGTGAGAACTGAATGGTGGTCTTACGTGATCCACAGCCATCCTATGGCTGCAGTTTCATAGCTCGTAACTTTTGAATTATGATAGCTCCAGACCAATTCTGTCTGTGATGTCAACCTTGAACTTCCCTGACATCTTTTTAATCGAGTCATCTGCCTGTCTCCATTCTGTAATTTAGCCTGATGGCCTGCAGAACTACATTCTAGGGAAGTGCCATGGAAACGCCAAGATATCATCATTAAGACATGAGCTGGGGGAGGAAGAGCTGGGCTCACATTCTCTTATGTGCTCTCTAATATGCACATGTGTGCACACACACACGTTTTGGGCAGCAGGAACCTCCCCAGTCCTAGGAAGTGGCTGACCCCATTTGGACCACTTTCCCCTGCTTGAACTCAAGGGTGATCTGAATGTTTGCTTTGACTTATCTGCCTTCTGTCCATCGACTACTAGTCTTCCAGCCATGCTCTTCACAAGCCTGTTACCGTCTCCTTGCTTATCCTTTCTCCGCTGATGTTATTCCTTTGCAATGTCTCTTTCCCCTCCCCCTGTAAAATCATCCCTTTGTGACATTGCCTTCCAATGAAAAATAAACAAGACATCTTGTCTCCTGCTTTGCTTTTATGTTAACTCCCTTTCCTTTGAGTTTGTCCTAGGATCATGAGCAGTGTAAGCAGAGGACCCATTCCTACTTTGCATGTACTCAGTGTTTCTGTAGCAAAAGCAACAACCCAGGAATATTTTGTTCCTATCCTAGTGTGATGTTACAGACTAATTTCGAAGTCCTTTTTTGTTTTGATTTGGGTTGGGTTTTTTGTGTGTTTGTTTTTTTTTTGTTTTTTTTTTTTTTTTAGAATTGCAGCTTCAGGGCCAAATTTACTAAAAAAAAAGTGTCAAGATTACAGATCTGTCTGATACCAGCAGGGGCCTGTTGCTTGCCCTGTTAGTGTTGCATGTTGGTGGATTTGTGTGTGCAGCTCTGCCCACGATTATTGAAAGTACTGAGGAGAGAAAATGGGTTTACTTTTAGGCTATTGTATCAGCACATCTTTTTCAGTTGTTTCCCTAAGCTTTTAGTCATTACTCATAAGTTAAATTCCCCCAATTTGCACTTATTTAACAATACAATGTATATTGTTTAGTGGCAGGTCCCAGCCTTTCCCTCACACAAATTCAGAATTCTCAAGTGAGTTTGCTGCTGCAGAGTTCAACTAGAAAATCTACGTGTGCATAATGATATGTCCTACTCTCATCTTGTTGTGAGACTTCTGGTTAGAGAATTCATCAAGTTAGAAGAAATAATCAACCCTTTTTAATTTATTGTGGCTTTCAGGTTTTTTAATGGGTGGGAAAGCAAAGTAAAACTTCAGATTACTTCCTGTCACACACGCTTGCTTTGTTCACTTCTTATGTGACTCTTAGGATCTGGTTGACATCCAAAAACTAACTGGATGGACAGAAATAGGGTGATATTTATAAGTTTCAGATAATTTTACTCCTGGTATATGTGCCTGGTATGGCACAAAGATTCCCCTAATTAAATTTTGTTCTTCTGCAGGCTAAGTGCGATAACTGTATGAATCCAGTTGTGTTTCCTAAACTGGTTTGCTGGTCAGCAAGTCCTAAACACATGGAAAATGACTATTGTGGAGTTTTCATACTTCTGTAGAATTTCTGGCTCTCAGTTCATGAGGGATTTTGTTATCTACTGTGTGACCATTTTTAAAAAGGTCAGGAAGAATAAAAGTGTTGAAAAATAGAGATCTGAACTGCAGTAAGATCACTTGGGAAAATTCTGGCGCTGAAAAGAGCCCTGAGATCAGACGGGTTACTACTTAGTGGGAGCAAACTACAATGAGACTTTCATCTGGCGAAGTAACTGTATCTTGATTTGGCACTCAAGTCTGTCTGAGATGGTGGAATTGTGATCTGTGCTTTGCACTAAAGTGAGAATGTTCTCACACTGCACGTGTGCTACTTTTGCACTGCTTTTAATTTCTAATAAGCCACATGGTGAACAGGCAGAGTTTGAAGTAAAGGTGCTTCAACCAACCACTTCTTTGTTGAAAAAGAAAGCAGAAATGAAAGAAAAAAGAGAACAAATAGCTGGATATGTCACAATTAGAGCAAGAGTTTTGTAAGAGGATAGCGCTAGCTGGGGGCTAAGCAAAATAGCACCCAATGAAGGAAATAAGAAGGGAAGGTATTTTGGGCATTTTTGAGGAAAATGTGACTTTTTGAGGCACTGCCAGTTTTTAATGAGAACCAGAGTATGAGGGTCTACATAGGCCATTATTTACAATGGTCTTTGTGGCAGCAGTTTGAGGAATAATGCGAATACAAACGTAACTTCCTCACAAAGTTCTGAGTAACATATTCCCAGTCAGCCAGAAGAGGTTTAGTGAGATTATTCCAATTCTTGATATGGCAGAGCTCCAGACAAATGTGTGAAGGGGGGAGCTTTAGCACCATCTGGAATCCACAAAGGCCTTCACTGCTGGCTGCCACCTTGAAACACTTACTGATAGAGAGATTTTTCTGAACCTGTTAAGCGCTTTCTTAGTTTATTAAGCTTCTTCTGCAGTATAAAGTCTAACAAGGTGTCCAAGGATCAGTGAAATAATAGGATGTCTTTCAAGAGGAATTGTTTAGTGAAGTCATCCTTTAAATGCAAAGAGCTGCAAAGGAGGTAAATTGTAAATGTTTCCCAAATAGGACATGCTGCTTAGTCAACTGAGTTGATGAAATTGCTTGTGGTAAGAGACCATGTGTAATCTTTTAAGAAATTCCACCTTCCTTTATTTGTTATAGATTCTTACTTGGTTTTCATTGTTACATGTGTACGGTTGTTATTACCTGGTATTTATTTATTTTTCTTCAAAATAATAAATAGGATTTAACTTCTGTCGGTGAAGAAAAAAAACATCTCCAAAAAGTATGTGTTCCTGCTGCTTATCAAGAGTTCCATTTAGCATTCTTCTGTAGCTAGAATATGTGCTGCCAGTGCCAGATGGCACAGTTTCTTAGAGAAGAAGTACCCCTTGCTTAGTAGTAATGCAGACAAACAATACCAAATTAGCATAAGCAAATGTCAGTGAGTTAACATAAAGCCTGTGCTATTTCTGTCTTTTCTTCTTTTCCTAGGCCATGGGTGTTGAGAGTGACCAAGAGATTGTACAGATGATTGGCACAGAAGAACACGTGATGGCTGCATTTGCTCCTAGTCTGGAAGAATGCCAAAAAGCTCAGATTTTTACCCAGATACAGGTGTTTCTTTTCACATGGCCAAAGGCCATAAAAATCTAAAGACAGTGGGCATTGGCCACTTTGCTGTGTCAGATCGACATACACTTTGTGTTTTGAGGTTTCTTTTTGGGGGGGTATTTTAAGCTGAGGGATTGAAAGGGGACAGAACTTGTCAAAAGTGAAGCTTTTCTTTCATTGCCCAACTGAGGAAAAAACCCAACGTCAAGAAATAGTTTGTTTTCAGAAACCCAGGGTTATGTTTTATAATGTATGGGACAAGTAGTTGATGTCCGTAAGATCATGGTTATTTGTTGAGGACAATTCCTATTTTTTAAGAAGTAATTGTATGCCCCATTTCGCAGAAGCCCCACTGTTGAGATATGACCATTTCATCGAGAGTAGATATTCTTCTCCAATTCTAATTTCTTGTATCAAGTCCACAATAATAGCCCCCTTCCATCCTACTGAAGATTTGCAAGAATTCTCTTCAGGTCATGTGTTCTTTTATAATTAGCCTGAACACAGGCCATTTTTCTAGTGGCATTTCCATCATGTCCATATTAATCTGCTAGAAGATTAGTCTTATTTCTGCTATTTCATTGTAAACTTTATCAAATCTTCTGATGTGTGATGTTGAGTGTTGTAAAGTGAACATCCTTCTAGTTTGCATCTTTTGGGGCTTTTCAGGGATAGAGGTAGTGTCAAGGCCTCCTAATTGAAAGTCATAAGAGTAAAATGATGCTGGAGGAACATAGGGAAATGTGAAGCATCCAGGAAAATAGAAAAAACAGAAATACAGAAGTTGCTCTGTGCATGAAATGTCAAATTAAATGAAAGTCAACATAAAAAGGACATGGAACTGTTGGAACAAGTCCAAAGGAGGGCCACAAGGATGATCAGGGGGCTGGAGCACCTCCCATATGAAGATAGGCTGAAAAAGTTGGGGCTGTTCAGCCTGGAGAAGAGAAGGCTGCGTGGAGACCTCATAGCAGCCTTCCAGTATCTGAAGAGGGCCTATAGGGATGCTGCGGAGGGACTCTTCATGAGGGACTGTAGTGATAGGACAAGGGGTAATGGGTTCAAACTTAAACAGGGGAAGTTTAGACTGGATATGAGGAAGAAATTCTTTACTGTAAGGATGGTGAGGCGCTGGAATGCGTTACCCAGGGAAGTTGTGAATGCTCCATCACTGGCGGTGTTCAAGGCCAGGTTGGACATAGCCTTGGGTGGCATGGTTTAGTGGGAGGTGTCCTTGCCCCTGGCAGGGGTGTTGGAACTAGATGATCTTAAGGTCTTTTCCAACCCTAACTATTCTATGATTCTATTTGCTGAAGAAGGTAACAGATGGAAAGGGTAGTCTGTTATTTAGTGGAGAGAGCAGTTCTTTGACGTAGGGGGCATGGCTTCATTTCCAGGCAGGAACTTCCTGTGTGGACTTGGATAGTTTCTTTCACTCATCTGATCCTGAATTCTGCAGATTAATTCAATTTCTTGGACAACTGACAAGAGAATAAGAATCCATTAATCATTGTATTTTTTGAGACAGATGTAGGTACCAAACAGCAGCGTTTGTTCCTATTAATCAGTGAGTGCCACCTCACATTTTAATATCTGAATGAAACTTAGCAAGTACACAAAAGAAAGGTGGAAGGTCAAATTGAATAAACTAGACATCTGAAATTTCTAGAATCCTTTTTCCTATCTCTGCAATCTCCTTTCTTTTAGTATTTTAGTAACGCTCTTCCACTGCTTCCCATTCTGTTTGCTAAAAAACATGTTATATATTTAATTATAATCAATTGTGTAAATTTTCAAGTTGTTTTTTTTTGTTAGCCTCACTTACATGTTTCATATTTTGCTCTGTGTTTGGAGTTTGCATTGTCTGTGGAGAGGGACTGAAGAATACATACAGATCTTCATGCATGTGCACATTTGCATAGATTACAATTCTGACCTTGACTCAAGTTAACTCCCACCATTGACAGGCACTGAAGTACATTGGAAACAAAGTACGAAGGCAAAGGATGTGGGGAGGCCCAAAGAAAACAAAGATGGAAGAAGCAAGAGAGCTGCTGGCATCAACTATTCTGACCCATGTTCTTGTATGTAATGTCGGGTTATTTTTTTAAAACTGGTGTAAATTTGTGTGTTTTTTTATGGTGTGAGCTTTGTTGGCAGGGGAAAATGTCTTTGAATGCTTAGTAGCTGAGATAAAGTAAATCATCCTCAAAATAAAGGGAAAGATTAGGATTGAGTCAAAAGTAATTTCTATGTTTATGAAATACTGTACCATTGAACTACGTATCATACAATGCATTTTTTTCTGCATAGCCAGGCATATCGGCTGTTACTTCAGGATCTTATTCTCATGATCTATACCTTTATTCAGATTTGTTTTCATTTACTATCTGTTTTCATGTCACTAATGTATATTACTTTTAGCTTTTTTTAAGAACATAATGTGCACAAATCCCTTTCGTATCTCCTCAGTCAGCCAGATTACCCACTGATTAAAATAGATGTGTTTGTCTGAGTAAGAACTAAGGAGCTGATCCTGAAACAGCAGTATGTTTTCAGTTTTGTTTTGTTTACAGGTGAAGGAATTCAATTTTCGTGCCAAGTGCATATACACAGCAGTGATGGTGCGCAGAGTAATTTTGGCTCAAGGAGAAAATAAAGTAGATGACAGAGACTACTATGGAAATAAACGTTTGGAGTTGGCAGGGCAGGTGAGTTTTTACTTAAGAGTGAGTTTTTACTGAAGAGTAAGCTTTTCTTACTATCTGCTTTTAAAAGATGCAAAATATGGAGCATCCCCCTGTCTTCTTGACTGAAGTGGTTTTCCTCATTTTATTTTTGTGGGGTGCTTTTCTGTGTTGACTCATAGATATGCTTCCCTGATTAAGACTAAGAAATTATATCCTCATTTCTGTTTTGCCTCTTTATACCATATGAATGAACAGAGCAGTGTAAATACGGTATTTGTCATAACAATGTTAGTGCGAAAAAGGCAGCAGTGAGATCCAGCGTCCCTGCAACTAAGCAACTGGGTAATAGAATAAACTGGAGCCAAATAGGTGCCTGTGTGTCAACTCTAGGCTCTCCCACTATGGGGAACTCAGCTTGTGTAGCAGCTCACAGAACAACCACTCAAGCCTCCTATAATTTGCAGAAGCCCATAAGATTGCTTATTTACTGTCATCTGCTTTTCTGGTCTCTAGAATAGCATGAATTAACAAAATGGTTTGAAGTTGACTTAAGCACCTAAATGAAAGTGGATTGTGTGGACTTCTCTGCTTGCAGAATTTTGACACTGAAGGTAGAAGTAAGAAAGGGCTGTGAAGGAGAGAACGGTTTGAGGTGTCTGACCGGCAATGTTCTTTTCCAGAGAGGGTGGCAGTTCACAGCTATTGGCCAAATTATGTTCTTCTAATGCAGTGGAAATTTAACTATCAGGTGAAGGAACTGCTTCGTTACCATGGCATGGATTTTTCCTTTCTATGTGTGGTTATTTGATTAACTTAGGTTAGGATTGGACTAATTTAATGTGCTCTGGTTTAACTTAAGTTGAAGTTTTGGCAGTCAGTATCATCTCTGGTTATTGATCATGCATCAAAACCTCGGACAAGTATACATAATGTGCAAGGTTGGAGAAACTGCATCTCTGGTCCCCCCCATGTTTTGCATTGGGATTTCTATTTTAGCACAAGTAACAATATCCATTCATTTTTGTTTGTATGCAGTGGGAATTCTGATCTTTTACTTTTTCAGATGTGTGATTGCATATTGTCTCATGCTCCTATTCACCTTCCCACCCTGCCGTGTCCTCCTTGCACACATGTGAGCACACACACAGAGTGCGCAGTCATTTCAGAGTAAAAACACATCTCAGAGTAAAAACACATGCTTTGCTTCCTAATTCTCTAAAGGAACTAAGATGATGCTCTTGAACACACTCTAAGCACAAATACAAGGGGGAAAAAAACTCCTCTTAACCTATTGGAAAAAAAAAATCCTTTCTTGAAAATAATATGTTTACTGTTCATCAAACTTTTGTGCTGAAGCAGGACATATTTGTAAAGATAAGGAGTGGTAAGAGGACATTACTGCAATATTCTAATGGAGCAAATATTTTAAGCTGTAACAGATTTATTTGGATTCTGGTGTAATGCTGTAGTTCATTATGACTGTAATCAGTAAAATGAGTTGTTGCTTTGTCATCGTATTGGTCTTATTTAACTGGATTGAAGGAGTAGTTTGGTTTTTCCCAGTATTTTTAGAGGCAGAAGGTAGAGCAGGTAAAAGGTTTTCTGCAAGCTCTATGAAAAAGGCATCTGCTTGCACAGATGTTAAGAACCAAAGTCCTTTTAAATTAACTGGGAAGAGGTTTTAAATGTAGAGGATCATCATAACAAAGCCAGTGTGTATTTTTTCTGCATCAAGGAGAACTATGCTGGGGGGGATGTGTGGTGTGGGGTGTTGTAACACTTGATTAAGAGTAGTTCTGGCTCCCCTGTGATATTTTAAAAGCTCATTTCAAGCTGAACACTTTAATTCCTCTCTGCCTTGTTATCAGTGTAATATTAATTTGATTGGATTACAGACTATAAAGTGTAGAGATTTTTTGCTGGTTTCTAAATGTTTGTGTTTAGCTAAGGTTGCATGGGTAAAATGGTCAGTGCAGGTTTGGTTTTTTTTTGGGGGGGGGGAGTGTTCTGTTTTGGGATTTTTTTTTTTAATGCCAGCATGTTCCTGGAATAAAAATCCTGTTGATTTAAAATTTGAATAAAGACAGAAAAAAGATTCCCATGTGAGGAGAAAAACATAGCGTTCTAAACAATGTCAAGACATAAAAGGCATTGTGTTTATAAAAATGTGTGAAAACAATAGCTGCTAATTTCACACCCCATGGGACAAGAGAGTACGAAATGTGCTTTAGCTTTAGATAACAGAGTTGTATCCACTAGCCAAGCTGGTTTACAGAGCTTTCTTATAGTCTTTCTGCCACTAGAGGCTTGGTAGGCCAGGTGCCAGCTGAGGTGTTAGCAAAACCTACCGAATTCAGGCTTAATCTTTTCACCTACCTTTTCTCTTTCCTTAATGTGTTCATTATTTGCTAAGCATTACTCTGTTCTTTGTCCTCATTTTTTTTGTTTCTAATGCAGCTTGCTTTGTATGGGTGAGATATGGAACAGCACCAAAATCCGGCACCCTGGAAAGCAAGGGATTTCTACCCTGTGACAAAAGAATACCGCCTTGACTTCAGAGATTGCCTAATCCCAGCTGTTCTGATAATATAATTAAGGCTGCCTAATGTCTTTAATTTTGCAACCAGTTTGTGTGAAAAGGAGAATTTGGCACTCTAAAGGCTTAAACTCTAAATAGCAATCTCAAGGCGCCTAATTAGAATTCTCTGACATTAAGCTAATTGGTGAAACTGTATTTCAGCAGCTTAACTTCTTTATTAATTTTTCTTAGCATTTTCAATGAAAATCAATTGATGAGCTGTCAGTATTTTTTTTTCTGAAATATAATTTGCTCTTCAGTGCTCCTGTCTGAAGCAGGCTGAAATACCCTGGACTAACTGCGAAATCCATTGAATATTATCACTAGCATTCCATCCTTTTTCTTTAATCTCTTGCTCTTGACCTAAATAATGCAGTTATTGTGAGATCAGCTTTGCCAGATAGTCAAAGCTCTTACAGACCACAAGTGTGGGAGTGAAATTAACAAACTGACGCCTTTCAGACTGGCAGACAGTAGCAACTTGGTGTACTTGGGGTGTAACTTACTTTATTAGTTCAGAGAAGAGATAGTGTGGCTTTATAATCCCTATGGCATGTGGAATTTTGAGATTTTTGCAATTTTACAGTCAAGAAATCAAATATGAGAAATTTTCTAAGTGAATTTTTTAGATGCTCCATTAAATGTTTTGTTAAATGTATAAGTTCTGCTCAAACCTGTTGAGATCAAATGTATGCCATGATTGAGTTCAGAACTGTCTAGTTGTTATTTGACATGACATCTTAAAAGTGTGCACATCCCTTCCTTTTACTTTTTCCCTACTTTTGCAATAATTCCCTCAAAATCTAGTTTTTGGAGACTCCAGTGGGTTCTCCTTCCGAATATGATGCTTCATAGAAAATGCTTTTATTTCTGATGAAAATACGACTTGAATGAACTGTAGCATCGCAGGTGAGTTGAAGGTGACTGGATTTCTGTTGACAGTGGTGAAAGGGTATTCACTTGTACATGTTTATGGTACTAAAAGCATCAGGAAGAGAAAGGTGTACAACACCTTCCTCTCATGCTAAGGCCAGGTATTAAAAAAAACACTAGACCAGTTTTCTGCAAAACCTCTCTGTCCAGAATGGAAACAGGCTTCCATTTTTGCTAAAGGTTTGCATGCAGTGTGTGTTATCACCAGTTTTACAATTTAGTGGCTGAACACTGTGTGTTCCTTATGTCTTGTAGAGTAGACTGTTAAAGATAATCCAGTCTTGCTCTCCACGAATGCCATTGGGAGCTTTTTATTGCAAATCAGATATCTGCCTTGAGTTCTCATATTTTATTTGTTATATTTTTATTCTTACATGCATTTGTGATGCCAGTGAAAAGAGTAGCTTATAATTTAGTTAGTTAGCTGCTTTACGGTGTCATTTGCCAAATGCTTTCGTCAGCCTAGCTGAGGCATGTAGGCAGAGGAGAGCAAATGAAAGCTGGTGGTCCATCCCAGTGACAGAGAAATGAGCGGTTTGCTTTCTTATTTCCAGAAGGTGAGGAAAAGTTTGGACTATGCCTGATGGAGACAGTTAAAATTCAGTTTAATTCTACATGTACAAAAATAAACAGTACAACTGACTCCAGGATGTCTTAGCTTGTGGTGGCTGAATACCTAGTTTGTTCAGCCCTACAATGCTTTGTATACTGAGAACTATCATTTCTGACGTTGGTAGCTGCTGCATTTGTAGTTCTTCTGACGCTTAGGAGCTCCTGTAAAATAGAGTCCCAGGATGGGAGAGCCAGGCTTTAGAATTTAGGTTGCTTGCTTGCAAAGCGAATCATTGTGAACACTTAAAATGTATCATAGAATGCAGATTTAAGTGTTTTGGGAAGCTCTTAGTGTCTGCAAGGAGAGGTTGAACAAACTGTAGGAGCAAGGCATATTGGAGATCAAAAGAAAGTCAAGATCACAAACTTTGGTAGCCTTTTCCTTTTATTTATTTTAAGGACTAGAAGTGATTGGTATACATCTGGAGGAAATAATTGGCTTAAATTGCAGCACTTTTGGAAGGTTGTACTGCTGTTTGTTTTTTTGGTTTTGTTTTTAGTTCAGTTCTGCTGTGTTACATAGCTTCTTTGCTTAAACTGTAGACTTTACTCACATAGCAGTGATAGTAGCACTTATAGAAAAGGAGAAGGACTTGGGGGTGTTGGTCAATGAAAAAAATGAACATGAGCTGGCAGTGTACTTGCAGCCCAGAAAGCCAACCGTATCCTGGGCTGCATCAAAAGGAGCATGACCAGCAGGTCAAGGGAGGTGATCCTGCCCCTCTACTCTGCTCTTGTGAGACCTCACTTGGAGTATTGTGTGCAGTTCTGGTGTCCTCAACATAAAAAGGACATGGAACTGTTGGAACAAGTCCAGAGGAGGGCCACGAGGATGATGAGGGGACTGGAGCACCTCCCGTATGAAGATAGGCTGAGAAAGTTGGGGCTGTTGAGCCTGGAGAAGAGAAGGCTGCATGGAGACCTCACAGCAGCCTTCCAATATCTCAAGGGAGCCTATAGGGATGCTGGGGATGGACTCTTCATTAGGGACTGTAGTGAGAGGACAAGGGAAACGGGTTCAAACTTAAACAGGGGAAGTTTAGATTGGCTATGAGGAAGAAATTCTTTACTGTAAGGATGGTGAGGCACTGGAATGCGTTGCCCAGGGAAGTTGTGAATGCTCCATCGCTGGCGGTGTTCAAGGCCAGGTTGGAGAGAGCCTTGGGTGGCATGGTTGAGTGTGTGGTGTCCCTGCCCATGGCAGGGGGATTGAAACTAGATGATCTTAAGGTCCTTTCCAACCCTAACTATTCTATGATTCTATGATTCTGTTGAATCAGGTGGACTCTGTGGCTGTAACTGGTTTTGCATAGACAGTGATGGGCCGAAAGTAGCAGAGTAAAACTGTATCTGAGTGAGGAAGCTACCTGCATAACCTGAGATATGTCTTGCCAGCTGTCAAGGGCAGCGATTGCTTCTGGGCCTCTAAAAATGCCTCTTTTCGTTCTGCTTGTCCAGAAAGAATGGCAACTGTTCACTTCTTGTGTTTCAGTCTGCTCTTGCAAACTATGCACTACTTCCAGGCTCTGTGCTGCTGAGTTGCTTGCCCTAAGGGCCCCTTAACAGTTGCTTGGGTGTCTGTCTTGTCCATTTTAAGTAGTTCCTAGGAATGGGCACTTTAAGCTGCCTTTTTTCAGTCTTAATGACGGAAAATTTCAAAGTGACTTTTCACTTACTTCTTTACTGCAATTATTCCATCCAGTGTTAGAATAGAAGCTGGTCTTGCCTTCAAATCTTGTACATAATTCAGGGTTGTACATTTAGGATATTAAATCTTTAAAAGTTTGTGAGAAGTAGATCAGATGGATTAGAATGCGATAATTTAGGGAAAATAGTAAATTGATAGCATATGGATGGGTAGGCTAAGATACTGTGAAGGAAGAATTAAAGCAAACCAGAAAGAGATGGCTGTGTAGGCTTAGGCCATTCTTCTGCTTGATTTGCTTTTTATTATAATTTCTTTGATATTGCAGTTTAATAAAACAAAAATCTTGTGAGATAAATATAATTTGAGAAGCAGAGAGGATATTTTTTAACTGACAACAAGTATAAAGGTAGAAATATTAAACATATTTATGTTGTGTGTGTCCGCCATTTCCAAGACCTGGAGAAGTATGATTTTTCCCTTAATCCAGTTGTTTTGTGTTTCCAGCTTCTTTCGCTCCTATTTGAAGATTTATTCAAAAAATTTAACTCTGAACTGAAAAAGATTGCTGATCAGGTAATCCCTAAGCAGCGTGCAGCTCAATTTGATGTCGTGAAGCATATGCGTCAAGACCAGATCACCAATGGCATGGTCAATGCCATCTCCACGGTAAGTATTGTTCTCATTCTAGTATGTGAAGTTTTTCCACCGTAGGAACCTGGTAGAGCTAGATGATTTTTAAAGTCCCTTCCAACACAAACTGTTCTATGATTCTGTGGAAATGTATACATTTTGTTCTGATGACTACCATCTTTGACCATAAAAGCAAATCTATTTAACATTCTTTACAGATTAAAATTGCAAAACTCTGTCATGGGCAAGGCCTTTGGAATTCACTGAAGAATCATTAATCATCAAACCACTTTTTATTCCACCATTTATTTCAAAGTGATGTTTTAGTGTTTGTGAAGGAATGGTAGAAAAAAGCAGATTTCAAATAGTGATCATGTTTGTGTTTATCCAACTTGCTGCCTTTTAGGTTCTGCTTGAATACGTGGTTCATGGTATTTTTTTATTACCTGGATTTAGCTAGGGTCACATTACATGATATGTCCAAAAGGTGGTTGAAAAACATCAGGAAAACATCATAAACAGAAGATAATTGGGTGGCGATGTAGGCAAAAAACCCAAAACCAACCTGAATTTTGAGCTCTTTAAGGGCGATGCCTTTTTGTTCCTATGAAATCGCTAGTATGAGCAAACTTGCAGCATAGGAATAAGTACTCCTCTGCTAATGATACTGGAGTATTTAACAGGGAAAACTGCTACATGCAAAAAAAGCCAAACCCATACTTAAACCTTTAAATATTTGTCTTGATTAGATCTTAGCCTGTGTCTGCCTCTACTATAATGGATATTTTCATTCGTGCCAGTGGACAAGAATAAAAATACAATTACTAGCTTTGTCTCTTACCTAACACATCTGCAAGAGCAATTTGTGAGATGGTTCCTGAAATCTAGCTCCTAGCTTGTAAATGACTTTGAAATCCATGATTTTTTAAGAAATTAGATTAGTCTGAGTATTTTAGTAGCTGGTAAAAATTGTGCAACTTAATTTTTAATCTTTGGTACTCTTGAGAGGGCTTTTCTGCTTAGCATGAAACTGAGTTTTTTATTCAGTTCTTGTAAACAAAATTAACTATACAAATTGCATCCAAAACCACCAGCAGTCTGTTACTTACAAATCCCAGTGTTAAAGCTTATCACTGCTTAATTTTATGAGTGCCCCAAATGTAGTTAAATCTCTACAGTGCACGTAACCAAAACAATTGACAGATTTGTTTCTGTAAATGCTAGTGCTTTCTCCTAGCTGGTGCCAGTTTTTCTGTTTGGACTGACAGAGATAAATCTGCAAACTATTCAGTACATATTGTAAAGTCTTCCTTCTTCCACTGTCTTTGGACTTCTGTTTTTTACTGCCACATAAGCAGTTAAACACCATCTGCTCTTAAGCATTGAAAATAATTTCTCAGGAACAATGCCCAGTGCACACTATTCAAGAGATTAAGCAAATACCATAAAAATCATTCTTGGAAATAACAATTTCCAATCTCTCCAGAATGCTTCAATGATAGTCTCAAAGAGCATAAAATAACTCAGTAAATTCATAATTATACCAGAAGCATGCAAAAGAATTCATAGCACTACTGTATCAACTGTATGGTGGTGTTCAGTGATATTTGCTGTAGGTCTTCTGTTTACTCTGGAAAATAACAGAAGAGAGGGTAGGTAAGGCAGTAACACCACAGGCCTAATTTCAGCATCTGCAGAATCATCCGATGCTGCCGAGAGAGCAACTTTCAGTTCATAGGAGTTTTCAGTAGGAAGTTCTCCACTGGGGATGGTCTCACAACAAATTAGCAGAAGGCAGTCCTTGGGAAAGTGTTACCTTTGAGGTCTTCATTGCATTTGAACTGACCGGTGACATGGTGGCTGGGGTAAATAGTAGTTGGGACAGAAAATTGCCGTATCTACTGCCTCAGGTGTTGGGAGCTGTATATGGAGTAGGTGTCAGGGCTTCAAAACTTGTAGCACCAAGTTTCAAGATCTTACAGTAGAGATTATTAAATCTGCTTGACATGGAGACATAACTGTGTCCTACAACATACGCTGAACTCCTCTGTCGTCCTAATTGAACCCACAAGTGATACTGCATGTGACAATCCTCAAACATGAAATCTGTGATGATCCCTACCAGAGAAGTTGGATAAACCTAATGCCCCCCACTCTTCTTCTATGAGAAGACACACCAGTGAGTCTTTTTCTTTTGGATTCTAAAAGACTTCAAGAGCATACAGACAGGTTTGATGTCAGACTTCTCCAGCATGAATGCGTTTCCTACAAAAATAACAAATTATGAAAAAGGCAGAACGGAAACTTTGTGGGATCTGTTGTGAAAGTGTATTTCACTCAAAATATCTTTTAAAAAAAGAACTCAAAAAAAATCTATAAAGGTAGAAGAGGAAAAAAATTAATTTAGCTAAATTTGAGTATTCATTCACCTGTGAGGGACACATGATGAAGAATCCCGGTGTGATTGAGTGTATAATAGCAAAAGTATCCTCTTATCTGACAGAGCAGTTTTCTGTTTAAACTTAAAAATACTTAGTACCAGTATGTTAGAATTAGTGTTTATATGCAGATAGGTAATTAGAAATTTGTTTTATGTAAATGGGCATCATTTGCTGAGTAAAGCTGCTCATATCATTCTGTCTAGGTTCTGAAAAAAGACAGATATTGTCAAGACGGGGATAAACTGCAATAACTTTTCTGAAACAGTCACTTTATTCTATAGGGAAACTGGTCTCTGAAGAGATTCAAAATGGATCGCCAAGGCGTGACGCAGGTATTGTCCCGCTTGTCTTATATATCTGCCCTGGGAATGATGACTAGAATCTCTTCTCAGTTTGAAAAGACAAGAAAAGTGAGTGGTCCTCGGTCACTACAACCATCTCAGTGGGGGATGCTCTGCCCATCCGACACTCCAGAAGGAGAGGTGAGGAACTTCTATTTTGCTTTCAGTATTTCTTGTCTTGAGGAATGGAGACACTGTTTATTTTGAAGCAGGTGAGCCTCCATCAGAGGAAGAATTCCGATGAGGAGGTTTCGGGAGAGGTAATTATCCTCAGCTTGATAACTTCTGTGTCTTCTCACATCCCATCTATTTATATCCTGGTCCTCCTTACTATAATGCCTTTTTTCTCCCAGCTGAGAGGACTGTCTGGAAACTGTTCAGAAATCGTTTGGCTGCATGGGAATGACATGTGGCCTCCCAGTTTTGCTCTTTTGATCATAGCAGAGAGGAGTCCTAAACTCTTACTGTTTTGCTCCGTAATAAACATTCTGCTCTGAAATTGCACTGTCAACCTGCAATTTTTCTAGAAACATATATTATTATTATTACAGAAACAGCTTTACCCTACAGTTTGAGGAAGAACAGTGTCGTATGTTTTACTTTAAAGACATCATCCAGCTCTTTCAACCAGATGTTTGATAGTGGCAGTCTTCTTTTTTTCTTTTTGTCCCCTGAATAGAAAGTGCTGGGGGAACTTTGAACTTTCTGGCATAAATATGTAGTTAATATGCGCTAGTCTCATTTAGCAGCTGAAATAAAATTGCACTGTATAAGATACTTGGATATTTTTAGTTTTAAAATGTTGAAATTTGTGTTAGAGCATGCTGGATGTTTGGCAAATTGATAAATAAACTGGTTTTGTATTTACATTATGCTTATAAGTAGCTGTTGCTTTAAAGGGAGAAATACGGTGTTATATGTGGTTGAATAACTTAAGAACTACAACTTCATAACCTACATTTTTTATTAGTTTGTAAATGCTAAAGCATTAGATTTCAGTGTAATAGAGAAAAATCTTCCTTTCTTCCCTCCTAATTTTCAGTTTACTTAATTTGGTTTATTTCTTTCACTTTATGCTTAGACTTCTTTTATTGTTCATAAATACAGTTAGTAGTAGTAATACTGTTAGTACTAGTAGTAGTAGTAATACTTTGGATTAGTAATACTTTGGATTAAAATGGATAAAAAATGGTTTTTGGTTTGGTTTTTTTTTTCATTTTAGGCTTGTGGTTTGGTTAAAAATCTTGCCCTCATGACTCATATTACTACAGATATGGAAGATGGCCCAATTATTAAATTGGCTAGTAATCTTGGAGTTGAAGATGTCAACTTGCTCTGTGGTGAAGAACTTTCATATCCAAATGTGTTCCTTGTTTTCCTTAATGGTATGTAACTTTTCAGCAATCTTGACTCATTTGTGGCTGATGGAGAGTTAGGTTTACAAGTTCAGAGCTTTATTCACAGCAAGTATTTAATTTTACTCTAATCTTTATGTATTTTTATACTTATTCATGCAAGTGCCTTGAAAAACAGAAAGGAAACACCAGTTGTTTGCAAAGTTTAGCAATGCTACTCTCTTTGAAACTACCTTTTAAAGGGCAACTTGCTTTGTGAATGGTTAGAAAAAAATTAGACCTTGAAAATAGGCCTTTTTGTTAAAGGGATGATTTGTCATGTGCTTTTCATCTGCACACTTATGTTCCTTCTACAGCTTTCTGTATCTACAGGTACCATGATATCACATTTCAAAATATTGACAGGTTAAAAACTATAACTGTGATTTTTACAGTAACCCTTTGTCAACAGCATCTACTTCCAGGGACCAGTATTTAATGTCTGTCACCATGAATAAGTTCTCCATTTACGTTTGAATTAAACAGCAGTTGTTCTTCAGTCCTGCCTTTTCCCAGTAACATAAAAGCAACACTTGACCAAACTGCATTGCTTTGCTCTGCTTTTCTGCAGCAGTATGTTAAAGATAAGGTTCAGTGAAACCACATGCACTCTTTTCCGTGTTATTTTATTTTCCAAAGGGGAGTGCAGAGCAGAATTAGACTCTTCCTTCACAAGCTCAATCTGTGGTATGGAACAAGGTAGTTATGTTCCACATGTAGATGTTCAAGTACTAAGTGAGGCAAAACAATTTACTATTCTGTCTACTAGTTTGTAGGTTTAACCCTTAAAAGGTTTCAGGCTTGTGGATGACTGACTTGCTTCTGATTTAAACTTGTAACCCAAGAGGGCAGAAAATCTTTTAAGTACAAATCCTTCAAGCTATAAAGATCTTTTTATTGTCTTGCAAGCTCCCTACACTATTATGCTTTGTCTCCTCCCTTAAAGTGTTCTTTGAAATGACACCACAGTTATTTTACATATTAAGATAACTTTGGTCAGGTGACTCTAAATGAATTTTACTCTTTTTCAATTAAGAGAGTAAAATACTCATAATCAAGAGAGTAAGATACTCATCTTGTTCATCATACTTAAGTACATCTGAGTAGTTTATGTGCTAAAATGCCCTGCTTAAGCATAGTAGTAGTAGCTTGTTGATAGCAGTAGCTTGTTGAGCTAAGTTCCTGAAGGAGGAATTTTGGTGTTGTTGTGAGTGATCACATATATCAAAAATACCAGGTCTTTCTAAAATTTCTGAGAAGGCAGCGGGACAGTTCCTTGATCTGCTCTTAGAAACCTTGGATTCATTTCAGTACAGGTGAAATTGCAGGCTTCAGAAGTGTTTTTTGCTTGTACACCAGTTGCTAAATGGGCACCTGAGCAGAAACATATATGAAGAAAGATGGTTTCTGAAGCCATTTGGAGGCAAATAGGTAGATGACCTGTGAGATTCTGATACTTAGTTTTTTTATGTTTCCTGAGAGAAAAAGAGCCAATTCTTATTCATGTCAGAAAAGGGAAATTTTATGACAACTCCTGTTATTTGCAAGAGGTAGGAAGTACTTCTGTGCATGCTAGATGTGATCAGAATTTCTAAGTAGAGTTTTGGATATGCAAAGAATGCACAGTGAATTTGTTCTCTTTCTGAACAGGTAACATCCTCGGTGTCATACGTGATCATCAGAAGTTAGTCAACACGTTTCGGATAATGCGTCGGGCGGGTTATATCAATGAATTTGTTTCCATCTCTACAAACCTTTGTGACAGATGTGTCTACATTTCCTCTGATGGAGGGAGATTGTGCAGGTAAACATCTCATCAGAATTCTCTCACTAGTGAACTTACTATAAACATTGTTTTATGCCCTGTAAATACACTGAGCTAAGAGTTTCATGGGTACAGATATAAGCAAATTCAGTAGGACTTGACCATCTTTTTTTCTCCATAAATAGCTCTCGTTCAAAACAGACAGGTCTGAAAACACGTCCTATATAGTCGAGCAACCTAAAAAAAAAGAACAAAAGCCCAAAGAAATCTGGTTTATCTGTAAACGAAATTCAAAACAAATTGGTTTTTTTTATCTTCTTAAAAAGGATGAGAGGGGATTAAAATCAACCTAATTGGCAACTCTAGTAATATCCAATGTCCTCAGAAGGGTTTTTTACTTCCTGTGAAGTGAGAAACAAGCAGCCATTAGTCTGGTATCCCATGGGTGTGATATCACATTTTAGAATGAGAAGCTACTCATTGTCTTCAAGGCTCTTTGCTTCTGATGCAGAACTTCCTTAGGTATGTGTATCCGTTTTTTTATAATACCAAGAATTTGTTTAAAATGACACCACAAGAATGTAATACCAAGAATACCAAGAATAATACTAATTTTTGTTTTTTTCACTGCTTACCTTTAAGTAGGTAGGAAATTCAGTAAACCAGTAAGGAAGGTCTCTGCCTTGAGATGCGTATGCTCTTTATTAGACATAGGAAAGCAGAAAGGAATTGGGTGTCTAAAATGACAAAGAATGGAGCATAACAATGTTTTGAGACAAAAAATCATGTTGATTTATAGCAGAAGCTAAAAATTCCAGTCAC
This sequence comes from Ara ararauna, assembly GCA_028858755.1. Classification (NCBI taxonomy): domain Eukaryota; kingdom Metazoa; phylum Chordata; class Aves; order Psittaciformes; family Psittacidae; genus Ara; species Ara ararauna. The sequence goes on along the minus strand of CM054376.1, from coordinate 92,760,492 downwards.
ATTATAGCAACACTGTGCAGCTAGTTCAAAAAGGGAGTAGCCCACTAGCATTGACTACTTGTGTGCGTATTTTGTGTGTACTTTAGAGAAGCAGCAGTCACAACTACAGTTGGCATTCCACCTTATTCATTAATTGAATTTCAGAGTATGTTGAAAGTTGGAGACACACTAGAGGCTCCAAAATAGTACATGTACAAACTATCAGTTAATCATACCTCAAGAGATAGAGTAGGGGCGTATTCAGTGGCAGAGAAAACACTTCTCCAGTCAGGGCTAATGTCAGCCATTCTGCAGGTTTGGAGATGCAGCAAAACTTCTGATTTGTAATATAAAGACAAGTGGTATCATCTAGATTTCTAGGAGTTTACCAAGTTTGTTTTGTGGCAACACCACCCTGTAATTGTTCAGCTACCCCCATTAACCATTTGAAAGTAGTCTTCAAACCATTATTTAGACTTCAGAGTGGACTCCACAAGTGTCTTGTAGCTATTTGCTGCTCTTTATAAGGGCAACTTGTCCAAATAGCAACAGCCCTTGACTTTTCATTCTTGCATGCCATCCTTTGTGTCAGTGTTTTTGTGTGGTGAGGAAGCCTTCAGAGATCCCTGTGTTGTTGAAATTTATGGATTTATCTGAGGTCACCCATAGTAAATGCCTGTAATTTACGTTATGTAAGTAACAGCAAAATGCATTCTTGCATGTGGACACTCAAGCAGAAACTGTGTTTGTTCAGTGTTGTATGAAGTCCCTGCAGTATCCATAGAACTTAATGCTGTTCTTAGATTTGTAGATTGGGAAATCACATATTTTAAAGTCACCAGAAGATGTGTAGGTAAAACTTGTAACACGTTAGTTTAAAGATTTAGAGGGGGGAAAGAGGCTTCCTCCTCAAAATTGAAATCTTAACTTTTCTTGTATTCTTTTTGGGTACTTCATAGACAATATGTCAGTTCAGAATATCTATGTATCAAACCAAAGTTTGAATAATTACTGTATTTATGTGTTACCTGCCTAAATATTTGTTATGATGATACTTTTGTTGTTTTGGTTTTTATTTTAATTGTAGACCCTACATAATTGTCAAGAAGCAAAAACCTGCAGTTACAAACAAGCACATGGAAGAGCTGGCTCAGGGATACAGGTACACAATTCAAGTAGACCATATTATCATAGAATCATAGAATAGTTAGGGTTGGAAAGGGCCTTAAGATCATCTAGTTCCAATCCCCCTGCCATGGGCAGGGACACCTCCCACTAAACCATGCCACCCAAGGCTCTGTCCAACCTGGCCTTGAACACCGCCAGGGATGGAGCATTCGCAACTCCCCGGGCAGCCCATTCCATGTTTGCTAAGTAAATACTGCATGGAAATATTTCAGTCAGCCAATATTTCAATATTTTGGGGTTAGCTATGTAGAGAAGTTTACTCTCTTCTATAAATTAATAGTTGGTGTATTGGAGGTTTAAAGTCAAATTAAGTCTGGTGGTCTTTTTACTGCTATGAAATTGGTAATTTTACAGAATAAATGTATCTCACAGGCTCATCTTTTTGCAAGTGGAAGGCCTGAGGCAGTATCATCCTTCTCCTCATTGAAAAAATCAAACATTTTGGAGGAATATCAACTTGGTTGCCCTAAACTAGGCACATTCAGAATTACTTTTGAAACTCCTTGCACATTCTTAGTTTGGTTGTTTAAAGTAACACACAAAAGTGTTTAAATTTAGCTTTAACTAAATTTTGCCAGCCATTGCAAAGACTTACTAGATTTCCCTTAAATTTGCTCACATTTATAGTGATGATGAGTACATGCAGGAAGATTTTATTTAGTTGTTCAGATAAATGACATTGTTCAGCCAGACTGTGTGAATCAGTAAATGAGCAAGGGGCTTAATTTTAAAAAATACCTTTTCTTTAACTATGCAAAATGCGCAGAACTTTTCATGTAAGAGTATTTTTCTAGTGTAACTTCTACACATCACATTCCTCCAATATATGTATTACATATTTGTGCAGAAATGCAAGCAAAGACAGTACTCCCAGTGTAATTTTTTAATTTAACTATAGGAATTTTGAAGACTTCTTGCACGAAGGCCTTGTTGAATATTTGGATGTGAATGAAGAAAATGACTGTAACATTGCACTGTATGAACATACAATTAATAAGTAAGTATGCATTCAGATGAAACACTGGTACAGTAAAAGCTTTCATAGGGTGACTCTGAAGTGCAACCATATTAATAATGTTACTTTTTTCTTACACACTGCTCCATTGAAGTACAGTTTCCTTGGTTGAAATAAGTCAAGAGGAAAGCTAAAGAAAGAAATCTGTTTACACATATCCTAAATTTTATCCAGGGGTTGGTTACAAAAAGGGGTTTAGCTTTTCGGTTTTGGGGGATCTAAAATATGTAATACTTAAAGATATATCCTGTTTCTTTTGTTCTAATCGTTGGGCTGCTTATCATAAGTAATTTTATACAATAAGAATCCCCAAGGAAAATGATTCCATGTGTTCAGTGATGATCTAGCATGTCATGACTGTTACTTGGGAAAATCTCTATGGCTTTCAAGGGTCCCTAAGCAACCATCTTACACTAAAGGTCTCAAGTATTGGAATGAGACCTTCCCTTTGATTTTTAGATGCGTAGTAGGCCCTGATAAAAAAGTCTGTATCGTTCAGTGTATTCTTTACCCTATAAGTTAAACCTATTCCTGGTATGTGATTTTCATTTAGAAAGGTTTCTAGATTTGTTGTGGTTTCTACGTATCTGAAGGACCTGGTGCTTTGTTTTTTTCCCTGTGTCTTGTGACAGTGATAAAGAGCCCACATTACAGGAAGGATTCTTTTAAATTTTTAAGTCCTCCTATCTTTTTTCCTTTTTTTTTTTTTTGTTTTTCTGACAGTATCCTGTCAAGTGAATATAAGATGTTAGAAGATGTTAGAAGTTACCTCTGTGAAATGGTTGATCAGTAGATTTATGCAGAAAATACATTTTCTGAATGTTCTGTCCTGGCCAAGCACTCATGGAAGCCAGTAGAAATACATCATTGATTTCAGTAGATCTGGATGAGACCTTAAGTTATCTTTCACCTTTGCCAGATGAAATGCATTGAATCTGCTACTTAAATTGTACTCTGGCCAGGCTTTTGAAGACTTTATCACTGTAAGAAATTACTCTTGCGTGCTCTTGGCTGGCTTCTGTATACATGAGCAGAGGAGAGCACGCACAATTGCTGTCATTTGTGCCAAAATTAAATAACTTCCACAAAGCACCAGGGCTGAAAAGTTTAAGTTACAGGGCACCTGACACAAGTGGGAAGATTAATGGGAGCGTATCACATGAAATCACTATTTAATCGGAAATAGGAGGAGACAGTGAACTTCCTGTAGTCTAGTGTGAGGAAATGACTACACAATAACTGCCAAGAACTTTTGGGAGATTCTTGTGTTATCCATCTGTCGTGGTTTAAGCCCAGCCGGCAACCCAGAAACCACGCAGCCGTTCGCTCACTCCTTCGCCTTCCTCCTCCTGCTCCCGGAGGGATGGAAAGGAGAATCGAAAGAATGTGACTCCCACGGGCTGAGATAAGAACAGTCCAGTAACTAAGGTATAACACAAACCACTGCTGCTACCACCAATAATAATAATGTTAAGGGAAATAGCAAGGGAAGAGAATACAACCGCTCACCACCTGCCGACCGATACCCAGCCCGACCGAGCAGTGATCTAACCCTTCCGGGTAACTGCCCCTAGTTTTACATCCTGGGCATGATGTGCTGTGGTATGGAATACCTCTTTGGTCAGTTTGGGTCAGGTGTCCTGTCTCTGCTTCCTCCCAGCTTTCCCTCCTCTCTGGCAGAGCATGAGACTCAGAAAGTCCTTGGTCAGACTAAACATTACTGAGCAACAACTATAAACATTGGTGTTATCAGCGCTGTTCCCAGGCTGAAAGTCAAAGACACAGCGCTGCACTAGCTACTAAGAAGGAGAAAAAATGTCTGCTGCTGCTGAACCCAGAACACCATCAGTTTTGAGTTTAGTTTCAGTGCTTGTAGCTAATAGTGGCATAAGTATTTGAGCTTACACTGGATGAGCATGTTGCTCCTTGTGTTTAGTAGTGATATTCCCTACATCCTGAGGAGTTGGTTTGTGTACCCCCTTCCCCCAGCTGATCATCTTGCATTTTAAATGGTGCAACCATGTTGGTACAGCTTGTTCTGGTAATACAACTGATGCAATCCACTATTGTGAAGTATCCCATTAACATTCCTGCTTTTGTAATGTAGGGTTCTTTTAGCTACAGTATCCTCTCTTTACCTTCCCAATCCAATTAGGGTTTTTTTCTTTGGAGGATTTGACTCTATTTAATGCATTCAATTTCTTCCTCACACATTTGTAACTCTGATTTTCAAAATCAAAAGATTACCTCCATTTTTTGGTCTCATTTCTGGCAGTGACATTTTGACTTGCAGAAATTAAACTGCTCTGTAAAGTTTGAAGATCTCTTATTAACACTGTGGAATACTTCATAATATATGTGGAATACTAGGATCTGCAGATGTTGCATCTTCTTTGGTTGAAATAGGAAAAATGAAAAAATAGTTGTATTGAATATCCTATCTGAAAATGTGCATGTAGTTCTGTGCCCTAGTACCTTCTGAACAAATTTGCTGACTTCACTGTCAGTAAGTCTTAAGCCTTTTGTTTTATTGTTTGAGAAGTGTCGGCAGTTCTGTGAAGTTCTGCAGAATGGGGAGCAGTCTGTGCTTTAAGTTTGCTACTTGCTTCTGAGACCATTTTGCAATTACTTGACTGCAGTTAGGATTCTGCCATTCATATTTTCTTAAGCCAGGCTTCAGTTAACGTAGCTGCTTTTTATCAAGTGAAGAATAGTGGCTCTCCTCTGACCAGCAGGTGATTTTTAGGTTGCTTAAGCATATTTGTGATTTATAAAGATTTCTGGGTACGGTAGATCATTTCACTAGGTTTGCTCCTCAGGGTTTCCGTATTTTTTCAGTTTTCGAACTTCATTTTTCCAGTAGTACATACATTGTTTATGTAAATTCCTGCTGGTCCTTGTCTTCAGTCTTGTGGGTAATTCCTCAGCCTTTTTGAGCTTGTAATGCTTTGCTGGCTTTTAAGTGTTGTAAAGATTTTGCCAGTCATTTCTTTTGCCAGGTCTTAAAGTTTTGTAATCAAATTAATGTGATTAACTAATTTTAAAAAGTCTTCCAAAAGACTTCTAAGAGAAGTCAAACATTAAATATGGGATTTTCATAATGCAGTGGGTTAGGCATGTGGGAGAAGCAATGCATGCCTAAACCCAAGCTCTGTGTGATAACTCCAGAACATTGTGAAAGATATTCTTTGGGTAGGTTTTGTTAATATTATCTTTAATTCAAATTTCCCTATTTCATAGTTACTTATCTTGATTTAAATTCAGATCTGCTCCAGCCAAGCTTTATTGTACATTCCATCCTTAGTCTTTAGTCTCTCCACTTGCATCCCAATGCATGTTAAGGTTTAATTGTCTTTATTGAACATGGACTTTCTGCTCTGAAGGTCATGCCAAGTGGAACAGCTTTTGATATTTCTCAGTCTTTACTCCTCATCCCTGTCTTTTTACATGTTATCAATACTGCCTTTTAACAGTGTAATTACTTCCAAAATATTTGCAGAGCTTTTCCAATAGTGTTTTATTATGCCTTATGGCACTGGATCTGCTTTGGACATAGATGTTTTCCCTCTAGCTAACTATGTAACAGACCTTGGAAAACTAAAACTACACTTTTATTTTTCCTAGTACCTGAATCTGTCTTGAATCTGTCTTGCTCTTTCTTCCTCCACCTCCCCAGTTGATTCCTAAGATCTCTGAGTTTTGTAATTTCATGTGTAGGACTCTCATTATGTGAGAAGATATTCCTTAAGGCGTTTTAGGTCTTACTATATAAAGTGATGATTTATTGTCTTACTGAGCTCCCTCAGGTTGTCATTATCTGGAGGCTTTTTCTCCACGATGGAAATTCGTAAACCCTCATTTATTTCTCCTTTATTTCTTCTCATGTGGAAACACTTAAAGCCAAAATAAAGCTTTTTGTAAAAAATAATAATAAAAAAACCCATAGTGAATCCATATTTTGATGTCCTGCTGACTTACATTTTCCTAAACTGAATTAGCTGAAGTATTATGAGATACTGCTAAATTAAACAAATTCTAGTGAAGATGTTTGTTCCCAAGACTGCTATAATTGGTATTCTTTCCTTTAAGAGATACAACACATTTGGAGATTGAGCCTTTCACGCTTCTTGGTGTCTGTGCCGGACTGATTCCATATCCTCACCACAACCAGTCCCCGAGAAACACTTACCAGTGTGCCATGGGGAAACAAGCAATGGGTAAGCCTTTTTTTATTCCTTTTTTGAGTGTTAGGTAGTTTTTGAAGGTAGGTAGCAAAAGAAACCAGAAATTCTTTCTTTCTAGTTCATGTAAAAGCTTTGCTGGGGAGAGGAAATTGGCTCTTCTTTTTAGCTTTGAGGAAGAAAGAATTTACTTGTGAAAGCTGAAAGAATTAAAAGCAAAAATACCATTCAGTTTTACTCAATGAAGATCAGTCATATCTGCAGGTCTTAATACTTTAAACAAAAATGGAGAAACTGGGGCACTGTTGCTTTTTTCTTGGGTTTTTTTTTTTGATAGCTGTCATGACTTTCACATTTTCAGCATAGCTGCAAGATTGACAGAGTTGTTTTTTTCCTCTTTATGCTCTAATATGCTGTGGGTTTCCAGACAAAAAGAGTTTAAAAGTGTTCTCACAAAGAGAGACAGAGCATGGAAACAGGAGAATTTCCCTGAATAGTTGAGTAGGTGTCCTAAACATGAATAAATAAGTAATTACATTGATATTAGAAGAGAGGAATCAAAAATGTAAAAGAAAATGTTCAGTTACTTGAACACTTCCTGCAGCTGTGTTTTTTTTTCTGGTTTGGATGAAGAGGGCAAGTAACAGCTCTCAGTAAAATGACTGAAAACTGCATCACTTAATAGTTTTTTTACAAATGTGATATTTGTTCATTAAAACCCAGTGGTTTTGCATTTGTTGTCATGGGTAATTGACACTAGATAAGTTCTAATCCTTCCTTTAATGCACAGCTAAACTAACATTGAAGCATCCAAGTCATATGGCCCGTGATCAAACCGGAGTGAGTCCCAAGAAGAACCTGACCAGTAGTACATCAGTTCAGACAGCTGTATTCAGAGTGGTTCTATACATGCCAGTTTTATGTGTTGTGTTGATTACTTGCTCGCAAGTCGAGACCTACAGTAGAACAACTCTGTGTCATAAAAAGCTACCACTTCTGTTAGGTTTACTAACCCATTTGTAGGATGCTGTGTGTTCAAAACTGAAACACTGCACCTTTTGTGAGATTTCTCCCGCAGAATTAATAGCAAAGCAACTGCCTTGTGCTGAACTGTCATGTTTGGTGCATCAAAATAGCGGAAAATAGCAACAGATGCATGTCCTCCCTTTACATTTAAAAATAAAGAGGAGAGATGCAATCTTTTTCCTTACAGTTCTCCCCCATCCCATTATCTTTCCCCCCCCCCGAGTCTCTATTTTATGACTATTAGTCTCAGAAGGTTTGGTTAGTTACCACACACAGTTAAGCAGGATCAGTGTGTACAGAAAGCCAATTCAGTATCTGTGGAGTTCTTTTGTAGTTTTCTGTGTGAAGGTTTTTTTCCCGTTTTGTTTTGAGTGTCATTTGCAATTCATTGTCTGTGTTTTCTGAGGTTGGTGTATTCAGCTGCTTTGACCCTAGGTCTTGCACATTTAGCTCCTTGGATACAATCCTCTGACGTTCCTGCTGACGCTAGGAACACAAAAGCCATTGAATATCTTGAGCAATAAAAAAAGCCTTTGTGTCAGTTTGTTATGACAAAACACCTGACTCAAAGAATAAGCAGCTTGATAAAAGTACATTTTAAAAGTTGGCACATGACCTGAGCTGTATTTTCCTCTGCCTGAAGTGTCTGCAAACACCTGAAGATTTTTGTAATAGCTGTTAAAAAAAATAAAAAGCCACCATAAGTGACAATATATAGAGGCAGAAAAGATTTTTATCTACATTTATTGATCAGTTGACACTTAGAGAATATTCCTGAAGCATTTCACCTGGAGGCAGAGTTCTGTTTATATTTAGGAGGAGATGTGATATAGTGCTTCAAACCCCCACCTTTCAGTAACTATCTTATTTTCTTTCTCCATACTGAAATTGCGGAGCAGCTCCTGGTCCAGCACTGCCATGTAGAGAGTCTCATGTCCAAGTCCGCTGTGCCACTCCCTTGGCTGTCAAAACCTGGGGGCATGGAGAGAGCCCTGGGGCTCAGACTGGGAAAAGAGAGCCCTGTGCTACTCAACACTGACCCCCTCTGACCATGTCACCGGGCTGTGCCAGCAGCTTTGGGTGCTTTTAGCTCTTTTTTTAAGCAACATCAAGCCAGGGAAGGGTGTGAAAGCACAAGTAAATGGAGAGTGAACATCAGAGCTTGCAGTGGGGTCTGTAATACAGTATCCCTGACAAGTGTTAGGTGTTAAAATATTAATGTTTCTGCAGGATAACATTAAATGTCCTGAAAAGTGTCCTTTTCATGGCCAGAGTGAGTCATCTTGAAGGAATATGGCTGAGTAACTGGATTTCAGTGAAATGAAGTTGAAAGAAATCCCTCTGTTTTGGCATAGATAATTTACCATATGTTGCAGGTCAAACTGTAAGACTGAGGGGAAGTTATGATTATGTGGCAAATAAAACAGCAGCTGCAAAGACCTCAGTTGAATGTTGACATTTGAGTGCAAAGTTAACAGTTGTATCTTAAATCTAAGAAGTATTTAAGATTAAAATACAAGAGTCTGTGCTGTTTGTATTCCATGTGTTGCTAAAATAATGTTTAAGAGGATCAAAGGCTCCTACAGTTAGTGAAATCATTTTGAACGGAGCTTCTCAAGTCCATTAAGACATAGTTTGACACACTGTACCTCTGTGACTGTGAAGTGTTGTATAAAAGCCTAATGTCAGAAACTAAAACATACACATTTTCCTGCCAGTAATCCACCACATTGCATATGCACATGCGCATCTGTGAAAGCAGCAGTGTGGGTACACAAAGCAAGCTGTACACTCTCACAGCACAACTGTGCGCTGCACTTTCAACTCATATGTCATTACGTGAGTCTTGAGTAAGGAAAGGAGGGTTTGGGTGCTAAAGATTACTTTAACCTGTGAAAAAGTAGAAGTATTTGAGGGAGGGTGGTAGGTGGGCAAGCTTTGTTGCAGATGTTTATGTTAAAGCAACTTCTTTGATATTACGAAAAAACCCTCTTACTGTATTATGTACATACTGCTTTGCTTCTGTGAAGTAGCAAAACCCTTTGTATGCTGCCTTACCTTGTACTGTAACCAGCTGATTATGTTAAAATTGAGTTGAGAAGACGAATGTACTTCAAGGAACTGAGTGCTGGGGGTTGTTGGGTTTTGACAGTTATGAAAGGCTTGTTTGTAGGATGAGAGCTAACAGAGAACTGAAACAAACTTCAAAGCAAAACCAGCTGTTGCTGGTCATCACAGCTGGACCTGGGCGTCTTATGGTCAGGGCTCAGTTTTGCCACTGTTCTTTGAGGAACAGCATTTGTGCTCTGTGACACAGTCTCTTTTTGCCAGCTCTTCTCTCCCTGGTAGCAGGCACAGAAGTGCTGGGACAGAAATGAGCCAGACTACTAACCCCAGTTTACCCAGTTTAACTACTTCTTAATCTGTCTGTGGTGAAAAGAGTATTTCAAATGCTGAACGTCCAGATCATTTAATGCGTGTACTGTGAAAATCCCTCTGAGATGAGTTGGAGTCCCCTCTACAAGGCTTAATGCAGCATTTAAAAATTCCTTTCTCTGTTGATTTGTGCTAATATGTAAGGACAGAAAACTAGAAAATCCATGGTGAAATCAGGAGAAATACAGTAGTACGGCAGTTCCTTTCTTGGTATGTGCAATAATATCCCTTTTGGCTCATATCTCAAGTAGATTGTTTTCTGTATCCCTCTTACTTTGATTGTACTATGTAAAGTTGCTCTAAGTAATGCACCAGAGAATTGAATAAATGTTTGTTTTAGCTGACTGTTTATTCTGGTGAGTTCTCAAAACTCTGCATCAGAATAAAAATACCCTACTTATGCTAAATATCAATAGATAGCATTTTTATAGTGATTACTTCACACTGGAAAATGATCAAAAGATACTTAAAAATAAGAGGTCAGGAAATGGGAAAAGAAAGGGAAGAATGCACACATGCATTCACAATACACCAAGCAAAAAAAAAAGAAGGCAAGAAAATAATCTTTGTTGTATCCAGGTCAACCTTGTGTGTTTTGCTTTAAAGAGGGCTAATTACCAATGAGAAAAAAAATTGGTTCTTCTGTTGGGATCATTATAAACGTGGGTCACTGTGAGCGGGGTTTGTTATGGTGAACTTTAATTATACTTTACTTTTGCTTGGCTGTTTGGCTGAAGCAAACAAGGGCTCTGTTCTTTCAGAGAGAAAACAGGAATGAAGCTAGTGACTTCCCCCATTTCAACACCCACAGTGAGGTCTCATCCCAACACACCAGTCCTCACAAGACAAGAGCTGCTTCTTAATTTTAAAAGAGCAGATTGTAGTTTAAGGCTGTGGTTTGTTAGACCAGTCTAGAGAAGGTGTTATTTATATAACCATTAAATCATAGCCATTAGGACAGATATTGTTGACATAAGGCATGCTTTTTGGCTAATTTATTTCACTTCTGCACTTGAATCATTCTCTAACTGGCTTCCTTCTGCTAGGATATCCATCATTTGTACATATGTATATGTTTTCTATTTGATACGGTACAGCATCAACTCCTGAAGACTTGACCGAAAACAGTTTATTATTGAGGCTCAAAGTCTCAGTGATGTCAATCACTCATGGCTTCTTGTCTGATGCAAACAGTAATAGTTCTGTTAGGCTCATCTGAACCTCTGATAAAAAAACACCAACTTTGAAATACATGAAGCTCTGAGAGGGAAATAATTGCATTGCCTGAAATAAGTAAAAATGTCAGCTGTAATCCTTGATATATAGGGGATTTCCACAGATTTTTACTGGGGTATAAGACAAGTTTTGCTACGATCAAGTGCTCTCTGGACATCGTTGCATTTTAGTATCCGTAACCAGTGAACCATAGCAGGTGCAGCATATAAGCATCTCAGAGGAGAAAAACATTGCAAGCATTTGAAAAGTGAAAGTTGGCATGGCTTTCTTGGGAGAAGACTTCTCTCAACAACAGGAAAGTGTACCTATCCATGAAACTTTGAAGACGAGCTTTACAGCAGAAAACCTATCCTGAAAGCACTCAGATTATTCATTTTAGGTGCAGAGGGGAAAAACGGTCTAGACCTTAAGTTTTTTATTTGGCATTTTCCTACCTGTGTAGTAGGAAAACCAAGGGTTGTTTTTTTTTTTTTTTTTTATCAAAGTGGAATGAAAACCATGTGTAATACTTAGGCTACGAGAATATCAGAAGTAACAGGACCCTCAGATGGCGAGCCTTGAGGAGAGTGACTGGGAAGCTCTTCAGTGTTGATGAATCCAGGCCCTATGAGCTTGTTTCTTACGGGACACAGGAAATACTGCTCAGAGATTATTAATTTCATTCTCAAAAAAAAAAAAAAAGACAGAAAGGCAGCTGCTCAAAAGTGGGAGACAAGTGAAGCCTGTCAACTGTACCGAATCTTCCTTGCCTTTTGAAAATGCTGTGTCTGTGGCTTCAAATCCATTTTCTAGAACCAAGACAAGTCCAAGTGTACAAGAGTCAATTACAACAGTTTATTTTCAGACCGTATCTGTAGAGCTATCTCCTCATTATTGTCCTTTGAAATCATCACAGAATCATAGAATGGTTTGGGTTGCCTTAAAGCTCATCCAGTTCCATCCCTCTGCCACAGGCAGGGAACACCTTCCACTAGAGCAGGTTGCTCCAAGCCCTGTCCATCCTGGCCTTGAGCACTGCCAGGGATGGGGCAGCAACAACTTCTCTGGGCAAGCTGTGCCAGGGCCTCACCACCCTCATAGTGAAGAATTTCTTCCTAATGTCTAATCTAAACCTGCCCTCAGACCTGTTGTGGTTTAGAAGAGAGAACTTAGTTGGTGCCAAGGACAGGATAGGTCTTCGGAATGCTCACGATGCTGCCTGGCTTTAGACATTTTACTTAAATGCTGGAAATTGGAAACTGCAGGTATATGCATCTAAAACATGAAGCTGCCCTCCCAGAAGCAGATTTGTGTTCAGCTGTACTATATTCTAGCTATGTGAAGTCTTCATTATACACTGTCTGTTTTCACCTTTCCTTGAAAGCAGACAGCCTCTGAAATTGCAGGAGAAAATGAAAAAGTTTTGAAAGACTTACCTCCTAAGCACAGGCACTGCAGAATATTTAGCACTTGAAGCTCTAAAACTTTGACTTTTCAGACTATAATTTCTTAATTGCTTAGAGACATAGCATAGTCCTGGTACAGCAAACTGTAATAACATACGATTGCCTTAACTTTTGTTCTGCTACACAACGGTTTATGTTTCCCTGCTGGGTGTTAATTATTTTTTCCTCAGATTTCAGAAGACACTTTGGCAGTCTGGTGGGACAGGGCCAAAAATTTCGGTCTCAAGCTGGGAGGTCTATACAAAGGATTGAGTTCTGAACCATAAATTTAAAATTAATTTCATGTAAAAAGACAAATATATTGTGAGTGAACTTCTACTGTAGTCTTTCTCGCAATGACGCCTCTAATTTCAGAAAGTAAATCAGTCTTGGCTGCTGCTAGCTGTATGCTTTGTTCGTGCTTTGTGACATTCTAACACAGGCTGCTGTTCAACTAATTATTGCCCAGAAAAGGAAGGAAATATGATGTGGAAGACACAGAGCTTGATCCACAGTTCCTCTTGATGGGAATCTTTCTATTGATTCTCATGAAATTTTGGATCAGGTCTATGGAATCCATTTCAGCTCTCCAGAGAAAACCCTATGGCTATTAGAGCAATATGAATAAAACTTCATGCTTGCAGTTTTAGTCAGTGTCATGATTCTTAAAAAATTCTCATTTGCATTCGGTCGTATAGGACCTGACTTTGATTTCTTTTGTTGTTGCTCTTTTTGTCTTGATGCTTAGGTTTTCTGTGTTTAAGAAAAAATAAGTAATTTTTTCTGGAAGCATAAGTGAAGAAGCCACTTACATCTTTATTTAAGTATAATAATGTAAAGTAGTTATAGTTCTGTCTTTCACAGTTTTCCACCTTTTTTTCCTTAAGAATTTCTATTATTAGATTAAATTCCTCGGTTTGTGGGTTTAGTTAATTTATATCTTGGTAATTTTTTAAGCCAAAACATTTCTAGATGACTGACTTTATTCGCACACTTTTGTTTTCATTTACATACAGGTACTATTGGATACAATCAAAGAAACAGGATAGATACTCTCATGTACCTTCTAGCCTATCCTCAAAAGCCAATGGTAAAAACAAAAACAATAGAACTGATAGATTTTGAGAAACTGCCTGCTGGACAGAATGCCACAGTCGCTGTGATGAGCTACAGTGGTTATGATATTGAAGATGCTCTTGTCTTAAACAAGGCCTCTTTGGACAGAGGTAAGAACCGTCAGTTCTTTCCCACTTCTCTAGCATGTGTTCTAGTACATATTTTCATAAACTTCTTGTCTCCTGGTGTTACCCTAGAATAACTCACTCTTATTGCAGTTAAGAGCGGTACATCTCCAATTAAGAAATCAAATTCCAAAACTGTTTTGTATGCTTTTGTTTGTTTTCTGCATGAACAGTGATTGTAACTCAATGCTTGCAATAGTGTGGTGAAGTTGCCAACATGGAAAGAAATTTCTGACTGGATATTATAAGAAAAAATGGCTAACTTTCAATCTCAAATAAAAAACTGTAAATGGCCCCTTTTAAATAAATATATAGTTTACAAAAAATAGGAGTTATTATTTAATCTGTTCTGTTGGGCTGGCTTTATAGATGGTTACCTGAACCTCTGCTCATTACTAACAGAGGCGGTGTCTCATTATTTTCACCAGTAAAAAAAGCAGTAGATGAAATTAGACTTCCGAATGTATTTGGGAAGGGAAAGGAACGTGTGGCAGTTTGTGTCATTGTCAACTTATGCTCTGAGGGAGAAATAGGAGTATTGCCTGCTTTCTGAGAGAAAATAATAGTGTTTTCCTAAAGCAAAATAATTTAGTGTTTATTCAGAGATAAACCAATGACCTGCCTCCTTAAAATAATAACATCTGCAGTTATGTGTAGCTTAAGTAAAAGTATGTAAGCACCAAATATAAGGTAACTAAGTGAAACCAGTGCTTGTGCCTGTCTCACTCTCTCCACAGTTCTTCAGCGCTTTGTATTAATGCTGCTGGGGGTTGGAGGCGGGTTGCTGTAAAACTGTCTCTCTCTCTTTTCTAAATAAATTCCCTTGAGGGAAGACATAGTACAGTGTGATCAACTTGGTTTTAGTTTCGGGTGGCCAAAATCAGATTCTTCCATCACTTCATTCCCCCTACACTCCCTTCCTCCTCGTTGCTAGGCAGCAATAATAGTATTCCTAGACATGTATCTTTGGCATTAATGTCTGCCACATTTAATTTATGCCTCCTTTTCTAAAACAACAACAGGCATGATTTAAAACTGAATGTTTTCTCTTCTGGTAGACTGGTAACATTTACAGGGAGAGCTGTGATGCTTGTCAGGAGTTACTTGGCATAATCTAAAGATATAGATGTACTGTATGTGGCTGCAATGATATTTCAAATGAACTAAAATAATGTAGGATGATTAGAAAGCCTTTCTCTTGGTTGTTGTAATTCTAAATGTGATGGAAGTGTTTAGTGTTGTGGGTAGTTGCTGTACTTGGAGAGAAATTCCGGAGACACTATTTTTCTCATCTAAAACCCAAAACAGACCTATTTTATAGCAAAACATATAATTCAGAATTCTTTCAGATGGGAAAAAAAGTGAGCAACAGGGTGATTATACATGAAACGCTCCTGGTAGGCTAGCTTGTGTCAGCCACAAACATGAGTAAAAGTTCAGGTTTCTTAGAACTCCCGAGAGGAAGAGGTGCTGTTCTCATCCTGTCACAGTCTTCTCTGCTATGTTATGTCTCTCTGTGAACCACCAAAGGTAAGAGAAATGTGTGTGTGTGTGTGTGCGCGCGCAGAGGTATGGACGTGGATTAGCACAACTTCAGAATTGGACTGTAGTCTAATGTCTAAAAAAAGTAGCATGGATGATCTGATTTTTAAATTGTGAGCTACTAAGTGTCCATGTACAATGATATACATATCCAAGACAATGAATAATCTGATTAATAAAAAAAATATTTTATGTTCTGTCACTCAGCGGGTAGATCAGCATTCTTCTTTTATTCTGATGGTGTGTTATAAAGAATCTTTGAACTGCTAAGCAGATGAGTTCGTGTTGCATTTTAGGTTTTGGAAGGTGTCTTGTATATAAGAATGCCAAGTGCACACTGAAGCGCTATACAAACCAGACATTTGATAAAGTCATGGGTCCGATGTTGGATGCAGCTACTCGTAAACCAATCTGGCGCCATGAAATTTTAGATGCTGATGGTATCTGCTCTCCAGGTATGTCAGACTACGTGTTCAGTCATGGCATGTTCATAATCTGAGGTAGAAATTAATGTTCTGTTTATAATTCTTGTGCACCTTGTTTTATACTTAGTGTAATAAGTTTGTTATTTTTTTCTTGAAGGTGACGGTATTGTAATGGAAAATTAAAAAATGTTTCTGAAAGCAGCAGGGTACCAGTCTCTGGGGGATTTTGTGCTTTATATTTAGGAAACTTTATATTTAAGTAGAAGAGTGAGTCTTTAACAGTGTGAATCTATTGAAGCTTTAGAACTTGTATTCCTCTTCTGTTCCTGAACTGGCAAACTTTTGATGCTGTAGGTTTTTACTGTTGTCTTTCATATGTTCTGTTGCTGCTTTTTAAGGATAGACTCCTTATTACTTTGATTTCGCATGTCAAAACCTCCTGTCTTGCTGTCAGTTATTGCAGTTGTTTGGGGAAGTAAAACCTTGTGTTTTTAACACTTGAGCAATATGTTTGGAGAGAGAAAAGAAAATAAATACAACTACATTTAGTTACAAGGATAAGTGTGTAAGTTTCCAATGGAAATAAATTTGAGAAAGAATCCTCCCATACTATCATCCTTCAATTAGGAAATGGCTTAATAGATCTGCTGAGATTTAATAAGAAAGGTGCTGTAAAAGGCACTAAACTTAATTCCATTATAGCAACCCAACTGGGTCACTTTTGCTCTTTTACACATCACAATGGAGCTTTCAAAGTTAGTTAAAGAAAAAAGGCAAGAATCTCCTGGAGTATTAGGACACTGCTCTCAGTGTGGAGGTAAAAAACCTCTGTAAAATGGTTCAAGTGGACGGAAAAGAGACATAGGCTGAAGTTCAGTGTAATTTTGTGGAGGAGGTTGGAGGCAAGTATTTGATGTGCATTTGTGTCATAGGGCATGCTACTGGTCTGGTTTTCTATGGGAAGGGCAGGATAAGGGAATAGAAAGGAAAACAGCTGATATAAGAGACCCAGAAGGAGTAGAAAAAAGTAAGTGCAAGGAGAGGCTGGAAGTAGTCTTACATAACTCATTGTGGAAATGATGTGATGTCCCAATTACAGGTGTGAATTTCTAAAATTTGCCAGTTAGTCTTGCTTGTTAATTTTCTCCATAATTACAGCAAATGACTTCAGATGTTTCTGTGTATTCTTTAGACCCAGGGTATGTTGAACAGCTGCTCTCATAGTGCACCAGAATGCAATCTATTCTGTTTTGGTTACCAAAAAAAACCAACCTAGTTTAATGATTCCCTTACCATATAATAGTCAATAAAATGACATGGCAAACTTCCTGGACGTGTTCCTTTCAGTTAGTCTTCCAGGTTACCTTTTTTATAAAGCTTAAAATGTATTTCTAACATAGGTATCCAGATATGTTTTCATGGTGCTTTTTTTCCTCGTTCTTTATAGGTGAGAAAGTAGAAAATAAGCAAGTCCTTGTGAACAAATCTATGCCAACTGTGACCCAGACGCCTCTGGAAGGAAGTGGGGTGCCTCAGCAGCCGCAGTACAAAGATGTGCCAGTAACGTATGTTGCTTCATAACTTTATACTTGGGGAAGGTACTTGGAGGAAAGGTATCTGAGAAAATACTAAATTCTAGAAAAGTCAAAGGAATATATTTTGCAATATATAGAAAAAAGCAAATACCAAAACAGTTTCCTTCCTCCTCTGTGATATCTGCCTCTTTTTCTTTTTTTTTTCCTCCCCAAAATCTCTGCATCTCAGACTCTAGGGTTCATCTCTGTTGGTTCCTCATACTGTGTTCTGCCCTTGATTCATTTGTATACCTGCACCTGATGCACAGTTTCAGTCAGGATATTATACCATAATTTTGTTCTTAAATACTGATGGTATGTTCCTTAAACTCCCTTGTCAACTGTGACTGTAACTGTAACTGTGTTTGGCTTTTGCTTGTTTAACTGGGGATCCAGACATTTGCAATATAGGAAGCTTTTTTCCATCAAGAAGAGCCCACATGACAAAAAAATACACTTTGTTCTTTACATGTTCAGCTTAATTCTCCCTTTGTTTCTGTTGTATCTCTTAAGCCTTTTACAGAAACATACTGTCGTCTGGAACTTTATATAATCTTTGTTTCATTAACTTCCGATATCTTAAGTTCCATGAAGACTACAGTTTGGCCAGAAGCTTCCAAAACACAGGTACTTGACTGTAATTTGTGTTTGGTTCATAGATGTAAAACTTGTCTTTTTTCTTCTTGTACTAGCTACAAAGGTGCAACTGATTCTTATATTGAAAAAGTAATGATTTCATCAAATGCAGAGGATGCTTTCTTGATCAAAATGCTATTGAGGCAAACTAGACGACCAGAAATTGGAGACAAATTTAGCAGTCGTCATGGGCAGAAAGGTAAGCTATACATTTAATAAAAATAAATGCATGTTGGATATGCCTGCCATACATGCATAACGTCAACATACATCTTTCCATTGATCAGTTCAGATCTTTTATGAATGCAGTAGCAGAAGACCATATCCGTTTTTTTTTGCTAAGTTTATCTAATTTAGCAATGATGTTTCTGGAACCAAGGAGAGGAATTGGTACACAACTCTCTGACTTATGAATCTGGAAAATATAGTAGTTGACTATTTTAAGCAAGATAAGGGTTTTGAGGTTTGCATGTGGGTTTTGTTGTCTTTTTCCCCCCAAGTGTGAATTTGAGTTTAGGTGATAGGTTTATCAATAGGCTATCAAGAAAGGTTGGAGGAGAGAGTGAAATGGCTTATTTTGAATGGACAAAAAAGACCAGAGATAGAGTGGGATGTCAGCAAGTCATCTGCCCAGACATATTGCTTTAAAGATGAGACTGCAGACAGATGGCTCAGAGCCATGGTGTAAAAGGGGAGCAAATCAGGAATCGACTATGAGTGCGCCAGCAGAGACAGGAAAAAGGGGAAAATGCTTTTAAAAATACACCTGGGACATGGTTTGGGGCACCTCTGGATCTTCAAACTGAGACCTGAAAATGGGTAACTACTAGGAAGCTGCTTGGTGGCAGGTAGCCCTCTAGTGTTAATAGTAAGATGGAAATCAGGAACCTGTATCTGTTGAAAAAAGCAGTGGATTCCCTTTGACTGTAATGGTAGAAACCCATGACTTGTACCATGCTCTCTGAATCTTGAAGACTGGGAGGTGTGGGGAGGGTGTTAAGGAAGAAGTGACTGAAAACAGCCGGACTGTGACTTGAAAGTGTTTCGATCCCATTGGTCTCAATGGGGGACAGGTTTAGACATCTTTTCATCTATCTATGCGCTTGGAAAATACAGGGGTTAGTACTTCCAGCAGGACCTTCTGCCTCACTTTGTGCTGTGCTAAGCCTATTACCTGCATGTTACAATCTTACGACATTTTTAGGTATTACTTTGGTGTGAGAACATTGCCCAGTCTCTTGTAATATGTGATAGGGAGGCAAAAAGGTTGATATTACCAAATCCTTTCCATTGCAGCACGTGCACTCCTTTCCTGTTGCCAGGCAAATGTGATACTGTTTTATAACTGCTGGAGCAAAAGAATTCTTACTTCCTTGCTTTGATTTCTGAGGAACTGGAAGCAGAACATTAAGTGTAAAGCATACCAGCCTCTTAACAGCTGGTAACGCAAGTATCTGCTAGGTCTGTGTGGAGACCAGAGGGAGGGAACTGAGGAAATAACAGAGGACACTTTAGATTTGAAGCAATGAATTTTGCGGTAATTCAACAAATTGCAATACTAGCTAAGGGATGTCTTGTAAACAAATTAGCCTTTTGTGAGCAGCATTCTCTTTGTCAGAAGACACATGGAAGAAAGAATGCTTTTTGTTATGAGGGGCTTCCAAAACCATCCCTTTCAGCAATTTCTGAGGTGGTCCCACTCTAGTCCCGGCATCATGTTGGGTTTGACCTTGTGCTAATTCATATCCTGTATTCTTGGAGCGGACCAGAGAACTTTGTAGGCAGATATGCCCTGGAGTGAGTCAGCAGAGAGCTGGTACTGGCACAACATCCATATGTAGATATAAGCCACTGAAAACAGATGAAACTACAGCAAATGTCACCAGAACACAGGCAGTATCCAGCTTTAAAGCTCTCTTACATGAAGCTTGAACAGAATCATCTTCAGCATATTCAGTGCCTGTGTGACTGGAAGAGGTATGAAAAGTGGTTGCTTCCAAATGGAACAAAGGCACAAGTAAGAAGTAATTTTTATAATGCTCTATGCCACTGTTTGCTTCTTTACTCACATGTGTAGCCTGAAGTCAAACTTGAGGTCCTTTATGACTTTCTGGGGCTATGGAAATATACAAGCATCAGTGGCAATCAGGTGGCCAGGTGTAACCGAAGTGAAAGACCACATCCCTGTCATGAGATGCAGACCGTAGTAATCCTTATTTCTGTAGTCTGCAGGTTTGGTGATCAGGACATCTACCTAGAGCAAGCCATCAGTCAAAAGAGGTGAAATAGGTACAAAAAGCAGTAGTTGATCATAATGTCAGCTGTTACCAGATGTTGCCTCAAGTTTGCATGTTTTCTGTAGAGTACAGTCAATGCAGGCTTTCTCAGTACACCCAAGCTCTTCCCAAGATCACTCTTCCACAGTGTCTTTCCATAATCCCATAGACCTGGTTCTTGAAAAGAAGTAAAAGAAGTTCTTCCATTGATTCTGCTGTCATTAAAAATAGAAACTCTTCTGGTAAGCACTGAAACATTTTTCCTGATGGCTTTTGTGATCTAAAATAGGAAGTGATTTTCACAGGGTCCCTGAGTGATTTGGAGACAAGTACCTGTTGAAGGCTTCAAAACAGTAAAGAAGCAGCAGTACGTTCTTGACCTTTCTTTTAAAATCCAGTCTAGTTCTTGCCCTAGTCACATAGGTGGTTTCAGTAAGTGAGGGAGAAGATTATTAGCTTCAGAGGCAAACAGAGTTGAGCAGTTGGAATGCTTCAATTGCCTCATTCCTTCCTTCTCTCCAGGAAGATTCTCCTTCAGGAAGGTTTCGTGTAGAGTCTCTTTCGTATAATTTTTTAATCCCATACAGAATGAAGATGTGCAGCACTTCTAAGCCTATGACTGCTTTTAGACCAAAGCCCATTTCTTCCTATATTTTGAGCTTTGTCTAATTAGTCCTTTCTCCTCATAGATGGCATGTGGTGTTTTAGCTGCACGTTATTATATAACAACTACTTTACAGGACATTTTCTGACTAGAATTAAAAAAAACCCAAACCTACAAATTGTAATAAAGAAGCTGCTTGGTTAATCATGATAAATATTTATGGACATTTGCATGAAATATTTAAGCAGGTAAGATTTTTCTCCTTGTTTGGGCTGTTGATGTGCACCTATTGAAATAGTTGAACAGGATTTAAATGGAACTGATTTTCCTACATGTCCAAAAATTAAGAAAAGGGGGCCTCCACAAATCTAGAACTAGCAGAAGAGAAAAGGTGAAAGTGAAAGAATGACAGAAGGAAGGAGAGTTGTATCAGGCAGGCTGCATTATGGCTTTTGGGAATAGAGGGCCTTCTATAACGCTAAGTGCAGATAAAGCATCTCACTGTCCATAGCAAGCTCATTTTAGAGGCTGTGATGGACAGACATCTCATGAGTACTTTTGCTGCTCATCAAACCCTGGTACTCATGGTCAAATGCAGAAACAACTAATGTGCACTCTACTGGAATCTGGTTGTATTTTCTTTAATATCCCCAAAGCTATAAAGAGTAATTTTTTCCCCCAAAAAGTAAAATACCTTTGGAAATCCCATAGCAATGAAAAACCACAACCTAAATGCTGTAGGGAACTTGAGAGTGCCCATAATAATGCTTTGCATTTCATCAGGTTAGAATCACTGATCCCCCAGATATTTCTACTTTAGACCTATAATAATAACTAGCCAGAATATCAGAATAACAAATGCCCCTTTCAGCTTGGTTTTGGAGAACAGAGAGTTGGTGGTGTTCAGCCTGGAAAAGAGTAGGCTCCAGGGCGACCTTACAGCAGCCTTCCAGTACCTAAAGGAGCCCTACGAGAAATCTAGAGAGGGACATTTTACAAGGGCATGTAGTGACAGGACAAAGGGGGGTGGCTTTAAACTGACAGAGGGGAGATTTAGAATAAATACTAGGAAGTTCTTTACTGTGAGGGTGGTGAGACACTGGCACAGGTTGCCCAGAGAAGTTGTGGCTGCCTGATCCCTGGAAGTGTTCTAGGCCAGGTTGGATGGGACTTGGAGCAACCTGGTCTAGTGGAAGATGTCCCTGGCTGTGGCAGGGGGGTGCAACTGGATGAGCTTTAGGGCCCCTTCTAACCCAAATCATTCTGTGATATGAGTGGGAACATTGCAACAGTTGTATTACAGATTTCGTAGGCATGTGCTTGTTAGCTGTCCCGCGCATCAGTCTGTAGTAATCTCTTGTGATCAGGGGATGGATCATATTCTAAATTTTTACACTGTACTAGGGTACATGTTATTCCTGGTAGTAAGCCTCTCAGTTTGATGGCTTGTAGTACATTGTGGGAACAGATGTTATAATAAATAGGAGAAAAGAGAAATATGCTTAGTGAAGATGCATGTGTTAGATACCATGAAAAAAAAAAAAAACTATTGACGAGCAGTGGCATTCCCTGTTTTGCAACTTCAGTATACAGCAAAAAAACAGATACTGAAATTAATCGTAGATTACAGGCAATGATAGAACTGGAAAAAATGCATGAAAAGGAAAGGGAAAATCTTGTTTGCTAGCTGTTTAAAAACACAGCTGGTATCATCCTTCTCTGACGTCAAATCGGGGAAGGATCAGTCATAACAAAGGCATATAGGCAATTGTGAAAGAGAAATCATACTAACAGTTTAACCTTTTCCATTGAGAGAATTTTTAATTAGTCTGAATTTGTTCTCTCAGCTCTGTCTGAATGCAGGCGATTACCACTTCAAGTTTAATTTGTGAGTGTTAGCTTTAAGCGCATCATAGGGGCATTTAAACCTATGATAAGCTTAAACTAACAGGTACCTTGCTTCAGTGGGAAGGAGAGAAAACATATTTCTTTGTTATCAGTCTTCTCCGTGAAAAATTTTTGTGTGCTGGGTGGAATGCATAAAGATGAGATTTGATTTCAGAGAACAGTAGTTTTAAAGTTAATTAAATATATGCAAAATAGGGGATTGCACAAACCACATTTCTCAGAGTTTTTCATAAGTTTTTCCGTCTATGCCAAATTGATTTGTACATGTTCCTTGGGCAGAAGTGAGAGGAGTAAGAGAATTGCAAAGTGTCTGGAGTACAACAGATTAAGTCTTGCAAACCAGCTTTCGCCTTTTGTTACAGAAGAGCCTTTCGTTAAATATGTGGGTAGATTTTGTAGGCTTCTAATAATACAGACCTATGCCACTGCCTATGTAATTGCTGTCTTTGTGTCCTCTCACATGTCAACATGGTATTGGTAAGGGTCACCATTTCTGGCCTGTCCACCACACCCTCTTTTCATGCAGGTCTGTGTTTTAAGAACATTTCTACCAAAAAGCTAGCCTTTCCGTCAAGACCTGACAACAAAGGAGTATATGGGGAGAAGTGAATGAGGCCATTGTGTTGTGTTCTGAAATGCAAATATTTTGCTCTATTTCAATTTTCATCTTCAAACTGGATATTACAGTAAGATCTTTGGGGCTGAGACTGTCTGTTTAGTCTGTAAAGCCCTTAAGCTTCTACTGTCTCATAAACATCTACCTACTAGGTAGGATATATCCGGAGCTGTACGACTTTGTTTTAACTATATTACATCATGTATTTTCCAGAAGGATAAAGAAACTTCTTTTTTTTTTTTTGTTAATTATTTTGGTTTTGTAATCTTGCATTCTTCAAGCAAAGTCACTTTTCAAAGCACTGAAGGCTAAAGGATTGTTAAGCTACAGAAGTTTCATCTGAGTTCATACAAACTAAATTATTATATTTCCAGATTTCCTCTTGCTTTGCTACAAGTCACAATGAGGAAAAAGTTGGGTTCCTTTGATGTGAAAAAAAGCAATATAACACTTCTCTGAAAGAACATTTCTCAGTCTCTCATGTGAAAAAGGATTAACACCTCCAACAAAGGTCCTGTAGATCACAGAACTAAGCAGCAATACTGAACAGTATTCCTGAGGAGTGGAAAAACTGTATTTAAGCAAGAGATTGTTTGAACTGGCAAACAGAAGCTTTTTAATAGCTGAAGATCTAAGATAAAGGATTAAACCTTTCTGAAGTATCTGCACTTAAACAACTCTAAAGACAAGGAAACAAGTTTAAATTCATGAAAGATGGCCTTTGTTTTCCTAAATGAGCCATGTTCCTTAGTGTCAAAACAAAATCCATTCACAGGATTGTCAACTACATAAACTTCATGACAATACCACTTATCTACTGAAGTCTGGCCTTGCTTAGTTTTAAAAATGTTTTCTAGTTTGCAAATCTGCCTTCTGCTTGCCTAACTTCATAGCTGAGAACAACTTCTCTTTCTCCTTTAAATGGGCAGTTGTACAGTACGTATAGCAGAACGTGTAAAGTAAGATGTTAGTTTTAAAACGCTACTTGTGTCCTTTTTCCCCCGTGTTACAAGTCAGACTTAGCACTTTATCTCTAATAAAACATCAGTGGATTTATAGGAATTAAATGGTTCAAGTGGCATTAGAAAGAATTTGCTGTTATTGACTGCAGGAATGGGGGATGATTAGTAGTTGTTAGGCATCAGGAAAGGTATGAATTTCTTACCTTATTTTTATCTTCAGAAGTTGAGTATGAGAAAATGAGGTATCAGAATGCCATTAAAACTTCTGCTACCATTCTTTTCTCTTTATTTTTAACAAACCTGCTTGCTCTCTTAAGAAGAAAATCACAGCTTTTTTTTATCTCGAGCA
Organism: Ara ararauna; assembly: GCA_028858755.1. Lineage (NCBI taxonomy): Eukaryota > Metazoa > Chordata > Aves > Psittaciformes > Psittacidae > Ara > Ara ararauna. The sequence continues at coordinate 92,735,874 of CM054376.1, read as the reverse complement.
GCAAACAGGTAACCTTATGACCTTTTCAGTAAATCCTCAACTGAACCTCTGAAATTAGGGTGATTTAGCATTTTATGGCACAGAATAAAAATCTCTAATTCTGTTTCCAAATAGTGTATCCTGAACACACATTTTTTTAAGCTCTTGACTCATTCAGCCATGTGTATTTTGTAAAGTTCCTATGGTTATTGTTTTACAATAGCTGCTTCCAGAAGCATTGTAAGGGTTTCAATTAATCAGCTCTTTGTGTGCTTCAGACTATGCAAATTTATCACATCAGACCATTCAGCAGCTCATGGGAAAGCAGTGTACAAACTGTATTGTCTTCTAGCACCTCCTCTCATTTAGAGTGATGTTTTTAATAAGAAAACTAATCAAGTTTACTTATGCATTATTTATCTGTTAATTTTAATTCTGTTCTTTACCTCTTATGTCAAATGGGATGTAGCAAGTGATATGATAGATCAGTGAATGATTCAATATTGAACAAAGCTTATGTGATGCAGCACTTTTTTCTTCTGGACTTGTTTTATACTTAGTTAGCCAACACAGTACGTAATTAGAGAGTTTTGAAGCAGATGTACATTTTTGTTTAGCCTTACGGATGTTTGCAAATCTATTTGTTGCTTGCCCATAATATACAGTGCTGTGTTAGTTGTGTTACTAGTGCAACTAATTACATGATGTAGTTTTCCTTCTCAAGAGTATTTCCAAAGTCTGGCAAATCTGGTAAATCTAAAATAGACGCCTTTCAAGTTAGTTTTAGCTCTTTTACCACCGTATCATTAGAATAAGTAAACAAGCATATTTAGTAATGCGCTTCTTTTTTATCTTGCTGTTAGAAACTGGTATTACCGCTGCTTCTATTCACTTTGTCTCCTTTGCTCTCTAATGTCCCTCCTGCTGGTAGTAATTAGTTTTCTATATTAGGTTGTTTTGACTTATTTGATGATTTTTTTTTCATTTGGCATGTGTGTGTATAGAAGGCATCCTACCATAGCTCTGTGAAAAACTTTCCCATACTGTTGTGTTTTGTTCCTGCCCCCTCTCTGCCGCCCTCCTTCCCCCTCATTGCTGAATTGCTGTTTTACAAGTCTGGGTATGTTCATGTTTGTCAGCAAACCATAAAAGCAGCCACGTAAGAGATACACCAATTCTGGAAACCTGAATTTCTCCTTATTAGAAAAAGAAAGTCTCAAAAGACAAACGTACAGGAGTGGAGGGATTGCTATGCTCTGGGGAGGTACATGGGTGGTGATATGCTGTTGGGATAGCGGGTGTGAAGATGGGGGCCATCATGCATAGTCAGAGGGCTGTCATTTATTGGCTGGCGTACAATAGCATTGAAAAACACTGCCTATGGCTGTTTGATACTTGCATGTTAAGCCACTGTAGATGTCGGATTTAAGTTTATCCTAATTTAAAATGTTATCCTTGCTGTAAACTGCCACACTTATTAATAAATATTTGGGGGGGGATATTTTTAAAGAATTTGTTAGCATTTTCACTGACTTTCCCTCTAAGGTAATGCTATGAAATTGATATACAAAAGTTTTTTTTTTCTAGAATTTAGTTTGCTTTTCAACTGAAAAGAAATAAATGTAGCAAACTGCTGGTGCTTTCTTCCTCAAACATACAATCCTCTTGTTAGCCCACACTAAAAAAAATAGAATTGTTTCTTGTATTGTCTACAGCTTTTGCTTACTGTTAATGTTTGATTCTGGTCATAGATGAAAACGCCAGAGCTATAGGTGAGAGCAGATTCAGGCCCAGTTATAGTATAGCATCTAGTTTAAATTGTGTTGCTAAATTTCAGCATGTAAAATTGTGAGGGGAAAGGAAGGGAATGAAACCAAATTATTTTGTATGTCCTGTATGAATGCTGAGGATCAATTTTCATGTGATGTCTAAATCAATAGTAATTAGGAAATCTTTATAACCTGTTGTAAGCACCACAGAGCAAAGTTGCCTGTTAGTTTGAGTACGTCCTATTTATGAATATTGTGTGGGGAGTACGTGGGCAGCTCATTTGTGAAATACAGTTCATGCTTGGACAGGGCAACATTCGGAACTCGAGTCTCTTAAATCCTGCCTCTTCTTTTCTCCTTCACTATTTCATTAGCCAGTTGCGAGTGATAATGCCACTTATATGGATTAATTCACTTGATCACTTTTTTGCAGCTGCTTGGCAATGTAGAGCTGCTGAGTTTGCCTTTTACTGCCCTACTGCAAATCCTGGCTCAGCGATATGGGATAAAAAAGAGTAGGAAACTTGGAATTTACAGTGCAGGCCTGAAAACATTAGTCTATTAAAATGCTTCTGAAGGCAAATGAGTGCAAAAGAAAATCAGGTTTTCATTTTTAAACTAATTGCAGTTACTTGCTTTTATAAGTAGCTTCTTCTGAAGAGTGTCTTTCAGCTTTTTTAACAGTTTTTTCTGAGAAAGAATGAACTTTCTTATAAGGGAGGGAGAAACTGCTCTCTGTCCTGTTCTCTAAATACACATGGGCATGCTACAGATCTGTTATAAACTCAGCAGCTTCTTAAAATACAGAAGCTGAGAATTGAGGTTTTATAGCTTTCTCTTTTTGTTTCTTTTTTCTGCCCCCCCCCCCCCCCCCACTGTAAAATAAAAACTTTATAAATGGCCAAGTGAGCTTGACATTGCTGGATTCTGTCTAAATATTTTGGTTTTAACTTCTAAGCTCATTATGCTGTCTTTGTGTTAACTTGTATTAAAATCTGTCAGCTATGACTGGTCTCATAACCACAGTCAGCGGACCAGAATAAGTTAATTATTTACTTGTGTCACTAGTGCTCTTCATCTAATGAAATGCACAGCTGTGTTAGATCTGCAGTTGGGTGTGTAGGTCCCATTGTTACACAAGTCAGCGGAGGGTAGAAGCCGCTATGATGGAGAGCCCTCAGTTCTTTCTGCTGTTCTGCCTTTCTGTGTCGATTTCATGGATCTTTTATCATTCACTTTCACACAAAACAAACAACACAGTGGCTGTCTGCTATGGGAACCAGCTTGGCATATAAAAGGTTTTCAGAGCCTAAAGTAATTTTAAGTTAGCTAAGATTTAATTTTTGGCTTACAGGTGCCATGAAGTCCAGAGGCAAGCGAATGCTTTCTTAGAAGTAAATGGGAATAAATCAAAATGTACATGCCATAATACATACATAATAAAGTATTTATGGAAACAATTTTATGGTAAAAAAAAAGCTCTGTGCACAAGAGATAGTGAGTCGGCTTGGTTTTGGTTTTCTTCTTTTCCCTTTTCAGCTAATGATTGCAGCTTGGAGGGCAGGGTTAGAAGGATGTTACTGATTTATCATAATAGAATGAAGAAAATTAGTTTCAAGAGGTTTAAAAACTAGATACAACACACACACCCCTTGCCCCAAACACTCCAATCCCTTTTCTTTTTCCTGCTCCCTTCCCCCATACTTACCATTCTCATTCTATTAACTACTGTCTCATACACCTATCCCTGTCTTGCTTGGACAGTGGAAGAAGAGCTCCCTCCTGAGCAGACGCCAATATCCCCCTGTGAACTGGCTGGTCGGGGGGATGCTTTTTTTAGGGATGTAAGCAGCACCCTCAGTCTTCCAGGAGCCCCCTCTGCTCCAGCACTGTTCCTGAAGCGTGCTCTGGCAGTTGCAGCAGGCTGATCTCAAATGGTTTGCAGACTTTTTCAGCTCTAAGGGCTTCTGGAAGAAATTGTCCAACTGAAACAGTAGCTTTGGTTCAAAGGAGTATGGGCTTAAGCAGCTGCATTTTAGCACCTGATTTTGAACGCTGGATCTCTTGGTCATTTATAGCTCCAGTATTTTGATCTGCAGAATGCACTATAGAAACAGTCATAAAGGGTGGAAGGAGAACATGGGGATGTATGATAGAATATTTCAAAGAAGCTTTCATGTTACTGTTTTATCTCTTATATAAAAGAGTTTTAGGGTTTGGGTTTTTTTTTGTTTGTTTTGCATCCAGTACTGATGGAGACTGAAAAAAGCTTCCAGAACTTTTAAAGGTACATTTTGTGTTCATGGACTGACAAAATACAAGCAGTCTGTGGAGTAGATTGTACTTTGTGATTCATCGAAAGCAGTCTTTGCTTTCCTGAAAAAATAATTGTTTGTTGATTTATTTTTTTAATTTTCCCCTACTTATGTCCTCTTAGTCCCTGTCAAAGTCCTGCCTTGATTTGCCTTTATTCACAGTATTTACCAAAGATGCATATGATGAACAGAATTTGAATGAATAATGATTCTGTACGGCCAAAGACAATACTGTAAGCGACACAGTTTGTTCTTTCTTGCTGCAGGAAATAATAGCATCAGCTTTAAAAACAAGGTCTCCTTTAAGATGTTTCAGTCTGACTGGTCAGAAGTTTGCATCTGAAAACTGTATCTAAAGCTTTCTACCCTAATTTGCTAACTCACAGATCACTGGGAGCATTATGTAAGGGTATGCTAATTTTGCCAGTCCTGTCACGAGGGCTCTCTTCTAGCCTGCAGGTTGTGAGCACTGGTCATGGTAATGAATCTGGGTAAAAAGTGATCCATGAGAAAGAGAGGAGGAGGAAAACACTAAAGAAAATCTGGTGATGAGCGTCAGCCCTGCTGGTGGTTCACTGCTTGTGAATTGAAATGTTTTCTCTTCTGCAGGGGTGTGTGGACTGATTGTTCCTCAGGAAGACATGCCATTTTGCGATACAGGAATCTGTCCAGATATCATAATGAACCCTCATGGTTTCCCATCGCGTATGACGGTTAGTGGTTATGTTACAATTAAAGAGACAGCATCCCCCCAGAGGGAAAGTAAAGTCTATCAGCCAGAAGAAACAAAGTTTGAAACCCGGTTTCGTTTAGCATGTTATCCAGTCAGGCTACATGCTTGCTCTCCTACAAGTATTCAGCCCTCTGTTTTGCGTGTTTTGAAACATCCTACTCTAAAAGGAGTTGGGATATGGGCTGTTTGTGCATCATTCACATTTTGTTCTGTATCAGACTGATAGGAAGGCAACTGAATGCTTCATGTGCACCTTTTCTATTTGAAAATGTCTTGCTCTTCTCTGTTGCTTATGCCCATTAAGCTGGCTGGGGCAGACCGTGAAAGAAAGGTTGGAGAGGAGTTTCAGTAATGGTTCTAGACCTATATAACTTCCTACCTTACACTCACCTCCCTGGAACTGATGCGAGTCTTGCACTTGTGCTATAGAGTCACACTGCCTCACAGTCTGGCCTTTATATCCATCGATTACTTCATACAGCCTCTGATCTTTTTTTCTGTGTTAGCTTCTCCTCTTCTTTTCCCCCTGCTGTACTGCAGCATGTTGATCTCCTAGAGCAGAAAGCCACATTGAATGTGTGGACAACTCAGAAAAATGGAGCTACCTCACTCTGGACCTTAAAGGTCTTCCCAGATCCTGCAGTGAGTCTGGTTTTGCCCTTCACGCAGGGGTACTACCTGTTCTTGGGCTTCTTCCATTCTTTCCATTGCATGCAGTAACCCAGGCTGGATGTCAGACTCTTTGCCTGGCTAACTTATTCCATGTCCAGTCCAGCAATGTGCCTGTACTTGTGAGCAGGCTATTAATTCTGCTTTTCTTTGCACAGGTAGGAAAGTTGATTGAACTCCTGGCAGGAAAGGCTGGGGTCCTCGATGGCAGATTTCACTATGGAACAGCTTTTGGAGGCAGTAAAGTTAAGGATGTGTGTGAGGATCTTATTCGCCATGGTTATAACTACCTAGGGAAGGACTACGTAACATCTGGTATCACTGGGTAAGAATCTGCTGTATAGATTTAGATATTTCAGGGAAGTGGAGAAATGCTTTTGAGACACATCTGAAAAATCTTATGTGCCAGAGCTCAGGAACTTTCACTTATTAGCAGACAGCTCTGTGTGATGGAGGGAAAATGCTGAATAGTCTGCTACTTTTTCCTTTCCTTTTCTTTCTTTGCCTTTGAAATATTTTGTAGTTCTATGTTTTAAGAATTACTGGTATTTGTGTGGCTGTAACATGAATGGTCCTTGTAGTACGTATGAAAACTTCCCAATCTACTTGCATGACAAAAAAGGTAAAATCAAGGTTTTCTTTCTGAGAGATTGTAAGAAATTTCAGGTTTCTGTTGGCAGCAAATCATACATACGTGGAATCAGATAAGCATTTTCATGTTGACTTTAATAGTACTGTAAAATACGGGTTTGAAGGCAAGTGTTTGTTCTTGGGAATATTTTGTGTGTGCTCTTTTTTCTTTTTTGCTTTTCTTTTTTGCTCCTTCTTTCATTTGCACAATGATTCAGTCTGGCATAATACTCTAATCTGCAAACTTCCTGCTGTGTTGATCAGACTGGCTTCTGAGACACAGAGTTCAAAGAATATAAGGTAGTTTAGGAACAGGAAAAGGCCATATGGCTTCACATGCCTGCCCTTCCAAAATGTATCTTAATCCTACCTTCCTGCTATTTTTATTATCCTCCCAGTCCACTTCTTCTCAAGGAACAAGTTTAGGCCTTTTTTGTATGTTAGGGGTCAGGGATTTAATACTTTTTATTTTAATTGCTTTTCTTACCAACTTATTCCATATGTTGTTTCTTTTTTTATTTTCAGAGACATAATTTTGTTTTCCGTACCTACTCCATATTCCATAAAGTTTATGTATCCTGGTGTTTGAAAGACTTTCTGTTGACACATCATGGTAACTTTTAACAAATCTGACTAATCTTGTTTCCTAGGGAGAATAAAATCACCTAGCTCTAAAAATCCTCCCATCCCCAAACTTCAACTTTGTAGTACCCTATTTAGAGACTTTGCTTTAGGATACTGATATTCTTCCAAGCAAATTTCACGTACTTCATCTATTTGTTATAAAATGTGAAGGCAGATTTCATAACAATGTGGAAGTTTGCAAATTCCAAATGTCTAGTTAAGTTTTATTCTTTTCTTCATAGGCAACTTTTGGAATAACACTGCATCATGTTCAGACTGATTGCCGTGAAAACCTAAACGCATTTTTCTAGGACTCATGATTCCCAAATTGTTTCAAATTTCTCCTATGTGCTAACTATGAGTTTTGGTTTTAGTTTGGTTTTTATTCTTTCAGGGAGCCTTTGGAAGCATATATCTATTTTGGCCCTGTGTATTACCAGAAGCTAAAGCACATGGTGTTGGATAAAATGCATGCAAGAGCTCGAGGACCCAGAGCGGTGCTCACCAGGTATTGTTACAGGCTAAGCACAGAATTCTTGCTTACATTCAGAAGTGTGCCCAGCTGTCTGGTGGGTATAAAATGAAGCTTGTTTACCTTTTGATACATGACACAAAATGGTGCTACCTGTTAATGTTCTGGTACAGACTAAAATCTCTCACAGTAGACTGTAGCAGGAAGTTGCTCTGAATGTCCAGGTGTGCTCTGTGTGGTCCAAAACTTAGTTTGTTTCTCAGACTTATGTTGACATTTGATAAAAATACCATCACAGTTCACATTGCAGCCCTTTCCTGTCAGATTGTTCATATTGTCCATATTTGAGGAGGATTTTTTTTTTTCTTCTTTAACATTTGCACTTTTACAAAATCAGGTATGTGTAGAAGAAATTTCTTTTAATATTTCAGTGTCCTTTGATATCAGGTTATTTTTGATGCGGCCCATATCTTCATCTGTCAAAGCAAAGCAAATGCATTGGCCCTAGTGTAGTGCAAGCAAGCATTAGAATGATGTGCATCAATGGTATACTGCACTTTGCCTTGGAGACTCCTCCATTCACCTAGAAAACTGATTGTAGAGTTGTATGTGCTGGTCCACAGTTGTCATTCAATACTGTGCAGGAGAATAGCACTTTCACACTAATAAATTGCTATTTACAGAGGTGCCAACAGTAAATCTCCATTTTTATTTGCCCAGTTAAAAATATGAAGTTGTCTCACACTTTCAATGGAAGTAAATACCAGTGGTTGAACTGGGAGAGAAATCATGAAAAGGTTTTGTAATTCTTGGCTGAACTTTTCCACCAATCACATTAAGAAGTGTAGCACAACCATTATTTTCTACCACAGCTGCTTGCCTATATGAACATAAGTGATATTCCCAAATAATGGGCTGTCTGCCCCATTTTCTATTCTTCAGTGTGTTAGTCATGGAATTGGTGCTTTACATCAAAATGAAAGCTCTCTGTCTTAGCTAAACCAGTTGGTTTACTGGTGCTCGTAACTTACCCAAGTCACTTGATCTGCTTTTCTATTGTCTCCTCAACTTCTCAGCTGTTTAGAGATACTGAATTTAAATGAAACCTAAATCCCAAGTCAAGATAGTGTTTACATGTAAAGATGAAGGTGGTGTGATTTCCCCCACCCCTTACTTACTTCTAATTCTTTTTTCTAGTCAGTAGCATCATAGTATGTAGTTAGGGCTCTTTATTTGACTTTCAGGAAAGCTAGTGGGTGTTCAGTTTATGCTGCCTCTTGACTAGTCTTTTAGGAATTTTCTTTTTTCTTCTCAACTAATTAAACTTTTGTTATTTCCGTCGCCTCTGCTGAGAGGCTGCTTTGCCAACTTTCATACTCACTGTTGTTTTATCACCCATTGCACTTCCTGGAGAGTAAATTGCCTCTAACACTGTTTTTGCTTTTAAAAGTAATCCTGTAACAGCTTCCAACATTGAGTTTGTTGTCATCTTGAAATGCATTTTATTCTATATCAAATGTGCCTTAACTGATAGAGCAAAGCTCTAGTTCCATCTGGAATAAGGCAGAAGACCTGAGTTTCTTGAATGGAACTGATTCTGGATATTCTTCTGATTAAAAGAAGACAAAGCAGGACTCTTTGTCAGCACAGTCTAAAACCACCAGGATGTTGCCCTCTGAATTGGTATTTGTTAAATGAAATGCAGTACTTAGTTTATTTTGCTATGAGTAGTTGACAATTAATTTAAAACGTAGGTCTACATAACGGTGTTGCCTAGATACCCAGTCCTGCTAAATCTTTTTAATAGATTAGCTGCTTTTAGTTTTCCTTACAAGAGGTCAGTATAAGCTTTCACCATGCATAGTTGTTTGGATGGACATTGTCAGAGCTGCCACCTGCATGTTGTTTGAACTTATCAGATGTGGCAGTTCCTATTATACTGCAAGGGTGTCCTGCGATGACACTGGTCAGGGCTCCTCTCTGCACTCTGGGTATGTGGCAGCACGATACACCCTCCTCCTTCAGGTAGTGTTTTTCTAGGGAATATTCCACTTCTTGAGATGGTTTTCCGTAACAGGCACAACAGCGGGATCTGCTGAGACCTACAATGCCTGCTCTTATTCATGGGGGTAGACCTATTTCCCCACACTGGCCAGTGAGAGAAGGAAGAGGGCCATAAAGCTGAACCTGCTGTTCTTCCAGAAAATGCAGAATTAGTGCCAATAAATTCTTAATGTGCTTAAAAACATTGGCTTTAATTGGTTTATGCTTTTTTCTAAGGGTAGATTTAAATAGTATGAATACCATTTGGCCTTATTTTTTTTTTATTTAAGGTATCACTGTGTTTTATTTAGCATTTAAGAATTTTAAGAACTTTTTAATATGAAAAATACCTCTTTTTAATGATATTCCCAATCTTATTTTCAAGAGTCTGCTTTGTTTTCAAAATGTCATATTTAGAATAAAGAATGGAAGTAGTTGCCCAGGGCAACAGCTGCAGAGTACGTGTGTATAGAAGGAAAGGGGAAGGACAAATGCATTCTAAATAATGTTCTAGCAGTTTAAGCACCCTTTGGCATGAGGAGTTTTCAAACTCATGTAAGCCAGAAGACAAATATGATAGACTTCGGGAGCATAAGGTACATTTTTGGTAGCTTAGAAAACTACTTTTTAGGGAGGAAAGATTTTGTTTGTTTTGGTTTTTTTCTTAATGAGGTCATTTTGACAGTGGGAGTGAAACTTAACAGCTTAAGATTCAAACTGGGGGAGTTGGGGTGTTTTGGGGGCTTTCCCTGGGTTTCTTTAATAGGATTTCAGCTGCCTTAGAAATCCTCATCCTCTATCTGTTGGAAGACCCATGGCATATCAACTCCTAAAGGGGTGGAGTTGACACCCCATCATTCTTAAAGAGATTTTGTCCTCCTTTAGTTGGAGTGAGACTTTATTTGGACTCATTTATAGATGGGACTTGTATTCATAAAGCTGTTTTTGTAATTTTATACTGTGGAACAGCACCCAGTAAAAATTTGGGAAGTAGGACTATGCATGAAGTAATATTATAGAAGTCAGCTGATAAAAGGGACTTGGGCACTTCTAGCAGCACTGCAGCAAATGCCTATATCTTTGGAGGCCCCAACTGCATTTAAAATCTGCCTCTTGGGACTTCCGAAGAGAAACTGCATTCACCACAGGGTTAGTCCTTTAAAACAGTGACTGAACAGTGGTGGTGCTGTCATCTGTGGAGGGGTTCCTTGGGAGTTTAATCAGGATGTAAACAACCTCTATCCATTCTCCCAACAGTGGGAAAAATAGGAGGTTGTATGAATGAAAAGGACAATTTGAATTACAAGCAGATTAGTTTTAAGGTTCCAGTGTGGGCAGAGTAAGGGAAACTACCTCCCCCTAAAGACAAATACAACTGGCATCTGTAGAAGTTATTTTGGTCTGGAAATTTTGTTACACTTGTTACAAAGTATTATTAGATGTTGAAGGCTTTTATAAGTCATTTTCTTTGAGTTGCAATAAATAGGCGAAAACTTAGTGTATTTAGGATGCTTAAAAATTTTAGTTGTTTGAAGTAACGTAAACAAAATATACTCCAAAAGTTATGGGCCAGATCTGTCACTGGATGTTCAGTGCAGGTATCATAAACAGCACATAAACATGAGGCTTCACTGGGCATGAAGCCTCATGATTGACAATATCACTTTTTAATTCCTTCTCTTTTCTGTCATGTTTCAAGGAATATGCTAAGGTGGAAATAATGTCATAAAATGTATGCGATATATTAGTGCAATCAGGAATTAAAGATTGGTTTTGCTTCCTAGTTCACTCTGATATTTGCAACCTAAGTCCTACAGCATTGTGTTAGTACCTGAGAGTAGAACTTTGTATTAAATTGCAGTATGACAAACAAGAGGTTAAAAGTTTTGACTGTGTGCAACAAAAAAACCCAAGTGGCTTAAATGGTCATAATATTGATATCTTGCCTTTTTACCTCAAAATCATTAGTGTATACTTAAATGCTTTGTTAAAAGTTGCCTCTAGCACCATGAGGAAAGGAAGCCAATAATGAGTTAGTAATATACGTACTACCTGTTTGCTGCTTTGATTTGGTATTATTCTTCCAGAGAATCTCCCAGATCCTCCAGAATCAAAACTGGTTTGATTTTAAGAATTTACTCTTTGCTGTCATTCAGCTGAAACGTCAGCTTGATGATTCATTCATTAGCTGCTGAATATTGTTTCATTTCGTTAGCTACAAACTATAATGAATGTTTCGGCAAATAAAGAGTACCAAATTGGTGTCCAGATAGTCTCGGGTATACTGGTCAGTCTCTTTTTGTACTCACTCAGCTGTGTTCTATGAGGTAAAGAGTGAGTCTTGACGCTGCAGTTGCCTCTCACAGAGCTACAACATACTGCTAGTGCAGGAGCAAAGATGAATTGCTGTAACTTGAATAACACACATGTGAGATCAGCAGTTCTGGTTTGTAGAGCACTTGTTCATTGATCCTGTGCTGTTCCTACAGTTCGCAGACAGGCACTCCTAGAGCTGTAGAAGGTATGTTCTGGAATACTTACTATGTTTTTTTTCAAATACTTATTTAAAGGCAACCCACTGAAGGTCGATCCCGTGATGGTGGTTTACGTCTTGGAGAGATGGAACGGGATTGTTTGATAGGTTATGGAGCCAGCATGCTTTTATTGGAGAGACTAATGATTTCAAGTGATGCCTTTGAAGTGGATGTTTGTGGACAGTGTGGCTTACTGGGGTACTCTGGCTGGTAAGTTGTCTTAACTGTAATGCTTTTGTACATCATGGTGTCACCTTCTCACTTTGTCCATGTGACATGTTTCATATTTTCATAAAACACCTTGACTTCAGGTGCATAAAGCAAAGTAGTACAGAGTAAACGTGCCTCTATGTAACAGAACCTTGCCCTTGGCAATCGCGCTTCTCAGTTTTAAAGTGCTCACAGACACCAATTAACAGTCCCACACACCTTAATCAAAAGCAGTGTCAACATTCAAAATTGGTGTTTGGAAAATTGGTGACAGGGAAGTGTTCTTTGTAACGGTCTGATTGAAAACAAGATGCTTCTCTTCAAAGCATCAGACAAATGCACCAATGCTATGTTGGAGCATGAGAGACAAGCTGCTCTCTGATAGGAAATTCAGGTAGCTTCTGCCCAACTTCCTTGTCCATAAGAAACTTACCTCTAGACTAGCTAATGGTCTTGCTGTCTTACTCTGAGTCTTAAGCCAGTACTGAGTTTATCTGCAAACAAAATGGTTTTCCAGGTAAGGGGAAGCATAAAACTGGATGTCAAGACTATGTGGAGCTCACCATGTGTTATATTATGGGCTTTACTCTAACCATCCTTTCTCTACAGTAATTTTGAGATGCTAGATTTAACGCTGCCCTGTAGCATGTTGGAAATACACCACTATTATTAGAAGATAGGGAACTTTTTATGTTCTTTAGAGGGAAGTTATTTGCTTTTGGTTTTGTTTTAGCCAGGCAGAAAAACAGACTTGTGAGACCAATAGGAATTTATGGGATACAGCATTCTTGCAAACTGTGAAAACAGGTGGCCTGGAATACCAAGACTAAGGGAGGAAAAAATAAATGGTGTGAGTTCAAGTTACAAGTTACTGTAATATTTATGTCGCGGAAAAATGGGGAGTTGGAAGGAAGAGGAGAAAAATTCATTTCTAAACGCCTCAAAAGAACATTGTTGGAAACTTGCCGCATCTTGGAGATCAATATCAATCTATTGGAAGAGGCAGGAAATTGGACTTTATTCACTTCAGTGCTTCGAGAGTGATTTTTCCATGATATAATGAAGTAGGAAAGTAAGGTGGGTTCTCAGTTTGTAGATGTGTAAAAGTGACAGCTACTGTTTCTGCTCTTTGCTCAGGCCTTTATTCTGAAGCATGTGGCTTCTGCCCAGAAAAAAAGCATCACATCTGTCTGCTAACAGTATCAGCAGCATTTCTGCTCCTTGTGGAGCAAAAGTTCAGACAGATAGGGAAGCACATGTGAAATCCAGGGGAGAACTAAGGCCTGCTCTGTGCATCCTGTTCTGGTTGGTGATTCTCAGTTCAGTGTTGTCCTACCGTCTTTTGTGCAGTATTTTTGAGAGTTCTCAAGTGTGTTTACACCGTGTGTAACAAGTGAGGCCTTTTTCTGATCAGGCTCTCTTAAAACTACTGCAATGTAAAAAACAGTTTTGAAGGAAGTTGTGTCAAAGAAAGGGCATGCAGTAAGTCAACCAGCCAACCACTTCTAACTGTGTAAAGCACTGCCTTAAAAATACTCGCATGCAGATGTAGCTCCATTATTTTTTTTTGTGAGACCTTGGCTTTCAGAGCAGTCCTTGAAGATTTTCAGAGACCACAGGAATTGAAGGTGCCTTGAAGAAAATTGGGAGTTTAAACTTAAGAAATCCTATTACATTTTATTTTTAAGGTGCTGTTAATGTTACAAGCTTCATATTTTGTAACTCTTTTTAAAAGAACTGTGAAAGAAAATACTCTCAGACAGAGCCAGGCATTCTTCTTACAATCTGGTCCTGTGAAAAGCTGTCTGATGTGTGAGAGTAATCAGTAAGAGGTAGTTACTGCTAAATGATATGCTGTGTCTACCAGTAGCAGAAGCGAGTGGCCCTATAATGAGCATCACAGTAGAGACCAAATCACAAAGAGAAGCATCCAAATGGGCCTTTTCAGTGATTCTGGTATTAACGAGACATTGCTCCAAGAAACCTCTTAAAAACGTACTGTTTGGTGGCTGGCATTAAAGGCACTCGTCCTAAGGAGGTTGAGCCCTTCCTCCCAGACAAAGACTGGGTGTGTTTTTCTGCAAGATAGTAACAGCAGATCAGTGCTGGGGACTGAGCTGGTACTTCTGCAGGGGAAGGGGACTGTTGTGGCGGTGACAGAATTTGTCCCCACAAAAAATACAGTAGAAACTTACTGTGTCATACCAGGTTTATGCAAATTTTCCAGCATTGCTGTTGCACAGGTACTTGGGGGCAGGACTTCACTGAATGCAATGAGCAGAATTTGGTTCTTCCTTATGCCAAATTGACAAGTCCTTCTGATCCCTAGAGTCTGAGCATTTTCAAATATACATGAGGAAAAACTTTGTTTCTGGTCCAGATTCAGCCTTGGCAAAGTTGCCTTTTCCTGTCCAGTTTAGTATCATTCTAGTACCAGACTGGCCTTTCAAGTACTTAAGTTTGTGATTTCTGTTTGACAGAGCTTTGTGCTTACTGCACCTTAACCTTTCTGGGTGATCCCCATCCAAGTACAAAGCAGGCCCAGAATGGTGTAGCTTTCAGCCTGGGTGTAGTGAGCAGTCTGTGCTCCTCAGTCCCTAGTAGCTGTTGTCAGGTGCCAGACATCTGCTCACAGCGGAAAAGTTGTGCCTCATCAGACTTCCAAGGCTTGCAAGGCTGCTTCTGTAAAGAACAATTGCTTGCTATGTTATCATTGGAAAATGGCTTCTGTTAGGGTTACTTCCACCCGCCATGAAATATACCTATCCCTATAGATTTGTGCTGGGGAGTAGTTACAAACCTGCAGTTGAGGTCTGTTCTGTTTTAGAGGCGTGCTAGTTGTTAGCATTTTCCCTATGCAACGGTGTCTACAGGAGAAGCCTATTGCAGGGAAACACCTAGTTCAGTCTATTACCTTCTTCCTGCCTATAGTCATATTTAGACAAATCCAAAGCAATTACTGGGATTAAGTGAAGCTTTATTCCTCATCATGATATGCAGAAATGTAATTAAGGCTTCTGGGCCACTGGTTAAAAGCTTTCTTGGTTTAAAGAAAATATAAAATAAAGAAAAAAGAAGAATAAATAGTCCAAATATGGAGCGTATGGAGGTCAAGGCAACCACAATTTTCTTGGAAAATAACCAGCTCTTTGACGTGTTCTTTAAGTATGCCTGTAAAAGAGAAGTAGCAGAGTCTGAAAAAATAACTGGAAGACTAATGCCGACTCTCATAACCAAGAACCTTGTTCACACTAACCAACCTTATTGGACTTGTCTCCCATGACTTCCACATGCTCTAGGTCAAGTTCACTGGTGACAGAAACAAGTGACCAAAGTGTTGGCTTTACTGTAGATATTGACTCTCAGCCTCATTCTGTACCAGAACCATGTAGGAATTTTGCTAATTCTTCCCTAATTGGATCTTCAAACTGTTATGACTTTCTGCCAGAAATGTAAATCTGAAACACAGATGCGAAAGAAGATCCTTGTCAGATCATGAGAAAGTGCTGAGTTCCTCTGTGTTCCCAAAGGCCTGGCATTCTCAACTCTCCAAAATCAGAAGATGGAATATACAGAGATTGGAAACTGATATTTATAAGAAAGATATTTTGGTTTCCTTTGTGTGTACACAGAGTTTGAAACTAGATAATTGAAGCAGTTGCTGCCACCACTGAATTTGAGTCCTGATAATGGAAAGATGGCTGAGTGACCAGCCTATATATTCCTTATATGATCAAGGTTATGTCTATATGATAAAAAATCCCTTTCCCCCAGAATTTTAAGATTGTTATTTGACTAAAGCGTGCAAAGAATATGTACTAAAGCAGTTTTACTGGTTTCCTGTCTTGACTAAAGCTTTGGCTGTTGACACAGAGAGATGTAAAATGAGGAATGCCTCTTTTCTGGAATATGACCTGATTTGAGACATTATAGAGTGAAATTGTGTATAAGGGAAAAAACAAAGTGTGAACCTTCTTTCTTCCTGCTCTTTTTTGTGGCATGTATGTAAGACAGAAACTGGACCATTAGCCATATTCTCAGAAATAGCTGGCTTTGTTCACAACCTTTCCCTCATTACTCAATGCTGAATTTGCCTTGGCAGTTATGTGAGTGGTGAAGAAGCAGCCGTCAGTCCTGTTAGCTACTGAGCACTGTGATTCTCCTTCAAGAAAGGCACAAGTTTAACATGAGACTCCTATTGGCTTCAGTCAGATGGTTTAAGGGCTTAAAGTTACGACTTACTTAAGGGCTAAAATGTGTCTCAAGCACTTGGCTCTTCATAGGCCTGAGCCCAGTGTTGAAATGCAGGTGGACAAAGAAACCAGTGGATAGCAGCCACTGTTGTGTTTTGCAGAGCTTCATTTATGCACCAACTCTGACCTTCTTTCTGTTTGTTTCCCTAGGTGCCACTACTGCAAATCATCCTGTCATGTGTCTTCTCTGCGCATACCTTATGCCTGTAAACTCTTATTCCAAGAACTGCAGTCAATGAACATCATACCTAGGCTAAAACTAGCTAAGTACAATGAATGAGCATGAGGAAAAAATGGGGAAAAGTCCTTTACAGAAACTGAAATCCACCATGTGAAACTGGAAGATTTTTTTGGTGAACAGGAGTAACTCTAAAATCTGAGTGGGTAGAAGGGAGGTGCAAGACAATGTAAGGAATCTTTCTTACAGATCCTACCTAGTTTTAAGGTGACAGGGGAGATTCAGCAGAATACACTGGGAGCAGTTATGAAAGCCTTGATTAGTCTGAATGAGTGGAACATGAGGGAATTGTGGAATAAGACCGTGATCCAACAAAGTACTTGCATCACTTCAAACAACCCAATGCTTGGTTTTGAAAAGTGCTTTACTGGACTAGGGCTTGAGCTGAGCTAAATGCAAATCTTACTCATAGAGGTTAAAAATGTTTTCCAGACCAGTGTAATATGAAAGACTAATAAATGTTTTAAATAATACTGCCTGAATATGTGTTTATGGTTGTGTAAGGATGGTAAAGCCTTCTTATAATGTCTAAACCATTTTCCTATTCCTAAAGCATTTTGTTAAAGCATTAAAATTTTGTTAAGTACTGTCGAGCTGAGAGAAATTAAACTACTTTCTTAAGAACCTGAAATTAGACATTTGGACTGGGATTTCAGTATGCAGGTGCATTTGTGTGCAAGCAACGGTAGTGTTATAGTCAACCTGCTTTCAGCTAAACACATGCAGTTTCCATGAAGTTCAAGGGAGGTGACTGCGTATGCAGCAAGTGCATGGTAGAGCTTGTAAGCTTGTATTTGTGGATATCCTTTAAAATCCTACTGAGTAGAGTAGATACAGTCATATACTAAAAAGCCAAAGCCCTGAAGAGGTAGGCTGCAAACACTGTGGTATCCTATCCTAGAGGTACTAAGGTATGCTAACCTAGAACTTCAGAACCTTTTTAAACTATGGGCATAGCTGAAACTTCTTTTAAGAACAAAACAAACAAAACAAGAGCCATGAAGAACACCAAATCCTTCACCGATAGTGAATCAGGTGTGAATGACCTGAAAGGATTTAGGAAGGGCACAGCTGATTTTTTTTCATGAGATTTAAGGCCTAGAACTAAACCAGCAGATGAACTAAAGAGTCACTTAGTACCCTAAACTCACTTGAGCCCTTGCTCAGCAAAGCATGTGGTTAACATTTTAAGCAAAGGAGTAGTCCCACTGAGGTTGAGATGAAGTATGTGCATGTTCAGGTGCTTTAGAGCAAGGCAGCACTCGAAGTCAGGGAGGATGCAGAACGCTGCCCATGATCTGGAAGTCTTGAGATGCTCTTTGGCTCCTCGCATGGCTGAATTGTGCATGCTGACCATTATGCTGTTCCTGCAGTCATATTGCTGCTGTTCTCTTAGCTACATAAGAAGCGCAGATGAGTATCAGCCTGAGAAGGCTTCCTTGCAAGCTTCCACCAAAATGCTTAAGCTAGTAGTTTTGTGTCTGGGCTTACAAATCAAGTCTGAAGGGATAGATTCTACTTTTCTAGGCTTTTTGCAATTGGACTAATGACAATGCAGATGTCAGCAAAGAACATTTGGTTTGGAAAAACCTTTTGAAGCACCTCTATCAGGATCTAAATGGTTCAGGACTATTTACAGAGAGTTACAAGAGTGATGTACTGCTTCAGACTGGAGGAACAGGTTAACCAGAAGCCCTGACCAAATGAAGAACCTTTGCTCTGCTCCCTGAGAGCCTCCAACGGAGGCTCGGGTGCACCAGCAGAGGGAGTGAGCCTCAAAGACTACAGCCCACTGGTGGGGGAACGTTTGGCCTGGATCAAGGAAACTACACTGAGGGTAAAGTGTTCTTGCTAGCTAGTCCTCTCTGAAGTGGTCTCCTAGGTTAGAGAGTCAGAGCTGCAGGACACTGAAGGCTAGGGTGTGTGTACAATTACACCTGCAGAAATTGAAGCAGACTTAGCAGAGATGGAACAAGGAGCAAAGGAGTGTGCTCATGAGTAACCCTGTTGAGAGAACAGGTCTGTGTGCAGCCCTGAGGGGGAGCCTTGCAGTTAGTTCACCTCAAGCTGACAAAAGCGTGGGGATTAAAGGTTTTGTGAGGATGAAGGAAATCCTCTGTAATAGATGAAGTTTAGGAAGAAAAGGGCAGCCTTAGCAGTGATGGATCCAGAAGAACATAGAAACTAGGTACGTCTGGCAGAGCAAGTGAAGGTCACCTACTATCTAGTGATACCTACATAGGTTCCATTTACACACCACTGCTGTCTAACCTAAGCTTGTGCATACAACAGAGGCTTAGCTGAGTGCAGATTTGAGTTGAAACTCAGATTTTTTACGTCTTGCCTCTCTTTAAGAGGCTACCCACGTTCCATTGTAATAGACACCTGCGCGTAATCTCTTGGCAATGCAATAAGCATTACAAAACCAGTAGCAGAAAGGGAACAAACAGCCGTGGATTCCTGGAACATGGTTGGTCGAAGTGGCAATTCAAGGAAGGAATCCTGCTGCAGCCAGGAAAATATTATGACACGTGGGCTGATGAGGTAAAATACATCCTCAGAATGCCAGAGCTGTCGCACTGCTTTCCTCTGGTGAGCCTCATCTTTGCAGCCCTTTGAATTATCTTCCTAGCCAGCCTCCCCTCCCCCCTGCTTTATACAGTGAATGCCTTCACAAAGAGGTCTTCTTTCAGCCAAGGGCTGTGCTGCTGCAACTAGACTTGGCCAAATCAACCCTGCCATGACTCTAATTGCTGAAAGAGATACAATATTCTCAACACCGCTTGACAAAACCTTAAGGCTTTAGCACAAGGAGCTGTGGCTAAAAAACTGCCATAAAGTTTTCATTCCGTCACGACTTATCTCTTGTGTTCAGTGTCCAGGAGAGGCTCCTTAGAAATGCTATTCAGCGTTATTCCCAGCTGAAGTTCCAAATACGGTCCACTCTCTGAGATAAACTAGAGATATGTGCTGCTGTTGGAAGAGATACCTACCTCCATACAGTATGTTTAAGTTGACATTGACTTTGCAGATAAAGTTTTAAATGTTATTAAAAGGTCAGAGCATTTACAGGGTTAGAATTCAGTCGTCAAGTCTATTGTTTCAGTGCAAACCAAAGACATTAATTAAAAGCCACCCCTTCAAAAGCTATACATGGCCAGCTCTACTGTTCTGTTGCTAGAAACAGAATCAAGCCAGGCATGGGCTATAGGATGCTGTGGGGGACAGCAAAGCATAGATCCCTTAGCCAGTTCTGGAACTGTGGGCAAGGCAGGTCACTTGTTCAAAGTTCAGACAAACACCTGCACTTCCAGTGATTTATATAACCTTTAAGTTTTTTACTTTTTCACAAAAGGTAAATGTTTCCAAACATAGAACCTAGAAAAACAAACTATAAAGAATACCGAAAACAGACTTGCTAATTTTGGCATTCAAAGCCATGGCATGAAATATACGTGTACTGAGATCTGATGGTTTTAAGATGTGGGAAGTAAAAGTCTTCCACTAAGCGCAATTGGGTTTGTTTGCAATGTCCATATCTCATTAGGAGTTTTGTTTACAAAGAAGTGTCAACATGCAGCAAGGAGAGCTTTTAATTCTTTGGACTCCCTACTTACTTGTTGCTTTAAACAAGGAGGAAAACCAATTAAAAATGTAGGCCTATGATGAAAATAAATCACTGTTTGTTCTCAGGTTTTCTGATGGTAAATAGAAAAATATCTGTGGTTTATAGCAAAATGGGAGTGCTTCACAGTTACGAGCCTAAAAAGACAAGAATATTTCATCAGTTTGTGATAACAAATGGCAAACTAATGAATAGGACTGTGCATCTGAAAATGGATTTGCAAGCCCAGCTCAGAACGTACTTGTAAAGCCTGATGGTAAGAATAGCTGGTGTCCCACTGCTGTAAAACCAACACTGGAGGGGCTGAAAACGCATCTGTGCTTTCTCTGTATTGAGGCTCTTGAGGATGGCCCTAGTGTGAGAGAGCACAAGCCCTGAAATGACTTTGAGGGCTTGCAGCCCTCCCCACTGACCCACGTAGCAGTGTGTGGAGGGAACACCAGCCCTCCTCGGCAGGATCCTCTCTGGGTGGTGGTACAGAGCTGGCTCAGCACTACCCAGAGGCCCCTTCAGCTGCCTCTGCTCCAGCTGGAGCTCAGGATTGTTTTACAGCCTATTGCAGATGGAGCGGGGCCATGGGGCACTTGATGGATTCCCTCCTCCTCAGACGTGACTTGCCCACGGCCACAGGAAGGCCGTGCCAGAACTGGGATCAGGACTCCACAGTCCCCAGGTGCCAGACACGTGCTTGCCTTGAAACTGAGCACTTCATCAAACCATAAAACCCAGCCAGATGGTGACTCTTCGCTATTATCTGGACCAGTGCTGAGGGGCTTAACGTGTGCAAGGCACGGTGAAGACCTGGATTCCAGTTTCTGTGTCTAAGGCTCAGAAGCCCAGATAATGCATCCATATTTTAGACCTAACTGCTGCTAGGAATTCGAGCATGTTTGAAATCAAGTTCCAACTTCGGTCCGTCCTTCTCATGAAACGCTTCAACCTCAGCCTTGACCCACCATTTTCAGTAGTGGAGTTCTTTCTTTGCAAAGGGGTAGAGAGACATGGGAGTAAGGGTTAGGCACTTTGTCAACCTCATTCTGCCCTGTGTACATGGCCCTGGCCAGACTCTCTTCTTCCAGGTAGCAAAGACTGCATGAATTGAACAGTTAATCCGTTTTGCCTCTCAGCAATCATTTAAGAACTCACTGTATGGACCCAGAAGGTAACTACACCCTCTCTGCCTTTCATACATATGAACATATGTCCCAGAACACCAGAACCCTCAGTAAAACTCTCCAAACCCAGGTCAGAGCTGATACAGAGATTTTTGAAGTTGGGATATTTAAATAGCAGTTTGTATGGCTTTATTCCTGTCCCAAAGTCAACAGCACAGATTTCTATTGGCTGCCCTGTGAATGGAGTTGAGACTTTGTTCCACCTTCCAAAAAAATCATCCCAAGCTTGCGAGCAGCCCATTGCTCTTTGCATCTTGCTGCTGGGGAAGAAAACCAAACCAAACCAAAAACTATTTCTCCTAATTGCAGTTGCCCATTTATTTGTATATTTTCTGAAGCAGGTACCTCTGAGGTGGTGTTAATGGCCACGGATCTTTTCCAATAGCTTCACCGTGTGTGTCTTTGTCCCCTCCTCCCAGTCAGTATATAAACAGCATGGTAGTTCCAAATCAAAAGCAATTCCCTGCTGGTAACTGCAGCAGAGCCTTTTGTCTTTCATTAGCATGAGTTTTGGGGAGCTACTTGACCTATGCATATGCTTTACCATTCCAGACGGTGCACGGTAATTATTGTCCACTCAGACTTGGCAGCAAAACATTATAAACAGAAAAAGTAACTTGAAAAAGTAACTTGAAAAAGTAACTTAAAAAATTAAGAAAAGAAATCAGTGTGGTGAACAGTGAAGTTCTAATTTTGTGCTAAAATTATGTTCTAATAATGGAAATGGTGTTTTCCCTTGAACTCCTGGTGAATTGAAAACTGAAACTCTGCTTTCAGGTCTCACCCTGTGAGTCAAAGGCAGGTACTGAAGGTAATTCTCTGTGCTCCAGGCAGATCAAAAGAAACTCGTAATCAGTCGGTCATCTAAAAGGATATGACAGACTCACATCCAGTTGTTCAGCAGCTTAGACGCAGTCTGGAACGGATCTTTTCTGTGTCTGTTGTCTATAATAGCTTTTAGGGCTGGCTCTTCTTCCAACACAGAGTACAAATCCTCTGGTAACTAGTACCAGCCACACACAACAAAAGCCAGCTAAATCTGGTGTGAGCTCAGAAATCGATGACTGCTTGCCCTTTTCTCTTACTCAAGTCAGCAAGGGTCTCCCAGGCCAAGTGTTCTGGGCAGCAGAGGTTTTTCTAGTCTTCTGTGGAAACTGATTCCACCCAGGAGAGTCAGTTCTCTTCCTCCCTGCAGGCTGAAGCTGATCACTGTGAACAGGATGCTTTCATTGATCCCTTTGGGCAATGCTGGCACTGCAGTTCTCCGTGAACCTGAGAACTGAAGCTGAGCAGAATTCCTTTCACAAGCACTAATAAGAGAAGATCATTTAAGGCTGACCCATGCTCATCTTCCACAGAACTACTTCGGACGTGTCTACAGTCACAGCAAGCCAGATGCAATTCATGTTGCTTCTCTTTCAAACTAAAAAGAAGTTCCCCTCTGCCTGGTGCATGTGCAATCCATCATTTGCATGCCTCAGCTCTTGTGCTCCTTTTTCTCCCAGATACCTGCATATGTGCCTGCCCAATCCACTTTCTCTCAGTGCTTGTGTCAATTAAAGCCTTTTGAAGGAACCGTGCACGTGTTTACCTAAGCAGCCTTTTGATGTTCCTCTTCCAGTTCCAGCATCTGTCAGCATCATGCTCCCCAAGCACATACACACAGTTGATGCCAGAAGTTATGTCAGCTTACTCCCTATCCTGTCCTTCACCTATAGCTTCCTCAGGGGTGTTAATAAATGTAAGAGAAAGTTAACATTTCCTGTTCTGATAATAAAGATGAGTAAGCAGAAAGGGAAGACAATGCAGACACGAGAGCCTTCTCTGTTTCTCTTCCATGGGATTTGCCCAGTAGACAGCAGAGGCAGTGGAATGGATCTGGGAAGGAGGGTGAAGAGAGGCATGGGTTCGTTCTGGGAGGAGGAGGCTGCTGGCTCAGCCAAGCACAGAAGTATGGAACCACTCACAGGCTGCAGCCACTACTAAAATGATGAAATGTCACTGTGTGTCTGGCTGCTGCCAGCAATCCTGCAGTCTGCACAGGGACACACTGGGTCCAAAAGCATCCCCTGAGTCAATGAACTCAGATCCCTGGTATTGGCAGACCACAGTTTTATACAACCCCTTTCACAAGCCATTCACACTCATTCCTAAAACTACTGCAGGTTCTTGTCTCTGTTAGTCTATGGGGAAGCTTTTCTAAAGAACTTCAGCCTGAGGTTCTAGATTAATAGGGAACAGTTTGTGCTTTTTTTTTTCTTGCGCCAACAGTTTTCTGTTGTTGGAAAAGCTCTTCTTGGTGTTTACCCCTGAAATAGTTATGTTAGAGTCTAGCACTGAGGTTTAGAGTCTAGTACCAGCATAAGGAGCTTTATATGGCAAGAACAGTTTGTGTGGTCGCAGCCTGTGGGCACAATCTACTGTGGAGTGGAAGCCAGTCATAGAAATGTGGTTTTGGAAGAGCTCAAATTATCTGGGGGATAAGTTAATAGGAGCTGTCGTACTTGCACTCTGCCTCTGCTTTGCTGAACCATCAAAAGAAACTCAGTCACCTAAAGGCAGCATGATATCCAGTAGTTCAGCAGGTTAGATGCCTGGTGTCTTCTGTCTGGAATGTGCCTCCTGCTCCCTTGATGACCCTGCTCTTCTCTACACGGTTTGTATTCTTTCCTAAATACAGGTGTTGTTCCCTTCACAATGGCAAGACTCCCTCTCCACTATCAGATATTATCTGATGCAGTGTAGGGTTGTGCTGATTATTTAATGGCTTATAGATCTTACGTGTAAGCAAGAACGTGGAGTGAAAGTTCCGAATTGTATAGTTTTTGCATCCTTGCTGAGACCTGCCCTTCACTCTGTATCAAATCAAATCCTGCAGTCTGTGTGTGAAAAATCTGCTTGTGACTTGCAGTGCTTCCATCTGCCCACCTGCGGCACAGGAGGAGACACTCCACTAAAGGATCAGGTACTTTATTAAGTGTCATGGGGGATGTCCAGGAGCAGGGGATGCTTTTGAAAAACCTATACAAACCCCAAAGAAGTAATAATGGCCAAGCTATGGTAGTGTACCAGAGCGATCTGACATCCCACGGGGCAATCAGGTGTATGGGAAGACAACAGCACTGACATATTCCACAAGAATGTGGGGACAGGAACTCACCTGGAAAGGCAGGGAGTAAACTGATTGCAACAAGTAGCTGTGGTCCAAGAGAAGTGCTGATGATGGTCCATGCATCACCATCAATGCAGAACATACATCCTTGCATCATGTGAAAGAAGAGCCCAGCCTCTAGACACCCCAGCTGTGCTAAACCCCATCCTTGTCACCCCCCGGAAAGAACGTATCCATACGTTCACCTATACTGTATTTTCGTTTCGCTTATCCCCGGACATCACCCGCACTGAAGCAGCTCCCTGGAGCTTCAGACCCGATTCCCACAGAGTGCCTGTGATGGAGACCCGGTGGCTGCCACTGCATGTGCCCAGCGCTTTCAACAGCCGGGCCGGACCCGCCAAGCTCTCCGCCGTGCACGCCCCGTCGCCAGGGATCCTTGGCGAGTGCCCACCAACTGGGCTGGGCCTCCCCGCGGGAGCTGCGGGCCGCGCCCGTCGAGGGGATGCGCGGCGGTAGGCGCCCGCTCGGTTGGGCCCCGGTGTGGAGCAGGGCCCGCCCGGTGGCACACGGGTGGTGAAGGGATGGGAGAGCTGGGGCTTCCTCTTGGGGAAAGCCGCGGCGGTCGCGAACAGCACAGCCCTTGCTTTGGGCTGGAGCTGGGTGTTGGTGGGGTGGGGGTAAGGGAAGGGTAGGGCTCCCCGGGCCTTGCTCCGCCGGTAGAGCGGGCACCTCAAGTGCTTTTCCCCCGCGGACTCGGTTTTACAGTCTCTCCCTGCTCCCCTCCAGGCACCCTGGGCTCCCCACCCCCTACCTCGGCCCGAGGGGGTGTGAGGGCAGCGGGGTGAGTGTTTCACCGTCCCCCAGGGCCACGGTGCAGGGTGAGCGCCGCCGAGTCGGCCGCTGCCGGCCCTTACGGGGTGCGGGGCGGTGGACGTCCCCTTTAGCGAGCTCTCCGCTTGTTTTGCTGTGTGGGGTTGGGGTTTTTTGCTTTTTTTGCCTTTTATTTTTTTCTGCCGAAGGGGAAAGGGAAGGGGGGTTGTCTGGGTGTAGGGAGGCGAGAGGGGGAGAAGAGTGGAAAACGTTGGCTCTGTCCATGGTCAAAGTAATTCAGCTATAATCCCCCTTTCTCTTCCTCTCCTGGAGCTCTATTCATATTCTAATCACAGCTTTTCCTTCCCTAAACCAGCCACTTTTATCAGAGCCCTAGCTTTGCACTTTTACTTCCACTTCCAGCACATACAACCGCATGCAGAATAAGCAACTTTTTTTCCAGCCCCCCGCCATGCCCTCTTCTCCCCCCGCAACGTGCTAACCCGAAAAGGGATCTTCGCATCCTCGGGCTAAAGCCGGACGGGAACGCGAGTTTGAAAACGCGCCCGTTTTGTTCTTCGTTTCTCCTGGCCCCCACCCGCCTGCTCTCCCCAAGCCCCACCGCAAGCTCCCCTGGGGCAGCCGCTCTCCGCGGGCGGACAGGCCGTGCCCTCGCTCCCCGGGGCCGCGGAGAGAAGCACCGGAGCCCCTGCGGCGGGTGTGCAGCGCCAGCACCGCTCGCCGAGGCACTGTCAGCTTCTCCCTGCCCTCACCACCCCCCTTTCCCTACCCACACACATCGCCCTTTTCCTTCTTTTTTCTCCCCAGTAAACCCAGACGATTTGGGAAGCTGCGCAGCTTCCAACGCCATGTGCCCGCGAAGGATCCCAACCCGGAGCCCACCGGGAGGAGATGGAAGGAGGAGGAGGGGAGCTCGGCCGCGCTGCACGCACACCCGGCAGCCCCAAAGAGCACAACCCCAAACCTCCTCCTGCCCGTTTGAAGATCTAAGCCAATTTTGATGTGGGGCTGTAATGAGGCGAGGACCTTGGGTGGGGGCTGGGGGAGGGAAGGGAGCAGTGGAAAGGCCGCTGGAACTTTAAATAAGAAAAACGTTTCTAATGCTCTAATAGAAGAGGGAAGTCGAAGTGTTGGGATTGCGTAGATCTAAGGCCCCCCTTTTTGGAGGAAAGCTTTTCTTATTCAAAACAGCATCACAATGGGCTTCACATTGAGCCTTGCCACATCCCCATCTGAGTAGCAGCCATTCATCAGGCTGGCTGGCCTATCAATGACATTTCTCCCATCAGGGCTTCTATAAAATGATGCTTTTTCCCATGAAACATCCGCAAACATTTTGACGGGTCTGGCTTTCCCCTGCTGGATTACGGAGTGTCCTCTCTCCCGCGCTACATCCCCAACCCCCCCCAAACTATCTGCCTCGGCCCTCCCCCCCCCCCCTCCTCGCCGCCACCCTGCTCCCTCTCCTCGCACAGCTCGGAGACAGGGGCTCTCCACACCCCGGGACCTTGGGGCTCCCGTCCCGTCCATGGGAAGAGCATGCATTGCGGGTTGCTGGAGGAACCCGATATGGACTCCACAGGTAAGTCCTGCCCGTCCCCGTGTCCTGTGCGTGCCCCCCCCCCCCCTCCCCCCGGGCAGGGGGCTCCTCTCCCTCCTTAGGGAGGACTTTTCAACTTGACCGTGGCGGGGGAGGGGGGGGGGGGGGCCGCCGGCCTCACCGGCCCCTCAGGGGAAGGGCCCGGGCCTGTGAGGGGCAGCGGGGCGGCCCAGAGGGAGCTCCCCCCGCCCTGGGCCAGAGCCCTGCGGCTGCACTTGCAGATGCGACGGAGCAAAGGGTGGTTTCCCCCGTTTTTTATTTTCCGTTCTCTCCTCCATAGGCTGCCGGCCCGCAAACTAATTTCCTCGCCGCTTCTAGTTTTAGGCGCTCGCTTAGGTTTGAGCGGAGCCTTTCAGAGGGGCGAGAAAACGAGGTTCCTTAGGGACGGTTGTCTGTGGGTTGAGGCGAGCCCAGCACCGAGGCCGCCTTGTCCCACTGGCAGCCCTGGGGCCGGGCTGCTCTGGAGGGGAGGGAGTTTGGGGAAGGGCAGGGCTGGTTTCTCCCCCCGCACCCCCAACAGAGGACTTGGCCGGTCCGATAACAGGACGGGAGAAGGGCGGCTGCAGTCCCACCAGCGAGAAGCCCGGGCTGGAGGTGACGGGGACGAGCGCAACGGCGGGGCCGCTGGCCCCGAGGGCCGCAACCACCCGACGGCCGCCTGGCACGGCACGGCCAGGCCCGGGGCACACGACACGGCAGGGCGCCGGTTCTCCCGGGGCAGGGCCCAGGCCTAGGTCTGCCCAGCTCGCTGTCAGCCGGCGGCCTCCCCAGAGCACGGCCCCTTGTCTCCGGCTCCCTCCCGTCGGCTGCGCCCGGGCTGCCCTCAGGCTGCGGAGCCCCGTTTGCACCGCTCTCTGTCCCGCACGCAGCGGAGGGGAGGCGGCAGCCGAAACAATCTTCGCGGGTTTCATTTATTTTATTAGCACCGGAAAACACCCCCTGCTCCCCTCCCTCCCGCCCTGCCTCCCTGCTGCCTTCCTTGCCCGCCGGTCTGGTCGGGCAGAGTCTGGGGACGGTTCCCAACCTGCCCGTCTCCTCCATCCCCGTGCCCGGCTCCGGTGCCCCGGGAGAGGAGATCAGGCTCCTCCCGCGCCTCCCCAACGGCCGCGGCGGGCCGCGCTCTGCCGTTCCCCCAGGGTCCCGCAGCTCCATCCCGGCTCCTCCGGGGTAGCTGGAGCGGGTGGGGACGGGGAGGCCCCGGCGTGGCACCCGCTTCGCTCCCATCCACCCCGTACCCACCGAGGACTTTGCCACCCCTCGGCCCCAGCGCGGCCCGAAGGGCTCTTTGTAAAATTCAAATATCGATTAAAAACAAAACCAAGCACAAAAAGGAAAGAGAAGGGGAGGGGAAGGGAGGCTGCCCGACCCTGCTCGGCCGCGGCCCCGGCGCACCGGGCGGGCTTAGCCCTTCGCCCGACTCCAGCGACACCAGCAGGGTTTGGGACACTTTTACTGCTGGGACAACCCCGGGGGGGGCTGTTCTGGGGAGAAAGCGTTCGGCGGGGAAGGAATCGTTGCGTCCAGGTCCGGGCTTGTGTGGGAGTTACCGGGATGTTAAAGCAAGTTGTCCTTCTGCCTAGCGGCACCGCCGAGACGGAGTTAGGGGCACTGCTGGCAACTTCTCGTTGTCGAGAGTAACGGCTCTTTAGGGAAAGAAGAAAATCAAACCCAACCAAACCAAACGAGCCCGGCGTTTTCTCTTCCTGCCTTCACAATTGTTCATCCTCGGGCTGAGCCTCCGTACTATTCGTTCCTTATATTCAGTATGATTGTAATAAATGGCAGCGTGATTAAGTTAATATTAATCAGAAAACACTTTAGTCTTGCTAAACAGATGGCAAGAAAAGTAGAGCTTTGCAGTTGTCTCACTCAGACACCTTAACCTCCCTTTCAGAGGACTTAATCCAATTAGCTTTTCTCCCGAGTCTCAGTTGTTATGTAAAGATCCGTTTGCATTATGAAGAAATATGGCTTCATTGAAAAAATTCAGTCATGTTTTAATTTATCCTTAACAGGTTTTTTGTTCCCTAAAACAACGGGGAAAATAAAAACGAACCATCCGCGGCTCTAATTTTAGGGCAGGGGAGACGCTTTGCTTCTCTCACCTTCCCCAGCACCGCCGTGCGCTTCCGTCGCGTCCAACTCACGTCCCCCCACCCCGGGCAGGGACCCTCGGGGGCTGTCATCAGCCTAAACCCATTTTGGCCGTCTGAGGGCCCGAGGACCCCCCATTCCCGCCCAGCGGGGTGGAAGGGCTGGCAGGCTGCATGCTGCCGGTGAGGAACCGGCACAGGCAGCGTCCGGCCCCGACGGCCGGTACCGGTCCCGACGCGGCCGGCCCCGGCGACAGTCGGGGCTCCTTCCCTGCCTGACAGGGCCCGGGGAGCGGACCACCCACCCGGGGAGAGGCACCCACCCTTCTCGGGCGGTTTATGACATCTCTCGTCGCATCGTTTTGATGCCGCCGTTAGCTTGGTAAGGCGCCCGCCCGCAAGCAGGGCGTAGTTTGCAAAGGCTGTAACCCCCTCACCCCAAGCAGAGCCGGGGCCGAGAGCCGCCGGGATTGAGACCGCAATCTCCATCGGGGCTCACCCCTTCGCCATGGGGCACAAAGGGGTGGCTCCGGGGGACCGTGTGTGCCTTCGGGGCTTGCAGGAGCGCGCCTGCCGCCTCCTGCCCCGCCATCTCCATGCCCGCTGCCTGCCGGGTGCTGGGCACCGCTGCCCCAGGACCCCCCCCCCACCTTTCCCGGTGGAGCCCACTGGGGCCCAAGAGAGGGAGGGCAGCGGCGAAGCGGGCGCTCGGAACCGGTACCCGGGGAGCCCCGGAGGGGGCTGGCGATGGCGAGTATTAATTAATAACGGGTTTCCACCGCCGCAGCCCCCCCTAGTGACACTGGCACGGCGGGTGCGAGGCGCTGCCGGCGGGGGGGGCAGGACCGCTCCCGCGATGGGACGTCCCGCAGCGGGTGCCCCCCACCGCCCCACCGGAGTCTCCCCACGCAGGGCTCTCGGGTGCCGCCAGACAGGGATCTGACTGCAGGACCGATACCCCGGGGGCTGCCTCATTCACTTTCCCTGCCTTAACGTTCCGGGAAGCAGGAGCCGAAGGGAATGGAGGTGCTTTCTTGGAGTGCAGCTTTTCTGCGTGACTCCATAAACTTCCCTGTCCGTTTCACTGTCGGAGCCAGGCAAAAACTCCGCTGGTTTCGAAGTGCTAGAGGGATGAGATCCTTGGGACGTGGAGCTGAGGCTCAGGAGCTGATCCAAACCCCATTAAAATCAGCAGAGAGCCTTTCAGTACTGTCAAGGCCCTTAAAGCAGTCGGCGTGAATCATGAACAACGGGTTCCAGTGCCCGAGCTGAACGCTTAGAGGCAATGGCCAGATTTCAGTCAATGTTTTATCGATACCCAAGCATTAGGGCAGCAGCGGGTGACCTTTTCTATGAGCTTGCCATTTAGAAAGGATCTAGCATATAAGCTATATTGAAGAATTAATGGCTTTCATATCCCGGTTCAGTTCACGATATTGCCAATATTGGTAATAAATACCTGAATGCTAGTTAGGAAAGCTGCTGTGACATTACAGAACATAAGTAGAATGGTGAAGCCTGTGATCCTAGAGCTCAGGTTTTTCAGTCAAAATGAGTGGGTGATTCTGCTGCTGGAAACTTTGCTTTGCTTATTGCAACACAGCTCACTAATAGATAAAAATGAACTTGCCGTTGGCTTTTTGTCCTTGCTTTCCTGGAGTGCTTTTAATAGTCCAGCAAAAATGTGATTTATTTTTGTTCCAACAAATAAAAAATAATCTTTACTGTTCCAGGATTCGTGTTTATAAAGGATTTGTGTTTATAAAGGCTCTTACTTGCCGAGGAGCTAAGATGAGCCAACAATCCTTCAAATCCTGAATTTGATGTGATATGGACGCGTAAAAGAAATACCACTGGTCCTTCATATAATTCAACCCGACTGCTTGTCTTATGTCATGTCATATCTCATGAGATTTCACACATGAAAGAAATGGAACAAAAAAACCCAAACCAAAAACCCCAACGAGATATTTTCTTTCCTGCTGGCTGCTGAGTTCCTGCGGACAATATTGGCGCAGGAGGGCCCGATCCTTGGCAGCTCCCTCTGCCGCCAGCAGCATCAGAACTGGGAGCTAAACACGAGTCCCAGCACTGGATCAGCTCTTCGTTCCTGAGGGGATTTTAATAACCTTGTAAAATCCACAGGGATTTTTAGAGGTTTGTAAATTGGTCAAAATTGCCCTGAAATAAGAAGTTTCTCTTCTAGGTTTGACCCAGGGGAAAGAATGATTTTATGATTTATTTGTCTGCTAATCAAATAATTCTAAAGTACTTAGGGATGGGGAATTGCAGTACTTTTCACTGCTCTGCAACCTGTTATTTACTTGCAGTAAAGGTCTTTGGAGGGATGGAAGTAAAAACCTTAAACAGGCTTTGGCAGAAGAATAGCCAGACAACTGTAGGAATCTATTTCATTTGTTTAAGTGACTGTTTAGGGTTTACACTCCTCAAGATTTTATTTGGGTAAAGCCCTCATTAAAGAAGAGACTCTGGATTCAGAGGAAAATTTGCTGGTGAGACTGTAAAGAAACCTCAAAAGTTCTGAAACCGTTTTGTGTTAAAATACTTGTGGTGTTCTCGGAGCTGTCCCACAGAGAGTCACCGGTACAGTATCCTGCTTCCATCAGAGTTGCTGGCTTGCTTGCTGTTAGAAAACAAGGCTGGTTTTCAGCCCCTGGTGCAGTGAGTGTGCAGGCAAGGAAGGAGGGATAGCATAGCCGAAAAATCTGCAGCATCTCCAAATGTAAACACCTTTACATTTCTCTAGCTTAGTTTGCAAGTGGTTTGCAAGTTAGGACAGCCTGAGGAGGTGCATCCCTTGTGATCCTATTTCTCTATGTAGGGTTTCACCGCGGCAACATAAAGGTGAAATCATGTGATCACTGAAATCTGTGCTGTGAAGAAACACCAGTACCTCTTCAGATGAAGACATTTAAAGAGGTGGCCTTAAATACAGCTGGGGCTTGGTGGTTCATAACAGTGCCTTTAAAGCAGCAGCAGGCTGTCATGTAACCAATACAAATATAAGGTCAGTCCTTCGGGAATACTTGATGTGACATCCAAGTCCAAATAATTAGCTCACAATTCCGGCAGCACTGAGGTTTGTGAATTTTCTGAGTTCACTCACTCTTCTGTTTCTCCACATCTGGGCTGGGTTTTCTATTTGTCTTATTGTGTCTGAAAATGAATACCCCATGCGATCCATCCCTGCTGGAGCCCAGTGCCCCAGCGGCTGAGGGGATTTGTTTGCTAACATTCTAGTTAGGAAGATGGATAGCATAAAGGATATTTGATGGCTGAGTGATCCTATAGATAACAAGTGTAGGAAAGAAGAGTATGTGGTGAAGATTAAGCTAGAATAGGCCTCTGTAGGTTTGTTTAATATGCCTATACTAAAAACATGCTTACCCATCCTTGGAATTGTTTATACATGTTGGAGAGTTTCTGTATTTAATACTGTGATACCATTTGCTGTCAGAGATGGGTCCTGATCCTGTGATGACTCCACAAGTGAAACACCTGTTGAATTCCATGTGTGTGTCTTGGAGAAGGCAGGTGCCCAGGGTTAGCCCATAATGATCCCTCCCAATGTCTGGGGATGTGTAATAACTTAATTGCAGCTATTTTACATGCAGAACTAGCAGCCATGGCCTCTCTTCATTTACATTTATTTTCTCCCAGGAGGTTTGCAGCAAGAGCAGTTTATTAGATATGAAATACTAGCCAGGGTTAGAAATGGTACTCAAAGTCAGTGGTGGAGTCATTCTGGCTTGCTGCAAGAGCTGCAGTTTTGCTCTCTGTATATAAAGAAGAGTTGGGTTAAATACTTCTGGCCATTCTTCCCTTCCTGATAACTTTGAAATCAGGAGAACTGGATAGGGTTAAATAGAGCCTTGGCTCTCTCTGCATCCAGTAAGAAGAAAAAGCTGATTTGCAGCCTAAATTGCCTCAAGACTGAAACATGGGGCTCAGTGCTGTCTCATTTCCTTCACTTCAGCTACAGTTAAGTACTTTGTTTTCTTTTATTGGTAAGTGAACTTAATTTCTCTGAGATGGAATTTGTTATAGGAACCAAGGAGTTGATCCACAGCTATGAATGATGGCATTGCAATTAATTAGCAGCTTATCCTGTGCATTTTTGCGTGGGATCCAGATATTATAGTAATGGGAAGCAATACACTTCAGATAGATGGAACATTCTCTGAATGAGTGATTCCCTGAAACTTACAGCCATGGGAACCAGAGGCATTAATTGCAGAGCAGCAGACTGTGCATGTGTGTTGGGATTTCACTGGATTCTTAAGCGTGCTGTAGTTCTGATGCTACCATCATAGCTCTGACAAACTTTATTCTGGAGTTGTGGATGACTCCCATGGCATAGGCTCAAGCACTTAGAAACACAAAGCCCTCTTCTCCAGGGGTTTTAATTTGCTTGCTGAGGTTGTATTTAGAAAAAAGGAGGTTTGCCTGGAAGTAAGGACTGCAAGTTCTGAGGGTTAGAAATTGTCTTTTGAAGACTACTGTCACTGGAACTGCTTGTGGTTGCTCACCTTCCCTTTATGTTTTATAAGCTTTCCCTCCTGACAATAACACTGTCAGACTCTCCTAATTTCTTCAGTGCAGCCGTTTTTCCCGTTTTTGCTACTTGGGGCAAGAATTACAGACCCATTAAGCTGGGGAGAACCCATTATATGAAAAGATTTCTTGCATGCAAATGCAAGTTTTCAGACAAGACCCCTAAGTCGACATACAGACGTGAGTTTCTGGTCTTGTACAGGTCTGTAAATTCAGATCTAGTTTGTGCTAAGATTGTAAGGCAATAGAATATCAGAAATGCAGTTGCAAGGGGAATTTAGAAGTAGTGAAAAAAACAAATGTAGAGATAAATACAGATGCCACTAAGTGCAGTAATGGAAGGGTTAACATATTATTTTTCCCCCCTTTCCCCTAGAATCCTGTTGACTACTTAACTATTTCTGAAGTGCTAAAACTACTTCAACTGCAGCTGAGGGAGGGCAGTATGGATGGGGAGCCAGATTGCTAAGTGGAATCTCAGGAGTGGTCATGCGATGCTGGGAGAAAACACCTGTGTCCAGGAGCTGGGTCCCCCATTGTGTCAGCAATGCATACCTCATTCCAAAGGCCCTGCAGAATATCCTTTCTACAACCCATGATGCTTACCAGCACCTTGTAATAAAGGTACAAGCTGCTGCAAGACTAAGAGCTCCTGTGTGTGTGAGGACAAGCAGAAAAGGCTGTATGCGTGGTAATACTCTTGAGGAAGCAGGCCATTTGTTGATTAAAATTCAGGGATGGTCATAGGAATTAGACCAAATTCTATCCTTTAAGGGGAGGGTGGTGGGGGAGAATTCCTCAGCCGCCTGCCTTGTGGGGTTCCCACCTCATGTGACGTTCAGTTTAACCATGAGCACGTGGCAGGATGTCCTAATTAAGCAAAAGAGTATTTAATGCTATTGGCTTTTGCAACATAGCTTGTAGGTGCCCTGCTTCTGATTGTCGCCATCTCTGATGCTCAGAGGAATGTAAAATCCTTCCTGTCCCTTTACTGCCTGCAAAACTTAAGCAACATGAGGAAACAACAGTTCCTGGCTTAAGGTGTCAGTGACCTGATACACAGTGGAAAAAAGTGTGGTGCAAGAAAATGTGGAAGTGGAGTCCTGTTCCACAAGTGCTACATGTCAGGGTATCGCAGTATCATGCTATTCTGTGATGGGAGATGCCTGCTGATGTGATGGGTGTTCTCTGGATGTTTGGGCTCACATGGTGGACGGAGGAAATGGACTTCTCTGCAGAGCCTCACCCACGCTCAGCACAGCCATTCAGCTCCAGGTCTCCATATGTCAGGCCTGGCTGAGCAACGGGTCAGAGATTTGCTGGCTAACATGCTTGGCATGCCAGGGTCAGCAGGAGAGGAGCCATGCCCAGTGCTGCGTGTGAGACAGACATCCTGTCAGGGACAGATGCAACACAAGAGTCAGAGCAGGAATCCTCATGCTGAGCACGACAGGTCCACAACACATGCTTTGTGTCTATAGAACACTTTCTTCTGGGCCTCTCAGGGTCAAGGTAGAATGAGCTATATTTTGGTTATCCAGGAAAATTTGGCCTTATGAGAGACTGTGTGCAAATAGCACATTTGCTAAGTGGCATCTTGTGTTTGCTTGCCAGCCTGTGGCCCAGTTTTTCCTCCTGGGTGCTTGCTGTGTGACACCAAATGCACTAACTCAGAGAAGAACTGCTTACAAGACCATGGAGGTCCACAGCAGAACAAGGCAGCTGCTGGGCGAGATTAACTCCATGCCTTATGCAGGCTGAGAGCAGGGACACCCAGCAGGGTGCTCTGCTCCTCTGTGAAGTCCACCTTCCTTCTGTCTTCTCAAGTGGTGGCAATAACACATCCCACTAGTCACATTCACTGGCTAAACCCAGGTTTCCCAACTTTGGAGCTCACATTCCTGTCCTAAACTCAGTCACAAGGACAATACTGGTGAGGGGGCCCCTCTAATGCAAACATTTTTCTTTAAATGAGTCGTGGTAGGGGCAGCAAATGGCCTCCATTGTAATGAGGTGGGAAGAACTGGGGAGGACTGCATTTACAGAGCAGTTTAATCACATGGATGGAGCAGTGTGTTCACCTCTCCTCCTTGCTGGGTCATTTCCACTTTGAGCTCTGCAAACAGACTGTCTATTGAGCAGTTAGCATTCAGTGCTGAATATTCAATACTAGACTCTTGTTTTGGTGAGTCTTAGGCAAAAAAAAAGGAGGAGGAAAGAAGACTTCTTTTTCTCATGTTCTCTCCCTGAGTTTGCTTTGCATATTGTTCAGAGGAGACTGGAGGCTTCTCAGAAAAGCCAGGCGCCTAGTTTCATAGCACTTTGAAGGGGAGGGAAGAGACAGTGTGGAGGGGACTAAATTAATAGAAGGTTTCTGAATCTGTAAGTCTAGGCACATCGGGACTGAGTGAAGACTTTCTGACAAGCACACTGAGGCTGTAAAACAAATAGCATGAAATACATGCTCTGTACACACTGAGTAGTTCTGAGAGGTACCAATCTTTGTGCGAGTATGTTATGATGGTTTATTGATGTCCTCTCTGCTAGCTTTGGTATGCAGATATTCTCTGGTTGCATTCTGAGAGCTGAAAGAAACAATGTTCTTTGTTTCTATCTGGTATGCCATATTTGCTCACAGAATGGTTGTGAATAATGTAATGGCTGCATCCTTTGGTGGTAGAGAGGAACAGCTGGATTTGGAATAGAGATTCATAAAGTGAGGAAAAGTGCCACCATTTGAGTAAATGTAGTGTCTTTTTCCTTGGATTCACACTCTCACAGTCAAGTGATTTTCTTACTGCTACAACTGTGTCCTGACACCTGAGTTTCCTTTGCATGCGTGTATCTGCCTGTCATCTCTTGTTTTTTCAGTCTGCCTGACTGGATGTTGTTTCTTAGTTCCATTCCTTCAGGAGCTGACCTCTTTTCTCCTGATTTAAAAAAACCCCTCTTCTCTGTAGTTACTTTCTTTTCTCCTACCCTTTATTTCTGACCATGCCCTTTTCTTTGTCATTCCTTCTTTTGTTCCCTTTTCACCTCCTTCTCCCTCTTCTCTTGCCTCCCTGAGCCCCACAATCAGTGTTTGGTGTATCTCCCACTCATCTCTCTCGTCTTTTCATTTTGACATCTTTGTGGGTCTGTTTTACTCATGTACTACTGATTCTGTGCCAAATTGGCCTGTCTGATGGATTCATTGGATCCTGAGGCCGAGAGAAGTCCTTCATGGGTACTTGATCCAAATCCTGTTTCTTGTTGAGTCACAGCCTTCCTGTTCAGCTAAATGACTCCAGCCTTGTGCACTCGTGAAGTGGAGCTGAATTAAGGATGTGAGGGCTCCATATCTTCTCATGCACACTGGTTAGCTGAGGGACTGTAGTAGTAGCAGGGAACGTTTAACCCAAAAGCTGTTGAGCAGAGACTGCTGTAGGGTACAAGTATAAGAGATGTTGCAATAGGTACCCAGAAATGAAGGCCTTATGAGCTCTCTTGCATGTCTCATATTAATTCTATATCATAAGAAACTAATGAAATCTGGGACAAAAAGATATCAAGAGACTATGACCTTTATTCTGGGAGAGGATACAATTGGCAGTAATCAAGTGACACGTTTGCATTTTCTTGGAAGGAAACATTGCAGCTAAATTGGAGACAATGATAGCATTTACACTGGTTCATGCAGCAGATCCTGAAGGCGTGAGGATCTGTAATACATCATGTTGTGGAAGCATGAGGGTACACTTTGCTATATGCAGAGCTGGTACTTGGAAAGCACATGATGTGCGTGATTATGTTACTGGTGAACAGATTGGCTGCATGTGGCATAGCCATGTAAGTTAAGTACCCTGGGAGTGCTGAATTGGTTGGGTACTGATGTCACTGGCTTAAATGATCCTGGGTGAAAACGAGGAAATGTCACTGCAGAACCAGACGAGGTTATCTTTGGTGTTAAATGAGGAATGGGCTTGATGAATCTAAACCCAAGTGGTTCTTTACTGGTCTGGTGAAACTTCCTTTTCAAAATAGAATGATAGAGAGCACCTGTGTGACTGCAGGAGGAAAAGGGCTACACCCAGTTAACATGCATACTGAGTTGGAAATGTGACAGCAATATCATACATGATTCCAAAGAAGGGAACAGATTGGACTTCGTAAGTCATCTCTGATCCAGGTTACAGGCTGCCCTAAATGCCAGAATCAATATGCAGGAGGAATCTTGTGTTCTAGGCTACCTGAGGGTGCTTGGTCTACATTTGGGATGCAGCTTCTTAATAAGGAATATTATTGACAGGGTGCTGTCAATAGTTTTCAATGAAACTATCGCATTTAGATCAACTTCTGCATAGTATGAAGGGTAACAAGAATGCAACATCTCATAAATTCCAGTTTCCCTACACAAGTGTTTTAGAGGAGTTAAAGGATGATGAGCTATGGTGCTTTTTGTTATATCAGTTTAAATGCAGCATGACTATTTTTAATATACCTTTTCGAATGGGTTATCAGAAAATCAGTAATAGGAGCGAAGACCTGGCTAAACACAACAGGTTCAGGAGAGTAATTCTCTGCATTCTTATATCAGGGTGAATCTTACAATGCTTCACCAGAATCATGAGTCAAAGAAAAAGAACAAAAACATTCCTGCCAGCATCTAGTAAGTGCCCTGGACCAATGTCCATTAACTATGAAATAGCTCCAAGAGAACTGTATGCCAAGAAGCGAGAACAAAAGAAAGGACAACAACAAGAGTGCCTGACATTTTCCCCTCTTGGAAATGAAATAAAAAGTTAGCTCAGCAAACAAAGCACCAAGGTATCTGGCAGCTTGTCAGGATAGTGGCTCTACCATCTGCACCAAGGCCATGTGTCACTGTCATCCCTGAGGAACTGGTCTCTTGAAAGAACAGAAGATGGCTATGCAGGACCAAGGAGGACACTGGCATGATTTCCTGTGGAGCTTGAAGATGTTCCTGACAGCTCGCACACACTGACTTGCCAGCCAATGTACTGAATGAGGCCATGAGGAGCAAAATGAGGCTCTGTGTGGCAGGTCTTCCTTGATGGCCAAAGAGGAGCTGTTTTGTGAACTAAGAGTGTCTATGCAATGGAGGGATCAGAGGGAACAGCAGTTGGACGATGCTCCTGATATGGTCTCGCAGACCTTTCATTTGACAATGGAGAGGAGGGAGATAACACAACCTATGAAAACCTAAGTCTTAGAAAATCCTCACGTGTGTGATTCGCTGTCCCTAATAGCTTGTTCTGCTTGATTTTAGTTGATTTGGATAAGTTTAACACCCTCCATAGGAGCCAATGACTGCCAAGCCCTGTCATGTTACAGGCACACAGCTGTCCACAACCCTGTGCAGAGGCCAAGCTAGAAGATCTTGTCCGGGTCTCGGTTTTACAGTACAGTGAGGTTTTGGAAGTAAGGTGATTTTTTTTTTTTGTTCACTTTCTGTCAAGCAGTGTGGTTCTTTAAAAGCTTTGAATGTGCTGCTGTAACCTGCCCTTGAAGCACTCCAGCAGCATTGCACTTCTGAGATGGGAGATGCGCCTGTAACCAGGAATGCTGCACTGCAGGGTGCGCAAGAGAGAGTCAGAATACGAGTCCTGCTTCTAGTCAGAGCAGATGTTAAGTGCAGCAGGTACTAAAACAGGCTTTTAATAGTTTGAGGGTCAGATTTCAGGTTTATCTCCTTATTGTTACCCCTGACAGGAAAAGATAGTCTCTTTTGCCTTTAAAGGACTGTTTTAAACTAGAAATTCATCTTCTGAGTTGCTATGGCAAATTGGTCCAAGACACTGGAGTGCTATGAAGTGTAGTTTTCACTTGCGCCAAAGAAAATATTAGAGGTACTGGATAATTTTTTTTTGCTTTGCTTACATTCATACAGTGGTTAGAAATCAGGTTTGCAGCACACTAAGGGATAGTCAAAGAAGACAGACTGGTCAGATGTTATGAATTTAACAGCTGTAGCAGCTAGAAGTTCTCTGTCCATGCCAATTGTGCAACACAGCATGAATAGAAGGGGTTTTGGGTGATAGCATGTCTCGGACTATGTTCAGCAAGATAAGCTTTGCAGGTAAAAGGCTCGATGGATCATGCAGACCTCGGCATGTCTTTTGAGACAGGCAACAGAAGAAGCTGCCAGGACACTGATGGTTATCCTTGAAAAGATATAGAAAATCATCCCATCAACCACTGAAAAGAAAATGATAAAAATGATATCTGGTCAGTACCATGGGCTAGCAAACTGGTAACAGGAGGTTCCATGACTTTTAGTCAGCCTCCTGAGCTTCTGAGGTACTGCTTTCACCTGATAAATCTGCTGTTCGCAACCACTTTCTCATGGCCTAACAGATCAGATGAGCAGCTAGGCGGTATTGCTGGCCAGCTTGGTACCGAGAAACTTGGCAAAGAGATGCTGCAGTAAGAGATGAGTAACTCTTCCCTCAGAGAACAATGAACAAATAACTCAGAGGGGTGCTAAGACTCTGTATGCATGACAAGAGTCCCTCCTCTGTCACAGGAACTAAAATTAAGTCTGTCATCACTTCTGAGTCGATTTTTCCAACAGGTCCTTTTGTAAATCCACTAAAATTTGGTGGTCCATTTGTGTTTGTATTATCTACATTTTATATACTTTAGCTCACAGTTATTACTTCTTTCTACATCTGCCTTGAGAAACTGGGAAAAAAAATTACAAGAGCAGCCATGAACAAAAATGAGGAGCTGGACTGCTGGAGCTGCACCATCCGAGTTGGTACATGGCTTAGGTAGCGGTTTGGGTTCTGGCAAATCTTTCACTCATTCCAGTGATAACTCTATTTCAGTGACAAGCAAACTTCTGTGGAGGAAACGCTGGTCCATGTGCAGTCACTAAATAATTGTCATGCTTGCTGATAAACTGCTTTAGCATTTGGAATATGGGGGACAATGTAGAGCTAAAGACATGAGAAGGATTTTCCCGCAACTGCTAGGGCTGTGATACAGCCACATCTGAATTAAAGGATATGGCATAACCAGAGAAAACCAGTGCTGCTAGTACCACTGTTGGGTAATAAGGTGATGCAAAATACAGCTCAGATTAGGTGACCACAGTGTTCTATTCTTCCTGTAAAGTCTCTTAATCTCATAGAATCATAGAATGGTTTGGGTTGGAAGGCACCTTAAAGATCATCCAGTTCCAATTCCCTGACATGGGCAGAGACACCTTCCACTAGACCAGGTTGCTCAAGCCCCCATCCAGCCTGGCCTTGTGGCTGCCCCATCCCTGGTAGTGTTCAGCTTCTCTGGGCAACCTGTGCTCTCACCACTCTCATAGTAAAGATTTTTTTCCCAATATCTAATATAAATCTCCCTTCTGTCAGTTTAAAGTCATTCCTTCTTGTCCTATCTCTATATGCCTTTGTAAAAAGTCCTTCTCCAGATTTTCTGTGGGCTTCCTTTAGGTACTGGAAGGCTGTTCCAAGGTCTCCCTGGAATTTTCTTCAGGCTGAACAACCCCAACTCTCTCAGCCTGTCTTTGTAGGAGAGGTGCTCAAGCCCTCTGAGCATCTACATGGCCCTCCTCTGGACTCACTCAAGCAGATCCATGTCCTTCACACCTGTTGGGGTGTCTTTCTTATGTTTTCCTTCACGACACACGCATGCTCACAGAGCTGCAGCTCTGGGAACGCTCACTTCCCAGCTGTCTGACACAGTCACTCTAGCTGCTTTTGCCATCCTGCTTGGGTGCCGAGCAGGACACAGTGGCTCTCAAAGGCCAGAAGAGGTTGTGATTACAGGTTTTGCTAATATTGAAGCAACTCTTAACCCTCCTGGCAGAACAGCAGCTGCAGAAGCCACCACTGGCTGCGATAGGCTCACCTCTTCCCCTCCACAGAGCAGAGCCCAGGTGGCTCTGTCACTGCTCTTGCTATGCGCATGTAGGAGCAATGAATGCTTTATTTTCTGGACTGCAACCATGCTAAGCCAATAACCATTATACAAACAAGAGGTAGTAATTATCTCATTAAAGGTACTGGCAGTATGCAGGCGCCTCTACGGTATTCTTCCACCTCAACTGAGGCTCTGTAGGGAGAAGCCTTTCAGAGGTGTCTTCCAGGAGCAAACCCTTTGTTCTGATGGATGCAATGTGTCAAAATAATTGCTCAAAGATTTATATTAATTTTTTTTAAGTTCAGGCTTCCCTTTTCGGGTAGTTCAGGAAAGCTTCTTTCCCTGAGCAGCTCTCATGTGTTTGACTCTATTTCAGGGAGTCCCAGGCC
The DNA here is from genome assembly GCA_028858755.1 of Ara ararauna. NCBI lineage: Eukaryota > Metazoa > Chordata > Aves > Psittaciformes > Psittacidae > Ara > Ara ararauna. The sequence goes on along the minus strand of CM054376.1, from coordinate 92,694,124 downwards.
TGCCTTTCCAACTTGGTGTTTGAAGCATCATACAAATAAAACTATGGTGGTTAGTGTGAAGAGAAGAACCTTGGTGGGGGTGAAGGAGATCCATGCAGGCCTCAGCTCTGCCAACTTTTCCTTTTAAAAAAGGCTCAGTTTAATCTTGTGTTGCTAGAAGTGCGGTGGGCACATTTAAGGAAGGAAAATACTCTCATGCTGGAGGTGCAGTGGATGTGTCAGTCTTAGCAAGATTAGGATCGAAAAGGGAAGAGGCAAAATGAGGGCGAGAACTATTTCTGTAGTTCTTTTTAATCCATCTTTCAGCAGTTCATTTGGACAATTTATATTTTTTGTTTGTGTCATAATAAGTTGTTTGGTCAGAAAACTGACGCTGGAAAAATTATTGTAACTTGAACTATCTCTTTTCCCTCATGTTGCAATCCTGAAGAAGACACACATGTGTTTGTAGTCAGTGGTATACAACACAGTGAAAATTGTAATGCTGAAGGATATTGTTGTGTGCTTCATTACAATTAATGTTTGATCTTTGCAAAATTAAATAGGTGACGTATTATTTAAAGGGGCATCTTCCAAATACCATTAATTGCACTTTATTTGCATTCTTTCGTAATAAGGTTGTGATGGTTTCCTTACTGTGTCACAATAACTAGATGTAAAATGCAGAGTAACCACATTTTACTGCTAGATATTAATTAATCTATTTATTTTGCCTGGATGTCTTTTGGATAGTGCTAGAATAACTCAGGGTACGATATGCTGGGGCTCAGAGTGGGAGAGAGTCATAGAGAGCAGAGAGAGGAAATGCTTGAGAGATTGAAAACTCAGTGAGTAAAAATACATCTTTTGTGAGACAGGGTATGTTTTCTTTTGTACTCAAAAGCACTTCCCACCAGAAATACAGTTTTTCTACATGTTGTGTGATTGATTCATCATTGTTATCAGGTCTGATATGCACTTCTGCTTTGCCACCACCTACACTCTCCATTACTCTATGGCTGCTCCTGATGTGAAAGCCTGTTTATGAGAAGTTTTTAAAGTCCAAGCACCATAATTCAGGCTTTAATCACACAGACCCTTCCATACCACATGTCTCAAATCTTGTCTAGAACAGTGCTGTATAGTGCGATTCACATCAAACTTGGGAGCAAGTGATGAGAACCTGGAGACACCAGGGGTTAGCTATGGGTCTCTTCCTCCAGCTCTGAAGCCAGAATTCCTGAAACAGGCCCCGGAGCAGATGAGGTGTACATCTGTGTGTCATGAGGACGAAGACATTCAACTTGTACAGGGCTCTACACAGTGTGTTTCTTACACTGGGACAGGATCTAATGGCGTTAACTCGACAGAATTAGTTTTGATTTTTTATTTTGTTTGCTTCTTTCTCTTTTACTGCTCATTTTTGTTCTATTTCAGGCAGGTGCTGTCGTATCTGGGATCTGTAGGCTTCTGAAGGACGTATTTAAAATTTCAGCAAACCTGTGGTTGTATTTTCTTTAAATACTTGAAAGCATTCTTAATATTGGGAGTTAAAAGCTTTATAAAAACTTTTTCATTATACAAACAGTTAAAAATATCAACTTGTGGAATGAAGGTATTTATTAGAATACTTACATCACTTGGTTTATACGGTAACACAGTGTCTAAATAGCTGTTTGGTTTTGTCGCATTTTGTCATCCGCCAAATCATTTGACAAATTCACCATAAACTCCCTGACATTTTTGCTCAAAAGAGTTAGTTTTCTTCATTCTTTGCTGCCAGACAGGTCGTGTATCTTTTCAGGCTTGAAGAATTTCTATCAGCTATTTAAATGCAAGGCCACAAAGACAAAGCCAGACTCGGGCCGCAGTGAGCTGAACCAGGGTGATTCAGGACCAAAGGAGTTGCAGTACATAATTAAACAGTAACGGTGCCTTACTCCAGAGACTTTATATCTTGCAGTGTAAACTGGTTGCTTTACCAATGAAAAAGGGGTGTATGTGCAGCTACCAGAGACAGTATGTGAACAAGGATGGTGAAAATTGTCACTGAGTGATACTTAAAAAGTTTTTTCCCTACTATTTAGGCAGGGAACGTGACTAAAAATGGCTGCTGCCAGTTCCCTGCTGCTGAGGGAAGAGGATTCTTCCCAGCTTTCAGTGCCAGGAGGAAAAGAAAGGGCAGAGCTGGGCATCAGTCTCTCCTTGGCGCTAGTGGCAGCCGCCTTTGCTTTTACTCCTTGCAGCTGGGCTCAGAGCCAAGGGAATTATATACAGCCATGGCTGTGCACTGAAATGAGGAGGAGGAGGTAAGGTAATCTTTCTCAAGGCTTATTGCACCTCTGATGTTGCTCTCGGCAGCAAGTTTCTCTTCAGTTTGTAGTGATGATCCAAGCTCCTGTCCCTCAGCTCACAGTACTGAAATGGGAAAGGAGAAATGGTATAATCTTAGTTTTAGGGTAGTAAAAGAAATCTGGCATGAAGCAGCAGTACCGTTGTGCTGGCCTTTAGGCAAGGAGGTGATACACCCCCCCATCCAATGCAGCTGAGCGGTGTGAGAAGGGAAAGCCTTAAAGTTAGAGCTGCTGCAGGCTTGGGGGTTGGTGACGGAGCAGGAGCCGATTTGACAGCACAGTCCTAGCTGTCAAGATTTATGCTGTAGTTTTAGCAACGTTAAAGTGATTTTTCTACAAGGCTGGGTTGAATTTGATGGGAGAAGAAATAGCCTGAGAAAATCTACTGACAACAAGAGTTATTTTTTTCTGATTTTCTGAGAAGTACCTCAAAGGAGCAGGCTGTAGGGAAGAGGCAGCACGGTTGGAGGCTTCTTATGGACAAGGCAGTTTTATGGTGAATGAGGAAGATGCACATAGGGACGTGCTCATATCGATGAAGGCAGGACTGCAAGCCTGTTCCTGCTGCAAATATGTGGGCAAACGAGCAGAGGGAAAGGAATAGCCTTGAGCTGCCTCAAACCTCTCTTGCGCTGCTTGAAAACAAGAAGCACACGAAGCAACGGTACCTGGAGTCTCGTGGCAGGGCCTGGAAATCAACCCTGAAGGGCTCTCAGCAGACCCTTTCTGAAGTCCTATGCAGATGCCATCGCCCTTTTGTTTGTGTGGCAGTGGAGAGTGTGTGTACAAAGGAATATGCACAAGTTTGTGTGGGTTAAGAAGCATTTTTTCCTGCAGGATGTTTTTCACCATGACTATTCATGTATTAATTTATTGGCGTCTAGTGCTGAAGTGAAGTCATACCAACTTTTGCCTTCTATAAACAAGACGGGCAGCTTTCCCAAGACACTGGGTTTCTGCTTTCTCTTAAAGCCTGCTGCTGTGATGGTCTTTGGCTGTCAGACTGCTGCCTGTGCTGTGCAGGTAGCTTGATGTTTTTGGAGGGTGGCTTATGGAAAGGAATCTGAAGCCATTTCCGTGCCTTTGAAGGTTTTTCTGGCTCTGGCAATTTGCTGACAGTGAGGCCTGTTTCCTCTTATTTCTTGTGCATCTCTTCACTCAGTGGGGTGGTTTCCTGTCGTAACTTGAGGGGTTACCTTGCAGCCTCCCCACCTAACCATTCTTTATCTTGCTTTGACCACAGCGAGCTCTGTGAGCGTAAGTTCATCTGTGCCCGAATGCATGCCCTTGAAAAATAATCTTACAAGGGAAGTCAGTCTATTGTAGCAATATCCAGGGACTTCAGGCAAACTCAAGGACTCGTATTTCATGCTCTGTCCAAAGGAAATGTATAGGAAGGTGCAACTTTTGCCCTGAAGACCTGTAACAGTAAATTCTACTGGGCCTGCTGAATCTTATAAAGTCATCAGGGGACGTATGTTATAGCTTCCAGAAAGAACATCTGAATCAAATCCATGTAATGCTGTACCTCATGTTGCTGATGTGAATACATTGGAAAAAAGAAAGAAGGACAGGAGTAGCTGAGTACATGCTGTGGAGTGCCAAAGGTTCGAGCAGCTCAGTAGCTGCTGACTTGCCACATTGGACTTGTAGCAGGGTGGAAGAGATCTCAGTAGGGCCTGGGATGCCACTAGTGTGAATGGGGCCATAGGACTGGACTTCAGAGAGCACATTTTAAGCCCTGCTGTAACAAAAATTCGTATGAATGATTGATTTTACACACACTAAAAGTTCTTTCAAAAGAAGAAGTAGAAATACTTCAGTACATAAACCTTTGACAGACTAAGAAATTAATGTAATTTATGTGTTTCAGTCCCCCACATGAGGTTATTTTTCTTTTTAGTTGTATCATGTGATGGGGAGGGGAGAGAATATCCTAAGGAGCTCTGCTGCATGCATGGAAGTGTTTCAGCCTCTGTCCTTTCAAAACAAACAAAAAATGAAACTAAAAAGCAACAGCTAAGTTTGAAAGCAAGAAAGGGTTTTCTTGCCAAATTACCTCAGATGGAGCATGTTTGAACAGAAATGCTACAGAACACCATCTGTTGAAAACCGATGCTTTGTTTAGTTTTATGCAAAGACAAACACAAAAAAAGAGCATCTTTGTTCTTTTACAGAGAGTTGGATTGAACGATGTCTCAATGAAAGTGAAAACAAACGTTATTCCAGTCACACCTCTCTGGGGAATGTTTCTAACGATGAAAGTAAGTAACTTGTCATTCATTTAAACTGAGTGTGAACATGTCCAAATGCTAATTTCCTGCTATATAAGTTGCTGCATCTTGGAGATATTTTTAATACTAAGCAGTTTAAAGCGTCAACTCACATGACACATCTAATCATTTCAGTAATTAATTTTTTTTCCTGGATTATTTGCTCTTTTGCATTATTGAAAATGAAATAACTTTATCTGTTAGTTAAAGCAACCAGAATAATTTGTGTGTCACTGAGTAAAAGTTGGATGACCTCTAAAATATGCTCTTAGTATTGGCTTATGAGTAAAACCATCTGTTTTGCTTTTTACTAGTGAGCACCGTGTGGTTGAAATGCAGGAAAAATTGTGCTGCTTTTCAATACTACTATACAAAATCATACGTATAAACCCCTTCTCTTAAGAATTAAATATTAATTTGATTAAAGGAATTAACATTAAATCATGATATTACTTCCTTTTTAGTCACTCAGAAGAAACATTTATAAATCTAGCTGATTTTAAAATCGTTACATTTATCTCTTCTAGTTATAGCAATTTTAGATCTTGGTTTTAAATAACAGGCAATTATAAAAAGACCCCAAAATGCCATAAAATAACCTAATTGTTTCTTTTTTAAATTTCAGGACAATTTTTAGTTTATAATTTTGTTTTCCCGCTTCATAAAATTTCTATTCTACTTAATTTGCCCAAAGCAAAATACACTTCATGTTAATTTTCCCCTCTGCAGTTGGTATGTTATTTCAAATTGCAAGATATTAATGCAGACTGAATTCTTAAATTCAGACTCACATTTTTTATGATATTCAAGCACCTAAGCTTAGAAAACGTACTTTCAGTAACTTCTTCATTGCTGAGTGCCCCTTTTTCATTTTAAGAGAACTACTTCATTTTGGTGTCCCAACAAAATTCACATGCCTTGCAGCACAGTACTTTAGTGGATCATGGAATTTGCTATACTGGGACCCTACTCTTGTTTGTCCTGGCATCTCTTTGGAGGTAATCTCTCTTTAGAAGGAGAAATGAGGTGTTAGAAATGTGGGGTTTATTCATGACTCCCAGGCTAAGAACAGTAAACAAGAATTCTTACAGACAGACAATAAAACTTGGACAGGTTTGAGTTTTTGCTTTTTAAAAATTAAGGAATTAAAAATTAGTTTCTCTTTAAAACTAAAATTCCAGTGGGAAAACAAACAAAGAAGAATATTCTCACGTTAACTTGCATTTTACAAGAACCTGTAAGACTTATGAAGTACATTTCACTCCTATGCCACTAAGAAACGGACGGCAAGAATCTGTGATGAATGTGACTTCAGACTCTTAATAGGGTCAGAATTGAGGATTCAACCCTATGGACTTTGGTGAGCTTTTCCTTAGACTTACAGTTCAAGGCACTGTTGTCAAGGTATTAGTACCACTACCTATATTAAAAAAAATTACAGTGTCATAATTATGTTGTCTTTTATGTTCTGTTCTAGATCTGTTACCCTAATAGGTTGTAGCAAACCTAGCTACAGCTAAGGGTATTTATATATGCTTTCAGTTTACAAGTGAGCACAAGAAAAATTCCACATAGCTAGGGACAGCAGGAAGGGGACCTTGTGTTAGCAAGAGCAGGTGTTTAAGACAATGGAGGGGTTTTTGGCTGGTTGTTGGTTTTTTTGAAAAGGATGTTTTTTCATTTCATTTGCAGGTACTGGAATTATGGGGCAAGTGATAATAATGGAAGTGGCACATTTAGACCTGATAAAACAAATATATAAATTAATTTATCCCACAATTTGTGCACAGAAGGCATTGTCACAGTATATAATGGAAACCCAAATGAGAGTTGATTTCATCTAGCTTCCTTCTTAATAGCAAGTTCTTCCAGATGCTTCCTTTGTACTGATACCAGCATTTCTGCAGTACAGATAAGAGAATTAATCCCACCTGAAAATTCATCCTTGTTTCAGGGGATGGAGAGGGGGAAGAGGAAAGAGTATGAAATAAAAATAACCCACTTGGCCAGCAGCAAGAAGACCAATAATCCATGAAATCCAGAATAAACTAGAAGTTTCACCTTAGAAATCATTGTACTGTGTACTCCTTTCCAGCCCTTGAGTCCTAACATTTCTCTGATAGTGCCCACATACCATCCAAGAAATTTCCAAACCATCTTGTCACTTTTTGTGTAGCCTCTACCCCTATTTGAATTCTCCAGAATGGTGGTCGCATTGCTATAGTCAATGGAACTCCAGTTTTCATCTGCAGCCAAAAGAAGGCATCATCCATCTTTCTCTTGACTACATTTTTTTTTACCTCTAAATATATAAAGTAGCTGTTGGCTGGACTCTACCAGAGAAAATGTGGGTCTGGTGTTGGGTTTCTTTTTTTTTGCCTTGCATCCAGTGAAGACTATGAGAATTTGCACTGTGAACTGATCATGTTCGTACTCAGTATCATGCTTTTAGAGTTCATGGGGTTTTAGGACAAGAGTAATGGTTTTGCTGCTCTCCTTTTCTACAGCTGAAGTATGCTACCGAGCCACACTTCAGGCCACAGGGATCCTTTGCAATCTTCTGTTCACATCCAGGCCTCTTGAACATACATTACATTGTGAAAAGAAGCAATGACTCATAACTGTGGATTCCCATGGGCCTTCTACTTCTTGGAGAGCTTATTCTCTTGGAATCTTTTATGACTTTTCTAAAAGCTCAGCTTTTACACTATAAAAACTCTACATGAACTTGATTTAATTTTCCAGTTTTTTAAATGTTTTTCCTTCCACCACTTCCACAGTCTATGTGTCAGCCAAAAGACCCAGAGGAAAAAGGAATGATACAACCTTATATTGAATAACTGAAACCCCCCCCCACAATATTTTCTGTGTACTGTGCATTCAGTCAGATTCTCCAGACTGAAATAGGGGTCTGGAAGAATACAATTTGATGATCATGAAAGTTTCAACTTAATTTCCATGGGGAAGGAGTCATGACATTACATGATGAAGTGGGAAGGTTGCTTGTCCAAAGTTTCTTGCATGTTTAGAAATGTGAATGTGTAGACAGTCTAAACGAGAGAAAAGGTTTAGACTACCTTTGGTACTGCAGAAACAGTGTTCAAAATCCATGTTCAAGCTGGCTGAAAGGGACTTATCCAAGAGTTTTTGGTGGTTTTTTTTGCTGGAACTAAACCTCTTACTCTTCCAGTGAAAAAATGTTGTAAAAAACCAGCTGCTCAATTGGAACCATGCTCCCATGCTCCTGACAGGGATTTTAAACAGCCCATTATTTTTAAAGCGTAGAATACATGCTAACAAGCCTGAATTTTATTTATGGCTGCATGTAATAAGAGACAAGGTAGCTTCTAACTATTACTTAATTTTAGCTAAGGGAAAATCACTTTTTGAGAAGAATCAGAACCTGGACTGCAGGGGTTACAGAGGAAGAGGCTATTCCTCTGAAAGGCGTGGAGATACCTGAACCAACGGAAGGATTTTATCCATATAAATGTTAGCTCCTTAGTGGCTTTGAGACACATGCAGGCAGCACTAGAAAGTACAGGCCTCTTCTGTTATCTCCACAATGGAAAGCAGAGCTTCATCTCAACTTCAGTTGTGACAAACAGACTAGCACCACCATTTTACAAAAGGGTGTGCTAATGCAGGGTCTTCACTTTGGGTTGTTCCACTCACTGTGTTTAAGGTAGCATGCTTACGGATGTATTGAGTATCGCTTCTGTTGTCTCCACATCTTGATCCAAGGTGCAAGAAATCCCTTGACCTGTACCTGAAATAAACCAGCAGAAGTTAGAAGATACTACTGAGAGTTCAGGGAAAGCCACAAACACATGCAGAAGGTATAAATTTAACTCTACTGTGGTGGCTTTGAAACAGAACTTTGAAAGGAGAAAGATGGAGCTGTTAGCAAGGAAATTTCAATGTAATGTGGGAAGAAAAAGGTTCTCTGATATCTCTGGAAGCCAAGTAAATACTACTTTTTGTAGTAATTGATGATCCCAGTTTTTAATATCTTTGAAGGCCTCTTCTGTGCTGAGTACTTGCAGCTGTCTAAGCTATTACCTGCTTTCAGTTTGGGATGAGTACCAGGTTTCTCACCTCATCAGGTACCTTGAATATGCTTTTTGCTTGGAACTCTGGTAGTCCTTCTACTGACAGTCAACACATTAGGCCTGCTCCTAGCAAATGGTTTCTCCCTGAGGTGCTATGCAGCTGCCACATGTATGGACACCTGCAGCTGTGCATCAGGAGGAGGATTTTTCCTCATGATATCAAGTCCTTTTGGATTTATCACAGAAGAGTTGTCAGGTCTGTTCTTTGACAATGCCTCAAAGCAAGATTTCTTGTCAGTGTCTTTATTTCCTTTTTTTTCCAAATAGATTGCATTTTAAAAGAATTTTAAAAGGTGTGGGTTCATTTTAATGTGCAGTATTGTTCTGACGGGGACTGATAAAGTGACGGGTCAAAATGTAAGGGAAAGCAGCATCACTTAGCTTTTTCATGATGTACAAACAGATCTGGGATCAGACCTGAGTCAAGAGTTACACAAAATGTTTCCTGCTCAATAGGGAAGTCATTAAGTGCCCTGTTACCAGCTGAAATATAAGAAATAGGGATACTTATTATTCTTTGTTAGTCGATAATCTGATGAGAACATATTGTTAAACTATACAGGGCAGAACAAAGTGCTTGTATATGCAGTTGTGAAAGTTTGTATTTTTAGGTCCCCTCCATCCCTATACCATGTGCAATTCTTTCCATCTATTTAATTCAAAAGTAAAGTTTTCTCTCAGCCAACATCTGGTGAAAATGAGAAACAGTTTAACCGACAGCTGGTCCATTAGCAGAAAACAGCAATGTTCTGTTTTATTGTACAGACACTTGATTTTGGGGGAGACAAGCACTAACTGTGAAAAATACAGTTTTGTTGAAAGTCCAGTTGTTCAATGGGTAATATTTTGGTGGGAAAAGGAGATAAAAGAATTTTTAATAAGTTCAAACTCCATTGCTCTTCTTGGTTGTAAGAGACAGTGGAAGATGCTGAAGAGTAGTGAAGGATCCCCAGGAAGCAAACATGCCTGAGGAGGGACACTTAAATTGCAGTTTATGATATCTCGGTGTTGTTAAAACAAATCTTTATGTGGAAGGAGCTGAGTATGGCTGGCTTGTAGTGCATCTGAGGGCAGGTTAGGCAAAGCACCTGCTCACAGTTGCTCACTCTTTAATGTGAGTGAAAAACAACTAGGGGTGGGTGGTGTGGAAGGGATGTAGAGACTCTAATATTGAGCCTAATGCAGTTTAGATATTGGCTAGGTGTCTAATAGTGTGCCACATATCTAGAGGAAAATTGAGTCTTGTTAGCACAGGTGACAGTCATCTAATAACAGACCTTTTAATGCTAGTGCCCTTAAATCAAGAAAGAACATAAAGTTTTATTTCAGGGAGGAGAGAGTAGTACCTCTTGGTTTCACAGGCAGAGGTTTCAGATGTCTTTACCTTAGATGAGGGGTTATTTACATCAGTGGCTCTCAGCCTTTGCAATTCGCATCCCCCTAACAATTTCCAGTGAGGTAGAAACTGACTGTACACTGGACTTAAACCAGTGACGCTGACATATAAAGTACTGATTAAGAAAAGGGATGACTTTTACCTGAGAAGCAATAACCTTAATTAGAACAAGACAGTGGCACACAGGAGGAGGACTGGACCCCCCCTTAGGCTGATACCTAAGGCAGCAGTGTTGGTGGTTGTACCTGGCTGTGGTCCCTCCTCCCTGCAACAGCAAAAGCCTGAATCCCTCCAGTCAGTAGAAAGGTAATGGGTGCCCTGTGTTATGGGTCCCTGTTGGCCAGGCCACAGGATGACAGATATCATTTTAATTACTAATGCAGAGGAAACGCCCTCCCTCCTGCACCCTCAGTCCAGGACTGGACAGTGCTCCTGCTTGTTGCCCCTTCATGGTGACTATGATGCCTTCCATGTCAGGGCTCACTTGTCCTCCCAGCAGGTGCTCTTGCCCCACTGAACCAGGCTCCCTTATCCCCTGCTGCCTGTAAAAATGTAAAACGCAATCCAGAAAGCTCTTCTCACCGCAAAGCAGGGCTAGCATGGCTGTGCTCTCCTTCCCAAGCCTCCCTTCAGGGAAGGCTGGAGCCATGCAAGCTCTTCTTAGGGTGTCTGTGCTATCAGCTAAGGGCAAGAAAGAGAAAATGATTGTTGTGAGAGGAGACAGCCCCAGCTGTTTTATCCACCCAGTGGTTTAACTCTGTGCAGCAAGACTCTGCCTCCTGCTACAGAGAAGGCATTTGTCCCGCCATCGGTGAGGCCAGGGGCTGCTGTCGAGCATCAGCAGCCTGTGACAGCCACGGCCACTCGGCATTCAAGCCCTGTGTGCTGAAGGTTTGTTGCATGCCAACCGTTTGTTTAGGAGAAACAAATGAAACCCACAATTTAAAAGTGATTTGAAATGTGTATGTTGGTCCTATGTGCTGAATAAAGGCGGGCCCCTGAAAGGCAGGGAAGGAGTGTGCGGTCCAATAATTAGAGGCCCATTGTCATGCAGATGCAGAAGAGGGGCTGCAAGCAGTGTCTGCGGGTAACTGTAAATCTGGATTTTCCTGGCGTTCAGGGGATCTGCCTCGCGGGCTAAAGGATGTTCAGTTAACACAACTTGCCCTATATGTAATAAAAGAAATACTGTGGCGTGAGGGCTGAAGATGGTGTTTTCCAAAGTGGGGTTTTCTTTGTGTGCGTCAGTTCTTGGGACTGCACAAAGGGCCTCCCAACGGGGTCTGATGTTCAGAGGAGACTGCCTGGCCCGCTTAAGATTCACTGTCCTAAAGGATTACTTAAATAACTTTTAAAACGTGTTTGTATGATGAAATAAGACTTGCAGTGTGGTTTAACTCATCACTTAGGTATCAAATCCCTCTATGCTTCATGCTTTAATTGGGGACAAAGTTAAAATATCAACCCATGTTTGACACAACAGTGTTTTCCAAAGAATACTGTTCTGGAGACACTGTTTGTGCTTCACTCCAGCTTTCACTAAGGATTGCTTTATATGTTTCACAAGTCACAAGTTCATAGGAATTGTTCTATAAATACTTTCAAGTTATTTCAAAAGAATGAATGTGAACTAGGAAGAATCCAGTATTTTAGGAGTTTTAATTATCTTTTTTTATTCATCTTTCATTCAAATTTTTGGAAAGTCAGCAAATCAGAGATTACCTTGGAAACAGTTAATGAGGAATACTATTAAAGAAATTAGCTGAAAAGGAATAAAGTGTATTATAGGATGCTTTTAATTTCAGTTTGTCTCATTTAGAATTAATCTTTGAAAATTTGTAAGCATTTAGTATGTATCGTATATTATGATCCCACCAGTGGATGAACTCCATTAGATTAAATGCTTTATCTAATACAAAACTTGGGTAAGGCAACAGTTGCCTTAAAGCAGGTAAAAATGTTCTTATGTTCTGACATGCTGCTTGAGGTCTAAAAGGTTTTTTTTTTTCTTCATATGAATTCATCCTTTCCAATGCTGTTATTCCTGCACGCTGCTCTTAATATCAGTGATATTTGCAAGGTTTGTTGCCTTAAGCAGTATCTACAGATTGCTAGCCTAGGGAATATCGTTATTTACATTTCCACAATTCATCCGATATTTTGAGAAAGCTTTGGCACCTGAGAATATTTTTTATCTATTGCATAATTCCTTACCAGTTCATAAATGCCTGAGAAATTCCCACTGAAATTACATAGTGCTTTTTTGTTTCTTAACAGATGAGGAAAAAGAGAATAATAGAGCATCAAAACCACATTCAACTCCAGCGACACTGCAATGGTAAGATACCTTTTAAAAAAATCAAGAAAACCTGTTAGTGTTTTTTTTCTTATGATTTTTCCAGCTGAAAAGAATAGAGGTCTTGGACATCTTAGCTAATTCTAAAGATACTTTCACTGTGAGTGTTTAATGCTCTCATTAGTATCCTGTACAGCATTTCTCAACCAATAACTTACACTTGCTGAATTTGTTTCAACGTAGGAAACCTCTGATGTAGTTTAGAAGTTCTATTTGGCATATTTTTTTTGCCACCTTGCCAGCTGGTGATTTGTGGTTTGTCATTATTGTTATATTTCCTACAAAACCAAAACTAGAACGGAGATTATTTTTCAAGACTCCATTTGTTTCATAGTATAATGAAGTCCACCCTTACTGAAGGTTTTACTGAAATGAGATCTCTGTAATTCAATGTAGAAAACAACAAGAGACAGAGTTTGAGGTTTCATTTGTTTGTCAAAATCCCCTTGCAAATTTAGAGAGGGGAAAGGAAGAAAGGTAATTGGGAAAAGAGAAACAGAAGATGGGGAGAGGAAAGTTTGTCAGTTACTGTGCTTTGACAAACGAACAAGTGCTGTTCCCTGTGATTTACAGCAGTATTTTAGGCTGCATGTTCTGTAATGTTACTTATACTTCTGACATCCCTTTCTATAGGTTATCATTTAGACTTTTGCTGACTTTTCCCTTAATTTAGGTTTTAAATTCTGGCTTAGCTTTCTCAATATTGTAAGTGATCAAGCATCTTTCAGGAGGCTCCTTGTATCTGGCAGAACAGAGTTGTAATACAGAGAAGACTCAGAGCATGCTTATCTGAAAACCCCCACTCGTTAGCTTGCTTTAAGTCTTTTAAAGAAAGGCCTTCACTTCATCTGTAAGTACTTCTCACAGTTTTATGGGTGAAAAGATTAGATTATTGGCAAAAAAAGTGTGTTTTTAACAAAATGTTGGTAAAATTATTTTTTCTGCTTCTGTCAGCCTCCTGAGAGATCTCACTGACCAAACAGCAAAGAATCATTTATTCAGTGAATTTTACCATTTTTCTCGGCCAATGAAATCCTGTGATTTTGTGGAATACACATAAAAAGATCTGGATTATTTCATCTTTCTGCCTTTTAAAGCTGATCAGTCAAATTTTAGATTTAAAAAAATCCCAAGACCTGTGCGTTGATTTAGTAGGTTGCTGCAAATATTCAGTGTTCTGTCTTGAAGAAACTTGCAGGTACTTCCATTGCAGGCAATGACAGGGACAAATGTAAATAAAGGCAGTTAATTCTGAACTATTGCTTTCTTGTACCTATGTGTACCACAAAAGTGCTGTTTTTCAGAAGTTTGAGAAAATGGAATAGAGAGTCTCTACAGACAGAGAGAAAATTATTAAAATGATAGTGAAATGTCATAGAGCTATTTTATTGTTTTCCATTATTCACACACATAACTTCAATACAGTCCAAGCAAGACAACAAAGAACTATCTAGCTAAAATAAAATAGCAGGCAGGGCTTACTCGTCCCAAACTCAAAACACCGTTTATTTTGCAGTAGAGTCAGTTAAGAGCAAATAACATAGTAGCCAAGAAGTCGGAGTTAATTACAGCATGCCAGTGATACTGTTCCCAACAGAAAATATGCAAATACTGTAAACAGTCTTTTGCCAAATGCTTTCAAGTTTCCTCAGTCATAAAGGTTAGTAAATCCCTAAACTCCTGGGATATTGAGCCCTGCTGGAATGCAGTGTGCACGCTAATGCTCATTCAGCAGTGTTTGCAATAGAATCCTAGAATTTTGATTCTGAAAAGGCTGCTTACATCACCTTCCCTTCCCCCTTACTAGTATACTGGCTTACTACCTGTGTGTTGTGTTTGTTAAACATTTAGCCAGGACAGACATTCTCCCCTTTGAGTCTTTTGGAGCATCTGTCCTTTCCTCCACTCCATTTTCCACCTAAAATTACATGGAGGAACAGAAAGAAAGAAGTTTTCAAGTTTGATTTCTTTAGCTGCTGTCAAACTAAATTATATGATTGGCTCATTTATTAATAAACCTGTAGGTAAAAGTTTCCCAGTTTAGTAGCTATAGCATAAAACAGTTTTCTGGTGGTTTCCATATGGTCTTCAGCCTATGTACTGCAGCTTTGAATTGGTGTTTCCTGGAGAAACTGTGTTTGATACATTAAATGAAATTATGAGCTCAAAAGGTATGGAAAATTGCTAAAGTAGTAAGCTTGCTTTGGGTGAAGATACTGAATATCTATCTGGAAAGGTGGATGCAGTAGCATCAGGTTATAGGTATTGCAGTAGCAGCTGGCAACCCATGGTTGTGCTCAACGTGTCCAAATGCTGCACTGAGCACTTCCTGTAGGCTTAGCTTTACATGGTTAACAGTTTTACCTGATGCTACTATCATTTACAGCTAATGATGGCAGTGGAGTGATAGAGAGCAGAAAGAGAGGAAGTAACAGTAGCAAGCAAAAAGAGGAGGAAGAAAGTAGTAGGGTAAGTGAAGCAAGACATAAGGAAAACACATAAAGGGTTCATATTGCCATCAATTTATTAGTTATTCCTTGTCTGACATCCTGCTGAAAAGAATCAACACCACCAATCCCATGGAGATGCTTATGCCTCTCCAAAGGCAAAGTATGTTGAACTCTATAAATGTCCTCATTTATAAGGAAGAAGTAACTGAAGATGCCAAAAAGCATCTCAGGATGACTTTCAGACTGGCTAAATATCCTTTTCCTGGAAACAGGAATGGTGTTTTTGTTTTGTTTCTGACAGAAAATGAAGGGAAAGGCCTGGTAAATGTCACATCATTGCTGAATACATCATAATTGGGGAAACTATGTCAGCACAAATTTAACCATTATGGCAATACCAATATCTAGTATCATGTTTTTATCCCATGTTCCTGTGTTCATTAGCATCTATAAAGCTATACCTTGCTAAACACTTGGTTGTAAAACATTCATGATCATTTCATAAGCGGACTGGTTGATCAGATTGTAAATGTTAGACTTTAACCTAATGTGTGTGTGGGGGGGTGTGTTTACTTCTGCAAACACAGAATTATTCAAAACACGGACAACCTAATTCCATGCAGTTTAGCTGCTCACAATGTAGGTGCTCCACATAATGTCAGTGTTGTGAAGCTGAACTCAACAAAACTATTCTGTTTTCTGCAACATTCGTAAAAACAAGTAAAAAAGAGGAAGGTAAAGCATTGCTAGGTAATAGATTCTTGTCAGATTATAGCAATTTCTGAGAAACTATTAATGCTTCAAAACTAATTATAGAATTATAGAATAGTTAGGGTTGGAAAGGACCTTAAATCATCTACTTCCAAACCCCCTGCCAGGGGCAGTCACACCTCCCACTGAACCATGCCACCCAAGGCTCTCTCCAACCTGACCTTGAACACCGCCAGCGATGGAGCATTCACAACTTCCCTGGGCAACCCATTCCAGTGCCTCACCACTCTTACAGTAAAGAATTTCTTCTTTATAGCCAATCTAAACTTCTCCTGTTTAAGTTTGAACCCATTACCCCTTGTCCTATCACTACAGTCCCTCATGAAGAGTCCATCCCGAGCAACCATATAGGCCCCCTTCAGATACGGGGAGGCTGCTATGAGGTCTCCACGCAGCCTTCTCTTCTCCATGCTGAACAGCCCCAACTTTCTCAGCCTGTCTTCATACGGGAGGTGCTCCAGTCCCCTCATCATCCCCATGGCCCTCCTCTGGACTTGTTCCGACAGTTGCATGTCCTTTTTATGTTGAGGACACCAGAACTGCACACAATACTCCAACTGAGGTCTCAGGAGAGCAGAGTAGAGGGGCAGGATCACCTCCCCCGACCTGCTGGTCACTCTCTTTTTGATGCAGCCCAGGATACAGTTGGCTTTCTGGGCTGCAAGCGCACACTGCTGCCTCATGTTCATTTTCTCATCAACCAACACCCCCAACTCCTTCTCCGCAGGGCTGTTCTGAATCTCTTCTCTGCCCAACCTGTAGCTGTGCCTGGGATTGCTCCCACCCAGGTGGAGGACCTTGCACTTGGCATGGTTAAACTTCATCAGGTTGGCATCAGGCCACCTCACAAGCGTGTCAAGGTCCCTCTGGATGGCATTCCTTCCCTCCAACGTATCAACCGAACCACACAGTTTGGTGTCGTCGGCAAACTTGCTGAGGGTGCACTCAATCCCACTGTCCATGTCACCAACAAAGATGTTGAACAAGACCAGTCCCAACACTGATCCCTGAGGGACACCACTCGTTACTGGTCTCCAGCTGGACATTGAGCCATTGAGCACAACTCTTTGCGTGCGGCCATCCAGCCACTTCTCTATCCACTGAGTGGTCCACCTATCAAATTGATGTCTCTCCAACTTAGAGACAAGGATGTCATGTGAGACAGTGTCAACCGCTTTGCACAAGTCCAGGTAGATGACATCAGCTGCTCTACCCCTGTCCATCAGTTCCGTAGCCCCATCATAGAAGGCCACCAGATTGGTCAGGCAGGATTTCCCCTTATTGAAGCCATGCTGGCTGTCACCAACCACCTTCTTGTTTTTCATGTGCCTCAGCATGTCTTCCAGGAGAATCCGCTCCAAGATTTTGCCAGGCACAGAGGTGAGGCTGACTGGTCTGTAGTTCCCCGGCTCATCCATTTTCCCCTTCTTGAAAATGGGGGTTGTATTTCCCTTTTTCCAGTCACTGGGAACTTCACCTGACTGCCATGACTTTTCAAATGTGATGGACAGTGGCTTAGCAACTTCATTTGCCAGCTCCTTCAGGACCCGCGGATGGATTTTATCAGGTCCCATGGACTTGTATACTTTCAGGTTCCTAAGATGGTCTCGAACCAGATCCTCTCCTACAGTGGGCCCAGGGTCTTCATTCTCACAGTCCCTGCATCTGCCTTCCAAGACTTGGGTGGTGTGGTCAGAGCATTTTCCGGTGAAGACTGAGGCAAATAAGTCATTAAGAACCTCAGCCTTCTCCAAATCCAGGGTAGCCAGTTCTCCCGATAGCTTCTGGAGAGGGCCCATGTTGTCCCTAATCTGCCTTTTATTTGCAATGTACCTATAGAATCCCTTCCTGTTATCTTTAACATCCCTAGCCAAGTTGAATTCTAACTGGGCCTTAGCTTTCCTAACCTGGTCCCTAGCTTCCTGGACAACATCCCTGTATTCTTCCCAGTCCGCCTGTCCTTGCTTCCACCTTTTATAAGCCTCTTTTTTCCTTCAAAGTTTCCTCAAAAGCTACTTACCCATCCAAGGAGGTCTCCTGGCCCTCCTGCAGCACTTCCTTCTAGTAGGGATGCAACACTCCTGAGCTTGCAGCAGGTGATCCTTGAATATCAACCGAGAGTCTTGGGCCCCCCTGCCCTCTAGGGCCATATCCCATGGAATCTTACTGAGCAGGTTCCTGAAGAGGCCAAAGTCTGCTCTCTTGAAGTCCAGGGCAGTGAGCTTGCTGCACGCTCTTCTCACTGTCCTGAGGATCTCGAATTCGACCATCTCATGATTGCTGCAATCAAGGCTGCCCTGGAGCATCACATTTCCAACCAGCCCTTCCCTGTTGGTGAGGACGAGGTCAAGCATGGCACCTCTCCTTGTCAGCTCCTCTATTACTTGCAGAAGGAAGCTGTCTTCCACACAATTGAGGAACTTCCTGGATTGCTTGTGCGGGGCCGTACCATCCCTCCAACAGATATCAGGGTGGTTGAAGTCCCCCATGAGAACAAGGGCCTGCGAGCGTGAGGCTGTTTCTATCTGTCTATAGAGCACTTCATCCACTGAGTCCTCTTGGTCAGGCAGTCTGTAACAGATCCCCACAATAATGTCTCCCATTGCTGTTCTCCCTTTAACCCTGACCCACAGACTCTCTGTTGACTGCTCACCTGTCCCCAGACAGAGTTCCATACTCTCCAGCCTATCCCTAACATAAATAGCAACTCCCCCTCCCCGCCTGCCAGGCCTGTCTTTTCTAAAGAGCCTGTAACCTTCCATTCCAACACACCAGTCATAGGAGCCATCCCACCATGTTTCTGTGATGTCTGTAATCTGTTCTAGAATCCTTTATGATTAGCAGTGGTTAATATCAGAGTTGCTCTGTTGCCTTCATATCTAAAAACCAGTGTGACTCTGCTATAGAATAATGTAATTTAATCCAGAAGTATGTAAATGTATAAAGAGGAAAACAGTAATAGGGACAGATTAAATTTTCATTCCTGTAGAAGGATTAGGTGGTTTATTACTATACTGTAGTGATACAAAAGGTCTCATTGAGGACTACTGGATTTCACATAGCTTTATTATAATGTTTAAAATATTATATATATATTATATTCTGGTAATGATTTGTTAGGTAGAAGATTGAGTTCATTATCTTTCTACAATACTGTAGAATGAAGCTGAATTCAAAATATGATAAAGTTGTTAAATAAAAGACAGGAAAATAAAAGAAGTGGAGCAAGATGGGGTTTTGATCATTAAAAAAAAGTTCAGGTATAATGGATCATTGTTCAGTGTCAGACTAATGACTCTCTGTGAAAGAGAGGAGAAAAAGAGAAAAATTCATCAGATATGAACAGAAATAATTAACTGCTTTTCTTTCTGTCCTGTCTTGGTCGTGGAAGCTGACATTCCAATTAGCAGCTATAGTATACAAACGAACTCTCCTGGTTTTGAAAGGAGGTTTTGTTAAAGCACTATGAATTTGAGGAAAGATGCCATGACGATATTTCTGTAGAAACCAAGGAAGAATAGATTTTGCCCATACAAACTGATTCCATTCATCTAGCCGGATATCTTATTAAAATAGTTTGCAGTCACAAATGATCATGATAACTGAGATGGAAGGTAGGTAGATCCTGAAAAAGGCAATGGAGGAGACAAATTAGATATTTGGAAGGTGTTCTATAGCTATCAAATGACAGGCAGTTATTTACTGTAAAATTGAGGATATATAACAATTTTCTAATGCATTTAAGGAGGAAGTTGCACCTATCTTCTTCTCCTAGTCAGCAAGGCAGACAAACACATATGTAACTACATATGCATACAAGTGACACCATGGACGACAAGATTGATGGGTTTAAGTTTATTGGTTTAAAGTTAAGCGTGTATGTAAATACCTCTTGAACTTTGTTGGATCAGCAGTCATTAAAATGTTACTTCAAAGGAATGTTTCTTCTAGTCTATTTATATTGGTCTTGGTATAAATCTTACTGAAATCAATTTCAGATTCTAAAGATTAAGCATATGCCTATTCATATATTTGATGCATAATTTAAAATCTTATAGTTGTTTTTTGCATGTGTAAATGAATAATAATAGTTCCTACAGGACAGAGGAGGATGTTATTCCACTGTTTTATTCAGCATTGTATTCAGATCATGGGGTCTTTTTTTCACATTCTCCATAAGCTATAGCAAGAAGACATTATACAAACATGATTTTGTGCATATCATATCTTGAGTACTTGCAAATAACTTTCTTTAGCCACATCTGCTTCCTCAAGGTAAGGAACTCTGCAGCTGGACAGGAGTGAAAAGTATGTCATGAACCAAAGGTGACCTCTCCTGTAAAGAATTGAGAGCATGCTTCCCCTCAGTGAATGTTGTTTTATAGTTGTATATTTGTTTACTATAGGATGCTTTTAGGATATAACAGAACACAAGTACGTTTTTTCCTAAAACTGTCATTTTGGAGCATGGTCACACCCCGATATCCCTTTGTGCTAACCTCAACTTGCCTGAGAACTCACAGCCTATGTTTTTGATAGCAAGTATGAACCAAATCAAGCAAGTTAAGTGTTACAGAAGTGAATTGGAAGGAGCACTTGGGAACAAAGCAGGGAAAACTTAGTACAGAAGCAGGAGCCAGAATACTTGGTCTTAAAGATGCAGCTTTGCATACTGTTTATCATACAGGACATCCAACATACTTGCAGTTCTCTCTGTTTGATATTTGCTTTTCAAGGCTGGAAGAGAACTATGAGATTGCAGAAGGCGTATGCATTCCTCGAAGTGCTCTCTACATGCATTACTTGGACTTCTGTGAGAAAAATGACACGCAACCTGTTAATGCCGCCAGCTTTGGGAAGGTGAGTCTAAACAGTAGTATGAAGCCTTGAGCTCCCACCTGGTTCAGATGAGTTTGGATTACTGAAAAGAATTAAATCATCATTTACTATTAGAGATAGAGGTGAATAAATGGAATCTTCTGTATTCAAGTTATTTGGAAAAGACTAAGATTTAAAGTATTTTTATGGTTGGGATAATGTCTAATCATGACTAATCTCCAGAATGAACTATTATTTTTGATGACTTCAGTCCCTGGCCTAGCTGATGTTGGAATGGAATACAATATTGGCAGCTTGGAAGTTGAATACAAGCTGGTATAAACACATCTGCATTGTGACCTGCACTGTGTTAACAAATGCATACTTTTTAAAAATAGAAGAGTAAAATATCAATAATTAAACTCTGAAGCCTGTCTATGCCATTCTTGTAAGCATGATGTGGAAATCGCAGAATTAATGATACCAGCTCTCACTGGAAAATTCACACAGTGGAGTACAATGCCTCCAGATGTGAAAGTCCCGAAAGCATACAATGATGTCTATGTGGCACTGCAAGTACAAGCTGCCAAGCTGTCTTTGCATTTTGATTCGTCATGTTTCCACTTTCCAGTTCAGCTCAAGTAAGAGACAGTGCGGTCAATTCCAGACTCACAGCAGAGATGCACTCTTAGCACAGATGCAGCTGTGCATTGTCCAGATGTGAGCTGTAAAGCTCTTATGTTTATACACCACTAGCAGGCATTAATGACTGGATAGGATGTTCCATAAGTAAGTATGAATGAAATTGTTTGTTGTACATATTATTGCTACCAAGTGGTACATATAGTGGCAAGATGTAATTTAGGAACAGTGAAAACAAGAAATAGTTTTCATTCAGGCTAACACATTTGGATCGTGGGCAGAATTTACGTGATGTTACTTTTGCTGCTGCTGAAAACTTCTGTAAATTGCAAGGTGTAAATATTCTGAAATTATTGGATCAGAGCACAGATCTGTCAGGGACTTCACCAGTTCTCAGTATATGGTAGTCTTGTTACAGTGTAGATTACTCCATCCTCCTTTTCCCCTGACCCTTGTAAATATACCAGTTCATTTGTAGGAGCAGCTTGACCTAGCAGGTCAGGTACAGTGTTTGCCATCCAAAAATCATGGCATTCCAGTCTGGTTTTCATGTGCTCTGGTCCAAGTATTTTCCACCTGCCTGCAATGAAGCTCTGAAGCAGTGACGCATGATTTTTTTCCGCTATTTGTTTATGGAGAAGAAACCATACGGAGTCATCCTAGTAGTCTCTCAAGCTAGTGCTTTGTGTGGCCATTACTTTTGAGTTTGGGAGCTGAGGCTTCTGCAGAGGTGTGTCCAGGAATCTCAGACAATGCTGGCACAAATATTGAAGTGAAACAGGCTTCTGCATCCACAGAACCCGGAGCGGATCCTGGTGATTCTTTTCAACCTATTATTGCAAAGAAAGTGTACTGCGCGGTCCTGAAGATATGTAAGGCAGACCCTCATTCAATCAATAGTTTGCAGTCAGCTTCTCCTTAGGAGCAGGTGCATGGATGAAGTTTAACTTGGAGTTGTTATCATCTGACTAAAATACCATATTGGCAAAATGTGCTGCATGAACGCTTTGGAGGCAGTGCAGTGAAATATTTGAGGGGTTCTGCACTTAGCTGCTGAAACAGAGACCACAGACATGTTTGTCCTCTTTGGGAATCATCAGGAGTCCTGCAGCTGTCATCTCCTTCAGAGAAAGGAGCTAGTTGTTCTGTGAAATTGTAGACAGTTTGCCTTTCAGTAGACAGCATTGAATTTATGATTCATCTTTGAACTTTAGCTCTATGGTCAACGTTAAACATTTAAGCTTTTTCTTTACCAGACTGGTAGTTTTTAGAAAGAGACATGGAGTTCAGCACATTAAAACAATCTGTAATAAGTAACATCCTAATGTATTGTTGCCTACTCAGTTACATCTCCTTTATCAGAACAGCACTGTTTTCCCTTCTAAGAATAGCACTGAAGACGTATGAAGAGACATGTGAAACTTGCCTGAAAGTGATCCCTCCAGATTAAGGCTTTGTAGGCAATGCTTCAGCCTATGTTTGCTACTTAAGCCTGAAGTAAGTCAAATATATCCACAACAGAGCATGGCATGGAGAACAGACAAGTTGTTTGTGAACAGCTGAACTAATGGATCTTGTTTCCTACCATCTTTGATGTTCTCTAAATCCACAGCCTTACCTAAATCTTATATAATATCTGCATGTTTCCCTGCAGTATGTTCAATTATTTCCAGGTCCTAGTCACCACATCAAGGCCTTGATTCTCAGTTTTCTGACACATCTGCTGCACCTTCTTTCTATGTTACTTTCAGATTCCTTCACATCTCTCTATTTGCCTGCCTATTTTTCTCTCTCCCCCTGAGATGCCAACAGTTGGGCAAGAAGCAGCACAACTGGTTGCTGGTTCAGAGCAATTAAAGTGTTGACTAGTTGTCTCATGCTCATGGCTGTCCAGTCAGGCAGTGCCAAACGACTCACCTAAAGCCTGATCTTTCTTCCCTGTCTTCTCAGTTTTAACTAAGCTCTCCCTACTATCCAGCCAGTGTCTTTTATTAAACTTCTAGGACATGGACTGGATCCCAGGCATTTGGTAATATTAGATTAGTGAAACAAAAAATGGTCTGGGAGGTGGAGAGATTAACAGAGACAGTAATATCTTATAAACTGCTTCCTGAGGAAACCAGGCTAAAAGCAACAAAAGTAAGAAGAGGAAAGAACACGATCACTCGGTAAATAAATACCTTTTTAAAAGCTTAAAGTACATACAAACCAAAGAAGACTAATATGGTTATTAATGGGATATATTCTTATATGACAAAGGCAGCTGTAGCTTTAATGTGATAGATAAAAGTGCTTTACTCACCCAATTAATATGTGAAAATTACAGGCAGTTTTGTTGATACTAGCATTTGCCAATCTGCTATGCTACCTAGTCTGCCATTACAGAACTTTTTTCCTGCCTGCAAAAGACAGGACCAAGCACTCTTTTACCCATATTCTTTAACTAAGCTGTGACTTGGAAGGGCCCTGTGTTTGCTGGATACAGCTCAGCATCAGCAAGTGAAGACTCCAGTGTTAAACTTCTGCTCTTACTGAGGCAGCAAAGCATATTGTATTCAATGGGATCATGAGTTCATCCAGAAGTGAAGCAGAATAAGTAAAAACATTCCTTGCAACCAGTGAGAAGACAGGGAAGTACAGTGAGGAGCAGTAGGTATGTCACTGAGTCGTTAACAATAAAATGCTGCATATAAGTAAAAGCTTTCTCACAGTGAACATGTTTCATCTGTGAGTTAGTCTTCAAGCAGAAGGAACTAAAGCTCTCTTGCTGAGGTCACTTACAAAAGTTGGCAACCCTGTGCCCCTTAGCCCTGTGCTGCAAATGCCCTGGGATCTGCTCCAGGATACTGTGGTCTTGGAGAGCAGTTTAGGGCATTTCCAACCGAAACTTCTGTCACTGCCTGCAGCAAGGAGGGCTGAGCAGGTATACGTTCGGGGTTTTTTTCTGAGCAACACACTGACATAAAATACCAGTGATAATTCATACATTGAGCTAGGAATTATGGTGGATGAAGGCTCCAAGTCATTATTCTCACTATGTCCAGTTGCAAAAGCCAAATAATTCTGAATTGGATCCTTCACTGAATCAAAGAAAAAGCAGGAATGTTCTGGGCATTTCCAAACCCCTCAGTAGTTATTGCATACAGATGGATGCCATAAGGCTTATTAGTTCTCTCCTTGCTCTAGCATGTAACCACCTATTCAGGTGGGTTGGTAGGTCTTTAAGCTTCCTTTTCACTTTTATTTCCAGCACTGATTTTTATTCCTGTTTGTTTTGTAATCCTGTATGAACTTTATTTTCTTAAGCCCCTTGGAGATGCAATCTTCCTCCTCTACACAGACTTCCCCTATACTCCACCTCCTCAGTTCACTGCTTTAAATCTACTGCGTAGTTCTAAGTCACTTCCCAGACCCTGCCATATCTCTCATACAGAGCACTTAGCTTGTTATGGTTCAACCTCTTCTGTATCCCTCGGTAGTGCTCTTCCCAGAACTCTCATATGCCCCCTGGAGGTTAAATACTTTCCTCTTTTACTTTGCCTTTTTAAATTTTGGCACTTTCCTGCCTTGCCGTTTGACAAACAATAATAAATTGATATTTGAAAAGGAAAATGAAAGAGGCTGACCCTTTGCGGGCTGCTTCTCCCTCAGCCTGCAGTCCATTTACACCCTTCTGGCAGCACAAGGAGGTCTAATAGGGATGCATGCTCACACGAATTTTAGAGCCTCTTAGTTGCTCCCTGACTGGCTTCGCTGGAAGTAAAAATTGGACTCCAATAAATTTATTTCACTAAATAAAGAAGGGTAAAGTCCACAATAGATTTCTAATATTGGCTAGGAAAGAGATCTTCTACATTTTTGACCAATACTTCCACCCTGTTTCTGAAAAAATGGGCTGAGACACAGTTATACCAGCAGAAAAGTGTTTTCTTTCCAACAGTTTTCTTTGCTCCAGGGAGGTACAAGCTGTACCAGCCAGAGTCCTCTTTTATCAGTATGCACTGTCTCTATGCCCACAAGTTTTGCCAGCAGGGCTGCTCCTCCAAGCATGATTAGCATAAATAAGATTTACAGTTTCATGCTATCATACTTTATATATTTAATGTTTAAAAAGGACAGACAAATAGCCTTATTGAAACCTTTTCGATAATGATATTACAATGCGATTGCATTCTGGTTTGTCTTTGCACTGAAAGGCACACCTCTGGAAATTGCCTGCTCTGCATGAAGAGATGCTTCTCTTGAAGGCATGGGTATTTTTCCTTTGCTTTCCATTTGCTTCTAAGTAGCCTCAATAGTAGTGGTACAGCAAAGCCAAATTTACTCCAGTGCTCTCCTCTGATAGACTAAAGCAGTACTTGCTTTATATGAACAATTACTACACATGGGATTTCTTTCTTATAAGAATTTTTTTTTCTAGTCACTATAGAAAAGAACTGGGGGAATAATTCAACCTAAAGCTGAGGATATGGTTTCTGTTATTGCATGGAAGGACCGTATCAGTCTGTCAGCACTATCCAAGCAGTCCCTGATTCTTCTTCATCCCTTTTTAACAGCTGAGGCTCCTGATAGAAGGACAGTTAACACCAACATGACTTTTCTCCTAAGCTCCTCTGAGGAGGCCATAACACCAATGCCACAGAAGCAAGCAGTCATGCTGGTGTGAGGAGTGAGGGTTCCACAGTGCAGTTGGAAAGGTCCTTGCACCCTTGGCTCTGCTTCATTGATTTCTTATATTATTGCTGACTATTGCCCTTTTCTCCTTGAGCCTGGGGAGTAAGAAAACCAGCTGAGACTCCTCAGTTTCCTTGGAGTGACTTTTCCTTTCCCAAAGATTTGCTCTCTAGCAAAGTGATTTTTACTGGCATCTGGCTTATAGTTAGGTCTTCAGCATGAAGTAGAGTGGCCTCTGGGCTGCTTTACCACATGCCTTGTCAACACATCCCAGAGGCTGTTCTTACAGCACAGGGTCTGCCAGAGTGCAGGGATCCTGGCGCTTAGCCTTTTCCCACAGATGCTGGGTGACGGCAGTAAGCATACTGGCACCAGTACAGAGCAGGGGGAGTTGTGCAGGGTTTTAGATCTGCTTGGCTTCAACAAGTCAGCACTGAAGTGGCTGCAGCTCAGCTAAGCATCTGAGTCAGAGCATTTGATGCTTGCATCTTTTGTTGGGATGCAGTAATCTGTTTGATCGTGCCTTCGGCTGAGTTCCATCTGGCCAGACAAGATGCTGAAGGAGGATATTGTTGTATGTAGATGAATCTGAGGAGAGGTCTCACAAGCTTCACTAAGGGGTCCAGTTCAGTTGGAACTCCTCACAGAGTCCAATCTCCACAGCAGGCAGAATTGGGCACAGGCATTAGGGAGAGTGCCAGAGACTTTTCTCAGATGAATCAGTGATAGAAACAAGTTCTCATCCTATAGCCAGACCATGTCCTGTTCCACAAAATTATGAAAGTGAGTGGAGAGAAGCGTGAAGGTCATTGAATCTAAACAGAAAACAGATCTGGAGTCAAGAATACTGGATCTGTACACTACAGTCTTCTCTCCTGGGCCATGCAAGTAAACAAGCAAGGATTAGAGACGGTATAGACACAGTCATACCTCTTCTTTTCTTTGCACAGTTTGGTGGATTTGGGGGACAGAAATGCTATTTTCACAGAATCATTGAATGGTTAGAGTTGAAAGGCACCTTAAAGGTCATCTAGTTCCAACCCTCCTACCATGGGCAGGCACATCATTTTGCAATGGACTAATTTGATTATGCTCTTTCTTATTAGTGGATGCTTCTTGGGCATAGCTTTCTTGACCTTTTCCTCAAGGTAATGTGGTGTAAGGCCATCCCCAAGCCATCTTTTAGCCCAAAGGTACTTGTTAACACAGATGTTAATAGTAATAGATTGTCTCAGGGCATGATTTTCTATGGGGAAGCCTCAAAATGATTCAGCTGGAGTAGTACAAGGCCAAAGATGAATGAGCCTAAAAATCCTACTTATCATTTAAGCACACTTATTGTAAGTTGTGGATATCAGCATTATTTATGTTTCACAGCAGTGAATAAGGAGAGCATACTGTGTGGGAGTATAGCTATATTTGCCATTACTAATTTCTTTCCAGCTGCCACGGCAAAGAAGTTTAAGGTTAAAAAAACACAACAGAACTTGGTAAATAAGCACATGCCTTCTGTGCCTGACTTTGTAGAACAAATGCATGACCTCTAGATAAGGGTCTTGAAATCTGAGTTGAGATAAATAGAGCCAGGCCCTCATGAATAATGGTTATTAGAGGAAAGACAATTTATTCCCCTACATTTAGAGTCTCTCTCAAACCTCCCCGAACTACAGAGCATAGAGCCTGAAATCTGTTTCTCATCCTGGCAGAGTGGTGGCTGCCCCATCCCTGGCAGTGTTCAAGGCCAGACTGGACAGGGTTTGGAGCAACCTGGTCTAGCGGAAGGTGTCCCTGCCTGTGGCTGGGGGGTTGGAACTGGATGAACTTTAAGGTCCCTTCCAACCCAAACCATTCTATGAATGATTCTATGAAGACAGATGTGTAAGATGCTTTATAGCATGGTTTTGGGGTTTTTTTCTCCTGATTTGTTTTGGAATCTCACATCATAGGAGATGCAACAACTGGGAAACAAACTCCACAATTTGATAGTAAACACAATGAGGAGTGATGGGATGAAGGCAAAATAGACAAGAGATTCTTCATTTTAAAGTTGCAGCTGGCTCTGGTTGTGCTGGAGATGTGAGGAGAGATTCAGTAGTAGAAATTACAGCTGGCAGTAATCAGGATAAAGGAATGCACCTTTGCAGCCATTTCTGAGTAACAGAACAGCTCCTGCAGTTAGCCATGTCTAAGGTTAATAGATTGTGCAGATTACAACACAGACCTTTACAGAGCAAGGGCATTTTTCTAGGTGTTGCTCATAAAGCTTTCTGTGTTTTGAATGGATGCTCGAGTAACTTATTTATTTTTTGTTGCATTATTTTAAGAACAACCAATAATACAAGCAACTAGATATTTAATTCGAGTTTATTCAGATACCTCTACTAGATTTAAAAACCAAACAGGGATGAAAATCCTGTTAGCTCCAAGATCTGTGCAATATACGTTGAATGTTGTACTCCCCATGTTGTAATCTCAATATAAGAGAATATGAGAAGACTTTTCTTTCCTGTGTTCAATTTGGCTGCCCCACACATTCAGGAAGGAAACGCCTGTCAGAAAGAAAAAGGTCCCTTTATGCTCCACCTGCATAGGTGTTCCTAATACCAGGTATCAGGAATGTCTGCAAAAGGGTTATGCTGATGTGAGTCTGCCAGCCCCCTGAAAACATATGAACTATATATACGTTTTATAACGTAATGACTTCTGTTTGGCTCTTACGTATACAGTAGGTAATCACCAAAAAATTCTATGGATTTGCACAAAGGCAGTTCTTCATATTTTTTTTAATCAAAAAAGGTATGAGATCTTCTGTAGGCAGAAGGCAAGATCAGATCTTGAGCAGGGCTCAGAAGAAAGAGAGGGAAAACACAACTGACGTTTAGTAACTGAGAAAGAAATTAAAGGGGCTTCTGAGGCTAATATAGAAGGGAGAGAAGTTATTTGCACATGAAACTCCCAGTCTACATCTGTCTCAAAACCAAAAAGCCAAGTAGCGTAATATAATGCCTAACAGTCAAAACTGCCACGTAATTTAGGTGGAATTTTACTTGGAAAAAAAGGAAAACCTGTACCCTTTTACTTAGCCTATCTCCTAGGGCCTCTGGATTTGTGGTTACTTTGGGGAAGTATGAGATGAAATTTCATTCCCATTGAAGGACAATGGTAAAAAGCCTGTCCACTCCAAAATTCCCTTGGATACCACCCATGAGATCTTTTTACCACTGCTTCTGTTGAGAAGCCAGCGCTGCTGTGAGAACAGGGACTGGGCTCCATTCAGAAAGCAGCTCAAACTGCGTGGTCTGGTCCTGATTCATTTAATTGTGCAACCCCAATTGCAGTGATGAATGGAAAATGATCCAACTTGGTTTTTAGATCCAAACCTGAATTTTCATGTCTGACAGTTAGGAGCTCCCTTCCTTCCCCCCCAGCTGTAAAATTAACTCATTTCGTCTGTTGGTCATTAAAAGTTAATAAATTGGAACATGATGATATATTTTTTTAGGGTGATTTTTTCAGGCTGAAGGTTTGATCTTAAAGATCAGCGTTTTGGGCCCTCTGCTTTTGCCATTGATTTCAGCACACAGTGAGCTCCACTTTGTCCTGCCTGATTTGGCTTCTTCTCTCTTTTTGGGGAAACCTCACTCCCTTTGGCAATATCATTGCACAGGGATTTGAATAATATAGCTGAATATGAACAGTTATATGAACAGCTAGTTCATTTAGTACTTGACTTGTTTTGTTCCAAACACAAATACCCATGCTCATGTGTACAAGCTCCCATGCATGAGTATGCCATGTTATGCATATTTTACATATGCACCATTAGATCAAAAGTCCTGACTTTTTTTTCCAAAGGTTTGCTAGATTATTGCCTGTCTTTTTCTTTAAACTGTTGGCATAGAATATTTGAGGTGATGAATACTTTTCAGCTGCATTCTGGAAGGTGTTTTTCATTGTTTAAAATGTGCTGGGTTTAAAAAAGAAGCAAAGCAAAGAAAAAGGGATCATCTGATCAACTGCTCAATTATTATTTTCTTTTTCCTGATCACCTCTGCCCTGGTATGTAGGAATTGGCTGATTTATTTAAATCCCAGGAACTCCCATGGCATATGGTTCATAAAGTAGCATTTACAGTATGCATTGCAACACTTCATCACTACTAGAAAGACTCAAAAGTAATATGGGTTTATGTTGTTGCAAAAGAAAAAATAAGGTAAAAGTATCTCTAATATTAAGATTTACTTTTGATTCTACTGCTGTAAAATCAAATTTTGGAGAGGAGTGGCGTTTTCTGAATGACAACTAGCACCAAAAAAGGAGAAAATATTTATTTTTTAAATCCCCTAACCCAAAACTCTCATCCTCAGAAAGAAGTTCTTCAACGCTGCCTTTTTTCCCACAGCCTTGTGGAGCCCCCAGCCCTGTCTGCAGAAAATGAAAGGGAGAGGGGTGGGATTAATGTGTAATTAAAGGGAATTTGGAAGGCTGAGATGTTGCGGAATGTTAGATCAGTAGCTGGAACAGCATGTGGTGTTCTTTAGGCAGGCTTCATTGAATCCATACAAAAAAAGAAAGAAGGGCTGCTTGCCTGTCTGCTCATTTATCAAACAGCTAGGCTGAACTTTCACAGCTCCACAAAAGTGTTTTACTGTTTGCTGAAGTTTTGCTCCAGAAATTAAAGCTGAACAACCTAGCGACTCTGAGTCTATGCTGTGTTTCTGACATCAGCCACGTTGTGCAAAGCTCTTGGAAACCAACACAGGTCAATTCTGACATGATACAAAGAGAGGATGATTGTACATTTGCTAAAAAAAAAAAAAAAAAAAAAAAAATTGATAAAAAATACTGAAGAAATGGTCAAATATGTGACATTGTAATGTCTTTATTTATATAGCACCTTTTGATCCAAATATGTGTTCCAGAGGTTTTGGTCATCAATCAGGATTAAATATTTAGCACAGTGAAAAATGGCTAACGGAGAAAAAAATCCATATTATTTAATCAATTTTAATTGACGTTTTCTTCCAGTTAAACAGTTATATTCCTTCTTGCATGCTTGTTTTCCTTTAATATTAGTTGATGTGTTCGCCAAAGAGTGAACATGTAGCAATTTATTTGATGAAAATACAATTAAAATGGATTATAAATTTAAAAAGGAAGCAATTCCTTTTGCAAGTGAATCTTCAAGGCTTACTGAAATCTTTCTTGCATGACTGTTCTGCCAGAAGAGCTTTCCTCCTACTGCAGATCACACTGAGAATCAGGTTCGATCCTGTGAGATGCTGAGCCCCGCAGTGCTTTTTCATCAGTACTAGTCTGCTTGTCAGAGGCTCTGATTAGTGAAGGCATAATCTGCATTCATTAATCCATTTCCTTAAATGCATCTGGCACTAAAGAAGTTTTGTTTTACAGTAGCAATGTTCTTTTAATCTCTGCTGACAGACTAGAGTCCAGATTCTTCATGATACCCTGCTGTTTCTGAGATGCACTTGCTTTCCACAGAGGACAAATTGATTGCAAGTTCTCTTTACAAACACAACAGTGAGTCTTCCCTGTCAAATACCATAATCTATTCAGTGAATCATCTTTCAGGAAAATGAGTGTTTAATGGCAGGATTGTGAAGGTCTTTAGAGAACTGTAGCCTCCAACACTCTCAAAAGGAGATTTTCCTCTATTTGCAGCAAACCCAAGTTTGCTGATCCCGCGAACTGACATAAATAAATGCAAAGCAAATTCTAAGCATAATCCTTCTTAGTTTAGAGGCAAAACTGACCTCAGATTTTTAAGGAAATTTATTCTACTCCAGTAATTTTTGAGTTTTTTTATGTAATGCAATTATAGTTAATGGAATTCTACTGAATTTTAAAGTCTTTCCCCTCTTTCAGTTATGGAAAAAAAATAACACCTTTAGTTCTGATTTCTCCTGTCATGTATATTGCTGACATTGCAATACAGTTTTTCTGCTGTTCTGCCTTAGCAGTCTATATTAACTACTAGTAAGTGTGCTTTTCATTTTTTCTAATATTATTTCTATTTATTTGCAGATAATAAGGCAACAGTTCCCACAGCTAACAACAAGAAGACTTGGTACCAGAGGCCAATCAAAGTAAGCAGTGTATGGTATTATTGTCATCTCACACAGGGCCCCATCTGGCTCTGGCTTTACTGAATAGAACAGTATCAGATGAGGGAATAATTTGTCCACTTTGGGACTTAAACACCAACTTTCATGGAGGTTCCATTGTAGTCTTTACATTGTCTTATTGATTTCAGTGGTGATCCTGCAAAGGTAGTCCAATGGAGGCCTTTTACCGATTTCATCAGTGTTATTTTCCATATTGTTGCTACGAAGTCTTTCGTCTCAACTCACTCTGCACTAGATGATCTTAAGGTCTTTTCCAACCCTAATTATTCTATGATTCTATGAAGGTAAAAGACAATCACACCCAGGGGTAATGGAGCTACTGCTGGAGGCTGGGAATCACAGCTGGTTAACATCATGCTTCAGTTTAGAGGACAAGTAGCAGAACGTTATCTGGAATTTAGGTAGTAACATACATTGGCCTAAGACGAAATTGTTTGCAAACCTGGATTTAACCACTATTTTTCCTGTGTAAATGAAATCCAATGTATCTTTTAAGTGATCAAGGAATTAATTTATTGCCTTACCTAAAAGATGATACAGTTCATCCTAATACCGCAATGAGAAATTGATTCAGAAAGAAGAATGCACTTCCTGGGGTATTTGACTTTTTACAGTTGTTGACAATATGTGATTGTACCAATTTATAAAGAGGATACAGTGGTGTTTTTACACTTTTCTTTTCTGCTTGTGGACTCCATGAAACTTTTCCAGTGGAGCTGGAGCTTTGGAACTTTTTATGGCAAACATAAGCCCCATAAAAAAATAAATTAGAGGTCTGCTTTTGTTGGTTAACTTTCAAAGAATCCTACAGGGCTGTGCAAGGGTAGCCCCTATAGATTAAAAGTGGAAAACTATGGAGGGGAAATGAAAACCTAGGACAGCATGTTTGCAAAATTTTGCTGGCAAAGTTTCTCTTTCAAATCAAAGCCTAGAAACACAGTATTGCTAAATGCTGAGAAATGAATACGCTATGGGAACTGAACATACATGCTAAAGACAGAATGACCCACTCTTTAAAGGAAAAAAAAGAAATTGAGCTGCTAAAAGAAATATCATTAAAATCAACTAACAAGTGGTCCATGCCAAGCAGTATCTCTTTGATGGGACTAAATGTTTTTTCTCCCATCTTGAGCTTCTCCTAGATTATAAAAATCGGCTTTCTTTGTCTAAACTAGCCATATTTAAGCAGCTAACTGGAGACTTAAAATCTCTTCCCAACTGCAAATTCAGAGCTACCGTAACATGACTCATAAGAAAGGTACCAGAAATCTCTCAGGGGCAATTTCTGTGCTAGACCAACAGTATATGAGGCAGGTCCAGATCCTGAAAATCAGGATTTAGCACCGACTATAAGTTCTGTGGAAGTTCATAAAGATGGAGAGAAAGTGTGCAGAAGTTGTTTTATGGAAGCATTCGTATGAGAGTAACCACTCTCATGTCAGCCATGAAATCACTTTGACATTGGCTACAAGTTTGGTACTTGTCCTCCCCTTTAATGAAACGAATGAGCACTGCTGTGTTTCCAAACTGGAGCTCCTCCTACAGGTCCAGTTTGTCTGGAATCTCCCAGAGGGGCAAGATGCTCTTGATTTGCTGACTGAAGGTACCTTATGTCTCAAAGAATTATGTCTCTTTGCTGTCAATGAGGTTAGAAAATCAATGAGACTTAATATTTCTTGCATATTTCCCCCTAAACTTCTTATCTATCAGAGAGGCTTTCAGGTCACATACTCCTCCCATGCCGCCTTTGCAATGGTTCTGTTCTCTGTGTAGCAAATAAGAAGGGGTTTCTGTAAAGCATGCTGGTTGTGCTCTACAAGATGCTTGGCCCCTGAGAGTCCCTGGTTACTCCTGTGAGAGAGATCATAGTGACTCAAATTTTGCAGCCTCATAAGTTATGAAATTAAGTTCTTCTGCTCCAAAAGAGGATGTCTATATCTTCGTCAGTGGTTAACACCCCAAGGATTATAAATAGCATACAGAGGAGTCATTCTCATAGGATCCAATGAAAAGGGTATATTGTACAAGAAGTATAAACATAGAGTACGTGCACACTGTACTTCTTTACAATAAATACACTTCTTGCTAGATGCAGCACAGCTGTAACTGAGCTCCGGTTTTGTTTTCAGGAATATCTAACTGCATTCCAACTAAGTGTTACGTAAAGAAATTACTTTAGGCATTAACGCTTCAGTCCCTTTATCACCAACTGTGGTGACCAATTGCTGCTAGTATGATTTTCATTCCACTTCCCCGATACTGCCAAAGGAAATTTGGCCATAGAAGTGGTTAAGATTATCTGACTTCACACTGTTCTGCCTTCAGTCTTTTTATAGCACGGCTGCCTTGTAACATTACAAAGTTCAGAGCTACAATGGTGCTATACTCTTGGTCATCAGTTCTGAGGCTTTCTTTTTTTGCAGCTGGGTTTATTGCTGCAAGCATGCAGCTGTTCTCTATCGCACTGAGTTTAAAAACAGTTCCACCACAAGTGAGCCATGAGAAGGCAGCTAAACATGAAAGCCAATTTCTTTCTGTAGTTTAGTTTGAAACTCTTCAACTATGTACACAAGAGGTTAGTTAAACTGGTGGAAACTACATGTTGTGAAGGGAATTTTCTTTCTTTCTTTAAAGGAATGCTGCAGATGCTGGATCCATGAGAGTAAAAAGCATTCTACTATTTACCACAAAAATGATTGTGTTGTCTGCATATTATTCTTCTACAGATCAAACTTTCAGGCCCTGTTTATTGAATGAAGTTAGGTTTTTTTCTGATATAAATGCAGAGAAGTGCTTGGAAAAGGATCTTTGTAAACTGTATCAGTTAAGTTTTGCCATTTGGGATGGTAAAATTACTGAAGTAGAAGGGTATCTGGAAAACTTTTGGAGTTAATTTGGCTATTGCTGTCTATGTGATTTTCAAGCTTCCTGGAAAACTTGGGTTATTCAACACTTGTATTCAAGACAGCTTTTATTTTTCATGGACAATAAAGATCATCCTCAGTGAGCATGGCAAGGGAACCACATCCTAGAAGTTTGCTTCAACTCCCCAGGCCTCCTCTTAGTCCATCTGTCTTGGTAGACAAGATTCAGGCTTCCAGCTCTTTGCCACCACTTTCTGCTGGAGATTATCACATGCACTGATCTGTGGGTGGATGACTCTGAGAGGAAAAGAGTCACCTGAATTAGTTTAAACTACTGTCACTTAGATGCTACTTTCTCACTGATTTAAGTGGTGACCTTTGTAAAATCAGTTGATTCTGCCTAAAGCAAACTCAAGTCCATTCAAGTGAACAGATCTACTGGGAGTGATCTGAAATCACTAACTGTCTGGGGAGTACAACAAACATCTGGAGATGGCAACTTCTCCTGCCACCATAGTGGGATCCAGAAGACACTGTCTCACCATGGTATGATAGGCTTTTGATAGGCCGCAAAGAGAAAACAGGAAGTTCATTGAAAATTCCCTCTAGGACAGCCGGATGAATCAAAAGTACGTGAGCAATACAACCTTGTGATGCATTTTGTAATCATTAAAAATTGTTGCTTTGATGAAAGAGTTAGACTGGATAATCAGTGCTTCTATTAACACCTATAATAAAGTTAAGTTGCAGAACAGACTGTGCATAAGGACACCAATCAATTTTTATAGCACAGCCACACTGTAATTCCCACTGTGGTCTGCACAGACAGAGTTATGGTGTTGTGTAGTATCCCTTGCTGATCTAAACCCAGTGCTGATGCTAAGTTATGAAGCAAATAATTTGAACTGTACATTTCCTCCCATTCACTGCTTTCCAACATAAGCCTTTTTTTCCTCTTTCTCTTTTCATTAAACTGTTTTCAATTTTTGAAACATTTCCGATCAGCTCATTTGCAACAAAGGCTCATGCTTTTCAGGGCTCAAACCAGCCCTCAACAGTCTGAGAATCAGGGAGCTGGAATAACAACAGAAGGGCCAGTCCAGAGGGTACCTCTGCTTATTGCTAAACTAAAGGAGCAGCTGCACGGCAGAGCTCTGCCAACAAGTAGCTTTAGGATGCCTTTTTTTTAATAATAAGAAAAAAGAAAAAGCAAGTCCTTTATTTTCCTGCCCTGCAACAGAGTCAGCTTTATTAACTCTGAAGAGAGCTACTTTTACCAGAAGGAAAGATAATTAGAAGCTCAATATATTACCTCAATGTTCTGCTACTGAATCAATGCTTATTAATAATGTATAAACTATTAAACTGTCTGTTTGCTGTAGAAATCATTGGCATTATCAGTTTCTCTTATCCCCTTTTTTATTATTTACTTTTCAAAAATTCTGCTTTATAAAATATACTTCTCTATGTATCAGGTACCACTATTATGGAATTGCAGTGAAAGAAAACTCCCAGTATTATGATGTGATGTATTCTAAAAAAGGAGCAGCCTGGGTCAATGAAACAGGAAAAAAAGAAGTAACCAAACAGACAGTGGCATATTCACCACGGTCCAAACTGGGAACATTACTGCCAGAGTTTCCAAATGTCAAAGATCTAAATCTGCCAGCCAGTCTGCCAGAGGAGAAGGTAACAGTTTGGAAATCTTTTCTCAGCTTGTCTTCTGGTTTTTTTCCCTGCTGTGGATGAAAAATTTATCTAAAACATAAAGACTTTAAATCAGAGTAAGTTTAATAATGCTTTGACTTTATTTATGGGGGACTTAATTACTTCATATAATAAGAAGGAATGTCTTCCCTTAAAACAGGCAGCTGACACTATAGCTGTACAATATTTCTAAAGCTCATGCACACTTATTATTAAAGTTACATTACATATAGCATGTGAGGTTTGAGAAGAACTGTTTCTAAATATATTGTAGCTCTTTAATCTGTGAACACATTTGCCAAACTGAAAATCATTTCTAATGCTTCCATGAGCAGAGAGGGACCGAGTGCATTTCTTATCCTTGTAGACTAGAAATTAAGAGAATCCTATCTGCATATATGACAAAAGTGCTCTGGCTGCCCTTGGCTGAGCTTGCTAGTTTTCTGATGCTATTCACATGTGTAGTATCAATGTAAAGTGGACAAAAGAATGGGGTTTTATAGTTCTTTATGTCCTAATTAGGGCCACATTCTCGTCTTTGATCTCACTGAGGCTTTTTGCTCCTCTTATATTTGAAGAATCCCCATTGATATAGAAAAATCCATGAATTCAAAGGGAGAATTTACTTTTAAGAAGAAAACTCATCTTAAAGCTAATCTAACTAGTCTAACTAGACTTTAACTGATTTCATTATTTTTGCTATTGTGCATAGGTAAGATAAGAAAAAACTTATTTTTTTTGTTCTCTATATTCTGGATTTTTAAAAGCAGATCTCTTAAAGCAGAATGAACTTTTGTGTGTCTCCCTCTCTTTCTTTTTCAGGTTTCTACCTTTATTATGATGTATAGAACTCACTGTCAAAGAATACTAGACACTGTAATAAGAGCAAACTTTGACGAGGTATGGTTAGAAACTACAATTGTAGTTTAATGATATATAAGGTATTAATGGATCTGAGAGCTTATTTTGAATGTGATATTACAAACTTATGGCTTCGTGGTGCAAGATCCTTTTCATGAGTAATGGACAATGGCTATACTTGAGTATGTAAAGTGACCAATAATGTTAAATCTCACTTATGACACTGTGCAAGTTAGAGGAATGACAGCAATGGGAATGTTTTTGTCTCTTTGCTCTCCAGCTGGATTAAGGTAGCAATATCCCCTTACAAGATGCTGGACAATCCAGTTCTTACAACTCAAGAAGTACGTTCATGACCACTTTTCTAAGCTTTGAGTTGGGCCTGAGCTCTGTTTGAAGGAATCCTTCTGAGTGTTCAACACAAACACAGGGCAGGTGCTCTGCTGGTGTATTGACAATGGTGCAGGGTGGTGGTGTGCCTCCAAAATCTGAGATATCCCAGAAAACTGTACTGAAATCTCTGATTGCTCAGCTCTACTCCAGTGCAGCTAGGAAGACACACACAGCAGTTCATTCCATCCATTAGTTCATCCATCCATTCATACCATCAGCAGCTCAGCAGTTGATACCATCCATTAGAAATGGATAAGGTTTGTACCTGCTACATATTTAACTGAATTTGAGGGTTTTTTTAGCAGTGCACGCAATTACAGCTGAAAAATAAAATATTGCTGGAATGCAAACAGGTTTAGATTGCATGTGGAGAAGACCTCTAGTTCAGGAAAACAAATCTGTAGAGATGCTGAGGGCCTGACTCAAATATGGCATCCAGGTCCCAGAAAAAATAAACAACACAAAGGAAATGGGTCTTTGGATTCTGTCTTCTGAACAATGGCAAGAAAACCCCTGCTTTTCTTCCTTTCAATGTTTAATTCTCACACTCTTCTGCTTTAAAGCTGAGGGTATTTGAAGTCATTGTACCCAATCTAGATGTTTCCATGTGAGAAATACCTTACACATATTTAGGAAATGTTGCTGGATGAGTGTCAGAATACTTTCTTAAGAGCAGGATGTTATATTTTCTTAGGGAATGAGTCAGGATCAATGTTGGGGAAAGAGATGCACAGCAACAATATATGAATGGCAAATATTCTTTACTGCGCCTGGTCCGATTACTTATTTCAGCACAGATTGCATGCAGAAGGTTATCATATACGAATACCAGTGTTCTGACTCCTCTAGAACTGACCATATCATTCACTGACTAATACCTTTATTTCCTAAATGAAAATTGTCAGAGGTATGTTTTGCTGTGTCTGAAATCTCCTCCCCATTTTCTTTTTTGTCTTTCTCCGTTCTTTCTCCTCTTTCCTTCATAATGGAGGAAAGAAGAAATCTGAAAGTGCAGTGTTTCTTTCTGAAACAGACAGAAAATTGTATATTTACCTCTGTGAGCCATGTGCTATCCTTCTCTCCTTTCTTACACCAAGCCCTAGACTGCATTCCTCTGTATACAGGGACAGAGAGCAAAGAGAGAGAAAAAGGCTTGACATGTGGAAGCCAAAGAGTTACACTCACCAGCCACTGATGGAAGGTAAAATGTGGTGGTTCTCATGGGTCTCTCTACTGTAGTAGCACAAAGACACCCTGGCACCAACTCAGAGTGTCTCCTCACCCTTTGATTGATTATCCCATTGTGTGCTGCATTACAGTATAAGCCTGTCTAGTTAAGGAATATGCCTTGCCTGCGTTATACACCATCAGTCCACACCTGGGGTTGAAACAAATGCTATGTAAGCAGGATTGTTTAAAGAAAATTGTATTTGTGGCCTTTGATTATTTTAATTTAAACATCCCTGCTTTTCTTGTGCAGGTTCAAAGTTTTCTTCTGCACTTTTGGCAAGGGATGCCTCCTCATATGCTGCCTGTATTGGGTTCTTCAACTGTAGTGAATATAGTGGGAGTTTGTGATTCAATTCTGTACAAAGCAATTTCTGGAGTTTTGATGCCAACAGTACTACAAGCATTACCTGACAGGTCAGTATAGCTAGCAGCACTGACCACGTTTTAGCTCAGCTGTCTTTGCTGTATGTCTTTTCCTCTAGAACGGCACCAGTTCTCAGAAAGCTGCTTAGGGCCATCAGTTTCCTTAGTTTAATTCACAATGTCAGTTCAAAGCAGTTGAAGACCTGATGTGTTCCTGAAGAAAAGTTCAGATTTCAACAAGACTTGTGTTGTGAAAAACTTGTCAATTTTTGTCTGATAAAGGATGCCACCTTCTTCTTGGTTTGTAACATCAAGTTAATAGTTGTATCCCAACTTTCAGGGAATGTCAGAAGTCTGCAGGCTGTAGAGTGCCTCACTGTCTTCTGAACACTCAGATGCTGTTCTGCAACTCTGGGATAACAACATAGCAGTATTCTGAATTACAGTGACAAGAGGAACTGGCCTGGTTTCTCCTTTTGTTGCTACTTACATGCATATTTAAGCATTGTAACCTAAGCATTTGTCTCTGTATACACTCTCGGAGCCCTACTGATATTCTGTTTGCCAGGAGTATAAAACATGAACATCATGCTTGTGAAGTTTTGGACAAGCTGGTTTAACTTAAATACTGTCCGATGAAGAAGGGATGCACGTTTATTTTAGAATCACTTTAATAATATTAGGAAGCATTTGCCTCTTCTGTTTCAAAGCTAAATTCACTTTTCCAATCCATGTGGCAGATCTCAGATGAGCTCTTCCTACCTGGAGTTCATGTGAGTCCAAGAATTCTTGTTTATATTGGTAAAGCAGGACAGAGATCAACCGTTCATAGCAAAAAGTGTAATCACTGAGCACAGTCAACCTGTTTTACCCTTTGGTTTTCCTAATGCAAGCATAAAGAAACTGATATTTTTCTAAATACATGTGAACACCATTAGTATTATTTGACTGATGTGTTCCTGAGATTGAGTAATTTATTAGCAATATTGCTCCAGGAGTTTCTTAATGGTGCTGTGTATTTGGCCTTCAAGATTATAAAGGTGTCCCTAATCATGGTGAATGTTTTCAAGATGCTGTTCTGCTCTGCTTTGCGCACTGTGTGACGGCTAAAGTACAGGCAAAGTGTTTTTTTCCACAAGAAACCTGTTATAAGCATGTGCTTTCCTTGATAAGACATGTACATTTTTACAAGCTTTGCACCTCATGCCGCCCCCAATCTATTTCACTGGAAGGATTAAACAGAACAGCAGTCCTTTTCTCAAGCTGCTTAGCTCTTTCATAGCAAATAAGGAGAGACTTGAGTGTGAATATAGACTTTTGTAATGCATATAAAGGGCCAGATTGTGGCTATTAAGCCATAGCCTGCACTGGAGGGGGTGAAGAAGGGTCTCATTGCAATGGAAGCTCCTGAAGTAAATCTTGCTGACTCAGCCAGAATCCTCCAAGGGTCTTCCTGGGAACAAATATTGGCTGTCCAGAAAAGACGCTTTTTAGTGGGCGCAGCAGTTGTCATCCATCCCCCGTCCTCTTAAGGTGTCTGTGTAGAGTAGAGCAGTCCTATGGCCATGTTTATTTTACCAGCTCTGTTCTTTGTGCAGTGCCTTGGGTGTACAAACAGAGAAAGCTGCATGGCTGAAAGGCAAAGTTCCTTGCATTTTTCCCCTCTTATTTGTGTATCTCTTGTATTGCCACAGGCAGTGAAGCCCAGCCTGGCAGAACCAGCTGTTAGGGTCCCCTGCACATCACACTGCAACAGTTCTTGGACACTGTTGTTTTATACTGAGCAATTCCAAGAAGCGCAGAATGAGCAGCCTACCAAGTTTAGCAGGAAATCATGGAGCCGTCAGAACAGGGTAGTAAGGGAGAAGAGGGAAATCTCACTTGTCTAGGAGAGTTCTTGTCCTGTGCAGGGCTAAGCAGGCAGGACCTGTTCCACCCCCACTTCCCTCATCTGTGTGGGCTTGGCCTGGAAATTCCTCCCCACCATCATCACCCACTCTCTGGCTCCAGCCTGCAGCATAGCTGGCTGCTGCTTCACTTGTACATCCCTGTGTACGTCTGTATAAATGTGGGCACAGATGAGCTGAAACCCAAAGCCTTATTTATTGTCTTCTTTAAACAGTTGTGACTTTATGTCTTTATGTTTGTATAGAGTGGGAATGATTTTATTTCAAGGGAAGAATACTGTTTGTAAGCATCAAAGCAGTGCAGTACAGAGAATTTCATTCTTTGTGAGGTCTGGAGCATGTTTTCTTTTTCCTGCAAATGTTTTCAGAAGTTTTTTTCACACCTGCAAACCAAAATATGTCAATAACTGCATAATAGTGAGTTGTAAATAACTGACTAGTAGTGTTCACATGTTCACAGATTTTATAGCATGAAGCACAGAGTAAACCTGTCCTGATGTAGTGATTTTTCAGTTTGACACAGGTGATCCGGAAGTTTGCAAAGCAACTGGATGAGTGGCTGAAAGTAGCTCTCCAC
Organism: Ara ararauna; assembly: GCA_028858755.1. Taxonomy (NCBI): domain Eukaryota; kingdom Metazoa; phylum Chordata; class Aves; order Psittaciformes; family Psittacidae; genus Ara; species Ara ararauna. The sequence continues at coordinate 92,652,251 of CM054376.1, read as the reverse complement.
GATTTACCAGAAAACCTACGAAATATCAAATTTGAATGTAAGTATTACACAGCCTTTCTCCTGTTAACCTGGGATGTATACAGCGTTTATTGATTAGAAATTAATTGGAAGTGAGGCTAGTGTTCTTTTAGGAATTAAAACCTGTCAGCATTATAAATCTTGCATTCACTTACAGTCTTCACTTGTTCATGAGAACCAATTTCATTTAGTGAAATGAGCCACTGCTCAAAAAGAGATGATTTGCTTTTTCTTTCTCGTCGATTCTGATAAGAAATTAATTTTGTTGATAGTAAGTAAGCATTAGTGACGATATTAGGCAAAGAAAATTATTAAACAAACCTTTAGGCTAGCACAATTTGAATACAGCTTGAGGCCCTTATTCAAAAAAGTGCCAGAGTTAAAAATGAAGGAGATCAAATTACCCTGTCACCACAGGAAAGGGCACTAGTCCTTTTCAGACGTGCTTTGTAGATGCCTGCAGTGCACATCACCTATTGATAAAGCCTGCTTTATTTCACGGCTCTCAATTCTTTGCCTTTCATGAGCACTAAATTCCACACCACAAAGTTAAAGGGGAAAGAAAAAAAAAACTAATTTAGGAGAAGGATTAACTATTTTGATCAGCGTGGAAAATTAGGCGTATATTTTACTGAGAACAGTCAGATTGTAAATTGGAACAACTAATTTTAGTGTATTTTGCACTGTTCACTAATTTATTTTAAAAGCTACGCAAAGTCAGAACTGAGAATATGCTTTATCACATCTTGGTCAGCTCAAAAATATTGAGAATCTGAAACAGCAAAATCTTTTCCAATCTGATAGGGAAAGAGATGGACTGCGCACTTTCTAGTCATTCTCAGTCTCTACGCCTTAACTGCCTCTATGTAGAGTACAGAGGGAAAACCTACCCTGTGGCTATGTCTAAGGCTTGTTTGGATAGACCTGCAAGTCTTTGGTGATTTTAGTATAAGGGAAAACTTGAGTGCATCCTACCTTTTTCATGAGCCTTTGTTGCTTCTGCAATTGATCCCTCCTCATCAGAATTTGTGATAGTGTAGACAGCCAATGGAGGAACTGACAGGAGTAACTGCAAGCCTTGGTCATGTTTGCATTTCCCAAGTCACAGATTTCAGACAAAAGATGCACAAACCAACATTTTAAGTTCATTTTCCAAGCTTAGCAAATAATCTTAATGCAAGGTCCTTATCACTTGGAAAGAGCTAAAGTAAGAGCAGACAACTGGCAAGTACCTCCTGGGCATCTTACCCCATAGTGTATTAGCACGTCATGTAATCTCTTTCAGAAACTCTGATCAAATTCTACTTGAAAGTGTATCAGCTTTTAGCTCCTCCTGGTCTATTCAAAAGACTCTTCCAAAACTTGTTTGCATTAACACTTGGAAACCTTTTCTAATTTCCACACATAATGTATCTATCATTACTTTATGCCCACTTGCTCTTGCATCAACATTTTTCTTTCTATTAAATAGCTCTCTCTGGCCTTCAGTTCCTTTGTGTATCAAGAGAAAATTTGCTATGCTGAACAAGCAAAGCTTTTCCATTGTCCTCTACATTTCTCTTGTCACCTCATTATTCACAGCATCTATAAATCATTGCTGTAATATGCCTCTGTAAAACTGATTGAACATCCAGATTTAAGGTTTTAGGTCAAGGTTTAAACATGATTAAATCTGGGCTATTTGAATGAACTTTACATGGTTGTAATTGTATGCAAGAAACTGGATATATTTTTCTAGTCCTTGTTTTAATTTAGGAATTTCAGAAGCAATTTTCTTTATTTAGCACAGTATGGAAATATGTATCTCTTTTTTCCTGCAGTGTCCAGAAGATTCTCACAAATACTTCGTCGTCAGACATCACTAAATCATCTCTGCCAAGTAAATATTTCCGTTACTTAAGTTTGCTGAATGCCATTTTTACTGACTTTAGAAATAATGTAATGAATTGGTAGGCTGGACTTTGCTCAAAAAGGAAGAGACCATGTTTAGCAGCCTGTCTCCAATATTTATTGTGACCACCTTTACAAAATCAAGAAGTAATCAGCAAAAAATATTTTTCTAGACAACTGGCAACCCCTGATTATTAAATTCAGCAGGGTACCTTAATGAAATAAAATTACTATTTGATTTGAATAGATGGTTCATTTCCAGGCAATAAATGAAACACATTCAATTGATTTCAGAGCAGGTAGTATTATTAGTAGGCCAATTGCAAAGTAAGAAAAATTTCTATATGCCTGACAAGAAATTCAAAGCCTAATTGTATATTATAAATCATGCAAATTAGTAAAACCACAAACAGTTGAGGTTTTAAACAGAAATAGTCTCACAATCATAGCAAGTGAATATAAAACCTACTCTGAAGTGTCTGTTTTTCAGCAATTAGTTTAGATCATAATTACCTATCAAAAAGTCATGAGACCAAATTCTGTGTAGTATAAAAAGGGGGAGAATGTATGAAGTTAATGAATGTTTCGCCCTTGTATTGGAGCAGACAGTTTGTTTTCTCTGTCACACTGAAAGCTCCACTTTTGGAAGGTGTATCCAACACCCCTGTGGGTGGTGAAGTCCACAGGAAGAAGCTCTGAGGTAAAAACACTCCTGCAAGGACGTATTTCTAGATGTCTTCCTCCATTATTTTAGTGGTGAAGGCAGTGATACCTTTCCCCAGACACGGTGGATAATCACGGAGTTTGGAGGTCCATAGGGATTCGGAGGAAATCAGGATACAGAGACCACAACTGTCTTCATCACACCTGGGATGAAACAGTTTACTTACATGAAGGACTATTCAAATGCATCACTTCCTTAGAGAGGCTGATAACCTTGGTGTGGGTTATCATCTCTGCTTAGCTTCCAGAGATCTGGTGTATGTTATATGACCATGACTTTGTGTCCCAGTCCATCTTCCCCATTGTCAACAGCAGACCTGAATCTCAACCAACCAAGAAGCAGATATGGTGCAGAGACAAATGAGCTTTAACCTTTGCATGTGGCTGAGGGAAGAATGAGTCTTCATAGTTTTGGAGATGGGAGGGTGTAAACCCAAGTGGGGTTTGGTTTTGGCTTGATTTTTCTTGTTGCTTTTTGGTTTTGGACTGAAGCTGGTGAAGAAAAACAGCAGAGCTATTAGAAACTGGGAAGTCTAGCAGCAGCAGCACCAGATTAGGGCTGTTCATCAGGGTTGGTGGTGGATGCAATCAAAATACTTGCACATGATTTTAGTAGGCAAAATTACTTGGGAGTTAGTTCTCTGTGGTTTAGAGGGCCTTGTAATGTCCATAAGACATCAAGTTGGTGGGTGGGGGTCCATGAGGAGAATCAGCTTAGTGAGCCTAGCTAAGGAAGCGTAAAAGGGGATAAAGTCTATTTTTAACCTAATAAACCATGAACTAATGAATTGATGGGATTGGATTACAGGCATCAAGAACAGTGATCCACAGTGCAGACATCACATTTCAAATGCTGGAGGACTGGAGGAATGTGGATCTGAATAGCATTACCAAACAAACCCTCTATACTATGGAGGACTCACGGGAGGAACACAGAAAACTCATCATACAATGTAAGAGCAGAACCCTCAAATAAAGCCAGGTGTACTAGGTTTCCTGCTGGAAACAAAGCTCAATGAAAGTAACACTGTTTCTGCAGCCATTGGTTTGCTTTGAGTCTCATGATAAACAGAGAGATATTTATCAAAGTGTAAGGGAAAGCCCTGTCAAGGTCTTATATTTCGAGGCATAGATCTGGGCGCTCTTCCATTAATGATTTTTTTTCTAGTATCCAGAACAGCCAACGGCACAAAACTTGTGCCCAAATTCAGGAAGACTTTTTTCCGTAAAGCTGAGCAAATTAAATCTATGAGTGAAAGCATTAAATTTGATGAAGTTCAATCTCCACTGCTGTAGAATTGCAGGAGAGTTGCCTTTTTAAAGGCTTTGACACTGTGTATTTGTAAATTTTACTTATGAGAAGGTCCATGTGTGTTTTCATGAGCAAGTTCATTTGCTGGGGTAAGCACTTTCACCCTGAACTTATATGAGTAAGTAGAAGTCCCATATCAAGCAAGCTCACTGGCTGATTTAGAGTCTACCCAGTAAAGTGAAGGGCATGAACTGAAAAGTGACTTTGAAGATGCTGGTAAATTGATTTTAGAGTCAAAGATCTTTTGTAAATATAAAATTTTAATTGCACTGTTCAGCAAGTGTGCAGGGTTGTAAGCTTAGGTGTAACCCTAAGCACATTGAATTTGTCCCTCTGAGCACCAGAGTTGACCAGCTTTGTCTTTAGCATCATTCATAACCTCCCTTCCCTGTGAACCCGCCTGTTGTATTGTTACCTCTTGCCTGAGGAGAACCAGTCATCATTTATCCAGAACCAGCCTCAATGGGGAGCAACCTGGGCAACTACTTGTGGGAGCCCTGAAAGGGTAGGTTTGCTAGTAGAGCACCGCTTTCAGTGAGTGGCTGGGAAGAGGAGGGGTGACACCTTCACATGTACACTGGACCTTGCAAGGTTGACTTTGGCACTTATTCCACTATGCCTACACCAGAAGTCTTCTCCCCAGTTTAGGGACTGGTGTCATATTCTCTGTTACTTCTGTTTTCCTGCAAGAGGTACTCTTTCCTCTCATTCTTAACCCTTGATTCATTTCCTGATGTGGCTTTCTCACCTTTTAAGGAGATGGAAACTTGATGTGGTAACAGGTAGCATATAGTGAGACTGGAGTCCAGAAGCTGTGTGCATCCTTCAGATATCTGTTACATTTTCAATATCTACCCAACATCCTCCCACTGGTGAAAAGAGTTCTTAAAGTTGCCCCTAGTACACAGCAACAGTTTTCACTCTTGTTCAGAAAATACTTGATTTTTAGGAAAGATTTTTGTATATGTGTTACCTATTTAAATACAAGCTTAAGCGTAATAAAATCAAATGGAATCTTCCTGAATGCTAACAGATTTGGACATGTTTTGCATATTTTAGGTCTGTATAAGCAATTGCTTAGCAATGGTAATGAAATATGAATGTTTATCATGAGATGGGATTCCACTGAGGAGTGCAGATATACAGAGGGATTATTCTAGAACTTAGATGTTTTTTTCTCCATCTCTTTGATGTTTATTCTACTCAGCCAAAGATCTTTTCAAAGATCACACTCTGTATGACTCCTGTGACCTGGTGTTAAGGCCTAGTTTCACATTCTTGGTATTAATAATCATGAAAGCACAATTTCAAGCTACTGCAACTGGAAAAACATGTTTATAAGTTTACAAGCAAGCTTTGAGAGAAACAGAGAAAAATCACTGGGTATAGGAGAATCTCTTTCCTGCTCTACTATGATAGCTGTCTCTGACATGGTTTTATCTTTCCTTCCTCTTTCTCAGATCCCGTTGAGGCATTTTTAACAGTCACTGAAGGCTAAATAGTTACTTTTCTCAAATAGATCATTGCACACAGTTGCATTGCTCCTGCAGCAAAGCAGGAAACTGAATTGTTTTTCTACTCGTTTCCCTCTTTGCACAGAGTATGAATTACTTAAGTTGCTGTATCAGGCAAGGTTTTTTTCTAGGTAAATATTCAGGTATGGAGACAACATTTAGGTTTCTCTGTGATCCTGTTCTGAATAAAGGGAAGTTGCCCATTCAGTCAAACCACAAAACAAGATGAAGATGGCCCAAACATAACTATTTTCCTTCTTCTGCAGCTAATGTCGCTGACATCCAGCCTTTTTGCAAGCCTGAGTTAACAAAGTTATAGTCAGGTGTGAAGCAAATGCATTCCTGCTCAACTTGCTGATCCACTTAGAGACCAGGGAGTTTGTTCTCTGCATTATTGTCAGCCTCTATGGCTCATTTCTCCAGCTATTCTCTCTAAGCTTTGCCTTCTCCACCTCCCTCACTGTCTTTCCTATGGTGGGAAATCCCTTCCTCCTGTTATTTATAACCAAACTTAAATGGAAATGCATAGCACATTGAGATCGTCCTGTAACACAGCAGGTAGAAAAGTATCTTTCTTCTTGACTTGCTGGGCCTTTATTTTAGCTGAACTGAATAATAATTTCTTAAGGTGCCAAAGCACATGAATCTTCATCTTCCAGCTATTGAGTCTATGAGAACCAACTAGAGACTTGCAGTTTTGAGAGCTGCAGTTGAATGACTCGGTTGTTTTAACCTTCTGTATTAAAATATGAATATGTATACTTAGGAGAGGTTTAAAAATATACAGGTTGCTTTTGAAAACTCTTCTTGATGAATTAAGTATAGCAATTGTGCATTGATATCAATTTGTTTTGAAGAAGTAGAAGTTTATGGAAATTCTTTGTGTGTCTGGCATTGCAAATAAATGATTTGCGGCACTTAAGTCACATTTTTGCAACTAAAGCATTATACAGATGAGAGCCCTATCAACAGTACCCATCCACTTGATGCTTAGAAGATTCTTTATGCATTTCTAAATCAATTTCATGCGTGACCTTTTTTTGCTACCAGCGTCAAGGCCTAGCTTTGCACTCTTTGTAGAGAACACCATAAATGTTTCACTTCCGGGGACATTGGACAGCTGAAGCCTAAATCAAAAGCTTAACTTTAAACAGTAGGTTGTGATTTGCTCATGTTAGAATGCCACTTCCAATGACTCCATTGCTTTTAATAGAAATGAGATAGGGGACCGAGCAAACTTACTGGGTCAGCACCAAGAAAGATATATTTGTTGTAGCTGAGCAATGTATTATGAAAACCACAGCAAAGTCGTGATGTTATCGGCAGCTTTTTTGTGATTTGTTTCTCTTTTGTTCAAAATGGAATCCAAGTACTGAGGTGGGCTATTTTTTGTCTGCCAGTGTATCAGGAGTTTGATCACCTTCTGGAGGAGCAGTCCCCCATTGAGTCGTACATCGAGTGGCTGGATTCCATGGTGGACAGATGTGTTGTAAAGGTTGGTAAGCAGGAGTAAGGACCGGAGCCATTTATGTACATTTTGAGCTCTATTCAGGTCATAGATTTTTAGCAAAAACAGAAGAAAAAAAAAAAAAAAAAAGAGCCAGGCATTGATAACAAGCAGAAGTGACAGTGGGTAACATCTCACTGGTTTTCATGGAGAACTGCTCACAATCGTGATTCTGCTTTATTCTGTTTTGTCTATTCTATCCCAAAAGAAGATATAACTGTATGACTGGCTATTTTAACTTCTGTCACTAACTATACTTTGTATTAGGATGTTCTATGAGAATTTCAACTCTTCATTCCAGTTGTTAGAGCTAAGAAGTAACAACCAACCAAACCAGAAAACCTCACTGCCTCTCTCTGTGCGAAAGATCCATACAGAAAACAACAGATACTTCCCCAGATTACTTGAAATACTTCGATTGTTTTGGGGAACTTTCCTTCTAGTCAGTGGAATGCAATTAGAAATTCAGACCAGAACTGTTAATTTTCATGAAGAACTTGACATGGATTTTGTTAGCTGACTGGATTGGATGAACCTAATTCTTTATCTCACATATAGTATAGTAAATATATTTTTGTAGAGTTGATGACTCATGTGTGCTTTCTGGAAAGTATTTTTCACAGTAAAATGAATATGTGAATTCACAAAAATAAAACCGTGGAGGAATAAAAAATTTATATTCAATAGTAAACTTTAATTGCAATATTAATATAAATTTTCATTGTGGATCAAGCTTTCTTGTTTCTAAATTGCTTCCTTGACTAGGAAGCCAGAATGAATATATAAGTAATTAAGTTAACGTCAGAGCGATGTTTTGGCAGTTCTGTCATCTTTTATGAGGGAGATTCCGTCTTGGTGTTGAATAATACTTATGATTTCTAAAGGTAGTATAAGGTTACAAGATGTTTTTCTGTCTAAGGTTGCTTTGTCTTTAATTTTTGCTGTGTATTTTAATACAAAGATAATGGTAAGTAGTTTTTCTGCATAAAAGAAGATGGGTATGTGCATCATTCATCTGCATTAGGTGGTAGAAATAAAAGTTTCTCCTTGACAGATAAATCTGTTTCCTTGCAGGTAGCGGTCAAAAGACAAGGCTCTTTGAAGAAAGTAGCCCAGCAGTTCCTCCTGATGTGGTCCTGTTTCGGCACTCGCGTGATTCGGGACATGACTTTGCACAGTGCACCCAGCTTTGGTACTTTGATTTTGTTGTAATAATTGTATGCCACAGTCAGAAAATCTGCACCCTGGCTTGTAATGTACAGTTTAATTGAAAACGTAACCAGTTTTTACATGTCCAGGGCTCAATTAAGAGAAAGAACTGGGGCTACTGACATTTGGAAACAATGCTCAGAGAGGTGTCTGTCTTCAAGATCTAGCCGGGAGAGCTGAAAACATTCCATTTGTTTGTTGTTAGCTAGTAGCTGGAGTTATCAGCTACAGGTCAGCTGGAGGAGTTGATTACCAGAGCATTCCCTAGCGCATTTCAGTTCAAAGTGAACCCAAACCCAAACCACTTTGACCACGTGTTATGCCTGAAGAGATGACTTTGCCCTGAAGTGGATGAAAAGCACTTCAGTGAACCACTTTGCCAGCTCTGCTTTTAAAGGACATAGCATTTTAAACTAGTATGTGCAAAACAAGTGTGTTTCTATACCCTGGAGAGATTCTTTTTCATTCTATAAGAATACAGCCAGGGTGAAAAACCAGACTTTTACTTTTTAAATTAAAAGGCATGTTGCTTTTCTACAGTTTCAAAAGGCGCTTTTTCTTGAATCCTGGGATACAAACAGTTCAGATGAAATTCATTTAAAGCAGTAATGATTGAAAAGCGATTGCTGTGTCATTATGTGTGAGCTTTTGCAGTCACCTGGGACCAGATTTTGCGTGAGGGATAGTTTCTATAAATGTACATTTGTCCCAGTATATTAGTAAAAGTTTAATAATGAATGAATTTATGAAGGCACTTCATTGAACAACTGCAAGGTTTTCTCCCCATTGAGCTTTGATATCCTTTATGATTTTAGAACCATCTAATAGCATAAATGCAGATACCAGCAGAGATAGGCAGGTATGATCTGTATTTATGATCTGTATTTATGTTTTAATATGAAATGGCTTTTGTTGGCTTCCCACTGTAAGAAGTTTTCCAAGCAGGTATTAGTGAGTCACCCTTTGACATCAGGATAGTGAGTGTTCCCAAGATGGTCACAATTTCCATCTGCTAACTTGTGCTTTCAGCACTAATATCCTGGTCACATCTAATTTTCACCTCCTCTAGGGCTCATTTTCTCCTTGAGTCACTGCAGCTTTTCTTTTGTTAAGGGCATAAAAGTAGGTGGTAAGGCTTAACAGTATACTTTCCCCCAGTGTCCAAAAAACCCTTTGCATGAGTATTGAATAAATGCTGAATGTTGTTTTATAGCACTTCGGGCTGCTACACTTCTCTCTGCAGACATAATCACAACCTGTAAAACACAGTGCTCCTCAACAAATGAAAACACATCCTGCATTAGTGCAGTGTTGAGGTTACACCATTACAAGTCATGAAGTGCTGACATTAAACTGCCCCTAAGGATACATTATTGCTGCTGAATTGCACATTACAACATTATTCTTATTCCTGTTCAGGATATGTTTGTAACCTAATCAAGCATTCTCTCTTTCAATGCACCAATCACCAAAACATCTTCAATCAAAGAGGGATTCCCCAAATAGCTATTAGATCACCAGTTGCCGGGATGGTCTGCACGGTGATCCTCATCTGTGATTTCTTTCTTACTTATTAATGGAAACATTTATGAACTTGCCACATAGAGAGTAAATGGGAAGACTGAGAATTATTTGTTGGCTTAATTTCGGAACCCAGTACAATATAATACATCAGATCTACAGAATAACTTACCTATTGCCTCTGTTATAAATTTGACTCATGAATTCCTCAGTTTTGAGAACTTTAACTGCCCAGCTAAGTTCGTAGGATTTATGTGGGGTATTTTTCCTTTTTGGTTCACTGAGTATATCTCTGTGTACAACTGCATGAACCTCCGCCTAATATGGACCCACAAGTTTGAACACGAATTTGATATTTTTATGTGTAACCACAGGGAAATTATGTACTGGTCATAGCTGATATATTTTTCATGGGTATGTGGCGCTATAATTAGAACTGGATCAATAATTGGTTTTCAATTTGGTAGGAAAAGCAAGAGTTTTTTAAGAAAAATCATGTTCAGTGTGAAGCCGAGTTTGGGATTTTCATCACATTCAGAAATCTTTATTTTTAAGAAAGTAAACTCAAAGAAAATTCTTTTGCATCTGCCACATTTTGGTGCATAGATGAGAGCTGCCAGCCTCAGCAGTCTTGAAGGACTGTTAATCACTGTTGGAACAAGATCTCTAACCAAAAGGCTAAAGGATTTATCCTGTGGGAGGGTTTTCTCATCTTTCCTGTTGAAACTATTTCCCTTTGTACAAACCGCATAACCATTTGTTGAGCTGCAGAGGTCTGCAGCCTGCTAGGTGGGCTTTTTCCTGGGGTGTGATGTGACAGCCCTTACTTATACAGGGTGCAGTTTTCCCTGCTCAGGTGTAATGCCAGTGGAGGCAGGGAGGAGACCTGAGCCTTCAGGTTTTCAAAGGGGAGAGTGATACCAAAACTATATCCTCACCCTATCAGGCAAAAGCCTGGGCTATTCCTACCTTCTTTCCCCCAGAAGTTATATAGCCACAGACACACATTTATAATTTGTATTAATGATGCTACTCATTCACTGCAAGGACATTTGACATATTGTTCAGGAATGAGAGTTGTGCAAGTTCTGAAAGAATAGCCCCTGAACCTCAACAGGTCAGAGCTAGATGGCAGAAATTCTTCTGTGCTTAATATAACACAGTTCCTTCTAGCTTTTCAGCTAGAAGTGAGCATTTAAGTGAACTCTGTGGAGAGAAAGACTGTTTTAATATTCTAAATATTTACATCTATATACCTCTGTTGTTACCTTAGATAAAAAGTTTTTCATTTTTACTGCATTGTAGACTGTTTCAGTGGACTCAGTTTTAATGATTTTTTTCAACTTCAAGCAATACAGAGACTCAGATGCCCACAGTGTAGTTTTGGGTTGGTGTTTTTTTAAGTAAAATAATGTGTTAAATGATGGAATCTTTACTATATACAGGACAGTATGTTTTTACCTTTGAAATACATGACACAGAAATCTGACTGGAGAAAGATGGAATACCTGGCACTGGGTGACTGGCATAGGGATTTGATCCTGCAAAGCTTTTAAGCATGGTGGCATAGGCAGGTTGAAACAATCTCTGGCAGAAATAGAAGTTCCTCTCTCTCCTGCTTGCCCTCCTTTTCTCTCACCGCCTTCCTGCCTCCCTCCCTCCTTCCTGTCTGCATATCAAAGGCACAGTTGGTGGCAGTGTTTGGGTAATGCATGCAGTGTATAAAGTAACTAATTAGTAATAGATGCTCCATTATTGTCTCCAGATCTGGAAACCTCACTGTTGTTTTGTTACTTACATGTAATTCCTGTATCTGTTAATAGATGCTGATACTTACTGTACATTGTCTGGGTAATTATTGCCATGATTTCTCTTAACTCATGAAAATTAGAGTCAAATACTATTACTGTAGCTACAGGATCTTGAATGACTTCTTACCTTTTTCTGAAGAAGTGTATGGTTTGCCTGTCACAGCTGGATCCATTTCAGTACTGAGAGATATACTTGAAAGGACCAGTTTCATGTGGAAAACAGTAGCATGCAGAGTAAATTCTTGTGCATCATGCTGAATAGGTATTCACTGTGTAGCTGAAATGCTTCTCTTGATATTGGTTTCACTCTATAGCTTACATTTAATTTCACTCACTTAAAAATGTAAAAATATTGTATTCATTCAGTACCAACAACTTGTTTGTGTAGTGTCTTTCACACAAATTCTGGGCTCGAAAACACCATGCAGTGTTTGAAAATCCACAGAGGGAGAAATAATAGGAGAGGAAGAGAGAAATTCAAAGGAGTGATGGGGCACTGGAGTGTTTTTAAATGCTGCATTCAGTATTGCCAACCCCGAGTCTTCAAAATAAAGTATTAGACCCCCCAAAAGCAAAAAACGTTTCTCAAAACAGCAAATCTTGGTTTCTTGTTATTTGCTTGTTAGCATTGCAGTTTTCAGGCTTCGCACTTCCAAATATTTTTATGAAACTGCAAGCAACTTTCCTTAATGATTTTTTTAAATTAAAGCTGAGAAAGGAATTTGATCAGAAACACAAATACCCTGAGTTTTATACCACCACCTTAGTTTGCTAGCATTTAGGCCTGTTTTTCTTACCTTGCAAATATTTTATCAATAGTAACTGCACTAAAGTCAATAGAAACTTCCCACTGAAAAACTGTAGTCAGAAGAGTGAGCAATTTACAGAGATTCTTGATAATATAAGTTTCCACTCGGGCAATCCTAAGTCAGTAACAAGGTGATCAGCCAGGTCTATCATATTATATATGTCTATTATACTGCTAAATTGAGTCAGATTTTATTTAACAAGACATTGAGTCTGAAAGATCCCTAAAAACAAATTCTGGGCAGTAGTTGAGTGAAGATCTCCACTATTTACCCTTGAAAAGCAGGGGAAACTTTTACCATTTTGATTTGCATAGACATGTGAAACAAATGAAAAACTGAATGCTTCAGGTTCACCAACAGCTAAAGATTTCTTCTCCATAGCAAAGGTGTTGCAATTACTTATGTCCTTTCTCTGTGCTGCCTTGCCCAAGAACCCAAAGGCACATGTTAACTTTCTGGTGTGTCTGCTCAGCCCGTATCAGTGATGATAGAAGCCATGCAGGCATGGATTGAGAGGATGAAACACAAAGACCATGCGAGTCACAAAGAAAAAGAATGTGCTCACAGTTGCTTTGAAAGCTGAACTGCCAGATAGAATTGTATGAGGATATAGGCTCTTTCAAGCCTCTTCTGCCCTTCAACAGTACGTTTGAGTACAGAAGATGGAGTAGGGGTAGTTATACTTCCTTGTGATAAAAACTTAGCATCCCAAGATAAACCTAACTTTCCTGTGAAGGAACCGATCATCATGAAATTTGACTGAATTTGAAACTTGTTGCACCTTTTTCCCATGGAAGTATTTTTCCTCAAAGTGTAGTAACAAAATTTTAAAAGGAACACATCTGGATTTTCTGGGGGTCTGGCTGTAGTTAATCTGTTTCCCTCTCAGCTGATGATCTTTCTCTGATTTAAGCTATCTGCTGGACTGACTATTATTTTAACCTGACTGCATTTGCTCCTGCCAGAATTATTTAGTGACTTACATGAACATGCCTTAAATATTCCATGGAAGCCTAAGTAAGCATAGGAGTTTTAAAGAAAAGAATAAATTGTATGATCAAATCCTGTCTGGAGCTATCACGGGTACTCTGTGTCATGGAGTCTATTGTATAAACAGACCAAATTCCATCTTGTTACTAGTCAGCCTTCCTCTGCAGATGAACGTCATTCCTTTCAGGAGGACGTTACACAATGTCTTGGCTCTGATGCCTTGCTCCTCTATTTTTCCCCTGAAATGCATCTATGGTATCTTCTTACATATCTATTTTTGTGGCTATGTGTGCTTGAGGGCAAACGTTTCTTCACCATCCCTGACATGTATCCTTCTTTATAAATTATAGGAAGCAATTCACTTCCTTTCTGCAAAATGAAGCCAGCCATGCATTTTTAGTCATTTAAAATCTATTATCTATTCCCCACATCCTCCTGGTAATCCTCTCCATACCAGTTTAAACTTGTACTAATTTCTGTTGAACATGGGTGACTGAAGTTACACGCAATATTCAAAGTGAGGTTTTACCAGTGCCTTGTGCAATATTATTAATACTTCTGTTTCTACAATGGAAGTATATAAATCAAAGGACAATATTAATCTCTGAGGGCAGAAATTCTTACAGTGAACTATAAGGCTTCATTTCCCTTACTCTAATCTACAGCATCACGAAGTCCTTCTTCCTAACTACATTAGCAAGTTCTTCATCTGTACTTAAATCTTACTTGAGGGTTTGTAGCAGGCAGCTATCTTTTTGCTATTAACTTTCAAAGTGTTTTTTGGCTCCATCCCCCACATTTTCTTTTGTCCTTACTTTACCTCTAAGTCCTTTTGTCCTTAAGTTTTTCACATTCCTGTCATGGCAGTTAAGAAATAATATTGAGGGCATCTTCAGAAGTAAGCACAGAAACAGGCCAAATTTTATGCTGATGATATGATTCAAACAGAGGATTCGGAAAAGATGGTATAGTAGGAGAAGTCTTTGTCACAAATCTTTCCCTTTAAAACATCCACAATTGCTGCTAATGCCTCTATGTTTGGCAATTAATGGATGTCTTAGTCCAGGTAATGCACTGGAGACATGCTATCAGGAAATCTGGAGGGATGTTTCTACCTTCTTATTGACTGGTTTCTAATTTCTTTGTCCAGTGACACAGATAGTTCAGAAAGTTCATGCCAGGATGTGTTGCTAAGGCAGCCAATTCAGGATTCTGCTTCTGTCAGAATCTTGTATCTGGTCCTTTAGATAAAAGGAAACAATTCCACTGTAGTGTAATTGTCTAAATTTTTCAGTGCTGATGTAGGAGAAGAAAACACCATCAAGTCCCACTTCTCAGCTAGGCAGCCTCCTTGCACCCTCAACAGCAATAATTGGTCATATAAGCCTGTAGAAATCTAGTAGTGAAGAGAGTTTGCTGCACCCTAGGTTTACTTTTATCCTCTTTTACCATGAGTAAGAGAGATACTTCAGTGGCAGTAGTGTATGGAGGCAGTCCTACTCTACTGTTTGTGTTGAATACTGTAATCATTGGTTTAATGAGTGTATTGAGACAGTCAACGGCTTTTTTGTTTGTTCACTTTATTACCAGGGTCTTTTCATCTTATTCACTTGATGTTTGATGACTACGTATTGTACCTGCTAGAATCACTCCATTGTCAGGAAAGAGCTAATGAGCTAATGAGGGCAATGAAAGGAGAAGGAAGCACAGGTGAGTTTGTTCTTCTATTCATCTTTTGCTGAATTCCACTGGATTCACTATTTTCTGTTAGGACATTTCTTTAAGCTCATTTAACCCAGTGAGGCTTATGTAGGAGCAACAGTTTTTCAGTTCCAGTGTGATTTGGAATAAGTAATTTGTGAGGGTGGCATCCCTGGTTAATACATTCTGAAAGAGGTCTGCTTGCTTCATGATGCAACTCTGGATGTTTGAAACCTGTCCTGGTTTAAGCCCAGCCAGTAGCTCAGAACCACTCAGCCGCTTGCTCACTCCCCAACCTTTCCTCCCTCCCGCTCCCAGAGGGATGGGGAGGAGAATCGAAATAGTGTACCTCCCACTGGTTGAGATAAGAGCAGTCCAGTAACTAAGGTATAACACAAACCACTGCTGCTACCACCAATAATAACAATGATAAGGGAAGTAACAAGGGAAGAGAATACAACCGCTCACCACCTGCTGACTGATACCCAGCCTGACCCGAGCAGCGATCTAACCCTTCCAGGTAACTGCTCCCAGTTTTTACATCCTGGGCGTGATGTGCTGTGGTATGGAATACCTCTTTGGCTAGTTCGGGTCAGGCGTCCTGTCTCTGCTTCCTGCCGGCTTCCCCTCCTCCCAGGCAGAGCATGAGACTCAGAAAGTCCTTGGTCAGAGTAAACATTACTGAACAATAACTAAAAAATCAGTGTTACCAGTGTTGTTCCTAGGCTGAAAGTCAAAAACAGAGCGCTTCACCAGCTACAAAGAAGGAGAAAAAAGACTGCTACTGCTGAACCCAGGACAAAACCCCATTCCTAAACACACACTTGGTGTTTCAGTATGAAATTTTTGTACTGACCCTTCTACCTTAGTTAATCTGTCTAAGCCATCCTTGTTTTTCAGTGAACCCAGTCTTGATTCTTGATTTTTTCTCACTCTTTTCCCCTGGTTTAACACTAAATAAATTCACTGATACCAGTGAATTTGTACCAGTCTAAGAAGGAGAGATAGAAGAAGTGAGCAAAGTCAAAACCAAAGCTATTGTTTCCAGTAGACTTATGTTTTGAGTGCCTGTACAGAAGCGGATTCTGAGTCTTGCTCCACTCTACACTGTCTTGCCAGAACAGAAGCAAGCATAGGTTGCCTTTAGTCCTTCTGCTCAGGCCAACCACCTTATAATTAGGGGTCCTCAGTGGTCTTCCTTCCTTGCATCTCCCATTACTTTTGTCAAGTTAAACCCATCTGTCACCTTTGGGAAGTTCCATTCTTCATTTTAGCTGTGGCTTAATTGGCCATCCTGTAGATTTATGAGAAGAAGAAGATTTTGGTGATTAAGGTAATATCTCTTACGTGCCAAAAGACCTGGATTTAATTCATTGCCCTGCCGTAGCCTCTTGTTTTTTTGACAAACGGGTTGCTTATCCTCTTATACTTTCCACCTACCTTTAGCAGCTAGAACTATCAAGAGGGCCACCATTTTTAGTCAATGAGGAAGGAAGGTCATGACCAAAAGCCAGTGGAATCCCCTGAAGATTTATGTTTCTTTCCAATGTCTCTAGAAGGAGTAGGAGTGCCTGACTCAGACCGGACTCTTAATTTTAGGTATTTAAAAGTATCTCAGGAATATAAGTCTTAAGCTGTCTATGAACAAGTTTCCTATCTATACAATAGGAAAAATAGCACTTTCCTGTAAGAGGTCTTATAAAGGTACACTGAAGGCTGTAATGCTGAATGTTATAGAATTTCTTTCAAAGATTTGTGATTCCTGCAATGCACTTCTTGAAATACAGACTACAGAACTTAACTGCTTGCGTTAATTTTTCTTGTAGTTTCTCAGTGTTCCTTGACTCTACCTTTAACTACGTTTGATGATTTTTCTCTCATTCTGCAGCAGAAATACGAGACGAAATTATTCTGAGTGAACCAGCTCCTCCAACTCCCTCCCCAGTGCCGTTCTCCCCGGCTAAATCAGTCACCTCAGTGGAAGTGCCCTCTGCCCCCTCACTCGTCAGCAATCAGTCCCCAGAGTACAGTGGCATAGCAGCTACAACAGGTAGGTAGGTTTATGGCAGCTGGATCTGCTTGAACATGGTTCTTGCACTTGGTTACCTGAAATTGAGCCTGAGAACATGATGTGCTTGCTTTCAAGAGATGAGAAGCCTTCTCAACCAGAAATCTGTTCAAAGTATCAGTTATGACTTCACTGTATCCAAACATGATGTGCAGTCTAACAGGAAAAAGATCTGATGTTTGGATGTTTTGCATATTTCAAGGAAACGTGCCAGATATTTTAAGGTCCAGTGAGGTTGTCAAAATCCTGAACCACCTGTGGTTCAGGAATTCCTAGTGGCTAAAATGGGAATTGGATTTCTTTCCATATATTTGAGACTCAAATACGTCTAAATATATGTGCAAGTTTCCCTTGGGAATGTTTTGCACCTCATTGATAACTTTCATCTTTCATGCAGTAGGAACTGCATGTCTGAAGCCTGTTTTCAGTTGCATACTTCATATGCCAGCTTATGAAGTGGCTGTATTCTGGTGCAGAGACTGGTTCAGAGACTGTTTAACCCACGGGTTAAAGAATCTGTGCTTAAAGGTATTCAACTTGTGGGCAGGACTGACAGAAAAAGTAAGCAAACAAAACCCCAGTACCCATCTTCTTGTTTGGTCTGTATAAATGGGCAACTATCACCTGTAATCTAATGTGAAACCTACTAACTACCTCGCGGATATGGGCAGGACATTCTGTCTGTATGATCAAAAGACAGTGCTTTCTTAACTTACGGAAAAGAAAGCAGAAAGGTGAATGACTTTCAGACAGCGAAATTCCAGCTTTGCTTCTCAGTGAAAAGAGTGTATAATCAGAATGTGGAAACTATCACTTTTGCTGCATGCTAGAAAAGTTATAAAACCTTCTTGAAAGAATGTCAGAAAGTGGTGATTTACCACACTGGGGAATTTGGCAATGGCTAAATCTTTCTGACAAATGTTCTTCCTGTTTCAAAGGCGCCACAGGGGAGCACAATGTATAGTTGTGGTGGGAAGAGATTTAAGAACATTCATCCCTTCTTCAAAACTTAAGGTTTTATCACTGTTGGAGAAAATACAATATTTAGGAGGGAAATAGGATGGTATTATCCCCAGATCAGTAAGACAAGAGGCACATGATTCCTAGATATTGCAGGTGAGCACACTGCTCTAGATCAGGCAACGGTGGAGGTGGTGTATATGTTTGAGTCTTGTTGAAACATTGATTTTGTGGGCAACTTGATCCAATAGGATTGTTGTGATGTTATAACTGGAACTCTCTATGATGCAGAACTGTACTCAGAAGTAAGAGGCACAGTAGGGAACTGTACTCTCCAGTGGCGTTGACAGGAATGGAGAATTGAAGGACTTGCGCTTAGGCTGCAGAGACTGTAACTCTGTGTGACTATCAATCATAACTATTAACCAAAAGCTTATTCCATAGTTATACAGTAGCCTTTGTCAGCTATCTGAGCTTCCACCTTCAGCTTACTTGACATAAGTGCAGATCTGGGCAGACCTGGGAACTGCATGGGTCTTATGTAACCCCCGAGTCCCACCAGTAGTGCAAGGGAGTGGACTCACACAAACATTAAAAATTAAATTTGATTATGAGCCTTTTTGTTTTCATGTTATTATTTTATTATAGCCTCTTTTATTCTCCCCCTCTATTTTTTTATGTCTTGGTAAGGCCCAAGTCTGCTAGCGTGAAGTTTCAAGCCAGAAACAGGATCATCTGGGAACAATGGTTGAAGGACCTACTCCCACAGTACAGGCAGTAGAACTTGACGTAGTTGTTCCCATAACAGAAGTTCTTAGGCAAGAAATCTATTTCTCATTATTTTAGTTCTCTGTTTTTTCCAGCTTTTCATTTTTTGGTTGATTTAAAAAACTTTTGTTTCACTGAATTGGATTTTATTCTTATGGTATGGTATAGTCTCACTTTTGTGAATATGAAAACAATTTTTGCCTTGCAACAGCCAAATTTGTCAATACAAGTAGTGGTCAAGATGAAATGAAGTATGTAGCTATTTCGTGGTCTTAATTTGGGCTATTAGTTGTACCTCCATTTTCCATATTCATCGTGTAGATGAATTGATCAGCTTTTTAGTTTGCTAATCATTAACGACTGTGTTTCAGCTATAGGAAATCACTATCCTTTAAAATGGGAGTGCTGAAGATGTACTACATTGAACTATTCCACATACAGATTTGTGGCATTAATATATACAATATTTTAGAAGAGGAACCTCTGTTGTGGAGAGAGATATTTAAAGTACACTCTATTGATTTTCTGATGTGTCTTTTATGAGGCAAATGTAGAAGTCTGCAAATGTTTTGCAGATTGTGAGAAGTAGTTCCACTGGCTACCACTAGCTCTTAATTCCCTAATTTAAGGCATCATTAACTGTTTCTTGCTTGTGGCATTAGCAATAAAAGTTAACTATTAAACTTGCATTTTAACCTTTTTGCCTTCAGTCAGTGGTCAGTATAAAACCATCAAATTAAACTGTTGCAATTACATGATACTGAGCAAAAGAAAAATAAATCCTGTCCATTCTGTAGATAGATAAATCCTATCTATTCTGTAGCAGAACATCTGGCATGGCTCAGCTAACATTGTATTTAAAACTTTTTGTTAAGTTATAAGACATTTAAAAGGATAATTAGTCTCCATCCTTTCTAAATCACAAAGGCCCGATTAATGATTGTCCAAACTGCAACAATATTGTAATAAAAGTAATAGCTATATGGCTGACTATGCTATTCTTTCTTAAAGCCCCTCTTAAAGCTGTGATTACTCATTTGCAATGCAATGGCTTTTAGACAACCAAAAATGAACTCTGAATTGTAAGTAGTCCCTAATATGTTAGTAAACTTTAGTTTCAAGAAACGTCCGTGTGATATAAGTCTTCAGGTCAGCAATGGTCATTTAAGGTCACTGTTTTTCCCAGTCTAGGCTAGGTATTAAAGTTCTGGGAATCTGGCACAGGAGGTACTTGCACAGAGCTATCACCTCTCATATTTGTGTGTGTAAGTAAAACAAATTTCTATTTTCTTCCTAAGCTTCAGCTCCCAGACTTACATGAGTATATAAGAACATCAGCTCTTGTTCAACAATCAGTTTAATTCTCATAGCTGCAGAGCCAAAGGTTCCAATTTTAAAAGGCAATTTTCCCCTTCAAAATGGAAGGGTTTGTGATTTTTTTCTAAAGCTGATAGTTAAAGTAATCTCTTCATTGTGTGAGGGCAGATTGGGGGTCTGACTACAGATTTCTGATTGCTTGAGGTTAACAGCACCACTTTTACTAGCAGAGATATTGCACAGTGCTATGAGTGTCTTGCTTGTACCTGGGTGGTCATTTGCACCAGCATAAAGCAAAGATTAAATGCAGCATCATGAAGAAACTTTTGTTTCTTTCTGCAGTAGTATACATGATGGCACCAAAAACAACAGGAATGTTGTTGGACTGATAGCAGTTCCATTTACATTTGGCGCTCCTACAGGTTAGATGGCCTCTTCTTTAGTATCCTCAAAATCAATATTTTCATTAAAAAGGAAAAGAAGGAGTGATACAAAATGAACTTCCCTATTTTAATCAAACCCTGAATGTTCAGAACACAAAGCAGAGCAAAATGTTGCTCAATCGCTATTGTTTTTGCTTATTTCAGAAAGCACTTCAGTTGGGCTGAGCCATATCTAAAAAAGACTTCATCTCCTGGAGATCAACTCTGCAGCCAGCTGAGGAAATTAATCATGTAGAACTGGAACATAGGCGGGTATTAAAAAGCTGACTATGAAAAACTTCCAAACTTACCCTATTCCTCCTTTTCCACCAATCACAATGTTGGCAGCATCCTGGCTGACCCAATATATATATACACACGGTCTGCAAATCTGCTGTCACCTTCTGTCCTTCCTCTCTGTCTTTGTGACTAGGTCACTGAAAGTAATGGGATTCCTACCACAGAGGCAGAGAGAAGTGGGACAACTGTAGATTCCCAAGAACATCCTTAAAAAAAACCCATTTGAACACCTAAACATTTATTTTAAAATTGAAATGCCAGTTGGACTTGAATGCCAGGAGTGGCCAAGTCCTCTCATCCAAGGAGTCTGACTTCCCAAAGGGAGCACACGAAACAACTTGCTGTTCTGAACTGACTCATTTTCCTCAGACTGAGATAAGATCCCTACTATATTTCAAAAAAAGAAGAGGATGCTGTCACAATGGCTGTGGCCAGGCAAATCAACCGTATTTGGTAAAATGCAAAGGATCTTCTGGCCCTGTTCGTACCACTTTTTTTAGAGCTAGGAAGGTTATGAGACTTTCAGATCAATGGCCAACTTATTTTCTTGGGAAAAATAAAATCATGTCAAAATAAAACTTTTGGTTTATGGTGATTTTAAAAAGTGAAAAAAAAACCCGAAACAAACAAAACCCACCAGTAACGTTGCATAAAAATACGTATTTGGGGGGGGTTTACCATCTTTGTTGTCCTTCTTTATTGTCTTTTTGGTTTTGTCTTTTGAATTTAGGCCTGTTCTGAAAGCAAGTTTATTTTCTTTTGGAAAATAATACAAGGAAAATAAGTTGACCTTTTGAAATCAAAATATTTCACAGACTAGTTGTTGATACTTATATTTTCAACAGTTTTTCTCCTGCTTTCAAATGAAGCTATTTGGTGACCACATAAGAAGTTTTGCCTCCTTCCACATAAACCGTATATTCTAGTGAAGATAAGTTTCCTTAAAGATTTTCTTCAACTCAAGGAACCATGACATCCTCAGCAACCGTGATGCACTAGCTTCTCTTTGGTCTCAGGAATCTCAACGGTCCTCTGCAATGGGAGTAGATTAAAGACTAAAAATCCAAGAATTGGTGACAGAAAATGCAGGCATGTGAAAATAGACCTAGCCCAAATATCTTTGACAATAACACATCCAAGGATGTCTGCATTATAACAGCATCTAATCACAGCCTTCTGGAGTATTTGATGCAGGACTTGGCTTATGAGGTTCAGAATACCTTTGTTCAGTCCCAGAATTCAGCATTTCCCATTTAAAAAAAAAAAATGTCTGATTTTCCCAAATAAAATCATACACACCTGAAGAAAATTATACACATCTGAGATAGGCTTTTCATTCCCCAAAACCATGGACTGGACACAGACCTGGTAATACAATCACTTCCCTTACTGAATTAGGCCCTTTCATACTACAGGAAGTGCTAGAATCCACACTGAAAAAACAAGTCACCTCCTGTAATTCCTTTTAGCTAGTGAAAAAGAGTCAAGAGTGCCCAGAGACCCCCAAACTAGTGTTCGCATTGGGTTAAATTCAGTGTTCTGGTCCTCATTTGCAGGGTAATCTCAGCCAGTATGGTCATGACCTCCAGCAAGAGCTATGTTATACTGGAACAATGGATCTGTCAGCCTCCTGAGTGAAAGGGGTGTGTGCAAAGGACAAAGGTTTCTCAGCAGCTGGCTCATGAATCTGGAGTTTTTGCCTGGAAGGGATCAAGATGATTAAAAAACTCAGCACCTTCCAAGCAAAATGGAAAACCCATTTCTTTGCTTTGCTCTTCCCACAAATGCTCTACATGAAAAAATAAATCAAGTCCAGTCCCTGCCGCCTCGAAAGAAGAAAGAAACATTATTTGTGGGAAGAAAACGTCTAGGCTATTTGTCCCTATATATCTGTTATAATTTGGAGATCTACCACTGTGTTGCCGCTACAAAAGCTGGTACCTAGTTGGGTGGAACAAGTACCAACTGCAAAAGGATTCAAGAAATTTATTTGCGCAATACCCATTTTTTCTAATCCTTCATTGTTCTGATCATACTTCCTGCCTCAGTCCAGCCTGATCAGCTTCACAGCTAAACAGGCCAGCAGCCCACTCCATGTGAGAGAGACCTCAGGGTTTGCTGTATCATGCCTCAGAAATTCTAGCACTGGTGTTCCTCCATTTCTAAATCCTATCCCAATGCTTCCTGAAAAATGACTTCAAGACCACACTGAAAGTTCACCGGCTGAGCCATTCCAGATACATCTCTTACCTCTGGATCTTTGCACGCTCCAGCTGATCTATTTGTATTCTTATTTATTCCTCAGATATGGCTATTTAATTCAATGTATTTGATGCTGTTTCCATTATCATTGCCTTTTTGGTTGCTTTCCTATAACTGTCTCAAAGCATAACACTTCTATGGATGACAGCCCATGTTCCTTTAATGCTTTGTTGCCTGCAGGGGCTATGCAGTCCTATACGTGGTCCCTCACCTACACCGTGACAACAGCTGCTGGGTCACCTGCTGAAAATTCCCAACAGTTGCCCTGCATGAGAAGTCCACATGTACCATCATCATCTGTCACACACCGGATACCTGTTTATCCTCACAGAGAAGAACATGGGTAAGCCCTTTCCCAGTGTCCTGTTTTTTGGAAGTTTTGCTTGCTTGTTTGTGGAATTTTTTGGGGTTTTTTTTTTTTTTTTTGATAAAATTATGATTAGGGACTTTTTGGGAATTCAATGAACTCCGTCGCTTGATGTAGTGAGTCTGTATTGCAAAGATGCTAGTGTGATTCTTTGGCTGTTGTTACTGCTGCACGCTTATATCAGTTTTATAAGCTCATTTAATTCTATTTTAAAACACAGTAGGCCTCGAGAATATTTTAAGAGAGGGCTTCAGTAGATTTCTTCTCTGATTCCTGTTTTCCTGTGCCAAAAGGATAGAAGTCCCCAAAGGATGACCTTAATATACTATGTCTCAGGTGAGGTGATCCTTCTCCTCTGCTCAGCACTGCTGGGACCACATCGGGATCCAGTTCTGTGCTCCCCAGTACAAGTCAGACACAGCCATACTGGAGTAATTCCAGAAAAGGGCCATTTAGATGACTACAGAACTGGAGCATCTGTCATACAAGAGAGGCTGAGAGAACTGGGATTGCTTAGCAGTATGGAGACAACAAACCATTCCCCTGCTGTAGGTGAACTTCATACCAAATGCAGACTCCTAGTGACCCACCATACCTGAAAGTTTCCTAACAAACAGAAGTTCTGCTGAACTTCCTACCAGTCTTGCACATTAAAGATGATCCTCTGTGAACTATAAAGGCTCCAAACCATCTTGAAATAAAAGAGAATGCATAAAAGATCACAAAGAACACAAGATGTCTGCCTACCACAAACAGTGTGCAACAGCTCCATTACATAGCCATTCCTCTCCTCCGCTCTCCACAGAGACACTATTAAAGTCATCTTATTTGGGCACCAGGTTGTCTGAGGTAGATTATGAAAACCACTCAGATTTACAGCTAGGCCTAAGTGAGCAGAAGAGTGATAACTCAGCGTTGAACAGCGAAGATGAACATAGGGCCTTATGCCCTGAAAATATTTTTAGAACGGGTGCTCTGCCTTCATTTACAATCTACTGGATTGTACGGTATAAGACAGGACATGGTAGCTCTAGAACACCATCATAAGATCAAAAGAATAGTAGAAATTAAACTGTACCTAATGTAAAAATTATATTGAACTTTCCAGAAAAAGAGCAAGTCTGCACAAATAACTGTCTTCTCCTTCACACAATGCATCAGTTACCTTGTTTATTTATAATGGTTTGTGTTTTATTGTATTTCATCGTGTTTCATTGAGCAGGTGGAGAGAAGGGGCAAGAAGATGCTTAGGGGGCTGGAACACCTTCCCCGGGAGGACAGGCTGAGAGAGTTTGGGTAGTTTGGCCTGGAGGGTTGAAGGTTCTGGGGACACCTTCGAGCAGCTGCCAGTGCCTAAAGAGGGACTACAAGAGGGCTGGCGAGGGACTTTTTATTAGAAAGTGTAGTGGTAGGAGTAGGGGTAATGGTTTTAAACTGAAAGAGGATAGATTTAGATTAGTTATTAATTATTAGGAAGAAATTCTTTACTGTGAGGGTGGTGAGACACTGGCACAGAGAAGTGCCCAGTGAAGTTGTGGCTGCCTCATCCCTGGCAGCATTCAAAGCCAGGTTGGACAGGGCTTTGACCAGAAGGTGTCCCTGCCTATGGCAGGGGGGGTGGAAATGGATGGTCTTTAAGATACTTTCCAACCTAAACTATTCTATGATTTCAAATAGCATTCTTTTAAGAACTTTCAAACTTCTGTATTCTTCAGTCAGCTGTGCTAAAGCTTTATGTTGAGTGCTTTAGATGCAAATTAGTACATCTTTCTCCCTCCCAAAAAAGGGACCTCTGACCCCAGCACAAGGATATAGCTGAACTCCACAGTATAGTTCTTTAAGTTAAATCTCACCACAGTTCCTCAGCCTGGATAGCAATTTACTAGAAACACTGCAATAAAATAATAATCAAAGGGAAAGACACTTTCTTCTTAGAAAGGTCATAAATGAGCCTGCAATTTAAAACAAGTCACAGAAACATGCCGAGTCTCTCTATTTGTTGCTGTGTTGAATGCATAATTTCACTAAGTGGCATCTACTTCCCATTTGAGCTGGGAAATACCTTTTTTAAAAGGTTCTTTAAAATATCATTCTCCTATTCAAAAAGAGTGCAACTGCATGTTTCATAAAAGTTCTACAATTATTAGCGGGAACACAATTATTATGCATACTAAACAGTGCTTTTTAATGGATTTTAGATACACAGGAAGTTACAACTATGGTAGCTATAGCAACCAGCATCCCCATCCAATGCAGAGTCAGTATCCATCCTTACCACATGATACTGCTATTTCTGGACCACTTCACTACTCAGCTTACCACAGAAGCTCTTCACAGGTAAGATGGATTTATTACTTGATAATGCTTACTATAACATTTTAAGTTGTGCTTGTAAATTTATCAGTATATTAGCTGTCTTAATCAAAAAGCTGTCATCAACCTAATAATTTATGGTCTCCAATTTTTTCTTTTCTAGTATTACCCAGATATCTTTTCATTTTGGTGCAGATTCTTTTATCAGAAGTCGCTTTAGATTGTGAATTTAAAGTACTAACTGTAAAATTCAGGATTCTGGATCATAGAAAGTATTTCTGGGTTAAGGAGTAGCTAAAACAGAAATTAAAATAATTAGTTGTATGTTTCTAAGCTGTTGGGAACAGGAAGAGATTCCTAACAAGAAGCAAAAGTGGTTTTATCTAGTTGAAAGACAAGGCAGAGGTCATTGTGAATTCTTCTGGGGCCTCTGCTTTTGAGAATACATACGTTTAGGAATTGTGAGTTCTGCATGTAGGTTGAATAGCTTCAGGACACCACTGCAAAGAGGTTCTGTTTAGTCTATATGCAATAGCCTCCTACTATAACGCTGCAAAATTATGTCAGTAACTGTTTCAAGACTATTTTTTCCATAAAACTGAGCCAGTAGGAGCTAGCACAGGTTAATTGTAAAGTTGATTATTTGGCAACAGTTCAAAAACAGTGTCACTGTAGGAGACCTTTTAGTATATCATGCAGTTGGAGCTTCCCCAGTGTAGGAAGCTGCTGTTTGAAGGATTTGCAAAAGGCTGGCACAGGCAGGAGGTGATGGCATTAGGGTATTCCACTCACATGGCACCACTTAGGCTTCATCTACTGGAAATTTATACAAGTATATCAGGGACCACCATGTCTAACTATTGTCACTGGACTGGAACAGTTTCATACCAGCGCAAAGATGTGAATTTGATAGTGCTTTGGACTAGAAGATACAAACCCTGCATCTCATTCTTTGGCGTCAGTCTGCCAGGTGAACTCAGAGTAGTAATTTCTCTTCTTTATGCTTACTTTTTCCTAGCTGCAAGATTAGAATAATGGTCTTGATATCCTTAAAGCTTTTTGAGATCTGAGAAGATTGTCCTATACAAACCCCATATGCTCATTTCGACTAGCTCAACAATGGCTCACTAGCTTATGGAAATAAGTCGTCTACAACTTCTCACCCATTTGTGTAGCACCTGGCCCATCACACTACATGAGGTGTCAGGATTTGTTGAGGGCTGTTGCAGCTGCTGTATCTTCAATAGGAACACTGAGTGAACGTTTAAGTGTGGGGTCCTGACTTACCAATTTTCTCTACTGTCTCTTTTCCTTTCCTGCAGAAAACCCATGTAAGTGCTGGTTCTGAAATGATGTGTAAGGCCATGAATCTTTGTGTAACCAGGGAATTAGCCTCTCCCTGTTTGGTAATGTTACCATCCACACAAGGAGTTTCTTCTTACCCTCTGACGACTGTCTGTCACACTGACATAGACAGCATAAGTTAAGCAAGAAATAAATAAAGCAAAGCCAGATCAGCACATTTTTAGTTTACTCATGTCCTGGTAAACATGTTGTAGGGAAATAGTAACATGCATTAAAATAATGCAGATATTTTTCATACTGTAGTAGGCTGTCTCTACAAGTGCAGATGTTAGATCATTTCTTCCTTCTTTAGCAGCCCTTGAGCTGTCCTGACCATACCTGAAGAAGAGCTACCCTTTAATGATCACACCTGAGAGTAAAATAATTTCAACTTGTATTTAGCACGTTCTTTCTCATGTTGCTTGTAAACTGAGATGGAATCTCACAGCAGGACACAGCTAACAAAAGCCTTTCAAATGTGCTTATTCTGCATTGAAAGGAGCTACAGACTGAAACCTTACTTTCAAAAATAATCTATAAGTCTTGAAGAGTTTAATATGGAATTTGATGACATTCTTTTCAAAGCTAAGTGAACTTCTATAAAATGCCTGCCTTGGTGATTAGTTCTTTGTTAGCTACTTTTAACAAAAAAGGTTCATAAGTTGTCCCTAAAAGATGTTAGGGAACTACTCTTTTCCTAGTGGACTTTCTGAGAGGAACGTGGGGCAAGGAATTGCAGTAGGACTCATGATGGTGCAAAATAAACACACAGGAAGCCAAATGTGCAATGAATATATAAACAGCTGTCACTACACTGAAACTGGAGGAGATGCAGTGTGTATGGCTGTGGTAATATATCAGTTGAGAAGAGGAGGCATTGACTATAACTCTTCAAAAGAACTCTTTGTTATAACCTACATTCAGTCCAAATATAGAACTCTGGCTCAACTTCAGCTAATATTCTTCATGCTCTTTAGGATAGTGTCTCTGGATTAACTCCTAAGGAAAAAAATTCGTGTGTGGGTAGTTGTCCTCTACAAACATGGATTCAGAGAGAGACCTAGTCCCAGACACGGGTCCAAGCTGAAACAGGCGACATAATTGAGCTGGGTTTTAGGCTGTAGCTATAAATTACTATCTTGGTCTTGAAGAACACCATGTCTAATCTCTTTCTGTGGAAAAGAGTTACATACTCCAGGTTTTATGAGGTCAGATATTTTGAGGCTATTTTCAATCCCAGAAAAATGTTCCTATTGAAAAACAGAGTTGTAATTGATTTTTCGGTTGTTTGCTTAGTCGAACTTAAAGATGGATCAGATCACAAATACAATTTACAGACCATCAACAAACAAAGTGGAATTGGAGCAAAGGGGATGGAGGGAGTAACTTTAGTTTGGTGAAAGTGAGGAACTGAACAGCTGGGAAAGAGGCAGGGAAGGGAATAAGTGACCCTTTAAATTGTATTTGCCAACACACAGCATGCTGACCTCCACCTGAAAATACAATGATGGTTGCATTGTATTAATTTTGGGATGTCTACTGTGGTTTTGTCCCTGTAATTCTTACAGTGGGGCTGTGCTGGGGAAAAAGTCCCAGAGCTGTAGATCTTGTACCAGGTACAGCTCTTGAAACTTACAGGTGGGGTCCCAAGCCAAGCCTATCTCACCTGACCTGTGACATCCATGTTGGTGAGAGGCCTCTGGATAATTTGGATCTCCTACTGTCAGAGTAAATGAGACAGCAGTAGTTGCCAAGGCTGATACCACTAAAGCACCATGTGTCACAGCTGTGTGCTCATTCATATCCTGTTCTGTAACAGACTGGTGAGAGCCCTTGAGGTTTTTGCTATCACCCATCTCTGAGGTAGCCTTGGAGCTTTCTTTGGCCCACAGAGGACTGTGGCATCTTGTGACTCTGGGATAAATAGAAATTTTGATAAGTAGCACATAGTTTCATAAAGATCACTGGCTTTCAGATGGACAGGAAGGGGAAAAAATGGAGGAGATGGCTTGTAAAAAACTTCATAGAGGAGTAATTGCTCTCCAGAAGTAGTATCTGCAGCTACTAACCCAGTATAAGCCTAAACCTGGCTCCTTCTGGCAGTATAGGCTGACTAATTCCCACCGATGGCTAAGAGCCTTTTTGTTGACAGGGACAGTCTGTTCAAACCTTGGTCTTAATCCGACTTTTATTTCCCCTTTCATCAGCATCTGTGAATAGTTCTCAGAACAGTTGCTTCCTTGTAACTCCAGGCGTGATTGCTCATCTCTTGACTTGGCTTACTGGCCACAAGCCCGCCACACAAATAAAGAAAAATGATCTACAGATTGATTTCTTACTACCAAATTCTCCAAGCTGTAGTGCAGAAGTGCATACAATCCTATGATGCTACTCTATCATCATACAGAAGGGGACTGTATAATACATGTACATAAACACATCTATACTCACGCTACATTTTGTCAGTTCTCTGCCTCCGAAGTAACAAATGCCAGGGTAGAAAATAGACATCAGCTCTGTCTAAAAATCTGGGAGTGTTCTTATCAACCTATGCTGAGTTTAGCAGAGAGGTACCTCTTTCAGTGGTACCCCTTCACAATGTCGCCACCTAATCCACGTCCACAATGGACAGTTGACTGGCTTTTGATCACAGTTTTTGCCTGCAAGTTCACATTGGCTGGACAGGTCTTGATACTTTTCCAGGCTATCCATAAGTATTTCAGTTCATATCATTCCACTTCTTCCTTAACATAACTCATGCTGCAGTAATTTTTCTCTGTAAATCACAAGGACAACACTTTAGGTAGGAAGAGTAGAGAAATCTGTGGCAGTATATATATATTCTATATATCTTTATATTTTAATATATCTGGTAACATATAAAGATGCATATCATATGAACGTGCATCCATATACATCCAGTACAAAAAAGTCAAGCATACAACATATATGTGTAAGTACTCTAATGCATGGCTGTAGTGAATCCTATTGCAGGTCTCTTTACTTAGGTTCTACCTCCAGTAATGGCCAGAAATGAATGTGTCTTAGAGTAAGCAGACAGTTGTCCTTTCACCAGCATAGCCCCACTGTCTCTGGCAAGAGCTGACCTAGGGACATGCTGAGTAGGAAGCAGCTGCTGGACTGTTGGATTTCGTTTCAAATTGCCTTCTATTACCCTGCCTTTGAGCTTTAAAATTCATTTAGCTGCTTATTTTTCTGTACTGACAGATTTAGGGATGGTTTGCATGAGACATATGTTCTCTTATTAATTTTAAGTCTGTTATCTCATAATTGCATTGGGTGCCCTATGTTTTTTGGGTGATGAGGAATAAGTAATATTCATTCCTTATTTATCTACTCTGGCCATTCAAGACATTATAGATCTGAATCATTCCTCTCACCTCCTTCCTGTCATCTCTTTTCCAGACTTAAAAGTCATCATCTGTTTAGTTTCTCTTGTAATTGATGCTCTATACACAGGAGTTATCTAAGGACAGCATGCACACTGTAGGGCAGGCGTAGTCTGGAGAACATGCAGGCATCCTATTCTTTCAATTGGGCTGAGTAGGGAACCTGCTGGAGCTACAGCTCCCTTCCAGCCTTCCTGTGCAAACCTGATCTCAGATTAGCCAGGAGGGACTCAGTGAAGAAGCTGCCAGATCAGCCATTTAGGTGTGGGACACACTCCTAGACCCCCTCCTGCACACAGCCTTTTCTTTCTTTGTATTTCCAAAATGGAGCAACCACCTTCAAATGGTGTATCTCAGGTGGAGGCACTCAACAGAGACCCATAGAATTGGCATAGTAGTGTTTCCCTTTTTGTTCCTTGAGATGCAGTTCCCACCTTAAAGACAAGCATTTATTTATTTATCTACTTTCTACTTTTAAGCTATCTCCTGCTGCGCTCAGGGTGAGTTGTTCCTGAACTGAGGCTCTGTCCTCAAGAGGCACTAGTCAACTGCTTGTACTGGGTGGAGAACATTTGTTATCAGCAAGTGCTGCAATGCTGTTTTGTTGTTGTCAGATTTAGTTTATGAAGAGCATGTTTTACTTCCATGGTCTGGACAGAACAAAGCAGTCTGAAAAATGCTGTAGTAGTAGAATCTGCTGTTATGCAGTAGATTGGGTTTGCACCTCTCAGAGGCACAGGGCAGAGTACTGGGGCCATAGCTTTAAGCAGCGTTTGTACTCTGACTCTCCTAAACTCTCCTAAACTCTTCTGAGGACTGCAGTGGTCTCACAGAACTTCTGAGAGTTGCAGCATCACTTGGTTTCTCTGTTCAATGTTGCATATCACAATTCTACCCAACTAAGTCTTCACTTCCCTTCATACGCCTCTCTAGCAGGATTTATGTGGGGACAGTACTGGAAGAAAGTAGTAACTGGTCTTTGGTACGGTGGAGGAGCCAAAGAAATCCTCTTCCAGACAGAGCCAATGCTTTAGTGTCCACTCACCTTGTTCTGGCCCATGTAGCTCACAAAAAGGAGAAAGGAAAAAGCTCTTGTCCCCCCAGCACATACACAGTCTAAGCTTGTGACTGTACCAACGCAGTAAGAATAATATAACCTTCCCAATAACCACCCTGTCATCAAACAGCTAGTAATGACAGAAAGAACAAAAATACTGGCCACCCATGCAACAAGAATCATTGTTCCTAACTCTATGGCTTCATAACGGACTTGAGATTGTTAGAATGTAATTGGAAGTAATTATGTATTGAATGCAACAGGAAACAGATGTCTTCTTTCTAAATAATTACGCTTTTTCATAAGACTCCAAATGCCACTCCCTGAAGTACCAAAACCAATTAGATTGACTTGAAAGTTTCAACCAAACTGTTTGACAGATGAATATTTAATAAGCTTCAGTTTGGGGAGAAAAGGATCAAATTAGGGGTTATTGATTCAATCAATCAATCGTTTTGATCATGTAATTTTTTTGAGTTTATAAGCATATTTTTATGAAGTTAATTTATAGCCAGTTCTTCACAGTTGCTGTAATTCCTGGTATGAGTTATTTGCAAATCCTAAATAGTAGCTACTGTACAACATTAACTTTAAGCACTCTGCAGAAGTGTGAGCGAATGCAATGTAAAGTCAGAGCCACATTCATAAGGAAAATATTTTGCTGTTTGGACAGAGACACCTTTCACCTCCATACATAATCAGTCAGTGAGTTGAGGAAAAGAATAAAGAGATTATTCTTCATCCTCACACTGCAGGAACTCAGTCTTCACTTCATGGGAGGACATCCTTCATATATCTTATAAAATGCTACTAAAATAAATTGAATTAATTTTACATTATTGGGCAAGGCCTCAACAGTAATCTGCTCAAAGACTCCCAGACTTAAAGGGCTTCTTGTCTAGGTTTAACAGCAGCAGCAGCAGCAAGTGTGAGTTAACCCAGAAAATGGCAATTTCCTGTCAAGAGCCCTCCAACAAACGTCGCTTTTATATCTGGCAAAGATCACTAGGCCCCAGTGTTTTGAGTTCAGCATGCTTAAGCACTCTTCATCAAACCGGATGTAGAGTGTGAAAGGTGATTCAGGCAGCATGGGCAGGCATCCGCCCAGATGGCTATGCTTTGGACACTCCAACAAGGCTGAATAGATGCTTCATTGGGTGAGTTAATAGTCAGGCAGGGGCCAATGAGTACTTTAAAAATATTGTCTTTCAATAGTCTCTTCACTGTAGGGAAAAAGAAGTCACTGACTCATTTGCGATTAGCTGACCTACCATTACAAAACTTTCCATCTTGCATTCAGTCATAACAGAATTTATTGTAAAATACTAGATATTTAGAGTCCATGTTATTTTCAAGCAATTATTCTTTTTACATTCATGACACATTCATAAACACAGCTGCATCGAGTGCACTCGATGAAAAGGAAAAGCAGCACACTGTATCCTGTCCCCTCATGCACAGCCATTAGCCCTGCCTTCTTAATAAGCCTTAGCATGGCTTCTTGACTGCAGATAGGAGGAGGATTATCTTCCTTTTTCAAGGCATCCTGAAGTTTGTTCTGTGAGCCAAGGTTTCATTCCCTTAACAGCACAGGTTTTTTGGTTCCAAACTACCAGAAAGATGTTATGTGGCTTCCCCACATAATGCCATTTAGAACCAGGAGTCCCACCATAAGATTCCCACAGTTCATTTCGTTCTTCTTGCTCATAGATGAAAGTTTTGCAGACAGCAAATTATCAAGTAGCAAATTATCCCATCTGAAGCTGGAGTTTTCTCGGCATTTGTAGGGGGTATGAAAGCAAGTAATTCCCCTGATGTAAGTCACAACCTCAGTTTCACAACCTCAAAGGAAAATTGCACTGAGTCACAAAGGATTCTCTTACTGTTAACGACTGAGTAGGTCAATTATCACATAAGGGAGGAGACAAGTGATAATCATTGGTGTATTATGGCAAAAGTCTAGATTAATCTTGATCATTAATACAAGCATCTACAGTGACTTCAGGTGTACACCAATAGGTAATAAAGACAAAGACCATGATAACTGGTATCAGGTAAAACAGTACTGAAGACAAAGAAGAATGTTTCTAGGTTGGCTCACATCCTGCAGCTCCACAGGTGACACACAGAAAACAGAAAGTTAAAAATGTATTATTTGGGTGGTGTGGCTTTTTCCCAATGATGCATCCTGGTCCTGAGTCCTACAGTCTCAAAGCATTTTATATGTTTGAGATCAGGCAGGAAATACAAGTTATGGATTTGACAACTGCGGAAAGGGACTTTTTTTTAACTTAAGCCAACGTAACTAATGGATTACATCATGTAGCAGGAGGAAGAGCCGTCTTCTGAGGACTGCTTATCTTCTGTCTTAAATATTTACCTTGAGGTTTGATAAATTCTTCTGGTGGCTGCAGACAGAATGAAGATGAGTCACTTTTATTAGATGCCTGACATTTTAACAACTAAAGTTAGGTGAGAAGAATTCAAGTCCAAAGCTATAGTGAATCACAAGACAACTTGTTTCCTCTGTATTCATTATGGTGAGAGTTTTGTTCAATACGATGTTCAGGCAAAGGCAGTCAGCAGGCACTGGCATGAAAATGACTTTCAATTATTGCCAGTGTGGACCAGGAAAGGAGCATCCTAACTCTATTAGCTATTCTCCCAAACATTAAAAATATGAAATTTGCTCAACTTTTTCTGGAACCTCTTATATATACTTAGAATATTTGAAGGCTGTTTGTCTTTTGATAGAGTGCCTTGTCCTTAATAAATGAATTAAATGAGAGAATCATGATCTTAAATCAAATCACCTAATTTAAAACCTCAGAGCTTGAGTTTCATTGCTGCTGGACACTGGCAACTCTTATCTTCAGCAAAACTTCTGGAAAACCAACAATTCTGAAAACTTGATTCTTACGTAAAGGAATATAAGGCTTTCTGTTATCAGTGCCTAAGGTCTGCTGAGTTTTCCTACTGAACAGCCTTTCTCTGGGGTGAATACCTAAAGGGGGATTACAGGAATTCTGGAAAGGGCTTTTTACAAGGGTATGTATGGACAAGACAAAGGGTAATGGCTTTAAACTGAAGGAGGGGAGATTTAGGTTAGAAATCCTGCCTGACCAATCTGGTGGCCTTCTATGATGGGGCTACGGAACTGATGGATAGGGGTAGAGCAGTTGATGTCATCTACCTGGACTTGTGCAAAGCGTTCAACACTGTCTCACATGACATCCTTGTCTCTAAGTTGGAGAGACATCAATTTGATAGGTGGACCACTCGGTGGATAAAGAACTGGCTGGATGGCCGCACACAAAGAGCTGTGCTTAATGGCTCCCTGTCCGGCTGGAGACCAGTAACGAGTGGTGTCCCTCAGGGATCGGTGTTGCGACTGGTCTTGTTCAACATCTTTGTTGGTGACATGGACAGTGGGATTGAGTGCACCCTCAGCAAGTTTGCCGATGACACCAAGCTGTGTGGTTTGGTTGATATGTTGGAGGGAAGGAATGCCATCCAGAGGGACCTTGACAAGCTTGTGAGGTGGCCTGATGTCAACCTGATGAAGTTTAACCATGACAACTGCAAGGTCCTCCACCTGGGTCGGAGCAATCCCAGGCACAGCTACAGGTTGGGCAGAGAAGAGATTCAGAGCAGCCCTGCAGAGAAGGACTTGGGGGTGTTGGTTGATGAAAAAATGAACATGAGCCAGCAGTGTGCGCTTGCAGCCCAGAAAGCCAACCGTATCCTGAGCTGCATCAAAAGGAGTGTGACCAGCAGGTCAAGGGAGGTGATCCTGCCCCTCTACTCTGCTCTCGTGAGACCTCAGTTGGAGTATTGTGTGCAGTTCTGGTGTCCTCAACATAAAAAGGACATGGAACTGTTGGAACAAGTCCAGAGGAGGGCCACAAGGATGATCAGGGAACTGGAGCACCTCCCATATGAAGACAGGCTGAGAAAGTTGGGGCTGTTCAGCCTGGAGAAGAGAAGGCTGTGTGGAGACCTCATAGCAGCCTTCCAGTATCTGAAGGGGGCCTATAGGGATGCTGGGGAGGGACTCTTCATGAGGAACTGTAGTGACAGGACAAGGGGTAATGGGTTCAGAGTTAAACAGGGGAAGTTTAGATTGGCTATGAGGAAGAAATTCTTTACTGTAAGGGTGGTGAGGCACTGGAATGGGTTGCCCAGGGAAGTTGTGAATGCTCCATCACTGGCGGTGTTCAAGGCCAGGTTGGAGAGAGCCTTGGGTGGCATGGTTTAGTGGGAGGTGTCCCTGCCCCTGGCAGGGGGGTTGGAACTAGATGATCTTAAGGTCCTTTCCAACCCTAACTATTCTATGATTCTATGATTCTATATTAGGAAGGAATTCTTCCCTGTGAGGGCGGTGAGACTCTGGCACAGGTTGTCCAGAGAAGCTGTGGCTGCCCCATCCCTGGCATTGTTCAAGGCCAGGTTGGACGGGCCTTGGAGCAACCTGGTCTAGTGGAAGGCGTCCCTGCCCATAGCAGGGGGGTTGGAACTAGATGATATTTAAGGTCCCTTCCAACACAAACCATTCTATGATTCTGTGACGATGGAAATTTAGATGGTCTTGTATAGACTCATTGCCAGTGTCGCCAATATAGCTTATTCTGATAGTTGTATTAGCAATACCAGTTCAAGTGTTGACATTCCGGTATGGTGCTGCTATTCACCAGCCTGTTTCAGCAGCTGATTGCACAGGTAAATCCAGTCTCTATGGCAACAACAAGTACATGCTAAATATCGCATCATATAGCTTTGATGTCCTTCCTCTCGTCTTCTAACTGGCCTGTCTCCCTCAGGACACAATGGAATGCGTGTGGATGCTAAATCACTAACTACAGTAGGTTGGTCAAAAATAGTCTTCTCTTCCTCCTCTCTAATTAGGAGTGTTTGGAGTGTGACTTTTGAGCTGCC
Source organism: Ara ararauna (assembly GCA_028858755.1). Classification (NCBI taxonomy): domain Eukaryota; kingdom Metazoa; phylum Chordata; class Aves; order Psittaciformes; family Psittacidae; genus Ara; species Ara ararauna. The sequence goes on along the minus strand of CM054376.1, from coordinate 92,615,723 downwards.
TGTGGCTTTGTGAACTGTTTGAATACGTGTGCTAAGGCAGGGTTGCCTTCCTGGCTGTGGTTTGAAGGGAGTCAGCAGAAACTCCTCATGGCGACATTGCTGTAATTGCCTTGGGCTTATGCAACAGCTGCTCATGCAACTGATTAACCGCAGCCCCATCCGGCAGTGGGGTAATGTGACAAGACCCTTCGGGAATCACTGTCATCTCCTAGGAACAACTACAGCAGATCTTCTATCCACGATCCTCAAAGATGGGGAAGGGATTTCACAGTCCTTAACCATATCAAGTTTTAGCACGCAGCTTGCAAGGCTTGTACGCATCAGAAGAGGTGATATTCCTAACTTGGGTGAAATACTGTCAAACAGCCCAAGAAGATGAAATTTTCAATTATGACCCTTTTTGTAGGAAAGGTATAAAGGTGTAAAATGTAGAACCTCTGAAGACACACGGCTGGTCAAGGGGAAGAGGGATCCTAACGGTCTCTGCGATGCAGATGGATAATAGGATTGCAAAACAAGGAGAGCACATGGATGATCTGCTCCTGTAAGGCAATAAGAGAAATATATGTTAAGCAAGCACTCATAAGCAAAATTTATTTCCTGTTGCTAGGCAGCGTGTGGCTATAGAAAGCAAAAGCTGTTTTCTGTTTTCCTGCCTATTCTTCCTATCCTCAGCACATCTTCTCATAAGTGGGAGGCATTTGTTGAGCTTCTTTGATTCCTAGTTTCCAACTGTCACTGCGAACAGCTGGGGAATAGAGAAATTCTTCTTCTGCCTGCCTCTTTTCATAAGTTCTTCAATTAACTGCCCACTCTGAGGCCAGACTATAGTCTTTTTCTGCAGAAACGGGCAGGACAGCTTGTGAACGTTTAAAAGGAAAGGCACCTTTCCAGTAATAAAGATCTTTTACTCTCCTCCCTCAAAACTGAGTTGAGTGAACAGGAGTCGGGACATTTCATACCCTGATTCTTAGAGAAGAGCAAGTTTTCAACTAAAAGCAGTGAGAAAAAGATAAAATGAATTAAACTTATTTTTCTGCTCCCAGATATGCCTGCCAGTGCATAGCCCTTTGATTAATTAAGCCAATATTTAAGTGGAGTGATCGCCCTCACACTGGTTTGACTGCAGGTACCAATTATCTGATATTCCACCTTCAGTATGCTACCTACTTGTTGGAGGTTCATTAGTTCATATGATTTTGGTTTTGTTAAATACGGCATTGTGACACCACCAGCCCTTATTTTAACATGAAGTATGTGGTAGATAATGCTTTAATTTTTTTTCTTTGCTTTTATTGTAGTACCCTTTCAATAGCCCAACATCAAGAATGGAGCCCTGTCTGATGAGCAGTACTCCAAGGCTACATCCCACACCAGTGACTCCTCGCTGGCCGGAGGTTCCGGCTGCAAACTCCTGCTACACGAGCCCATCCATGCACTCCACAAGATACGGAAATTCTAGTGACATGTACACCCCCTTGACTACACGCAGGAATTCTGAATACGAGCACATGCAACACTTTCCTGGCTTTGCCTACATCAATGGGGAAGCCACGACAGGTTGGGCTAAATGAAAATGACTGGTATCAGCTAAGCCCATATACTTAAAAGAGTTATAAAAACTTCACGTTATGTGGGAGTTTTCACGGACATTCTTCAAGGGAGGTGAAGATGGAAAAGATCCTGGGCAGATAACCGTAGTTCATATTGTGGGCAGATTGCAGACCAGTACGACTGAATGTTCCTGTAGCTGAAAAAGAGTTTTTTTCTATTCTAGACCACTTCTGCGGCCAATCTGTGCCTTTTTAATTCAGGCATGTGGGCCAACCCTGTGTGTGATGTCAGTTTGAGTGAGCCATTTTTGCCCCCCTCTCTTATTGACAAATGTTAATGAGTGTTACAAAGAAAGTACCAGAACAGGACCTATTTATAATTCTAATTGAAGACAGGAAATTCACCCTCAGCAAAGCTCTGTCATCTGTTCTTTTTTTAAGCTCTTAATGCATTCCTTAAAAACCATTATGCCAAGTTATCACTTCTTCATATCAATTCCTTTATCTGGCTCCTTAAAAGAGATGTGGTGTTGTAGGTTTCAGTTTACACCTAACTTTGTATATTGATGCACCTTTCTGTGGATCCACTAAGTTTGATCTTTACACAGGAGAAGACAAGACATGTAGCATTGAATTATACACTGCCTTAAGTTGACTATTGTTCTTATTATATATGTATTTGAGTTAAGTTTGCACAATCTGGAAAAATCTAACTTCTCTGTTCAGAAATGACAAGGTAAAGAAGGGACTTGGGGACTGGGAAGATTTGGGATTCAGAGCCACATATGTTAAATATGATGATATGAAGCAATTATGTAAAGAAAATGATAATGCAAACATGATTATCACTTAATTACCTATTGACAGGTATGAAACTATTCTCTCAGTTCCTTCATGTCGTATTAATTCTATATACTTCTACAAAATCAAAATTCAAAGCTGTGCCTTTGAACTTATTCTGTACTGTGTATGTGTGGAAAAATGTATTGTATTTTGGGGAGAATTTTTCTTAGACATCTTCTGTCAGATTTCTAGCTATTTGTGAGTTTTTGTTAGATTTTATTAACATAGCTTTTTCTTCTGTATTATAAAAATGCACCAAGCAATTATGGTGGACCTATTACCCTATGGGTAAGAAATAAATAAATGGAAATATGACATCAGACATTTCAGTAATTGTTCTGTAAATAAAATCTTTGATAGCACCCAGCGTGATGATAAACATGTTTATGCCTAAAATGGACATAAGTGTTATTTGTACAGTTGTGCAAGATATATGAGGGATTTTCACACTCAAATAAAGTTCTTGAAATTAAATAGATGACATTTAAATTTACTTAAACACAGGAACTTCTGCAATCTGCAAACCTTCAGGGAATCCTAAATGTGACTGGTTTTATTCGACAAAGAGCTTGAGAACATACATAACTGACAGCAAATGAGTAGCCTGACACCTGCGCTTGTGGCTACAAACTGCTCGAGGCTGGGACTGATGACTCCAGATGGCTTGGCTTAAGCTCTGATGTTGTTGCTCACTCAAGCCATTGTATTCACTGGGGCAGGTAAGACGTGTTCTCTTCTTTACGGTACCTTGTAACAAATGTGTTGCCACTAGAATACAGGAAATGGAAAAGTCATTTTTCCTTAGGTAAGTAAATAAAGTGGCAAAATTCTCAGGGCTTGTGTATTTAACTAGGGGGTAAAATGGAGAGAGTTTGAGGCCTGAAGTAGCTAAAGGAATGCACCGGAAATCTGCGAGGGCTGAGAGAGGAAGGATGTTCCAGGCCAGGTTTGGAAAGTGTCCAGGCTCTTAAATATTCAGCCAAAGACCTAGAGGGATTTTCAGAAAACGTCAGGAGCCCATCTCCACCCCTAGGCACCTGAAAAAAACCTTGTTTCCTCAGTTAGTGTCACAGACCTTCTGAAATTTTTCTCCATCAGCTGGTTTTATTACCCAAGACACCTTCAGTCTTCACTTTTGTTAAGGACAGGGAGATCAGGTGTAGGCTAACTCACCTATTTTATACTTATTCATGTTATCTTCAGGCAAAGTTGTCCACACATGAAGAAAGTAAGTCATCTGAGCAGCTTTTTTTTAGCAGTAAAGTCTAGCAGATGGAGCTTTGATGTGTTTGAGACCAATGTCTTGCATTGCATTTTGTTATTGAAGATGTATAAATCAAAGCATTGATTCTAGCCCATTAATTAATAACAAGCATAGAAATATCTGCCTCATCAAGACTGAGAAATTCATACGAGAAAGACATTAGAATAGAAAAAAACACTTTCTTTTCCATAATGAATTCCAGTTTTCTGGAATTGCATTGCACTTGATGAGAGGCCACTGTGACCCTGTTCACTCATTCATTACTGCTGGAACATCGATCAGTCTCCCATTACGCAATGGACTGTTGACCATGACTTGCCATGGCTCCTCCAAGGACCAGAGGCATTGGCAAGATGTTGTGAATGGACCATTAACTCAAAGCTGGGTCTTTGGAAGGATTGAGATGGAGATGAACCCCAGCACCACTTGATGGAAGCCAGAAGCACTTCCCATATTTTTTACAATAACTTGTTAAATTAAACAAAACTAATCCCCATTGACTGAAAGAAAGGAGAAGATGAGACTATTTTAGCATACAAATATGCCATATCATTCAATATGTTCAGGGACAACTCAGTAACTCTGATTTCAAGAGCTTAGGGAGAAAGTTCAGGAAGGAGGATGGATACTGGGCACAGTGTCAGCACCAGAAATAGTAAGGACTTTCTGAGCTAAGAAATGCAACACCGTGCACAAAGTCCTGGGAAAGGCAGTTTTGACAAACAGCAGCACCACAGACTGCTCATAAAAAAGAGCCACAGAACATCATCAGTCAGATAGGGCTTTGAAAGACTTTTGCAACAGAACCTCCAAGTCTTTTCCTTTTTGAAATTTTTAGGGTTTAATTCATTTATTAACTTGTGTTGATGCCACAGGAGTCTGAAACATGCACTTCCTTTGAACTGCTTCCTGATGAGGGCTTTGAAATTTAAACTGCATGCTCCTGGGTAGCAATATCTAGATTACCAAACATAACTCTACAGAGGTCACCATCCCCATCTGCATCAGAAGCGCTACAAGGGAAAGCAGGCCCCCTCCTTGACCACCGCAGGTTGGAACCCACCACATTAATACATACTGCTGCAGCATTCAGGTCACAGGGGTTTAAACCAAGCGGTGAAGTGCAGCAGCACAGGAGAGGATGATAACCTCTGGGAAGAATGGCTGGTTAGGGGCAAGAATTTCTTTAATCATCCTAGTACAAATTGCCAAACCTCCTGAGTCAGAGTTTGCAGCCCTTCCTTGACCATGGTAACTGAAACTGCTGCTTCTTGACTAGCCACATATTTATGGGCATATAAAGTAAATACAGAGTTTAAATAAAAGACTACACAAATCTTTCTGAAGAAGATTTTATACCACATGCCAAAGCACTCAGTCTCATTTTCATTTTTCTTTTTTCTTTCTTTTTTGTTTTCCCTTTTTCTTTTTTCCTTTTTCCTTTTTATTGTTTTCCCTTTCTCTTTGCTTCCCTTGTCTGCCCCCTCTTTTTTCTTTCTTTCTTTTCCTTTCTTTTCATTTTCCTCATTGTTCTTTTTCTCTTTTTCTTTTTTCCTTTTCTATTTTATTTTATTTTGCCTTTTTCCTTTTCTTTTTTTTCTCCTTTCATTTTCACTTTTCATTTTCTTTTCTTCTTTTTCTTTTATTTCTTGCTAACTTTCTATCTTCTCACAACAAATACACATTTTATTTAAAGTGTGATCTTTTTCATGGGCTAAAGCATAACAAAAGATAGATGTATGTAATATATTCCACATAACATATTGTAATATTATCTATTACAGCATAACTAACATATATATAATATTTTTAATAGCTGCACACACACACACACACATATACATACACATGTATGTCTGCATATAAAAACCCATTACAATGCTTCAAGATTTTTCATTACCAGGTAGAAAAAAGACTCAGCGGGGGAAGAGCAGTGAGAACTCCATTCACTGGCATGAATCCTGTTTTTGTCAGGCTACCTCTTGCTGCTAAGGTCACTACCCTCTGACAAAAATGGCCTCTGACCTCCCCAGCCCCACAATTCTGTTGTGACTGACCCTGAAACCCATGAAATTCAGGGGCAGACATTGCTTTGGAAGGTTTAGATAAAGCTGACTAACATGGGAAGGACGCATGGTATGCACCCATCTGAAAAGGTCTGGCAGTCCTTTGGTAAAGGATGCAATTTATTCTGTCCCCCTCTTTCATTCAAATCCTAATCCTTCATATGCTACATAAAGTGGAAACTAAAACTCACTGATGATGAATAACAATGTGCCTTAAAAGGGCAGTAACAGTTTCCAAGTGTTTATTTTTTAGGGTTTTTTTAATTAAAAAAGAAATAAATGGCCTATGTACAAGTAAAATGGGTGCTCTGCTGTGCTGTGAAGGAAATCTAAGCAATCTCATGCATTATTATAGACTCATAAATCCAACAAGACAAAGGATTATTTTTACTGGGTTTCTCTCAATAGCTGCATTAGTACACACATGGACCTGAGTCAGAAGAAATGGCTGTGCACTTCAGGCTGGATTTTATGACTCCTTGCAGTCCAATGACCATGTTGTTCTGGTTCTGTATCTCAGTTCAACCCACTGTGGCAAGAAACCCTAATCAGAAAGTTCACATCCTAGTTTGGGTCTGCACCTTAAACACGCACTGACACATTTTATCTCCTTCATTGCTCTTTGGAGCCACCGTCCATTTGCAGATGAAATCTCCTTGCCCTGACAGCATTTTCCACCATGGAGCTGATTGTTTGTGACATGAAAGGTTTCTCTTCATGACCACAGGGTAACTCCAGAATTGCTGCTGAACGAATAAATACCTCAAGGAGAGATTGTCCTCAGCTGTCCTTGAAGTTTTATTACCGGGGGGTTTTTTCAGTCAATACATGGTTTCTGCTATCTGGACAGTGAATTTTGGTTTATTGGGCACCCTGAGAGCGTAAATACTGTTTCTTCTCAGTGCAGTTTAAACCTATAGCTTTGAAAGCTCTTAAGAGACATGGCACACCTTTATCCTGAATACACAGGCAGTTTTGGCAAGGCAGAAGGAGGGGTTTTGCCTCCAAATGGAAACGGAGAACGTTCAGGTACCACCACCACCCTGGTGGGTCAAACTGGAGAAAGAAGGGTTTGTTTTGCTGCCAGACATTATGGTGAAACCCCACATCAGGCAACGGACATAGACTTCACTCAGGCCGCCACTTAGCTCCATTTTGTGCAGGGCTGGCAGGTAAGGGCAAGGCAGGAGACATCTCTGCAGCCATTGCACACTGAGCACCTGCCCGGGGCTTGGAGGCAGGGGTGGCTGAAGGCACCACGAAATGCAGTGCATTTTGCCTAAGAACTTGAGGGAAAGCGGCCAGTCCTCGCTATGGCAGGTGGTTCTCCTTGTGATGGGCACGCAGAGAGCGCGCAAGCCGAGCGAGCAAGGCATACGTCGGGGTAAGCTTCGCGCCACGGCGCGACCCCAGAGCTGCGGCCGCTCAGGACTCGAACTCACGGCCGGATCCCCCCGGCCCGCCCGCCTCGCACGGCAACGCCGGGGCTGCCCCGCGGGACCACAGCACCCATCGTGCCCCGCGGCACCAGCCCCCGCAGCGCCCCTCAGTGCCTCCTCGCCTGGCATGCCGGGAGTCGTAGTCCTCTTCCCGCCGGCGGGACTGGGCAGGAAGACAGCCAATAGAAGGGCTCCGGGCGGAGCCTCCAGCCAATAGCGCTCGAGCGCTGGCTGCCGGTCGGCGGGATTCCCGAGGGGCGCGTAGCGTCGCGGTGCGCCACGTCGCGTGACGTACGGGGCGTGTTGGGCGGTGGCTGCTGCTGGCGGGTCCGAGCCGAGCGCGGCGGGCGGCGGCCGCGGGCATGGAGCTGGGCGCGGTGCTGGAGGCCGTGGAGGGGCGCGGCAGCGCTGAGGCGGTGGAGCTTGTCCTGGCGCGGTACAACGAGGAGGTAACGGGCCGTTCCCCCTCCCCTCGCGGTGCGAACCGGCCTCTCAGCTCCCCCGGCGGTATCGCCGCCCCGCCGGGCCCGGCGGCGTCCCTGCCGTTCCCCCCCCGCGCTCGGCTCTGCGGCGGATCCGCTGCGTCGACCGCGCCTGCCGCCGCTTCCCCGGCGTGTCCCAGAGTGCTGTCCGCCCTCTGTGCAGGGGTTTGGAGCGGGGCCCGCGCCTGGCGGGAAGTAGGCTCCTGAGGGGGCGCACAGCCAGCGGTGTCACGGGTAGATAGCGCTCAGTGCCAGGCTCGGTCCCCCGCGCCCTCTGTCTTGCTTCTACCTTACATGCCTGACGTGGAGCATAGCAGGTTATCAGGCTCTAAAAAGAGCTGTTCCGCAGTTTGCCTCCGGCGTCTGTTAACCTGCATCTACCCCCGGGAACAGGCTGGGAGAGTAACACTGAAGCCTCTCGAGCCGCAGTGCTGCACTTTGCAGGCAGTCGTCTGTCGCCAGCTCTGGATGGCATATTGGGGAGAGGCCATCCCTTTGCACTGCTTCGGCAGTGAGGGGGTCAGTGTGCAGGGAAACAGCTCCGCGGTGCCACTGGGGTATGTCTAAAGTGGACTGCAAAACCTCACTTGGTTTTGTTACATTTCTGGGCAAGCTAAGGGAAGAAGGGAGACAGCTGGAAGCAGGGTTACAACAGGTTGAGCTTCCAGGGCTGACTAGTATTAGAGTACCTAGTACTGCCGTTGCAGTGTAGTATATGTGTGCTGACTTAAGAAGTGAAGGGCAGATGATGTTGGGAATTAGAAATTGGGGCAAAGCTAGATGTTAGATGGATTCCTACATTATCTCCCCCTCACCCCTCCTTCTCCCACCTTTGATAGGGACATCTTGACACCTGGATTTTAATATAGCCGAATAGTCTGTCTCTAAAGGTCATGTCTCAACCCATCAGGTATCTGTCCTTTGTGTAGACACTTCTTTGACTGGTACACAAGCATCTAAAGCTCGTACTGATTCAGAGTTTGGCTATAGATGTAAATGCTCTTGTGTTGAACTAACTATCTGCTGAAATTTAGGAATCTGTTACAGGAATAAACATTCAGGTGTTTAGTTAAAGATTCCTGTCTGTCATAAGAGGGAAACCAAATGAATGTGGATTGAGGTATGGTTATCCTTCAGCCTCCAAGAAATAGCTTGAAGTTTGCTGTCTTACATGCAATATGTAGTTTTAAGTCTCTGTTTTAAGTCTAGCAGTGGCAGTAACTGGTATCTTCTGGTTTCTGTTCTGTCTATGTCAAATGTCTATCAAAGACATTTCAAGTCTGAACAAAGTCTTGGGGTTACATGTGTAGCTAAATACTTCTTCTGAAGTCTCAACATGACATTTCTCTTGCTGTGTTTCTTGTTAAGAAGTTTGCCTCAATGTTTCCTATGTTTCTCTGTGGAACATGCTACTAACTTTGTTATCTTGCTTGTGTGCCAGCAGAGACAGGCAGAGTACTCCAGGTTCCAGATCTTTACCTATGCCTCTTCTGGGCTTTAGGTTTCCTTATTTTTTTCCCAAATAGCAAGTTAAATATGCCTCAATTGAAGAGAAAAAATGGATTAAGTGTATTTCAAAGGTGCAGGTTGCTGTAGAATGAGAGAAGTTAGTAGGTCTGCTCTTGGTCCTCTATGCTGTCTTGTTTGCAGTGGTTATTCCAAACTTCTGGTTCTCCAGTGCTTAGACTGGAGGAACTGTCACTACACTTCTTTTGTAAATTTCCAAGAATGTTCATGTGCAAGTGCACATATTGCCTTCTCTTGGTTAGTTTCTCATCATTTAATGTTCACCTGCTTTTGGCTGACATTTTGTTTAACTTGTGTGGTTCAGTAGTGTTATTGGGAGCCCTGTAAGAGAAAGGAAAGGAATTATTTTCCTACTGTCATCAAGGATCTAGCTGATATTGGTAACCCTTGATGGTAGGATAGATGTCCAAGGCCTTTCTGTAATTGTCAGCTTGTGTCATGAAAGGTAGGAGGCCACTAATGTGCTATGGATTGTCACTTAGTTTTCAGTCACTTACATGATGTAGCAAGTTGTGTACTATAAATAATGGAAATTGAGAAACTGTTCATAATGATTAATCACTTGGAAAGTTTTAAGATGTTGTTAAAATAACTGTGTGGTATCATTGCTGTTGTCTTTGACTGGCACAAGAAAGTTTGTGGCCTATGAGTAGTATTTCACTAATAACATGCTTCAGGAAACTAAGATAGAACTAGTCTCAAGTACTGTTTGAAGTGTTTAACAGGAAATGAGTGCTCATTGTTAGACCAAGTCTGTTTTGTGTTTGACTGTACCAGAGAAACAAATATCATGGTAATGTGGTTTGGAAATAGCCACAATATGGAAACTGGTAGATTTTGTGGTAAGGCTTATTTGATTTGCTCTGCTTGTTTTCTGAGCTAGAATTATCCTATGGTGGTTCTGGTATGGGACATTTTAAAGTACAGTCAAAAGCTTGTGAGCCAGAACTGCTTGGGGAAGAATCTGAGTAATAAGGTGTTTGTAAAACACAAGGCTATAGCTAATGTTTTGTATTCTGTAAAGTGCCATGCATGAGGTTGTTAATGCACATCAGAGACAGCCCAAAGATAAACGGTTACTCTGTACTGATAGTGATTATGAGATTGTTGCTTGGAGCCACTTACTGAAGCTCATGCTGTTGGGTAGAAAGAGAAAGGGACCTGAGTTAGCATGATTGTGGCCTCATTATCTGAGCCTGGTTTTTACCAGGCTTCTAAAGTGTTACAATATTTTTGCAGGTATTACATACTTAGCAGCTGATGTTCATGTAACAGATACAAACTTTTTTTTTTTTTTTTTTTTTACAGAATCGGACCATTTTCAGATTTGATCCAGCAGATGAAGACAAAAGAAAGGTAAATAAAATAGGCTATCAGGCTGCATCCCTGCTCTGCTTAGAAGTTTAGAAAATTAAAAGCAGTCTCTTAACTTAGCTGCCACTGTAAAATGATGCAAGCAGTGATTATAAAGTTCTGGTTTAATTTTTTGTTTCTTCAAATAGACGTGACAACTGCCCATTCCCCTTTTTTTCTGAAAGAGAAAATCAGATGCCTCCAGCAGAAACCGCTGTCTTGAATAAAAGTAGTAACAGAAAAAACCCATAAATAATTTTATAGGGTACAGATTTGAGATGGGCTGGAGAAATAAAGCCAGTCTTTTGTATATGCTGAGATAAAAGTTTTGCAGTACATTTTTCTATTTTCTCTCTTCTCGCCGGGTAGCAATATCACAGCTGTATTTCTTGTCTGTGTAGCTATTTAAAGAATACTAGAGATTAAGAGACAGGTACAGAAGAAGGCTATGGAACTATAAAGGAAACAGGGCTACAGAAGTCTGTTAATCCAAAGGTAGCTGTAGTCAGTGGAATGTGTGCTGTGCATGTCAGGTTCCAAAGATGGGAAATGTTTGTGTGCTGTCACATGGAGCTGTACAGGTGTGTTAGGACTTAACAAGTCTCTGGAGATCCATCCACAGCCTCACATTTAAAGCTTGGACGTGGGTTTTTTTCTTTCCGGTTGTTATTTTTATGGTGTAATGTGCAATGACAAGACCCTTCCTTTCTTTTTTTCTGATTAGTTTTTGGGCTGATTTGCATACTTATTCAGAAATGTTTGTTAGTGAATGAGGCTCCATGTTTCCACTATTTCTGAAATAAACTGAGCTTGAAACCAGAATTGCAAGGTTCCTGCAAGGATAACTTGTCTCAAATTGTACGCACATTGATTCATTCCATGATTTTGTGCAAAATCTAAATATTTCCACCTGTTAAGTTGGGGATGTTATGGTAGAAATGGGTGGGATAAGTCTCTCTGTCCTTTGCATTTACAAACCCATTGGTTATGTGTATTGTAATTTTAAGTTACAGTTATTCACTACACTGTTACTGAAAGATGTTTTAGCTTGGGTTTATCTATGGCTTTACTCGAAGTTGATGTTGAGTGATGTGATGGACTGCGTGTGTCCTTTTTGATCTGTAGAAGAATTTGGGTGGGATCTTGATTTGGTTTTCTTACTGTGTTTGTAGTCTTTTTTTTCCTCCACATACCTTCCATCTCTTTTACCTTGAGAATGAGAAAGTGTCTAGTCTGGAAAACTGAATGCTAAGTAGAGAACATGATAGGAAAGAAGAATAGATCAGAAGCCAAAATTGGCAAAAGCTAAATAAGGACAATGAATGGTGGTCTGCGTGTGTAGGATTTTTTCTGTGTGGTTGTATTTGTTTGCTCGGTTTCTTTTTTTTTTTTAACAGCTACTCAACTGCACGTGGTCGATATCCTTAGTATCTGTACAACATTGAGCCACTCTCCTTTCATCCTTCAGTTAAGGAAAAAAAAAAAAAAAAAAAAAAACAAACAAAAATGCTTTAAATTGAAAGGTAAAGTAGTACATGCTCTTACTAGGAGCAAACTAGTGAAGCTGCCACCAAAAGTAATGAGGGTTACTCAAAGCCTGCATGATGTAGCTTCATGCTAATTCAGAAACAAGTTGCATTTGTTTTTAGTAATACCAAAATGCACCGGAGCTGCTAGTGTTTGCAGTTCTGCTGCTATTAGCTTGGCATGACTGCAGTGAAAGAATGTTTAAACAAAGGGTCACAATCCATAATGAAGTCATGTAGGAGATTTGAAGTTCAGGTGTACAGGAGGACTTCAGGATTTTTGTCTTTGGCTTCTGGTGCTATTGGAAACTTGCCATATAACCTGATGAATGCAATACATGCTTCTTACCAGTTTCTTGCTGCATGTTGGATTTGTTCATGCCTAAGAGTAAATTTGCTTTTAGTTACTTCAGCAAGACTCGCAAACTTTGTTGTAAATCATTCATGTCTATGCAAGAGTACAAGTAAAAGAACAATAGTAATGCAAGCTTTTTCTTCTGCCGTACCACATGGCTTCAGTCATGACCTTGGAATTACAGCAAGGTTGTGTAACGTAGGAGTAACTGTGCTTTATGCTTTTCTAGGTTAAATACTGTTTAGGGAGAGGACAAGCTGTATACAACAGTGACACATACAAAATAGGGAAGACAGAAAGGTCAAAACTATGGCTTGATTACAGAAACTGGGTATATCGGACAGCAAAAATTGTTCTGCTGTAATATGGCTATCATCATGATGCTTTAGACTGTAACTAAATTGGCAGTGAGTTTGTAATGCTGAACTCCAGGAGGAAAGTAGGTTGTGTCCTCGGGAAGGCAGGAAGAGAGGTAATGCTATCAAGCTTGTCTATGTAGACATAGCCACAAGATTAAAACCCACAAGATTTGAATGTGAGTTATTACTTGTCTTGGTGGTTCTGTTTAATTATGTATATGTCTGCATTGGCCAGCATGATTCCTGTTATGTATTTAGATCAGTTGGCAATCTGTGTTGTACTGTATGGTATGATCTACTCTGGTACCAGCCCAATCATCTTGGTGCCATTCCTTAACTTGGTGTATACCAATAAAACCATTAATTTCTGAAAGCCTGTTTTCAGTTTGTCTATGTAAACAGTATAAAAATTGCCAGCCAGAGGTAATGTGTTCTGGAGTGCAGGTTGAAACGAAGGCATTGTGGTTGCTTCAGAAGAGCTTTAACAGTGTTTAGAAATCTAAAATACTTACTTGTCCCGACCAGCCCAGAAGTTCTTGACAGTGTTTTGCTGGAAAAGGTTGAGTCTTCAGAACTGCTGTGCCTCACAGCAGTGTGGTATGGTTGACATGAACAGTTGGTTCTTTAGATCTGTGCTTGAATCAGCTTTAGAAAATTAGTATGTGGTATTATGACTGGGCAGTCTCCTTGGAGAGAGGTGTCAAGCATAGTGTCTCCCTCTGAAATTGGCACAGCAGATGCTTCAGCTCAAGACTTGCATGTCCTAATACAAAAAGGAAAGGGTTTTTTTAGAACCACTTTTTCATCATTGAATAGCTTTGTTCTCTATTTTTTATACCTTGACAAGTCTAAATCCTGCTTCTGAAGTAGCAACACATTTGTGCTGTTTACAGACTTAAAACGGTGTGAAAATCACAGCACTGTTTGTGTCTTGGAAACATCTGTCAGTACTGAGTCCCTTGCTAGCCATTGCCTTTCATAACTGGAAGAATCTACAGCACCATTTGCCTAGGCGATATAACAGAAAAAGTAAATCTGTCCAAGATAGCAAGCAAGACTGACTTTTGAAATTGGATGAGGATGCTGAGTTTGAAGGGGGGGGAAGGAAGCAGCAGCCAAATGTAAGAATATTACTCATAAGCCATATTCTTACCAGGTTCTTCATGATTGAGGTATTTCCTCTTTAACTCCTTGTGTTTTGTCTGCTTCACCTTCTGTAGTGCTTTTAAATCCTTGTTTCTGCTCTACTGGCTCTGGCTTGCTTGTTGGGTCTGTCCTGTAAGCTAAATCTTTAAAGGTTGAAATCGGTTTTCTTGAACATAATGGATCTAAAATTTAAGGCTTCCTTTAGTGGGAAGGCAATCAGCAAAACAGTCTTTTCCCCACGCTGCTGTTTGAAAGCTGGTGAAATAGATGATGGTAAATCATATCAAATGTTTTGTGGGCCTTTCTCTTCTAATTAAATTCATGATGTGGGGATATTCCTTAAGGCTGTGGACTGTATCATATTTGAACCTTGGAAGGATGTGAGCAGTAAAATATGCTGATGGAGCAAGATGCTGTCATGCTCTTAAGTCTCAGCAGAACCTCATTATTAGATAGCGCTGTTGACACTGTGACACTTCTGGGAGGTCTGAAGGTTCCTGCAGCCACAAAGGCAGAACTTTTCTCTTCCCAGTAACTTTATTCAAGCTTTTATAGTCTGTTAGGGAGTGACCTATAAAAATACTAAGCTGAAGTGCTCCTGTGGATACACTGTGTGGTATCTTAGTATTAATTGCTGTTATTGTTCTGACTTTACTGGAACCCCCTAAGGGACTACCAGTTGTTAAGAAAAGTTACTAAGTATCCTTCATTAATACTAAACATTTATTTTAATTTCCTTGGGTCCTGCCTGCTCCCATCCTGCATTTTTCAGTTTTTGTATCTCACAAGGTTTCTGCCAAGCCATCTCTCTTTATAACACCCTTCTTTCTCCTCTGGGTTACAAAGGTTCTGCCTCTCCCAGTTCAGTGGAGAGGGCAAGGAGGGTTGCTGAGAGTGCAGCTATGCAGAATTTCACCGTTCTGTGACTTGAACCAAGGGTTTATTCCACCAGTTCTGACAACACAGATTCCAATGCGTTCTCCTTGCCCTCCCTACGGTGTGCCATCTCACATGTTCAAAGCTGTGACTTGGACTTCTGACATGTCAGAGCTGGCCGGTTCCTGCCAAGCATGTCAACCTCCTGCTGTCAGTATGGGCTCAGCAATGAAGTTCTTCACGTGAAGAAGGCTAAATCCTCAAGGAATACAAGTGTACACCTCCCTTTTCCACCCATATGTGACCACAAAGACTAGGCAAAATTTGGGCATGGCCTTTTCATAGGAGGTTATCTAATTGTCAGCACGGTTCATTATAAATGTTATATGACTATTGTCTTCCAGAGAAAATGAAAGCTTGAGCTAACTTTTGAAATATTCTTGGGCTTACTTTCTTACTTTGAACCTAATAGCAGTATAAAACAATTATTTCATTCTTTTAATGCTGCTGCTGTTAGCAAAGATGTTCTTATTCAGCACTTCCAAATTATGCCTCTTTGTTCCTCTGATCTCTTATCTCTAACTTGCCAAAAACATAGTTTCTCTGGTTTTCTGCAACACTGGTTTGCATAGTCTACTGAAAATACAAGAAACGAGGAAAATGCTTAATTTTGCCTTATATGAGATGGAGAGGGACTTGTATTTTAAGAGAAACTTCTGAAACATTGAGAGCTACTGAAACTTTAGACTTGTAAAAATTCATGTGCAGTTTACTGTGGTTGCTACTAATATTCCTTTCATCTACCTTGAAAATTGGGTAGAATCTACTATGAATCTTCATGTTTATAGTAAAGTGGAAGGTAAGTTTGAGGAATAGATAACAAAACAGAGTTGGTAAACAACAGCAGACCTATGTGACCTGTTGGGGAAATACAGATCCTTGTGAACTTTCTGTTTGGCACTACACTTGCTTTCATTAACCATTCTCACCACTGAACAGCAACCGAAGTAGGATGAATTAAGAACATACTTCATTTGAAGCCCTAGAGACAGCTTAAACTGAAATTTGAAAGTCATGAAGAGCGTAGATCAGAAGACAAAGTGAGCTAGAGAGACTTAAGCCAGTGCAGGTGAAGGAAAGCATTACCTAGTACCACTTATGATGTTCCTGTTCTCCTCAATAAAGGTTCTCTGTCATATAATGCTTGATGAAGCCAAAAACATGGTGGCTTCTGGTTTATCCATGCTAAGAGTGAGCAAGCACTTACTGTTTGGTCTGTGACTTTTCTTTCCCAGCAATTAAAGTGGAGAGGATTAATTTGATTCTTGTGGACAGTTCTTTAAAAAGCTTGATTTTGGTTAAGTTAAGCCTAATAAGTGCGGTAAGAATTTGGTTAAGTCTGACATACTCATATTGCTCTCCATGTGCTAATACACTGTTCTGTCAACATGTATGAATTTATGCCTTGAAATATACGAAGAAGTCTTAAGAATGTTGATCTTCAGAAGTGAGTAAAGGTGATACAAAACCAAGCACACTTCCAGCGTTCTTCTGTTGTAGAATTTCTGTTCTTGATGGGCTTTTCTGTCAGTTTTGTTACTAACATGCTCTGTTACCGAGGAAAGTGGAAAAACAAGAGCAACATCTATTTCTAAGTCAATATGACGACAGGTTCGACTTTTTTTCCTTTGTTTTAAATTGAACTTAATTGCCAAGAAGTATACCTCTCCTGGTACTTACAGCATCTATGGCATAAGTAAAAAACAAAGATGCAGAGAAAAAGAGATAAAGTACGCACTCTGTTTCTGTAATGTTTAGCAGAACTTCTGTGGCTCACCTTTGAATTGCAGCTTCTCTAGCACTGAACAAACTGTTTAAATTTAGTGCTCTGTTTAGTAAACCAGTGGTGTTTGCTTGGATTTGAAAACTTGCAGCGTGGAGACTGTGTTCTCTTGTTCCTGCTCTAATCTGAAAGCCTGTATAAGAGAACGATTTGCCAAAGGGAAAGAAGCAAATAAAGAGAAATTGTTTCCTTTTCTCACCAAGACACTTACTACTCTGGTGTTGAGAAGCTACAGTAAATTCAGCTGACGTAACGTAGCCAACGTTTACTGGTCTTTGAATTGGAAAGAAGTTGATATAGGTCAGGCATGCTTTCTAAACATCCTCAAGCACAAAGAGAGGAGGTAGAAAAGGACCTGGTGTGCAGGCACCCCAAGGCCAAAGGGTAGGATCGTAAAGTACCCTGTTTTTCACAAGCACCTAGTATCCCTGGCTGAGGTTGAGCCTGGAAAATATAAGCACCTGTTAATAAGCACTTGAAGTGCTTTCCTTCCCTCCCTGCTTCCCCCTTCTTCCCCTTCCAATATGATTAGCCTGTAAACAAAGGTGGCAAAAGAAAATGGAAGTAAAGAGGTGATACCTTTTTGCCCAAATGCACACAATAGGTCTGTGCCTGAGCAAGGAAGAAAATGCAGGTCTCTTGTATCTCAGGATGTTGCTTTTTTTCTGTAGGACTTTTTTGCTGCTTAGTATCGAGAGTTGATGCTCTCAGGATAAAAGACCAAAATGGATTGATATTTTACTTGTCAAGACAAGATGACAAAGGGGTGTTTTGGGGCTTCCTTTTTTTAACATGAAATGAAATTAGAAAGTATTTCATCATTGCACTACAGCATAAATAAAAGAAACAGCTTAGCAAAAGAAATTGTCTCAACCTTACTGTAAGTAAGGAAGCTGGGCGATGAAAAAATGAACATGAGCCAGCAGTGTGCGCTCGCAGCCCAGAAGGCCAACCTTATCCTGGGCTGCATCAAAAGGAGCGTGACCAGCAGGTCGAGGGAGGTGATCCTCCCCGTCTACTCTGCTCTTGTGAGACCCCACTTGGAGTATTGTGTATAGTTCTGGTGTCCTCAACAGAAAAAGGACATGGAACTGTTGGAACAAGTCCAGAGGAGGCCCACGAGGATGATCAGGGGACTGGAGCACCTCCCATATGAAGTCAGGCTGAGAAAGTTGGGGCTGTTCAGCCTGGAGAAGAGAAGGCTGCATGGAGACCTCATAGCAGCCTTCCAGTATCTGAAGGGGGCCTATAGGGATGGTGGGGAGGGACTCTTCATGAGGAACTGTAGTGAGAGGACAAGGGGTAATGGGTTCACACTTAAACAGGGAAAGCTTAGATTGGGTATGAGGAAGAAATTCTTTACTGTGAGGGTGGTGAGGCACTGGAATGGGTTGCCCAGGGAAGTTGTGAATGCTCCGTCACTGGCGGTGTTCAAGGCCAGGTTGGAGAGAGCCTTGGGTGGCGTGGTTTAGTGGGAGGTGTCCCTGCCCCTGGCAGGGGGGTTGGAACTAGATGATCTTAAGGTCCTTTCCAACCCTAACTGTTCTATGATTCTATGATTCTAAGCTGAGAATTCTTGAATTTTAGAGAAGTGACTGTATTTTACAATTCTAAAAAGGCTAGAAACTGCCTTGATTCCATGGGAAAAGTACATGAAAAGCACTTCTTGCTGTAGCAGAACTGATGAAAGTTAAACTCTCTTCTAAATGTTGAGAGAACTGAAAAAAAGAAATGTTAACTTCATGCAATACTTTAGAGAATAGCAGTAAGCCCCTGAAACTAGGACAATCATCAGATGATATTTTATGCTTTCATTTCCAACCAAATAAATAACATCTGTGCCCCTTAGTTTATGCCATTAGTCTAATGGTCTATGGGGTGATAGAAAAAGTACTACCTAAAGAAAATGAAAAGGATAATAATGCTTTTGTGGTCACATCCTTTCCTATTTCTCTTCTCTCTGGGGATCACTTCCCTCACACTATCGAGGAGAAAGCAGAAAATGTGCTGTATAGCGTTTGGTTTAAGTTGTCTCCAAGGCGATTTCCTAGTAGGATGAATTTTGTTTCCTGACTTCAAAACTTCTCATGGATAAAGCTTCAGCTGTAGTCAGATGCTGTACTTTTTCCTAAGCTCCTTGAGATCAGCCAGCAGTGGTTCGCTGTCATGGATTGTGGCAGTATTGCAAGTGGTATTATCATAACTGAATGCTGGTTCCTTTAAAATCCCTCTTGATGGCTCACCAGGGTCTAACTCCAGAGAACTTTGCCAGCAGTTCCTAAGTAATTTTCACTTATGAGAGTCTTAGATCTTAAAAAAAAGCGTATTTTGCTGTAATGGCTAGGAAGCTTAGTAACCTGTTCTTAAGTTCGTGATGGCTTAGTTGTTAATCCAGTGTGCTGGTCTAGTAGAGTGAATAATTGATGCTTTTAAGAATAAATTCTAGTTTTGTTTATATCATGAAATCTTTTATACAGCCAAGGCTTCAGGAACATTATTCTGTTTAGTTTCTGTCTTTTGTACAGCTATTCAGAGTTAAGAATCCTCTGTTGCTGCATTTCACCAAGATTTGAAGCTATGAGATGATCATTTTTATAATCTTGAATTTAATTGCAAAAGTGGTCTTCAGATGTGTAGAGGGAGTGTTAGGCTTCCGCCTTCCATGGCAATTCAGTGGGAGTTTAGTGCCCTTTGGGATCTTCCCTGCAGTGCTTTTGAGATTTTGCAGTTACAGTTCCATAGCAGCAGGTGGGTGTAACTTATGGGGTTGGAGGGGGAAGTCAGTCTGGATTTGGGAGGATTGGTCTCTATGTAGTCAAATGAGTGTTCAGGTTTTATCTGACTGAGATTAAAGGCCAGAGCACCAGATGGAAGATGTGTATTGACTCTGCTGCTAACAAAACCAAGTGGAAACTCCCTTTGATTTGAGTGTGTATTGATCAGGTCAGATAATTTATTAAGTGATCCTTGGTATTTAAAGTCTTAGAAGAAACCTTCAGTCAGCACTGTTAATGAAAAATCAGATACATTTCTATACTCCAATTATTTACTGATAAGGCAGGCCACCTGGCCCAGTGTGTCTCTGAAGTGTTTGTTCATCATCTTGTTTTGGGGAAGGCTGGTAACTTGGCTTCTTGTGGTGTTAATATGGTACTGCTACACAGTTCTGAAGAGAGCGTCCAGCTGGTAAACAAGCAGTTGGACTTGGGTAAGTTACTGCAGACCCCCTTGTGGCAGCTGATGTTAACAAGGAAGGCTATGACTGCTAAGTCTAATAGAAGTGTGCTTAAAATGTGCTTACAGAATCAACTGGCCTTTTCCTGGAGTTCTGTGAAATGTCTGTTCAGTTCTGTGTTATTCCTCAAAACCAGACAGACCTCACAACTGTTGCTTCAGCTTGCGGAAGCCGAGTTAATTGTATGGAAAACTCTTAGCAATAGGAACAGCATTCTCGTCAGGAGTTGAGCTGTGACCAGGTAATTTGGCTGTGGATCTAGACTGGTCATTTCTTTGTTTCCTAGCATCTTTTAAAAAATGCTTCAAAGATGTCACCTTCAGAAACATTTAGTGCAGGTCTAACACACTGTGCTAGAGTCAAGGGGTTATGCAGCTCTGTAGGAGCAGCATTAGGTTAATGTTGAGGAACTCTGGAAACTCTGTACTTGAATATCTTTTTCCAGGTACTCATCCATGAAATTTCCGCAGTCAGTATCTGTATACCTGTACAGGTGGTCAGATGTGAATTTTGTACTGCTGCAGTGCCTGTAATATTCTGACAATGACTTTTCATGTTGCCTGTGTGATAATAAGAGGTGGAGCTCACTCCTTGTTTTCAAACTCTTACTGGATTAATCTAGTCAGGGCTGTGGAGATGCAGTTACAGCCTTGATCGTCTGGGTGGTGCTTTTGGGTGGGCTTCACCACAGGACAAGCATACTGGAAATCATATTGTGAGTTCCTACTGTCTGACTTTGTTTAGAGATTGTCTTTTAACATTGTTGAAGACTTGGGTTGTTTCTCCCTTATTCTTCTGAAGTGTCTGTTCTAGATTTGCTTTAGACTTAATCTTTTTTTGAATTTTTTTTGGCTTTAATCACAAGTGATCACAGTAACAAGACTTGCTTGGGTGTCCTAAATGGAACTTTTGTTTGGAACTTTGGGTTAAGGTGATGGGCAGCTTTCTCCTGGCTTTATTTTTGTGGTGGTGGTGAAAAGTGCAATTCCAGAGACCCTTCCCAAAGAACTGGTGGGTTTTTTTTGCTCAGCTAGTATTCCTGTGGTTTGGGGTTTTTTATCATTTTCTCATTGACATATACTGCTTGGAACCACAATATGTGTTTCAGGTCCTAAGTGGTTCTTCTGCACTAAGGCTGTTCAAATCAGTTGCTGCTCTGGCTTCTTTGGTAATTTGTTCATGTTGATGGTCAAGACGCAAAGCTTGGGGGTAAAAAAGGAGGAGGAACTGTAAAGTACAATGCAGTTTGTCTTGCCATTTTTCTGGGAACTTCTTTGTAAATATACTTTTGGCTTTGGTACCCATGCGTAGTAGTGTTATCCTGAGGTTAATGCATAAAAAGCATATGAAGTCTTCTATCATCAAGCAGTCTTTTCTGTCCTATCTTTTCTCCCTTTTGATCATCTGATTTTCTGTTTCTGTCTTATAAAAGGCAATTCTTCTATAATTCAGTGTTACTGTTCTGACCCACAGATTGTTTGAGTGTTGTATTTTCCCATACTGCATTTATATATGATTAATGTTTACCCCTGCAGTCATGTTGCTATAGAGTATCAGTGAAGTATTTCAACTTTAAGAACAAAAAGCAGCAGTTTTGTTGATCTATTAAAGCTGTTACAGCCTTTCAATAAAACTGCGTTATGTTTCTATGTCAGAGGTAACATTTGTAAGGATCTTACTTAAGATGGGAGAAGTCCATAGATTAGGTTGACGTGGCAACAAATTACACGTTACCAAACGTAGAGTACTAATATTTGTATGTTGAGCAGCAGTCAGTTTGTTTTGGTTTCTTTTTTCCCCAGCCTTCTGACTGGAACAACCTCAACATCATTTTGCAGGTATTGTAGGTGTGTGACTGTTCTACTTTGATGTATTTCTAATACCACCTGTTTCTCTCTAGCCTTGTCACTCTGGGACTCAGGTTTTTAGTCCCAGTACTGAGAAAACTTCGTAACTGGCAGTAGTAGATAGCATCTGCCTTTTGGTGTAATGCTTCTGCCAATTTGTTGATGTATTTAGATAGTATCTGTGAGGAAAGCTTTTAAGGATCTTTGGAGGTCTTGCAGTGGTTTAGTTTTTGAAGAGCTAATATTGAATACCTAGGTTCTCAAGTCAGCTGAAGACTCAAAAGCTATATGAAAGCTTAGCAAAAGTAGTTTCCTATTGCCACCGATATCTTGATGCTAAAACTGTTCCTTTTCTGTTTGTGTTTGCATAGAAACTGTGTGAGGGAATTCTAAACATCCTTGAAAAAGACACAAAAACTTCATGTCAAGTTGCCTGCTTGGAGGCCCTCCGGATTCTCTCCAGGGACAAGAAGGTTTTAGTGCCTGTAACCACGAAGAGGAACATGCAGATCCTCATGAGGCTAGCAAAGCTGGACACTGTGGAAGATCCTTTGGAGAGAGTCTCTGAATTTCCTGTTATAGTAGAAGCTTTAAAATGCCTCTGTAACATAATTTTTAATAGTGCTGTTGCACAGAAGCTCAGTTTGGAACTGAATCTTGCAGCTATGCTCTGCAATCTTCTGGAAAAATGTAAGAACCAACAGTTCGTTGATGACATTAAGTGCTTTGATTTGCGTCTCCTCTTCCTCTTGTCACTTCTGCACACAGATATCAGATCGCAGTTGCGTCAGGAACTACAAGGGGTGCAAGTTTTGACTCAGGCTTTGGAAAGTTCCCTGAGTGTAAGATGGACAGAAGAATATCAAGCAGCAGAAGATCGTGACAGGCCTCCTCTGTCTTTGCAAGAGACAGATTGTGCCATTGAGGCACTAAAAGCTCTTTTTAATGTAACACTTGACAGTTGGAATGTCCACAGCGAGGTAAGGCTTAGCTGAAGTGTTCTTTAAAATGGTTTTGTTTAGCCTGCTGTTTACTAATAATCAGCTGGCTAAGAAAAACTATTTAATGTAAGTGTATCAATAGCTACATCTCTGGAGATTGTAGGCTGTAGGAATGGTGTAATAATTAGAGCAGGGAAGTCTGTCTAGTTTTCTTCCGGGTTTTTTTGGGCATGGTGATAAACCTATCGACTCTAATTTTTAACAAATAACTGAAGAAAGGAAATAGTGGCACTGTTTTTAATACCTTTATCTCCCATTCTCCCAACACCAGCTTTGAACTGAAACTTGATCTTTTAAGATGAGGTCAAGTATGAGAACCAAATGCACTTTCATTGTTACGTCTTATGAATAGGATTTATCTTGGGTTTTTTCATTGTAACATCAGATCTGCTTTTTTGTTCTTGAACAGATATGCTTCCTATGTGTTGCATCCCTAAATTTCTGAACAGAAATGGTAACTTTTTTTGTTGAATAACTCAAGTCTGTGCTACAGTAATAGAATTATATAGGGAATCTTTCTTTTTAGTTCCCATCATATTGTCTCTAAACCGGTGTTGTTAGCTTTTCACTGGTCATTGTAAATATGCAGCATATAAAGCTAAGCAGAAGTTTACAGTAGTTAAAATCGACACAATTGTTCTCTTTACTGCATTGGACTAAATAGCAAATACGACATTAATCGTAACAGTAAGGGATGTAAAACTTGAGAAAAGTCTAAAGCTTATTCTTTGCTTCAGTGCCTCAAGGATACCCTGAATAAGAAATCCTAAAATTTAAGGTGGGGGGAGGGTCAAAGAAGCTAAAACTGTGAATTTAAGGGAAACATAAAGAAAGTGACTGACTTTTCTCTTGTTTATATTCCTGACTTAGACTTTCATTGGAAATATCTTTATCAGAGAAAGTTCTTTGTAAAGGCAAGTGATTGTTTTGGAGGGAGAAACGATTGGAGAAAAATTACCCAAAGTCAAGTATGTAGCACAGCTATATGAATGTTTACTTGTCCAGAGTTTGGAAAGTATTGTCTTCTTAATTAATTTCTTCTGTGAGAAGGAATAATGTCAGGTGTTAAGTTGGAAAATGAAGCTGTGTTACATGTGCACTTCATAAGAAGTAAGCTCTTGAAATCTGGATCTTGAAGTTGGTGTAATCTTACAAAATTATGGGAATCCTGAGACATGAAAAGCCCAGTTTACTGCAGGAAGGCGGGTGGGAGGTGGCACAAAGTTGTGGCATTACCTGATGAAGTTTCATATGGCCATTATGTGAATGAAGAGCCCCTGCATGCAGCTGTCAAGAAATTTTCCTTTCTTTTGTTTTTAATGAGAGTTTAAAACATTCTGAGGTGGGAGAAGCTGATATTATGTTTTGAGACAAAGTTTATGTAATGTCTCTCCTAAAAGTTCCTAAAACCAAGGAGCCTTTAAATTAAATCACGCTTTAGTAATGGTTAGCCAGATACTTTAGGTGCCATTCTGCTTAGCAAGTATCCCTCTGGAAATACTAATGATCTATAGGAAGAGTAAACAGGATGTTAATTAAGTGAGCTGAAGATGCAGAATCTGAAGGGATTACAAACAGTAAACGGGATGGAAAATAAAAAGAGAGCAAAGATGTTAGGTGTGTGGCTAGAAAACTAAATGAGATCCATCCTAAGAAGGAGAGAACCGCTTGAACCATCAGTATTTAATGGCTGGAGATGGTTTCAAAGTAGCAGAGCCAGACAAGAGCTGCAGGTGTTACAGCTGGCAGAATTTGGGTGCTGATGTTACAAGAGATGCATTGGGATGCTTTGTGCTAGGTTGCACTCACCAGAACATATGATGGATGCCAAGAAAAGCTAATGAAAAAGGATGAGGACAATAATAGACACAGTGAAATGATTGCAGTTACTGGTGCCCTTCTGTGTGCTGCTGTCTGGTTGGAGATTGGAAGGGGAAATCACTTGGAGAGAGCAAAAGTAGGGCAAATAAGGGTGCTGAGAGTAGAGAAGTTACTAATGAAGTGGGGAAAAGGTATCAAGGGAACAGGAGCAAGTGAATTAGGAGAAACACACTGGGTGGGGGAATGAAACTGTTGGCGGCAAAAGGTCTAAATGAGGAGGAGGCAAATGAAATGAAGAACATACGTAATCTAAATGGTGAAGAAGCTTCCATGTGTAAATACAGGAAGAAAGATAGTATTGGTATATTAGGAATAGTGGTATTGAATTGAGCAAATACTTTAATGGGGTTTTCTGGTAGTGAAGGCTTGTTTAACTGGCAAAAAGTCCCCAGCAACTTCCACCAGGCCCAGTTAAAAGGCCAGCATGACAGTTATGCATTAAGCATTCAGAGAACTGTAAGGTACAGTCCTTTTATTGATAGGGATGGATGTTACGATCTAATAGGTATTTTCCATCTTTAATTTTTATTATTCTAGTGACCTGAAAGTCCCACTTGCAATCTTCAAAATGAAAAAATATCTTCATAATTTATATTTATATAGAATGAATCTCATCAATTTCGTTACATGGCTGCCATCCTTCGACACTGCTTATTAACCATGGGCCCTACTGAAGACAAAACTGAGGAGTTGCACAGGTGGGTAGAATTGCAGAAACCAATCTGCTTTGGAAGGTTTTGTTTGGAGTTTTTTGATAGGCAAAAAAGTACTTTGTCAAAAATCTAAAGTAGAAACCTGAGAAACAGCTTAATTTTGAGTAAAATACTGGTAATCTTTTTTGATGTAAACTGTTTGCCTGAAATATTGTTTAAGCATGTCCACTATTCGAGAGGGAAAGTGGCTGGTAAGACTGTTAGTTTTGATCAATAATAATGAAGGTGACCTTGTTGAAATCTTTCTGTGTGCGTATGTAGCTGAGAATGAAAATACATATGGAAGTTCTAGGGTAGCGCAAATTGAAGTGGAATGCAACTCCTATTATTTTGCACAGAAGCTGATGGAAAAAATGTGCTTGGAGAATTTCTGTATGGAACTTCTGCAGTTCTGATAGATTGGGATGGATATAACAAGTTGGTATTTTATTTCCAATAGTTTTAGGCTTTTTTATTAAAAGTAGGAATATCAGTTCCCTGCTAATAATACTTTTTTTTCCAAAGATGAGGGACTCATCTTGCAGTTTTAGGTGCATTGGGGTTTTTTTTCCTTAGTTCTGCACCCAGCTGTTACGCATTTACAGCCAATAATTCAGTCAAATTCAGAGTATTTTTAGTGAGGTGGTGGTTCGTTGTTCAGTGTTACTCTTTTTTTCTGTGACACCCTATTTTTATCCAACTAGGTCAGAGCCTGACACTCTGGTAGCTTCAAACACTATTCCGTGTTACCTCTCTGCAATGAAAGTTAGCGTTGCCATTTTCTTCAGTGATGTCTGTATATCTAAGCATTGGATCTTTTGAAGATCATCTTCTGAACTGGCAGTCTCCAGGAGGAGGGATATAGCTTTTCACACCCAGCAATCTTGAAAGTGTTAAATGAACTTGATTAAAGTCTTGGAAAGCTCTTAGAGATCAACAGTCTTAGTAGGTGAACACTAAAATCCTACATCAGAGCCTTTCACAGTCGGTGCAGACTAGTTTGGAATAATTTAAGATACCCCTGCAGTAGTTGCCATGACTAAAGTTAGTGCTGTGTCCTAAAAGGCAGTCTGTTTTCTCTTTGCTGCTCCTTATGGTGGGTGTTTTGTGCTCTCATCCTTCTTTAAGGGAGAGACTGGTGGGTTCCCCCCTACTGGGAAAATTGAAGAGGCTTGGATAAATTCAACAACTACAAGAAGACAGAGATTAGCCTTCGAGCATTTAAGTTTGTACATAGTCAGCAAGACTGTCTAATATGCTGGTGAATTATTCTACAGCTGATGCTCCTCCTGTGAAAATATCATCTGTTTTCTTGTCCAGGAATCTGACTAGTCTAATCACCTTGTAAAAATCGCTTATCTTGTGCTATTGCAATAGGATGTATATAGAATCATAGAATAGTTAGGGTTGGAAAGGACCTTAAGATCATCTAGTTCCAACCCCCCTGCCATGGACAGGGATTATGCAGGTCTTTTTGGTTTTAGCTTTTGCAAACACTTGCAGGTAAAATACAAAAAGGGCTTTACATACAGAATTAGGCAGCTTTAGAGAATACGTAGTACAGGTGTGATTTCTGTCCTCTTTAGTCAGAAGGGATGGTTTGTGTAGAGATGCTGCCAATGTGGACTTTACTGAGATGCCAAGTCAAGGCAAGGTTTCTCCATAATTCTGAGAGGGGGAAGCAGAAAAGAAATGAGAATGGTTATCATTGCCTGTGTCACTTCAGTTGTTTCCCCTTCTCCATCAGTGTCAGTGTGGCACTGCATCAGCCTTTCTGTTATGCTGGGAAAACAACTTTCTCCTTCTGTTAGCTACCCTCTGTAGCTAGTTTGTTTAGCTCAAGTTAATGGAAGAAAAAATGCAAGTATAGTATTGCTGCATGTAGTATTCCATCTTGATTTATGTCAAACTCAGCAGTTTTTAACATGCTAGAAGAGCACTGGGCAGATTTTGACTTTTGTGATACGGATATTTCAGCCCATTTGCAGAGCCTGATTTTTGTCCATTAATGCTGCAAGATGCAATAAAAGCTGAATAATTTAACATGTTTTTTCTGCCAAGACTATTCATCACAAGGCTGCTCTGGAATAGAAAAGGTATAGTTAGAAGTAATGCCCTTGCAAATCATCAGAGGGATCAGGAGCCTGGATCAGAGGGCCCCACTTCAGTCTCCTGATGTACTTGGTCAAGCAAAACTTTCATTCCTGATAGGAACTTCAATAATGAATGAGTAAACGTGTGTTAGCAGTCTGTTGCAGCATAGCTACAAAAGTGAGGCTGTGTTGTCATTTGGACTGTTTAGGATGCTGGACTCTGACCGTGCCATCTGTATTGCTAGAGATAAGGTGTGAGTTGGAGAGCAGAGTGCGACTTCTCACTTTGAGTTCCACCTGTAGCCTATCAGTAAGGCAATTATGAAAATAATGTTAAAAAGAAGGTAAAATATAAGCAGTGTTGAATGCAGAATGAACTTTATGAAGCATCAGGGAGCGTAAGTCTATTTCTTAGAATTGCGATCACTTGCACTTATGTAAGTTTGTAAATCTGCAGAATGTAAGACGCTTAAATGAAGGGGTCTGGCAGCCTGTTAAAGCACATTGTATGAATGCTTATGCTCTGGGTTGAATGCTTATGTTCTGAAGGTATAAGTTGAGGATTTATTTTATGTGAGCATCAAGTGTTGGATGCACGCCCTGAACTGCGATGTGCTGATTGTCAGTGTGGCTCTATTTCTAATAAATAAGAAGTTGCCTATAAAAATATCTTAACTAATTTAGTACCTGATATTGTTGTCATTATCATGATTCTGTCATGTCGTTACTTAATGTTCGAATATGAACGGCTTAAAGCACCACATATTGAGAGTAAGTGCCATTTTTGCCCACTAACAAGGTTTTAATCAAGGCATTCAGCAGCTCTAAATAGGCCTTTGCTTCTGAATTTGCATATCAGGAGGGGGCTGGGAGCATGAGTGGGTGGATGTCATGTCCTAGTGATTAATGATCTCTAGGAAGCCGAAAAGGGGAGAGTAATATACGCAGTATTTCTACCCCCTGGAGTAGGAATGCAAACACTATTGTGCAGATCTGTGCATAGTCACTGACTTCCTGGTAGCTGGAGAATTTCATACACTCCTCTACCACAAATAAAACTGTCAGTGGAGTGACAAAGATCAGAAAGCCAGGCTTCATTTATTGAAAAGAATAGCTCAGACACAGTGATCCAGAAAATTAATTTTGTAGGTGTTTGGGAACTTGGTTGTTTAATAAGAAACTGGTAAAAAGAGAACTTCTGATAAAAGTCCTGAAGCCACCAAATATTTGTTGAATTTCGTCTTGTTTCTGGCTATTCCTGAGTTATTGGAGAGGAATAACTTCCATGATAGAAAAGACATATCTTAAACAGGAATTAGAAACAAGACAAAGAGAAACAAGCTTTCCAAAAGTAGAAGGTGTCTGAATTTCAATTGCTAAAACAGAGATGGCACAATGTGGCACAGACACCCAGTCAGAGCAGACCAAAAACAGCACACTTGTTAGAAATCCTGCTATGTTTGATTGCCACAGTTTGCTTTTTCTTTCGCTAGTTCTTTGCTAGGATTATATTAATCGCATGGAAACTTAGGGCAGCTTCTAAGTAGGTGTGATTAAAAGTATTAAATTGTTTGAAAAGTTTTCTCTATTCTTGGAATGCTTTGCCAGTCTTTGAAATGCCAGTACTTGTTTCACTGACAGCTTTGAGGTCTGCACATGTAAGGTTAAATAGTTCGGTAGTATTTGTAAATATATCCATTTTTAAGTTTAGTTGGGCATCAGCAAGTAAATAATGGCAGAATTCTAATTTTTGCAGTGTTTGTGTAATTCAGCCCCATATTCAGGAAAAGTACAAACACAACTCTGTCTAATGAGAACAGATAAATAGCAAGCTCAAGGGATGTGTATGCACCATACAAGAGACCCTTGCAAAGTAAGTTCCTTCTTATTCCACTAAAGATGAAGGAGAGACCTTGTGGTCTAATTTAAATCACTTAATGGATATTTGGGAAGTGCTGTTCTTTGTGCTTCGTAGAATGCAGAGACTGTCAGTTACTGAAAGTAGTGCTCAGGAAATAAAGCTGGATCTTTTTTTAATGTGTTAAAAGTCTTCTGTGTTTCCAATGCACTACAAGCTAAGTAGAAGTGAAAATATTTTGAGGGACCTGAGAGATTACCACCATGATCCACTGTTACAGGAGGAGATGTTTTCTGTGGTGTACTTGGTCTCATTAATGATCATAACATGGGTGCATTGTAAAATGTTGTAAGTTTCAAGGAGGAAAATACTCTGACTGCTGCAAATCAATGTGAGAGTTCCCCCTGCCGTCCTGCTGTAATGCGCTGCTGGATGCTGTGCCTTATCTGTGGGATACAGGATACTGTGGGAGTTGGAAGTAGTAATGCACTGCTTCAGTATAGCTTTTGGAGCTTTTGTCTTTTTTGCTTGTTAGTTCTAAGATAATCCATTCCACCTTCCTTAAAATGCAGGGAGTAGAAAATAAAGCATTGTTTGAGTTGCAGAGCCTCTTTTCGATTGCAGTTGTACGGTTTAAGGTGAGTTGTACTCTGCTTTTAATTCTTTCTTCCAAATGAGTAATAATTATTTTGTTAAATCTGTTTCAGCAATGCAATCAATCTCTTAAGCAATGTTCCCGTTTCTTGCTTGGATGTTCTTATTAAGCCATCATCCCAGGAGGAAACAGATATAAAATACAATGGTATGAATATGGGAGCAATTCAGATTTTACTGGATTTCATGGAGAAGAGAATAGACAAGGTATGGGCTGCAAAGATTCTACACAATGGGGGCCTCTTTCATGAAAATGTAAAGTGCAAACATGTAGAGTTTCTTACAAACCTTTCAGACAGTATTTAGCACAAAGATAGATGTCCTGCTTCTAGACTGAAGCACCTCAAAATTGAGAGCAAATTCCTATTAATATCTGAAGCATATTCATGTATTAGGATGGACTTATGGCTCTTTGGTTGATAACCATGTAAAGTTCATGTCTTGGCTGTCATATAGGACTTTGTTGAAGGGTTCATAGGATTTGAAAAGGAAGATTTGCTCTTAAAAATGTTTTATCTGTATTTGGTTTTATTTTAGGGAAGCAGCTATAGAGAAGGTCTGACTCCAGTTCTCAGTTTATTAACTGAATGCTGCCGAACTCATAGGAATATCAGGAAGTTTATCAAAGCTCAGGTAAGTAAAATATTCATCAAAATTTGAATATTGTGATAAACTTTCTGAGGTTTGTACATCAGTGCAAGACACTGACACTTGAAGAGTACAAATGGTTTCGTATTAAGTACCCCCAAAGTTCTCTGCAGTAGTTTCCTTGTTAGGTGTCTTGACAACTGTCAGCTGTAGAAACAGTTTTTCAGTCATGTAAGTCAATAGATATTATGGCCTAAGTTCCACGATACATTTTGTAGAGCTGATAAATAATGATATTATGGGTATTTTAAGGCTGCGATCCTCTGACACAGGGGCAAAAAACTCAGTGAGGTCTGTCCCCTTACATCCAGCATACATATAAAAACGAAATCAGTGCATTTTATGAAACTTTGCAAAGCTGTGTGGTAGCCAGTGAGGCTGCAGGTGTTTTGATTGGTTCAGCTTGAGCTTTAGCTTGATCTTAGCAGGCATGAGTCATTGGAATTGAAGCTTCTGTACCACTATGTGTCAGCTGTTCTGTCAGATTAAAACTGTCCCTGAACAGAAGCACACTTCATCACTTCATCTTTTATGAGAGCTGTTTAGTACAGTGCAGACTGTGGGTAGGCTTTATACAGGAAAAAAGATGTCTATGCCATTGTTAAAGATCTAAAGGATCTCTGTGGCTTGGTGTTAGAGTATGGTGTTTTCTGTTTGTTTTGCTGTTTTTCCTGAAGTCAAACAGAAGTTAAAAGATGAGCAGGGAAAAGACAGCTTAAAACAGCTGAGAAATGTTCTTTTTCCTAAGCAGAGGTGATTTTCGGTTGCATCGTAGATCAAAGCTGTGCCTGAATTCAGAAATGGAGTTTATAATGGAAAAAAAGCATGTGTTTTCTGATTCTTTCATCTATACCAGAAAAGTGGTTTTCAGGAATTTAAGAAACTTGTTCTTGCTGTTTATTGTTTTTGCTTGCAGCAGTTCTTTCCTAGGATGCTCTTCTGATCTGTTAAATAAAATAAATAAGTAAATTGCAGAGCCAGATGTTCAGAAGTTAGGAAATGAAGTTGTCTGCGTGTTTTTACGACATCTTGGCATCAAGATGTCAGGATATAATTGCATGCTGTTTCCTACCACAGACTGCTGCCTCATATAGTGCACAGAATGGATGGATACTGCTAACTGCATGACTGGATGCTTGATATTTTGAATTACCCTCATTGTTAAATGTTGGCCTTAGGCTTTATTTATTGTGCACTATTCGAATTCTGATCTGAAGACAGAATGATTAATTTCCTCATGGACTGTCCCTATGACACTCATCACTGCATTAGTATTAGAGTACTCTGAAAACATTAATTCATTCTTACAGCACTCTGTGAAATAGCAGTCATGGTACTATCCCCATTGGGGAAAGTAAGCAGGGACAAAGTAAAATGTTTTTGCTAATTGTTTGAATACTTAGTTTGAAAAAGATGGGGTCTGTTTTTTTCAAAGTATTCAATAGTGTAGCATTCATTTGTTCAAGTATGGGTTCCCAGGCAGGCTGATTTCAGTAGTAATTGTGCAGTAATTTTGCACAGAACATGACATTTTACATTGGACACCCAGAAAAGAAAGGACCTGCAATTTCTTATGACAATTAGGGACATCTTTGGTTTCATTCCCTAGTAAAATACTGGAGTAAAACTATAGGAGTCTTCATATCATTAAATCTTTCATGTTATAGCCCAGGTTGGTTTGCAAATCATATCATATCCTTTGTGAAAAATTTCATACAGGTTTTGAGTCTGAAGGCATATGCACAAGGAGGCAGAAGTTAGGTTGCAAAACCAGCCATATTTCAAGCACCTCCTGTCCTTCTTCAGGGTTGAAGTTAATGATATTAATGACATTTGATGAGAAAATAGTGTGTTTGAGGAAATGTTAAAAACGCTTTCTCCAAAATTGTTCTGAAATTTAGCTTGAGCTTTCTGAAGAATGTTTTCTGGGAGAAGAACGTATTGCCTCTGTACATGCTGAGCCAATTTTTGAAATTCATGGTAGTAGAACTTGCAGTGTGATTTCTTTTCCTGCTTTTTCATCATAAGTTGATGTAACATTTCATCATAAGTAATATAACAATATTAATTGTTCTGTATAAATTACCCATCATGTTAACATTGTAAGTTTCCTTAAGCTGGTATTTTTAATGCTAATGCCAGATATCTGAGCAAAACAAAGAAACAAAGAACATTAGGTCATTGATGTCTGTTGGCCAACTATTTGGGAACAGTCATTGTGCTCTTAAACTCCTAATAGTTGTCTTTCTTTTAAAAGTCCGTGTTTGGGACTGAGTACTCTTCTGCCCAGGATGGCAGACCAGAAAGCCTGGGTTTACTAAGAAGCAAGAGTCATTACTAGAGCATGAAGCATAGTTGGGTTGATTTTATTTCTTCTTTTGAAGGAGCTGAGTTTACAGTATTTTCTTGTTCTGTTGACTGTTTCTGCAAGGATTGCCTAGGTATTGCCGTGCATGCTATGCTGATTTTCCTTTTTTTGTACTGCTAGGTATTACCTCCATTAAGAGATGTGTCAAATCGTCCAGAAGTCGGCACAACGGTGAGGAACAAGCTTGTGCGTCTTATGACACATGTTGACCTTGGAGTAAAGCAGATTGCAGCAGAATTTCTTTTCGTTCTTTGTAAAGAGAGAGGTAAAAATTTACTTTTTCTTCTCCCTTTTATATAAGGTCTTCTTGTAATTAGTGTATTTGCCTCTTGCTATAACGCTCAATTCTTGTAACGTTACACTGGTTTGGTTTTGTAGCTGATTATAGCTGAATGATCTTCTGTTTCACCCTTTGCAGTTGACAGCTTGTTAAAATATACAGGCTATGGTAACGCGGCAGGATTGCTGGCAGCAAGAGGCCTGTTAGCAGGAGGAAGAGGAGATCACTGGTACTCAGATGATGAAGATACAGATACAGAAGAATACAAATCTGCAAAGCCAAAGTATAGTATTGTTTTCAATTCTGCATATCCTGTTGCAGTTTAGATGTTTTGACATACTTTTACTGTTTTAACTTTTCCAGAGAGGCCAGTTTCATAATTACATGTTCTTGTATTAACTACTGCCTCCTTTTGACTTCATGATCTAATTATTGAGAAACTAGCCTCTGATAGTGACCATCATATAGTCATATATCTCCATGGGGCAGGGCTGGGGGGAGTCACTATGAGAATGATTTAACTTCAGTCTGAAAACCTATTTAACATTCAAGTGTGAAAAGAGATTTTTGAGCAAATTGTAGGAAAAAAACCCTGTAGTAACCAACTTAGCAAGGATGGCTTTTGCCCCAGATTTTCCAGGAACTCACATGAAGTTGCCAAACTACTGTTGTTTGTGGAGTATATCTCTGTAGCAGAGGAAATAAAGGTGTCAAGAGTGGCTAAGATTTTAAGCAAGACTTTGTAAAAAAGAAACAAACCAGTAGGTCCAGTTTCAGCCACTTGGATTACCTGGTATTAAAATTCTTCAAAGAATGGAGTAGATCCATAGAAGTCATGCATCAGGAATCCAGTATATGTGTTTGAAGGATTCAGTGATCAGATAGAAGCTCTGTCTGTTGATTTTTATTAATTGTATTTGATTTGGTGGTAGGGGTTTCAGTTTGTCATGTTACACCTGTGCTTTTAGTCAGGTTCTGAAATTGTCGATAGTGGGCATCTGAAGCATGTTGTTTTTCTGCTTTGCTCAGTTTTCACTGAATTACACAGACATGGTTAGGTGTATGATGGGGTTGTAGCTTACTGAAAGATTCTTATTAAGGAACATGAACAAAAGACAGGATTAAATGTGTAAGAAGGTACAGGAATTATATTGCTTCTGTGCTAAGAAAAGAACTCTAAAACATGAGGTTTCTTTTTATTTCTGAACTTCAGGGTTATTTTTTCCCCCACTTTTTTTGTCTCAGATCTTCTTTCAAAAGCCTAACGTCCAGTTACATGCATCTATTTAGTATATAATATCTATTTATTTAAAAGCTGACAATTAAATGAAATATTCAAGACAACTGTCAGTTGGTTTATGCATCTGATATGCTGTACTGCTCTTAAATGTTTCTGGTTTAACTGCTTGAAAAGAGAATTTGCCCTGAAAGTGTTCTTTAAAACTATTTCTCTGCTTTTTGCTACCATTTCTGTATAGCCATTCACTTGTTTTAACAGTGGAAATAAAACTGGCATCGTAAATTCTCAAAGTAAAGTTACCTTAATTTGGTTTGAGGAAAAACAAGCATGGGAGGGCAGTAGTCAACTAATTCAACAGATCTTCATGGATAAGAAAATCTAAATGGAACCTCTGTGTATTTTCAAAGTTAAGCCTGTACAGAGTTAGTTTCAAAGATGTATCTGTCACTCTGTTCCCCATCTATGTCATTATTTCTAATGGTATCATCATTATTTACCATCATTATTCCCTTGCTTTCAAACTGCTTGTATATGGGTTATAAATATAACAAGTACTAGTGGACTGCGTATTTCTGAGTAACAAGAAGTTAATACTATGAATCAACAAGATAATATCATGATTCATGAGAAAAGGCTACAAAAAAGGCATAAATATGAAGGTTGGCTCTTTGTAGTAAAAGCTTTGATGTGCAGTTCAGATAGTTTTAGTCTTGGTTGTTTCTGTTGGTGTGTTCGTCTTTCCACCTATCAAGAAGATAGAAAATTAACATATTTAGAAATGTAAACTGTCTTGTTTTTCCACCTCCAGCATTAACCTTATCACTGGTCATCTAGAAGAACCAATGCCCAATCCAATGGATGAAATGACAGAAGAACAAAAAGAATATGAAGCCATGAAGCTTGTCAACATGTTTGACAAACTTTCCAGGTATTGTATTATAGCCGCTTTTGAGGGTGGCAGCTTGTATCCTTGCTCTTTTCTGAGGTCTAGTGCTTCAAACTGGTGCTATAATCAACTTCTTTGCAGGATTAGGACCCATTTAACTGCAGAGAAAAATCTTTAGCACTTCAAAGAAAAGAGTAATATGTAACAGGACTTCAGAGGAAACCTGTTTTGGAGAGGATTGGACAGAATCAGGAAGATCTGGTGGAGAGGGAACCTGCCTCCTAAATGGATAGGCTAGTAAATGAAAAGAATCTCTTCTTTTAAAGTGTGGGACACAATCCAAGCCCAAGGCAAGTGTACTCATTTTCCTCAAGTCAATGAGCAGCATCTAGTCGTAACTACTTATGTCTGCTGCTTATATGAAGAACAAATATGGTGTGAAAATATTTCTCAACAGAAGCAATAAGTTTTATAATGGAGCAATTAAAAGGGAATTTACAGTTAAGAATTATTGTGGATTTATTAGAGTAGAGTAAGTGTGGGCTGGATTACAAATGAGCCTTTATAATTTATTTTAAATAACTAAGGTAATGCCATAAAATAAGATGGTACTTAATGTGGCATAAAGGTGTACATTATTAATACAGAAAGTTGATTTTTCTTTTATAGCTTTCTGTATACAAAAAGGGAACAGTCCTGTGCTGTTAACTATAGCTTTTCTTTTACCTCTTTGACTCAATATGCCTAGAATTTCCTGTTTTTTCTTCACCTGTACATGTAGCCATATTGGAGCAATTGCTTGTAGTTTGGTTTCTGTGTAAGCAGTTTTACATTCTTAAGGAACACTTAATGTAATGCTAATTTACCAATGAATTGAGCTGTAGGAATTTAGGTAAATATATTAGAGGATCATTCTTCAAATATGGGAAAACTCAGCAGCTGGAAATGTGTTTGTGTTTATGACAGTCTGTAGATAATCAAACAGGATCTGTTAAGAGAAATTAGCAAGCCAAGTATTTTTACATAGAATCATAGAATATCTCTATTAAAGATTAGGAATACAACAAAAGATGTGAGAATATGAATTTTATAATAGCTGACAAAGACTGAATTATAAGCAGGAGCGAAAGCAGGGGAGGATCTTGGAACAGCTAACCTGATACTGTCAGTGAAGTAATTGGATACTTTTTACACATTATTTGCATGGAAAACAAGTGTAGTATGTTACAGTCTTTTTAATAAAGAGAAGAAAATGCAGTGCACATGCAGTCTTCATTGAACTACTATGTAAAATGGGATGATTGCTATGTAAGCTGGAGAATTAAGATGCTGAGCATTAGGGGTACCACAATAAAATGACTAAATGGTCTAAAACTTTCTTAAAAGGAAGATTGAGACCAGAGACAAACTAAGACTGAAGACAAGTCTGTTGCTATCACTATAGCAGTTACACAAAAGTCCAAATGGCCTTACTGTAGCATAAGAGCCTTTTCAGTTTGGAGGCTTGGAGGCACCTGCTGTGTTGCCTGCTTCAAACTGACAATAACTAAGCAGCTGGTGCCCTGTGTCACTACTTACCCTCTGGGCCAGTAGCTTTACTTTCACCTTGGGCTTTCTGTGTCAGTTACATCCACCTGCAGTTTTGTCTATAGTATTTAGGCTGGAAACTCTTCAGGACTGGGACTCCTTTTGTTGCAAGGGGTTTTGTTTGGTTGGTTTTTAGTATAGTGATTACTGTGGGACAGTGCTGTTGATGTGACCCCTTTTTAGGTGCTGTGATAACATGAATAAAATCACTTGACTGTTCTTCCCACCCTTTTTGTTTACTGAAAATTGGGGGGTGAGGGGAAATGCTGGCAGGAAGGAAAAAGAAAAGAAGACTTTGTCTTGGGAGGCTGTGGGATGTTTTTAATGAATGTAATTGAGTGCAATTATAGGGTTTGCAGATGTTAAATAAAATGGGAAGCTGCCAGTCCTGTATACAAGAAGAAAGAGTTGTAACATGCTGATAGTAGTAGGAGTTCCTCTGTGCTTTTTGAATTGAACACTTCTGCCTCCAACTTGAGCCCTTTGGTGCTTGGAGTTTTCAGATACTTAAATCTACCAGTGGAATGCACTTTTTCCCTTGGTTTGCAACTTACAAATTTAAAGTGGAGCATAATCCTGGGTTTTGAATCTTGCTTTGAGGCAGACTGTTGGTGGCAGGTTTCCTACTCCTGCTGGTCTTTACTGTCATCAAAGGAGGGGACATACCATGAACTGAGCAGTTTCAGTTTGCTGCAGTGCTTTGCTTATAAAAGAGGAGGAAGTTGGACAGGGAACAAACAGCTCCTTCTTTTAATCATGAGTGAGTTTATGTATCTGTGCAACCTGAACAAGAGCTTAGAGTGAACTTGCATGATGTACGGCAAAACTGGTTTGCTTAGTACACTTGTATTGTCCCAGTAATGGAAGCTAAGCTTTGAAGAGCTAGCATGCTTTCTTTACTGGAGAAAGGTATGAAACAAAATGAAGGTGAAGGTCTGAGGAACTTGCTTTCCTTCCTGACTGATGAGGATTATCTGGCCAGTCTGTCACTGGGGTGTTCTAGATTTGGCTTTGACTGGCTCTGTGTTGGTTTTGAAATGTTATCTGATGACAGACTGAAGTCAGAAAGCAAATTTACAAAACACTACTACTTCATTGCGAAGTCATAGCCTGCATTAATGGCTGCTAACTGTTTACACTGTGCCCTTTGTTTAGGTTTATTGAAACTCTAAGTAGTAAAGTGGTATTTTTTCCCTTGTTCCATAAGATGCCAGTGGATTTTTGTTCTCTGGGTTTCTCTTCGTTTTCAGCACTGGCGCCGAAGAAGTGAAACTGGTTTGAGTTGATCTAAAACTAATGCATGCATTTGGGTATTTCAGGTCTTACTTCCAAATTGTTTCTGTTCTGTTAGGTTGTTGGTATTAGGCCTGTTCATGGAGTAGTTGACCATTGACAAGGCTAAATCAAAATTAATCACCTAGTTTTGTTTTATCAAAATACATGGAGGTAAGCTGAATATCGTTTGTGAACCCAATATATTACCATAGACTTGGGTTCTGCGAAAGCTTTTATAGAAATTAATATTTTGCTCAAATTCAGCTAGATGAGATTACTTTTTAAAATCATTATATAAAATTATAAGTGTAAATTAAGATGAACAATCTTGATACTGCAGCTCTTGGAGATGTAGATGTTACTTAGGTAGTTTGCTGGGCGCCTGAACTTGGCCCTGAATTAGCTCTATGGGCTTTGTCTGGAGTGAGGGCCGATATGACCTTGTTGATTCATTGAGAATTGTTTGGTGACTGTAAATCGGTGCCCTCTGTATGTGATGCACATCTTCCAGCTTTAAGAAACTCCTCAAATCTGCAAAAAGATTTAACTGAACCTTTCATTTTTGCAAAATATCAACTTAGCCACCTTAAATCAGTGTGGTACGGTATTCTGTCTGCTGATATAATGGATTATTTGAGATACTCCGTGTTAATTAAAATGTCTGGAAAAAATGCTAGCAGTTTTTTCTGTTATAAATGGTAGGTAGAATTATATATTAATTGACTAATTTAAAATGTCAGGATGCTTTTTCCAAGCCAACCTTGTATTAATAGCAAGAATCCTTTTGCTGATGAAATGGTCTCCAATTATCACGGCTTGGGTTTTGTTGTACATTGAACAGAAGTCAACAAAACGAGTATGTAAGAGAACCTGTCTAAATAAGCAACCATACTCATTAAAAACACAAAATTAATCATAGGATCAATGAAGAAGGCAATGTTACACAGGGGGTTTTTTTCCTCCTCTTTCTAGCCATAGAACAAAATAATGTTACATGAAAGGATCGGAACTATTATGTAGTACTCAATTATAAGGAGGAGAATAGGTCCCTAACATGCCATTTTATCAAAGGAGCAGACTGGTGTTTACATGGTGGCTGTTTGATTACTGACACTGTCATTAATTCTGTGTGTCAATACTGCCCTATAGCACATAAAGCAGACAAGAAAGAGTTATCCTTCAAAACAAGGGAATGATTTTTGAGTTGTTAAGCTAAATGGCAAGCAGGAAGCTAGAACTCCTATAGGTACATTTGAAGGGACTCTTGGGAGATCTGGAAGTGGAAGAAGAGAATGCATTTTATCAACTGTTTAATTATGGTGTGTTTCTAAGAACACTTGAATAGAATGTTTTGTTTGCATTAGAAAAATCAATGCTGCAAGAAGGTGTATTTGACTATATGAGAGGTCACATGAGGATGCTCAAATATTTCAAATATGCATAAATACGTACACCGTATACTTTTATATATCTTCATGAATACAGAAGTATTCCCACTGCCACCTACCGGGCTGAAGCAGTCTATTTTCTGCCCTATAGATGTACTGGAAACATCCAGTTTCTGGATAGTGGACTGTCTTCTGAGGCTATATCTACCAGTTTCTGGTGCTTTCCCTGCCACTTTGTATCTCACCTTAAATAGAATCTTAACTATGTACTACTTATGATACTATCACTCACCTTAGCGTATCCTCAGCTAACCCAAGTTGTCAAAGTTCAGTTGAGGTATCTCAGTGCTGAATGGGCAAAACTGCTGAGGCAGGCAGAGCTGAGACCATTTATTACCAGGTAAGGATCAGCTAACTTCAGTATGGTACTGAAGCGATGCCGTCTGCAATCCTATCTAAAATTCTGTTATTTAGCAGATAGTTGTTCCAAACTTCTAAAGCTAGCTTTGTAGGGAGTCCAAATCTTTTCAGCTGTTTGTCTCGCTCTGTATTTTTCCACTTTGAAAACCAGGAATAAGCCTGTGTGAAGTTCAGAGCTTTCAGTCATGTCTTCACTAGTGAAAGGATGCCATGTTTTATGCAATTTTAGGACTAGATTACAGTTAGGAAAAACCTAGGCTGATAACTGCTTCTCCTCCTACTTACTCTTTTGGTGGCCTAGAATATTTATGTCTTCATACACTTCAGTTTCACTGCATAGCATTTGTCTGAGGAAGGATGAATGGAGTTCATCCTTCTCTTACAGAGAGAACTTCTAAAGACTTGCAAAGCAGGAAGCTCCTGCAGGAACAGAGAGGTAATTGATAAATATCCGTGTTATTCTATGAAATCTGAGCTCAGCCTAGCTCATAGTTGAAGCCCAGAGAGAAGGCAGTCCATTGGGAATGAACCTCAAATGCACTACAGCATGATTCATAACGGTGCACTTTGAAATGAGTACAGTGAACTGAGAAACAGGCTTTTGAACATCACCAAAGATACAAATGTATGTCAGTGACTCAGACTTCTGCGTTACATTATCATGCAAAACGTATAACGTGTCATGCAAAAGACCCCCACAAAAACCACAGACCAGTACTTGTGCATATGGATGTCTTACCTATTACATCTGGTGTTCAGTGTCTCCCCAGATGACTCACCAGGAGAGTAAAACTTTGTGTCAGGTTCTGTAGTGAGTGTATCAGGATGTAAAAGGGAAGTAGCTGAGAAAGTGCTGTGTCTTTGAAATTGACAAATGGTGAGATAGGACTTCTTGACAATATTTACAGATAGGTTGTAAGGATCCCTACATGAGGAGAGGGAGGCCCCCACATAAGGGGACTTGGGACCATGTTTGTCTCTTTCCTTTTTCTTGAACTGTTTCTTTATCCTTTAGTAGCCATTATAATTTATTTATTACCAGTAATAAACTGTAAATGACTAGTTAATGACATGATTCTATGACTTTGGGCTACAGTAGTAAATGTTGCAGCTTAAGAATATATGTGGTGGTTCTTAAAACAAAAACCTAGGATCCTCTCAGCTTAGAAGTCAAGCAAAGGTGATTTTGTTCTTTGTAGCTAAGTTTTTACTTTTAGGACTTAAAAAATATGAGTAAGGACTTACCAGGGTATTCTCCAAAATATAAGTGTAATGGATCACTATTGAGGCTTGAACTTGAGTAAGTGACGCTGAAGAATTGTTGCAAGATTACAGATTTCAAAGGACAATTGGTTTATTTAAAAGCCAAAAAGGCCTTAGATGTATAGGGAATTTGTCCTGTGAAAAAAGCCTTTGGTATTAGATACAACTCCAAAGCCTGGGCTCTTCAGTATTGTCATTACAAACCTTACCTGTCCCCCCGCTTCCCACCCAGGCCTCTTTAGGCAAACCACAGCAGTTTCTCCAGGTCCAGTTTCTCATGTATTGAAATGCCACAGGCAGTGGGATTTGTGAGCTTATCACCGTAGTATCTGATTGCCACATCTGTGCAAATAGTCAGCATTTATCTTGCTAGTCTCTGCTCTTCCTGAGCAAAAAAGACTCTTGGAGACTTAATTTAACTGCTGCTTGACTGTACCATATCCAGTGTATGCATGCAATTCATAGAATCATAGAATAGTTAGGGTTGGAAAGGACCTGAAGATCGTCTAATTCTAATACCCCTGCTGTGAGCAAGAATGCCTCGCAGGAGACCTTGTCACCCAAGACTCTGTTGTGGCCTTTCTTGCTGTTCCGGCAGTGGTTGTGTTAAGGTTAGCTTGCCAGCTGTGTACAAGCAATTTCTGTCCCTTTTTTCAGCCAAGATAGTAGTGCAGACCAGGCAGAGAGCTGGTGAAGTGCCTTTGTTTCCCCATGGAGCGATGGAGTTGTATTGTTTGTGGCTCAGGAGGATGGTATATGTGTGTTAAACTGGCAGTTTTAGTGGGCTGCCTTTCAAGCAATGGGTAAATTGTCATCAGACCCCTACTCCTTTATTTAAGGTGACTCCTGAATATTTAGAGGTATTCTCCTTTTTTTTCTAGCAGAAAATCAAAATGTTATCTTTGCCCTTACAGCTTTTGCCATAATCCACATATAAATGAGGTGATAAAAAGTAAGGATTAAATAAATCTTTGCTAATACTTTTTGATTGGCTTAATCAATAATTAATCATTTCTTAAGATGAGGCTGTAGCTTGTGGAGTAGATATAATTGGATTAGCTGCTGAGAGGCCTTTGGAGCTTTGAAGAGATTAAAATGGCTGTCAATCCTGTAATTAAACTGCCACAAACAAAAGCAACAGTATTAGAATCAGTCAGCTTTTTTTTTAAATGAACCAACAAGTACTCACCCTTAATAGTGGTGTAGGCAGAGTCTGTTCTTGTAACTGATTGGTTTCCTTCAACGGAGTGAATATGTATCAAATCATTGGTTTAACTGCCGGGCACATATGGGCCAGAATGGCAGGTGAGATTTTAGGAAGAAATGGCTGTCAGGGAACTCTCAGAAGAAAAGCTAGTTTGTGTATCTAAAACAGGGAACCTGCTCCGTGTGTTGAGCCTATTAGGCACTGACTTTTCATGGTGTCTTTAATTGGCTAAGTAGGTTTGGCCTACATGAATGAAGTCTTTATCTATCCTGCTCTTCCCCTCCCACCTATTTTGGATGGTTTTTTGTTCCTCTTTCTTCAAAACAGAGGGCTTTAGCAGAAATAACTTCCTTTTAAAGGCTCATTATGCGCTAAAGCATATACTGTATGTGACTGTATTATACACGTGTGAATTGATATGTGTGCATATGCTAATATATATTCTTCTTTTAAATCTCTTACAGAGATGAGCTTATAAAACCAATGGGAGTGCGGCCGGATGGTACAATGGCTCCTTTGGAAGAAGCAGTCAGCCAGTACCATACCAACAAGCAAGACAGTTCAGATTCAGACTAAAGCATCACCTGCTTCGCTCTCAATTCTCCTCTAATCCACACATTTCCTTAGAGCCACAACATCTTTTATCTAGGCAATTTATCCTCACATTAGCCAGCATTACTTTAATTCTTTTATTATTGGGATATTTAAATATGGTATAATGTCTCAATTTTTATTATGTATGTTTAAAGAACATATCAATGTATTAGTTTATGGACTTTATTAATTTAAAACTAAACATATTTCAAAGGGATAAAAAGTGAAAGCCTACAATGTAAAATACAGTACAAACACTTTTTCAGTTTTCCAGAAACGTGTTTTCTGAACTCTGTAGGTTTTTCCGTTCTTGATATTTTATTTTTTTGTATTGTCTTGCCAGTCTTCTCCTTTATATAATTGTAATGAAAGAAGCGTGTTTGTTGAATGGCATTAGGAGCAGAGGGTGTTTAAACTTGGAAGTCTGACTGACCCTGTGAAGCTGCTTTAACTGATTTTTTTAAATGCCACTGGATTTCTTACTGCTACACACTTCTGTGGTTCAGCTGCTGCTTAGGATTTTACATATGTGTCAGTCACTGACTGCTGCTAAAATTACCTTTAAATTGGGAACAAGATGATATATGTCGTTTGTTCTACCTCCTCTCCCCTGTTAAGACCACATGAATATACCCTGCTTCCCATCTTCAGTTAAGTCTTCAGTTAAGTCTTCAGTTAAAAACATCCCTATTCAAAGCAGCATTCACGTATGTACACTTAAATGTTGCCATGAATGGGAGTGGACTAAAGTGAAGTACATGTGCGAGTGTTTTACTGAATTGGGGCCTACTTTTGGAGATTAACGGGAATGCCTCACTTGAAGGGAAGTCAAACTAATCAACAAAGAAATATTTCCTTTTAGGGAGAACTTAGGAAGCAATGGGATGGAGAATGGGAAGGTGGGAAGGAGAAGAAAGTGTCATCTTCTTTCAACTCTGTATTCTTTTAAAACAAAGATTAAAGTTTTAGACGTGCTGCACCACTGTTGTTGCCTGTTTGCCTGCTTGGTTTCTTCCTCTGTGCATTACTGAATGAAGTGTTCTTACAGCATGAATTCCATGAAGAATAATCCATGTCTAGTTTGTAATTTCTGGC
The DNA here is from genome assembly GCA_028858755.1 of Ara ararauna. Lineage (NCBI taxonomy): Eukaryota > Metazoa > Chordata > Aves > Psittaciformes > Psittacidae > Ara > Ara ararauna. Next base: position 92,571,579 of record CM054376.1, on the reverse strand, counting down.
TTTATTGGTTTGGGGTTTTTTTTATTAGAAGCAGACACATGCCATTCCTTCTGAACCTTTCAGAGGTTGGTGGTTTGTCTTTGCTTCCTGTGACTTGACACTGGTTCCCTGAACTAAAGGAGTTAGTATTTAAAGACCTTGTGAAGGGAGGACATGGTATGAAACCATGAAAACATGTTTCCCATGTGAGGAGCTTCCACAGATCTCCTTAGTCTCCTGAAATGACTTAAGAAGAAATAATATAGAAGTCCTCTCAGAAGTCAGGTTTGTTTTCCCAAAGGACACTGTCCAGCTGTAGTTACGACCTTTTTTTTTTGGGGGGGTGATGGGAGGAAGGTGGACAAAAAACCCCAAACAAACAAAGAAACCCCAGGGAAACTTAGGGACATTGATTGTAAACATTTCTGTGTGCTGGGTCTCAGAAATGTAATGCTGGGTTTAGCATCATTCCCTGAGGACTTGGAGCTCAGTTGAGGCAAGCGTTAAGTGCACTGCAGGTGCAAAGACTTTGTGAACCCTCCCTGAGGAGCAAAAGTTCACCAGCTCTGTCAATGAGATACCGAGTGTTGCCTTGGCATCAGCTGAGGCCATTTCTTGGGGCTGGAAAAGCAGTTGCATATGGGTTGCTATAGAGAGACCTGTACAGAGCATGAAAAAGAGCAAAATCTCCATTTGTTGCTTCACAAGTTGTAGAATATGCTTCTACAGTTAGCTGGCTAAAGAGATGAATAGAACAGTCATGGCTCCAGGGATTTCATTACAGATGGTATAGCGTGAGGCTTTTGTGGTCTGGCTCCTGGCAATTGCAACAAGGCAACAATAGTTGCAATAAACAGTTCTTCTGTTTAGTTTATCTTGGAAATTACATGCTCATAGTAGGTTTTACAGACATGGGATGCTGCTTCAATTAGAAAGACCAAGCATAGGAGTTTCTTCCTGAATGCCCTAGCTCAAGAGTGATTCTCATAATTGGGTTGCCTGTAGTGTGAGTTGATATGTTAAATTAATAGCTCCCACTAGTGCAGCATCCTTAAGCATCCCTTGCTCCAAATGACAGTTTGTGGAAGGGGTGCTGTGAGATTTTTGCTTTGTCTTTGAAGCATAACATAGGTCCATCCTTAGCTGGAGATCTGGGAAAATCTTGGGACAAAGTTCCTCCAACACAGCAGTGCATCTGCTTCCTTGTGTGATGTTTGCTCTTAAAAGTAACCATGCGTGTGTTAAGATGGATGGGAGTCTGGAGAAAAGTAAAATGAGTATTTGGTGGTTTAACAAAAAAAAAAAAAAAAAAAAAAAGTAAAGTCTTCCTTAAATTCTTTGCTGAGAAATTATGATTTGCTCCTGTGTTTATTTTCAAAGGTGAACCTCCAAAAGTGGAGGCAACTGAACCCTATTTAAACCAACAAATGGAGCAGTGAGCCCAGTCAGATTTGGGAATGCTTTCTCTTTCCTCCCCAGCCGAGCACAGAGGTGCTGCTTCCGCACTGGAAAAAGTGTCTGAAGTTCCTGTCTGAGGGGACCATATGAATCTGCTGCAAAGATCAACATTTGGATGCCTGGCAGTCACAAGCCTGCGGAGCAATGAAAGGTTTGCTGCCTCTGCTCTGTATGGGCTATTCTGTATTATACGAAATAATGATATTTGATTATATAGATATGTTTCCATTTTTCCTCCAAAACACTCTAGTACAGTTGACTAAGAAAATGCTGTAATCAGAAAAAGGAACTCTTCTGAGTAAAATGTCAATAGATTTACTGGTGGGTTACTGAGATGTGTACCTTTCATCCCCTAAAAGCCTTTCACAGTCAGTCCCACATAGGAAAACTTGTGTTTCAGTCTTTGTTTTGGCATCAACAGTCCGAAGTACCACAGTTCTCATTATAGCTCATCAATGATTTGGAAGCTTTGTTTTTTTGTTTCCCATTAGAGTTAGGAAACAAAAGATGATGGGGAATTGCTGAAATTTGTCAGGATACTTTGTTCTTTCAAAAGATAATGCAGACACATTTGTTTAAATGTTCATGAGAATGTCCTGGCAGGTATTCCCAAATGCTAATTGAAACTTCATGTGCCCCAGAAGTGGTTTTCAGGAAAAAGGGATGTTTACAAGCTGTTAAAAATGTTGTCACTAGAAAATTAGCAGAACTTTAAAGAAATCTGCCAAAGAGAAAAACAGCATTAGCTTCAATGTTCTGAATAAACAACATTGCTGTATGTGAGTGTGGCCAAAAGCTTTGACCCTCTGTCTGGAGTTTTCCAAGTACCTGAAAGTCTCCAATGGCTTAAAGCAACCCCAATCAATTAAATCTAAAAGAGAGAAAGAAATTAGGTTACAATATATTTCTCTTATAGCTCTTCAAGCAATAATTTTCTTCTACCTGAGTGAAAAACTGGTTGTCAAAGGGGGCTTTAAGGAAGGGAATATTACAATGAAGCTGTCGTATTAGTTGGTTGCCAAGCACCCTAGTCTGCACGAGGAAAGTAAACCCCAAAGTATACAAGATCCCAAATCTCCTGAAGGAGCATTCCACAACATTGTACTTCACCTTATTACCACAAAACAGCTAATAAAATCCTGTGCTTTATTAAGACTGGCTGAGAAAAGACTGTTCCACTGTTCAAACAGTTGAGAGCCAGACTTTGCTAGTCTTTGATGAGCAGCAAGTTAAATAGCTGCGCAGGTCAGATTCTGTTCTGCTCAAGCATGCAAAAGTGATGACTTAGTAGCAGTGCAAAGATGCAGCTCACTTTCAGACAACAAAATTAAAAAGTATGATTTAATCCTGCAAATTAAAATCTTTAACATCTTAGTTACTTGGATGGCTCTGGCTCTCCTGAAAAGTGATAGGCAACATTCCTGGTTTCTTCATGCAAAAGCGTTTGCTCATCCTGAAGCTGGTTCTCTCCAAAATCCATGTTCTCACTCTGGTGATGCAATATTTAGACCAGGAATTTTGGGGGGAAGTGATGTCCTTTTAGCTTTGCCTTGTGTCACTCAGCTGGCTATGCCTGGGAATGCCAAAGCATCTCTCCGTGCTAGCCGAAGACCAGGCAGAAGAGCCTGGAAAGGTATGCTGTACCTCTTTCCTGACCTCTGCTGCTAGTCAGCTGCCTGAGGGTGACCTAAGGGCAGCAGAGGCCCTGCCTGACTGAGGTGAGACCTAGGCAGCCACCCTGCCTGTCTCCCTAATGCCTGTGGGTAACGGGGGCAGGCTCAAGGATACAGGGTGGCCTGGCAAACCGGAGAGACATGTGGGTGTGTGGCGTGGAAAATGGTGGTAATTGCCTGCTTGCACTAAAGCTGAGTGTTTTTCAGGGCTCCTCCTCTCAGCACCACCAACACTGTCTGCAGGTGCGCCCGGGTAATCCTCTGCTTTTATGTGTTACTTGGCTCTGTGGAAGGCTGTGCCTTTGTTAGCATCTTGCCTTTGGTTGCAAGGATCAGTAATGCTTTGCGTTCCTTTTTTGGAGGTGTGCCATACTTTCATGACTTGCTTTCCTTCTTGAGAGTGAGCACCTTTTCCTTTGTATAAGTGAGGATGAGGAAGAGGGAGTCCCACAAGAAGGGACCAAACTCATTTGTTTGGAAGTAGAAGCAGCTACTTCTCCTGTCTATGCAGCAGGAGCCACTTTCAATTCCACCATAAGACACCTCTGAGGACCAGGCCGTCCCATCTCAGTGTCCTCTGTCCAGGCTTGAGAACAGTAGATGCAGTCTTACAGATGGGAGAAAAGAAAATCTCCCCAAACCTGCCTATTGCCACAACTCGTCCAACAGTATCATGTGACAGTGCATGGCTCAGGTCAGCACCCTCTCCTGGCTGGGAGCTGCAGGGTCCAGTAGGATCAAATAAGCTCCTTGAGCATACCAGCTTTCTCTAGAGCAGCATGAGCACAGATTACTGAACTGCTGACGTGCCTGGGAATCGATCCCTCCGACAGCATGCCAATCTCTGTGGGGTACCCAGGCAGGCTTTTAGAGGTTGGTGGGGAAGGAATTATTCAGACCACCCATCTTTGCTGGCTAAATTACCCGGATAGTCTCTTCAAACTCCTTCTCCAGTCACGGATGAGAGAGAGGACAATTCAGAGTAAGGCTAATTTGGGTGCACTGAATGACCCTCTGCAGGAGCTTTGCTTTCCTTCCCTCGACTTACAGAGGGAGCCTGGAGAGACCAGCTGGTTACATTTAACTGCTAAATTGGTTGCCAAAAGATGGGTGGTGAGAATTCCTTCCCGTTTCCACTTTGCCATGGACCACACTCTTCCCAGAGCAAGATGCTTGGTTCCTCTCGCCTGAAAATTCAGAGGGCTCAATGCAATAGGGTACAGGCCTGGAGGAACCATGACAAGACAAATCACAACAGTTGATAGGTACTGTACAATATTGTGTGTAGTATTGCATAGACTTTTGCTTAAATAGATCCCTTAAAGCACCTTTGCTTTTGGGAGCCTGTTTAACAACTTGCCTTAGTATAAGCCAAGTTTTACATGTGTTTTGAAATTTGAAAAGCAAAGTGCAACCTCGAGCAAAAATTGTAATTGGGGAGGTACAGGTAAGAGGGAGAAAAGACTTAAGAGTTCTCCCCAGATGTTACAGATGGAGAGGAAGGTGAAGCCATCCAAAATAAACCCTGCTGAGATTGCCCCTTCCTCTGTGTCTGATAAACCCACTACAAATTAAAACAAAAGCAGGCTTCAGGGCTTCTGTAAGCCCTCTTTTACCTTTTAGAGCTCATAACAGATGCTGACTGTGGGTGTTAGTCCTCATCCAATCAAAAAGATCAATTCTTCCTTCTGGAAGTTTGAAATAGAGGATTCTACCATATATAAAAGTCAGCAAGTGTAAGAATCCAAACCTGAATCTACCAGGATTGTAAGGCTTCAGGGTTATTTTATGTGCAAGAAGGGATCTTGCCTGGTAAATCACAGTGCTGCAGCACATCACACTTCCAAAGGCATTTGGAAAAACAGTAGTTTGCTTTTTTCCCCCTTTTTGAGAAGCGAGTAGTGCCTGCCTGTATTCCCTCCTGTTTGCTCAGTGCCTGAATGTTCATAACACCCTGTTGGGGAGGAATAATTCCTGGCCAAGTTGTAAAACACACTTATAAGTAGATGGGAAAAGCATGAACAGAGCTGCACGGAAAACAAAACTGCCAGGAACAAGATCTTGTTTTGCATGCTTCTCACTGTTGTATTTTTGCCCCAAATTAGCATATTTTAAAGCCAAGCCTCTAACAAAAAACAACCCCAAAAAATCCTGCTATCTGCCCGAACCGTTCTCAAGCTTTGAACTTTTCCATCCTTCCTATTGATTATGGCCAAGTGACCCATATTTAAAAAGCATTTACACTAAAATTATAGCACTTTCTTTTGTGCTGCCGCCTCTCCCAGTGAAAAGCGAAGATGTTTTAAAATTGTCACTTTTCGACAGAGGTAATGGCTGTAATATATTTAGTCTCTTCCCCCTTGTTGTGCTTAAAATGGCTATGCTAATAAAGGGCACAGCTGTCGATACTTTATGGCCTGCTGGGGGGAAGAGGGGGAATGAAGGCAAAAACCAGATTGACTGTGTGTCAACAAATGCAGCTGGGAAAGGGAAAAAGAAGCCCCTTGAAGGCCCCTGCAACTTAAAGTCCAAGATAAATGATGTCCCTATGCTTTAAAAAAAAAAAAAAATGGAGGTTGGAATTCAATAAAGGGAAACTGAAAAGGAAACTGCTTAAAACTGAAAGCCTTTTCTCTGGCTCTAGACAGCTTACAAGAGAAATGAGCAAAACTGACCACAGAAAAGAGGGTGAGCGGCCAAGAAAGAAAACAAAAGCCTATCCTGGAAAATATATTGCGTCAATGCATTATCTGAAGTGCATTATCACCAGCGGGCGGGGAGCATACAGTTTAATGGAGATCGCACAACTTAGACACGCCGCTGCCTTTTGGGGCGTGGGCTGCTTTGTGCCCGGGGAGGGGAAAGGGGAGCTGTAATTATTCATAACAAATAAATAAGGCCGGGAATAAGATGGCCGGTGGGATGATCCCTGAGGAGCAGGGGCCCCTGCAGCTCCTGCCCTTCACAGTGATGCCTGCTGTGCCCTACTTCAAGGGGATTTTTCCACCTCTCTGGCCTCTGGGTGGAATAAGATGGTGCTTCTGCCCTTCCTGGGCACAGCAGCTGTAGGAGGAAGCGCCATTTTGTGTGCTGTGAGCTGCAGCGAGCCAGGCCCAGGTGGCCACACAATATGGCCACCTGCACCACCAACAAACAAAGCCACCAGAGCCCAGTGGCTCTACACAAGCCCTGGGGTGGGTTAAGTGGTGGGAGCCATGTCCCAGCAGGCTTGGGATTGCAGAGGAAGAAGGGCTGTTGCCATCAGGGAGCCCTGCGGGTAATGGAGGCTCATCCTCTCCAGAGACGGTATACCCCAAGGATGTAAAGTGGTTGCTGCGATTGGGGTGGGTTTGTTATTCCTTAACTAATGGCCTGTATTTTTTTGTGTATGATAGGACCTCGCTCTACCCTTCAGATAGAAATGACCCCTCAAATGCCCAGCTGGAAGGTGGAAAACCCTCAGGCTGTCACAGCAAGGGCCTGCAGCAGGTCCTGCCCTGCCAGCCATGGGCCACCCGGGCACACCATGGGAGCCTTCCTGAAGCACAGTGAGAGGAGCAACAGCACTGTAAGAGGCATAGGGATGGGGAGCTTGAACTGCTGTAGTAAGGAAATGGCAATATTGGGCGCAAAGCTGCAAGAATAAGGCTGTTTTTCATTTCTTAGGTCATGATGCAGCTTGTTTGTGTGGAGGCAAACCCATAATTGAATAATGAGTGACAAGGAGCCATTTGTTCATTGTCATTTCTTGGACAGCTATGGCAGATGAGGACAGATTTTCCCAGCCTAAGGCAAAATGGCTTTGTAAGTATGTCAAGAGTATAGGTAGGGCTGCATCGGTGCCATCTTAGCTCCTATATCTGAGAACCAGGGTCCAGACATTCCTTCTACCTGTTTTGGGCCTGAAAAGAGGCTTTCTGGGAAATAAATGCTTGGCAGCAGGAGAACCTAGGAGAGCCAGTCAGCCTGGGAATAATCTCCGCTTTGGGAGGGTGGAGAGGTGCAGTCCGGGGTGGGATGTCCTGCTCTTCTCTTCCACCTTCCCACATCTGCCATTCCACACCGCTTTTTCAAGGCCTTTTTTGCCCGGTTGGTTGCTCCCATTCAAAAACATTTGGAAAAGGTAGTCAGGTAAAGAAAAAAGGATGATCTGTTTTCTCATTTTCCCAATTTGTGTGTGTGTGTTCTTTTTAACCTCTGCAAATTCTCTAAGAATGGGAGGAAGGAAAAATAAGTAACCAAAGACAAAGCAAAATTAGGAAAACAGCAAAAATTCTGAAATGAAACAAAACAGTCATGTCAATTTTCTACTAAAACAGCAAACACTAAAATGGCACAGAAAGTTCTCATTTCCTTCTGTAATTGTTTGGAAGAGTTTTAGAAAGCCATAATTTTTACTATCCCTGCTAGATTTCACTTGGTAAAGCCCTTGCACCAGTAGAGGTCAATACCTCCCATAGTTTCTATGTCTGTGGGATAAGTGGTTTGGCTTTGCTTTTCTTTAGAGAAGAGTGGAGTTTGGTGTGGCTGATGTGCAAAAGCTAAAACTAAAAGGTAGCTGTGCCCAAGGACAGAAGAGGTAAGAGATCCCCTGCCTGCACTTTGGTATCTCTGATGCTGCCCTGTTTTGACTTTGGGAAGCAAACTTCCTTGCCTGTGATGCTGACTCCCAGTGTGAGCCCCACTGCCTCTTTGTAGCCCCACTACACCACTTTGTAGTTGACAGATGAAAATAAATGGAGATAAGCAAGAGAAAAATACCTGAACTCTGAGTATGTGATACAACAGAGATGTCCACTGATGTGAGTTCATATGGTTTTACAGAGGTTCCCCTGAAGCTTGGTTAAAGGTGGAAATGCACAGTCCAAGTTTAAGTAAGAAGTAATGTTAGGAGAAAAAGTAATGCTAAAGTTGCTGCAGTGCATACAGCGTGACTGTAAGCAGCTCAGCAGTATCTGAGCTGTAATTTCTGTTAGAGAACATCGTCCAAAGGAAAATGCCTAACAGGTTCCTGGAAGATCTGTGTCCCTGGGGACTTTCCAATTTGGAAAACAACCTGAAAGTGCTGGAAATAGCACAGAGATGGTGTGTAATAGTCAAAGCCAATGAGTTACCCAGAGGCTCCATAATCCCTGCACAGGGAATGTGGGAAAGTACCGTTAGCCATAAGGAGTTGATCCCCTTCGTGTAGTGCTGGGGAGACCATGACTGTGGCCAGCTTCAGTGCCCATAACCACGTATGTGCAGAGGCCTGAAAAGCCCAGTGAGATGATTTACAATCATGCTGCTTAGCACACCCAGGGGAAGGCAAAGAGGAGGCTGTGTAGGAGCCAGAACAGATGGGTTTTGTAATTTCCTTTTGCAGCCCACCACAATTTTCCAGGGGAGCTGCAATCCCGGGATAGCGGCTGTTGAGCTCATAGACTTGCTTTGTTTAATTGTCATTCACAAACTGTTTAATAGGAGCCCGGAGACCCTAGGAATCATGAAGAGCCAGAGGCTGACAACCACCAAATATCTCTGCAGGAAGAAGGTATGTAAAACTTTGATTTGTTTAGTGGAACTGAAAGAAAGACCTGGAATGATATTTTATGTGCATAATTGGGCATTGAAGAAACAGACTGTGAGGTCTGGTGGGCTTGCTGTCACCTGAAGCTCTTTGGTTGGTCAGCTCACCTTCAAACCTGGACAGCCAGGCTGGCTGCTCCCACTGGTGTTTCAAGTGCTATTGGGGTTCTGCAGGCCCTCAAAACATCTGTGCTTTGTACCAGTTACTTGTAATGCAGGTCTTCATGTCAAAGCCTTTTAGTGTCTCCCATAGTCCTTTTAAACAAAAAATTCCCACCAAGCAACAGGACAATTTTTACCTCTTGTTTTTAATATTAATTTAAACTTCAGGCACCTTTGCACGCTGTCCTCAGTGCTCGGTTTGTCAGTTTTAATGCTTAACGGGTTTTGCATGCACGAGCAGAGGGTTTTTCTCAACAATTTGATAATTGTTTCATCCTTCTAATAACCTGCTTTCTGATCACATCATCACTGTTTATAGGTACATGTGTGTTTCCATCCTTTGCTTATGTCCCTTCTAGTAGCTTTTGAACCTGCTGGCCAGTCTAAAACTTATCTGTCAGCACAGTGAAGGTGTTAGAGATATGACACTCCCAATTGTTTAATGAAAATCTGCCCTAGAAGAAAAGAGAGGTGCAAACCGGGCCCCCTCTGAAGGAAAGGCTGTAGTACATGCTTGCACTTTGCTGGAGGATTTGCCATGTAAATGCCCCAGTTCAGTTAGCTGCTAGGTCCCCATCAAATGCACATCTGCAGGAGGCCAGATGTTAACCCTTCCAACACACCATGGCAGTTCTGCCATACTGCCTCTCCAATCCTTTTCTTCTCCCTTCCCCTTCTCTCCCACGGATAGCTCCTGGCTATACCTGGCCAGCTGATGTTTAGAGGCGAGCTTAGGGATGCTTAGGGGACATTTAGGTGATGTGTTAGAGCTCAGACCTGCATCAAAGGTAAGCATCCTTTTGCTTTGCCACCCCAGAGAGCAACTTATCCCAGCTGTGAGAGCCAACTCAGTCACTCTCCGGGGGTGCCTGTCTCTCCACTGACTCCAGAGCAACCTGCAGTGGATCAGACACCTATTTTTCAGACAATTAAATTCTTGAGTTTCATTTTCATACTGCCTTTAATCCAGATAGTTAACTCCTGATACCTGCTCTCAGCAGATGTGTTTTTCCAGGGGAATAAGGCTCTTTTGCCTCCCTGGTACCCCTGAGCTCTCTGTTGAGGTGTGAGATGCTACAGCCAAGGAGCCCACAGTGACTGTGCCACCCTTGCCCACACGGTGACTGCAGCCATCCTGTGTTTCTGACTGGGAAGGGGGCTCCCACACAGCTGAACACCACGCACACCCACACGTGCATGCCCATGTGTATTTTTAGCTCTGCTGCCAACACTAGGGAGTGAGTTAGGTGATGGCTGAAAGAGGTGGATTTGGTCCAGGCTTGTGTCTCTACCACAAACCCAGGCTGTGTTCAGCACTGGGCAGGCTCTTCAGCCCTCAGCATGCCCTTAGGTGAGTACACAGCAGCTGCTGGAGTAATTTGCAGTGTGAATAACTGCAGAGCAAATCTCCAAATTACCTTCTGCTTGCAGATCCCTGTACTACTCCAAATGAATCTGAGCACATTTAGAGGACAGGACGTTGTAGTACAGGATCCTGGCACGGTGAAAGGATTTTATCCAAGCATTTGAGAGAGTCAGAAAGCCAGATGGATCCTGACAGGAGGGACAGCGGTGCAAAGCCTTTACTGAGTTTCTGATGTTCAGAAATCTTCCTAGCAACTCCTGTGTGATGAATGCTTTGTGGAGAAACTCCATAAAAATACCAGAAGTATAAGTTATGCAAGAAGATGTTTGGGATGACAAAGGAGACCTTGCAAATAGGACTGTGAGGCATTTGCATGTAAAGAAAATACCCTCAAAATCTGAAAATTTGCAGCTTCTTTCAGCTGCAACCTAAACTTTGTGCTGAGTTAAATCTCCCCAGCCCCGGGCTGATCCCTGTAGCCCCTCCAGGGTTTTCAATGCATCCAACAATGAAAGTGAAATCCAATCCCATCCAATTAGAGAAAAATGAATGGCTCATCTACAATAAATGGGCTCTGAATAACAATAAGCCAACAAGAGAGCAATGAACTGGAGACAGAGTACAATCTTCCTGAATGTTAATCGGCAACTAACTCCACAAGCTTCTTAGAAGTGGAAAGAATTGGAGGAAAATAGATTAGGGAAGCTTTAGAGCACATTGCCTTTTAACTGCTTAGGCCTCACATTTTTACCTAAATACAAGAATGTTTCTAATGCTGCCTTGTGCAGGGCAAGGGGGGGCAGGGTATGTGTGTGATGGGGGTGTTCTCAAAGTTAAATGTTTTCAGTTTATCTATAAGTTGACATGGTATGTCCTACTGTATACCCTCTACTATGATTTCATGGGTTTATTTATTCAAAAGTCCCTTTTAAAAATGACTAAGTAAAAGGTCATGAGCCTTGAAAAATATTTTCTCTAGATCTGAGGATTTGGGGGATGAGGCTGAATGAATCCAGAAGTCAGCCTAAGACTGAAGAGGAGCTGGAGAGGTGAAAGAGATAAGAAAGGATAAGGAAAACTGCATTTCAGCAGCTGAAGCACTGTCTGTGCCCAGCAGGTTCCCCTGATGCTGGCACGCTTTCTGGTGCCACATAGACACCTTCTCATGCTCTCAAGGCTGATACTACCCAAAATGCCCATAGAGCAGCGCAGCTGCTTCTTTCCACTGCCTTCAGCCCCACGGGTAGTTTTTCTAAAGCCAGGGAAGATCCTGACCCATCACTAAGAGAAGCCCCAACAGCCATGCACACTCCATATTCAAGGCAACCACGTCTCACCAAAGTCAGCTGTGTGGCCATTCTCTCTATTTACCCTATTAATTTCCTAATTATGTTTTTTCCCCTCCAGACAGGCTGAGAGGTTATTCAGCTGTAACCAGCACTGCCATCCCCTCCTGCCTACTTTCACCCACAGGAGCTCAGCTCAAAGGCCATGGAGTCCCACTGGCCAGTGTGAGCATTGGATCAGCCCACATTAGGTAAGAGCACATTCACTGCAGCCTGGGCACCTGCTTTGGCCATGGTGATGGAGGGTGAAGAAATGTGTCAGTCCTCTGTGAAGAGAAGTGCTCCTGCGCTGGTGATACGCAGTCATGGTGCTATGGCAAAAGAGAGCATATGGTGAGGTCCAGCAGCCTCACAGTTTTCCTTACTGTGGAGAGTTTGCACCTTCCTGGTTATCAGTGAAAATGTTGGGTTTGACAATCCTAGTATCTATAACAACATATATAATGTATGTATATACATATACACACGCACAAGCTATCCCTGCTCACTCCTGAAGGAATCTATCAGGAAATTTCTTGCAGAAATCATGAAAGTAAAAGACATCCAGAAAGTAATGGTGTGAGGGGAAGGTGCCATCACTGGCTTTGAAAAAGCCCTGGAGATGTGACGCATGGCAACACATGCTGTGATGCCCAGATTTGCAAAGAGGCTGAGGTGACGTGTTCCCATCCACACCAAGGAGGTCTAATGCCTGTGAGGGTGCTCTGCATGCACACTTTGTAGCCTGCCTATGCACATTCTTTGTGATGGCTCCCTGAGGAGAGGGCCCATTAGGGTGCTATTAAGCACCTGGGAGGGCTGCAGGGATGGCACATGTGGCTTTACTTTTCTCTGTTGGAGCTGAGCACTCAGCTTTCACATTCAGCTTGTGCTGCCAAGGCTGCTCTTTAGCTGTAGAAGGGAGGGCATGTCCCCGGGCAAACCTGAAGCTCTGGCTGAGGGCAGTGGGATGCAGTATGGTAGAAGGAGGTATGGTACTAATAGTGGCGGTCCTGAGCAAAGTGTCTTCTACAGCTCACCTATGTAGCTCAGGTATGCAACAGCTGCAGTGCAGGGGCCTTTAGAGAGTTAAGTGATCCCCACAACATGAATGCCAAATAAATAGAACAAGCAAAAAGAAAGGAATGGAGTAACTTCAAAGTCAAATGATAAAAAATATCGTTATAATTTATTCTGCCAGCAGGGTTATTGATGCAAATATGTTTCCTGTCTTGCCTTCCTTATCACAAAGGTCTTGCCAGAAATAGCTCCAAATTTGGTATCTTGTGGCCAAAAATGCTGGCAAACAGGTCCGTAGAAAACCAAAGTACTTTCTTTCTCTGTATGGCAAGATGGGAACGAAGAGCGGAGCCGTATCTTCCTTTCCTTCTCCTAATATGCTGTGCAAGCAAAGGGTTTCTTATTGTATTATTTCAGAGAAAAAAGAATTTGATAGGTGTCTAGATAAGTGGTAAGTAATATACATGCAGAGCTAAAGGGGATTTGGAAGGGATAATTATTCATTTGTTAAATAACAATTTGGTCTTGGCAGCATTAAAATAAATTTCCAAAGACCATTGTTTGTTTGAACAAAGAAGGGAAAGGAGCTGTTAGAAGCAGTTTACACAGTTCAAATATGAGGGGTTGTGTGCGTTAATAAGACCGGCGTTGGTGCTCAGCATGTAGCACAGAAAACACGTTTACTGTAGTGTGCTGGACACGCTTTGGCCAGCACTTAAGAATGGCATCACACCCTGCCAAAACTTCGCATTGAGAGCAATAAGTGCCAAGGGGAATTTGAAATTCCACAAATACATTTTTTCTTAGACTGTTGGACAAGGACAAGGCAGTAATAGTGGCCAGTAGAAACCCTTGGGTTTGACCATCTGGGGCAAAATACTGTTCAGTTCCTTTCCAGCAGCCTCAAGGCACCATCATCCTCCCCCTCATCTTCTCTCATTCCTTTAGAATAAAGGGAAGCATTTGCTGGAACCTCCCACCTTGTTTGGTTTCTTCACTTTGGTCATCACTAACTGCAACAGCGATTCTTTAGTTAGTTGGGGATTTTCAACACAACAGATTTGCCCTGCAAGTCCTGAGAAGAGTTAGGAGTGCCTTGCTCCCCAGATAAGGTGCAGTATCACATTTAGCTCAGGCCCAAGCATCCTAAAAGAAATAAAAATCTTAGCACTTGAGCCTTATTATGCAAGAACTGCATGGTTTTATGCTCTTTGTATTACAAAAAGGGCATGGCACCAACCAGTTAAATTGTTAGTTTATAAAACCATGTTCTGGTAACTTGATTTACTCGAAGCAGCACCATCTGTTCCTCATGGTTCTGCTGCTGGAGACCATGATACTGCTTACCTTACCGTAGCAACTTTGTAAGCTAGGGCTTAAAAGTTGCTAGTTATTGTGGAGGTTCACAGTGAAGGTACTACGTATGTTAAGGTGAGCAACTTTGATGAAAAAACAATTTTCTGTGAGAGTTTCAGAGTGGGCATTTTAATTTAGAAAAGCAATATCCTGAGAAAACAAATTCCCTTTTCATGGGTGCTCATCATGTTTTCATTTTTTGGAAGAAAGCAGAACCCTGTGACCATAACACCTCCAAAGAACCATAGTCCAAGGGCTGATGTCCTATTTCCTTTCGGTGCTGGACTACCTTTCCCATGAGGACCCACACCAGGCGTGCCTAGGAGGCTCCTGCCATGCTTTTTACACCATGGGCAGCAGTAGATGCCCAACAGATGGATGACCTTCTCCCAGTCGCGAGGGCTTCCTCACCAGGAACCTCAAAAACAGTGCTCACACTCCAGCCCTGAGGTAAGGTGGCTGTGGTTTGGAGACTTCGGGCTGCTCCATCCCTCTCCCTCATCCCAACTCCCAACCTCTCTTGTGCCTTCTGAGTGGCAGCCTGGCCTGCAGCAAGCTGGCTGAGATGTTGGCAGAAAAGCATTTCAAGAACTTGCTTACAGCAAAAAGCTAAGGCTTGCCAGGCTACAGGGAGGGCTCGCTGCTGAAATCTTTGCTCACGGCAAAAATCTCAGTGCCTTGGACTGATTTCCCTGCTCCAGCACCCATGGTGGGCTCTCCCAGATCCAAAGCATTTTGGCCTGTGGATCTTGCTTCTCTCTTCAGGTTACTTACCAATCTAAGGATGCCTATTTGCATATGTGACCCAACCTTGGCTGCCCCCACCACATCCACCAAAAATGCTTGAAAACGTAATTTAGGTGCCTCCATCAGCTGCATCTCTATTTGGAAACTAAAAGCCAAAACCCTGAGCCTTTACCCTTGTCTGGTCTTAGCCCCTTACTTTTACCTTCTTTACTAGGGATAGATTTGCCCTGTCATATTTTGTATTCCCAGCCTGCTGAAGAGGCTGATCCCCAGAGCAGAGAGCAAGGCTAGTGCTGCCCTGGCACTCTCCCAGCGCTGCTCCTGCCAGAGCTGCCTGAACAAAGTGCAATTTGAGGCTTGCTCTGGCTGCCCATGGCTTCCTGTGGGGATCTCTTCCATTTCTGAGACAAATCTGGCAAATTTTTGCTTTTTCCATCCTGACGTTTGTGGCTGTTCCCACATGAGAAGGGGCAATCCAGGGACTGAATGAGTTGGGTCCTGCAGGCTCCCAGCAGAGTGCTGAAGAACAGACACCTTTCCCTCAAGAAGTTTCACAGATGTTGCATGATTTCTGGGTTGATAATTAAGAGGTAATGGGATTAAACTCAAACAGGGGAAGTTCAGGTGACATATAAGGAAGAAGTTCTTTACTGTGAGGGTGGTAAGGCACTGGAACAGGTTGCCCAAAGTGGTAAATGCTCCATCCCTGGCAATGTTCAAGGACAGGTTGAATGGGGCTTTGGTGACATCGTTTAGTGGGACGTGTCTTTGCCCACTGGCAGTGGGATTGGAAGTGGATTATCTTAAGGTCCTTTCCAACCCAAACCAGTCTGTGAGTCTATGATACTATGACTAACTCATGCTACCTTAATCTACTTTTGCTCTCCTCTCCATGCATTATTGTCTGGGAAATCAAGGTGGGGGAAAGAGCATTCTGAATAAGGTAAAAATTGTGCCCAGGTAGTTCCTGGAGTGGAAGGTTGCTCAGAGGACTTTTCTAACCATATCTTTACTGACTCCAGGAGTATCAGTTGTCTGAAAGGGAGTGCTTACTGAGCAGTGTTTTGTTTATTAAGTAACGCTTTGAAAGAAGAAGCTGTTCTAGAATATCTGACTGGGTTGAGTCTAGTTCTGGCAGTGCTGAACTGTATTGTACACATGTGGACTCAAGTGGCCTCAGGAGGATGGGCAATACTGCTTTACCATGAGATCAGTTGTATTTGCCACAGTACCTATGTCCAGGAGAGAGTGGGATTTAATACAGCTTTCTCACTTCAGTTATCCTGCTGAAAAACATAGGCAGATCCCAATTTTTTGTGACCCCCAGAGGCTTTACAAAGGGAGTCAAGGCTCAAGCCAGAGCTGCAGGTGGCACTCTGGTTTGAGGTGTCCAACAGTCATTGCAGTATCCAGCTCCTTTTTGATCTTTGGGCACTCACGATCTCCCACATTTGTCTTATAAACCTATGTTGTTTAGATTCAGATTTATTCCTGATACTGCTTTTCAAAGCCTCTTGATAAACCTTTCTGCAATCAGCTTGCTTTCATCAGAGTGGTTGACTCTATTGTCAGTGCCAGATACTGTGTTCTCGTGGATTTTGTAGAGGAGCTCAGCTTTCTTGCCCCACGTTACATCCTGTGTGTCCATTCCCACCCCAAAATTCAGGAACTACCATAACGCTCCAGCACTCCTCCAGCATCACCATCAGCAGGAAGTCCAAATTCAGACTCACCTTTTGTGACCACAGCCCTCTGCCACATCTTTATTAGCTGTAGTGCTGCAGGAAGGACCATCTCAGGTCTGTCTTCATATGCACCTTTGCCCTACTCAACTGGCCTGAAAAAGAGAGATTTTAGAATATCTTTGCCTGGGCACAGCCAAGATGTAGTCTGCAGGCTCCTTGCTGAGGGGCTGCAGGCCTGCCACGTCCTTAGAGGCTGCCAGAGCATAGCACTGTTCATTTGAATTTGAATAAAGTAGTGAACTTTATTTTGAGCCCTAAAATTCAAATCAGGGTGCGATGAACACAGGCCCAGAGGATGTGAATTTAAAAGAAGAGCCACTGAGCTCTTTTTTTGAGCTGTTCACATTTCCCATCTCTCTGGTTTTATCATCTGGAGAGAAAACCCTGAAAAAAGAAACCTCTGTATTGACATATCTCCCTAAACATGGATGTCACTGAAAGATTTTCACCGACATTTTCCTGTGAGAGTGAAAAAGTGACTCCTTAAGCAATGTTCCCTTGTTTCCTTCTTCATCAGAATGCAATTTTGGTTAACACAGATGGGCTACCCGAACTGTCTTAGGTTAACAAAATATTTATATATAAATAAATAAAATTAATTAAAAAACTCAGGCTTAATCCCAAATCAGATGCTGGCAATTTGGGCAGAGTTATGTGGTTTTGGAAGCATGGTCAAAACTGAAAGTTATCTCAAAGTTTGCTCTAGGAAAACAGCTGCCACGTTTAGTAGACATAGTGAAAAATCCTCAATAATTTGATATATATAGAGAAAACCAGCTAGCCTGTCCCTGGAGTTATACAGGGCTCCAAATTGGCAAGGCTCACCAGGTAATCCTTTTTCAGCAGAGGCTTGCGGAGAAAAAGTCAAGCCAATGCAAGAATAGTAAAAACATTAATTATAGGCTTTCTCTCCCTGCAGAACACATGGGGTTTAATGCCTCTTGCAGGGATTTATCATCCGTGAGAATGTGGTTATTTTTTACTGCTCCTTCTTGCTCTTTTACTCATGCAATACTGGAGTTTTCCAAACATGATGCTCCACTCTCAAAGACTAAATCCTGAGTTGGTGGTAAAGGGGATAATGCAGCTAATTCGCTCTGCAGCTATACTGACTTGCACCAGCTGCAGCTCAGCCCTGTTATATTACCTAGGTACAGGGTGGAGCTATTCTTTATTCTTGTTTGATTTCAGTTTCAAGAATAAAACTGTCTTGCAAAGTGCATGTTTACAGATGAGTCAAAACCCATTATGCTGAAACTATTTAGTTGTAAGCAGGTTAGATCAACTTTCCTGTGATAAGAGCTCCTGATATTGGTGTTTCTTTCTTGTGCAAGCTTAAAACTTTACTTGCAAAATCTCCTTGTATTCCTTTGAACCCCCTTGGGAGATTAGGGAAAAAAAAATACTCCAGTTAACACTCCCTCATTTCATTTTTAAAGGTCATGCTTAGAGCTCGCAGTTGTTATAGGAGCTGTCCTCTATAAAGAAAAGTCTTAACTAGCCAGGCACAGACTTAACCTCACCATCGAAAAACTAACATTGTCACTAGGATATGGAGAAACCATGGTGAAGAACTAGCAACAGCTAGACCACGGCAGAATGAGCAGTCGGCATCTGCTCGGTGGGCCTTTATCATGCAGTGTTGTATGTACGATTCAAAATGCACAGAACGATTGTTGAAATGATGTAGACAAATTGACTCAAATTAGTTTAGCATGGGCCATGCAAAGTTTAAGCTTGTTGAGCCCAGATACATAGCAACAGCCTCTGCTTTGGAAGCCGTGCATTCGAAGCGCTAGCAGAGCAGTGTCATTCCGGTCCGGGCTTTGCTTTTGTGCCTGCTTGCCTCTTCTCTTTTAGTTTTGCCTGACTCTAGACAGTCTTGGCAGAAGCAATCCCTGCTGAAGACTACACTAGCACTGATAATTTTATAGAAGTACTTGTGAGCTTTAATGTCATTTTATACTTCCTTAATCTGTTGACTGTTACTTAATGACAAACAAATCCCCAAAGAACTGAGCGGGGGGAAGATTAAAAGGATTTTGAGATTGTGTTCTCTGCTTTCAGTCAAACTGTCCCAAATCCTGCCAGCACAATTCTCCAGTGCCCTATGACACCCCTCCCCAGACCACCAGGAGTGAGTTTCTTATTGTATTTACAGTAATCTAATTACAACAGTTCTTCAATTCACAGCCAGCTTTGGTATACAGACTTTAGCAAGAACCCTACTTTCAGTGCAGATTGCAAACTTTAATCTTTTAAACTAACACACTCACAGCACACCCCCCTCAAACGTTCTGAAATGCCTGTGTGAGCTGCTAAGACGTGTTCCCCCTCCCACGCCTGCCAACGCTTCTCTCGTCTTTCTGTTAAGGTTTCTTTTGTGACAATTTACTGCCTGAAGGTAATGCGAGAGTTCCTAAGAGATCATATTCTGTGAGGGTATAAAATGACTCTAAAAACAGGTTGCCTGCCAGAACATTACTTCAAAAAAAGATATTTTCCTAAATACATGTACTTCCCTTAAATTCTTTTTAATGTCTCTCTGTATTTCTGTATTTGAAGCAACAGCTATGGAGAGCAATTAAAGGCTGACCATTTTACTTAAAAATGAAATACAGTCTCAGCTTAAAAGCTGTCATTGCCCAAAATCATTTGATGCAAATCTTGAACCTGGTTAACTTTATTTAGAAGAAGCAGATGACAAAAGTAGACGAAGTTTGTACATAATAAAAATGTCAAGAAAATGAAGACAGAAAAGATTGTTTTATATGAAGCAAAATAGGAAATAAAAGTAGAAACCACAATAAATTAGCAAATGTGGACATTTTTAGTGTGTCATTGCAGCCATCTAGCTATATACACAAGTACTGCACTATTCAGTTTCTTTCCCATCACAGGTCTTCCACCTGCAGCTTTTACAGTAATACTGGGTTTACTCGTGCACATCTTCTGGAAGTTTGAGGGTGCTTTTCTCCTGTTCCAGTGTGGCATTTGACTCTGTGAGCTGTGCTAATCTCAAACTCACTAAAGTTAATAAAATCTTCACTTCCAAAGATATGAGGAATAATCTAGGTCAAACATTACTGTAAAACATAGGTCTCCCCCATTACCATGTCCTTTAGAAGATGTACAGAAGGCAAAAATACATGTACACTTGTATTTAATTACCAAGTGTTTCAAATCACCAGTTTGGCTTTTGGTATCTATTTCGTTGGTTTCTGTGAGGCTCATCAATCATTTTGCTTTCTAGTATGTACCAGCCTTCCTTCTCATGTCAGAATTGCTTTAATCCTTAATTTCTCCTGTTGAAATTTATTACTATGCAAGCTGAAATGAGCTGGACAGTCAAACCTCGGTTATTTCCTACTGTTTTCTGTGAATCTTGAAAGACGGGGAACATGGTAGTGCCTTTTCGGGTCTCACGTTCACTCTTGAAAAACTACTTCTAATGCACCTTTGTGCTGTTTTCCTCTGAGCAAGCTGGCCATGGTAATACTCAATAAATGAAGCAATTATTCAGTTTGTAAAATTTAGGTTTCTAGATAATGTTTGGTATGTAGCAGTTTCTTTCTGAAAGATCTAATTTACATTTTAATCTCTAGGATACACATATCTAATCCTCACAGTCCAGTAATTTATCAGGTTGGACAGTATAGAGGAAATGCACTTACCCCTATAAAATCAAAGCTCTTTACCGCTTTGCCAGTTTGGGAGATACTTTAGTGCGAGGTACTCTAGCTCTCCTAATAAAGGGAAAACGCTGCGTTGCTGCAGAATGAGGCGTGGAGCAGTGAAGCCCGAAGTGTACGAATGCCATCTACTGGCTTAATCACAAACCATGATCCAGCAACCGCTGGGGCTGTCTTGGAAGGCGAGTGCGTGTGGAGGCCCAGTTCTCATTTTGTGTACTGGCATGAGCCAGTCACATTATTCCATATCTAAACTCATGTCAATAGAAGAAGAATCAAGCTCAGATTATGTACTCCCAACCCGCCTTAATGTCTATGTCTGTGCTTGAGCATTGTGCTTATGTCATCAGGGTTTTGCTAGATTAGAAATAAAAGGAATATGCCCTTGCAGTTTTGCTGAATATTGTGTTGAGATGTACTAATCCTAATAGTATCCAATGGGTAAATTTATACCCATTAGATTATTTTATTGTTTTAAGTGCAGTGCTGCATGGGAAGGGTTCTGCACAGCAAAGGCAGCCTTAGCCCAGGTGATTTAACCTCTCTGGATTGGCAAACAGCTTCCCTTTTCAGGGCAACAACTTGGCCTGCCTCAGAAGGGAGTCAGGAGAGAACAAGCTGCCCAGGAACGCCTGGGGGTGAAACACAGAGAAACCCAAACGAGCACAGAGGAACCCACAGACCTCTAAATTCACAGGGCCTAAAAAATACCAATCATTGAATGGGCTTAATTTGCCTTCACCTGCCTCCTGGCTCCTGAGCTGCTAAGATTTACAGGCAACTCATTCTCTCTCGGCAGCATTGCTCCAGACACTCTAAGACGTCAGCACGGATGGAATAGCACTGACCAGGGCGTGTGATTTTATCTGTATAGAAATGGGAGTGATTTGGGTCCTTTTGCTTAAAAATATTACAGTGTTTTTAGAAAATATGCTTGCAGTTTATAATGAGAACTATCATATTGACATTTTACAAGTAGTCAGACCATTCTCTTTCTACATGTTTAATTCTCTTGGGTCTATGTATTAACAAATGCAGCATCTCCCTCACACTCCCCACAACACACAGTGTGGTGCACTGTATTGTTCCAAGGATGATCCATTCTTGTGAAGCTTTACCCATTCCACAGTTCTACTCAGAAAAAAAATCTTCTTTTTATTTTTTATCCTATATACTTCACGTTGTTCCCAAATGACCCCGGCCAAGCAAGCTGAGGAGGCTAGTCATTATTTAGAGCCCGAACTCTAAAAAAGGGACAGAGTCAACAGTGTAGCTAATGATGGGAAGTGCTTAATGATGGTTCAGTGATGGGTGGGATATGACTAATCAAGGGAAAAGGGTTGCAGAACTGCAAAGTCACTGAGTGCACTGCATGGCAGATAAAAACTCTCTAAGTCCTTGTAACCCCAAGCCCACAGCCCCCTTTTCATCCTCCCACTCCCTTTCCTGGTAGCACAGCAAGAATTTCCAAATCACCCATGGCAGGACCTTGCAAAGCCACAGCTAACATGGGAGTCCAGGCTGACCACACTCTCCACATTTGACACCCAGCCTCTGCCTGCTCTGCAGGATGCCAGAGTCATACTAGGATGTCCCCCTAAGCAAGGACAGCAATCCCATCACTTCTTCCCCCAAAACGGGTCTTGTGTCTTCTACAGATGAACTGCATTACAGGAGTGAGTCAGTGCAAGTATAATGTGCAAGTAATGAACTATACCATCATCATCCTTACCATCACTGTTGTTATTTTTATTCCTTTCTTGAAAAGAAAAAGGAATTAAAGGAAGTACAGGGCTTGATCACAAAAATGGGGAGGAGGAAAGAAACTATGTTCCATGTAGCACAGAATTTAGGTCTAGTTGTGTACAGGATTGTATTTGACAGTGTTCAGAGGGCTGGGTCCAGGATTTGTGAAACCACGTGGCTTCTGTTACTTTCGAATGTTCCTTTCATCCCCTCAGTAGACCAGCTATAGGTATGGAGCAATCAGGCAGAAGTCAGGCACATTAGAAAGCCACAGGGTCATGAAGTATTCACTTCTTAGCAGCATCAACATAATCTTGCTTCTTATTTGAAGTACATGATTTGTAGTTTGAAATTGAAAGTACTTTTCCTGAGTATTCCCACACCTGTTTTACAACTTTTTGTTTCATATTTGTGTTTTCATTTGTAGGAATAAACACAGTAACAGCAAAAAGAGTCTCTGCCATGTCACCACCACAATATGCACAACTTGAGGACCAGTGGTAACCTGTTGGCTCTCCTCACTAACAGCTAGCAATGATCAGACCATTTACTAGACCTTAAGACAGATCATGGACTGTTGTTGCCACCTCTGGAAGGTACCAAGTGTACCTGGAAGCACTTACTTATGTATAACCCTGTAATCAAATAGTTGTAACAAAATGTGGAGATACCTGTATGATTTTCCAAATGCTTGGGCTTCTCATCAGCCCTCCGGGAAGAATAAGGAAGCAACGCAGAAGCTGAATGTCTAATTAAACCGATGGAAGGTATGTACTCAGCTGTGCAGAGACCCTTTGAGAGACAAAAGCACGGGAAGAGGTGCTCAGTGCCCTTACAGGCCTGCATTTTATCTTTGCTTTGTAACCTCAAAAACATGGAAGCACTCCTTGCTGTGTAGATCTGTAAATCTGATAATGTTTTATTTCACAACAAAAATGGAGGCATGGTAGAGATAGACTTGAGGAGTGACTTCATGCTTAGCACAGCTTGTTATTTTAAATGTCAATCTCCTGAAGGAGGTTCCCATGCCAAGAGTTGTCTTCAGAGGTTAGACGCTAGGAAAGTGGGTGAACACACACCCAACTCGTAACTCAACCTTCTACCTTCATAAAACAGAACAAAAAGCTTACAAAACCACACTAATAAGTAGGGCACATAGCTGGGAAACAGCAAGAAGGACATTTTATTTAAACCTGGATAAAAGAAAACAAATCATCACAAAAGAGTTTCTGCACTTCTCTGCAGCACACCACACCTAGGAGACTAAACAGCAATATAATAATCTATATGTATTTATTCAAGGCAGGGATCTGACCTTTCCAGGTTCATTTGTTTCAGTAAACTTTGCTCATATTTGTAAGAATTGCAAGACTGGAACATCAAATAATTGCTGATAATATAAAGAAAGTGTGATAGGAGGGACAACAGTGTTTCTTATTATGTGATTATCTTGTTTATCTTTGCGACTCTGAGAAATCACTTCAATTATTTTGATTATTTTCCTGACAAATGTACATTTTTCAGTTGGCCACTGCACTTCCCCAGATATGAGGCTTTTCTGCGGTCTTTGTGAATCTTACTGAATACATTAAACTGGGTACCAAATAATATTATTGCAATTATTTTGTTCCAGGTTCGTCACTCAATCACCCTCTCAGATGAAATGCCACCCTGCAGGTTGAGTAACAGATCCAGACTGCTTCAGGGATTGGGTGGCTTCAGTCTTTGTCACTTGACCGCAAAATGACACCATGTCCTGACCTATAAAATGAGGACAATAAAATCTATTCACCTTGGTAAACACTGGTGCAACATATGGTTGAATAGCAGTATGTAAATTCAAAATTGCAATTAAACTGAGGCAGAGGGCCAAGTAATCACAAAATGCTTGCTACTTGAACCAAGCTCATTAATAGTTCTGCTGCTGGAACCATTTTTCTAATGACTTGGTAATGAGTTGACTACAATCTGCAAAACGAGATTCTGGATAACTTTTTAAAGTATATAATTACATGGTGATAATGCCTTGAACTTGTGTGTGCACATGTAAGAGAAAAAGAGAGATACCTAAGCCAAAGATTTAAAATCTGTTCTTGCTTATTCCCAATTTGTGTTGGTTGTAACTCTGCAGTCAGCTGTGCTATGAGGAGGAATGAGGAAACTCCGGCTTTTCTGCTGGTTCCCACCACTGTGGTGGTACTTCAGTAGTACAGTGGATCTGTTACTTTCTGAATCATCAACCAAAAATGCTGTACAACCAACTCACGTCTCTGACTCTCTTCCCTTGCATGCTAGGTTACCCAGGACTCCTAGCAGACAGCTAGCTTCATTTTCTATGAGACGAGACGCATCTGCAGGTAAGACATCACACTTAATTAAGCATGTCCCTCCATATGCAGTAAAGGCATTATATACATTTGAGTGGGGTACGCTACTCTTTCATTCCAACCTGTTCTTTTTCGTAAGGTAACGTCAACCAGCGGCCTCATTACCAATGTTGGACATTAATCTCTCTGTCTTCCTTCCAGCACACCATTAACTGAAGTAATCTACCCAGGGAACCCATTTTTAAGCCCAAAGTAGATTTATATTTCTAGTTTGCAAAAGCACAGTTCTTGCATGATCCCCACTATACTACAGGCATGGATCTGCAATAGAGATGTATCCACATCCACAGCATTCAAGTTAGGAGGTGGCACCCCCTATGGTCCATCTCTGGTCTTCACCCTTAGCTGCTCCATTACCTCTAGAAACACAATAAAATTAACCAAAAAATCAGCACGTGCAGTATCTCATATGCTTTCTCATTGTGTTCCTTGTTCAGGTCTCCTGTTGAGCAAACAGTTCAGCTGGAGTTTGCTATCCTGTCACATGCCTATAGACTGCACCAGACGGAAGAGCCTGATTCTCTCCCCTCTGCTTTGAGTTTTCACAATGGCTGCCTACAGTGGGAGAAATGAAACTGCAAGACCTGGAGGTTCAGGTGACACATGTCACATTTTAAGTTGTGCATTGAAAGAGAAAGACTCCTGTCAGGGCAGTTTCCTAGGTCTACATTGAGTCCAAAACACTGAAAGTCCAACCCTAGCTGCAGTTCCCCACAGCTACTGCAGCAGTAGAAGTAACCACAACCACCATAATGGAATGCAAGACGTATATATTTTGATCTTACTTCAATTATTTTCTGCATCTGTAATCACAGTGTATTCACAGACATAATCTAAAAACCTATAATCTAATGCAGGAACCACTCCTCCACGGGAGAAGACTGAATGCTGTATTTTTTCCATTTTAAAGTTGTCAAGAAGCTGCCTATATGCTATTTCCAGATAAAGAAAGTTGTTTATTTTTCATGGATATTAAGTGATACTAAAGAAGTGTTTACTGACCATACCAACAGCAGACTATCTTTGAGACTATTTGTGAAGGAGACATTCCATGCATGAAAAATTAAAGGAGAGCAAAAATAGTCACAGTGACCACATCTCTGCAATCAAAACCTTTTCCTCAGCTTCAATGTTGTTTAGTAAAGTAACCAGGATGCTGCTCATTTGGTTTCTGTTGTTTGCAGAGATGGCAGCCTGAAGTTATTTCAGTTTTTGCACCTGCCAGTGAGACTCCACCGCCAATGGCTGTGGTTTTTATGAGGAAGTTGGCTCTTTGTTTGCCCAGCAGAACACTTCACCAGGTCAAATCCTCCTGAACCTTTCAGAGTACGAAAAAGAAGAGATCTTCATCTCTGCAATGCCTTTCATTTTCAGTTACTAGGAGGCAAAACATTTTTTGATGCCTCACTCTGTAAAGTTGATGGGTGATCGATTAACTTTATCACAGAGAAAACATTCAAGCAGCAACCTTTTCTGCTGCCACCAGAAGCGTGAAGCTACAGGCCTTGCACTTGAAGCAGAGCACTGCATGCAGAGAAAGCACTGTGTACACCTGGGCCTTAGGGCAAGGGATGAGGAGCAGCTGGAGGAAAATCTCCCTATTTCGAAGCCCAAGAAGATGGTAACAGTGGTAGGTGTCCTCTGCTAGTATCAGGGAGGTGAACACCTTACATGTTCAGAGTTGCTGACGTGTCCTCCCACTCCCAGGTGGAAATTAAGATCCCAGAGTAGGACTTCTCTGTGCCTGTTTAGTATTTCCAAAGAACAGAACCAAGTCAGCACCCTGGGTACCTCCCATGTCCTGAAAGATCTGAAGGAGTGCTCGCAACATGATACTGCCCTTGGTTTTCCACTTGGATTCTCCTGCATTCCAGCCTTCTCCTGTTCAGTGCCAAAGTAAAGAATATGGCTCCTATTCCTTCAGCAGGTCAGGAACGCCTGTTACCAGCAATGCCCTCTGAGGCCTGTACAGTATCACTCTGAAGGGCTGCACTGATGCTCCTGAAATTGTCCAGTGCCCTCTGACAGATCTGCATGCTCTGAGGAGGACAGATCTCCTTCACCTTTATCTCATACCTGCATTACATCCCTCTGTGCTAATCCAGAGGTAAACTGCAGAACCTGGGGCTGATAAAGAGCCTGGAAAAGGCCTCTTTAGATAGATGTCTGTGGAACCAGGTGCTAACTTTGTATTTCCCACATAGGAGCCGAGTTCAGACAGGGACTAACGATTTTGGAGGAGTCCAGGAAAGATTATCCTCCATACACAGCTCTTTGTGGACAGGAGGGTAAAGCAGAAGGGAAGTCAAGCACGAACCTGGGAAGAGGAAGCAGAGGTGACATTTTACCTGTGCAAGTTTTTTGATCTTGTGAAGCATTTTGTGGGATATTTAATATTTCTGTGCTCCTGAGAGGCGTTCCATTTCTAAACTCACATTCAGAGTACCTGGTACTTCCCTCTCTTGCCTGGCCATCCAACAGTTCCTAACGAACTTGAAAGTTTATCACCAAGGATTCTTAGGAATGCACAGTAAGAGGTCACAAAGAAGGGGTGACTGCCAGAAAACGTGGTTTTCCCCAGCTGTCCTTGTTGGTGTAGATACCTAGAAAGCCACGCCTGTAAACCACTGTGGCTACAACTTCATTCCCTACAGGTTGCATGTGAGTAGCTCCAGTCACCCAGATAATAGCTGGGATAAAGGGTGCAATGTAAGTGATGCTTAACGTAAACCAAGATCCTTTGGATTAGCATACCGGCCTCACACCACACCGCTGCCGCAGCACCGCATGATGCTCTTCACAGCACACAGGATGGTCCCTCTGTGCATGGCCAGGGAGCCCCAAGGGTACATCTATTCATCCCAACCTCATGTCCAAGGTGCTCCCCAGCCCGACTGAGGGCCACAAGCCAAACACACCCTGCAGCATCTTGGTCAGCAATGCCACCACTGCCATTCTTTTCCTCCTCTGCCACTACCTGGCACCTTCCCCGCCTCGGCGCTCCATCCTCGCTCAGCGCAGGACCGACATAGGCCGTTGGGGATGCAAGGCCCCGTGTGTCTGGGCCTGCCCCGTTCCCAGGGGAAGGACGGTGCCTGTCGGGGGCCCCAAGGGTCGTGCCGGGGCCCGCGGAAGCCCCCGGGGCAGCGCGGCCCCTCTGAGGAAGGCCAGTGCGAACGCGTGGCGCCAGAGGAGGCGGCCGTAGAGGGGCCGAGCGGCCGGGTCCCGCGGGGAGGGGGCGGGAGCGGCGGCGCCTGCGTGCCCCCCACAGCCGAGGGGGCCGCGCCGGGCGCTGGGGCGGGGTGTGCGGGCGCCGACGGGGCGGGCGCCACGTCGGCAGCGGGGAAAGGCGGAGAAGTGAAATCTGTGGCGGAGCTGCATCGAGCAGAGTCTGCTGCGCGGTGAGTGAAGGCTGAGCGGCCGCCGCCGCCCTTGTCCCGCCGTTAGCCGGGCAGCCGCCACAGCGCCCTTCCTGCCTCCGCTTTGCTCTTCTGCGCGGAGGAAGGGAAACTTCTGAGGAAGGAGACGGGAGGGGACTCGGCAGAGCCGCCGGAGGGAGAGGCGGGCCTGGTGGAGAGGGGCCGCCGCCACCTGCCCCCGGCGCTTTCCGGTGGTTCTCGGGCTGCCCGGGGCGGTGCAGCCAGCCCGCCTTTGTGCTCCCTGCCGCGGCACCGGCGGGCGGGAAGGACGGGGAGAGGGCCGGGCCGGCTGGAGCGGCTCCGCCGCGGCCTTGGCTGCCACGTCAGTGCCGCCGCCTTGCGCTGTGGTGCCCGCTGCTGTGGTCCGGTGCTCGCCGCCTCCCGAGCTCTGCCGGGGAGGCAGGTAGCTGCGAGGGGGGGACATGGCGGGGGCTTGGGCGAACGGGTGCAGGGCCTCGACGGGCCAGGGTCGCCGTCTCCTCGGGTGTGGGAGCGGGACCTGGACCAGTCTCGGGGGCGGCTGCCGCGTCCTGGCCTTGGCGGAGCGCCTCCGCCTACCTGGGTGGGCGTCCGGGGAGCCAGGCTCGCCTTGGCCTCCCCCCGGCTGGTCTTTTTCTCCCCCGTGAACTTCTCTTTGCCAGGAAAAGCTTTGCTTCGGGTGGTCTTCTTAAACTTTGCTGTGTACAGATGTTCCCTGTAGTAACCTGCGTTCATTGCATCCAGCTCTGTCAAGGCCAGCTTGATGGAGTAGGATGTGGAGAATTGTTTTTGTAAGCTGTTTGGGAGCAGCTTATCTTTCTGCATTCACCTAGCCTAGGTGTTCATGTGGGGTGGCCTGAAAATTAATGCAAGTTACTTTAGCCGTACAACAGGGTCTGGTCATTGTGTGAGGCTCATAGGCAGCCTCTGCGGATGTGATTAAATGCTTCCTTCTCCTCATGTAACCGGGCTGAAAATGAGAGCTCAGAATCAGGATGTCCTTCCATGAGGAAGACAAATACCAAGTGCATGGAGCCTGCCTCAGTGTTCAGGCAGTACGTCTCTGTAACTGGAAGGATGCATGTGAGATAGCTTAATTTAGTTCGCAAATACTGGTTTGTATGCACATCAGTTATAAGCCTGCTGAGTAAATGCTACCCAGACTTTTTTCCTCTCAAAGCTTTCTGTTAAGCTGTGGTTAAACATCCAGTGAAGTTGGTGTTTCCTCCTCAGTACAAAAGGTGGTCCTTGTCTGGCAAGTCAACAGGTCTAAATGTCAGACAGGAGCCAACAATCAGGAGGGGGATGCATGGGAAAGAGTTCTTTAGCAAGGGGCGGCAAGGAAGTTCTGCGGCTGCTATATTATTCCTGCTCTTAGGTGCTGTCAGGTTTTGTCTTTGTAGGCCTCATGGAGGAGCAGTGCTGAGGTGAAGTGGACCTCAAGGCATTGGGGAAGCATTAGAAGAAATGGAAAGGGCTCTGCCTTAGAAAGCTGAGCTAGCAGGAGGTGCGGGATGACAGGACTGGTAAAATGGAGCTTCCATGGCCTTTCTGAAGCTGTGCCCTGTGCCTTACTGGAATTTACCATTTAATTTCTAGAAACCAGGTTTGGAGGGTTAGAAAAGGGGAATTGGAGTTGCTGTGGTTTCTTGTGAATCCTTGCTTTGGAGAAAACTTCATTGCCAACATCAGGTGTTCCCTGGAGCCTAATCTGTATTTTAATTGGAGGTGATGGAGAAGTGCTGGATTCTCCTATAGGCAGATATGATGCTGTAATGTCCTGTGCAAAGTTAAGGGTTGGCTTGGGTTTTTTTGCAGGAGATATTCTTCCTTTTTTGCCTTCAATTGTGTGTGGGGTGTATTTGTTTTTTAATACACCACATGCACACAATTAATGTTGCATTACCTTCCCAGCTGTGTGATGAGCCCTGCATGCTGTGAGCCTGTTGTTTAGATTTCTTGTGGTAGACTTGGCATGTTTTCTGGGGGGCTGCAGCCCATCCTGCTGTAGCTTTAAAAGTAATCACTGTTCACACCTGGAAACTTCTGATCAACTTTTTGTATTCTTTCCCTGAAAACCTTGTCTCTTTTTTCCCCCTCTGGAGTGGGTATGCTCGCTTCCAAGCCAGTCTTGCTTTGTATATAAATCTGAATTTTGAAACTTGGCTTTTAAACAGAAAGCTTGTTGAAATGTCAGCTATGCTCTTGGTTTTTAGCTGCACGCTTTCTACGTGCCTGGATTTGCTTTTTCACATTAGTGCTGTTAGCATTGACTCTTTCTACTTGCAGAAGTTCAGTCAACTGTCTCCTTTGCATTAACTAACTGAAAAGCACATTACCATGTCGGCTGTGCTCTGAGGGTTATGTCTGAGAGAACTAATATCACTGAGCACTCCCACCCATAAATGTTACAAGTCCTAGTCCAAGGTGTAAAGCAAGGAAGCTAATAGTCAGGGGTCACTTGTGCAGCTTGAAGCAGTACCCTAAAGAGCAGCCATAGGTGGGATTACCTTTTTGGCTCCATGCTTGTTTCTTTGTTTAATTTGGAGAGCAGAGCACTGCTACTCTTTCCAAAAGGAATTCCTTAAAGTATCACTCCTAAAATAATTATTTTCATGTATGTGAAAGACATGAGGTTCATTTTGATATCTGCAGCCGCTGGAAGAGGGGAAGGAGAGTCATGCATGTGGCAAGGATTGTTTTGTCTTCCATCGGCTCTGTAGCCAGGCTTTCTAGCTGTATAGCTGGTGGGCAGAAGGAAGATGATTTTTTTTAAGGTGGGCTGAGATGAGGCAATCGATTTGTTTGCAGTTCTGTCAGGTGAATAGTTCCAGCACTGTCGGCTGCTGCAGCAGCCTTCTGGAGCAGCATTATGCTGCCAACTGAAGTTGGCCGCATCCTTGGGTAGGTTCATTGCTACCCGCACATGTCTGAGTAGTGGCATTGAAATGAGCCAGTTTTTACTGGCTGCTGCTTGGGCCAGGTTTGCTGTGCTGAAACAGTGGGGCTTTTTGTTTGTGAAGTCAGAAGGGCATCAAGAGCATCGTCTGAAGCTTGGGAAGCTGCACACACATCTGTAATGGCTAGAGCTCACTTCTCAATGGAAGGCTAAAAGTTTATGCAGATTGCTGCCTAAGAGCTGCAGACTCATTAAGGAGAGGCTGTGTCTTAACATTAATTATGACACTGTAGTAATCCTCATGACAGCATGTAAAGCAAGTAAATTGCTTCCATTGCCCAAGAACACAAAAGGAATCAGTGTTTTGGTCAGTGAGATAAATCTCTTAAAATTCTGGTGTCGTAAGGCCATGCCAAGTGTGCTTCTCCCTAAGCATGGGGCTCTGTGTGTATGATTCCCACCATGCACCCATGGCAGGTATGTGACAGTAGATGACTATAAGATGTCATTAACCTTCTGCTTTTCTTATAGGTGTATGCAGGATACTTGTGTGGGAATGCCTAACTAGAGATCTTCACAAAGGAATATATTTGGTGAGAAAACTTTCTTTTAATCAGCTTTGATGTGAATGTACATGTGGCTGAAGTGTCACCTCCAGAGCTTCCTCGGGCTTTCATTCAGGGTCCTGAAATGGCATTGACGTTATAAATAACTCTTAAAAATCCTCTTCCAAACCAGTTCTTTCTTTACAATTGTGTAAAAGTTGGAAGCTTCCTGTATATTTCATATTCTGACAGTATGAAAGTGTGTTTTCTCCTTTAAAACCAATTGAAAGAGTGACTTCCTTTTTTTAATTATTATTGTTATTCTTTTTAGTGTGATGGTAGATACATATTTTAATGCATTGTTAAAAAAGATGAGAATTTATTCCTTACCTCTTGAAGGACTAGCACCCTCCTAAGTGCACAGGGGGAAGAAAGCAAAAAGTAGTTTACATGTGTCCCTGTTTGAAATGTCTTTTAAGATCTGGGTTTGCTTCCAGTTCTTAACATAAGAATACACAACACATCTGCACAGATGAAGGAAACTGGAGAGTGCCACTGGTATGCTAAATGTCTGCTTCATGAATGTCTGTATGAGTTCTGCCAGGACTCTTGGAGAACTACCTCATTCCATGGGATCATTTAATGCAGGTGTTAAATGAACCAGGAGGCTTTACCCAGTAACACTGTGTAAAGCAAACACTGTTAATTTGGCATTACAGGATGAAAATGCTAAAGTTTATTTTGCATTCAGGTTTCAGGCTTCTGACAAATCTTTGCCTTGTTGCATATGCTTGCATTGCTGGTAACAATTGTGAATAATTCAGTGCCTGGGGAACATTGAATTTGCAGCTTCCCACTTAAGTTTCCAAAGTTCCCTAATCAATACCATGTCTGAATTGCCCCTAATTCTCTGCACAATGTTCGCTGCCTTAGATGTCAGGTGAGTTGTAATCTCTGTTGGGTATCATGAATTTTGCTTCCTTCTTCTTTGTGGAGACAGGCAGCTGGCAGTGTGAAGAAGAACCTGCCTTAGGATACGCTGCAGTCTGGTGACCAGGGGACCCTCTCGCAAAGTGGAACGTAGGAGCTTGAGTCTTTACAGACAAAGGAGGCATTGAGTCGTAGGTGAGTGCTTTTGCCTTGATGGTATTACGTAGGGAAGGGTTTCTGTTTTTCTAACTCCAGTTTTTGAAGAAAAAAAATACGTTCCTGCCCTCTTAATCTGAAGACTGGATGAAGTCATGTGCCACCAAGCAGTTATTCCAGGCCTTTGACCTCCATTCAGCAGAAATACTCGCCTTAAATCTCTGGAGGGGAGCCAGGCTTAAAACATGCTCCTGTAGTATTTCCTGATCACCAGATATGCTACACCTTG
Organism: Ara ararauna; assembly: GCA_028858755.1. Lineage (NCBI taxonomy): Eukaryota > Metazoa > Chordata > Aves > Psittaciformes > Psittacidae > Ara > Ara ararauna. The sequence continues at coordinate 92,539,138 of CM054376.1, read as the reverse complement.
TTCAGCGCACAGGATTTTGGATCGCTTTTCAGAGGCTCTTAAGTCTCCTGAGGTGTTAAATTGGATACAGGGATGCGTGACGCAGGCTGTAACCTAGATACCTGAAAATTTTCTGCTGAAGTGCCTTTTTTTGGAAGCTCAAAGAAGCAATTTGATCTGGGTTTCTTTTAGGAGCTACGTGTTGGCTAGATACAAATGTATTAGTGGAGGTAGTTCTTTATAACAAATACTTTATCTGTGGCTTAACTCATTTCTGTCTCCCATGAGTCTGCTTAAGAACCATTTTGGTCACTTGCTGATTCTTTTGTTTGAAGTAAGACTTGCTAGGCTGTGACTTTACTTTTTTTAGGACCTTCCCATATCAGCGAATAAACTTCCAAATTCCTGATCACACGTGAAGTAGAAGCATAGTTGCTTCATCTTTGTACAGATGTTTTGATCAATAATGTCAGGCCTGTCAGTTTCTTACAGCATCTGCCTTTTCTTTCTTACAGTGCCTGATATTTTTGTTTCAAGTTGTTAAAAAAAGCAACAACCTACATATACCTTCATATAGTGAAGATGAAATCCTTGTATTTCTTCCAGCTTGCATTATGCAAAGGTGAATGCAAAGAGGTCACGTAGGACCTGAATGTGGTCCTTTCTCAGAGCCTGACTGCCCTCCATTGCCCCCTGGGATCAGTTGGGCCTTTTTTCTTTTGACTTACAGATTTGTGATGAAATAAAAGAACAAGGAATTCCATAACTGATACTTTTTCAAATTGCCTCTTAGCTCTCATGCATTTAGTCTTCCATCTTCATGGGTTGCCACTCACTTTGCTGTTTCATAGCTTCCATGTTTGTTTGTGGCTTTTGAGAGGTACTTGTTCAGCATTGCCATCAAATCAGTCATCCTGCAGTAGGGTGGTTTGCTTGCTTTCCTGTTCAGCTTGTTGTGTAAAGGTACCTGCGTTTTCTGAGTCATGAACTGATACCCTCAGTGCTGATTGTGAGGACTCTTTAATATTCAGTTTAGGCTTGCTTCTCATCCAAAGATCTATCATTTAGCATGTGGGTGCTGTTTTTTACTGTGATGCTTTGATTTCATAATTGTACTATGAGGGTTTTAGCTGCTGTTTTCCAGGTGAGGCTTCCCACCCTCTTTTCTGCTTCTGCCTCCTCATCCCTTCCTCAGATCCCAGCTACTGCTTTCTCATCCAGAGAAAGCAGGGAGAGATCTGGGCATAGTAAGAGAGGATGGAATTATTTTTGAGGTGGTCAGTGACTTCTGGAAGAAACTGAATGATTTAAAGGCTTGTTCAGGGATAAGAGATCCAAGAGGTCACTGGCAGGAAGATAGAAGGGTGCTAAGTATAATGCAACTTGGTTTTCTTTCTTCTTTTCCTGACCTTGGTATCTGCTGAGGAGGGAAAGCAGGATTTGCAGGAGGGCTCAGGGGAGGAGGCAGGACTTAACACCAAGGCCCTCTTTGGTGAGGGAGGAAAGCAGGAGGGAAACCTGGCCTAGATATTGCTTTCTTGCCCTCCACAGGGAAAATGAAGTAAGCAGAGTTGCTGACTTGAGCTTTCTCCTGTGCTCCCCCTCAGTGTCAGGGACTGCTGCTCTATAACTGCTCTAAGGAAACAGGAGGATTTCTTTGGTGTAAAGAAATCTTGTTTCTGAAATGTTTTCATTGGGAAGTTTGTGTAGAGTTAAAATGGTCTAGTTCTGCTGTCACCACACCATGTATGCAGTACTGCTACAACATAAATGGAGTGTTTTCGTTACAATTCTTACATCTTGTTTTCATGGCACTTAAGTTCAGCTGCAAGGACTTGTTTCTTTAAACTACTGCTTTCCAGGTACTAACAGACCTTACAGGCATGCTCCTGTTTTTCTAGTGCCACCACCTCTATGATCACTAGGCTTTTCTTTTTTAGTACTTAATCGTGAGCTGGTTTATAGCAGTGGCTGTTTTGGTTTCATACTGGTTTTCTACCTGCTTTTTAGGCTTGAGATGTACTTGCTTGGTGGGGTGGCAGCTCTCATCAAGCCTGCTGACCTGCTGGAGGGCTCCTTTCTTCAAGTACTGAGTCTGGTTGAAGAATGCCAAAGCACAGTCTGATAACAAAAGAGCAGCAGTTTGGCAGGAGCTGCTGTAGCTTATCTAGGAATTTCTTTGCTGTGAAACTTAAACTACATGAATTTTGGATACACAGATTTCATTTATGCTTTGCCAGAAAAGATGTATAGCATATGTGAATTTCTTTTTTAGGCAATAATGAATCAAATGGACAAAAACCAACAGGAAGTCCCACTATACCTTCATGATGAACCACCAGAAGGTATGTATTAGTTTTCATAATCTGATTTCTGTAAATTCCCAGAAATTCATCAGAAGCTCAGTTTTCTCTTTTAAAAACAGATCTGCAAGCTGAACACCTTAACTTTCAGTTAAATAAAGTAAGTAAGCCAGCCCTGGAATGGGATGGGCCTGGGTTATTGTTCATTTCACATCTGCGTTATCCTGATTGCAGTTAAGACCACTGAATCTAACTCGGTAAACAACTGTCCTGATAAATTATTGAGAAGATGGGCTGATTCTGAAGGACATAATTTGCAGATTAGTTTCCAGAGATGTAAATTGGTCTGCTGTTCGTTACGTGAGATGAAAAGAGCCTGGCTTTGCTTTTGGACACCTTGCTGAGCTCATAGTGCCTTTTAAACAAGATGTGCTTAAAAATATATGGAACTTCATTTCTACTTTTGAGATTCTTTTCCATCGTACAATTAACTGTGGTTCTAACTGTTGAAATAATCTCATGGTTTCATACAAACAAACCCCCTCACTATTGATCTCACTGGATGGGTGACATCTTGGTCTCCTGAACAAAATGAATCTTAAATTGGATATTAGATCTGCAGAGGAAATGCAGTTGCTAATGAGCAGAATTCCTTTCCAGTCTGTGGAGCAGCAGGACTATGAAGAGCCCTGTTTGCGTAATGTGTCTGGAAGCATACCAGATCAAAAGCCATTCTTGGCACGCAGGTTGTCTTTGTTCTGTCTTCTCTTGCTTTAAGACCAAATGTGTTGGATGTGGAGGTCGGTGAATCCCGTTTCCTCTCAGTTTGTTGCTCTTCAATATGTAATGGCCCTTTAAAGCTCTGTTAGTTAGTTTGGGTTTTTTTTCCTCAGCTTTTATATATTGTATAACTGAACAATTTGCTTCAGTTAGTGGATAATAACTGTTGTTCAAGTGTAGCAGAAGGGGTTGAAGCAAAATAGCTCACTCTCTTCGTAACTATTAGGCAGGAAACACAAGTACAAGAAGATGACAGGAAAAGGAGAAATAGATTTTCGTGGCACAGTGGTTCTTAAGCTCTACTATCCTTGAACTTGTTACAGTATCATGGTGTGAGGACAAAAGTCTTTTCTTTGTAAGCTCTTCCAGGGTTGTCAAGGTCCCAGAAGCATTTCTGAAAGTAAATGCCACTTTGGAAAACTATGTCCTAATGTGTGTTATCTTCAAGCCTGGTTTTTAAGGCACCTTTTTTATTTTCTTTTTGCTTTAAAGATTGAGTTGTGGTTTATACATGTTAAACCTCGTGTATAGAAAGCGAACAGTGGTCTGACTGGTAAACTACAACTGATTATTTCTTGGGGAAGGCAGTGAAATGAGTGAGCTTTTTTTATCTTCCAAGAATATTCATGTGGTTCAGAGCATAACAGCAGAGTCTGAACATCACTAGATAATGCAAGGTTTTGTTTAAAATTTGTGAGCAATTAAGACTGATTTTCTTCTGCACCATATCTTCTTTCAGTATGACAAGAACCAGTTTGAATATGAAGACTAAATTAATGAAGAAAGTTGGTGTAGTTAGAGGGAGCAGAATGAAACACCACTCATCTTAATAGAAACTTCATCTTTGAGAAGGCTTTTTCCTTTCGATTCTGTTTCACATGCACTCTTGAAGCTTTATGAGTGTAGTTAAAATGTTGGAATACCCTTGAAGATCTCGGTTTTAAATATACAAGGCCTTCATATGTGATATACTTACAGTATCATATGAAGATGGCCAAACATGGATGGAAGGCCATTCATGTTTGCAAGAAGATGGGCTCTTGGAACAGGCTGCCAAAAAAATCCTCAGAGGAAAGGCTCAATTTCAAAACCAATTTGCAGTTTTTCATAAAGATACAATAGTTCCCGTTTGTCCAAATCCCACTCGAAGCTTGGTGCCCAAAGACTTTTAAAGCCATACTTAAGTAGAAGTAACTTTTGGGCTCATGCTTTCTATGAGTAGTCCTATTCTAATGCTTTATATCTGCAACCTAAATTCATGCAAACTCTTTCGCTGTTGGACTCAGCAGGAAGCTGACTGCAAGGTAGCATGGTCCAGCCCCTGAACAAAGAATTGGTATTGTTTTCTCCCTAAATTTAGGGATGATCTGATTTACCTTCTTTTTCATGCTGGTTAGAAACAAGGAGAGCAGGAATGCATATCCTAGAATAGAAATCAACCAGCAGTGAAAACTTTGCAGCTGCAGGGCGTTTATTAGATCTCGCAGACAGTGCAAACGGGAATGAAATGGGAATGTGCCAGCCACAGCCAGGAAGTTATTAAGATACTAAGTCACAGTCAGTATTGACACTTGTGAAATAGAGTAGATGTTGTCCACCTGAAGTAATGTGAGAAGAAGCCCATCAAGATTACTTTTGTTTGTTTCTTTGTTGTTATTTTTCAAGTTAGCTCTGGTGGGTCCTTTCTTGCTAATATCACCTCTGACTCACTGAAATCAGCTCTTAAAATTCAGTGCGATAAAGCTGTCTTCACCCTGATGATAATGATCCAGTTAGGTGGAAGTGAAGCACTTCCTGACTAAATTTTTTACAAGGTGCGGAAGTCTGGTCACAAGAATCCTCAAATGAATAATACCTGGACAGTGGATTTTATACCAGGCTCAATATACTCCTCTCTGAGTGTTATTCCTTAAAGGCTTTCTCTATGCAAATAGAAATTCTGACTGTTTGCGTTGGCAGTGTGCTTTTGCTGGGGATGCCCAGGTTGAAAGCTGCTGGCCTAGAGTGAACCAGCAAGGGTATTACTTAGTCTTTTACCGAATGCTGTCATTTATGTTCCTAGTTTCCATGACCCTTTCTGTTAAGTACATCGGCTTCTTTAATAAGAGAGACTAGTGCAAGCTGGAAGCATTTTTAGTACTTTCTGCTCCCTTGAGCGGCACTGTTCCTCTGGATACTTTTTTTTGATCAAACTTGTAAGAATTTCTCTCACTTTGTTTGAATTATTCCAGGCACGCACATAGGAACCACACTTTTAATGAATTCCAAGTCCTGGATCAGTCCTGGCATCATCAGAAACTCACTGGAGGTGCCTGAAAAGTTGTCCACCATTGTAGGAAGAAAGTAGTTCATCTTGTAGTAGATGAGTGCTGGGAGGCGACTCTTGGAAACTCTTTTCCAAATGCAAGTTGTTTGCAGTTGGGGTACTGGAGACTGAGACCTGTTGTGCTGGTTTTCTTAAGGCGCATCACAGTGCAGAGTGAATGCGGTGACAGAGGTGGGATAGAGCTCTCTGGTGGATCTAGATCTTGAGGTTTTTTTCCCGTGCACCTGTAGGCTTGTCCTCTTCCAAGCATGTTCTTTCTGCTGCTGACTCCCTCACCTCTCCCTTTCAAGTTTATTTCTTCCCTACCTATGCCCAGTATGGTTCCACTTGCTCTTTTCTTGGTTCTCCCTGTTGTTTTTCCACGAGAAAGGGAAATGTATGTGTTAAATCCCATGTATTATCTACAGGTAGCTAGAAAATACAAAATACTGTGGAACTCTAGCCCTGCATTTATTAACTGTCTGTCTCTTGCTGTGGTTCACTCTGAAACTTTTTTAAAGAAGGGTTTGAGGTTGGTGAGGAATTGACAAGACAGAAGCTGAAAAATACTGACCTGTCCAATGCTGTTGTGAAGAGCAGAGATTTCTCAAGGTTCACACTGAAAACACCTTGCAGAGAAATGTGTCAGGGTGACTGGTTTCTAGGCGCAGTAGATGACATTTTCTTGTGTGCTTAAATACATGAGCATACCGTTTCATCTTCCTATTTTGTCTTTGACGAGTAGATGATGCTTACGCAGTAGCGGGGCATGGGGTTGCTGTTTTAATTCCCTTTAAAGGCAAGGTACAAATGTCTCTTTAGCATTTCGAAGCCTACGTTTAGAAATATGAAGTAATTACCCAACTATTGGAAGGCAAATGCCTAATTCTGGGAGCCTTTCTTATTACTCTAATACTTTATATTATTTTGAGGCTTTGTAATTGTACCATAAAATATAGAAATTTATTTATACAGCAAGAGACTGTGCAAAATGCAGGTTAAACATAACATTAAAAAGAACATATTTATGTGGTCAACAGCATGCAGAAATCCTATAGTTTGTGATTTGGTTTTGTGCATCATAGTGGGACTTCTGTTGGGAGCCTTTAACTCCTCATAATGCTAATGCCTTTGGGGGCCACTTTTGGTATTTCGTAGGATCACAGAATGGTTTGGGTTGGAAAGGATCTTAAAGCTCATCCAGTTCCAACCCCCCTGCCATAGGTAGGGACACCTTCCGCTAGACCAGATTGCTCAAAGCCCTGTCCCCCCTGGCCTTGAACACTGCCAGGGATGGGGCAGACACATTACTATGTATTATTTGTTATTACATTATTTTTATTATTGTACATTATTATGTATTTATTATTGGGAAATAAACCCTTTCTTGGTTACATTTCCATCATTTCATTTAATGAGCTTATTTGGCCATTGGACTCCTCCCTCTCTGCACATTACAGAAAAGGTCTTCCTGGAAGAAAATTAAAGTTTTAAATCCTGGCTCTGTGATTGATTTCATTGTTGCTTCCTCCCTCAGGTTCCGTAAAAGACCACCCGCAGCAGCAGCCTGGCATGCTTTCTCGTGTGACTGGTGGCCTCTTCAGTGTCACAAAGGGAGCTGTTGGTGCCACAATTGGGGGTGTTGCTTGGATTGGAGGGAAGAGCTTGGAAATTACCAAAACAGCAGTTACATCTGTGCCTTCAGTGGGAGTGGGGCTAGTCAAAGGAAGTGTTTCTGCTGTAGCTGGAGGTGTTACAGCTGTAGGATCTGCTGTTGTAAGTAAAGTGCCTTTAGCAGGAAAGAAAAAGGATAAGTCTGACTAAACCCAAAACTGAGACATATTTGATTCTCCAGAATATTACAGCAGTGGCATCAAAATCTGCTCAGATTTGGACCATGAGAAGCCATGTGTCTTAGACACTTTATCTTCTAAAGAGTTGTGCAAGTAACTCTATTTCATCTGAAAAGGACGGAAGAAGCTTGGCTAGCACGGCGTATGAAGATTCATTAGAGCCTAGATTGAAGCTTTGTATCTGGTGAAATGTTACACTTGATAACTATAGAAGTAAGTGTATCTGAAAGGATAGTACATATTTGAATATTCATTTACTGTAAGTCTTTTGCGGTTTTGGACTAAAATGTGAACACAAACTTGGTAGTCTCTGCTGTACCATCAATATGATGAGATACGATTTACTGTTCTCAGTGGTTTCCACATCCTCCTGCTAAGGATCCCTCAGCTGTGTAATGGCATTGTTGGATGCGCCTGAATAGTTTGGGTTGTGAAACTGTATTTGCAGGCAGCCTGTAAACTCCCAGTGACTGTTCTGCCCATGCAGACTGGAGCACATAAAACCGGTGTGGTGCAGAAACTGGAAGTCAGAGTGGAGACAGAAGTGAGAAGGTTCGACAGCATGGTAGAAGGGATCAGAAAGAGTAAACTAACAATGCCTTATTAGAGAAGAATATCTTTTTTTACTAGGTGAAGCCGTCTAAAGAATTGTCCAGCCATTTCAGTGCAGTTCACAGAATGAGCTTTAGACTCTCTTTATGAATCCTGGTAACTGAAACCTTTTCTATTTTTACTGAAACAAGATTGCTCCATCTCGGGTGTATTTCCTGGCAAGTGAAAACTTGCTTCTAATAAACTTCTTCTAAACACTAGAAAAAATGATGGTTTAATGGAAACTGGGCTAATGTTTGTGGTCATCTGGCAGAACTGTCTGACTTGAAATGCCTTTGTGTAGTTGGAAACCACTGAAGAACTGGCAAAGCTGTTGTCTCAGCTCCGTGATGCACCAGGTTAAGTTTCTTGCTCTGTTAAAGCCAATGCAAGGATTTTTTTTACTACATCTTTCTCTCATTTTTTTTTTTTGCATTTTGATGTTTGAGTCAAATGCAATACTCTTATTTAAAATAAACCAAAAAAAGTAGATGGGGCCTTAAAAGAAAATAAAGAAACAACATCCACGTAATTTGTATACTGACAGATTCCAAATGCTGACACACCTCCAGTGGGAACATCTGTAGATCCTCTGCAGTGTGAGGGGAAAATGCACTTGTAACAACACAGCTTGAGGTTGCCTTAAAACAGAAGCTGTTGGTGATCTTTTTGTGTACTGACTTTGCAGATAAGTAATCTCTTCAGAAGCCCACAGAAGGTGGCTGTGAATGTTGTGTATGCAGTGTTTTCTACAAACTTGTGTTCCTGCACAGAACTTCTAAGCGTATAAGCTTCCTTTTTCAGTGGCTGTGGTTGTACAAGGCTATACAGGGAGACTTTTTAGATTATTAAAGAACAATCAAAACATATCACTTATCTAAAGCTTAGTCCTATTTTCACGGGTGTTGAAAGTGTACTGTGTGTAAGTTATGGTACAGTAGTCACCTAGCCTTTCTGAGCCATTGGTACTTCAACTACAGAGCAACTTTATCTGGTATCAGTAATTGTATGTTGGTAGTACAATATTTGTAAGCATGGGGATTTGGGGTGGTGGGGAAAGCAAAAGCCCAGTAAATGGCTTTATCTACTCCTTTTGTCAGATGCACCAGCTGCTCAGCTCCAACCTGCTGCAAGGGTGTGGTAAGTTTATGTAAAAAATTGAAGACTGTTTTTAATAGTCAAAGCTATCACACAGAATACAGCGCAGTTCAAGGATGCCAGGTAGCTCTAGCAATGAGCCAGCTTGGGTATCAGAGGCAATGTGGCTGCAGCAAATAACGTGGTCTGCTGCTGTGCAGTTCCCAGTGTAGACATATCCCCAGAGTGCTACCACTGAACCCTTGGAGTAACCTGGTTGGAGCACAGTTGTATTTGTGACGCTCAACCAAACCCTTCCTAATCGTTGGCTGAAAACAAATGAACTGCTCATACCCCTTTTTTTAAGACATTCTCTAATTTTTATACTATGAAACTTGCTGCAAAACAAGTATGGTCTGAGATGAGCAACGTGGTATCTGTAACAAGCTGCCAACATACTTCATTATGTTTTGTTCTTGACGTATCCTGTAGTTATTACCTCTGAATCTTGTAACTGAAACACCTTAACACGGCATATGGTTTTAGTTTTCAAAAAAAGCTTTGTCCTATAATCCTGCATATTTTCCATTCACTTCTGAAACTTGTTTTGTCTTAAAAACTTGTTCTGATTCTTTCCTGACACTTGTGAAACATTAAATTGTTGCTGTTTCAGACACTTGCAAGCTTCCTTGGTTTTATGTGTGGAGAAAGGCATACTTAGGTATAAATCTTCCCACAGTATCATGGCCTGGTGTGTCTTTTAGCTGTATCTAAATAGTGCCAACCAGCTATTGACAAAACCTGTAACTTCACTGTGTAGGCGGTGCATAGACACAACGCAAAATCTCTTTTCTTCCTTGGGAACAGGGGCTTGAGGATACCCATGCTTAAGACTAATCAGTTGAATGGAACATGGAACTGATATTATAAGGGGAAGTGAGCTGGTTGTGTCTTGGGTTGTTCTTGTGGTGGTTTTATTTTACCCTCATTTTCCCAGTCCCCATTCAAAAGGGGAAATGTTCATGAAGACTTACTTGTATGCCTGACTGCTCACCGTGGAATGGAAGGTTGGGCTTTTCTGTGCTAGGCCTAAACAGTTCAGACTGTTTTACTTCACCATGCGTAACAGCAAGAGATGAGGAAGCAGGTTTCAGCAATACAATGTTTTGGTAACTGGGAGCTTCCCTGAGTTTTTATTATAAATGAATCCTGGGAAGAAGACAGAAACAGATGCCAGGCAAAGTGTTATGAAGGACCGAATGAATTTCAGTCTGTGGGTAGAGAGGAGTCTTTCTGCTTTTGCTTTTGTTTTGAAAGGGGAGGAAGAGAAATTGAAACATTCAGAATGGAAGATGAGTTTGTGGTAACTCAGGCTATGATTTTATGATGGAAATATGTCCTTCCTGTTTTATCTGTTGCCACTGGAAATAAAATACTTTAAATGATGGGAATAAGCTGTTTCAGGAACTTTAGAAAGAGATACCTGCAGAAATGCTGAAACTAAATTTTCAGGGAAAACACTCTTCTACATCTTGGTTTCCTTTTCATCCTAACCCACCAATCGATTCTGTGGCTCAGCATTAGATTGTGTTATGAGTAGCTTCAGAGAGCTGAAATGCCCCCTTGTGTTTGAGGGGAAGGATGTTTTTGAATTCAAGTAATAGTGTGGTCTGACTAACAGCTGAGCACTGAAGGGCAGAAAGTGCCAAGGGCAGGTTCCTGTGGATTTTTAATATGGTTATCTGCCCAGTTAACTCTTAAAACCCAATAATGTGGTTTGAAGAGTCAGCAAAGATGTAGCTTAGTAACACAGCCTGACTTTTATTGTGCTGGTGATACTTTCCCCCTTCTTGAACTCTTGATGCTATCTTATGTGCTACAAGGGCAGTGTTTACCCCCACAAACTGCTGTCATGTCCGCACTTGCCTGCATGATGGTGAGTTTAAGACCTTCAGCTGTTGAGATCTTGGCACTGCTCTAACCAGATGTTTCTAGCCCTTTCCAAGCTCCTGGCAGATAATATGGCAGGCTATATAAAATGGTCATCCTGCAGCCCACCCTCTAAACACGTAATTTAATACCAGCTTTCCTCAGCAATTTAAAACTTCTCTTTAAGAAACAGAACCCTGGACTTGCTGCCAAAATGTCCCTGAAGAATGGCCTGGAGTGAAGGGGGATGTGTAACTGTTTTTTCTCCTGCTGGCACAAAGGAATGGGTATGGCATAGTCACTTAGGAAAGTCTTTCTGAGAAATAAAATCACTGATGATCCTAATTCTATTGAGATGATCGTCACTGATGATACTGTTTTATATTACCATCCACAGCCTGTAAATGAAAATAAATAGCATCTCTGGAGAACTTAAACTATGTCAGATAGTTACTATTTTGAAAGGCAGCACTTGTCAACAATTACCCTACGGTGTTATCTGAGAAGCAGTGCCACCCATATATTTAGAAACTATGGCAGCTGTTTGCAAGTCTGGCAGTCATTTTTAATCAGCAGTGGTTTACAGACTAGAGTTTTGTTACACCTGATGAAAAGCAGGACTTCTTCCTTTCTCCTACAATCATCTCAGACTCACTTGGATCCCTCACTCACCTTTTCTCTTCCAGAGTCTTGCTAGAAAAGGAGAAACTAAGAACTAGATAATAGCAATAAATGTATTTCCTCCTGCCCCAAACCTTTTGCAAAACGAGTAAATTTTGAAGTCTCAGAAATGTAAAGGAGGTTGTTTTGTAGTTTCTTTACTGCAGCAAGACACAATGGAACTCCAAGAGCGTCTCCAAGCATCAGTGAACCACTGGGTTGATGAACACTGCTGGAAAAATAATCCTCCATTTCTCAGATAAAGATGGTGCTAATCACTGCCACAGGCTGGACTGTGTAGTAACAGAGCTTAAATCCAAACCAGTTAATGCCCTGTTAGATAAGGAAATGTAACAGAACAAAAAAAGCCCCAAACATGTGAGGTACTCCTTGTGCTAAAAAAAAAGCAACCTTTATCATAACCAGGTTCTGTGATATTATTTGAAAGCATTAGAAAGCTACGATCGTATAATGAAGATGTGCCTAAGACCTGCTCCAGAACAAAGTACAGTGTAGGACTACAGTCTGCTTAAGATTACTTTTGTTTCAGCTCTTCTCAAAGAACCACCATCTTTTTCTCTTTGACAGTTTTCCTTTGCATAATTCAAAGTACGGTATTCAAATTAATCTTCAACGCGTATAGGAGCAACAGGATTAAAAATAGGTCTCTCCTTCTTTGATTGTATCTTACCATAACTGGCTTCAAAATCTTTCTTAGTACCACTCAAGCTTTCTAGAGTTCCACTCTTGATATCATATCCCAAAGCAGAGAGTTTTTTAATTCGGTACTGGACAATTTGCGTTGTCAACTCCAGCACCATTGGTGTCTCTTTAATCTGTGCTACAGAAATTCCTTCCTTCAGAAGCCCTTCAAGTCTTTCTTCCAAAACAGGAACCGAATAGTAGAGAAGGGCTGGGCACTTCAGCACGAGCTCTTTTAATTCTTGATCACTGCACTTAAAGACTCTTTTGGAAAAAAGCATACTCTCCTGCATGGTAGAAGCAGTGAGTTGAAAAATGAAACCTTTAAGTTTGGACAGCAGCTGCAGAACTTCATGGTCAGTGAAATCATTCTTCTGGAGAAATTCCAAATTCTCCCGGATTGCAGTGGAGGCATTTAATAAAATAAATGGATTCTGGCTCAATAGCTTCAGTATCCAGATCTTCATATTTGCATCCGATCCTCCTAAACTTAAATAATTTCTTTGTAATGTCTCTATAATGTCTTTGTTTTTCTCAACAGGATTATAGAAAATACTGGGTGCGCTTGTCAAGAACCTGGTGATTATGTTGTTCTTAAGTCCCAGCTCTTGAAAAAACAGTATATTTGCCTTCTGGTTCTCATGAGACTCGGTAGTAAAAAAAGACTCTGGAAACTGCTCTATTAATTTAATCAATTGTTTTTCATTCTGGCATACTAATTGCCACAGAGCTCTTTGAGAGTTTATCTCTGCAGGGGTACGGAGAACTGCCTCTGGGCAGCGTTCTAAAATGTTGGCTACAGCGGCCTCATCTGCTCCCATTTCCTGTAAAATACCAGCGATTTCCTGAACGTAGGCCACATCCTGGAGAAGGACCCATTCCTTTAGTCTGCGTATTTTCTTAATGTCAACGGACAATCTGTGGAATCTCTCGATGGTTTTTTTATTCTCCTCTCTGGATTTTGTGTCGGTCATGTAAGTGGAGCGGATTAGGAAGCTTCTGTTGGCTGCTTCAGTCTGTACGGATGAAAAATCCAATCCCGGGTTACTGTGCCGAGATCTTACCAACAAAAATGTAAATGTACCTTTAGCACCGTGAGTGACTCCCCTCAGCATCGTGGAGTTGAGCCTGATGGAGAGAGAACTGGAAGAAAACATGTTTAAGGCACAAGTTAACACTCAGAGATGCTGACACTTAGACTGAGCTAGCGTAAGAAATGACTCTCAACAGTGAGTTTTGTTATTAGCACAAAATTCAGCTTTCACGCAATAGCAGGGGGGTAAACTAATTTCTGAAAGCTTAATATTCTCAGGGATGCCTCACTGGAACATTTAGGTGCAGATGTAACAGACCTCATGTGGGGGCAGCGCTCTGCCTGTAGGAAAGCTTGAAGTCATACAAGAACTGAACTGTCAGCTGCTTCCTGCAGCTAACATTGTTATTGCGTTACAGCTCACTCATACTACACTAGAAACATGTTTCATGCAATTTAATCTGACAGCAATTCTCCTAAATGAATTTAAAAGAAGAAAAAAAGGTAGTTTAAATATCTTAGTCTTTCTGAATGTATTTGCTTAACTTCTCAGGAATTGTTCAGAGCATGACTTGTTCCTTCGGGTGTGCTCCTTTAGCAGCAGTTCATAGCCTAACTGCATTTTGAAATCATTCTTGTTATAATTAAAGGAAAAAAGAAAATTACTGAAACCTTTATGGATGTGTTTTTCAGTTGCTAAGCCAGCACCAGAACTGGGTTCTGTAGAAGCACACTGGTATTCTGGGGGAGGAAGGAAGTATGCTGTGACATCTTCAGGCCTTTGCTTGTCTCTTCCAGTACCTACTTTGCTCCAGCTGTGCTTTGCACTGATGCCTTATTTCTGCTTCCAGGTCCTTCTGTCATTCCCAGCCAGCCCCAGCAGGGTGAGACTGCTCACAAAATAGGTGTATGGCTGTGCTGGGGTCTGCACAGCAACCACAAGGTAGTTGTGGGTAACCCCATATCCCACCTCTGCTCAAGCTGACTGCCAGCTATCACCACCTGCTCTGCAGCGGCCAAAGGAGCCACAGCAGTCAAGCAACGCTATCATCAACTGTATCTTTAACTTCTTACATGGTGTTTTCATAACCACCTTTTGGAAGCACAAAGTGTGAAAGACAGAACTGCTGGTCTGTGAAATGTTTACACAGATTGCTGCTGCTGGTAACATGCTTAAGACTGCTGAAACTGAAAATGGGGGGGAAATTACAATTTGTGCATTTGACTGTTCTATTTGTAGGGTTACCTTCACCTCTCCCGAAGTGCAGCATGCTTCAAGAAGTACCTATGTGAACATTAAGTTGGGGTTTTATTTTAGCAGACTGTTATGATCATGCAGTCAAATCTCCTACATAACAGACCAAGAAGCCTGTTGCAAGAGCAGCTACATGAGACCCCTAGAATCTTCTTTATAGCCCATCTTTAAGAAAATACATAGCTTGTTTATAGGACTTAAGTGATAAAGCCTCTGTCTAGTTCCCAGGTAAGGTTAAATATTTTCCAGGGGTAAAATACTTATCTCGAGAGAGAACTTATGTTTGCTTTTAAGTTGATGTTTCTTGGCTTCTAAAAGCCGGGCTCTTGTTACGGTATTACATCACAAACTAGGACAGAACAATAATTTCCTATACGCAAACTTACCTTATTAACAGAAATGGCTTATCTGTAACTTGGTTTTTAGTGTTCAAACCTCTGAGGCAAAATCTGATTGCTTAATGCAACTGCTTATGTCATGAGCCCAAGGCTAATGATTTTATCTTCATAAAATCTGTGATTGAGGAGTGCTGCCCAGCAAAGCTCCACCACAGAACAGGCGGTTTTTCACAATAATGCTGAGAGCATTCTAAGTGTGGGGAAGTCACAGCCTTTTCATGTGCTGACCTTTCCATGCCCTGAAAAAGCAACTGTTTTTATGGGGACTGCAAACTAAAGCCTCTCCTGCACCCGCAGTGACACAACTGCCTGTGTCCAAGTATTCTGAGGCCTTCTATTGAATTTTGTGGCTCCAAGCAGAGTAAGTAAATCTCTGGAGGATCAGGGCTTTCTTCACTAATGCTTCAGCTCAGCTGTAATAAAGTATTGTTAAAACGGTTTGGGATGTCAGATGGCACTTCCAAAGTACAAACCAGAAAAATAACTAACCATGACTTTTGCTTCAGTGTGTAACCCTGCTGTTAAACAAAACTGTCTTGTGAGTAATGCAGTCAATTAAAATACAGTCATTTTATCTATTATAGAACTTTAAAAAAAATCCTGATGTAGTAAATTGTGCTCTTCCAAGATCTTAAATGGAAACAATTGTTATGTTCAACTGACATCATAGTCAATTTTTAGTGCTGTTAGCGAGGATCACACATGCACAAACACAAAATACTATGAAAGGAAAGGTATTTATTTGCTAAGCTGCATTTGACTGGGGTACTCAGGAGCCCTTGTAAAGATAACATGCAAAACGAGATGAATGGATTTTAATGTCATGGTGTTCTATAGAAACTGAGAAGATGATTAAGAGATGTGGTGTGGTGTATTTTAGAGTCCACAGATGACATTTCCAGGGTATGTAACCTATTCCAGAAGTTGAGAGTTCTCTTAAAGTACAAGCTGAACTACTGCCCTAATATGTAGTACCCCACTGTAACTTTTTACATACTTATATTGCTGTGGGGATTGTAAAACAATTGAGGGACTAAGGAAAAAAGACAGCTTAGACAGCAGTTTGCCCTTGCTGCCAGCAGCACCCTCTTATCAGCATGTGTCCTAATAGCAGTAAGGAAGCGAAATAATGTCTACCTTCACAGGAAGTTACCTGTGATCCCACTTGCTAGCACACTTCCAGTCACCTGGATCTACAGAGCAATGGGCCATTGTAAGTTTCACTATTTACTCAGGCTTCTGTGTATCTTCTATACAGAATGGGTACTAGGGTCAACTGGCTATCCATCCTTCATTTCATTCAGAGATTTTGAATTGAAAACTCAAATCTCACTTTCTGAAAATCAGCAAACCAACCTCTTGCCTGTGTTGTATTTTTCACAAAATCTTTCACTGAAGAGAACACCAGTATGACTACTATTGTATGATGGTCACCATGATTCTCATTACAGCACTCTTGCTAGGTCTTAGTGGGCTGTAGAGAATTAAATGAAACTACTAAATGCCTAGATTGAACTTTGACTTAACCGGGAAAAACAGGCATCTACCTAGCAACATAGCTAGGATTTGAATAGCTTGTGAAGAAGTGGGTTGCCCAGGGAAGCTGTGAATGCTCCATCACTGGTGGTGTTCAAGGCCAGGCTGGACATAGCCTTGGGTAGCATGGTTTAGTGGGAGGTGTCCCTGCCCATGGCAGGGGGGTTGGAACTAGATGATCTTAAGGTCCTTTCCAACCCTAACTATTCTATGATTCTATAAGTGTGGAGCAGTAACAGGTAGCACTTTTGTAGATTAACGTATAGCAGAGTAAGCATTTGCACTTCTGCACTTACATTCAAAAAAAGGAACCCCTGCTTTGTATCAGTAGTGGAGATGAGGTAAAGAAGGATTACAAAAGTATGCTAGACCAACAAAGCTTTCTAGAAAAAAAAAAAAGAGGAACCTTTGATAATCCAAACTGAAAGGGACCTCAAGACCTCACAGCAGGGTCTGCTATAAGGTAAAACCAGGCTGCTTTGTCCAGTCAGGTCTTGAAATCCTCCACGGGTTGCCTGTTCTACAGGGAAAACAACGGCCTGGTCGAGGCTGGGCCGATGGCGACGCTCCCTGCCTGCACAGCCCCTCTCCTCCCTCTGGACCCCGTTTCGGGGTGGAGGGGCAGGAGGCGGCCGTTGTCCTGCAACCAGCCCTGGAGCAGAGGGCAGAAGGCCCCTTAACAGCGGCCTAGCTCCTCGCTACCACAGCTGGTTTCTGCCGTCACTGCCCGGCTCCCCCGGCTGCAACGTTATCCGCGACCTACGACAACGACTGGCGCCCAAGGGCTCCCTTCCCAACCTCGCACCGTTTAAATCACACGCAAACCCTCCTTCCGCATCTCGCACCGCTTATCTTCCGGCCGTCACTGCTGTGACATTGTCGTCAAAGCACAGGAGGCCGAGCAGCACGTCAGCTGCGGAGAGCCGCGCCAAGGCTCCCCCTCAGGGGACACCACTGCGGCACCCGCCGCCCCGCGCCCCCGACCGCTGGGAACAGGTCAGAGCCGGCTGGAACCGGCCCCGCGCCGCACCGCGCCTGACCTGCCTCGCCGCGCCGCGCTGGGCCCTACCATCGGTGCCGCCCGGGCGGGGGGGGGGGGGTAGGGGAGAACACGACGGGGGATGTACCATGTGGCGACGGGGAGGGGCGCGCGGAGGTGAAGTGCGAGTTGTTAAGTCCGAGTCTGAGGTAGACGGGGTGTTCGCTGTCCTGCGGAAGCGAGTCGAGTGTGCTGCAAGTAGTGCTTTGGTGCAGGACATGTAATAAAGTGCGATGAAGGCTCCTGCACGGTCTTTTCGTGATGCAAAAGTCACCTGAGGTTCTTCTACTTGTTAAAACAGACTTTGTTAGTCATAGAATGGATTGGGTTGGAAGGGACCTTAAAGCTCATCCAGTTCCAGCCCCCTGCCACAGGCAGGGACACCTTCCACTAGACCAGGTTGCTCCAAGCTCCATCCAACCTGGCCTTGAACACTGCCAGGGATGGGGCAGCCACAGTTTCTGTGGGCACCCTGTGCCAGTGTCTCACCGCTCTCACAGTAAAGGATTTCTTCCTAATGACTAATCTAAATCTACCCTCTTGCAGTTTAAAGCCATTCCACCTTGTACTGTTATTACTTGCCCTTGTAAAAAGTCTCTCTCCAGATTTTTTGTAGGCCCATTTTAAGTACTGGAAGGTTAGGGTAAGAAATAGCTAAAGGTGGTTGGATTTAAACAGCTTTCAAGAGAGAATTAGTGCATTAAATTTAAAAAATAAAAAGCATCAAAATAATTTGCAAAGCAGTAATTCTGAAGTATCATCATAGCACAGAAATTAACTTTTTAAAATTAGGCAACTTGAGTGCCTGTGATATCTTGGGAAGCAAATGATCTTACTGATTAGGCAGCAGAAACAATCCATTTCTTGTTTTTGTCGAGAACTGCAGCTGAAATAATGGTGCTGGTGAGGCCTTCTGCCCCATCCAGCACAACAGCTGCTGCACACACTACTCAGGAACCAAAACCCTGCTGCTCCTGATACCAAATGTGTCAACTTTTACAAGACGGCTTCTACTCTTCTTGGAAGCAGTAGCCAGAAAAATCCTTTCAGGATCAAACTGGGATGACAGACAACACCAGTGTGACGATGAGAGGCTTGTCTTACATCAGGATCTCTTCTTTGATGTGGTCACTCCACTTAGTACAGAATAAAAGTAAAATTCACATATGTAGTCATTGGATTTATAGTGTTCTGCTGGAGGTGTTTCAGATGTTAAATGTGGTGGTGAGTCATCTTCCTCCACCTCATTTTTTTCAGCTGTATCTACTTTATTTCTCTTCTAATCTCAGCATTACCAATCAGCAGAGACATATGAACAATTTCTAGCCTAGATTTTTCTACATGTATTATGATTTTTTAAACTAACTCTGGGTCTGCACAGTCACACCCTTCAGAGGGTGAAAGTCAGTACTGTTATCTCTGGGAACACTTCTTTCGCCAGCTACATTTCCAGTAGTCTCAGTTAGATCTATGAAAATGATCAAATAAATGAACTGGTAGTGAAATAAACCGTGCCCTATGATCCTAGTGTTCTTCATCTCAGATGTAACTGTTGCTTCAAGAACAGTCAACCGTGTGTGTGAATATAAATGACATACATACAGTGATGTTAAAAGCATGTATCTAAAAAGCAGCTCTGGTTTATAATACCCAGTGTATTGCATACATGCTTCCTTATGTTTTTGTCCTTTCATTGCCTTCACGTTAGCTTTTTTCTCTTCTAACTTCTCCCTACTCTCTTGATTTTTGCAATCATGGTGTGGGCTAAATTAGCTAAATTAGCAATGAAGTTGCTTTAAAAAGTAATCCACAGGGGGACACAGTGGTGAGGTTTACTTGTAGGAGCTTCTTAATTAACCGTGATTCTATTTTTCTACTCACTTGGAGAGACCCTTCCCTTGAGATCTGACATTTTAATTAATATATTCTTCACTTTCCTTCCAGTTCTAAATCAAGAACCATCTAGCATGGAAGGTATGGCTAGAGCTGAAAAATGCTTTGACATGATGACAAGCTGATGATAAACTACACTTGTTATTTAGTCTGTAGCGACAAACGGCTTATAGACAGGTGGTTTTCCTGATTGCAATTTGATCATAGAACTGTCAGGTCTAGTGAAGGAGGGCTGCTTCCATCTCAGTATTCCCAAGAAGGCAGATCGGTTGATGCTGGTCTTTATTCAGGGCCATCTTTAGTGTTGCAGCCTCATCAGGAGCTAGTAGAGAACATAAGGAGCACAAAAAAGCAGTTTTTAAGTTTGAAATAAAAACTGTATTGTGAGATGACTTTCTTTGAAAATATGGAGTCTTTCTTCTTCAGTGTGCTGAGAAATTACAGAATTAATAGGAATTTGACGGAAAGTGGTCACTAACTACCAAGATTTCATTTCGATTTTATTTCCTTGAAAATGATTCACCAAATATTAGGCATTTCTTAAGAGTAAAACCAAAACAGGCAAGGAAGAATGTACTTTGTATTAATTGAGACTATTATGCTTAACTTCACAATGACCTAAATGCTCCAGGTTACAGCAAGGGTATATGAAAGTATCCTGTATATTCTTCTTGGACCTGTGGAATATGATGTATCATGTATGACAAAGTAGTAACTGAAAAGCTCATAGTAATTTATGCTATTGTTAAAGTCAGGGCTTAAGAACAGTTTGGCCTTCACACTTTTTAGAAAGAAATTTTGTATGAAACCAAGTAGAAAGGGATTCTGATCATGGCTGGGCCCTTTGCTGCCTTGATCATGAATGACTTTTTGTAAGTCATTCAAAGTGAGGAAAGAAAAGCATAAAGGGAAACACGTGATTTCTCTTTTTGTTCACTTTACTTTGACTTTACATGTATCCCAGCAGAAAAAAAAAATAATGTAGTAGAAAGAGTAATACAGTTCTTAAAGTACTGTCCTACTCTGGAATTCTGGAAGTCTACCAGACTTCCAGACAAGACAAAGGTCAGTCCTACTGATTTGTCCTCTGTGTTTTACTTGAGAGATGTTATTTCTAATGAGACCCTTCTCGCTGTTGCTACCCATCTGTCTGTGAACATTCTGGACATGTAGATTTGCACTGTCACCCGCATGTAGAGGTTTACTTCCAGATCCGCATCTACAGCTGCCCTGTTAGGACTCGAAATTGCTTTACTGAGTCCTGTCAGTGCGACACCTCCTTCAGTTGCCAGCCATGCCTAGTCGCTAACATGGGAGAAGGCATAGAGAAACCTGCTGTTTCGGGTTTGAGCTCTGCAATTAAGAGATGTTGAATGTACACCATTTGCTAATAATGACTCTAGTTAACAGTGCTAGAGGGACCATTTTAATTCATTCTGCTGCTCAGAACTCGCTTTAAAGCATCCTTGCCTCCCGCTGCACTGCGTGGCCGAGCTGCCCGCCCCTGCTTGGCAGCTCCGGCTCAGCTCTTTTGACGGCACCTCAGGATTACAGCGGCAAACCCACAGCCCGTTTCGTAACCGCCAGCGCGCATCTTGAAGTCACACTGAAAGGGCAGGAGCGGCGAGAGCAGAGGGAGGCAGCCCCGCCTCACCCAGACGAGCCTCTGAGGTTACATAAGCGCCCGGAAGGCAGAGATGATGAGCGACGCGATCACCCGGTCCACCGTTTCACCGCCCACCCGCTGGGCGCTGAGGGAAGCCGCGCCACCCCCGCCACCGCGCGTGCGCAGCCCCCCCCCCCGCCCAACACGGGAGCGCGCAGGGCGCTATACATAACAGGTCAGCGGCCGCGCGCCGGTGGGCTCCGCGCGTGCGCGCCCTGTCAGGACGCGGCGCCTCCGCGAGCCTCCTCGAAGCCCCGTGCTCATCCGGGTCCCTCCGACATGGGCCAGGGGAGGGGGCTCGGTCTCCGCCCCCAGCGCCCCTCCCCGCCGCGCACCCGCCGCCTCGCACCGCCCCGGCGGGTGGGATTGTTGCCGATATCGCGGTGTGCCCCAGCCGCCCTCTGCCCCGCCGCGGGAGCGGGTCCGGCCGCGCCCCGCGCCTCCTGCCCCATCCCTCCCCACGGCCGGTAGTAAACACACTGCAGAAACGTGAGGGCCGGCGGTCACGTGCGGGCGAGCCTGGCCAATCGGCGGCGCGGGGCGGGGCGCGCGGCGGAGCTCCGGCCCCCGGCGCAGAGTCACAGGGCGAGCGGCGAGGCGGAGGCTGCCGGCTGGTGCGGGCGCACGCGGCCGCGCTTACGGCCGCTTCCCGCGGGCAGGGGTGGAGGGGGGGTTCGGAGCCGCCGCCGGATCCCGCTCTCCGCCTCCGCTCTCCCCGGCCCGGGGGCTCCGCGGGGGTGATGCGTCCCCGCTGGGCGGCCGCCCCTGCTGTCTCCGCTGGGTCCTAGAGCCGCCTGAGGTGAGGGCCCGCGGACCACTCGCCGTTGCTCGCCCAGGCGCCGAGCGGCGGCGCCGCGCCATGAGCGGCCCCGCGGGCGGCGGCGGTGGTGGTGGTTCCCGCTGAGTGCCCGCGGCCCCGGCCCCGGCTCGGTCCGGCGGCGGCATGGGGGTAAACGCCGTGCACTGGTTCCGCAAGGGGCTGCGGCTCCACGACAACCCGGCGCTACGGGAGTGCATTCAGGGCGCCGATACGGTCCGCTGTGTCTACATCCTCGACCCCTGGTTCGCCGGCTCCTCCAACGTGGGCATCAACAGGTGGCGGTGAGTGCGGGGCGCAGGGAACGGGGGGGTTCGATCTCCGCGTTACGTGTGCGGTCACGCCGCCTCCTCACCATCCCCCCCCGACGACCGGCTGGGCCGCCGCCAGCGCCGGCTTCCCTCCCCCGTTTGCCAGCTCTCCCTGCCGCTCCGGAGCCGTGCTGCACACCAGCCCCTGCGCCGGCCCGGGGGAGAAAGGGGAAGAAGCTGGGAAGCCGTGGTTTCCTGGGGAGGGGGGGGGTTGTTCTTGCTCCCCAGGGCGGCAGGTCGGTGCCCGAGCGCACCCGCGGAGCCCGCCCGCGCTGGAGCTGAGAGCAGGGCTGCTGCGGGGTGCGAGCTCCGAGGGAGCAGCCCGAGGGGTGGCTTACTTCCTTCATCTCAGGACCTCTAGGCAGGCAGAAACCCCCTGCTGTTCCAGGGTGATTCCATTTCTGGAAAAACTGGGAAGCTGCTAGCTTAGTTGGGCAGGAATTTCTCAGCGTAGCTTTCCTACAGGGAAGGGTATGTAGTGTCCCTTTCTGAAGCATGCACGTCTGTTCCTTACACCTTCAAGCCCGATGTGGTCTTACCTAGTACAAGAATGAACTTTCCTGTGGAGTTGTGACTTGACACACACATGATGAATATGTGCTAGAGGTTAATGGGACTTACGTGTGTGCTTGTCTTGTGAGATAAGATATCACTAGGAATCTGAAAGTTCTACCCTTTTAAAAGGATAATCTTGTAGTGTTCTTGTATCATCTATCCATCCAGCGTCAGGAACTTGAAATGCTCATGAGCTTAGTCTGCCCAGACTGTGATGCTGCGAAGGGTTGCCTAATTATGGATCAAGCACAGTGAAAGTTGGCTTGACACCATGTCATAGAAGAATGACAAATTTGAGATATTTTAGGTTTCGGTTCAGTTTACTTCTTTGTGAGGATTGTTTCTTTCAGATTCAATAATTTCTATCCCAGCTCATTAAATACTTTACCAGCCAGGTAACTTACCTTTGGAGGCTAGTTAGTTTCTTTTCCTTATGCTTCAGTTTCTGTTTTTCAGAAGATAGAAATACCTTAAAAATGCTTTCAGTGAGCTTTAACTTGATGGCTGTTCCATTTTTCACTGACAAAAATAACGTTCAAACCACTTAAAAATAATTACTGTTAGACACCTTATTTGAGGTTTATAATGGTGCATTTATAGAAGCTTTTAAAATTCTTTCATTTGTTTTGAAGGGGCATAAGTTTTTTTTTTAATAACATTCTGATTTTATAAAGAAAACTCAGATATCAGTTTTATGGGTGAAGCATGAACAACTACTTAAGTCTTAAAAGAATGTGGGCAATTGGCACAAGTCTAAGTGTTAAGGAAATCACGTCTTAAGAATACTTCATAGGCTTCTGGTGTATTTTGCAATTGAAGTGCTAAGCCATTTTTGGTTATATTCTCTGAGCTGTGAATGATAGACAAATTTGAACTTTGATTCTAGAAAAGGGAGGTTCATGTCTTCAGTGCTACTGCTCTTGTTCTTCAATGACTATATAATAGGATCTTTAGCAAATACAGTCATGGAGTGCTTTTGTGTGTGATATATAGAATCACAGAGTGGTTTGGCTTGGAAGGGACCTTAAAGACCATTTAGATCCTCCCCCCTGCTGCAGGAAGGGACACCTTGCACAAGACCAGATTGCTCAAAACCCCATCCAACCTGGCCTTGAACCACTGCCAGGGATGGGGAAGCCACAGCCTCTCTGGGCAACCTCTGCCAGTGTCTCACCACCCTCACAGGGAAAAATTTCTTCATAGTGTCTAAATCTCCCCTTTTTCAGTTTAAAGCCATTCCCCATTGTTGTATCACTATTTCCTCTTATAAGAAGTCCCTCTCCAGCTTTCTTGTAGGCCCGTTCCAGAGCACTTCAATCTCCTGGGACTCAATCCTCAAGGTACATGTTGCCCGTGGGTTTAAGTAGGAAATCTTTCTGCCTGCATAGGTTGGTTTTGTGATATCTTCAATCTTTTTTCAAGTTTGAAAGTATGATGACTTTATAGAATAACTGGCTGCTAAAGCTGTATATTTATTAGAGTGACCTCAATAAGTTTTTATTTAAATGAACGGTTACTAGTTTGGAATGAATCCATTTTAGGTTCCAGTGGTTTTAATCAGCTACTTTGAACCAGTGGGAACGTAAATTCACAGTATGCATACACAAGACTTAGAGTGCAGTGTTTTGGTTTGCCAGTCTTAGTTGGCACTTATAATTAATGATCAAGCATTTTGTCTCCTTGGTCCTTTGACGACCATAAGCAAAATCCTTGCTTACATGCTTGTGGAGTGGGGTGTTGAATTAGTCAGAAACATTTTATTTGAGATTAGGAGCAGAAGCCTTTCAGCATTTGGAACATGAGTCAAAAGCAATCTGGTGTGAGTTTACAGTGGTCTTTTCTTAGTTTAAGTTGATTGACAGCAAGAGTTTATGTTCTGGTGAATTCATAGTCCCAGTGCCCTGGGCAATACTCTTGTCTGTCAGAGTTCAAAGTATGACTAACACAATGGATATGAGGAAAAATGGTGCAAGGATACAAGAGATCAGGGGGTTTGCTTTCTTGTTAGAAGTAATACTGTCCGTCTGCAGAGTTGCCAGATAAAGTTCATTTTAAAAAATGTTTATTAAATCTGGCAGTAGCAGCCTTTAACACATAGGTGCTTTCCAATTAACTTTGCTCTTTAAGCAGTCATGTAACACTCATGAACTAAGATTTTTGTGTAACTGTGCTATTGAGCAAGTCTAATTACTAAGCAGTCACATGGTCTTACTGACCTCCTTTCTCCTGGCATTCAGCCTACCTGTTCTAAATTCATGAATGCTACATGACAAAATGCCAGGACCTTCCTCAGCATACTTCATCTTTTCTGGTTCTCTTCTGTTTCTTCCTCTTGTTCCTTCTTTCAAGCTGCCAGATCAAGAAATGCTTCTATTGAGACATGCTTTTTTTATATAATGAGTTTTCCAGGGTCATTGACAGATCAAGGCTTGTGAGAGGGGACTTATTCAGTGCAGTAGAAGGTGATGAAGAAATGGTGGAGGGAGATGCTAAATGGAAAACTGCTTTAATGCATCTCTTGTCAATTGCCCTCAAATATTTGGCCCCAGAATTAGCATGCGTCTAATTATGTCAACAGAGTAGACAAAGAATGTAACTTACATACTCTAGCAAGTAACCATTACCTACTTGTGAAAAAATGTGTTTGTATGTGCTCACAGACTTTTCCATATTAAGGAGAATGCGATCTCATGTTTAGCAGTATCGCTTTGGGAAGGTTTCATTTAGCCCTGGCTTTAGTACAGAGTGGCAGTTGATCTCAGTACCTAAAAAGAGAAATGCAAACGTTGTTAGCTGCTGCATAAGAATTTACTTTAGGTAATAATTTACTGCTTTAGTTTGTCTTTTCGCATGTGCATGTATGTGTTTGATATGCTAGCTAAGACTGTCATGCAGCAATTGGTTTTAAAATGATGGATAGTCTAATCTTGACAATCCTTTTATTACTTTTTTTAATCATTCCTGAAGATAATGACTTTCACTTTTAAAATAATAATAAAATTTGTGTACCTGTTAGACTTTGCAGGAAGCTGAACACATCAATATTCTCAAAGTGAGCTGCTGTTGCAGCAAATAGTTGTGTTAATAGTTGTATTGATTTAGGAGAAAGAAAAGATGGGTTGTTTTCCTTTTGATTTTATTTTTTTTAACATATACCTCAAGGCGTAATGAAAATTAATAACCTGAGGAGGAAAAAAAATTTCATTTCCAGGACAGTTGGTGTAATTCATGGAAATAGGAACTTGTTTAAAAAAATTAATACTTGGGCATCTTTCTGTAGCATCTGTAAAATCTTGCTATGCTGTACATCGGGTTTTGAAAATACAGCTGCGGAATGTGTAAGTAATGATTTGTCCTAGAAGGAGCTGTTCGTTGGGTGTGGGATTGGTGAAGAAAGGCTGTCAATAGAATTATTTTATGAGTGATTGCAGTTTTAAATGATATTGTATTTGTCGTTCAGGCAGGCAAAATTTGTGTGTTATACTTTGTGTCATTCGTCTATATAAAGAGGAATGTAAAAAAATAGACTTCCCAGCTAAAAACATCCTTTTAAGTTTGTTTTCATGGTGTAGCAAGATGAAAATCTGTTTGATTTATGAAGTATTTAACACCAAGCCAGTTATCTAAAATATAAATAGAGGTAAATAGAGATAATACTCTTGGCCTTTCATATACAAAGACAATACATCAGGTTTGGGAGAAACATTAGTTTCGTAGATATTCTGTAGATTCTCTGGGGTTTCTTTTACAGGGTGGGTGGCCTGTGCTGAGATCTGCTACTATAGCCAGGGCATAGCAGGTCCACAAGGGAACTTCAGTATTCCTATGCTGTGTCCTAGGCACACCTGTGTGGTGTGTTGACCCTGACTGGATGCCAGGTGCCAACCAAGGCCTCTCTTAACACTCCCTCATCTGGATGGGGAGAGAAAATAGAATGAAAGCCTTGTGGGTTGAGGTGAAGACAGGGAGAACAGAGATCACTCAGCCAGCAAAGGCAAACCAGACATGACTTGAAAAAAAATTAATTAATTTATTACCAATCAAATCAGAGTAGGATAATGAGAAATAAAACCAATCTTAAAGCACCTTCACCCCACCCCTCCCTTCTTCCCAGCCTCAGCTTCACTCCTGATTTTCTCTAGCTCCTTCCACCGAGCAGCGCAGGGGAATGGGGATTGCAGTCAGTTCATACATGTTGTCCCTGCTGTTCCTTCCTCCTCATCAGGAGGACTCCTCACACTCTTCCTCTGCCCCAGCATGAGGTCCTTCCCATCTAGAGTCCTCCATGAACTCCTCCAGCATGAGTCCTTGCCATGGGCTGCAGTTCTTCATGAACTGTTCCAGTGTGGGTCCCTTCCATGGGGTGCATCCTTCAGGAACAGACTGCTCCAGCGTGGGTCTCCCATGGGGTCACAAGTCCTGCAGCAAACCTGCTCAGATGTGGGCTCCTCTCTCCACAGGGCCACCTTGATGTCAAACAGTTGCCACACAAATCCAATACAACCCCATCATAACTTTTAATGAGTGGCTTCAATTCTAGTGCAGTGTGCAACCTGGAGCACTTTTGTCCAACCAGCCCAGTAAATTGAGGGTGATTAATCTGTAAATTTTCAAATCTCTTATTGAAGAGCAGGGACTTGTTTTCAAAAGCCATGTGTTGAGATGTACCCGTGGTTGGATTGCAGAAACCCTCCAGTGCCACATACCTGGGCTGCCCACCTCTCCTCTTGCACAGAAAGACCCGTTTACACCAAAAGTGCCCACACAGATTAGCAGTTCTTTCTCTAATTTAGCATGGTACATGATGTAGTCCTATGATTTACAAAGTACGTCACTGAACCGCACTGACGTATGTCTTCATGGTTTTAATCCTGCGGTGTTGATGACAGGACTGGTTCCACCCTTCTGTGATAACACACAGCTCTGTGGGAAACCAGGTGAGCTCATCAACCTGTCCAGAAGAGATTAGTTCCCATTGTGTTGGGATCAGCTGTGTGGTAGATTGTGCCAGCAAAAACATCGCAGTAGTAATAGCAAAGAGGTGAGAGTGGGGAAGGCAGGTACTATTTCTTTCTGTAGCCATATGAAGTTGAGTCAAATTAAAATGGCCATATAGCTGTGGCCTGTGTTGCTTGTGTGTGTGATAACTACTGGGTGTTTTTTGGAAGGTGATTATTGGTTATTATATGGTTTGCATTTATTGATACCTTTTGAAGTTATATTGCTGAAAGTATCAGCCTTTTTACTATGTTAGCAGGAAGGCCTGATTTATTTTTTATCAGTCTCTCAGAATGTCAGAAATAACCCTGCCAGTTGAGAAATCATACTGTGCTTGTTTGCTTATGTTGGTGAATGGTCTTGTATCACCAGATTCTGTAATGTAGCTATTATGAAACTGGACAAGAAGTCTGCACTGGTTGGTCTGGAGAGAGCAGGCGGTACTACAAATCCAGCTTTATACAGTGTTCAACACGGTTTTTTCCAAGTAGCTGTTGTTATAGGCCAGAAAAATTCCAGTGATCATTTATATAATTTGCTTTTTGACTGCAAGATTGATTTTGAAGGAATCTTAATTCCTCAGAATAAGATTTAATTTTTTTTTTTTAGGTTTCTGGAGACCTGTTTTTACATCACTGGCCTCCAGGTTTGAGGTTGTCAAGAGATCTGGGTACAGTGTTCTTGATACACAAGTATAGTGTGTGTACTTTGAGTATCAAAGGACGAATGCAGTCTTGAAACAACTCTGCAGGATTATTTCAGTCTTCCTTCTCTTGGGCCCAGAAATCTAGTTTTTTATTTTACCCAAGCATCAATAAATCCATGCTGTATTTGAGCTGGGGAAGGTAATCTTTCTGCAACTTGTTGTGTTACCTGCTCTGGTCATAAAAAGAGAGGGTGATAACTCCCAAGAAACACCATCTGTGGTGAGCATTAAAGCACCTTTTTCTTTAGGCAGTCAAGAATACAGGTTTTTCCCCAACGATTAGTATGTGGCGGTGTCAATGAATTCTGCATCGTTCTTCAAAGCAAATTATTTTATGTTATCATAGAATGGTTAGGGTTGGAAGGGGCCTTAAAGATTATCTAGTTCCAACCCCTTCTGCTAGACCAGGTTGCTAACAGCCCTGTCCAACCTGGCCTTGAACACTGCCAGGGATAGGGCAGCCACAACTTCTCTGGGCAGCCTGTGCCAGTGTCTCGCCACCCTCACGGGGAAGGACTTCTTCCTAAGAACTAATCTAAATCTCCCCTTTCCCCCTTGTCCTGTCACTATGTGCCCCTGTAAAAAGAACCTCTGCAGATATCTTGTAGGCCCCCTTTAGGTACTGGAGGGCTGCTCTAACGTCTCCCCTGAGCCTTCCCTTCTCCAGGCTGAACAAGATGAACTCCTTCATCCCATTTTCATAGGAGAGGTGCTCTGGTGGTCCAGCCCTCTGATCATCATCTTTTGTCCGTTTTCATGCACTAAGATATTTTATGAAAATATCTTCATTCCTACCAATGGGAACTAATTTAAAACCAAATTTCATTATGCAAATATTGCAGAAAAGTCTGCTTATCATTGTACCACCTGAACTTTATGGTTTCTGGCAGTTTATCTAGAGCATGGAAGCCTTTCTTTTCAAGGAAGGTGATTCTTTTCCATAGTTTCTCAAAGCCTGGCAGATTTTCAGGTTAATTGTGTAACCCGTGGTAGGAGAAAGGTCAGGCTGCCAGCAGAGTCAGCCATTTTTTCAGTGTGGAAGTTACACTGAAGTCTGTGATGTATTAATTGGTATATTGCAAGAAACTCTTTGCTATAGGGAATTCTGTGACCTTTCCTTAGTGACCTAAAAAGGCAAAAGTCAGCTTGAGCATGAATTGGTTGTGTAAGTAGTGCGGGAGTACACAGCTTTCTGTTTTATAGGATTAGCAATTTGCATATCACATTTTAACAGGTTTAATAACCGTGCCTTGAGTAACCTCTAGGAAAGGGCTGGATTTCATTACTGGGGCAGGAACTTCTTGGTATTTTTGTGCAGTGTATTTTCCTTCAATCTTTCAGAACCATAAATGTGGACCACGGTTAGTTTGTATGCTGCTGTATACTTCTGGCTTTCAAGTTCTTTGCAATCTAGGTCAACAGGTGAACTATAGTTGCAATGTTCTGCTAACCCCAAAACCTCCATACATTTTTTCAGGTCACCATTAAGCATTTGCTTTCACTGTGTTGGAGTTCTGTGTGTGTAAATGTTTCTTTATGCAGGAATAATGCTTTGGTGGTGGTGAAGAATAGATTGGAAGGAACTGGGGAAAACAGGTCAATATTGTAATGTTCTGTTTCAGGTGTGCAGATGGAGGTGGCTGTGTCAAAAGTCTACCTGTATATCTATACTTTTGGACCAGTTACAAATCTGAGAGCATACCAATTCCCAATGGAGAGAGAGTGAAAAAATAACACATGAGCTTTGTTAACATTAGCCTGGACAGTACCGGAGCTGCAGTGAATAGAGCTTCCTAAAATATACATATTTTTTTTTCTTGAGTTCTGTACTTCGTGATTTTTTTTTTTTGCTTGTTTTTGTTTTGGGTTTTTTTTTGGTTTTTGTTTTTCAGTTGCAGTAGTATTTGAAAGGTCTGAAAGTCTCTATTGGTAAACCTGGGTAGGAAATAAGAATTTGATAATTCTTGCTCATAATCTCTTTGAAAAGTGGTAACACAAGAAGCTTCTCGAAATATGATGGAACCTTTTCGGGTTATCAGAGATAGAAGGGATTTCTTGCAGCTGAATGTTGGTCAAGATGTGTCCTGCAAGTCTGATATCTGGGTTAACAGGCATGTGATGACATATGCACCTGAGCTTTTTGGTGCATTCATTACTTCCTCCTGCAACTAAACTAGATAATCTTTCTGGGCCTGATTTTGAAACCTACTTTATCTTGGTGCTTCTTCATTTGTGGGAAAACATTTCCTTTCTTGTTTAGTCATGTGTGTTCCTTTTTTAACATCTATTAGTAAGTCTGTGACTCTTACGCTGCTGTGGAAAGGAAGGGGTGCAAATTTCTTGCACAGTAAGTTTGATCCCTTTTGGAACACAAACTCCTATCCTTTCAAAATGAAAACTGGGAACACTGGGAAAAATCTGTTCGAGCTCAAATTGGGTAAGTTGTGAAGTATGGATATATGTTGTTACTCATTCTTCAGTGAGAGATGAAATATCTACAGTATAAGTTACTTAGGAACAATTCCTGTAAGGAAAACTTGGATTTTTCTATCTGTTATCTGTCCAAAGCGTGGAATCCATGACCTAGGAAACGCTTTACTTTTTATAGTAAGGAACCAGTGTAGTTCACTGCTTGCAGATTTTCTTTTTTTCCCTTTTTGTAATGCCAATTTCAATTCTACCTATCTTATAGGTGAAGGGCAAACTGTGCTG
Source organism: Ara ararauna (assembly GCA_028858755.1). Lineage (NCBI taxonomy): Eukaryota > Metazoa > Chordata > Aves > Psittaciformes > Psittacidae > Ara > Ara ararauna. Next base: position 92,508,040 of record CM054376.1, on the reverse strand, counting down.
CAGTTGAGAGAGGGGCAAAATAATGCTCAAAAGAACGGAAGTAGCATGGCAGCTTTCCTCAGAAACATGACTAAATAGGTAACTTCTTCATGTAGGTTGCTTGTTACTTGATGCCTTGTGCATAAGTTGTAAAGCACGATCACGATCTGCATGGTTGCAATTTTGCTATGCACTAAATATACAGAACACCATGTCAAGCTTGATCTCAGTTTTGCAATCTGTTCAGGTCTGAAGTACTGGAGAAGCGTACAGAGAATTGTGAAACTCCATTTTACAGAGCAGCGGGTATTAAAAGTAGTTTATTATTTGATTCCCAATACATGGGATTAATTGAAGAATGGAGTGAAATTTTTCTTTCCTATGTTCTCTTGTGAGTTTCCTCAGAATTGAAAATTTTCTGTCTAAATACTGTGGCATCAAGTGGTTTTTTTTTCCTTAATTTTGTTTTTCTTGTTCTTCATATTTCACATTCCTGAGAATAAGCAAACTCACTTTTTCTAGGGGCTTAAAGTAGAAAAAGAGAATAATACAGCTTTTAGAAGAGATTGCTTACTATTATTTCCCTTATTCCCCTCTTACGGGAAAGGCATGACTCTACATCTGTAAAACTGATATTTACATTTAAAATAAAATAGCCTACAGAGCAGGTTTTACCATCGAGGTTTCAGAAGGGTCTGTGACTGGGGAGGAGGTTGCATTTTGGTTTTGTTCTTTGTTTTTGTAAGTCTTACTGTTACTGAACTCAAGAAGTTGAAACTATCCAAGTCTTAATGATGGTGAGAGAACAAAGGATGCAATTTGAATAGGTTTATTTGGATTGCTTAGGGGTGATTGCTGTGACTTTGGTTATTTTTCACATGACAGGCTTAGTAATACCAAATTTACTGTGCTTTATCTGTGTTTCTTTTTAGATAGCATAGCTGCTGTTTACTGCTATCATGCCAAATATCCCAAATCCTGTGAACGCTTCTTTAAATGACTTGTTACGAGTGACTCTTTCACTTTTTCTCCAGCATGCTGTTTAACTGGTATGACCTGGAAATGTCTACTAATGTGTAGTTTCATCATTTTAGGCAAAGGATAATGTAAATTGCTGTGATATTGATTGTTCAGCTTCAGTTGAGATGTATTTTCCCCTTTTATTACAAGGCTTTCATAATTTCAGAAGATACGTATAGAGATCATATAAAGATCGTACAGTGAGGGTGGTTTTCATTGAGCTGGGTTTTTTCATTTTACTGAAATTTCCTTTCTGTAAGCTAGTTGCTGCTAAACTTATTGGTGAGAAGTACTTTGAGCGATAGTGGTTTTCTTCTAAACCATGAAAAATATCATGGGTTTGTGGGAGATAATGTGGATCTTCCTATTTTTACACTTTAGATTTTGGCTTTCTGCATTCTTTCAAATATAGGTCCACCAACCTCTCTCTTTCAGTGCCAACTCTGAAACACTGTGTTTGCCAAAGGAAAGTTCTTCAATGCTGTGTTACTGAAAGTTTTACTCCAGTTCTTTACTCCTTCCTTATGACAGAGCACAATGTAACTTACGTTTCTGGCACTGGAGGTCATGCCTGCAAACTGAAAAGTGTTCCTTTTGTGATCAGATGTCACTTTTGCAGCAGCAGCCTTCTTGGTATTTTTCGCAATTCTGATTTTTCTTCTACCAGTCCATCTTTCTTCCTGAATCTGCCCTTTGCATTTGCTGCTCTGTGGCTTGTCAAGTGCAATGGTAAAGTAAAAATAAATTTTAGTTTTGTTGGGGTTTTTTATTATTTTTTTCCCACTCAATTTGAAAAGTATGAGATTTGCAGGAGTAATTGTCTCATTCTATATGATTTGTTCCCAAGTGAAAGCATGAGGGAAACTTCAGAACCTTTTTTAGTTGCACGATCATATTGTCATCAATTCCAGTAATTTTCCTGCTGAACTTTAAAGTTTTAGGTAAACTAAGCTTTGGAGAGCTTTGCTGTTTGTGTTTTGGTTTTCTGCGTTCATAGTATGACTTATATATATGAGAATCTTTCTGTTAACTGAAGTTTTAAGACATACTGTACAGTAATGCATAGCTTGCCTTTTGTTGGAATGAGTTGTCTTCCGCTTGGAAGTGTTAGTCTCTTGTGCTTGCCTCTCAAATTTTACCTTGAATGCAAGCTTTTGAACTTGGGGTTTGCATAAATGGATCAAAAAATATTTATGCACAAGTCAGCATGATTGGTGTTTGAAGCCTTGTAGGATTATTTCTACAGAGATAATTTTCTTCATGAAGTTAAGATATAGTTCAATGAGAAGTCACACTAGTCATCTTTTTTTCCTTTGTTTTATACCATTAATGGTCATTAACAGCAGCAGTAAACAGGAAACTAAGTAGTTGTCAGTGTTATCTCTTGGGTTAGTGTAGTACCTTTGTATGTCCCCACTCCACAGTTCATGCAGTGTTAAACAGGGTTTAAAAACATGCTAATTTTGCCTGTCGTTCAGGAGGGTTTTATGCAGATGTAATGTTTATTTTATATCTGTAGTAAAGGATTATGTCCATTAGCTTGTGCTTGGATGGTAGTACTGGAGCCTGCTTGTGCTGACACTGCTGACTCTGGCAAGGAGCACATTGTTCGTGAGCTGCTGTTCATTTTGACACCTTCCACTTCTATTTTTATTTTTTTTTTACCAGCTTCTTCGGGTTTGAACATTGCCTTGGTACTTTTTGAACTCTGAGCGCATATTGGGTTTCACTTAACCTTTAGCAGCCAGTGCTTCTAAATAAGACTCAGAGGAGCAGAACTGACCGTGCTGCTTGTTCTTGCTTGAAGCCTGTCTGTCCCGGTTAGGAATAAAGTTTGTCTGCAGTACGGGAATCCTCTTGGAGCAGCTCTGAAGGGAAGGAGAAATTCGGCTGCTGCCACAGCAGTTACGTATAACTGGAAAAGTAGGTCATTGTGGCAGGGAGTAGTCCAAACAGCCGCCTGGTTGCTGCGGCAACGACCTACTTTAGGAAACTATTCTTGTTGATTCATATTGAAATGTTCTTCTTACAAATGGTGTAAGGAAATGATCAGGTTATAAGGCATTTAGCAATGCAAGCTTCAGACTTTTTGTAGACATTCTTCTCTTCTCCCCTTCCCCCCCCCCCCCCCCCCCCCCCCTTGGTCTTTGCCCCTTGATGTTGGACATGTAGGGATTAAAGCAAACAAGGTTTGTTTTTCTTCGGTTTTGACCGCTAGTGGGGAAAATACCTTCTTGAAGGTTCTGCATAGCAATAATACTTGCCAATGGTGATTAAGTTTCCAGAGTTCAGAGCCTACAGATGTCCCCCTATCATTTTTGCCTATAGAAATAGCTTTGGAGGGTTGTTGCTTGGTTTTTTTAAGTTTTTGTTAGGAGTATGTTGTGGGTTCAGCAGCAGCAGTCATTTTTCTCCTTCTTGTTAGCTGGTGCAGCGCTGCGGTTTTGACTTTTGGCCTGGGAACAGTGCTGATAACACCAGTGTTTTGGTTACTGCTTAGTGATGTTTTGGTCTGGCCAAGGACTTCTCAGTCTCTCATGCTCTGCCAGGGAGGAGGGGAAGCCGGGAGGAAGCAGAGACAGGACACCTGACCCAAACTGACCAAAGAGGTTATTCCATACCACAGCACGTCATGCCCAGGATGTTAAAACGAGGGGCAGAGACCCAGAAGGGTGGGGCTTGCTGCTGAGGGGTTTGCTACTGGGTCAGGCTGGGTATCGGGTGGTGAGCAGTTTTATTCTCTTTCCTTGTATTTCTCTTGTCATTATTATTATTGGTGGCAGCAGTAGAGGTTTGTGTTATACCTTAGTTACTAAACTGTTCTTATCTCAACCTGTGGGAATTGCATTCTTTTGATTCTCCTTCCCATCCCTCTGGGAGTGGGGGGAAGAAAGAGGAGGGAGTGAGTGAGCAAACTGCATGGCTGAGAGGCTTAAACCACGACAGAGTATTTATCTTCTGAAATGCTATTAGTTTACCTTGATATTCAGCTGGTCTTACTTTAACTGCCTTGTCTCCAATAAAGTTTATCCACCTTTAGGAAGGTGGACTTCGTGCCTCCCTTCCTTTTTTCAATAAATTGGTAGTGTTCCTTTCTGCATCTTCTGTGTTGCTATTTATTAATTCTGACCCTGGCACAAGCAAACTGGAAAAAAATAAAGTGACCCTGTGTACACCAGGAACCCAGGACAATGATAATGCTTTCCAGTTGTCTATCTTTATGCTATCAACAGTCCTAGTAATAAAAAATCTGCGACCGGTGTTCAGGAAGTGAGTTTTGGTAGTTCAGTCCTATCATCTGTAAGGAATGGGTAGACAGGGAAAATGAGGAAAATATGAAAAGTATGGTTGTTCTAATTAATTATTTTATGATTAATTAAGCCTTTATCTAAACCGCTATTACTTCAGTGCAAGAAGATTGAATATCACTTTTTAGTTCTCAATGTTCCACTGAGGTGTACTACATAAATTTTCAAGATTAATTTAGCTACCTTACTTCAAGTGACGTGCTTTCTGTTGGCCCTGACCTTCAGTATTGCAGTGAACTGCTGCCGTTGAGGCAGAGGAAGAGAGCATGCTTATCTAGAGGTTATCTGTATTTTTTTCATTTATTATGCCTTGAGCTATATTTCAGTTCTGTTTACCAGGTCTTAACATTACTGAGCCCTGTGTACCTTTCTCGTCAGCTCTAGACTTTGAGATGGAAGGCCTCTGTACCATTACCTCTGTTAGTCTACTCATATGCTGAGAAAGTCTGGGGCAAAGTGGAGTTTCCTTTGGATTTATGCAGCTTAATAAAGCTGTGTTTCAGTTGTTGGTTTGGTTTGTTGTTTTTTTTTTAATGTTTCATTTTTCTATATTGTTCCAATAATTAAATTATTTGAATTAGTTATTACTCAGAAATCTGAGCACATTTTGTCTATGTTTACTTTATATTCAGCCCAGAAAGCCAGCCATATCCTGGGCTGCATCAAGAGGAGCGTGACCAGCAGGTCGAGGGAGGTGATCCTGCCCCTCTACTCTGCTCTCCTGAGACCTCACTTGGAGTATTGGGTGCAGTTCTGGTGTCCTCAGCATAGGAAAGACATGGAACTGTTGGAAGAAGTCCAGAGGAGGGCCACGAGGATGATGAGGGGACTGGAGCACCTCCCGTATGAAGATAGGCTGAGAAAGTTGGGCCTGTTGAGCCTGGAGAAAAGTGGAGACCTCATAGCAGCCTTCCAATATCTGAAGGGGGCCTATAGGGATGCTGGGGAGGGACTCTTCACGAGGAACTGTAGTGATAGGACAAGGGGTAATGGGTTCAAACTTAAGCAGGGGAAGTTTAGATTGGATATGAGGAAGAAGTTCTTTCCTGTAAGGGTGGTGAGGCACTGGAATGGGTTGCCCAGGGAAGTTGTGAATGCTCCATCGCTGGCAGTGTTCAAGGCCAGGTTGGACAGAGCCTTGGGTGACATGGTTTAGTGTGAGGTGTCCCTGCCCCTGGCAGGGGGGTTGGAACTAGATGATCTTAAGGTCCTTTCGAACCCTAACTGTTCTATGATTCTATGATTCTATGTGAATGACTAATCTCAGTTTTGAAAGACCAGTTCAGAAAATTTTGGCTGCCTTGAACTGTAAGAGTAGCAATGGCAAGTTAGGATAATGCTGACTGTCTGACCACCGTAAGATGAGCACCACAGGGATGGAATCCAACCAGTCCTAAGATTTTCAGGAATAGCTTCAGTTAGTTTTTTCTATTTTCCAAACTTTTTACGAGTTTCTGTAGAAAATTTAGTATAGCAGATTTCTAGTTAGCTAGTAGATTTCAGGTCTGATCTTAATTCTCCTCAATTAGTTTAACAGATTTTTCAGGTATGGAAAGCCAGTGATGATGGAATTATACCTTAAAGACTTGCAATTTCGTAACAGTGTAGTTCAAAAAGATACCATTTTACACAGTGTTTCATTTTTGGGAGACTAGGAATTGTGTGAAATCCCATTAGCAGTAATTATAACCTTAAAAAGGTCACTTGGATGTAAGGAAAGTAAAAGGGTTTTATGATTCTATTCTAAAATGAATGAGGGGCAGTATAAAATTTGTCCTTCAGAATCAGGTTGCAAGGCTGTATCTTGTTATAGTGCTCTTATCAAGCTTGCTCTTTTGAAATGAGCCATAGCTGTTAACTTTCTCATGGACAGTTTAGATTGCTGAAAATAATGTGGCTGAACTGTTTTATAAAGCAGGCCAGCTCTGGTTTAATTACAACAAGCTTTATGGGCTGCTTTTTTAAAGAAGAGAACTTGGAATGTGAGAATAAGGAGTTTTAAATTTATTTAAATATGAGCATGTCTGTACTCTCAGCTTAGTTTTGTAACTTGCTTCTAGGTCTTATATCCCCAGCTGTCCCCACTGCAAATAATTTGTTTGCTCTTGGGTTTTCCTTTATGCATCCAGCTAGTTTCTACCCAGAAAGAGTCGGCATAAGGAATTAAAGTCAAATAGTAAGGACTTCAATATATCAGATTGGAATTAGAGGATTAGAGAAAAATAAACACAGAATATACACATTGAAGAATAGAATACCCTGGGGTAGAGATTTAGGAAGTTGTGAGCCTGTTAGTGTCACCAGAAGGCTGACCTTTGTAACAGGCAAGTAATTTGAGATGTTTGTTGCTAGTTATATGGGAAGAGTTCAGATGAATAATAGGTGCCCTTTGAATGTGAAGTTAAGATCCAGATCTTTACAGAAGCTAAATACACTATTTGCTGTGATATATGGCTCACAAAATAGGAACCAAATACAGATTGCTGTTTGGGAAGTTATGAACGTCTTTTGAATAGTGTTTGGGAGGTTATGAATGTTTTTTGAGTAGGACAGAAATTTTGTGTTTCCTTCCTTTGGGGAATACTAACCTTGTAAAGGTAGTTCAGTTGGAAAGAAATGAATGAGGAATGATATGTAAGAAGATGCTAGCTTTGTGTCCAGTGTAAACTAGGATGATTAAAATGATTTTGTTGTTCCAATAGAGCAGTATTGCTTGCTGTAGTTGGTGTTCTAGTCCCACTCCATATGTGAAATGGTCTTTACTACTTAGCTTTAAAGAAGATTCACCCAAAAGGGCTCATCTTGGAGAGGTTAAATTTTAAACTCACTGTCTTTCAATTGTTGCTTGAAGCCCCTTCTTCATCCTTTCTCAAAGAGTTAAATTTGGTTTTAAGAAGCTTTTTTGCAACATTTATGAATATTTCAGCTTTTCACAGTCTTGGATGTATCTCGCATTCTTCCTCCATCACCTTTGTCAAACTTTGGCTTGAAGATTTTAACAGTAGTAAGTATTAGGAGGGGAAAAAAGCCAAGTAATGCACTTCATGGTCTGTGTTTGGTTTTGTTTTTGCATGTGGATCAGCTATTACTGAGTTATGAAAGATGCTGGAGTCCTGAATTGCACTCTAAAGAAGCTGGTTTTTTTCCACTGACTAGAGCGGCCCTGCAGGAGATTAGTTAGCCCCCACAGCCACTTCAGTTAAGTATATGGAGTTGAATAACATGGGTAAGCTTAAAGGATATTACTTCTACAAGATATATTTTTTTATACCTGTTTAGGATGTGGAAGTTGTATGTGCCATTTGCTGAAACAGTGTAATATAGTAAGGCATGCTGCTGTGACCTTGATTTGGTAATAGGAAAATATTACTATGGCTTGCTGCCAAAGGATGCGGTGCAGTGTACATAACACTTAAATCCTGTCTGAGCTTAATCTTCTTAGAGTTTCATAAGCATATAGTGCTCGCACTAAGACACATTGGTTGGTGGGAATCAAACAGGAAAATAGAGTTGGAAAATATTCAATATGTATAGGTACATCAAACTTGAGATACTTCTTAGTGTCTCATACTCTGTTTTGGTATTAGGTGAGTTATACCTAATGATTCCTGTAGCAACTAGTAGGGGGAATGTGTTTACCTAAATGGTGCTGGGCTGTCATAAGGACCTAACAGAACATATAGCAAAATAGCTGATATGAAAGAGAGGAGCTCTCACCCCACTGCCCCCCCTTCCCATGAAGAGAAATAAATGTTGCATAATTTATTAACAGAATCAGAGTCTAATGCTGCAAACTATACTCAAAACAATGTAGTTGATGTTATACAATATTATTTGTTTTTATTGAATCCAGCTCTACTAAACTGTGGAAGATGGAGGACTATGTGATAGCAACATTGGGAAAAAAAATTGAATGGGAAGATAAAACTAGCAGACGTTAGGCCGCTTAAGATAATTCTGATAGACAAAGTCTGGGTGGCAATCAGATATCCATAATGACACAAGTCTCTTGTTTGACAGTGCCGTTCTTTCCCTGGAGAGATTGTAATCAATGGCTTGGCTTGAGGACTAGTGGGTAGATAGAAAGTATTTCAAAGGATTGACTAAACAGAAGTTTTGTATGGATTGCTGGAAGTTGATCAGTCATAGGTAAAAATATTAAACTGAGGAATGAAGCAAGTTTTAGAACTGTTCTTTTTCACTCAGCATTTTAAATGTGCTCCTCAGAATAAGGAAGCCTATAGATAGATTCCTTTCTGTTGTGTGAAACTGGCTATGCAGTCTGACACTCCTACCTTGCTTAATGGTTGAGTTCAGAATCTGAATCGATTCAGGAAAACACGTGGAGCTGAAGTTTCTTGATTCTTAGTGTCTTAGCACCACCATTTTCAGATGTGAATGATGCCTGAAAGAGAAGGCCTTGCAGTTTAAGTCCCCTCAATTCCCAGCAACTGTTCTCATTTCAGACTGGCAAGAAGGATGGTTTTGTGTGATTGCAGTTTCTGGGTGTTTATTACTCCTAAAAGTAATTCCAAACAAGACTTAATGGTACGTTTAAACAGTGTGTCTGTAAGTATCCTTCTAGCAAGTCTTCTCCTAAATTTAAGTGCTACATATTTCACAGACTGCTCCTGACTTACTCCCTGGAGAAAGTCTTTAATCACGTTAATAGTGCAGAGCCAGGAAAGCCGCATGTTGTAGTGCTTACTTTTGTTCACTTTGTTAATGGTTAACTGTGTTAACAATTAGTTATTTAACTTCTTGAATTTCTGCCTTGATGGTATCGGTTTATTTCAGATGCATGTTAGCTAAAATTGTTATCTGTATTATGCAAACCATTTTTTGGCAGTGACTTTTAAAGTGCAGGGGGCAGAATGTTTAGTTTAGATTTTGGACCAAAGGCAGACTTCGCATGATTGGCAGCAGGGAGGATTGTGGGGTTTCTTGGAGTAAACAGCCAAGATTTTATATTCATGTCTTTTAAAGAATGTGGACTTCAGAAGCTTTCAAGAAAATTCTTAGTGTCATGATTGGATGATGCTGATCAAAATGTGTGCTATGCCTTCTGAGAATGTTGCTTAAGCGCAGGTGTGCTTTGCGTTGGCATCTTCACTTAGACTTACAGTAGGTAAGTCTTTTCTGTCTCCTGCCATCATCTCAGTCAGGCATGTACTTCAGGCAGTTTGCTACTGTGACATTAACAGCGAACTTTTCCTTCCTTTGGTTTGTCCAAGGGAAGTTGAAGACCATATGCAGAAACCTGGGCTGATACTCTAATCTGATAAAAATATCTGTGCATTCTTTTTATGTCTTTTTTTTAATGATGTCATGTAGTTTTTAATATTCGTTCAAACTGAAAAAGAAAGTGCTTTCCCATTGACACTTAGGTTAGCAGTCAAAATGATACATTGGAAAACTAAAAACTCTTTTCTTCCAGGTCCTGTAATAGTTCACTGTGGGAATGTATTAAATGCTGAGAATTATTATTATTGTTAAGTATGCTTCATAAGTGTGGGGTTTTGCATGTTGTGTTTGTTATTACTCCACCACAAAATACCCGTGTCTGTTATAGATGAGACATGAATTTACTAGGACAGGAGATAAATGCAGTTTATTAAAATGCCATACCATGCCAAAATTGAAGAAAGTGCAGGAATTAGAAGTTGTCCCAGGGAGCTGGAATAATTAAAAATTTCCTTTCACATGGGCCTATTCACACAGGCATGTGGTAACACGTTGGATGAATGCAGAAGTTCTGAAATGCAGAATTCTCCTTCCTTAAATTCACAGTAATTTGTATCTCTGGATGTACCTAGCATGTTAGCTAGCAAGCACAGTAAAGATGTTGTGCAAGTTTTGAAGGTGCTCATGAGAAGAAGAGGAGGTGAAAACTTTGTTATGACAAGTAGTTGATTCAACTGTTAAGGTTCTTGATAGGGGCCGTATCTAAAAACAGTGATTTAAGAAGGTTTGTTTTTTTAATTGAGCAAGGCTCATTGCAGGAGGGGTTGGACTAGATGACCTTTAAAGGTCCCTTCCAACCCAAACTATTCTATGATTCTATAAATCTGTGTAAAGGTTTTTGTTAGACAACTTTTATTAGCATTTTAATGAGAAAATGCCTTTTGATGTGACATAGCATAAATAGAGTTGGCAAAACCAAAGTACGTTATTAATTGTTGGAAGCACATTTTGTTAAAACACATTTGGTCCAACTGAAGGATTTCAGATATGCTTTTAATAAATTGCACACATATTCAGTGTAACTACTTGTAAACTGAGTCTGTGTTCTGAAAGTCAGAAGTGGTATTCTTTTGCATTGGTGTTACTATAGATGTCATAGGTTGACTAGGGTTTAATTAGGTTCATTATTTTATAACAATGTGCTTTCAGTGAGGCTTGCAACACCATCTGTGTTTTGGCTGTTTTTCATTTGTTCTCTTTTTGTTCAGGTGTCCCCTTGTCACTCTTCTGCTCCATTCCTACGTATTTTTTATGAGTTTATACCATTATGTTTGTTAAGTACATGAAAGAGTTTTATGGAGATTGAAATGCTGGAGTGTGGTAAGCGATTGTTAAGAGAGATAATAAAGGCGATTTGGAGAGCCAACAAAATAGAGATTAAACAGTATTAAGGGCAAGTTTAGAGATCTTGGATGTGAATTGGAGACTGGGTCAGTGCATGTAATCTTCTTGAACAGGGTTTTGTGCCAAGTCTAGACTAGAAGTTGTCTGTTGTGGTCAGTCAGGTTAGGAAGAAAAGAAATTGAGAAAACGGAGGAAACTGAAATGCCAATAGGAACAAACCCTAAGTTTCCTGAAAGACAGACTGTTAGTTTGAATAGCTACAAGTGTTTTATGTCACCAGTGTCTCTTCATGTTCTTTCCCTATATTCTGTTACACAAACTAAGAAAAAAACCCTCAAATGTCTCCTGGACTGTTCCAAAGGTATCCAGGACGCTATTGCAGTTTTCATCATAACAATTTGTGAAGTCTGTGTATGCATATGCTCCTTGAAAAGTGAAAGATAAAATGAAACTGTACTTTTCAGAGTCCAGCTGGAACTGACTTTGACCTGGGAACGTGGGGCCCGAATTCTCTCTGATAGAAGTATATGCAGTTCTCATCTGATTCTTAAAATTACTCCTGTGTGGCTTCTAACTGAGTATGCAGAATTTTCTTTTACTTTTCATGCTTCATGGTCTCACTGCCCCGGAGTTTTTTCAAAACGGAACTTAGCCAAGTGAGAGGATGAGGCATTTTTGGTTTGTTCTGTTTATAAAACATATGAGCACACTTGCCAACCAAGAAGCTGTTGTATTCTTGTACTCTGGCTTCCTCTCAGACTTGCCCGCAGTTACCCTCTCAGGTCAAGTGAGCCACACATCTGTTAATAGGTTTACAACAGTCACATATGCTGTTGTCCCTCTTAGAAGGTATGGCATTTTCATTGTAATTGTCTGGTTTTTGGGATTCACTCTTCAAAACCAAGGTTTGCATGAACTCCTGTTATCAGGAAACCTGTTTGGTCAGTGGCTTTGTCTTTGCAATGCTGTGGGCACTGTTAGTGGTGCAGCCTGCCCTTCACTGGTAGCTCCCTACTGTTCCACCCAGGCTGTAAGTGCAGTGTCTCCAGGGCCCTATGGCACTGTTCTCCTGGCGTTGTTCTTGAGGGGTTGCTCCTGTGGTGTTATCCTTGTGGCCTGGCGCCTGCACACAGTGTTGTAATGGCAGGTGCTCTTGGGAATACTGGCCTGCAGTGTGGGAATCTCCTCTTTCTTCGCCCTCTCCCTTTGAGTGTAGCTTTTGGTTTATGGCAGGGGAATCCAATAATGTGCATGCACAGAGGTTAATGACTGGCAGGCTCTGACTCAGTGGCTGCCCTGATGAGCAGCATGAACTTTGGTGAGTGCCTGCAGCATTGTAAGTTAGAATAGCTGTCAGGGTTTGAGTAGCTCCTGGTGAAAAATATATTATTGCTATGAGGAAAAATACTGTGGAGGAGCCACTTGTTACACTGGAGAGGAGTCCAGGGCAAGGGCACTCATCTCGGGACCCCCAGCATCTCTCTCTCTGGCTGGCCTCAAGGTTAAGTTATCATTTCTACTCTCCTTCCTCTTGTTTTCATTTCTTCCCTGAACAACTTTTATCATTGTAATTATTTTTAGTTACTGTACCCACTAATAAATCTTTGCACATGTGAACCTGCCTCAACGTCCTTTGTGCAAATACCTGTTTCTCTTGAAGACTTGCAGATTTGCAGGACCCCATTTTCCTTCCTCCCCAACTTTTTCCCCCCCCTTACTTGCTGCTTTGCTCATTAAATAATTCGGTGAGGTTACAGCTGAGATGCATAAAACTGTTCTATAGAGGGCTATTTTTATAAATGAAGGCCAAAGTGATAGTTTGTTACTAAAAACAGCATACCAAAAGACTGCACAGTCATAAGTTTAGTAGCAGTACGCCAAGAGCTGATTATTTGGTTTCTGTTTGTGCTTGATGGTGGTGGTGTTTGTTTTGTTTTTTTTTTCTGTGGTGTGCTTTAAAGTGACAAGGTACTTCTAGTTTTAGTTAAGACTTGAGTATGCATTGTGGTTTAACCCCAGCTGGCAACTAAGCAGTACGCAGCTGTTTGCTCACTTCCCCAGTGGCAGGATGGGGAAAAGAATCAGAAGATAAAAGTGAGAAAGCTTGTGTATTGTGTTAAAGGCAGCTTAATGCATAAAGCAAAAGCCACATGTACTGAAGCAAAGCAAAACAAGGAATTCATTCACGACTTCCCATTGACAGGCAGGTGTTCAGCCATCTCCAGGAAAGCAATGCTCTGTCACAGGGAACAGTTACTTGGGAAGACAAGTGCCATCACTCCGAATATCACTTTCCTTATTCTTCTGCCAGCTTTATATGCTGAGCACAGTGCCATATGGCATGGAATATCCCTTGGATCAGTTGGGTCAGCTGTTCCCAACTTCTTGTGCATCTCCAGCCTGCTCACTGGTGGTGGTGGGGGGGTGTGAGGAGAAGAAAAGGCCTTGATCTGTGTAAGCGTTGCTCAATGGTAACTAAAACACTTCTGTATTATCAACACTGTTTCCAGCACAAATCCAAACCATAGTCCGCTACCAGCTACTGTGAAGAAAATGAACTCTATCCCCACCAAAACCAATGCAGTATGTTTTAGTCCATTCCAGAGTTGAATAATGTTAGCCTGAAAACTTAAGTGACAGTTTGTTTTTCAAAATTGTGTTGTTGAATAGTTATATGGCATTGAACTACTGTAAGCTAAGTGTGATTAGGATGTGAACATGCATGCATCACCAAAATGCGTACCAAATACTGATGGTTTCATACTTTTTGTTGAGTTGTTCCTCTTTGTTTCCTATTTCTATTGTAAGATTGTCTGGTTTGTGTCAGAAAACAAATGCTTCTTTACTATTCCTTGCAGATTCCTGCTTCAGTGTCTTGAGGATCTTGATGCCAACCTACGGAAACTGAACTCACGTTTGTTTGTTATTCGTGGACAGCCAGCAGATGTTTTCCCCAGACTTTTCAAGGTAGATGCCAGCTTGCAGTTGTTTCTAACCATAAATGTGACTAATCTAAACTGGGAATATTTCTTGTACTGTATTCTTCAGTGCAAGTTGTTATCCATGCAAATACTTTACTATCCTTGCAGTTTCCCTTTAAGGTTATTTTTGTTAGATTTGGGGTTTTCTCCTCTCGTGTGCATATCACCAATCGAACTGAGTTGCTCTTTGACTGTACATTTTTTTTGGTTTCTTACCTTCCAGTAATGGAACAGATTTCTAATGGCTTGCTAAGTGTAGGTGCTGTGTCCGTACTTCTGAGTGCCAAACTCATGCTGATGTGACCTGGGTGTATTCATACCACGTAACACTTGTCTCGGAATTCCTTGGCTCCCTTTGGGACATGGCTCTGGCTCTTCAACATGTTTTTTATGGTTTTACATTATGAAATGAAAAATAAATATTACATGATGGTGTGGGAGGTTGCTTGAGGACTCAGGGCCTGATTGGTTTGTCTTGGCAGACTTAATGATGGAAGGAGCCAAACCTTCTTTCAAAGTGCAAGCACTTTTGGGAATTGCCTATCACCAGGATTGTATCTGGGCTTCATCTAGGAGAGAGCTAGAGTTAGAACTGTAAGAGCATTCTGGGTGAAGAGCATAGAGTGCCCCTTGTCTCATTGTTGTAAATCCAGGTCTCTGAAATAGTCTGTCTGGTATATTTAAATCAACTGATTAAGATTCTGAGGGATTAGAAGGGTATTTTTGAATTTGCTTGGCAGGATGGCTTTCTAGGATTGTTCTGTGCATACCTCACCTTTCCATTTTCCTGCCTCTGCAGAAGCCTTAGCCATTAGTTGATCTCTTGGCTTCTTTTTCCCCACCTGTTACTGTTGGCCTTGGTAACAGCATCTGGACATAATGGATATTAGGCTTCAAGGTGTCTTCTTTTTAGGAGACAGATATATTTTTTTTTTTTAACCATAATTTATTTTAAATGGAGAATTTGAAGATTGCCTGTTCTGGTGGTCAAGGGGTAGGGGTTTGGAAAAGGGAATGAAATCTGTGTGATGTTTGGTTGGGGGGGAGCAGCTAATTTGTCTCACCACCCCCATCTTCAGTTCTGCTGTTAAAGTTGGCAGACATGCATGAAAAACTTTTCTGCGGAGCAAAATACTGCTGCTGATCAATGTACAGGAAACAGCCTCTGTCATCTTTCCCTTTTGTTGTGGTTCTTAAGGTGCATAAATCCTAAAGTTAGAGCAGCTGAGTTTTCACAGCGTGCCCAGAGGTTGTTCCATTATGACATGCACCCACAGTAATGAGACAGATAAAGGCGTTCTTTATGCGTGATTCATACTTAGGTGCCAAAACGCTAGACTTTATTTTTGTGAGTCTGGGTGTCTAATGTATTTTAGGCCTTTGTGTATCTCTGACAACTATCCAAAGATACTAACTGGTGTTCCATCTTGTCCCTGTCCTTCTTGTTCTTGTTTGTCTCACTTTCCATCAAGCAGCTGAGTTGCTGAAGGACCAGATTTTTGTTTTGTGTTGCAGGAATGGAATATTGCGAAACTTTCTATTGAATATGATTCTGAACCATTTGGGAAAGAAAGAGATGCAGCGATCAAGAAGCTGGCTAGTGAAGCTGGAGTGGAGGTCATTGTTCGGATTTCCCATACGTTATATGACTTAGACAAGTAAGTTGCCATTAACTCTGATTTTAAAAGGAAAATACTAATTTTATGTAGTATTTGGTTAGATAATGTGTGCTACTTTCTATGGGGATCACTTCATAGTTTGGAAGACTACAAATTTGTTCCGTGTTTCTCTTTTATGCATGCATCTGTCTGTCCGTGCATCCATCCATCCAAATTTTATTACATACTGAGTAGGTCTTTGCAACTCCAAAAAAGACACATAACTGTATCTGAAATACAGTTCTGGTTTGGGGTTCTTCTGAAAATAATGATCATGTTAATTATCTGTCTTTTATAATGAAGTTACTCAAACATCCCTGTAACTTCTCCCAAATAAGATTGCTGCTTAGTTGTTTTGTTAGATTGTTTTATCCTTATTTCACTTGCTGTACACCATTAGCAGAAGGTCCTTTATTTTTCAAGAACTACTTCCTACCAATTATGTATTCTGTAAGTAATCGGGGATTGTTTGATACCCCTGCATCATCTTAATATCTTGTTTATATTTTTCAACAGATCTATTTAAATGGATTAGTATTAGCTTCCTATTATAGAAACATAATCTGCGAACGGTTTGAAAGTATGACTTGGCTTCTCATAATATTGAGTAACTTACTGTGGTAGATGCCTGTTTTATTCTGTTACAAGCCAATGTATGAGAAGCAGCTAGATGTATTGGAGGAAAGGGAGTTATTTACTATTTTGAAACAAATACCTGGGGTTTTTTTTAGTCCCAAATTGAAAATTCCTTTTCTTCTCTCTCCACCCAAGCACAGTTGGATCAAATGAACAGTTGGTTCCATCTACCATTTTAGTGAATCATTTCTTTGAACTTTTCCTGTTTCTGGGATTTTAGATATACTTGAGGTGTCAATGCAAAATATGGAAGCTCTGTGTTCTTGCAACAGTCATGTGTAAAACTAAACCTTAATTGTTCCCTATATTGAAAGTTGTAATACTGACTACTGTTAATACCAGAATAGAAAAGTAGGTACTTTTTTGTGCAAATAGTAGTGTTGTATGTGAATTGGATGTATCTTTGGGTAGCTATAGTCTCTTGTCTGCTTCGCTGATCTGCATTTTATTTTGCCTTGAGCTGTCCATATTCATTACTTATTTTTGAGGGACCTTCCTAAACCTGGGAAAGAGAATAACTCACTTCCTTATAAAGTTAATTTATGTGTCTCCCTACTGGGTAAAAAAGGATGGTAAAATAAAAGTCCACAGTGTGGATTATCATGTATATCTGCAATTTTATATAACATGCTACAGGCAGGTAAGAAGATATTTCTGTGTGTTTATTTTATTTTTATATATATATAAAAAAGTTGTGTACTGTTGTCTGACATACTACTTTTTTATTTTTCCCCTCTTTTTTTCCAATTCAGAATAATAGAATTAAATGGAGGACAGCCTCCTCTTACTTACAAGCGATTCCAGACCCTAATTAGTAGAATGGAACCACTGGAGATGCCAGTAGAGACTATAACCCCAGAAGTAATGGAAAAATGTACTACTCCAGTTTCAGATGACCATGATGAGAAATATGGTGTTCCATCACTTGAAGAGCTAGGTATGTTCTAAAATTCCTTTGACATTTTAAAACAAGTAATATGTAGTCTACTACTAAAAGCGCAATACTTAAAATAAGCACAAGAAATTCTGTTTATGGTTAATGGTTAAACTGATACCAGTTATGACATACAAAAGGAGCAAAAAAACCCAATAATCAACTCTGAATTTTAGTCATTTTCTTTTAAATGGAAGTTTGGAAGAAACTACACTAAGTACTGTTTGACTTGATATAATACAGCGTAGCTATTTTCCCATGGTACCAAATAATCATTAAGCTGCTAATAGTCTTTAATACTTAATTTTCTATTAAATGCATTTGGTATCTTTGTGCTTCAGGTCACTAATCTGTCATTTTACAAATTAATTAAAAACCCCTTTTGTCTTGCAGTGCCAAAAAAAAAAAGAAAAATATCATAATAAGGCAAATAATGGTTTTTGAAACTTCTTGGCAGGGGGAGGATGGGAAGTCTTATGTTTCTCTAAATTAAATTTTAAGAAATATAGGAACCAATTAACCTGTGAATCCCACTCCTTCTCTTTCTTATTCATGCCCACCTGGAAATACAAACGAATGTGGCATGACCTCCAAATTGCTAACAGAGGGGCCTGGATAGATTTTAGCTGAGCTCTAGCTGCTCTGTCTAGTCTGTTTGACCTCTCATAAAACAGACCTTGCTGTTAAAGCTATTTTAAGAAAAGATCTCGCTAGAGAATGGTTAAACTATAGGCAGATGTGTTATCTCACACGCTTGGTGAGCAATCCTGGGGGAGGCGTGGGGGTGTGGAAGAAATCCTGTACTTTCTTTTCATCTTTCTTTTGCAGCTCAGGTATGTGTTTATTGTCAATCTGACAGTAATCCCCATCTGTTATTTAAGTTAAGGTCAATGAAACATATGATTTTCTGAAGATAGCACTTGTGGTTTCAATTTGCTGAAAGGTTTTAGACATTCTGTAAATTACAATAGCAATTGTTGATTCTTAGTAGTAATTTAAAACAAAGAAAAAAAGGTTTTTTGGGATAGCTGTAGAGCTGAGAACTTGAAAATAATTTGAAAAATTATAGGATAGTCACTTTTTGCAAAAATAAAAAAAAAGACGGAAAGTGGAACTGAAGTAAAACCATTCAGCATGTAAAACTTGTGAGTTAATGTAAATGTAAATGTAAAAATTGGAGTTTGCTGCAAAAATTGAATGTGGTGTTGAATGGGCTTTGACCAGACTTAGAATAGGATCACAGAGTACAATTATAGAATAGTTAGAGTTGGAAAGGACCTGAAAATTGTCTAGTTCCAACCGCCCTACCATGGGCAGGGACACCACACACTAAGCCATGTCACCCAATGCTCTGTCCACCCTGGACTTGACCACTGCCAGGGATGGAGCATTCACCACTTCTTTGAGCAGCCTTTTCCAGTGCCTCACCACTCTCACAGTAAAGAACTTCTTAGATCTAACCTAAACTTGCCCTGTTTAAGTTTGAACCGATTACCCCTTCTTCTGTTGCTGCAGTCCCTAATGAAGAGTCCCTCCCCACTAACCTTGTAGACCCCCTTCAGATACTGGAAGGCTGCTATGAGGTCTCCACGCAGCCTTCTCTTCTCCAGGCTGAATAGCCACAACTTTCTTATCCTATCTTCATACAGGAGGTGCTCCAGTTCTCTGATCATCCTCGTGGCCCTCCTCTGGACTTGTTCCAACAGTTCTATGTCCTTTTTATGTTGAGGACCGCAGAACTGCACACAATACTCCAAGTGAGGTCTCAGGAGAGCAGAGTAGAGGGGCAGGATCACCTCCCTCAACCTGCTGGTCATGCTCCTTTTGATGCAGCCCAGGATATGGTTGGCTTTTTGGGCTGCAAGCGCACACTGCCGGCTCATGTTCAGTTTCTTGTTGACCAACACCATCAAGTCCTTTTCTGCCCAGCCTGTAGCTTGGTTGCATACTGTTTTAGAACTTGTACTTTGCCATGTGTCCAGCTTAGGGTTGGTCTTAAGATACAGTAAGATGTACTGGGTTTGTTGAGCTACAGTATAAGCAACCAAGGAATTTTCTCGTTTCTACTTGTTTTTCAGGTTTTGACACAGATGGTCTGCCTTCTGCAGTATGGCCAGGGGGAGAAACAGAGGCTCTCACACGATTGGAAAGACATTTGGAACGAAAGGTATGTTGCTACACATTGGAAGTGTGACATATCTGGGAAACATAGCTACTTTTTGCAAAAAAGGAGTTCAGCAAGTTGTTTTAAAGGAAAATCAAACCCAGACTTGAACTCAAGGCCTCAATATAATTACATAAATCAAGGTGCTGTTTCTCAGTTTTAAAAGCTGGTAGCAGGCTGTCTTTAATTTGAATTTTAGAGACAGTCTGCTGTACAATTTTCCACTCAAAAATGTAGTTATTTGTCCTTGGAAGGAAATTTTACTTGAACATCCTTTTTTATAACTTTGAAGGGAAATTCTTCTAAAAGCTAACATATTGCTAGTTGTCTTGGTTTCCTCTGTATTTAAAAGAAAAGGATAGGTAGTTCTGGAAGAAGAGATGAATTACCTTCTAGAGACTGCTGGTTCAAAAGGAACACCTAGATATCGTAGGTAAGGTGATCATTTGTCCAGTGCCTGGGGTCAGTTATAGACAGTGTGAAATTTCTCCCTTTATAAGTTGGTACCTAGCCTGTAGTTTGATACTGCTGTGTGGTTTTTGTTCTGTATTTGGTTTTGTGTGTTTGTTTTTGTGTTTTTTCTTTTTTTTCAAAGGCTTGGGTAGCAAACTTTGAAAGACCACGAATGAATGCAAATTCCCTCCTGGCAAGCCCTACAGGGCTTAGCCCCTACCTCCGCTTTGGCTGCTTGTCCTGTCGTCTGTTTTATTTCAAGTTAACGGATCTGTACAAAAAGGTACGCTTTCTACATGGTCAGCTGCACAGTCTTAGATGACGTGTTTTCCCTGATTCCCCTAATGAATTTTTTTCCTTTAATGATGATCTTTAGGTAAAAAAGAACAGTTCCCCTCCCCTCTCCCTCTATGGCCAGCTGTTATGGCGTGAATTTTTCTACACAGCGGCAACTAACAATCCACGGTTTGATAAAATGGAGGGGAATCCTATCTGTGTTCAAATCCCATGGGATAAGAATCCTGAGGCTTTGGCCAAATGGGCAGAAGGCAGAACAGGTTTTCCTTGGATTGATGCGATTATGACACAGCTTCGTCAAGAAGGTTGGATTCACCATTTAGCCCGGCATGCTGTAGCGTGCTTTTTAACTCGAGGTGATCTCTGGATTAGCTGGGAAGAAGGAATGAAGGTATTGTTTCTTATTCTTGAATTTCTTAAAGTGCCTATAAAAGTTGCAGATAGTCATTCTATAATTGTTGTTACTGTGTGCTGTAAGTTGAATTTTAAACCTTTAAACCCAAATTTAATCGGTTCTGATCAAAAGACAAATCTTCACAGCACCACTGATTTAATTCCCCCTTTTATTGGAATCTTAGTGTTTCTTGCAGTCAGAATAGGTGTGCAGTTCTTTTAAACTTGAGATTTTTTTCCTAAATCTTAGCAAATAAACATGGATTACTCTTGTAACTGAGATTTTTTTCTAGTCATACTGTGTGAACAGTTTCTGTTCACATATTGCATCTGCTTCCCTGTGAAGGGAAAGCACCACAGGAATTAAAGGGGGAAAACTAAACGCTTGAGAATGTCCTTTCAGCTATTTCTGTCCCTTTTCCCAGTGTTAGAAGCGTTGAGTATGTGCAACATGATGTGGCTGGAGTTTCGACGCAGTTAATTTCTTTACAAGTATCCAAGAGATGCTCAAGTTCAAATTACAAATGTTAGTCTTGAAGAAAAAAATAGAATAATGTAGTCTCAGCCTTTGAATCAGTTTTACATATTTAGAAGGGTAGCACATCATGTACTAAGCAATGATAATCAACTGGAAATGGTTTTTTTATGTTTGAAATCTAACAAAGTTTATTTGCCATCAGGATTGTGACCTTATGTTTTTATATGTGTATAATCTTATGAAATTTCAGCTTTCTTCACAAATGAGTTGTAAGCCAATATCTTTAATTAAAATAAAACAACTGTCTTGGTTACACAACACCATAAGCTGCTTTAGGAATTTTGCTTCTGCTGTTCATTGATAAAGACTTCAAAGATGCACATACACAGGTAATGCAGCCAAACAACAAAGCTCTATATTACAGAAAAACACCAACTTGTTATTACTTTTGAAATAATAGATACATGGAGGGCTCAGACTTGCGCACTGGAGCATGTTTAATTCATATATCTGTATCTAGCAAGAGTTAATCTGGCCTTCCCTGGTGATGTTGTTTTCAAAGTCTTATTACATGGCAGCATCTAGTGGAGCAGTTGTGTGCTAGCACTTAATCTTCATGTGAAGATCTTGTTGCATTAAGAGTCACTTTCTATTTAAAATGTTTTTTAAAAGTGTTGTAAGATAAATCTTTTTTTAAAAAAAAAACTGTCTTTTTTTTTTTCTCCAAACAGTTGCATCTATTTAGACAAAGATGCTTTTCTAACACTTATTCAGTGCATACCATAGACTGAATGCCTTATTGAATATATGTTGAGAGAGATATCCTTGTTTGACTGTATTACCTTAATTAGACTTTATTTTGGAATACTATATAGTTGAAGGTGGGTGGCAGTAGTAAGGTGTTAAATTTTAGTGGCTTAGTGTGAAAAAGGTGATAGTTTCTTTGGGACATTTGGAGACGATGCAAGTTTGAAAGGAAGATAAGAACTTGTAAAAATATGTATTAAATAAGTATCTGCTTTGAAAACTACTTCTTAGTGCACTGTTTTTATAAGAGGCCCTTCAATGTTCTCATAAAAGGTATTTGAATGTTCTCCTTCAAAGAATAGGGCTTTTCTATTTCTTGTGAGCCTGAGCTGCTGGTGATCTGACTAAGCAAACTAACTTATTTTTATACAAGTTAGTAATGTCTGTGTTAATAATTGAAATACAATTGATGCTGGAAACTTGAATGTTTCACAGCTATTGAGCTCCAGATTTAAGTAAAGTAAAACCCTCATAAATCTTCAATGCCCTCATAGGTTATTTTTAATATAATAAGGGTAGCAATTACCAGAGAAGATTTTTTGTTGTTGTCTTCAGACCAGAGTTCATTATCTGGCGCACCATTCTACAGCACACTTGGTAGTTTATATACTTCCTGGAATTTAAGTAGATAACCTCAAAACTGTGACTTACTAGATTAACTATTGGCCTTCAAGAATACAACTTCTGGATGTTTGTGCCAACCTGGAACTCTTGAATTCTACTGTTGGGACTCCTTGCATAGTGAAAGGTGCTGCATAGGCTGAGGTATTCAGGCTGACAATCTGAGTTTGAAATGTGCTTTTTGTGTTCCCTGTTTTCTGGAAGTTTGCAAAGCTTACTCCGTTCCAATGTGATGAAGCAACTCTTCTGAAAGCAACAAATGCCACTTGCAAGCAGTCAGGCTCCAGCCATCCTTTGGGGATTTAATTTTATAAGGATGTGTTAATGCAAGAATGTGTAACTTTTTTTGGTTGTAGCTTTGATGTGTTTACTAAGAGCCAAGGCAGTCACATTTTGTTCTTGAGTTTGGCGTTTCGGTACTGAGCATTCTGTGAATATTCCCAGGTAAGAAAGAGTGTAGGTGTCTCAAAGCTGTGCCATATTCAGGCTAACTTGTTGCTCTCAATTCTTAAGGTCTTTGAAGAGCTCTTACTTGATGCAGATTGGAGTGTGAATGCTGGAAGCTGGATGTGGCTATCCTGTAGTTCCTTCTTTCAGCAGTTTTTTCACTGCTACTGTCCCGTGGGTTTTGGCAGAAGAACTGACCCAAATGGGGATTATATCAGGTAACTCACAACTAGAAATTGTAGCAATTTGTGCATGTCAGTTTAAACTTAAACTAACAAGTGGCTTTATACTTAAAATGACCTTTTTTAATTATTATTATTATTTTAAGACGTTATTTGCCAGTACTTAGAGGCTTCCCTGCAAAATACATCTATGATCCTTGGAATGCCCCAGAAAGCATCCAGAAGGCTGCAAAGTGTATTATAGGAGTCAATTATCCCAAACCAATGGTAAATCATGCAGAAGCGAGCCGTCTGAATATTGAGAGGATGAAACAAATCTACCAGCAGCTTTCACGATACAGAGGACTGGGTATGGCTATACAATATTTGCTTTATTTATTTAAAAACTTCTCTCACCTTCTGTCAGTTACTTTTGTCCCCTGCCAATGGTAATCAGGTATGAGCTAGGTGTGGTGGCCAGGGCTGTGTATCATATAAATGAAAATATCAAGATGTAATAAAGGGAAGGGAAGAAAGACTGACTGGAGTGCCTCTTTCCAAGTCTTACCCAGATTTTTTTATCCTGTGAGCTTTCGGAAGTTCTCAGGTTAAACTGGGTCTTCTGTGCATCCTGATCTCTTGTACAGAGAGGGTTTAATACCAGTGATTAGAAAATTAGTGTGGTTGATAACTTCAACCATACTGTATTTGCATTTGCAAATGCTGTTGCTCAAATAGAGACAAATGCAACCACTGGTAGCATTCTTCCTCCTTGGGAAGGACTATTCTCTTTGCTCCGAGAGGTAAAGCTTGTATTGCTCAGGAAGGTGTAAGCAGGCAGTATGCTAAAGTATTGGATATTGAATCAGGATGCATTGCACTTCAACACAACATAACAAATATGTGTAACAAATGAATATTGGAAAAGTTATGTGGAATATTGTGTAGAAAATGCCTAATAAGTGATTTTGAACTAAAATAACTTTGTGAGATCCCAGAAGTAGACAAGATAAATGTTCTCCTGTTATAAAGGTAAACTCAGGGTGAGGGTGGAGGATCAGCCATCATTAGAGAAAAAACATGCTACACTTCATCTTTTCTTTTTTCCAGTCTGTGTTCATGGTTGTATGTTTTATTTCATTGCTTAGGTCTTCTTGCAACAGTGCCTTCTAATCCAAATGGAAATGGTGGCCTCATGGGCTATTCACCAGGAGAAAGCATTTCTGGCTGTAGCAGTGCAGGAGGTCAGTCAAATTCTTTTAATACATGGAATTATTTGAACTGAACAGCACAAACTTATTTTTTTAATGTCCTTGGCATTATGTATTGGAGGAAAGAACTGTATTCACAAGACACTTCTCAGTGTAAGTCACAAACATTTTCAAATTTATTCACTGAGTTTGGTAGTATTTATTTGTAGATAGAATCTATACATAATTACAATAATACATAAATACAATCTTTAAATTTATTTTTATTTCAAGTATGTAAGAATTTTTATCCTGTTTTCTTCCCCCTGAAATGACTTATAAACATGCATCAAACAGTTTGATTTCAAAAGCGTTTGAATGTGATATTCTGCTAGAAGTCTATAAGCATCCTGGTACTTGTAATAAGGAGTGATTCATGAGTTTTCAACTCGGAACTGTTAATTCGTAAAGTTTTCTAAGCATCAAGTTTCTTACTGGAATTTAGTTCTACCATAATATGGTAGAGTATGGTAGACAGTGTCTGAAAAAACTGAATATAGAATCTATCATCCAGTTTTGATGAAAATTGTTGTTCTTACTGTAATGTATAAAGACTAGAATTAACTATTTACTAATTAAAAAGTGAAACAGTATTAACATTGTATAAATCCATGGTGCATCAACATCTTGAATACTAGGTGCACCTTGGACTTCTTATAGAAGGGTGCAGCAGAACTGGAAATTTACTGGGTTTGGGTTTATGT
The DNA here is from genome assembly GCA_028858755.1 of Ara ararauna. NCBI lineage: Eukaryota > Metazoa > Chordata > Aves > Psittaciformes > Psittacidae > Ara > Ara ararauna. The sequence continues at coordinate 92,483,161 of CM054376.1, read as the reverse complement.
TCTCCTTAGGCTTCTGTGAAGGTTAGAAGCAGATTGCAGAAAATGATGGACCTTGTTCTCAGCCAGTACAGTTCCTCTCAAAGAATTGAAGTCTAGGCTCCTTAAAGCTGGGTTCTTGAGCTTTAATTTCTTAAGTTCAGAAATTTAGAAGACAGAAAAGGCTTAAAGAAAAAAAAGTTTAATAAAATAATATTAGGTGCACTCTTTTCTCAAAATGTATATACTTAAATGTGTACATGTATTTTCACTTTTCACATCAGAAACATATCCATTTTCTAGGAGGTTACTGTGTATCATTTAACTTCAAAGTGTGAATTTGAAAAGATGAAAGTATTAGAGATTCGGACCTGTTCTGAGGTGGTTTGTGGTAGGGGGAAAAAAGCCACAATCAAAGTCTACTTCTTGAAGAGCAGGAAAAAAAAAAACCCAACATTTTAAATTTCAGAACTGGAATTGTGTTTTCTGTTATATTTAAGTCTTTACTGTCTTTCCAGGAGCTCAGCTGGGAACTGGTGATGGTCATACAGTTGTTCAGCCATGTTCTGGGGACTCTCATACGGCAGGAGCAAGTGGAATTCAGCAGCAAGGTATTATGGCAGTGCCTGTCTGTAGAGGATCTTCAAATCCTTGCAACTGTGGAAAAACAGACAAAACATCAAAATAACATGGACAGATTTTTTTTGGTGACAGCTGCTGTCTACAGCTTTGAACTGCCCTTATTTTTGTTCTTGAAACATAAAAATAATTTCTTAGAGTGAACTCGCTTGTCTTGTCACTTTTATCTCTAAAGCCCTCATATAGAACAATATTTGTATGTTTTGATTTGGAGGGATCACAAGTGTGACTAACCAAAAATTAATAAACATTCCAAATTAGGTTATTCTAAATGAAAGACATTGAAAGGAGGAACTCCAGTTTGTGTATGTGATAGCAAAAATTTGCATGTTACCTTTTAGCTGAATCCTCTGCCACTCTTCCCATATATAAACAATTGCTACAGGTTTCTGTGGATATTCTCATATTATGGGGGCAAATTTTTGTTACTTTAACTATACAGAAACTTAACCTGTGATTTGTGATAGATCAAAGTTGCAATCAAATTTAGCACAAGTGTTTCTTTCTTTGCAGACTTACCAGAGGTTGTGTTTACTGATCCTGAAAGACTGTAATCAGTGTTTTATTTAAGCATCCAGAACATCACCAGAACACTACAACTGTTCAGAATAAGAAACCTTGCAACTGCTTTTGCTAATTTGCACTATTCATGCAGAGCAATTGGTGTCAAGATTGCCAGCAGATAGTTTGGGTACCAGAAAATAGTTTGCATCTTCCTTTAAATTACTTACATATGTGTCTTTTTTATTCACAGAGTAGTTATGCTAAGGATTCATTAGCATTGCTATAACAGAATAACAAAAAGGATGAGGAGACTTGGAGGAGAAAAAAATGTTAAAATTGATAACAAATTAGAGTTATTTGGATATGCACATTCTACTTGTTGCAAAATTAATGCACAAATATGTAGGCACTGAATGTTGTTCACTGTGTATATATATAAGTGCCTATATATTTAACTGCTCTAGACTCCCATGAGGCTTTTTTTAATCATAAGAACTCTTCTGCATTCAGGATGTTTTCTAGCAGGATTTTACTTGCTGATGGAAAATAAATCAATTGGCTCCTTTTTGTTGTTGTAAAGAATGTAATTGTCCACTTGCTTGCAATTCTAAATTTGATTTATTATAATAAATATGTACTGTATCTGAACAGGTTACTGTCAAGCAAGTAGTATCTTACATTATGCTCATGGAGACAATCAGCAATCACACTTACTGCAAGCAGGTAATTTAAAGAGCAACAAAAAAAAAAGAAACGCTTTTCCTGAATATATAAAGGTGCAACAGAGTCTTAATATAAATACTGGTTTTAAATTATCAGGAAGAACGGCCCTTGGTACTGGCATTAGTGCAGGGAAACGCCCAAATCCAGAAGAAGAAACTCAGAGCGTTGGACCAAAAGTCCAGCGACAGAGCACAAATTAAACTGGTAAGATCTGAGACACCTTAAAGTTATCCTGATAATGAGTAAATTCCTGTACAGTTTTTGTCTATAATAATATTCATATCGCTGCAATGCAAAGAATCCCAAATTATTGCTGTAAATATTTCAGTTCCAGGTACTGCACAAACAAGCAGTACAGAATCCTGGCTCTAGAGAGTTTACAAAGTATGAAGTAGGAAGTAATTATAAAACTAGAACTAGGCTAACGATTATCAGACACAGATTGAGGTGTTAATGAAAGGGAAATGGATAAACTGTGGCTTCACATTCATTAGCAGAACTACTCTCTGCTTCCGCATGTCACCTGAAGTTCTGCCAGCTGGACTGTGTTTGTGTGAATGTATGGTAACCTGAAATCAGGAGACTAACACTAAAGGCTTGGGGCCTGGATTAAAGTTTCAGACATAGGAGTGGACTAAGCAGAACATGTTTGAGAGAGAGAGACTGCAGAAAACATGTAAAATGGTGATATAGTCACTGCATGGAAAGATGTAGGGACAAAGAAGATTTGGAGACTTGAGCATTTGTCATTGATCTGTAACCTAAGCAGGATGCTTAGATTGCCAAAGTTTGTCAAGAGCACCTGTGGTAGAAAGTACTTGGGTTTGGAGAAGGAGGCACTGCTAAATAGATCTATGTGAATAGGTGTGAAAACATGTAGAAAGAAACAGTAGATTGGAGGAGGGAGGGAGTTTGGTAGGTGTGAAATCATCAACATAGCAAAGATAAGTGGATTTTGTGTTTTGGATATGTTACTTATGAACAGAATAGAGAAAAGAGAAGGGCAAGGGTGTTATAGTCTTTCCTCCATGGAGCTTGATTTGAGAGGAATAAGGAAGATGACCTGAAAGATAAGTTAGAGTAATTACTTAGGAGGAAAGTCAAAGAATGGAGGGCTATCTGAAACAAGAGGGGACAAAATTTCAAGACTAGGAATGTGGCTGTGTAAATTAAGGGTGATTGAGATGTCATTCTGTCCCTGTGTTTTATAAAGAATAAATTAAGAGTTGATCATTATGGAGTTTGAAGAATAAATAAAAATAGGTGAGATAATAGCACATGGAGGGCCTTTGGTGGAATTGGAAGGTAGGGATTCCATACAGCAAGTATAGAAGCCGCATTCAGCATCTGTAGAGCTAAAAAGAGAAATTCAGTCTACTTCATTTGGATTTGGTAGCAAGATCTACTTCTATTTTTGCTTGTTACGTGGTGTCAGCACTTTGACAAAGTTACTGTGGTGATTATTAACAATTGTGTTGTATTGATTTGATTCAGTGAAGACCCACAGCATTGTTTCCATGATGCCTGTCACTTGAAGTGAGCTGAGACCTGTTTTCTCACTTACTGGAAGCACTGTAAACTGTGCTTCTGTGTTCTCAAACTGATTTCTGGTACTTGGATGGGCCTGAGCGGAACCTGGTTCCTAAAGAGCCCGTGTTTCAGTAGCTGTCTTATCAGTAGTATGTGTAGATTCATTCAGCATCCATGTTTTGTATTGCAGAATTCCTTAGGTGCTCGTGTCTGTAGAAGAAGTGCCTGCAGAGCGAACGTCTGGTTCCTGTCTAAGCTCTTTTTCAATTGAGAGACAGGTTGGAGGGGTTTCTAGTTTGGCAGAGAAGACTGACTTTGTTAGGGGTGTTCAAAGCATGCTGTGAAAGCGTGGCAGTCAAATAAAAGTATCAGCCAAGAACATACCCGAAACCACTGTTGGTGAAAGGATGTGTGCCTTCTGAATAGCACTGAAGTACAGAGGATGTTGGGTTTCTCTTTTCTTCCTTTCTTCTTTTTTCATTCTTCCCCTTTTAGCCTCTAAGGAGTAAGAAATAAGAATTGAGTATTTGGGCCAATACAAATGGGGATAGGGCTTCCTGCACTGAGAAGGGGGGAAAGAGTATCGGTCCCTTGAATTATTTATGCCTTCTTCAAAGACTCATGACAAACTGTTTAATTTTTCTTTTTCCTTGCAGCATTACTGGAAGAGACCATACCCCTCAAAGAACACACAGGATGAAATTCCTGCTACTCTGTATCGGAACTAAAGTGTTGTGAGAGTACATGTACTAAAATGGCATAGTTTTTCATAAATTATTTTCAATTGTTCAGTTGTTGTAAACAAGTCCAATTTTTGGAATGTGTTATTTCTAACTGGCATTTCTATGGTTTTTAACTTTTTAATGACTCTTTCACAAAGGACAAATTGAGTTTTGTATATAAAGTATTTGGTGAGGAATTTGCTAACTTAATGTAAATATAAGCATTCATGATTAGCGATAGACCCATCAATATATTTTTGATAATCTTTCATGTATATGGTAGTAGGGAAAAGCTGTAGTGATGTTCTGTAAAATGGATGGACATAGAAGGCTTTGAAGTTTTTAAATTGTTCTTATTTTTAGATTCCAGAGCTTGACCTCTGTATGATCAGCTTCATATTTTCATAATGTCAGTGCTTAGGACTGTGTTTAATCAAAATCAGGAGAGTTGTAACCTTTATTAGTCACATCTGTATATAAGTCATAGGCCAACTTTTTGTCGAGTTGTAAAATTTTCATGTATATGTCCAGTCCTTGTATTTCCCAGTTGCCTTGTTCAGTAATGACAGACCTTGTTAATAAAAGAAAATTATATCTGTAGATACATATGTTTTTTGTATACTCTGTTGCTTCAGTACATGTTACCAAACAAAACTGGTTCAAGAAAGAAGGAAAATGTAATTTTTAGACATAAGCTGGAAGCCACAAACAGGGAACTTCCAAGTTTTGTGATACTGAAAGGAAAGCACTATCCAAATTATTCAGGCTTGCGTGTGTGTGTTCTTACCATCAAATGTTTTCCACCAATATATTAAGAGTTTCCTCAAAATGCAGTTTAGTTTGGTTTGGATTTGTTTTTTTTTTTTTTAAACTATAACTGCAGTTTGCTTGATAGCTGCAGCTATTTTGCTGCTCTTTGAGGATGTTGATGTCTAAAAATACCAGGTTTGCTGACTATTCAGTCAATACTCTTTCAAATAGAAATGTCTTCTTAGGCTGTTAAGATCTTTGAAGCAGCAGAGCAGTCTGAATTAATAAATCTTACGTATATCTAGGTCAGGTACCTACTTGAGTGAGTGCACAGATTATTTCTCATGTGGGGGGGAGTTAATTATCTCATTCTTATTATCACATGGGTGACTTCCAGTCATAGGGCACTTCTGTGCGTCAGTGTAAAATACAGACCAGATTAATGGGTTGACAAGATATGCAGCAAGGTATTTGCTGCAGAATAAACTGCCATGGTTCTGCCTGTTCCTAGACTTTAGGTGATAATACTTATGTAAGTATCTCTGTGTAGTGATTTGGATACAATAGCAAAATCAAAAGTACTGCTAAGAAAATACAGGCATGCTTATTGTCTTGAGGCAGGGGATCTTTGGCTGATCTTGAAGAAAAAAAAATACCTCAACAGTGACAATGGAAAAGCAGATAATAGTATTTTCCACAGATCAGTCCAAGTAGAATGGAGAGGTTTCCTAGGAACACACATAATCAGTAGAATAAACAATTCTTCTGTTCATTCAAGAGTCTGAAAAAAACACCCAACCCAACCTTATAGGCTTACACTGTCTTAGGAAGTATTTTATTCTGTCAAAAGAAGATCATACTGGATTTTTTTCTGCTGACTTGTATTAAGAAGAAATCATGCCATCTAAATTCAATATTCCACCAGCTTTTCTGAATGAATAGGCTGTGAAACTCCCACAGAGAAGCTTCATCAAGGTAAGAACATACGCTTTCCCCCAGCTACTCTGGAAGTTCAATAGGTGAATGAAGAAATTTCCCAAGGAGTTAATTTCTATGGTAAGTTAATTCCCTGCTCTTTAAATGCTAAAAGGAGGATTCCTTTTCTGGGTGTAGGCAAGCCCTTAGATTAGCAAAGGAAAATCTGTGATGAAGGTGCTATTTCTCTTATGTGCTAGCTTGAATGAGCTCTGGTGTCAGGGCTGTGGTGAAACAGTCTGTAAGTAGGTTAGTGTGGGAGGGGGGAGAAGTTGCCTTCTGAGCAGCAGTAGCTTCATAAAAGCCCTTTGCTTCATATTCTTCCCTCCTACTAATCTTTGCTGTGGCCATAAAAGTAAATAACAAAAGGCTGAGGCTTTGGCTACACAGAAAAAATGACCAAAACTATTGTAATGCGGAGGTTTTCTTCCCCTGCCCGCAATACCCCTTGTGATTTTCAAGTTGGACATGTGTTATAAACCCAGTATGGATAAGGGCCAGGATATTGTTTCTTGTTTGACCACTCCTCCAGAAACAGAGCTTAAAGTATTCCTCAAGGCAACTCTGTTCCCAAGGGATTTAGCTAGCCTTTCCGTCAGCTTGTAGGGAATGTGGAGAGGAGTGTTACAGACTGATGGTTTTTGGAAACTAAGCCCCAGGAAAATGTGTTCTGGAAACATGCAAGGGCCACTGTAGTTGATATTCCTGATAGAAGAAAAATTAGCTTTCAAATATCTTCAAGCCTTTGGAAACTGTTTCCAAAGGAACTTGCATGGCCGGTCTTAACACTGGTGCTACCTGCTTAGAGAGGTTTCTGAAAGGAGGGGAAGGGGAAGGAGTTAAATTGAGAATAAATGTGCAAAGGCTCTTGGCTGGTCTGGAATGACAAGTACCTGTCAGTGAGAAACCAGAAAGTACCTTTATGCTGGTCTTAGCAACATAGTTGTCTAGTTTCTGTTGAAGAAAAGTGATGTTTGCATTAACCTTCCTGTAACTTACCAATTCTGTCTGTACTTGGCAGGAGCCATGGGGCAATAGTGAGCTGTGATACATGTCTTTCCCACTTCCCTACCTTGTCAGGAAAAGGCAGTTTGCAAACAAAGCTCGGTGCCTGCGTTGTTCCCCTCGGTGGTAGTTCGAAGCCTGACTTCCCACCATGGCAGGGCTTGTTTTCAGCTATCCACAAACCTCCGGAGAGCTGTATCACAGGAAGTCTTTGCTGTGAGAGCAAAAGACTGAGCACTGGAATAGATTGCCCAGAGAGGTGGTGGAGTCTCCCTTGCTGGAGATAATCAAGAGCCATATGGACACAATCCTGAGCATTGTGCTTTCTGCAAAGGTGGACTTAGATGACCATCAGCAATTCCATGTTTACTGGATTTATAGGTATTTTTGGCTACTGAAAGTGGTGCTCAGAGGTGAAAACATCAAGAACTTGCAGGATGTTTGGTGTGTTTGAAGCAAAACTGTTGTTGCCTATTCATTAAGCTCTGTGAGCTTTATTACTTTAAAATTAGGCTTGAAAGTCGGAGCAGCTCCGTCATTGTTTTGTTATGGAAGGTAAAAAACACATCACTTAGGTACGTTAGCTACACGCGCCCAGCCGCGGCTGCTGCTCGCCGCTGGGTCTCCCGGGGGCTAACAGCGGCCGGAGGCGGGGAGCGTTTCCCGTCCCCGCCCCGCTGCTCCGCCGCTGTTTCGCGCGGGGTCTGTAGGTGGCGCTGTGGGTGCTCGGAGCGCTGCGACGCAAGCGATGGTTGCAGCCTCCTCTGTCCCGGATAGGGTATTCCCACCGCCTCGGATAGCAGCGGTCATCCTGGGGCTCGGCCCGCGGGGGGGAGTCCAATGAGCCTGCTTATGAGGGCTGGGAGAGAGAACTTCGGTTTTGGGAAGGGAAAAGCCGGCTCAGTCAGCCAAAGCCTTCTGCTAACAGCTCGGAAGGGGGAATCTGTGCAAGTAACAGAATTGCTGTATAGGTGTAACAGGAATTACCCTACGTTTCCAAATCGGAAACCAAATCTCTTCCATTACTCTGAAAGGTGCTTTTCAGGAGCGCTGTCCTTTGTGCTTGCCTGCTTAAACCTAAGGAGGACTCAGGCTAGTACAGAGGAGGGCCACAAAGCTGGTCAGGGGGCTGGAGCACCTCTGCTCTGGATATAGGCTGAGGGAGTGGCGCTTGTTCAGCCTGGAGAAGAGAAGGCTCCTTAAGGGGCAACCTTAGAGCAGCTCCAGTGCCTAAAGGGGCTACAGGAAGCCTGGAGAGGGATTTTTTGTAAGAGTGTGTAGTGACAGGACAAAGAAAGGCTTTAAACTGAAGGAGGATAGATACAGATTAGACATTAGGAAGAAATTCTTCCCTGTGAGGTTGGTGAGGCCCTGGCACAGGTTGCACAGAGGAATTGTGGCTGCCTTATTCCTGGCAGTGTCCAAGGCCAGGCTGGACAGGGCTTGGAGCAACCTGGTCTAGTGGAAGGTGTCCCTGCCCACGGCAGGGGGTTGGAACTGGATGTGCTTTAAGGTCCCTTCCAACCCAAACCAGCCTATGATTCTATGATATGTTATCTTTTTAAGTACTCCCTGCCTAAAGATTATTTAAAAACTAGGTTTGAAAATTAAGTCAAGCTTTTACGTAACCAACACATTCACTGGGCTGTCTCTGCCCCTTGGGGACCCATAACCAGAGCACGGAGCCAGGACGCCTAAGATTCCAATTCTTGTTTCTGCCCTATTACAGACCACCTAAGAAGCCTCAGGTATGTCTGCCCATTCCTGAGGCCTTCATGCACAAACTCTTGACAGTAGCCATGTTGTTCTGATTTGTTTTAGATTAGATTAGAAGGAGGACAGAGACAACCTCCTCCATTGTTTGTGCTGTTTATTTCCAATAGAGAAGTGTTGTTTGAGCAAGAATTCCCTCCCTTAAAGGACCAAGCAAACAAAATCCTCATACTTTAGCCATTAGGCTCAGCTTTAACTTGATTGTTTATTGCAGTTTTTTTCCCCTCCCTCTGAAATTCAAGGTTTCAAAGGTGGTGAAAATTTCTGTGTAGAGGGGAAATTTACATTGGTCCAAAACACACAGGGAAATCCTAAGCAGACATATATAGATAGTTTTAGTGTTGATTTCAAGGGATCCAAGACCCTGGTTTTGAATTGTGTGCACTGCAAATGCAAAATTAATTCAATATTAAATTAAAAAATGCAAATAGAGTTGATTTCCATATTTTTTTATTACAAAATCTCCTGCAGAACGGAAAGATGGAAGATGCAGAAAAGAAAATAGAAGAGATACCCAGAAGGAGCTTCTCCCTTCAGGATGCTGTTGCTTTGCTTGCTTGCAAGAGGTCCTAGTGCGAATTTCACAACCCAAAACTCTTACAAAAGAGCTGCAAAATGCTGAAGTGCAGCCAATGTGCCAGATCCCATGTGAGGACCTATGGTTAGTGGAAGCTTGTGGGCATAATGCCAGGTAGATCATATTTTCCTTATCTCTGCTAATTACACTTAGCACAAGAAGATAATCTTGCTAACTGTGATTAGTCTGACTGGGGAGTAGCTGGTAAGCACATAAATAATTAATACAAAAGCAATGTATAGGCAGCAATTACATAGAGGCAGGATTTTCTTCAAGTCTGTTTGCCTATGTAGAGCTTCAGACCATGTGGTCATTGCAAGGTCTTTAATTACCTGGCTTCTATGTGTTTCTCAAGTGCCTTTTACCCTGTTCCAAACTAGGAATATTTTTAAGCAAAGGCATCCTTACCTGGTGGTTGATAGAAATGGAGCACTGCTCTGAGGAACAGCTTGCACCAGCAAGCATCAATAATGATGCATTCTGTCCTCAGGGTGAATGCATTCACACCTCAAGTGCTACACACACAAGAGCAGGGGATTTCAAGAAAGGTTGGTGAATAGATGGAAGAAAGATGATGGAAGTAGGGAGGGATTTTACAGAAACCTTAGCGGGAAGAAGGAAAATTAAAGGAATGGTGTAAGGAAAGAAGCCAGCAGAAGGAAAGATGCAAAATGTCAGGTAAGAAATGGAAGTGCGTTGGCAGATGAGGGTGCATGGATAAAATTTAGCATCTGTTGTGTCTTGACTAACTAGATAATTAGTCCTTTTATAACATAAACTGTTTTTGAGCAGGCAAGAAGGGGAAGAAATGATCCTTCGCAGGTATATTAGGTATTACATGACAATATGATTTTCTGAAGTACATACAGTGCATATGGCTTTGGTTTCCAAGTGCTCGGGGATTCCGATGATTTTGGTCCCTCTTCTGCTATCAGCCCCTCTAGGGAAGAGGCTTCTCTCCCTTCTTCAGGGCAGCTGAGCTTCTGCCCTGGGGGGTGTTTCAGCATCCTCCTTGCCCTCTCAGCCCATGAAGCAAAACATGGGTGGGCACTTAAGAAAGCAGCGCACCTCCTGCAAAGTATTTGCATATGTGTGGTTTTTTTGTAATTAGCACCGTCAGGCCTTGATTTTATTTGTGACATCAATTGCTGCTAATTACAGTGCTTACTGATGAGCAGACCCTTCACCTCCCATGGTTCCTGCTGCTGGACTTCTGCCTGAGCAGCTGGAGTTCATGAGAGGCTTTTTCGGTGTGCCCCACGTGTTGAGGCTGAACAAGCTGTGATTGCAGGTGCTTACTGAGTGTTTTGGCAAAGTTTGGTAGCTACGCCATCCAGCTCGGCTTGTGGGTAGCATTGAGCTGTTGAGGGGCTGTGTAACAAAAATCACCTGCAGGGCAGCACACACCTTGCGGTCAAGCAGAGTAGCCTGGCCTGCCCCACTGTGGCCCAAGTAACCATGGGGAGAATTGACCATTCCCTAATTCCTTGCAGCTGCCTGAGCTTGAGGAAACCAACTGTCTCTCTGGGAGACAACTGCTGTTAACAGGGCCCTTTGCAGGCCTCAGACAAGCCTTAGAACGTGTAAATGGTCACACCTTGGAAAGGTGTTTAATTGTCCAGTTTAAGGGTTAAAGTGTGGAGTGGGCGTGTAAAAAAAGTCAGCTCACAACTGGTAAAGGAAATACCACTTCAGTGCGTGTTTGAAGGTAGTATCTGAAAGATTTATTACAGTTTTATGCTCCATACCATAAAACTTCACCCAAAGTAATGAAGTCAGTAGACAGAAGAAAAATCATTGAAGTGTTATCTTTGAGTGTGTAGCACTTGTACTGCCAAGGCATTTTGTCATGCGCTTATGGCCCTAATCAAACGTGTGTTTGTGGGTCCAGATAAAGAATAATGCAATTTTAAAACCGCAGCAGCACTGCTTGATGAGCCCTCATTTAATCTGCAGTTTATTACAGCCAGCAGAATATCTTGGGATGATTCTCAGGCTCCCTGTGCACAGGCCCAGGAATTGGTGGACAGGCAGAATATGCCCTGGTGAGAGAAGTTGCCTCCTCTGCCTACTCTTGTTAACGTATGTGGAGAATCATGACAAAAAATGAAGCAATGGAGGATATTTTGTACGCCAAGACTTTCAAATTTGCATACCCAACCTCAGGATCTAAATCCAGATTTAGATGGTTTCTAAATAATTAATGACAGCAAAATGTAGTCAGAGTCTCGGTTCTGAGCAAATTATTTCTCATCTGAAACTGCTAGGCACGTAACGTCTTTCATACAGATACCATGGATCTGTAGTTCATGCCCAAATTCAGACTAATACTCTTTTACCTGGGCCTCAGTTGTTAGACACACTGAGCACCTATAATCTCCCCACAAGCAAGTTAGCAACAAAACACCCAGGCATGTGGGTTTATCTGTGTAGACTGCATCCCAGGTTGAAGTCTTCCTCCCCATGATGTAAGCAGAGCCTTGAGTGTCATCTCCAGCTGCCCTGGCAAGTGCTCCAAGTTTACAGACACTTCTCTACAAGCCTCAATTTCTAGCCATTATGCATTGTTTGGTGGGTCCTGTTACTAGTTAGGGTGATTTATGTTTTACTATCTCTTAGGCAAGAGCTGGCATCAGCATCTGGAGCATATTCACAATGGAAAGGGATTCCTGCGGCTTCACTGAGGTGGTGGTGGATTCCATTCCCCATGTATCTTAGCTGTTTTTGCAGATGATTTGGGGTGGGTTTCTGTCTCTACAGCTATCATGACATGATGCGTTTTAACGTGGTAACGTTACAATACATCAGTTTATTTCGGTCTCCAGTGCCCTGAAAAGGAAACCCAGATCCCACCCCCACCCAAAGAAATCTTTTCATATGTAAGGACACTCATTTTCTAAACCCATCTCTTCTCCCAGGACAAGCATAGATGAACGGCTCCTTTTTTCTCTAATGATAACTGCAGTGTGACAATTGTGGTGTCTCCACTGGATGCTGGAGGCAGTCAGGGGTGGGATCTCTTCCCACTGGAATCCCTGCCACACCGTGCCTTGCGAGGAGAATCCGCTGGCAGAGTTTCCCTCCAACCTCCCTCTCTAATTCCTGTGCGTCGCTCTTGTGCCCATCTGCACACAGCAGAGTAGGCTGTGCTGCTTCTCATTAAGCAAGTGATTTTGAAACATCTCTTGAACCCTTGACCTCCAGGATTCCCTCAGATGACATCCCTCTGATCCCAGGAGAGCTCTTCCACTGGTTGCCACTCTTCATGTGAAAATAGGTAGGGTGTAATTTGCAAATATTTCCAAAGGTCTGTTCTGGGTAATTGAAACTGCTGTTAATTGCTCATGATTTCAGCCCAGACAGCTGGTTTGTTTTTCTGCTCCTCTCCCACAGGAGAAGTTGCATTGCTTCATGCCTCAAGCCCCCAGAGGCCTGCTGGTTTGCATAGCATGTTGTCTATCTCCCACATTTTCAGTAACATTTGACTGAGTACTAAAGGCGACCGTGGCATTGAGACGGAGAATAGACAATATGTAAATCTTTCTGGATTGAACATTTGGGAATGATTGCACTGAGAGCTGAATGAGCACGAAGAGGAGAAGAAGCAGAGCTGTCTGCCAGGACTCTGAGCAGCATGGCAGACCTTGTTAGGAGGGTAGATGTGATAAAGCCTCTTAAACAGTAATCTGAGCTTGGTAAGAATTCAGCTTTGATTCAGATTGGCTCTCCAAAGGTCAGGATGGATATACTTCAGTGCTGCAGAGCTCATTGCAGCAAAAAACTCTGCATGAGTGGGTAGATCCCCCTGGACAGCTAGCTAGCAGGAACAGCATGAGAAGGGGGATTACAGGAAAAATGGTTAATACTCTTCCTAAGAGACATCTACGAGAAGAGAGGCTGTTAGGTCAATTCAAGCAGTTGCAACAGAACAGGAGAGATCATTCGGGGCCGAACAAATCAATAACGTAATCAACAGCCAATTAATCACAAGAATGTTACAAACAACTTAAACACAGCAAAGAACAAAGACAGAAAAAAGGGATCTGCTGTATACACACACATATATATAAGTGTGTGTGTATAGCCTTGTATATAATAAAAGGAATAGACAATCAATAAAAGCAGCAGGGCTCTTGAAGGGAAAAGATTGATGAGTTGGATATTGCTGTGGAACTGAATGTCTCATTAAAGACAGTGAATGAAAAATGGTCTCTGACAATGGAAAAAAAAAAAAAATAGGAGAAGCTGAAGTGAAATCCAGGCAGCAGGAACTTCAAAGCACCTGCATATAAGTGAGGACACTAGCTCAGCTGCATCTGTGGGGCCATCTCACAGCCTCAGAAAGATTTGTGCAGTCGCCTTCAGCTCACACCATCAGGCAGTGGCCTCCTCCAGCTCCATGACCCTCCCTGCAAGCACAGTCTCATCCACACTACTGCAGCTTGGGCCTGGGACGGATGGCTGGATTAGGCTGCCACATAGGTAAGGATATGCTGTGGCATTCAACAGGCAGGGCTTAGAAACCACAGAGCTGCTGGTTCTGTTGCTTTCCAGGGGTTTCACTCCTGGTCCTTCATTGCTGACAGGCAGGATGAAGCCAGAGGCAGAGCCTGATGGAATCTCGCTTGGTTGATCTGATGAGTCAGCTTTGCTGGGCTTTATGACAGGGCTTTGTTTTGCACGCAGGGTGGGCCAGAAGAAGTCAGTGTCCTCTCTTCACACCAGGGCTTTGGCAGCCCTGTCTGGCCAACAAGCTTGGCAGCTCCCAGCCCTCACCAGCTGCAAGGGTGCTCAGCTGTGTCTGGGGAACCAAGGCATGAGGAATAATTGGTTCAGACCAAGCAAAACCTAAGTACTTTACATCAGGAGCTAGCAGTGTGGAACCTCTTGGTCAGTTCATGAGCGAAAGAATGAGTATAGGTCGGATCCAGAGCCCCCTGATGACAAAAGAAGGTGCCTGGCGATTTGAGCTTTTAGCTATGCACTCCTCATGGCTGCACAAGCATCAGTGTTTTGGGGTGTCTTAGACATATACTGAATGTGACATCTGTGATTTAAGCTACTTATTTCTCCTGGGACTGTAAGTTTTGAGGTGCTTTTAGAAGAAACTCAGTAGGTTAAACTGATGAAAAATAGGCTATCTCAGAAGAGGGGCTAAAGCTAAAGGAACCTGGGAAAAGCCAAACAGATCAACAGAAATGTTGATGAGTTTTAATTGTAACACACGGAAAAATAATGGAATGAAAATAGATAGCTTTAGATAGAAAATAGGTTTATTTGTGTCATTCTTACTAATATCTACCCTATGCCTTTTTTTATTTATAAGACATTGTACAGGGTGAAATATCCTCATTTCATCTTTTTGAAATGACTTCCTGCACATGAATTGTACCTGAATTGTACCATCCATGTACAAAAACTACTTTTGTGCCTAGCAATAGTATTAATCTGTGAAAGCTGGTGGGAGTCAGAAGAGGCAAACTGCATACATCTGCTATGTATGAAGATCATTGTATTGTCCATTCTTTATTTATTGCCATCTAACACTGTCTTTAGTGGCAAATGCTAATGGCTGCACAACTACAGAAAATACCAAGGAGAAGGAATACACCCAGTAAGACCCTCCAGCCAAACTGAAACTTCCCATAAGATTTTCATTAATTAAAATCTCTACAGATGGGTTCCTTTAATTGTAGGAAATGGAATACAATCCCTATAATTAACTCTTCACTCAAAGGCTTCTCCCCCCTCCAGCATCTGGAAAAGAGCAGCAGTGATTGTTTGACACCTCATTGCTGGAGGCCACAGCTGACTCTCCAAAGCAACAGGCTGCCCAGGGCCCTGCACCAAAAACGGTCTCATCTCTTCATTCAGACTCTTCCAGTAACCCTACCACACTGCACTGAGAAGTTTCTCTCTGTTTCTCTTTGCCATTGAGGGAAATGTTCGTTCTTCTCTAAGGTCTTCTCTGCCTGGGCTGGAAGGTGAGCATCTCTTTTCCGCTGCAGTGCAGGGAGAGATGCCAAGCTCTGAAGTAAATGATATTGAGAGATAACCAAAGAAAACTTGCTGTCCCCCTTGAAGCAGCAGGTGATCTTTGGGCAGACCTTGCCTCATGTGGAGTATCTAGCAGTTTGGCACCACTAGTCCACACAGACTGCCAGCCAGTCCCATAGGAATATTCACCTCTGTCTCTAGAGCTTACAGTTTCTTCCATTGCAGCTCTGACATGTCACCTTTCCTCCCTGCTCCTGTAATTAAAAGCCCTTGTCCAATCCCACAGCACTTTATGTTCTGGTCACTATTTTCTTTCCTCTTCCACCCCACTATTCCCTCTTGTTACCACTTTTCTGTGCACATTCCAAGTCCTATAATTGTCTCAGCCTTTCTTGTTCAGAGCACCATTTTCCCTCCAATAGCCGTATCTGCTGTGATACTGAATCCCATCTACTGTTCTGCCTCCTCTTTCTCTATCTCATCAAGCTGGCATGCCAGAGCAGAGCGCAGTGAAGAATAAAATGTCCCCCTTTCTGTGGCAGCTGTAAAGCTTTTTCTTGTCTGCTGCAGTATAAGGCTCTGTGCACAGTGAAGAAAATTTCCCTAGAAATAAAAGGCAGTGCCAGGCAAACTGGTAATTGCTGGGGAAAGGTGCTTGCTCCAGGGTGCCCAGCATTCCAGGTCTTCTGGGACAGCTTGTGTGCACTGGTGATGGTAATGCAAACTACCAACGCATGGGGTATGGACAAGCCCTGATCCTGAGGGTATGGTAACTATTACTGTGAGCAGCTGCTACTAGAGAGCACTTACACTCCTTAGCTAAGGGTTAAGTCATCACCACTGGTGTTAAATGTCCTTGGGCTCTGCCACAGGTGAGCTACACGGATGGAAGAAGCAGTGGCACCTTGCATATGGTGAATTTCAGCACTGAATCCTGAAGCAACGGATTTGTGACTACATACCAACTAGTCCAAGGAAGTTTGCCACTTTTTGGGAAAGCCAGGGGACATCATCTAGAGAGAAGTGGGAGGGTTTCAGGGGAACTCATGGGCCTGGAAGCAAAGTGGATACCTAGGGTCACTCTACAGATCTCAGCCTTTCCTAATCAGTGTGGACCTTGGGTGATCCACAGCTCTCCATGTCTCCTGAGCATACGGCAGCTCTTCAGAGGCCATCTTCCTCTTACAACTACTTTCCATTCACTGTGCCCAATGTGGATCTTGGTATCTTGTCTGGGAGGAGCTTCCATGGAGATTCATGTTCTCAGTGCTCACAGGTACGTTGGAGCTGTTCTTCAGGGACCCATGGGAGCAGTTGCAACTGCATGCGCCGCAGACAGATGGACTCAAGAGAAGACAAGCTTGCACACAAACCTGAGGTAGGGGCTGCAAAGCCACACAGGGTCTTGCGCATGGACTTGAATAAGAAAATATAGCTCGCGCAACACGGGCTCTCTCTCAGCTGGCCCTGACCAGGAACAGCACATTCGAAAGGGAAGAATATGTGCAGGGCAGGGGGTAATATAGACAAAAATCATCAGCTTTCCCTTTCTCAGAATTTCTTTTACTGCAGTATGTGGGTACCCACTCAGTACAAATCGCTGCACACTTCTGCTGAAGGCACTTCCAAGTTGTGCAGCACAGTACTGTATGAGGCAGATGTTTTACTGCTGCTTCCCATGCTTATCAGGAAACAAAGCCAGAAACAGAAATAACGATCATTTAATCGCTCATACGCTCTCGCTTTGTTCTGTGACAGCATTGTCTGAGTTTTCTATCTATGGCAGTTGGGTTTTTTCCTGTTTTTTTAGGATGAGTTAGTTTTAGGAACAGAAGTCTGCTTTTAATCAGTGTTTTAAAAGATAGGGTTTTTTCTCTTGGAAATAACTCAAGCATTGGTATCACTGGAGTCATTTTGTCCCTGAGGCAAGCTCTCCGCTGCTGTGAAATGCTGGAGTCTGCTGGCTACTCTGCAAACAGTTTCAGGCTGTAAAGAATTGCGCATTTTGCTCACTGCAGCCAAGCCAGACACCCTTCAAATTGCAAGGATCTACTTTTGGTGTGGGCAATGCCTTCTGAGTGTAGAGCAGGGTTGCTGTGCTTGAGCCCACATAAGGCACTAACCTGCATCTCAGAGAGGCTGTGTCCAGTTTCCCCCATTCACATAACTCAAGAGCAATTCAGTCCACATAAAATAGTCAGAAATGATGGTGGCCTCAGACTACATCCTTGAAAGTTACATAGCTACTGCACTGTAAGTCCTTTGAAAAAGGTACCTGCCTTAGCAAATCAGGAAAGGTAAGCATATTTGTGCCTTGTAAGGCCAAGGGACATTATGCAATGGTGCCACACAAGGCCCTAAGGTGTGCCTTTGTCACACTTCTTGAAGAAGGTGCATAATCATAGAATCATAGAATACTTAGGGTTGGAAAGGACCTTAAGATCATCTAGTTCCAACCCCCTGCCAGGGGCAGGGACACCTCCCACTAAACCATGCCACCCAAGGCTCTCTCCAACCTGGCCTTGAACACCACCAGCGATGGAGCATTCACAACTTCCCTGGGCAACCCATTCCAGTGCCTCACCACCCTCACAGGAAAGAATTTCTTCCTCGTATCCAATCTAAACTTCCCCTGTTTAAGTTTGAACCCGTTACCCCTTGTCCTCTCACTACAGTCCCTCATGAAGAGTCCCTCCCCGGCATCCCTATAGGCCCCCTTCAGATACTGGAAGGCTGCTATGAGGTCTCCACGCAGCCGCCTTTTCTCCAGGCTGAACAGCCCCAATTTTCTCAGCCTGTCTTCATACGGGAGGTGCTCCAGTCCCCTCATCATCCTCGTGGCCCTCTTCTGGACTTGTTCCCACAGTTCCATGTCCTTTCTATGTTGAGGACACCAGAACTGCACACAATACTCCAAGTGAGGTCTCACAAGAGCAGAGTAGAGGGGCAGGATCACCTCCCTTGACCTGCTGGTCACACTCCTTTTGATGCAGCCCAGGATACGGTTGGCTTTTTGGGCTGCAAGCGCACACTGCTGGCTCATGTTCATTTTTTCATCTACCAACACCCCCAAGTCCTTCTCTGCAGGGCTGCTCTGAACCTCTTCTCTGCCCAACCTGGAGCTGTGCCTGGGATTGCCCTGACCCAGCTGTAGGACCTTGCAGTTGTCATGGTTAAACTTCATCAGGTTGGCATCATCCCGCCTCACAAGCTTGTCAAGGTCCCTCTGGATGGCATTCCTTCCCTCCAATGTATCAACCAAACCACATCCCTTCTGCTTGGCTTCTCTGAGGTCTTTCTCTGAGGACTTCTCCTGGTCCTCTCTCTGAGAGCCCACAGGAATAGCAGTCCAGTCCAAACAATTGCTTCTGAATCCGGTGATC
Organism: Ara ararauna; assembly: GCA_028858755.1. Classification (NCBI taxonomy): domain Eukaryota; kingdom Metazoa; phylum Chordata; class Aves; order Psittaciformes; family Psittacidae; genus Ara; species Ara ararauna. The sequence goes on along the minus strand of CM054376.1, from coordinate 92,464,607 downwards.
CTTATGAAGAGGAGCTTATTCACTTGGCAGAGAGATTTGTAGAGAAATGCAAAACGGCACGTAGGGTTCAGCAGAACACTTGGGTGTATGATTACTAGAGAGAAACCTAAGTGTGCGTTTCAGTGCACTGCTGGGTCCGTGCTCCAACTCCTCAGTCACCAACAGACATGCAGCTAAAGAGGCACCAGTCTTAGTTGCATGGAATATAGGACAAGTAAGATGAGCTCCCCCCTTTTCCGACTTGCTAGCACTGGATTGGCTGTAAGCAGAGCTCTACACCACTTCCCACAGCCTGCAACAGTTCAGGCGTGCCATTACCTCCTGTCCTCCACATCAAACCAGAAGTGGGGTGGGGACCCATGTTACCTCCCTCCATAGGACAAACCCAGGTGTCACTGGAAGCCTTGTTCTCTGATGGGTTTCAACTCAAAGGGCAGGATTTGGATCAGACTTTCTTCTCACTGACCTAAACAGGGCTTCTGCATATGCTTGAAGTTGGGCATGTGGCTAGAGAGGATTTTTCCTTATTCACTGCTTGCAAGAAGGCTGATTCAAATTCTTGAAATGCTTCACTCTCTACCCAGGCTATTTTACCTGCAGGGATACACCCAGCAAGTGATTTGTCTTTATAAAGTTTTGCTAAATATTTCAAGAGACTGCTCTGTGCAAATTGCTACCTCAGTGAATGTACCTTGCAAACCTTTATGATGACCTAATTAATATTGCTAAGGACGCTTCAGTAGATGCATTTCCCACCTAAAGGCAAGGTACCCACTGTCACCCAATGAATTTTTAAATCACTCTTTTTTCCTTTTTTTCTTTTATGGTCTTTGTTGTTGATACCTCAGCTATTATGATCAGAATACAAACTTCTCTCTCTAAAAGTATCAATTCAATTGTACATTCAGCTTGCAAGAGGCTGTAGTATCCTGCTTTTCTACTGCTTACTGAGTGAAAAGCAATTCTGCTTAGCTCTTCCTGCAAGAAAGCATCCTGCTGGCTTTTCACACCACAGGCTGGTTCCCATGCCTCCAGAATCAATAGGGGCTTCGTCATTGATTTTATTATTTTTTTAAACTCTGTATCTTGTAAGGTAGATCACAGGCAGTGAGATGATGTAGAGTCTGATCCTGTCTGTATTGAAGTCAATGCACAATGCTTGTGGATCTTGGTAGCAAGTTGTAACTACATTTGCAGGGAGGTGATGATCGTGAAACATCCCTAGCTTGTACCTCCCCTGGCATAGACACAGAATCTGGTTTGACATCCTTAGCCCTAATCATGTGGGAAATCAGTAGATACTGACTTACCAACTCCATGAAAACAAAGCACAGCCTGGCAGCTCTCATGATATTGGTCTTTCTAGGAGTGACCTGTGCACACCCAAGCGTCTTCGCCAAGGATGATTTCTTAGGTGTAAGCCTGTGGGCTAAAACCATCCGAAAGAAAACACTGTGTGTCAAAATGTGTCAATCTTTGGATATCTGATTTATCAGTTAATGGGTGGATACCTGCTCTCTCCACTGATCTCTCAAAAGAAAGGAAACTATTGTGTTGGGGTTTTTTTCCCGGCTCTGGCCCTGTGCAGTGCTGTAGTTAAAGGTAAAATTACCTGAATATATTCACTTCTCATTTGAGTAATATCAACTTTAACTGCTTTTCATATACCAAACTCATTTTGTATAGTTAAACCTGCTTCCTATTTTGCTTTCTACCATTGATGTGTTGTAGTAGGAATGAGCATGACTTAGAAAGACAAGAAACAAAAGCCTCAAAGGGGCTGGTGTTTCTGGCTATTTTTGTTATCATTGTTCTTCATCTTGATGGTATTGACTTGCCCTGTCCCTGGCTGTACCCAGCGTCTCTCACATGATACTCTTTCCTTTTTGTGTTCCTGTTGGGGAGGATTGTGTGCCATGGTGGGGTTTTGTAGGAGGGCATGTTTATAAATGTTCATGTACACTACATCATCCTTTCTCAAACACAGGGTATTTGGTCTGCAAGGGGAGCCAGAGTTTGGGAAGAAGCAATAGGACCAGAATCATTGGAGGGCAGCAGTACTTCCCACTAGCTAAATGTGGCTCGAAGAGAAAATGATCTCATGGAAATAATTCCACTGTTCTTACCTTTTTCCAAAACTTTTTGGGGCCAAATGTGACCAAGTATTATTTTTAATTCTGTGAATTTCCAATAGAAATATTGATGCACAGGGAGGGCACAGCCTGACAGTCAGTGACTCATCGGTCGTATTTTATGGACTGCCTCTGCCTTTCAGCTCTTGTAATTAAATATTCATTGCTTGGAAATGCCCTCCCAGTGCGTCCTTGCTAGTTAATTATAATCCCCTCACCTCGACTGTGAAATGTCTCCTGCAGATGCAATGCAGCAAACTGCTGCTCCTTACCAAGGCATGTCTTCCACCAGCTCCCCAGCTTGTGGAGGGTGACTCTGTGCTCCTGAGGTGCTGGCCTCCAGGTCCTTCTCTGGTCTATTGGGTCTGCTGTCAGCCACAGGGAAGCCATGGCAGCTTCTGCTTAGAGAAGACCCTCTGTCTTCATCAGTGCTCAGCCTCTCAACCTGCAAACTCAGGGAAAGCTATTGAAATCAGAGGAGGACTAATCTGTTGGTGTGAACTAGAACAACAGCATTTAATTAAATAAAACCCAAAACAAACACAAGCCAACAACAAACAAACAGAAACAAAAAACACCCCACATGGCTTCTCCAGCTCCACTGATAGCTTTCCATATGGGCCTAGGCCAAATGAACAACGTAGATTACATCTAGCACTTTGATCAAGACAAGCAGATACCCAAATAAATTTAGTCTGATGTGATTGATCTGTCTCTCCTATAATCACATTGCATTTTTGCCTCCTTTCATTTCTGCATCTTGACTATTGCTTCCTCCAATATCTGTTTTAAGAAGTTGTATGATAGAGGTCAGCCTACTCAACTGTACTTTCTAAGTTATTCTTTTTTCTAGTTCAAGATCTACCTCCAAGTCTTTAAAACTCTTTCAGCCATATAACTGCCTGCACAATCTCCACTATTTCTCGTATATTAACAGCACTGCAGTACTCATGGAAGAGATGCATAACCTTGAACCGTCAGTATACACAGGTTCTCCAGCTGTTCAACATCGAATTAAGCTTTCAAAGAAATGGAATATAATGCAGGTTAAGACTTCCTCTATTTCCAGCCATAAATTTGTACATATTATGAAATAACCTCTGCTCAGTACTGCCATTGTATTCAATAGTTAACAAATGTAGGCAGAAATGTCAGATCAATAGAAACAGTGTCTCTTTTTTTTACTTTCCCATGCAAAATGTCATCAATTATTAATCAAAGCAGACTAAGATTTCAGTGAAGATCTGACTTCCTGCAGCAAAATACAGTATCCTTAAATGTTGAAGGTACGATCTTTCTTAAAATGCATGCTAGAGTAGGTTTTAATTGCAATATGAAATGGATTCAGTGGCAAAGCTTGAGCAAAGATGATCATGAAGTGTGGGCTGCAATGTTTTCACATGCAAAGAGCTTTAGTATGAGTACTGTAAGTGTACAGAACAGCATGCTACACAAATCGTCCTGCGGGACTTCAGCAGAAAGCTCTCTGTTTCCCCACCCCTAAAGATTTTTCTAAACCTCGGGGCAGGGCAACACTGGGGACATTCACCTCTGTGCAAAGGGCAAATAGGTCCCAAATTAAGATTGTCTTTGGAAGAAGAAGTTGGAGATGCCAAAAGCTGAATTTCAAGGCTAAGGGTTTCTTTCATGCAATGGTTTCTGGTGTCCTTCACATTCACTAGCAAAGAGGTCCTGGGAATCCTCAGCCTGCCAGGGCCATGTGAGTACCAGGGCTGTTGAGGGAGACAGGGCTGTTTGCTGGATTGACACTTACACCTTGCATCAACTTTCAGCAAGCAGTATCTATTTTAAAGTTCTATTATTTTCCAGTATCTATTTTAAAGCTCTCTTGGCTCAGTTTAAGCCATGCCTGTCATGAGCATTATGTTCAAATGCAAGATAAATGACTTAAAAACACATTTAGAAGGACTGTGAACCCTGTCAGAATTGATAACCAAGGCCTCGCTTGCTTTATTATTTTCACTTGCTTAATTTATTGAATATGTACAGAGAATTAATTGAAAACAAAGTGCTGTATTTGCATGACATATTTAAATTATGTATCAGTAGCCTGAGACACTGTGGTTAGCCATTAAATAAATCACTGTAAAAAGACCTGTTCAGAACGATGTATTTCTGAGTACATTTGAGGCCAAGAAAGGAAATTGAAGCTTTTCAGGGAGGAAACAAAAAATCCATCCATCATGGGATTCTCCAACTAAAGTATCCAGTGCCAGTAAAAATGTTTTAAAACACAGGTTTTAAATAGGTTTCCAGGTTCTCCTAGGAGTGGAATGCAGTCAGGTTTCTTTGTGTTACTTTTTTGGGGTTTCTTATGATATATGTGTTCATTTTGAGAGAAATATAAGAGCAGTTTGTTGGCTGGGCTTTTGGCTTTTTGCTTTCCTTATAAGAAAATTGTTTTCCATTAATTAAATTGGAATTCATCCCTTTGAAACTCACCTGCCACAGAGCTCAGCAGGTACGAAAAGGCAGTCCTGCTGGCCCTGGAAACAGTAGCAATGCTTCAATTAATTGCAGCTGGACCAGAAAAAATGGCACTTCTCACAGTGGCCTCACAGATTCAATGTGTGCTCAAGTGCTCGTGCTTTTCTTTTTACGGCTGCAGCTCCTGGAGTCATGAGATTCCTGTTACATTTCATTTGTCCTTTTCAGGATAAAAAAAAAAAGAGAGGAAAAGTTTCTACCTCTAATTGTGGACGAGTCTGAAAATGAGATGGGACTCAGGCATGAGAAGGCATCTCAGGTTAGCAGCCATCTCACGAGTGCTTTTTTGAGTCCTTGCCTCATGATTTTGAGAGACCAGAGACTGGTTATGCTACAGCAGCATCGGGCCCTGTTGTTCAGAGCTATAAGGTCAATTGTGCAGGAGGCTTACACAGATGATTGGGGTTAAATGCATACCTGAAATGTATCATCCTCAAGCGCTTGGCTGATGTGGGATCTGACGTCCTTGGAGCATCCTACCCCACGGTCTGTTTGGGCAAAACATAAAGTCTGCTAGAACACCTCAATGTAAGTTAGCAAAGCTGAGGCGATTTCTGGGATCCTGCTCTGCTTTTTGGTAATTGCATTATTTATCAAATTTATGTCTCAGTTGGGTTGAGAAAAGTAAACCTCAAGTTTCACTTTCTTCTGAGAAGCTTCTGGCTGAGATTCCCGTTTGAATCCTTTAGTGCAGTGCTGTAATAGCAGCAACAAGTGTTCTGAGGGAGTCCTTGGCTTTGGGGCTACTTTTCTAGGGGAATATGTACATAAAAGGAACATTTTGGTTGCTTGAAGAAAAGGATCTTAACCTGCTGACTTTCCTCCAATTTTATGTGCTAATCACTGTGTTTGATTCACACTAGTGCCTCACTGCAAGCAGTGTGCCTCCTAGTCTTCAGGAGCTGAGCAGTCTCAGATAAACCTCTTGATAACCACAGATACCACGTAAAATGTGAGTACTTAGAGATGCCGTCTTTCTATGACTGTGCATTTTTAAGCAAAGAGCAGAAAAAGCTCCCTGCATTTACATCTTGCTATCACAAAAAAAGCCCAGTCACAAAGGCACTGAAAATCAACGCCAAAAAACCACCACAAGCTTACTTTTCCTTTTGTATAAATATGCTGACTTACATCAGCTGAGATCTGACCACATGTGGGAAACCTGAGAAGCTGTATCTAAGCATTAGGAGTAGGTCCTCCTGTATTAATAACGTTGTAGAAAAGGGAACAAGCTGTTCTTTAGAAGAAAGAAAAATTGCACAGCTCTGTGAATGATGGATCTGTTACGCTTGCACAATTTCACCAAACATTCTTCTGGCAAGAAAAATGCTTTGGAAAAGCATCCCTAAAAAAATCTGATACTGCCAATAGTTTTAGCCACGCAAACACCACCTTTGTGAATGTCACTGTACATAAACCCGGTGAGCTAAATGTTTAACTGACTATTTCTGCTGCTACTCTCTCATCCTGAGAGCTGTTTGCATTAGCAAACAAAGTCTGATGTTTATGTACGCAGTCACCCACTCTGTTTCCTTCCATCATTTAGCTTTTATTCTGGAAAGTTGTTCTCTCCAGAGATGCAAGGCTGGTGTAATAGCTCCACCAAGGGATCCTGCCTCTCAAAAGAGAGCTATACCAGTAGGGCCAGAAGATAAAAGCTGGGTTGGCGCACTTTAATTGATACCAAGATTTCTTTTAATCAAAAGCAAAAGGCACTGTTAACAGTCTCTCTGTGACTGGAAGAGACACAGATGAGGACAGAAAGCATTTCTTTCACTCCCTCTGGAAATAAACCCTCTAGAATGATAATTTCCTTTACAGAAGAGGGAAAAAGACTTGCAATTAAGCGCTTAGCATCCAGACAGTGCTGTTAAGTGGGGAAGTCCACAGTCACTTGTGCAAGTGGGTACTGTATTTGTTCCTGGGGGTGAAGCCATGGCACAGAGTCAAAGGGTTTCTTCAAGGATAGAGATATTCTGGAATAGAAATGGAGAGAGAAAGAATATTTTGTGATGCCATGCTTGCAGCTCTGTCGGCTGGAGCCCTGTGCATGGTACTGAGGGAGCTGCGATATACTGATTGAAGGAAGTTCCAACAATTTTTTTCCCTCGCTTGCTGGTGAGTACTGTTGTTAAAACAGTCTTTCCAGTCATCCTCCTCATTGCTCCTACAAACCGCAGTAGTAAAAGTGACAGGAATTGCTCTCCTCTGCCTTTAAGTTACTAGGAATTCTGATCTGTTCCCTTGAATTACTGTCCAGCCTTTTGTGGCCTATAAGTTATTTTCCTCAACACCAAAAGGGGACATTTTGCTGGGGCTTCAGAAGCACATATAGTCTCATGCTTGGATGTTACAGTGATGGACAATATTTAAAGACTCAGTGGCTAGAAGGAGTAAACTATATATATGCGTGTGTAAGAAAACCTGCAGAATATGTCTACTGTTCATAGCTGCGTTGGGGCCATTTGCAGAGCAGTGCTCCCCTGATGTGGGATGATAGGGCATGGGTGGGGGATGATTCATTGGAATTTCCTAGGAAAGCCTCACCTTCATGTGGCGGGCCACGAATGGATGATGAACCTTCTACAGAGACCGTCATGCAACTGTCAGGAGGCAAGCCATGAAGATAGTTCTTCAGCAGTCATTTGAGAGTGGTGCCCAAAACAGGTGGGTGTACACGCAGCCTTTGGCCATGCCTCCCTCCAGTCTGGTTCTGGGGATGCTGCAGGTGATGGGGACCAGCCCAACAGCAGCTCAGGCTGTGGCAAGAGTGGTCTCATCCATAGGTGAGAAACCACCTGGCAAAGTCACTGTGGACACTGGTATGACTGGGGTTTTGTGATGGGGGCCCTGTAGGGTGGCAGGATGCTGGGGAAGGCAGTAAGGTGACCACACATGCCTGGCAATGGAAAGAGCCCCGTTGGAGAGGTCAGTACTGCCACCAGTTCCAGCAGAGCTGGGATTTCAGCACTGGTAGTGCCACACAAAGGAGGACACTCCCACCCTACGCGAGCTCAATTGCTCTCAGAGATGGGTTTCCTGCCCTGGTCTGGGGTAAAAATCTGGGGACTGGAGATAGCAGACAAAGCACAGAGCCATGGTGAAACAGAGCTCTGTTATTCCATTTTTACACAAACAAAAGTCCCATTGAAAGCAGTAAGACATTGAGTCCTCAGACTGAAATATATATATATATATAAATACACATAAATTTTTGATGTATTACAGTTTCAGCTCTACGCTTTCCCTTGATTTTAATTTTCTCTGTGGAGTTCAAATACAGAGTGCTCCTTCACAGCTTATTTTCAAAGCCTTTTCTTTACTTTCATATTTAAAGTTACTGAAGGCCCTCAGATTTTTCTCCCAGCTGTGGAAGGCAAAGGCAGAGAAAAATAGAAAAGTCAAACACTCTTTTACAGTACTGGAACATTTAAAGCGCATTCTTCACATATAGAGAAAAACCACAATAAATAACGCTTCAATTTTTTAAAGGAAGTAATCTTTTTGACTGAAGCTTTTACCCATTTTAAGAGTATGAACAAATTAAAGTGTGTGTGTGCATAATCATGTTTGTCTCCACACCTGTAAGTGTTGTGGGCAGTTTCACCCTCACTTTTGCTCCTATTTTCTCTCCCTTATATTACCAATCAGGCCCTGCTTCCCAAGCAGGAGCCCTTGGAAAGGAGAAATGCCTGAGCTTATGCCAGAATCACTGCCCTGGTTCTTTGGCAAAACCAGGTTTCCAACATGTGCCATGTACAGCACATGCCCTACCCAGCCAGGTGACCACCTCAGGGCTTTCATACAGCAAGGGTGCGTGTTGCTTTCTGGGGTTTTGTTGCCATCCTTCCCTGTCGCTGGTGTGCCTGCTTCAAGTTTTCTTTGCTTGTTGTTGGGAGAAAACAGGTTTGTGCATTCAGGTAGATCCGTGTAGAAACAAGCAGTCTGTGTTCAGGTGCCTCTTGGACATCCAAGCGTACATGTGTGACTGAAGTTCTTGTTAATGGGGCTGCAGTCCTGGTCTCAGCCCACCCGTCTGCAGGTTTGAGGAGCCCATGGTCCCTGGACCCACTTATTGAGCGCAGCTAGCGATGGCAACTTGCAGATGCAGCAGGTTTGGGGCTCTGCTTTGAGATCTGAGATTGGGAGGAAGCTCCTGGGAGCCCTCTGAGGTGGGGGAGTGCAACCAGGGGCCATGACCACTAGTGAGCTCCGGCAGCCTGGAGTTCATTTCCTTTCTGTCACCTATATTGCTGCAAAATGCTGATTCACTGAAACTCTGCAGACTTCTTCCTGTTTCAGCAACCATTTGCTTCAGAGGGACCAGTGGCATTGTGCGGACCATGATTTCACCCTGGGGAGGCCATGTTTCCCCCAGGATGGACACAAAGCAGGCTAGTGCTGGGGTAGACTTTCTCCTGGTACGCTTTTCAAATGCTGACAGGTTTGTGCACTAGCAGGGGCAGCTGGGTTTGCTTTTTCAGGAGTAGAGCAGGCTATGAGCAGCTCTGGGAGGTGTTTCTTAAATAGTGAGGTGCAGCGGTATGAATCAGACAACCTAGGCAGCATGGAGGTCAACCTGGCTGGCTGGCTCCTATGCCAGTTGCTCATAGCCCCCCCCCTCCACCCTGGATAACAGGGAGATTTTCTTTCCATGGAGGAAGCTGAAGCTTTCTGCAAAGAAAGCTTGGGGCATTCCAAGGAGATGCCTGGGGCCTCCTGCCAGCAGCTGTGTAGCCTCCAGGTCATATATAAAGGGTGACTTTATTATCTCTCATGAAACTTGGTGACATTGCTGAGGATGCTGTGTTTGTAAAGCAGCCTGGTAATACAGCCAGGGAGGGTGATAGTTAATCTCTCCTTTATTTTCTCTGGATGAAGCATTTGTTTGTGCAGCATAGCTAGTGGGTGGGGGGGCACACAGGTGTCTGCCATCTGGAGCACACCGAATTAGGAGACTAAAAATTGGGCTGGGAGGCTCACACAGAGCATGGGAAGGGTGTGCATGCTGCCTGGGAATAGCACCCCGAAAAAGATCCTCGGGGAAAAGGGCTGCAAGATGCAGGGATGTAACTCATCCTTGCCCAGAGTCTTTCTCACCTGATAGAAACATGCCATGGCAGCAGAAGCTTTACCCACTGCATGGGGAGAGGCAGTGCAAGGAAATGAAGGGTGGTGGGAACTCCAGAAGAGCAGATGAGTTTGCCCCTGCTCATGGCTTTTCCAGCCCCCTGTGTCAGGCCAATGGGACTTTGCTGCTTGTCAGCACCGTCAGATTTTGATCCCACTGGCCAAATCCAGCACAGTTGGAGAAAGACTCAGGAGCCTCAAAGTTAATTATAGATTCTTAGCAGATTCATGAAGAGGCTCATTAAATCAAGGAGGTGGGTACAGATGGGGGCCCGCTAGGGGGACCATGCTCATAGCTTGGTCCAGACGATCTAGTGAAGCATCTTGCCCATGCATATATCACGAGAAGCAGAGAGTAGGAGCTGGCTATTGCTGGGATGACGAAGAGTGATGGGGAATAGAAGATGCAAATCTGCAGAAACACAGGCTCCATTAATTTCACTGCTTTATAAATGAGGGTGGGGGGAAGAGCAGTCATTACTAGGGTGGTTGTGATTATTAGGACAAATCCACTAGAGATATGAAATTAATATGCTTAAGTGTGCTAAGTCTTTGAGTGCTCTTATTCAGAAGTCACTTTTTTTTTGGCTATCAGGCCTTTTGCTACATTGTTAAGAAATAATTAGAGGGGCCCAGCTCAGTGTGGCCACCTGTGAATGGGACTGTGCATGAGCAGAAGCTCATCAGATAAAAGCTCAAGAAGCAGAAGGAAAATCTCAGGTCGAAAGAAAGCATTTGCAGAGCCCAAGAAGGGAGAGAAGCTGAATAATCTGCCTGTATATAAAATAAATCTCTCCAGCTAGATTTTTCAGATGGATTACTCTGAAGTGGCTGTTGTGACTTTATTTCTTAAGCATGTCAGAGGGGCTCTTCTAAGACAGTACTTACGTTTCCACTCCCTTTTGTGCCAGTTTCAGATTCTCAGCAATGCTTGTTATGAAGTCTTGTTCTCAAGTGCCTTTAAAAACACCCCAAAACCAGAGCTACACTTAACCGCCTTTTCTATGGGGACTTGATAGACTTTCTGTATATGTTACACAACTCACAGTATCTCATGAGCAGCTCAAGTATTTTCTATTTAAAAATGGCACAAATCCACTTCCTAAATCAGAGTTTGAGATATGCAATTGAAGGGGTCAATAAAATGTTAATTCTTTTTAGAAAAAACAAAACAAATAAAGATGTCCTGCTCTTGCAAATGAAGGGCATTCAGCTATGACATGACTGTAGGCTGCAGGACAGGGTAAGGAACCCATTTGGCTCTTTGGGATAGGTATCAAGCTGCCTGCTCACAGGAGAGTGATGGTCCCAGTAGAATAAATAAGAAGCTGCCGGGCTGTGTTCCCCTGGGAAGGCTGTTACTGGCTCTTCAGCTAGCTCATTTATAGCTGCGGGCTGCATTGTGGACTATCAAACACACAGTGGCTTTAAAATAGAGATCTGAGCTGTAATTTTCCACCAGGATGCAGGTCTTTTTCCACATTGCTTTAAGTAGGGATCATTCATAATAGTTTGCGTTAGCAGTGCATGGGGTCTTCATTTGAAATTGGGTTCCCTTGGATGTATTATTGCACAGCCTCAGATTAAAGGCACTCTCTGCCTTTAGAAACATCTTCCATAAATATATAAGGTGAAGGATGAGGTGGGGGAAGAAAGTGCTCATCGTGTAATTGGTGAGCCTGAGTACTGGAGGCAGGGACAGCAGTAGGGATTCCCTGGTTCCCAGCCCATCATTTCTGCTGGTGCTGCCCTGCTGCAGAGGACCCCTCTCACTGTGGTTCAGCCAGTGATGGCAGATGCAGGAGCTCTTGCTCAGCTCCTCACTGGTTGAAATCTGTTCTTTCTTCAGCTCTTCAGTGCTTGGGCAGAAGAGGCCAGCTTGCTAATGGAAGAGTGTTGCTTTCACTGAGGAGCATGCCTCAGGAGCTGCCCAGCTGATGGCACTGGCTTTCCTCAGTCAATCCAGAGCAACATAAAATACTGTGACAAAGTCTGCTAAAACACTGCATGTCTGCCAGGCATTATAATTAGAAGTAATCGGGCCCTGGAAGGGCTTTGCTGCCTTTAGCACAGCATGCTGCAGATGACACTGGTATCCAGGCCAGCTCCACATTTGAGGCACTGCTCTGCTGCCAGTACAGTTGAAGTTAACCCTTGGGCATAATGTTGTCCATACAGTGACATTGCTTCAAGGCTGCATAGGCTGGGCAAGCAGGCAGTGAATCCAGTGGGTTGTATAAGTGCTGCCCATGCTGCACTGGATTTGATAGCTTGCCATAAGACTATGTGAGACTCTGCAGGCACCTTTTGGTGTGTGTGTAGGAAGCATTATGGTAAATCCCAAAGGACTGAAAGCAACAGCCCATGGAAGGCAGAGCAAACATGTCATGTTGGGAAAAGCAGTTTTGTTGTAAGATGCTTTGGTGCTTGGTGCTTCTGGTCCCATATGCAGCAAGCGTGTGGCTCCTACTCTACCACTCCTGTAGTCTCTCATTTACTGGATGAGCACGTGCTGGTCTCATTACATGCACCATTGTAACTGATGATAGAACTCACGTTGACTGATAAATGACATGCTGAAACCTGACTGCCATTTTTCCATGTGCTTTCAGGGTAAAAAGGTGTGATTTTTAATTCTTGGACATCCAAACAGGTACAAAAAATTCTGGGAGCTGATTGTCCACAACTCCTGAAACTGCACAAAGTGTGGGAGGCTCCCATGGTAAAAGTGTTGTAAGACAGAATACAGTCAGAGTCCCTTGATCCTTACTTGGCAAGAAGTGGGCTAGAGAAACCACCCTAAGCCATCTACTGCCTTTTGGAATAGGAAGAGGGATTTAAATGGGGCTCATGAAAATATTTCCTTTACATATTCAGTTCTAAGCTGGTGCTCCTTGCCATGCCATCTCTACCTCCTTACCTATTTGTTCCTATTTTCCTTCATACCTATATCTCTGAAATGATTTTGAAAATTAGCTATTTGTCACCTTTTGTTCTTTTTCCTAAAATTGCAATGTTAGATACTTGTAAGTACTCATCTTCTCATCTTTTCCTCACGCTGATGGCATTTCTTAGGTCTGTCTCACACTTAGACCTATCTCCTTTATGATGCTGAAATGCAGCTAATAAGCAGTATGATTTTGATCCAAACTATTGTAAGCCATTATTATTTATTTTTACCATTCCTACTATAATTTTTGAGCTAATAGTCATGATGCTGTACTTATAACTGAGTTCTAGTTTGTACATAAGGCTGGGGTTCATAATCTCTTTGTATGAAAAATGCAATTTGTCCTCTACAAACTTTGCAACACCTACTCAGTGAGTAGAAACAGGACTCCTCTTTAGAATTTGCAAATGTGTATTTTAATTAGCTTGGGGTTCAAACTAGTTACAGGTTTGCCCCTTTAAGACAATTAGTACTTGTGTCAAATCTTTCACTATGAGTACTCTTGATATCAGAGTAGCACAGATACTTCATACTTGCCAAATAAAAAAATGAAATCTTGGGCCCAGGTAACACTGAAAAAATATTAGGTTGTAAATATCCTAATTATTAACAAGTGCCTTTAATTACTAAAATTACAGCAGGTTAAATACAGTCAAGTCAGCATCTTAGATAACCTTGGGTGAGGCCATTTGGGACGTCAAAACTAAAGTCTCCTTACACCATCCTGCCTGTACAGGTAATTGGAGTGACATGACTCAAACATCTGTAATGAGGAAAATATATGCACAAGCAGGGCAGATTATGTGAGGCAGCCTTGTTGCTCTGGGAAGCTTGGTGGCTGCATGCTGGCATGGGGGCTTGCCTCCAGCCCTGCACATGCATCAGGTGAGCTACCATTCGTGTCAAATCATAATAATGTTAACAGCAATAGCTGAGATACTCGTTTGTGTGATGCTGCATGCTAAGATTCATTCTTGAGAAATGTCCCAATCCTGCAGCATGGGGAGGTGCCCTGCATGGCTGTGCGCAGAAGGGGCCTTGACTTTTGGAGCAGGGATGCTGACCTTGCAGTGGCCAGGGAGGGAAAGGACCTCTGCTGTAGGCAGCTCTAGAAACACAGCGCAGTGGTCTTCTTTGCCGTACCCTGTGTTTAGTGACTGTGAGCTCAAATTGTTTTCCCAGTTAAACTGAAAATTTAGGATTAATATCAATAACAATATTAACTTAGAAGCGTTGCAATTTCTTCTCCTGCTCTTCCTGGAAGTTAGGAGTCTTGCCAGCCATGTCTACCTCAAGGCATTCAGATTTCTTCTTTGCTCCCTATTAAAGTGCACAGACAACCATGCCTCTGTCCCGGTGTGACAATGCAATGAGAAAATTGTATCTTTAAATACCAACTTAATCTAATCTGGGACAAAAACAATAAAAGGCTTTAATCATAATTGCATGGTGCCTGCAGGCTGTCACCAGAGGGCAGAGACAAGGTTGTTCTTTGCCACGTGTGGAGAGTTTAGAAATTAAATCCCCTTTTCACAAAGGCAATAAATTCTGCTCTCACTTGTGTCCTTTCCAAATATTTCAGCTCTGTAACCAGATAGCTCATTTTATCAGCATCTGTCAGAGACTCTCTTGCTTCTGTCAAGCTATATACAAAGGGGCAAAGCGAAATGTCTTTTAATGCTGCACACCCCTGACATCACAGCTTACATGAAATACTAGCTCTAGATATAAACCCGAGACTAACTTTTCCTTCACAGGAATTTTTCCACTGTTCTGTACTTGCGGTGTGCACACTCTGTGGATGCATCCCACCCTGGGTACCCACAGCAAGGACAGGGAGAGTCTAGTGGGAGTGCATCTTTGATCAAGAACTGCTCCATATGGTACATGTGCAAAACTGTGCTGTGGTTTCAACTTCGAATAGAGGTTTTAAAGCCCAAAACAGTAAGGTACAATTTGTACACTTCCTACCCTATGTAGGGAAGGCAGATTCTGAGAACTCCTCTATTTTCCATTTCCTAAGTTGGAAAGACAGCAAGGGTTTTGAGGGCATCAGTAGCAGCCTATGAATTCGTTTTTGCTTTGGTGAATACCATGAAGTTCTTAGCAGCAGGAAACCAGCTTAGTCTTAGACCCTGAAGCAAGGCACATCAACCTGGAAAAACTCCACCATGGCAGCAACTGGTAGTCATTGACTCAAAATAGCTCTGTTAGTGTTTCACCTTCAGGACCACTGCATGCAAAATCTTAGTACAGGAGGAATGGGCACAAGTGCCACCCGCTGTTTTTAAAACAGAAAAATGCCTTCTGCCAAGAAACAGGCGCTCTATGGAGCAGGAGGCAGAAGTAGGAGACCTGGAATCCCTGGCTTTCCTGCAAATACCAGAGACCTGCATGGGTACCTGGGGGGGAAGATGTGCTCAGGGTTCTGCTTTTCCATGGCATTCTTGCTATAATCTGTAAGTAACTTGGTTTTGTTTAGGAAGAGCGTTTTTAAAAGTTCTTGCAGTCCTCCCTGTTTGTTTTCTGGATAGTTAAACTCCATATATTAGCATCTAAGGACCTTGCCACTTGGGGAGGCTGAAAGTCCTGCATCAGATGGTGCCAGGCAGAAAACATATACAAGAGACCAGGATTCCATGCAGCATCTGAATGGTGCTCGTAGCCTTGGAGGGAACAAGGTAGGATGACTCTTATAGACAGAATAGGAGTAAAGAGGAATGCATGAATCCTTGAGCCCAGATCAAGTGAACATAATTTATTGTACTTTCTGTCTTGGCATATAATGAAACACTCAGGTCTAAGTGTTTCCCTGTCTGAAGATGGAAAAGCAATTGGAGAAATCCATGGGTTGGCAAGGATTTGTTCTATGTCTGAACTCCAAGGATATATCGATACAGAAAGATGCTGGACACTGTTTGCAGTATTTCCAATTGAAATCCACTGCTCTGCACGATGAAAACAGAGTTATGCTGAAATTGGACAGTGTCCTAAATGTGCCACAGAGGTCTCATAGAAAGCTAAGTAGCTACAAAGCAAGCATATCCAGCACCACTGATGTCAGCCATGTTGTTACAGGTGTGTGATCAGCATTTTGTGCCATTGAGTTCCTTCTTACTCCCATCTTCAACAGGTATGATTACGAGCAAATACATCAGGACAGAAGCTCAGTGCATGCAGAAGCTCAGAGCATGTAGTTTAGCTAGAAGACACTGCAGCATAAAGAGTGAGAGAGCTGTGGCTGTTTCTGCATGCCTGGGATAAGAAGCTACTGCTGCTGGATGCACTAAGAGCTTGAGAAGAAACTGCATTATATGTACTATTGCAATTAAGATACCAATGTTATCCTCTCCTTCCTCTTTCTACACTGCTAATGACTGCGGGACTAATACTGTAACCAGGGGACGTTTTTTGCCATGGACACCTCTTTGCTACCAAATCCCAGACAACTCCATGAAGGAGAGTTGCTCTTGAAGTAAGATGCAGAGGCTTGGTCTTGCTCACTGCTTTCCACCTATCATGTTGTTTAGATAGGTAATATGATGAGGGATTGGTTACTTATAAGTTTCTGATGTTAAATTTGTTATCAAGAATAAAATAAATTACATAGGGAAGCTCTTTCAAACATCCCCTTTTTTAGTCCCCAAAGGGCTAAATCAGAATCCAATCTTTCCACACCTTGCACCAGGATATCTTATTCTTTAATTAGAAAAATATTCATACTCTAGCTCAGGCAATAGAACAAGGGCAGGAGGAAGAGGCTGGTTAAAGCATCTTACATATATAGGGTAGGATAATGTTATTTTGCCCTACTGGCTAATGTTCAGACTCTGCATTTATCATTAACCCTTACATTTTTGTAAAATAATCAGACTATAACACTTTGATCATACTTACATACCTGTAGTTTTAGTTTAGTTTCATGGTCATGACACAGAATCATCTTAAAAGAGAGGAAAGACAGTTTGACTGCAGTAACTATTTATTTCCATGCTCAGCTGAGCTTGTGTGCATCTTTCATGATGAACGTTTAATGCTTAGAGTTTGGGTTATTGCAATGTCTGTAGTGTTTTACCCCAAAATGTTGTTTTGGACTGTCTCCCTTCAGCTGTACGTTAGCACAGCTTTGGTTTGGGAAAAGCTACATTGCATAGAACACAGCTGCCAGGCTGCAAAATGAGCTGTAAGAAGACTGGAAAATGCTGCTTGTTTTTCTCTGGGATTGCTGCTTTTTTGTTTAATTTAGTAGAGCTGAGCCCAGTTTGTCACCTCATGATTATGGGGGCTGAATTTCTGACATGGTTCACTGCTCCCACGCTCCTGGGACACTAAAATGTCTCTATCTGTCTTCAAAGGTAGATCTGGCGAAATAGGCAACAGATGGCTGCTGCCATGGTTTGTGCCATGTACCACCCGGTTTGGTGTCTATAAATGACCCGTTGGGTCTGCTGTTCATCACTTCAGTGTGATGGCTGAAATGGAGTTAAGCTTTCACTCAGCAAATGAAGAAGGAAACACTTCTAATCAGAAGCAGGAATCACTGGGCCAGTTTGCCAAATCAGATTAGGGGCAGTTTATATGACCGTTGTAAGGATTTATCATAAGGTGCTGAGACGCGGGAGACATAAGTACATAAACAAGATATCCCTTGATTTTTTTAAATTATTTTGGCCTGCAACAGTGAAAAGCATTTGAAAGGCCAGACCCTTTGTAGTGCTTAATATCCTCAGCTCCAGTTGCACTCCATGAAATCCAACATGCTTGGTGCCTCCCCAAGAGGTTCATCTGGTGCTGGCCCCACACTGCCCTCCCTCCCAGTGAGCAGCCGCTACCACCCTGAAGATGGATATTAAAAGAGCAACCTGACTCCGCTGAGAACTGCAAGACATTCCTTCTATGTGAAATTAATTCATATTCAAAATTCTTCATAGCTGTGCTGCCACTTACATGTTTTCACAGCTTAAATGTATTAACGCCTACGAGACCTCAGATCTCTATATAGGATTTGACATGTCTTCAGGACATCTTCAGGGCCTGCAAAGGAATCTATGTGAACTAAGCAGCAACAGGAAGAAAAAAAAGCCACTTCTGGAAATTAAAAAATAACTGAATTTACATCGAACACATGGAAATTCTGGCTTTTGCCCTGAAAGGTTAATCGCTATTTGGAATTTTTTGCAGTGGGAGATTCCTTGTGTAATTATTGAAAGGCGAGATCAAAACCCCACATCATCTTTTGAGTGCCAATGTCATGCCTGGATAAAAACAAGCTAGATGATCCCTAATAATATTTGCTTCCAGACGTTGCTGAATCGCTGGCTATGTTTGGGATAGGAAGGAATTTCCTCATGTGGTGAATTGGCGAAGCCTTGGGGTTTGTCTTGTTCTTGTGCATTGCTCAAGAACCATTCTTTGGAGTCTTATTTCACATTCTTTGACTTTCTGCAGCCTCGTGATCAGAGCTGAACATTTTCCTTTTTCCATCATTGGGCCTTGTTTTGTTTCTAGTGATTTCCTCTGCGTTACCAAATAGGTATGGATGGATCTGATTTTTTGGCATCACAAAGATAACCTAGCAATTGCAAAATAATCCGGATTATTGCCCACAGGGAAGTAAGATGCAGACAAAAGAAGAAGGCAAAGAGAATATTAAGGTACTCCGTTACAGCCTTTGACTTCAGTCCCTAGAAAACAAATGGATTGCAGGATGCACCAGTGTGCAGAAGTATGGTGAAAGGACATGTTGTGTTGGAGCAGCACTACATGTAAGGAGAAACCTCTTAGCGTTCATGTGTGACTAGATCATTATCAGGCCTAGTATAAAACAAAGAAAGTAATTGCTAAACCTCACAGTTAATGGCAAAATTCATAGAATCATAGAATGATTTATGTTGGATATGACCATAAAGAAGCTCATCCAGTTCCAATCCCCTGCCATGGGCAGGAACACCTCCCACTAGACCAGGCTGATCAAGGCCCTCTCCAGTCTGGCCTTGAACACTGCCAGGGATGGAGCATTCACAGCTTGCCTGAGAGGCCTGTTCCCATGTCTCACCACCCTTTTAGTAAAGAATTTCTTCCATAGATCTAACCTAAATCTCCCCTGTTTAAATTTGAAGCGCTTTGTCCTACCTCTACAGTCCCTAATGAAGAGTCCCTCCCCAGCATTCTTATAGGCTCTCTTCAGATACTGGAAGGCTGCTATGAGAACTCCACTCAGCCTCCTCTTCTCCAGGCTGAACAGCCCCAATTTTCTTAGCCTGCCTTTGAATGGGAGGTGCTCCAATCCCCTTTACCTTGTAGCCCTCTTCTGAATTTCGAGTAATTCCTTTATTATTCTCTTGCTGTTATGTTTATGAAAATGGTCTATAGGTCTGATACTTACAGCACACTCAATTACTCTCATTATTTCAGATGCACTACTTCTAGATGTTTATAAATTGCTCCAGTGCTTTCTTTTGGTTTTCTCAGTAACCTGTGTGTACCTCAGCCTTGCTTGAAGCCAACAGGAGACTCTGAATTTGAATCACAGAGAGTGAGTTTTGACTTGGGTTAAGTAGAGCGACTAGATCCAGCAACAATTGCTTGATCTGATATTTCCCTAGCTGTTTTCTCTGTTCTGCAAAAAGTAAGCTTATTTTAAATAGTAGTCCCTGGCTTGCTATACACCTCTCTCCTGTTCAGTTGCCGTGATTCCAAACCCACGAAGACTAGAGAGCTGTATGAACATTGTCTTGTAAGCATGTGAGCAAACTGAAAATTGGATCTTGAAGAGTAGATTGAATCATTCCTCCAAAAGGAATATTCACTTCAGCACATTGTAACTGTAAGCAATATTTGTGGTTTAATACCTATTTCCATTAGTCATAGTTAAGCCTGTCCTTTCTGAGGGATGCCAAGGGAGTTTTCCCAGATAGGGCACTACTCTCCTCCCCTCCCTCTGTTGCCTTGGCAGTTCCGGTCTGGTTTAACATCTACTTTATTGTTGCTAGGCCATGGCTGAGAGGCTGCTGAGGATGCTCATGTGAGGCGCTAGGCCCTGCATGTGTCCGGCAGGTGTGACCCTAACTATGCAACCAACAATGTGCTCATTGCTGCTGTCAGCTCCACTGCAACCCAGTGCATGAAGCTTAAAGGGCGCTTTGACAGGCCCCAGCAACTGTACTGAAATCTCTTTCATTTAGCTCTGCTTTGCCCCTGTCCTGCTGCTGTCAACAGTGGAAGTCCTTTGCCTTCAGCCATGCTGGAGTATGCATCCTGTCTAGCCAAAAGAAGAGAGGTTGGCTGCTATGGTGCATAAAAAGCAAATAGAGAGGCAGGAGATACTGCTTCTTCCATTGTTATTTTATTATTGTTCATAATTTCTCATAATTGTTGTAAATTGCTGTTCATCTCAGGAACGCATATGGAGCATGCTTGGTATTTGGAACTGACAGAGAGGGAGCATCTCAAGAAATCCCGGAGGATTTTTGAGATCACAAGCCTCAGAAAGATAACAAAATTAGCACGTATAATTCTTCTTGATTTTATTTATGCCTTCTGACAAGGTTAGCAACAACCCTGCTTTCTGAGAGTTTGTTTTGTCTCCTCTACCAAAGAATCCAGATTAGCAAGTGCTAGATAGGTCTGATTTATTATTGTATGCCTTGTTTTTCTTATGGAAAGGGTGGTGCAATTAGAAACAAATTACATTAAAACATCAGAAATTATAAAGGCTGAATATGGAGGAAAATTAATTAAAAAAAATTATTCTTTTTCTTCACCATTAATTTAAAGTGTAACCTGAAGACTGTCCTTAACTGACTCTTATTTAAGACATTCCCCCTCAAACTTGAGTTGGGGGGGTGGTTTAAGCAGCTCCATTGTGAAGTGAATGATGAAACCCAAGCTCAGTGAAACTGCACAGTGATTAGGCTGAGTGTGGTCTGTACTGTGGCTGTTGGTGGCTGAGCCATGCTGTCCTCAGATGAGTTCAACTTGAGTTACTGTAACTCAAGCAGTTCTGACTGTCTCCTAGATGCCAGCTCTCAGCTGTTCCTGGAATTAAATTCTAGGTAAGTAGAATGTATTTTAATAAGAAAACATCTATTTGATCTCCAAGTTTTTCATTCTTATAGAGAAATGTTAATTTCTCTAATTTCTGTTGCTTTTTTCCATTCACCCCTTGCTTCTCCCACACATTCTGGCTTGTGACAGATGAAAGAATGTAGGACCTATTCATGGGAAGAGGCAGACACAGTCTGGATGCTTCAGAGGATCAACTTGTAAGTAGCTTGTCTTTATTGTCTCCCAGTATGAGCATGAGTCCCTGTCCTAGCTAATCTGGTTGATTCAAGAGTTAGGAATGGTATGCAATGATATTGATGGGCTATCCCTAGGGCTGAAGAATGGGAATGCCCATTATTTATATTTGAAAATCTCAGTTACTTATGTTCTCAGCAAAAGCTCTTAATTTTCTCAGCTATTTCTGTATATTCAGCATAAAAGAGTTGCGTAATGGGCCCAGTGACTCCCACAACTATTGTTTACAATCTGTCAGCTAATCCTTTCTGTGAGTCAGGTGGTGCCTACTGGGTTGGGCATTTGGTTGGGATTAGGAACTCATTATTATGATGATGCATATTGCAGTGCTGCCTGGAGGCCTCAGTAAGATTATGGCCATGTTGTGCTAGACAGCATTCAAACCTATAGCTTGCAGCCTATTGTTAGAGCACCTTCACTCTAACTCTGGATTTGACCCCATTTCTCCTTGTGGCCCCTGGGTAAAACATCTAATCCTGTTCTGTTTCTATATCTTTTTAGAAGAGTTGATAATTCATTTCCTACCATCAGCCAATGCCTGAAACCACCCGCCTTTGGAGGAGAATGCCAGGATGATGTCACCCAAAGGCTACAGAGAAATACTGCAGCGCAAGTGGGAAATAGCATTTCCCCCGTTTGAGTTCCTCTGCTATTCAGTGAAATAGGTTTCACAATGGGAAATTGTGCCCTTTCCAGCAGTGCTGCTGCACCCAAAGAACATGCAAGGCAAAAACCACAGCAAGCCTTGAGTTGCACCAACACTGTCTGCAGCCATGGAGTCATTTGCTGAGCTAGGGACATATTGGTGTTAGAGTATTCCTTCTCCCCTCTCTGTGCTGCACGTGGTTCCTGTCCTGAGGCATTAAGGGGTAGCAGGCAGACTCTCCTCCCTGTTCTTTCAGGCTTTAGGTGTTCCTGCTGCTGCTGGTCCAGTTTCATGCCAAAAGAACACTTGCTGGGTCCAGGCACCAGCACATACCTTTCGTACTCCATCTCTGCACTGCCATGGCCACGTATCTGTATGTGCAGTTGGACCTGAACCTTTTCTACACCTGCAGTTCACTCACTGGCAGCTACTGTTCCATGACATCACTCAAGTGTGAGCCTTTGCAGGATAAGCTGTCTTAGTTTCAGGTCAGGGTGAGCTTTTTCATCACTCCATAGAAATGGTGCCTCTTCTTTTCTGTCCTGGGTGCTTTACTGAGGTGGCCATTCCAATAGCTTGGGAAAATGGAGCTGAGTCATGTGCTAATGAGCCCGTTGAGGGCTATCTACTGCTCCATTTCCATTGCTGGGAAAATTTCTGGTCAATGGGACCACTCTGTAGGGTGCTCCTAAAGAAGGTCAAAGACATGAGACATCTTTGAAAGGCAGCAGCATCCCACAAAGATGGGAACAAGGGTGGTGCTTGCTGAGGAACTCCTGAACAGCTTCAGCTTCATTCTCCTCTTTTCTAAGCCCAGATCACTTCTCTGCAAGCTAATAACAGTGTGTTGGAGTTGTCACAGCCGTCACAGACATAGGCTAGAACTGGTACATGCATGGCTATCCTGTTTCATGAACTTTTTTTTCCATGGGAGATTTGAGACTTAAACATTCACTTGGTCTGTACCTCCTTATTTGAGACTGACCAGTCTGAACCACTTTTGATAAACTATCAGTAGGAGTCTCAAACATGGTTAAGTTCCTATCAGTTTAATTAAAATAGATGACTGGATAGAAAAGCCCTGTGAAATGCTCCCATAGAGGAGAAAGCTACACCATGAGTGCGCCCCTGAGTAATCACCAGAGGCTGCTATCAGCAATATAATCAGCAATGTCTGGTATCACTGGGCACTGAAGAGCTCAACTTGAAACTCACACTTCAACACATGCCGAAGAACAATTGAGACATCAGTGACTAAGGACTAATTGTATCCACCATATCGTGAGAGTAAGTGAAAAGTACATAGAGGAGCCACCGTAAGGTGGCCTGCATCACAGGTCTGTAGGAAACTGGGCTTCATTAATGTTCTAGTACAAGGGCCAACTTGTTTGATAAGGTCAAGGTTTTTAGATATTACTTTTATGCTATTATAGACAAAAGGTCAGTCAGTCAAAACTTTGTTAACCAAAGAAAAGTTGTATTTAAAGAGTTTCTTTAGCTATTCCTTTCTAGCTCTGTCTTGCATTACCTTTTGAGGATGTGGTACAATATGAATAAGGCTGGAAATGAAGCTGGAAAGAAACAGTGCATTAAGGGTTAGCATAGAGTTTACTTCATGCTTCCTCTACCCCGGTTAGTTACTGGTGCTGGCCACAGTGACGCAGACTATACCAGGCCACTTTTAGGGACTCAAATGCCTTTCATAGACATATCTGCTACAGTTTTCATTTTGTCTTCACAAACTAGTGTTTGTGAAGACCACAGATTAGATTAGTGCTCTCCCCTGGGATGCAGACTTTAGGGTTTAGGTAATGCTGTGTGGCTAACAAGAGCCAACAAGTTATACCTGAGTCATTCCCTGGGGTGAAAGATGCCCTACTCTGATGACGACAGGAGTGAGCCGAGCATCCTCCCAGAAGATGCCAAGTGTTGACACGAGGACTGTCATCCCCCATTGTGACTAACCAAGCAGAACTTGCAGTGGAAGAGCCACTGAGGCAATTCATCTTACATTTAACCTAGAGGCAATATCAGGCTGCCAACAAGATTAGAAGGGCGACACTTCATGTATACTTTTGGCAGTGAGGCAAGATTCATATTCTTAACATAAGCTGCTTAGGGAAAGCCTCTTTTGCTTAGCATTTATCACTTGTTACTGATGTTTTATTGCATTGATAGCCATCCCAAGAAAGTGTTTGTTAAGTCACTACCTGGGTTATGCATAGGCGTATTCCATTTGCCTCCAAACATATTTTGACAGAGCAAGACTGGAGACAAACTGAGTTAGACCTGCTTAGTTACACTGACATATACTTAGTGTAGCTCCCTTTTTTGAGCAGGTCCTAATGTGCTTTCTGAGTCACTGTGTTTCTTCCTACTGGAACTGGTGGAAGCTGGAATGGTGACCACAGATGTGTGGACCTTACTCAGGAGAAGCTTACAGTGAGCCTAGCAGGATCTCTGGCTTGAGCAAGAAATGCCAAATTTGAATCTATAATGCAAATCATGCTGCATTTCCTCACAGCATGTCTATACAAAAGGATAATGCAGTGTACAGCATCATCACCTAACGGTGCCTGTAATGTGCACTGTGCAGAAGAGTCCCAGAGGGTTGTACAACGACTTTCTACAATGATCTTAGTAACAAAGTCCAATTAAGAGCAGCAGTTAACCTGTATTTTTCTACCCTACTTGAAGTGTCAGCTTACATCCAGGATTGAAAATACTACTTAGAAATACATTGCACTGTCCAGAGACGTAATTACAGAAAGCTGTAGTTGTCTTTATCACAAAGTTTTAATTAGAAGGACACATTAAATAACCAGCTGATACAGATCTTAATGAATCATTTATAGGCCTACATGTAAGATAATTATATGTAGCTGATCACACATAATCACTCACATATGCCTGGGTTTATATGAAATGGAATATGCATCTCCCTCATGCTAAGGTAAAAGATAGGGATGTGACAAAACTGGGGCAACAGCCCACCTTAACCAGGCAGCTTGTGCCTGGACCATTGCTGACAAAATTTGTGGGGGATAGTTGGCTTGAAAAGAAATCCACCTTGAGGAAAGGCAGGAACTCTGGGCTTCTGAACTGTTGACTGGTTTGGTTTTTGTTTTTTTTAAATCGAGATTGTTGTCCCAGGTTGTCACAGTGCTTTACATAGTGCTGCTCAGGAATAAGGAGAGGGCAGATGCACACAAGGGTTGAGGATGCGGTTTCTGGGGAGAGCTGGGACTCTGGTGTCTGCAAACCATGTCATGCTGCCCTTGCTGAAGCTCTCTGGCAGAACTATCCTGCCCTAGATGTGACTCTTCTTGAGCTGTGCTGCATGCCCTGGAGCATGGACCAGCAGCTCCAGAGCAGCAACCATAGGCCCCCTGCTCCACCAAGAGAGTTTCCAGCATTTTGGTTTCACCATCTTTGTTGCTGCTTAGCGTGTCTGGATAAACAAGGTGGGAAACACGAACAAACATCCAATAGCTCCAGGGCTAACTTTTGCTCTGTGTACTGTGTCAGGGGCAGATAGCCACAGCATTTCTTTGCAACTGCTTCTTGATAGAATAAAAAAGTATATGCTGTTTGTTTATCTGGCCAAGTGAAGGATGCATGGGAGCAGCTGGCTGTGAAACCTATTTATTCTCACTGCTGATTTCTGTAGAGCTCAGTAAGCTGCTGCCACATAAAACAAATAAATTCTGGTGTAATAGGCATAATGCATACCTCTTCCTTCCCTCTGCCTGGAAGATGAGACTGGTTGTAGGCAGACAGCTCTTGTCAGTCAGCCACAATGACAGGACAAACTGACTGGTGGAGCTTTGCCCATGGAACTTTTAAGAGAAGACTGACAGCCTTTGGGATACATGTGTCAGGCATGGTGCCAGTCCCATCTCCCATCTCTTTCAGCAGGTTTATCCCTCCCACCTGCTGTACTGAGTTCCCTTGTGTACTTGCATCCCCTCTTCTGCTTCTCCTTATCCCATGGGCTGCCTTGATATCAGTCTCAGGTCCTGTAGTTTAGCTTGTATAATTCTGAGCTGTTGTTTTTCCTCCTGACTTTTATAAAGTAATACTTCGATGCCTGAATGTATGTAATATGTTATATGCAGTCCTCCTGCATCAGATAGGCATAGAATCATAGAATAGTTAGGGTTGGAAAGGACCTGAAGATCATCTAGTTCCAACCCCCATACCAGGGGCAGGGACACCTCCCACTAAACCATGCCACCCAAGGCTCTGTCCAACCTGGCCTTGAACACTGCCAGCGATGGAGCATTCACAACTTCCCTGGGCAACCCATTCCAGTGTCTCACCACCCTCACAGGAAAGAATTTCTTCCTCATATCCAATCTAAACTTCCCCTGTTTAAGTTTGAACCCATTACCCCTTGTCCTATCACTACAGTTCCTCATGAAGAGTCCCTCCCCAGCATCCCAATAGGCTCCCTTGAGATATTGAAGGCTGCTATGAGGTCTCCACGCAGCCTTCTTTTCTCCAGGTTGAACATCCCCAACTTTCTCAGCCTATCTTCATACGGGAGGTGCTCCAGTCCCCTCATCATCCTCGTGGCCCTCTTCTGGACTTGTTCCCACAGTTCCATGTCCTTTCTATGTTGAGGACACCAGAACTGCACACAATACTCCAAGTGAGGTCTCACGAGAGCAGAGTAGAGGGGCAGGATCACCTCCCTCAACCTGCTGGCCATGCTCCTTTTGATGCAGCCCAGGATACGGTTGGCTTTTTGGGCTGTAAGCGCACACTGCTGGCTCATGTTAATTTTTTCATTGACCAACACCCCCAAGTCCTTCTCTGCAGGGCTGATCTGAACCTCTTCTCTGCCCAACCTGTAGCTGTGCCTGGGATTGCTCCAACCCAGGTGGATGACCTTGCAGTTGTCATGGTTAAACTTCATCAGGTTGGCATCAGTCCACCTCACAAGCATGTCAAGGTCCCTCTGGATGGCATTCCTTCCCTCCAACGTATCAACCGAACTACACAGCTTGGTGTCATCGGCAAACTTGCTGAGAGCACATTCAATCCCATTGTCCATGTCACTGACAAAGAGTTGAACAAGACCGGTCCCAACACCAACCCCTGAGAGACACCACTCGTTACTGGTCTCCAGCTGGACATTGAGCCATTGAGCACAACTCTTTGTGTGCGGCCATCCAGCCAGTTCTTTATCCACCGAGTGATCCACCTATCAAATTGATGTCTCTCCAATTTAGAGACAAGGATGTCGCGTGGGACAGTGTCGTACTCTTTGCACAAGTCCAGGTAGATGACATCAGCTGCTCTACCCCTGTCCATCAGTTTTGTAGCCCCATCATAGAGGGCCACCAGATTGCTCAGGCAGGATTTCCCCTTAGTGAAGCCATGCTGGCTGTCACCAACCACCTTGTTGTTTTTCATGTGCCTCAGCATGCCTCCCAGGAGAATCCGCTCCGAGATTTTGTCCAGCACAGAGGTGAGGCTGACTGGTCTGTAGTTCCCTGGCTCATCCATTTTGCCCTTCTTGAAAATGGGGGTTATATTTCCCTTTTTCCAGTCATTGGGAACTTCACCTGACTGCATGATTTTTCAAATATGATGGACAGTGGCTTAGAAACTTCATTTGCCAGCTCCTTCAGGACCCGCGGATGGATTTTATCAGGTCCCATGGACTTGTGTACGTTCAGGTTCTTAAGATGGTCTCGAACCAGATCCTCTCCTACAGTGGGCCCAGGCTCTTCTTCTCACAGTCTCTGCATCTGCCTTCCAAGACTTGGGTGGTATGGTCAGAGCATTTTCCGGTGAAGACTGAGGCAAAGAAGTCGTTAAGAACCTCAGCCTTCTCCAAATCCAGGGTAGCCAGTTCTCCCGACAGCTTCCGGAGGGGGCCCACGTTGTCCCTAGTCTGTCTTTTATTCGCTACTTACCTATAGAATCCCTTCCTGTTATCTTTCACATCCCTAACCAAGTTTAATTCTAACTGGGCCTATAGGGATGCTGGGGAGGGACTCTTCATTAGGGACTGTAGTGATAGGACAAGGGGTAATGGGTTCAAACTTAAACAGGGGAAATTTAGATTGGATATGAGGAAGAAATTCTTTCCTGTAAAGGTGGTGAGGCACTGGAATGGGTTGCCCAGGGAAGTTGTGAATGCTCCATCGCTGGCGGTGTTTGAGGCTGGACTGGGCATAGCCTTGGGTGGCATGGTTTATTGGGAGGTGTCCCTGCCCCTGGCAGGGGGTTTGGAACTAGATGATCTTAAGGTCCTTTCCAACCCTAACTATTCTATGATTCTATGATTTGCCCTGAATTTTCTTGCATTGTCTGATTTGGCTTACTCTGCTTAGCTGGAGCTCCAGTTGGGGCAAAGCCCGTGTTTGTCTGATTGCAAGGCAAAAGCTAGCAATAAACAAACCACTGCCAATGTATATTTGAAAAGATGAGGAACAAAGTGTTACCAACCCATGCAATATTGTCATCTGAAGTCCTTGAAAAACAGTGTCGAGTAATTTTCTCCATTATCCAGAGTCTGCTGTTAACAGGTTTCCCTGGTTCTCCAGCGTCAGATGATCTCTGCAAAACTTCTTCCAGTTTAAGTACAGAGCTCTTCTTAAAATTAGTGGAGTTTTCAGAGTTAATATGTTAATCTCCTGGTGCAGCACACCAGGCGTCTGGAATAGATCTTTACTAGACTGTTTACACTGTGCTTCCTTTCAGGGTGACTAGAGGCAAGAACTGATGTGATGTAGGATTTGACAGCATCTTTCCACACCTAGTTGTTGGTTTTGTGGAGGGGGGAGCAGAGGGGGGGCAGAGGCTCCCAGTATGGCTTCTTGTGTTCTTCCCATGAGGGGGCTGTTGCAGAGCAGGACGTGAGCCCCAGCTCTGCTTCCCCCAGCGTGTCCAAGGTGGCAGAGGGATTTTTTTGCCACCTTCTCCTGGAAGGAAAGGAGAAACCTGGTGGGAGAGGTTTACTTTCTCCCTCTGAGGCACAAAATGGTTTGTATGAGGTTCAAGCCTCCAAGCCCAGAGGCACCTATGCCAGAGGAGCTCCCACATGCTCCATCCGACAGAGCAGTCTCTGGGAATGCTCTCAGCTCCAACGTCTGATAGCAGCCTACGTGCTAAAGCTGACAGTCTCTCTGGATGGATGGTTGTAATAACTTTGCACTTTGTGGCTGTCGCTGTTTTTATCCTCACAACCCTCCAGGGAGGTAAGAAATTGCTGTAAGTCATTTTATGAGGAGACACTGAGCCATGGCATGATGAGGCCACACAGGGAGTCAGCGGCAGAGCTGGCTATCAGACCCTCTTCTCCTTCCTTATCAGCTCTACCTCATACCTGTGCATAAGCAGGATATGGGGAAATGGCTCCTGAGTGACTGTGAGGAGTGGGAAGGAGTCAGGGAACCTGGAAGAGTGGTGCCTTCCAAAACCAGGCTGCCTGAAAGCCCTCAGTGGGCTGAATGACAGCAGATTTGCTCCAGCACCATGTTTTCAGTGGAGCAGTTTTTTTCCCAGCTCTCTTGTTAGACTTTTGGTCTTGGTTTTCCAGCCACCGCCAACACTGTCTGGGCACAGGTCCATGTTTACTCTAGCTCCACAGCCAGAAATATGGTGATCTCTTGTTCATGCTAGTGTGTGGTTGTGCTGAATGCATCAAAATGCGTCATCAAGAGTCACCAGCTACATAAAGCTTAGAGCTGTGGCAGGGAAATCAGAGAGTATATAGCACAACATTGAGGAGAGCAACAGCACTGAAAGGCAGAAACTTGCTTAAAACACTCTGAATTTTAAAAATCACTTTATCAGAAGGCCGTTTCCTAAAGTTAAATGTTTCTTTTGGAGTGCTGAGTTTTGATTTCTGAGCTGGATCAGGAGTACAGTTTATTTTACAAGAGCCAGTGGTACCAATTACAGCCTGAGACTTTCAGCACAGCACAGGGGACTCAACCACACATCTTCAATTAATAATCTCTTGGCCAAGTTACGTCTGCAATGATTGCACAGGTAATATGTCACACACTCATTTTCTGTCATTAAAATCAGCAGATGCAACCTTGATCCTTGCTGGAAGCACACCTTCTCAGTAAGAAGATGCTATTTTATTGCAGGTACTTTTCAAAGAATACCATTTTAATGCCAGGTTGTGCTGAAGCAGATCCTGCCCGGCTCGTGCTTTCTCACACCTCCTGAAGTGAGGAAGACCTAAGAGCCTGCACTGTTGCCACTGCTGTCTACCTTCAAAATCGTTTCAGCTTTTGATGCTCCTGTTCCATCTCCCATCCTTCCATATAAACTCTGGGGGACAGAAAGCATCTATTTCTAAGTAGTGTCCAGTGCCTATGCCTATGCATTAAAGCCTGGCAATGCATTAACAGCTAGCAATGACAACTTATGCTCTGCCAGCCGATTCAGTCTGTATCTGAAGAAAAACGCAAAGAATGCTTTGTTTGGGATAATCCCAAATCATGTGTGATTGCCATTTTAAAAAGAAAGGAGGGAAAAAAACAGCCACATCTTTTGGCCATATCCTTCTCTTACCCTTCACAAAAAACAGTGCTGATGAGCAGATAAGTGCATCCTTCAGTCCATCTGGCTGCCCAGCACCTCTGAAGACAGCAGCTGGGCTGAAAGTGGGAAGGACATAACCTACTGAGTGAAGATGTCCAGATAATAAATTAGGCCCCAGAAAACTAAAAACAGCAAGAAAGAAATTTTACTGACCAAAAATAGAAGTTAAAGGGGACAGATTACACAGTGTTAAGCAGCCTCTTGTGTTTGCAATTAGCACTGTCAGTAGCAACAGAGCAAGTTTTCTACTAGTCCCTGTGAGGTGCTCCAGCAGGATGGACATGGAGATTGCAGAGCAGTGAGAAGCACCTGAGCCTCAGTGTTTAGAGCTGATTATACCTTTGCAGGTTTGCCTTGGCAGGCACCAGATGGAGAAGGTACCACATGGCTCAGGAGCTGCCTGCGATCCTGTTGGGATGCTGTGCTAATTCAGGCACTATTAATTGAAGGATCTAGTTAGAATTTTGCCTGTGAATGCAATTGTTTTTTTTTATTTTTATTATTGTTAGAATTGTCACTGAGAGAGTCTCTTCTGTCCTTTTCAGTAGCTATTTTGAGTCTACCAGAAAGTCCACCTGGAAGATGCACTCCTCTGTGTGTGCAGGCATTGGCGAGACCTTACCCAAGAATAGCCTGGCTGAAGTCAGAGTGGCTGTGTGTAAGCGTGGAGTTTCTTCCTCTCCTGGAATCATAGTAAGATCCGAGGTGGGACTGTGTGACAGTGCCTGCAACCTAATTTCAATTGCAGGGTTATAAAAGTGCCTTGAACCTTTGCATGTATCTACACAGCCCAGGGGCTTTGAAGCACTCCTCTGACTTGGTGTCAGTGTGTGGAAAATCTCTATCCTTGCACTTATCCATGGCTACAGGCACAGAAAAACAATCAATCTCTTGGACTGACAAAACCGCAGAAGCTAAAAACTTCTGTTTCAAGGCCATCAAGGAAAAATATTCCACTTTTTTCCCTCCACATGCTACAAAGCCTTTCCTAGAAGGGCTCTGGGAGGTGCTGCAGCAGGGTGCTGGGGCTAGTTTCCCACCTCTGCCACAGGCATAAATGTGAGCACAGGTGAGCAAAGGCTGATATGACTTAACCAAACCAGCACAGATGATGAAATAGCTATATGGCAGGAATGTCTTAGGGCAAAATACACTTAAGATTGTGATAAGGTGAAATATTATAGCAGTGGAAACTGTGTGTTTGCGATGGGCTGTATCCAGTTACAAGGAAGTCAAGGATTTGGGAATAAGAGGAGTCTGTTTTTAAGCAGATTTCTAATAAAGCAAGGTTTACATAGTCATGTTATCTGTATTTCTCTGCCTGCTTAGACCCTTTCTGTTCTACGTGATAGCTTTTGCCTCCATTAGGATCATTGTCCACTATGAAAGACAGTGATGATCTCACCAGGTCCATAATCAACAGCAGTGCACCTGGGGAGAGACATGTGGAAATGCTGCCCATGGACAGCCAGCATTGACACAGCTGCAGGCTCTGATAGGACCGATGGCCACAGCTAACCTCTCTCCAGATGCCCCAGCTGCTGGCTGATAGAAGCTCCCAGTGATGATTTTCATCCTTTTCCCAGGGGAATGATCTCTGCTTTTCTCTGCTTCCTGTGATGCAGTGATTTGCCTTCAAAGTCTATGGCATAGGCTGGTTTCACAGATTACTTCCAGGCTTATTTTAGATCTGTTTTAAGCCAGAGGAAATACTGGTAGAGTCTGTGGCTGGCGTGCTCTCGTCTGGATCTCATGCTTTCAGGATGCCAGTTATCAGACAGAATTTTAATGGCTTTTATGGGCTGTATGAAAGACTGGCACTATCAGAGGGAATTCTTAAATAGGCTTTTCTGAGCTTTACACAATGTGTTTTCTTGCCTGCTGCAGAAATGTAAGCCCTAGTTCTGTGTTGCAAAACATTTGGCTGTTGAATGCTCTGGGGAGATGGTGCTGGGAGAAGGTGCTTCTGTTGCTGGCTGTATTCAAAGGCTGGTTTGCATCTGCTGCCTGCGATGATACCCTGGCTCATGGGCTGCTCCCCTTTTGTGTGAAAGGGCCGTACATCGCGCCATCCCATGTCCTCCTGGATGGAGCCATCTCTGGATTTGTGGCTTTAAAGTTGAGGGCTGGCAAGGGGAGAGAGGAAGATCAATAATCCTCAATAAGGAGCTAAGTAAGACAGTGGCTTAAGGGAAAGCTCCAGAGAGCTCATAGTTACCATTAGGAGGGACAAGCAGTGATGTCTTATTGGCATATCTCATTAGAAATTGCTTGGAGCTACTGGACTGGACAGTCTCTTCAAATGCCAGCAACCCTGGGGGAGCTGGATGTAAATGTTGTAATTGATATAGGGATGGAAGCTGCTGCACTACAAAGTGACATTTCAAATATTGTGGGAATGGATGATATGAAACATCCTCAGCAAGATATGTTTCCCTCAACTCTTTTGACTCCTGTCAGAGGTACATGTTTGAGCTTTTCTCTGGGCAGATGGCTTCTGCAAATAGAACCAGCTTTGAAATACAAAGTTTTGCTGAATTCATTATACGCCTTCTGACTTCAAAGCTTTGCACTTTCCCCTTCAGTTTTAAATAGAGTCACTTGTCTGCTTTCAGGCCTGTTACATTTGAGATGGGGGCTGCAGTGGATGTCACCAGTGAAGTGCAGCAGCAGTGGAAGTGTTATTCAGGGTGCACTGAGCAGCAGTGTGCCTGTCCAGGGCTTCTTCTCACCTCTGCCCACATCTGGCCAGGAGGGACACAATCCCTATAGTTACGTGGATCTCAGGGGGCTCTCCCTGTTGGTGACTTTCCTGATTTTCCCGTTCTTCAATGAGAGGGCTGGCTGCACTAGCCTGTCCCTGCACCCTCAGCTCTCCCTCGGTGCAGGGCACTGTGCAAGGAGGAGGATGGGGGTGATGCTCACAGTAGGATTTGTTCTGTCCAGTTCTGCGTAAGTCTTTACAAAAGGAAGCTTCTTCCCTGGGAGGGAGGATCTATATGAATTAATCTTTAAAGAGCTTTATATTGAATTTACCTTCTGGAGCGTGATGGTTTTCCAACTTGGTTTAGCAAGTGGATGCTAGTAGTCAGAAATTACTATAAGCATAAGGCAGTCTTCATTACTTTGCTTTGGCTGTACGTACTTCACTTCAACTGAAGTGATGGGTTTGGGGTTTCACATCTCGTTTTTAATTTGACGATGTGTTGCAGCCACTCAAAGGGAAACAAATTGGAGAGCTTTCTCTTTGTATCTGCTTGCTATGCAGAGAGATGACATTTTGTTGGCCAAAAGTTTTCTTGCAAAGAAAATGTCACTTTGGGGACTGAAATGTCAGTTTAGTTGAATTGTTCATACGCACAAAGAGGGGGAGAGATGAGCACCCAAACTTCAAAGCAGCTGAACCATTCCTTTCAGCATCATCTTATTTGCCACAACTTTATTTCATAATCCTTCAGATTCAGTTTGAAAGTTTTAGAGGTTCAAGGCCAAAATATTCAGACTGTACAAAATGTTTGCTTCACCTACAAACTACTTTTTTCTTTTTCCTTGTTCTTTTTCTTCTTTTTCCTCTTTTCCTTTTCCTTTTCTTTTTCTTTTCCTTTTCCTTTTCCTTTTTTTCCTTTTCCTTTTTCAAACTGGCATCAAACTGAAGATCTATTATTTGCCCTGCTCTGGTTTTCTACAGCATCTGTGTAAATTGAAGGCAGAACTTACGAGACTGCAAAGTATTTAAGCAGAAAAAGTTCTTCGTTAGTACCTCAGCTCTCAGCAGCTGGATCCTTTATGGATGCTCTAGAAAAGATGTGCATTACAACTTTCAACATTCCTTCATATACTCTTGAACCAACAAGTTTTTGTGAGATTTTTTTCTTATCAGCAGTACATTATAAAAAAAAGTCAACTCTTTGCAAACCTTTATCATTTCATTGAAAAGGCTATTCGTAATTATAACCCTGGAGTTAGTTTATGAATTGTTTGATCATCTGTTCCTGCTTTCATACAGATGCTATGAACATGGGCAGCAGAGCAGCCCTGTCACAGAGGATTAATAGCAGAGTGTGGTGTCGCTTGCGGAAGCAAAGTAAAGGTTAACATTAATATTGTACCATATGAATAAACACTGAAATTGGAATAATTTTTCTAAATGTTTCAGCATCCTAAGTACGAAGTAATAACCCTGTCAGGAGCAATAGTCACCGCTCTCTCATCTGGCTGCAATGGAATTAGCAGCAGCCTCCTGGGAGGAACTTAGGTATGTCAGTGGCAGAAACCCACTGTCGTGGTTGAAGACTAACTCACGCAGACTCTCTCTCTCGCTCACTTCCCCCTCTTTCTTCCCCCTGCTCCTGGAGGGATGGGAAGGAGAATCGAAAAGAATGCAACTCCCACAGGTTGAGATAAGAACAGTTTAGTAACTAAGGTATAACACAAATCACTACTGCTACCACCAATAATAATAATGACAAGAGAAATACAAGGAAAGAGTACAATTCTCACCACCTAATACCAAGCCCGACCACGCAGTGCACCCCTACCCTTCCAGGTCTCTGCTCTCTGCTTTCCATCCTGGGCATGACGTGCTGTGGTATGGAATAACCTCTTTGGTCAGTTTGGGTCAGGTGTCCTGTCTCTGCTTCCTCCCGGCTCCCCTCCTCCCTGGCAGAGCATGAAACTCAGAAAGTCCTTGGCCAGACCAAAACATCACTAAACAGTAACCAAAACACTGGTGTTATCAGCTCTGTTCCCAGGCCCAAAATCAAAACCACAGCACTACACCAGCTACCAAGAAGGAGAAAAATGACTGCTGCTGCTGAACCCATGACACCCACCATGCAGTTGTGTTAAAGCAAAAGGTAGACAAATCCCTTGTCACAGTACAGGGGGAGAAACCTAAGACTACTTGGAAAATCAGCACTGCTTTGAGTATGGCGTTTATCTTGGTTTCCTCATGAGCAGGATGATGCAAAAATTGGAAATATATATTTGTTCATCAGACACAATGCATTATAGAATTTGGTAGGAGATAAAAAGCAGAGTGTGAAAATCTAGAACCAGGGCAGGAAGAGATCAAACAGTGGATGATGAGGAATGACGTACTGAGTACTCTCTGCTGAGATATCTGTAAATATCTAGCTCTTCCTACCTGCCCCAAGGTCAGTGCTTAGAGCGTTTAAATACTGGAAATGTCAGGTGGAGGCACTTGCATAGAAAACACAGATGCACAAATTGCACTGTTTACCCTGTCTGCCCCAAAACATGTTGAGCCCTAGTCATCTTCGAAATAAAATCTTCCTCCACTTCGTATTGCTGGCCAGTAGTATGTGTCACAGAACACATGTAGGATTTCTTCTGAAGAAGCCAAGATCAGCCACTGCCAGAAATCAGATATTCAATTAAACGGTCTCGTGCTTCAAGCAGTATGGCAAGCCATGAAAAAATAACTGCTGTGGGAAGAGCTGGGATTACATGGTTATGGAGGGAGAATGTTTACATCAGCAACGTGGTCACTTGCACGTATGGAGAGGCAGGATCTGAAGAGGACAGTGATGAAGGTCAGTGCATGTATGATGTTTCCCTCTTCTAGCTTCCAACCATGATCTATCCTGGCTGTAGCAAATCACAGCAGAGACAAAAAGTGGCTGTACTGAAATGATGATTTACAAGAAACAGTTGCACTCCAGCTATGGGTTTCCTTGCAGTGGCCGCACTGGGGCTATTGGCTTTGAATGTTGGTTTTGACAGCAGGGCAGTTTTGTGCCTTCACTGCTTATCCACTCTTCTAAGATGGCTGTGTCTATGTGTAGGGCTGTCCCAACACTGAACAGGATCACAGAGTGGAGCTCATGCCCTCTCCCTTCCACTTTTGCTTTCCCCATGTTATTTTTCCCACCAGCTCAGCTCCTGGTGCAGTCAGGGACTACCAGACAGGGGCAGGGACTCACCCAAGGGAGCAGGAAATCTCTGTGCCTGTGAGTGGACGTGTGAAGCATAGGTTATTTGATTTGCCCTTGGATCTAACTTTCTTGGTTTAGGTAATGTCAAACAACTGAAAGGACTGACATTAGCCACCTCACTTCCATTACTAAAGATACTTTAATATCTTGTTCCAATCACTTTGTTTTCTGCCTAAAAACCTTTTTACTGCTCCTTTGCATGATGACTGCTTTCCACAGGCTGAGCCATGCGAGCAGAAATCAGGCACATGCATCTTGCTGATACGGGTATTTTGAAACCCTTTCCAAATACCTTTGCCAATGAGTGCAGAAAAGCTTTTATATCAGTAAGGATGTGTATATCGGGCTTTCTTCCAGAACCTGTGAGAGGGGCACAATATGTGCTGCAGCATTATTTTACCAACTGAATAAATGTCATCTCTTTTTCAAATAAGAAGCTTGGACTATGGCAGAAGAGGTATTTCACTTTATAAATGAGTTCTACACATCCTGAGAGGGAACTCGGTGCCTTCACAGAACAGAGAAGCTCAGATCTATGCAAACAAAGCACCCCAGTATTTTTAATGTGGCAGACTTAACTGTCTGATATTGCACATTGGTTTTCTTCCCCTTGGATGATTTGGCTCTTTAAAGCAGCAGCTGAGAGCCAGGGAACTATGTAAGGCCTAAGGGCGAAAACGAATTTTTAGAAAATCTCAGGCTGGGCCTCTGATTTTGGGACACATGATTGAAAATCTGTATCCAGGACTTTTACCACTCTGTGCCCTGTTGTTCTTGGGGATGATTCGGCTATATGCTGTTTGTATAAGGGGATGGATTATTGCACTCAAAAGCCTCACTGAGATACATAGTTTTTCTATCTGCTGGTATGTCATTGGGGTATTTTTCCTTTGCAGGATGAGAATGCACCAGGAACAACAGGTCTCTTCAAGTAATGTATCATGTGGCTTAAAATGTAGTGTACAATGAAGGAAAGTATCACGTTAAAATGAAGCCTTCTGTTTGTAATTAGGAGATTAGTTAAATGCTGTGCTCTGCAGCTCTGGAAAAGCCACAGGCAGCAGCTGAAATGCCCTGGGAAGAACTGTAATAGCCACCTTGGTACTCAAGAATCAGTCTGTGGCAAGCTGTGTGTGTTCCCTGAAGTGAAGTGTATCGTGGACCCTGATGAGCCTGTCCTTCGAGACAGCTACCATGCTGACCTTGCTATACTTGCTGAGGTTGCCACAGATGTACTGTGCAGATGGTGACTCCCGGGAGCCCATCTTCTAAATGCTGATCTGGATGCTCGAGCCAATGGTGCTGTGCAGCGAGTGCAGCATCCTGCGACTGACTGGTCTCTTTATAGAAGAAGGTATCCTTATAAACTTCCTCTTCTCCTTCCGTGCTGTAGGACTTTGGAAAAGGCAGAGTATTGTCTACAATCCCCACAGCTCCATGCCTGCTGGGATGGAAGCTGGGTGATGCAGGGCCACCACAGATGCTGGTACCCATGGCAAATGCTGGTACTCACCACCCAGGGCAAGCCTGCAGCATGCAACTGCTCTCTGCTCACCAGCAGGTAAAGCACCTCTGTCATACACTCTTGCTAAAAATGCATGGGTTGTGGCATTATAGGAGAGAAATCAATGCATTTCCATTTGAGTACAGTAAGCGTATTTTGCTTCTGTGGGTAGCTGCTCTAAGGCTTTAATTGGCATTGACTGGTGATGATCAGGGTGTAGAGGAAGAGCCGGAAGCAGACAGTTTCTCAACCACAAAGTAGCAAGTGGCTTTGGGCTGGCTTTTAGCACAGTGTAGAATTAAGCTGGTTTCTTCTGAAGCTTTCCTAGAAAAACCTTGAATTCATTCTCCAGTTTGCCTCTTTGCTGGATGGAGTACAGTAGACATTTGTCTGAGCTTGCACAGAGGTTAGCTTGGGATTTTTCTCTGCCATTGTCAGCAAATGGGACAGTGCTTTTGTTCCCAGGCAGTTCTTAATTTTTTAAAGCTGATGAGTGCCTCACTTTGACAGAGTGTTAAACATTTACATGCACCGGTAGGGTGCCTTCTTCATATCAAACTCAGATGGCTCCTCTGCAAAAATAGCCCTCAAAACAAACTGAAAACAATTCTCATATGCAGAAAACTCGGCCAAAAAAACTTTCTTCTGCGATCAAAGCAGGATCTATGTAGTTTGGTTTTTGCAATGGGGTTAGATCTTTTTTTCCTCCCTGTAACATAGCTTGTCCGTTGTCAGCCAAGAGATATGTTTGGATTTTTCATCCCTATGTGGATTTGTGGGAACACGCACTAGGAGACCAGATCAACATTGTCATAGTGCCTGCATTGATCTAACGCAATGTTTATGTGGACTCCAGCCATCATTCATTCCTTCGCCAGCATCCCAGCTATAATGGGTTATTTCATACAATAATCATGATAGGACTTAGCTGTTGTCTAGCATTTATGAGGTATTTTATGAAGAAGGTCAATGTAATTATCTCCATTTTACAGCTGGAAAATAAAGACACAGAGACATAGAATCATAGAATGGTTAGAGTTGGAAAGGATCTTAAGATGACCTAGTTCCAGCCCCCTGCTGTGAAATGATACGTCCAGGTCCATTAGCGCCATAGCAGGGATGGGACTAGGGAGAGGATGTGGGTCCCCAGAGGCCTAGAACAGGACTCTGGGTGGTGTGTCCTGGCCATGTGGCTAAAATGAGCCCTCTCTTTCCACTCAGACAAGGGTGAGATCCCTGTGGCTCTTGGATCAGTTCCCACCCCGTAGACTCCTGCCGTGGGAGGGAGTATCTCCCCAAAAGCACATGTCTGCTGAAGGATACAGATCATGTGGAAGGATACAGACCATGTGGTTGTCCAAAATAAACAATTGCTCTTTCCTTTGGTCACCGTAATAACTGCACTGAGGTGGGATAAAAAGGGAAGCGCTTATGTCTTTCCTCTCCTGGTTGTCTTTTCTTTTTGGGAAATCCTGTCACTGATGTTTGACTGAAGCCTTGCTGGTGTCTGGGATATCTGCCCTGGCAGCTCCTTTCTTCACTGACTCACTGCATCTTCACCTCTCCTGCAGCCACTTCCTCCAGTGGCCCAAGGAAACAGGTCTCATCCTTCTTCACCCCTTCTCCCATCTGGCCCAAGAGGGTTTGGGAGCCCAGCATGGCCACCTGTGAGAACTCCATCCGTCCCAGCCCATCCGCAGCTCACGACAAGATGTGAGAATACAGGGGCTTCCTAACACTAAACTGAAATTAAAATACAAACCCAGATGAAGGCAGTGGCTTGTCACCTACACCAATGAGTTTCTACTCTTGGGGGTAACAGACTGCATGTTGGGAATTTGTGGAGGGCTTCTCTTACTGCCCGAAACTCAGTAGATAAAAATAAATCACCAAATCAGTGTTTAACACTGCTTAAACCTCCTGCCCTTACAAACTGCACCCCACCTAGCTTGTGCCATGTTCACAGCATACGCTTGCTGGTGTTTGCAGGGTATGTTTAAGAGCTACTTAAGGGCACTTTCCTGCACACAAGCCCAGCCTGCAGGGGACAGGATCATGGGCTAAGTGTATCATTCCTTTTCCCTTTCACAGTCCTTGTAACTACAGGATAAAGCTGCATGTGTGTTTAAGCCACACCTCCTCCCAAGCCCAGAGTGGGCTCCTGTCCTGCATTTACGGTCTCCTTCAGCATCCAGCTACTGCCAAGTGTGAGCCCTTCCCAGCCTCTGCTTTGGGTACTGGAAATGTTATTTTCCCTTTGCAGCTGACATCAGCCTATGACCATATCATGGTGTATCAACATATCCAACAGGGGACTCTGAAAGGAGAAGAAGTTGCTTGTTTGGAAAGGTGTTTTGGCAGGTTTCTAAATGAGATACAGGTCATTGAGAGCTTGTGATGTGAAGCATGAATGGCTCCCAGGTGTTTCCCTTGGTTCTGCAGTTCTTGCTTCCTGAGCCTTTAAGCATCTGCAAATGCAAGAAATACTTGAAATTACAAAAATTGGAAGAGGCAGTTTGGTAGCTCGTATTTCTTAAAGTACATGAAACTCCAGTAGGTCACTGGCTGGATAAAATGGATAAAGCATAATCCCTGTGCAGACCATAAACAGTTTGTCTACTCCCAGCAATGGAAGGGAAAGAGTGGGAAAGGGTGGAGAAAGCAGGGATTATGGGTCAGTTAGGGGTAGAGATTTCTCCCAGATATGTTGTGATTTACTCACACCTTTACCATGTGTGAAATCAAGGGGTCTATAATAACCTTGCAGTTCCTGGAAACACAGTTACTCAGTTCAGAAACCTCAATGGGTTCCCAGGAGATGTCTGCTCCTGTGTGGAGCCCACTGTCTTCACGGGTCAAGTCCTCAACTTCATTAAACCAATCATAACCTCATGTAACTGCATTTGCTGAAGTAGAGAACTGGCCTTTCTCCTCCCATCTTGCTGTACCCTCTGCTTCTGAGTCACCAGGGTACCTATGCTGGACTGCGCTGTGTGATGGGGCCCCGTGGAGTGATGAAACAGGTGATGAAACACACCTCGTGCTGGAGTTGGGAAATGTCACTCTTCATCACCCAGAGCTCTCTACTATTAATCTTAAAAAAAATGCTATTAATCCTCAGATTAATAATTTAATAATAATGTAATTACTTTTCAGAAAGGAAAAAAAAAAGGTTTGTATTATATGTTGCTATATTTACTTGTTTTATTTTTTATGTGTGGACTCCCATGTATCAAGGTATAGTTGTTGAACCTGATAGACTGTGATGATGTAATATCTCTCTGCAAGGAAAAGCGCTGACAGCAACATGAGCTTTTCAGGAGTTCGTTCTTACTAGGTTTGAGGCAGCTTGGCTTTTTTCTCCCCCCCTGGATTTATTTATGGGCATTTCAGCAATACTTTTGGTCAGTCAAGGAATGAACAGAATGCTGTGATGTTAAAAAATAAAATACGGAGCTTTGATCAGTTTTTGAAGGGAAATGAGAGGAAAACATGCAAAAGAAGTTGTAAATGCTAGGACGAAGGAAAGGGACTGGTACAATGCTGCTCAGCTCCTTCCTTACATGCTATTTTATGCCAAAATGCCTAGGTTTTGTTTTCTTGTTTTTAAAGGAAGAAAAAACCCCTTTCATATTAGACTGATTTCTTTCGTGAGCAGGACCTCAGCCATGGCAGCATGCATGGTGGGGATGGGAGCTTGTGGTGCAGAAGAGGTCTCCTATGTGGATGGTAAGGTTGTTTGTCTATCCGCAAATGCCCCCTGTAAATAAAAACCCAACCAACCAACCAAAAAACCCCAAAGTTACATGGGGAAATAGGGAAAGTCTTCACCTGGGACTTTTTTTTGTCAAATAATACTGTCTGGGAATAGGCTTAACTGACATCATGCTTTTTAAGCAGCAGAAGTGTAAGTAAGCCCTAAGTACTGGCAGGAGGCAGAGCTGTGAATGAATGTTAAGATAACCTTCTGTAGACCTTTTTCCTCCCTCTCCATTTTAAAAGAAATACCCAGGAGTGTGGGAAGTGAAGAGCATGGCTCATGTCCTTCTTTCACCCTTCCCTTCACACATTTTCTAGAGGGAAAGGTCATATTGTAAAACCTGCACCTCTTAATGTTGCATGTGAAACTATGTGTGGACTACAGTACCATAAAGTATCATTTTTAAAGCCTCCTAGATACTACTTCTCTTCTAAAATCAGGACTGACTCTTAAATTGCGAACAAGGACTAACAAATTATTTTGATATGGGGAGATTCAGCTTAGATACAAGGAAGAATTCTTCATTATGAGGCTGCTGAGGCACAGGGTGTCCAGAGAAGCTGTGGCTGCCCCATCCCTGGTGGTGTTCAAGGCCAGGTTGGACGGGGCTTGGAGCAACCTGGTCTAGTGAAAAGTGCCCCTGCCCATGGCAGAAGGTTGGAACTGGATGAGTTTCAAGGTCCTTTCCAACCCAAACCTCCCAGACACACTGTGTGGCATGCTGCGATCCAAGTGAGCACCAGACCCAGTCTACCGCCCTCTCATAGCACCAGGATACATCCAGCATGGTTGCCTAACTGTGGTGCTGAGATTCTGCAAACAGCAGTCTTTGCAAACAAGCCTTTGAGCCCTCTGCTCCTTGAGGAGACAAAACTTCTGAACTGCCAGGTAGGAAGAGGATCTCAGTGGTGATAGATAGACAGAAGTAGTTACTTAAAACGGTAGAGTAACTTAAACCATTTTTATGCAGGACATCCTCCCAGTTGAAGAGTAAAAGGCTGGCTAACTTGACAGCCACTGCTGATCTCAAGCACATTTATCACTTTAGATTTCACCTTTAAATTGTCTTCTCGTATACCCATGCACATATCCCTTACGCGGGTTTGTTGTGTCTTGGGTGGGAATGGAAATTTCCACTGGCTGAACAGAGACTTTCCTTGTCTCTGTCCTCCAGAAAGCCTGCTATTCCTGTTCCTTTTAGTTCTGATCAAAACGCAGTATGTATTTATAATCTTCCTGCACATAAAGCAGGAAAACGATGTTATACTTTTTGGAGTGGTATAGCAAATTGTAAGAAGCACCTACACTTGCTGGCTGGGGGCTAACTGCATATGGATTCTGCTTGGCTCTATATATGCTTTTAGTAGTACTGCCTAAGATAAAATGAGACAGTGATGCCAGTCCTCAAAAAAAAGTTTGGGAGCATCTTTTTATTCTTTACATTTGTAGGTTAGATGATAGGAAGGCTGTTTCAAACAGTGAGATTATTTGGACCATCCAGGATGTTGCAGTCTTAATCACAGATGGTTTAAGAAATGAAAAGATTAAAACCTGTCAGGATTCATTTAGAGGTTGCAGCCAAACCTTGATTAGAACAAAGGACAGGATCCAAGATCTTGTAAAGACAGTAAGTACTGCTGTGCTGGCTGTGCAGACCTCTGACCCGAGTTGCACTTGCAAACTGGTAGTAGTGCCCTTGGCTGGTGTGGGAGCAAGGGCTTAAACCAAGTGACTGTCTTCAGGGCTCTGGTCCCATCTCTGCAGCGCGCTGTCTTGTCTCACACAGCCACCAACAACAGACCCATGAGGAACCGAGCAGTTACAAAGTGCTCCTTCCCCGGGCATAACCTCCCCCTTTCTGGCAAACAGCTGTTGAGAAATTTCCTGAGATGAAGATTGCATGTGCATCATTCTGTTTAAATTACCGGTGGCTTTAGCCTTCAGGAATTTGTCAGATCTCTTTCTCAAATTGCTTGTGCTCTTGGCTTCCAAAAACATACCAGGCCATGGGCTCAGCAGCTTTGGTTTTGGCTGGCAGTTCCTCTGAGAATCTGAGCTTCTGAAAAATCCCAAGTAATAACTCAGGGGGGAGCCAGGCATGAGTCTACACATCTCCAATGGACTCCTACTCTCAACATACAGTGGTGTGGGGACTGCAGGAAGAAAGTAAGGAAGGGTTTTGAGCTCAGTGGGAAGTAGGAGCTGCTGCTTTTGTGCAGCAGAGGAGTTTGGCTAGGCAATAGTGAGCTGAAATTCAGGGACAGGCTTTTTCCTTAGTGCCTGCAAGAGGAGCAGCTGATTGGCTGAACCTTGCCTCTCTGTGGGGCAATAGCTCCTGCTGACTCCTTGCCAGGGTTCCTAATGCAGCTGGTTGCTGAAATCAGCAGGACAGAGCTGATCCGGATGGGAAAAAGTGGATTGTGCGGCATTCAGCCTCCATGTGTCCTTCCTTCCCACTCACACTGGAGGCACTACCAGTGCCTCCCTTCCAGCTAGCGAGCTGGTGGCCTCATTGCGTCACTCATCCCCACTCCTTTCCATGATGTGTGTGCTTGGGGAGAAACACCAGAGTCATCTCCTGTGCCTGCTTGTCTGAAGAGTTGGCAGCAGTCACCCAGTAGCCCTGCAGGGACGATGCTACCTGATGCCAGTGCTTGGTTCCTTCTTTGATGGATGTCTTATTCGCAGCTGCCCCAGAGGCTCCTCCACCAGGGATGTGCATTTCACACCTGCTTTACAGGTACAGGATTACAGCCTTGCTTTGTAAATTAACCTCCTGTGATTAGAAACATTAGCACTCTGACTTCCCAAGCAACATAAGCATGGTTTTCCTAAGGCTCACCGCTTGTTCCTGGCAGTCGGAGATAGCACCGGGAGATCCTGTGAATGCTGCTTTTGATCCAAGCTGTACTGCAGCGCACTGCATTCTGAATATAAAAATATGCAGCAGTCCTATCCTAGGTACATTCTTGTTCTGTCCAGCAGCATGTTTGCTGTCATGCTTTTCCCTACAGCAAGAAAATGCCATTTGCAGGTAGTTGACTGGGTGGGGAAGGAAAGCATCATGAAACTTACTGCTCTCCTGATACAGTTGTCAAATTCCCATTCACTTAAGTTTTCCCTGAGCACCTTTTCAAAATGTGGTTCAGTTTCCCTCTTTCAGAGTTTTTGCTGGCACTTG
Organism: Ara ararauna; assembly: GCA_028858755.1. Taxonomy (NCBI): domain Eukaryota; kingdom Metazoa; phylum Chordata; class Aves; order Psittaciformes; family Psittacidae; genus Ara; species Ara ararauna. The sequence continues at coordinate 92,419,964 of CM054376.1, read as the reverse complement.
TCATCCTGGAATGGTACTTAATCAGTCCCTGTCTGAATTCTCTGTAAGGATAATTGATGTCCATGTTTCCAACAAGCTGAAAATTGTTTGGCCCCCAGCCTTTGGCATATAAAGGGACTTTGTTTTCTGCAGAGGATGTTTTTGTCTAATAATCAAATGACCCCAGCTGTAAGGCTTGCAGGGTGGGGGTTCAGCAGGAGAGGTGTGGTACCCTTTCTGGATTAAAGCTGAGGACTGTCTTCAGAGCACACCCCATGCAGGCACCGCATATGTTCCAGGGGTGTGTTTTTCCCTTCAAACTGTTTGATCCTGTCTTTTCCCAGGGCAGTTTCAAGAAGGAAGTCACCCTGTCTCAGGAGCACTTTAAGATGTCCTTCAGAAGCTTGCTTCTGGATGCAGCAGCCAGGGTATCTGCGCCCGGGCAGGTGAGATACTTTAGGCACCAAAGATCACTGGAGATCCAAAATGGATACTCTTCAGTGATTTGAACTTCAAGCCCTTTCTATGAGAAGGTCATTAGTCTTTTGATGAAATGAGTCAGAAGCTCTCACTGCTACTTTCAAAGGTTTAAGCTAGCTGCTGACATGCCTTTGGTGTGCCCAAGTGTGGCAACATCTTCTGAACTGGTAGCGTGAGCAGGAATCAAATTAAGGATGTGAGTCGCACGTCTCATTGCGACTAAAATCTCCAGTAATGTCTTCAGTATTTTGCTTTCCAAATTAAAACAAAAAACATCCCTCCAACCTCTTTTCAACTACAAACTGGCTCTGAGCTGGCAACAAGAATGCCTGAGTCTGCACACAGCCTGAGACGATTGTCCACTTCTCACTTATCCTGTTCATCTCAATGCATGGTTAACGCTGCAACCTAAAAATGATACAACAACTAAGGCTAGTGTTGACCTCTGAAATACCATTGTTTACAAAGGCTGGTGAGCAAACCACCCAGATCACTTGTTCCATCCTCTCTGGACACCCTCCTCGTGCCTCCGTGAAGCCCAACAAACCATGTATTAGAAAGCTTCCCAAACATGGACTTTCCCTGAGTTTGACGTGCTGTCATGTGCACTCAGCGTGAGCCGTTGTGGCACTTTGTGAAAGCACAGGGACAGAGTCAGGCAAATGGAGACTGTTAGAAAAATTGCTGTCTTGAGGGGTTTGGTCCCAGTGGTGCCGGCCTTCTTCTAACAAATGGAAACACGGATTTTGAAGGAAGCTGTGAATGCTCCATCCCTGGCAGTGTTCAAGGCCAGGCTGGACAGAGTCTTGGGCAATATGGTCTAGTGTGAGGTGTCCCTGCCCATGGCAGGGGCGTTGGAACTTGATCTTAAGGTCCTTTCCAACCCAAACTATTCTATGCTTCTATGATTCTATGATCAGCCACTGCACTGAAGTGCTGAAGACAGCAGAGGGCTCTACTGCGAGCCGTACAGCTGAGTGGCCACAAAGTCCATCGGATTTGCTCTTTTTTCATGATCCTCCCCCAAAGCCTAGCTGCTGCTGGCAGCGTGGGCCTCAGCTTCTCACTCGCAGCATGACAGTGGCTATCGGTCAGGTTACTCCTGTCCTCAGCTCTGCTGGGTTTTATCAGGATGTGGTGGTGTTGAGGATTTCTGTGGAAACCTATGGAGTGCGTGGTGTGCCCTGTGGAAGAACCAAGGCTGTGCTGAGAAACAAGTTTCTGACAGCACTTGACTTAATTTGGAAGACAGCCACATCTTGGTGTTTTTGGTGGTGTCATAATTCTCCCCAACCTGTCTGACAAATGAACTTACCTGTAATTGTGTTCTTGCCCTTCCTGTAGGAAGTTGCTGTTGAAGAATCACCAGGCTTCTCTTGTTTGGATGGGGAAATCTCTTACGTGACTCGCCTTGTCTGCTAAAGAATTTTGTCCGCCTCTGTTGGCATGATAGAGAAATGTGTGTGCTAGGCTTTTATCCTTAAAGGGATAGAATTTTCGTTGGTATTTTACACTTAAAGGGATAAAACATTTCTTCAAAACCAGAATGCACAAGCATATACATTCTCAGTCTGTCACCTGGGATATTAGGCAGACGACTCCTAATATTGCTAAAGCCTAGCAGTGTAAGATTAAAATATGTTAGTTGGGGATAAAATGTCTGTATATTGCACAAAAAGATCTTAATGGGCGCAGGAAGTGTGCCCTAAGCCGAGTACAAATCTTACTTGCCAAAGCTTTTGTGATACTTGTGGGGTTAATTTCAAGAGCAACTTCAGGCTTTATTGTACTTGTTTTAATTATTTGGAAATTGCTCTTCCTGACTCCACTGATGCCTGGTATTCTTACGTGGCAGTTTCTGCTCAGTTTCAAAACATCTTGACAGTCTCATGCTATTTGTGTGTGAGCCTGTGCTCCCTTTCGCCTGTTTATAGCAACATCAGGAAACTGAGCGAGAGCTGGAGCGGGACACCGGTTTACGCGCCTGAGCAGCCGCTGTGGTGGATGTAATAGAGACGTGCCTCACACCTTGCGGAGCCGGGAGGCACAGAGGACGCGGTTGGCAGCCCTCCGCCGCGCGCATCGCCACGCACCCGGCTGGGGCAGCGCCGAAATAACGTGGTCGTCATCTTCGCGGCGCGCAAAAACCGCGCCTTCGGAAGGAGCTGGACCGCGGGTCCTTCCTGCGAGCAGGATGCGGCCCGGGAGGGGACCCACGGCACCGGGACACGCCGGGGACAGCGGGCGGGGCACGGCCGCGCCCCTCGCTGCGTGGTGCTGCGCGGCGCCCCGCGGTGCTGCGCGGAGCGGCTCCGCGCCCCGCGGAGCTGAGGGGAGGTTCGGTCAGCCGTAGGGAGCCGCCCCATTGGCAGCCAGGCGCGCTGCTTTGCATGTCTCCGCCCCCCGCGCAGCCCCATTGGCTGAGAGCCGGAGGCGCTTTGCATGGCCCCGCCCTCCCCGCGCCGCCTGGCCGGCGCTGCGGTGCGGTGTCGGGCCGGCGGCGCGGCGCAGTGCAGGAGTCGGAGTCGGAGCCGGAGCCGGAGCCGGGAGAAGGGCCGCGGGTAGCACCGCCGCTTGGCTGGAGTCTGGCGGAGCGGCAGTAGCAGCAGCCTCTGGCCGGCGGGGTGAAGCGAAGCGGCCGGCGGGTCTCGCTGTTCTCCTCCCCTTTTCCGCCTTTCCTGTGAGCCGCTCCCCGCCCGGGTCCCGCGGGTGCAGCATGAAGTGCAGCGATGGCCCGGAGAGGTAAGACGGCGGTGAGGACGCTGGAAGACCTGACGCTGGACTCCGGGTATGGTGGCGCGGCGGACTCGGTGCGCTCCTCCAACTTGTCGCTGTGCTGCTCGGATTCGCACCCCGCGTACCCCTATGGAGGAAGCTGCTGGCCGCACCTAACTGACTCCATGCACAGTCGGCACAACAGCTTCGACACCGTGAACACCGTCCTAGCGGAAGACTCCGAGGTGCTGGACTGCGCGGGGCAGCAGTGCTCCCGGCTCCTGCCCGACCTTGAGGAGGTCCCCTGGAGCCTGGAGGAGGTGGAGGCGCTGCTGCTGCCCCCGCCGCGCCGGGAGCCACGGGCGCCGGCCGCCGCCGCCGCCAGCCCCGGGAGCCGGGATGCGGCGGCGCGGCTCTCGACGCTGGTGAGCCGGGCTCTGGTGCGCATCGCCCGGGAGGCGCAGCGTCTGAGCCTCCGCTTCGCCAAGTGCACCAAGCACGAGGTGCGGAGCGCCATGGAGATCGTCCTGGGCTGGACGCTGGCGGCCCGCTGCACGTCGGCCGCCCTGGGCGCCCTCTCCCTCTACAACATGAGCAGCAGCGGCGGCGACCGCTTCAGCCGCGGCAAGTCGGCGAGGTGCGGGCTGGCCTTCTCCGTGGGCAAGTTCTACCGGTGGATGGTGGACAGCCGCGTGGCCCTGCGCATCCACGAGCACGCCGCCATCTACCTCACCGCCGGCACCGAGAGCCTCTTCCGCGACATCCACGCAAGGGTGCTGGCCGGCCCCGCCGCCCCGCTCCCGCCGCCCGGCCGCCCCCCGGCCGGCTCCGCCACCCCAGCCGAGAAGGAGAAGGAGGGTGGCGAGGCTCCCCGGTTCACCCTGGAGGCGTTGGAGCAGACGGTCAACAACGACCCAGAGCTCTGGGGCTTGCTGCAGCCCTACCAGCACCTCATCTGCGGCAAGAACGCCAGCGGTGAGTGCGGCCGCGGGGAAAGACCGGAGGCCATCGGCCACCTGTTGAGCCGGGGCGGGCCCCGGCGGACCCCCCCATCCCTCGGCGGGCGCCCGTCCGTCCGTCCATCCCTACGGGCGTGGGGCGGGCGAGGCACCTGCCGCGGGGGAAAGGGTGGCTGGGGGAACGGAGCAGTGGGTTTGCCCCTTCACGGTGGTGCCCGACGGAGCGCGGGGAAGAGGCTGCCGAGCATCCCCGTCTGGACCTGCCGGGGCTGCCTTGCGGGGCTCTAAGTGTGTGTGTGTGTGTGTGTGTGTGTGTGTGTCAGTGTTTAGGAGCTGCTGGCCTGGGTGCGGCAAGGGGTGATAGACATCGTTCGGAGCTTCAATTTTCCACAGGAAATGGCAGAAGCGCAGCTGAGCGCTCGCAAGCGAGATCAAACTTTGTTACATATGCAGTGGTTTGGCCAGAGATTGCGTGGTTGGCGCTGAAATGCAGTCTTTCTGGACAGATTTCATTCATGTTGCTGCTTGTTTACCCAGGGCTTGACACAGATGCAACATGGTGATGCATCAATATCCTGGGGATTTTTTCTTTTCTTTTTTTAGACAAAGAGCTCGATTTTTTTGAGTTATCTTTCAGTAGAGCAACCAAAGTTGACGTTTCTTATTTCAGCTCCCTGTTTGTCAGGGAAAGGGAGATGGAAGGAGCCGCATCTCCGAGAGTCGGAGTTGAAATCGGGTGTTTTCCTCCTGTCTCCTAAGCGTGCACAGGCACATGCAAACACTTTTATTAAGCTTGAATACAAAATACCTGTCAAGCTGAGATGCAAATATTGGCGGGGGGATAGGGGGGTAGGAACTGGGAGAACAAGGATAACTGGAAGCCTAGATCAGGTCTGCAGATAAGCCCTGTTAAGTTTTTACAGCCACAGAGGATGCATTGCAGCTAATTATCTATTGTGTTAAGACACCTTCTCTCTCATAAGAGACCCAAAGGAGAATGCCAAGTGGGAGCAAAAGAAAGGGGCAAATCCTCCTCCCTGGTGTGAATCAATGTGGCTCCGTTACATTCCTCTGGTGGTTCTACTCCAGCTGAGGATGTCCTCCCCAGAGGCTCCTGAGCCTCCTCCCTCCCAGTGCATCTCCGGGCAGGGACATGGGTTGCAGAATGCTGTGCTTGACCCTGGTGCTCTTGCAGGATGAAGCCTTCCCCAGGAGTGCCTCGCTGTTTTTTCCTGGTCTGCGTACCAGGAGTCCTGGTACTGTGCCTGTAGGTTTCAGATGGCACTGTGTTGTGTTCCTGACATTGCAGCGCTGCCTGTGCAGGCTCCTTCCTACTGAGCCTTTCATTTTGTTTTGCGGATCTCTTTAATTCCCTCTGTATCATCTCAGTGGGTTTAAATGAACTTCATCCTTACCCTCATGGATCTTCCTTTCAGGGACATGATTCAGAGTTTTCATCTCCATTTTGTTGTAGCTTTACCTGGCACAAATCTCCTTGGTAGCTCAATCCTCACTCGAGCAAATGGCATTTTCTCAGATATTCCAGTCAGACCTTAGCAAGTTGTCCATTTTGTTTTGCCTCATTCCCTGTGTCATTATGCTTTTTATACAAATGACTGTAATGTTGGCTTGCTTTTCACCATATTGCAATATGTAGTTTGGCATCCTGTTATATATATTTAGAGTTACAGGTGCAAACGAGTCAGGCCTTCTTGTAATAAAAGCCATTTTTTATTGCTGTTTACATTTATTTAGATTTAATCCAGGGACGCGTTGCATGCTCTGAAGTACTTTAATGGCAACTAAAACAGCCATTATAAACCATTAAACACATCAGCCTGTTTCTTCACCAGTGAGATATGTATCTGTTTATACAGTCCTCACCATTTTGATGTCTGAGTGCTCCATGGTTGGTTTCCTTCTCAGGTACTTAAAATGTGGGGAAATCTGATGGAGAGATTATTTGACCTGCTTGAAACTATTTGGGCAATCTGTGGTAGGAGGCTAGGACTGCTGGAAGCTACTTCTCTCTACAGTGGCGTAACCACAAGTTCATCCTTCCTCTCTGCTCAGAACTTGAAACACCATGATAAAGCAACTTAATAGGTGGCAGACTTCTTGCATTTCTCTGTGCTGCTACAGGAGAAGAGACACGGCTTGTACTCTGGAGGTTCAATAAATTGGGGTGCCATTCCGCAGCTGGGTGGCACATGGACACAGTCGCTTAAGTCAATGGATTTGGTCCGTCCGACATGGATGAGAAGTGGTGGGCAGGGTCCTTTCTGGAGTTGTCGTGGCCCATATAATTTAAGTGAAGGGGGGAAAAAGAAAGCTGTGCAAAAGCAGCCGTCCTAGCTGTTCCTCATCTGCAGGCAATTTTTTTGGGGGGAGACGTGCAATCTTTCTATCAAGCAAATGTCAACCCTTCCAAAATTTTCTGGGCTAAATTCAATACCCTAAATTGTGTCCAGACAGTGAAACAGGCAACCTGTGGAGAATATGTGATGCAAGTATGTGAGGGACAGGAGTTTGTGCATGATATAGGCTAAGATTGCTCTAAGACAGTTCATGAACCAAAGTGCTGGGGAAGATGTTCTGAGGATCTGCAAGACACAAACGAGCTTTTCAGGGCTTCCCCGTTGGCTGTGCAGAGCATTTAGTGGTTTTAGCTGAGGTATTTTAGCCTGGTGTCATACCCAGTCATCTTGGAAGCTGCTGAATAAGATCAGTATTGCAAGATAACCTCCTTCCTATAAATGATGGTCACATGCCTTCAGACAAAGTCTGAGCCGGTTCTTTTAATGGGTGCTTCAGCCTGTTGGGCTCATCTTGGGTGCGTCTGGCCCAAACTTAGACAGCAGCCTTGATGGGAGCCCCATTCCCTGAGAGATACCTGTCCATTCCTCATGCAGGGTAAAGGCATGTGGATGAAGGTGATAGCGCTCCTTCCTTTGTGTGCTGCAGGCAGCAGACCGCATCTCTTTGATAAGCCTCTTGATAACCTGTTATGTGGGACTGGGGTAGGGATGGCAAAGGAGAAGCAAGCAGTGGCATCTGGAGCAAGATACTGGAGTATGCCAGCAGCTGCTGACATTTTATCTGAGCCTATCCCAGTTACTATATCAGAAAGAATAGAGCTTAAAAACACTCTGAGGTAGTAATTTCCCCCTCTTCCTCCTCCCCAACCCAAATTTTAATGTCCTGGTTGAATGAAAATTAAAAACGTTACATTTGGGAGTTTATTGATGCTCAAATGTTTCGATTATGAGCTCCATCTGAACAACACAGTACACATTTTGCGTCCTATAACAGTCGCATGGGGTGTTATTTCCCTTGAAATAGTGGGAGCAAAATAATGTGTACTCAATGAAAGGCAGTAAAAGCTGGCACCTCTGTGGTTTAAACTATATTATTTCCGTTTCTTTATTGCTCATCAAACCCTTACTTTCTGGCCTGATCTGAGAGCTGCTTTGTGATGACTGGGAAGTTTCCCTAGGTCTTGGATCTACCGCGAGTTGTAGAAATAAGCCCATGTATTTCATTTTCACAGGGGATGCTTGAATGGCAGATCCAAGCAGCTCAAAGTCACCTATGCTGTATTACAGAGGTCCTCTTATACCAGGCAGAGGAATGGTATTAGACAACACTTAGATTAATATAGAACTTTGGAAACAGGTTGTTCCCATTTCAGTCTTGGGGGTCTCCTTATCTTATGTGGCAGGACTGATGGTGGGAAGAGCAGAGGCTATGAGCAGGACATCCATGGAGCCAGGGAGGAGGTTTTGGCAGAGCAGTCAGTGCACACAGCTCTGCCTTGTGTGTTTGTGTGCAGCTACTAAAAATAGTTATTTGGAACCCAACTGCATCCCTGTGGTTTCTTCCTATTTTTAATATTATTTAGAGAGGAAGACACAACGACCAGGAAGAAACACAGGATTAGGTCAGGCTTGGCTGACATGTGCTCGCTAACCTCAGTTTAACCTCAGCCTCTTGCCCTAGCCCCAACAAACTAAAGGGACTCCAAGCAAATGAGCAATACCAGTGTATTAGCACAGCTTAACCAAATCAGTTAATGCTTTTAAGTTCTGATACATATGTGTGCATACGTGTGTGTATATAGAGACCATATCCTCTTTTACTCGCAAGCATGCTGTTATCTGTGTGTTACTTCTTTGCTTTCTATTGTAATTGAACCGTTCAAGATGTTATTACATCTGTCGGGGCAACATAAAAATCCATCTAAAACTTATTCAGGTAGATGATAGAGGAATATTTGGGCACAAAATAGAATTTCATGCCTTTTTCTTGGGCTTTTTTAAACTGTGGTTTCAAGAACATTCCCTTCTCCACCTTATGTTTTTCAGAGTAAAAAAAACCCCTGAAATACAGTTTGAAGTTTCTTATATATGCTTGTATGTTATACTTAGAGGTCTCTGTTATGTTTCTCCCTCTCTGTTCCTGGGCACTTGAGTCCCCTGCTGAGAGGTTAACACAAGTAGCGGTACAACAGATGATGTGTATCTTTGCTCGAGTCTCTTACCTGACAATCCCCCAAGCAAACTCCTGCAGCCTCTCTGAATGCATTGTGAATTTGTCCCCTTTCTGGATGGGAGGGAGAGTTGCCTGCCCAAAGGGCAGAAGATTGTGCCTGATCGTGGCTTGTGGCCACCAATGCCGATGAGACCTGGGATGGCAGTGGAGAAATTGTGCTCCTTTCCTGGAATGGGATGGGTTGCTTTAACATCCAGTGTTAGCGGGAGCAGGACACACTGAGAGCTCAGCATGTGTACGCTTGTTACAGACCTCCATTACCTTACAATGGTGCGACTGGGAAGTACAGACCCAGTTGGAGGTTGAGGTTTGACTGGCAGGTTCACAAAGGCTTGTTTCCCTCTGGACATTTTTGTTCACATAGTTTGATTCAGTTATGAGTGTAACATTAAAAAAAAAAGTCCCAGAAATGGCTATATCAGAAACACCCATAATAATCATATTGGCATACATCAGCTTTATGATTACTCCACTTGTCATGTTGGAAAGTACCTTAATAACAGTTATAGCCACTCTAAGGAGTTTTAGGGCTGCAGTTACATCACTTAGTTTCTGATGCAAGCGAGGCTTTGGAATAATGATTGGAAAATACAGTTATATACACAAGAAGCATGTTAGGGGAATAACAGCATAATTTTAGCAATATATTGGGTTCCTGGCTGAAAGCTAACAGGCTTCATGTGGTCTTTCATCCCTCTTGTGAGCTGGTGACACAAGGTGCAGATGAGTGTTAGGGACAATGTTGTGCCTTTCCCTTATGCTTCTGCAAATGCTCTCTCTTCCATTGCTGCTCATGGAATCATAGAATGGTTTGGGTTGGAAAGGACCTTAAGGTCATCCAGTTCCAACCCTCTGTCTTGGGCAGGGATGCCTTCCACTAGACCAGGTTGCTCAAAAGCCTCATCCAGTCTAGCCTTGAACACTGCCAGGAATGGAGCATTAGCAACTTCCTTGGGCAGCCTGTTCCAGTGCCTACAGTAACCACAAAAGTTACTCAGAGTTACTTTAAGTGAAAAAGACACTGTGGTTAATGTGTTGGCATTTGTGCAGTGCTTATCGAACCAAGCTGTTGGTTATCCGTCAGAAATCTTCCATGTCATCCAGAGTAAATACCCAGTGGTGCACAGCCTGGGGACATTAACAGCTTGAAGCTATCTTCCTTGTCCTGAACAGGGGTTGAGTTCTCCCTCAGAAGTCAGAGGAAAGCATTACAGTCTTCCCCCTACCTTGCCCCCAATGAAGGTGTGAAAGGAGAAAGCCACACTTGATTAGTTGACACCAGAGGAAAAGAGAGCTGATTTCTGGAGTGTGTGAGCATCTGTAGTAATTTGCTCTGGCCAGTCTGTAGTGCAAAAAGAGTAGGGTCTCCTTTCAGATGGCTTCCTGCAACGAGCAGCTTCCATCCAAAATAGCTCTGTGGCTGGCCCAGTAGAGGCTGTACAGAAGAAGCAAGGAGGAGATGGATGAGGACATTCATCACCAGGATGTGCTCTCTTGCTGCGAGGACGATGAGCAGCAGCACTGCTGCTGTTTGTGTCCTTGAGCAGCTTGGCTTTCTGTGCACTCGCAGGGGCCGAGGTGGGTGTTTGGAGCCCTGTGGACAGTAAACTGGTTCTGATCTCTCCTTTAACAGCCAGTATTAGCATTAGCTGCTGGGCAGAGAAGCGAGCAGTTGCTTGGTGTTATAGGCTGACTTTTCCAATGCTTTTGTCTCCTAAATCTTATGACCAAAAGCTACTTATTGCACCATCTCTGTATAGATCTGTAGTTGTTATGTACCTGGTAAGTGTATTAAAGATTTTAAAAGGCATACAGATGGAGTCAGAATTCCCCCAGAGCTTGTGCAGCCAGTTTGATCTCTGGTTACTTTGCCAGAGGTGTTCAATTGGGCAGCCTGAGAAAACACACAGACATTTTAGAGGACTATGCCACCCAAAGCCTCATATGCAGCTCTCGATCTGTCCTTGTTTTCAGGGATTTCCTACAACAAAGAGTTTCTATCGGTGGGCTCAGCATGGCCGGATTTGTCTGCCAGCACGTAAGCTTCCCATTTCCCAAAAGGTAATACAGCAATCCTGCTGTTGTAGGCTGTGAGGAGATAGAATCTGGTGGCCATAAAGCTACATCTCTCCCCTGTAAGAACAGGAGAGAGGACACCACTGATCAGGTGAAACAAGTCAGTGAGAAGGCAGTTGTAGGCTTGTTTTGATAGCAGGAGTGAGGGGTAAGTTTCTGGGAATAGTTGAGAGCAAGGAGCTATTGTTGGTACGGATCAGTTCAGCAGCATGGATGGGGCACAGGCGCTTTTGCTGATACCTTGCAGAGGCTTATCTTGGTTATTTTAATTAATTTAAGCTGTTACACTGCACTGATGGTTTTGAATCTTCGCACGACCTTAACATGGCAGTTTGTGGGTAAGGGGGATGTTGCGCAGCATGGCTTATGAGACTTGACCTTTTTCTTGGGCTCCATTGCAGCAGTGCCTGTCGTCTTCATGGTATTTTATTCTCTTCCTTGATTCCTACACTCAGTTCATAGTAAGCAGTACCCTTTTGTGGTGTAATTGTTCCTGGGTATGACCAAGGAGGTTTTAGAGTATGGTACTGTATGGGGGCTGTTGGCATCCTGAGGTAAATACGTGGACCAGATTGATGGCTGAGAGGCTACTTGGGACACTTGCAGGTTCCCACAGGGATTTTCTTGGCTCATCACTGATGAGGAAAAGAAATTGGTTTTGACTTGATTTAAATGATATCTGATTGGTAATAGGGAAGAAAATTAGACCTCTCCTATCAACAGGCTTTGGGAAAAGTGATTGTGCCCCTGATCGACTGATCTGGCAGAGGTGGGTAAGGGAGGAAGGATGGACTCCTTCACCCTAGTCGGTTTCCAGACCATTTAAAAGCACCGTGTTAAATGGTATCCTACTTGTTAAGATAATTTTGGGGCAGATTCTGGTCATGGTGCGAATGTATGTGTGTGGTGGTGCGAATGTATGTGTGTGCTGGTGCGTTGTCTGTTGTCAGTGAGCAAGCAGATCTGCTTGGTGGGAACTTTGCTGGCGTGACGCTTGAGGACTGGGCTCTTCCTGCTGTTGTGCTGAAGGCAATAATGGATGTTGATACTGGGATCTTTCAAAAGCTATGTGGAAGCACAGGAGAACATGTATAAGCTCTTTTCCCCTGGTGTCGTAAGGCAGCTGAAAGCAAAAGTGCAGGGAGGGATCAGTGCTGCAGGATGTGTGGGATGTGGGATGCTCGCCAGGAGATAGGAGTGCACGGAGGCGTTGCCGCTGAGCCGGGAGGGACGGGTAATACCTTTGGGTCAGCAAATTCGCAGCCTGCTCCCAGAGCCCTTACATGGATAGATCTTGCTCATGTGAGCAGCACATGGATTTCACACAGCATAAAGGTCTCAGGAACGACTCTTGAGTGAGCAGGCGAACAGGAACCCCCCCAGAAGATTAGAGAAGAGGCCTCTTCAAGGACCAGATTTCTGTCCTCGAGTGCTGTGGAATAGCACCTGGACCTGTGAGAGTCTGAGGCTTTAAAATTAATAAAAACACCCTGCTTTTAAATTGCACTGCTATGAAATATTGCTCTAAGGTGGGGGAAGTGAACAGGGCCAGGGTTGCAGCAAGGGGTATGGTGAATGCATTTGCATTTTCAAGGCAGTCAAATAACTGGAGGAAACTTTACATCCCGCAGTGTTTCACAGTTTCTCTGGTCGTGTGGTATTCTTGGATAAACACTGCTGGGCTGTTGTGCCTTTGCTAATATATTGTGTTTGGCTGCGAACAAGGAACTAAAGTGAGAGAAAGTAAACTTTCTCTTGCTGAGCAGGTCTTGTGAGCCTCTCTCCAGGATGTTATCAGGCAAGGATTTGGAAAAATAGAGGTGGTGAGGCTGTGAGCCATATCCAGTCCCTAGAGTGCAGGTCCTTTGCCCCAGGTGAAGCATCAAAGCAGAGGATGTGGCTGGTAGCAAGGCAAGCTGCCACTGGGGAGGCAGGCCTGGTACCTGGGGACTGATGCTGGACTCCCAGCCCTGAGATGGGAAGTGCTGCCAACAGAAAGGAGAGAGATTTCAGAGGCTGGGGCAATTTTGGGTACCCATTGAGGTGTTTTTTGTGGAGGATCCCACGAGGATTTCCTTGTAATACAGGGGCATTTATTTGCATGCCAATGTATCACAGAAGATTAGTTGCACTGAGTTACACTGCAAATTTGGGTAGGTGGATGATTTTGCTCTGGGTTGCAGTATAGTGAACAAAACTTCTAGGGGCTAGATGTAGGTACCTCTGATGCTGTTAATTCTTTTGATGTTTATAAGGGTCACAAACTTCAATACTTCAGAAAAAATTATCTTTGTGCTGCTGGTGTTATTTCACTTCGCTTGTGTACATTTTGTGTGATGTACAATGCAAGGTGTTCCAAAGGCATCTCAAAATGCACTGTTGTAGTTCTTGGCTGGACAATGTTCCCGCTGATTTTGGTGGTGAGGATGGTCTGTCAAATGCCAGGATGAGATATTGCATTTGGTAAAAAGAAAATCTCCAGAGTCAAAGCTGTAGACCCAGGTTTAGTTTTGCTAAAAACTAGCTTTTTCAAACCCGAAGATCAGTATCAGTCCCTCACTGCAGATACTTATTCCTAGTGGTTTTTTCATTGTTCTACTGAGTTATGGTGATGGTTTTAAACTACAAGAGGGGAGATTCAGGCTGCTTATGAGGAAAAAATCTTGACAATGAGGGTGGTGAAACACTGGAGCAGGTTGCCCAGAGAGAGGTGGTGGATGTGCCATCTCTGGAGACATTCAAGACCAGGCTGGATGTGGTTCTGGGCAACCTCATCTAGTTGAAGATGTCCCTGCTCATTGCAGGGGGTTGGACTAGATGAGCTTTGAAGGTCCCTTCCAGCTCAAACTATGCTATGATTCGGTGGTTCTATGGTGTTCAGCTTGAAGACTGCTCAGCGCAGCCTGTAAGCCCTTGTGCTAACTGGCTAGCCTATTTCCGCTGGCCCACATAAGAAAACCCTAAAAATAGTCCAGCAGCTTGTGTTTCCAAAAGTAAATTAGATTTTAAAAAGAAGAGCTTCAGTCTAATTATCTGGCATGCTGTCAGTAAGGGGGAGGGGTTTCAAAATACGCAATTCCTTTGACATGGAAAAAACCTCCAAACCCAGTAACCCCAAACAAGCTGCCCCTCAGTAGTTAAGACCTGCTATCGTACCTTTAACTAGTTCTTCACTATACCACTGTGCTCACACAAAGAATTGCCTTGTGCATCAAATGGTTTTGGATAGTGCAAATGGTTCTGCAAGCTGAATTGAATGCAGGGGCAGACAACAGCAACATGCACACTATTTCAAATGAAAAATTCCTGCCTGTGTGAATGTATATAATACCTTGCCTTCCATCTTAAAGAGCATATTTAGTGAACGATGGGCAAGATGAGCAGGAGTAATTTCAACTGTTATGCAGGTTTAAATGTAGGAATGAGATAAACACCTATCTAATGCAAAGGGTGCTGAACTTACATAGCAATGTTCTTGCAGCCGAAAGCTGGGAGCCAAGATAGGTAAGTCAGTGACGCTGTCTGTCTGACATACATCAGCAGTTAAACTGTGGTGGCTCAATGTGTCTACAGCAAAATTAAATACAACAAGAGAAAAATACCCTAGCCAAAGCTTATTCCCCCTTAAGCTTGCAGTCTAATTGATTTTCACGAAGGATATGGGCTGTCACCTGTCTTCACCACATAGAAACTGCTTATGTGTGGGATAATTGGCAGGCTTTATAGGGAGACCTGTGGTGATGAGAGCCATCAAACCAGCAGGGCAGATGGGGATGGTGATGTCTGCCAACTCTACCTCCTCTCTGCTGACCAGGAATGTCATGGGGAGAGAAGGGCTGGAGACAGAGCTTGAGGTTGTGGAGAGACCAGGCAGTTATCAGAGGGGTGGAAAACCACCATCTTATCAGGGCTGGTGTTCTATGGAGACACCTTTAATTACCAGCTGTGTTGGTGTGAGGCAGTAGCTGGTGAGTCACAAGGTGTTTTCTAAGCTTTTGGGCTGGCCCTGGGTGCTCAGGAGTTGGCTGCTATCACAGGTGACTTCTCATTCATTCTGAACATTAGGCCCAGCCATGGCAAGGTTTCCTTTGGACCCTGCTACCCTTACCCCTGCTTTTGTCATCTTGAGATCAGATGATTCTTATTGGCCCAACCTAGGGCTATTCTTTGTGACTCCTTGGGAATCACCTGGAATGCTGTTGCCTGCTTAATAGCTGCTTCTCTTGCAAACAGTGCAAACACACCCAAACTGCAAAACTGGCTACAGAGCTAGTTGTTGAGCAGAGTTAGACGTGTACAGTGGAAAGGAGCTGCAAGGCCCATGGGCAGCTTGTGCAGTCCATGTCACATACTATGACAGTGCTGCCGAGGCATCCCTGGCTAGAGTGAGAATGTGTTGTGGGCACACTGGGGTTGGGATTCATACCTCTGAGTTGGGTGAGCCCCTGGGAAAATATCCATTTTGGGGACAGCATTTAAGGGAAGAAGGGTTGAGAAAATGAGGACTTATTAATTTACTTCCCCACTTAGCTGTAGCTTGAGGAGCATCATGGGTACGGGTTGTGATCTTGTTCCCTGTGAAGGTTTGCAGTGCTGCTCTCACTGCACTGATACACTGAAATAGTCGATATTTAAACACACGAGTGTTGGCTGTGGTGTAAGGAAAAATGAGAACAATTCAGCGCCCCCATAGAACATCCTCTGAGCCTGGAGTAATTAGCTCAGTTTCAGTAGCCTCATTTCCAGAAAGTGAAAGAATAGAGCAAACAGCAGAAATGATAATGAAAACTGGGGAGCCCAAGGGGAATATTTCAGTGTAGTGATAGCCAGCTGGAGTGGCGTTATTTGGTCCAGAAAGAAGGCACCCAGGGGAAACTGTGATTGCACCATGCAAGAGACTGAGTGGCAAAGTGGGAACTGATCAACCGCCTGATTTTATTGCAGAGAACCACAATGCAAGACTGAAAGAGTATATTTAGAATAACTCTAAAGAGCCCTCTCCTTTTGCAATATACTGGGGGGTTTGTGGAGCTGGATGCTGTAGGGAGTGACTGGGAAACAATGTGCTGGGGTTACGCACATGAAGGAGACTGTTTCTAAAGTTTATATTACTACTCCGCCTTATATTAATAGTTGCAGAGGAAGTACTGTTTCATGTTTTAGCCCAAGCTTTGCTTGGATGGCCTTTCCACGCATTACATAAGGTGAGGCGGGTGTTCCTGTCCTTTCTCTGCACTGCAGAACTATTCGTTGCTGACTGCTCTGCGAACTGAGGCTCTTTCCTGCAGCATTGCTCACATAAACAAACTATATTCCTTTCAGTAGTCCTGTGAATGAGTAAGAGCCACAGGACTGAATGATCTACTGTTCAGAGCTCCTTTCATGATAACTTCTCTAGGTTTGCTTCTGCAGTTTTGACACGGGAAAATCTCCCTTCCCTCGCTTTCATATGTGCTCTCAGCATCAGGAGTGGTGACCCTCTAGATATAGCTGCCTTGTTTCCCTCCTTTAGCTTCAAAGAAGTTTAGTATTTGCGTATGACTCTCGCTAATTTACTGCATTCTGGCTTAATCTCTCTCAAATGCCTTTCTGAAAATAGTCTGTCCGGATGAGGTAAAAATACTCACTGTCAAAGCAGAGTATTTAGAAATAGCTGTAATTTTGAGTTGTATCAAATAGAATCTCGTGCATTTGCATTTGATTAAGGACAGGTGTTTAACTTTTTGTGCAGCTGGGGCTGTTTATAAGGTTAGCTGGAATTTTTGACCTACTGGAAAAAGAGCCCTCACTAAATCTGGCATCAGTGCTACAGCGCTGTGGACTTGGTGTTCAGTAGGAAGAAGGATGCAAAGCATCGCTTCATTACAGTGGACTGTTGCATCAATAATGTAGTAACATAATGTCTTGGAGGGAAAATAATGGGCTCTAATGGTGTAACCAGTGTGTTTACTGATACTGTAGCACAATTAATTGTGGCTTTTTTTGGAATTAAGCGCTGCAAGCAATTTCTGTTAAAAATGGTTGCAGTGCATTCCAGCTTAGCCTCCTCCTCCCTGCAGGGAGGCTGGCAGCCTTACCCCATTCCCTTGGGATGATCTGCAGGAGAATAAAAATGGGCCTTGTTAACTGAAAATTATGGAAGTGTGTTTCTCTGTTCATTGTCATGGTGTGCAAGAGTCTGGTGCTCTGCTTCCTCAGGTTTGTGTTTTTTGACTCTCCAATAACCTTGGGTCTGATGGGGGGGGAATTGTCCTGGAGGGGCTGTGGACTGCAAGGCTTTGTCCCTATGTCTTTCCCCATGGAACCGTGAACAACAGGGCCGAGGCCTTTCTAGTTTGTCTGAGAGGCTGGCGTGCTTCCCTGAGCACTGTACCCTCTGGGAATGGTTTAATCTCACCAGGAAAGGCAGCTAGTACCCCCTTACGTGGTAGCCAGTCATGGTGTAGGGAGGAGGCCTTGGGGAGCGCAGAGCAGACTCCATGCTTTATTCAATTGTTAAGTTATTTGTTTTTGTGGCCAAAACTCAGGGGTGGAGGGATGAAGGAGGGCTTTGTGCTTGGGTTGGGTTGATGAAAGCTTTTGCCATCTTTGCATCATTCCATCATTCGGCATATTCTTCTGTTGCTTTTCCAGTGCCTGACAGAGGTTCAGCTTGCCGCCAGCCTTCCCTTCCCTGGAAGATCTGTTGTTTCCATGATATTTGAAGGAACACAGTTCTCAGTGGCCATCCTTCTGGCCATATATTTGGCCAGAGTTGTTTGAAATCTACATGTGATCTGGAAGGTTGCTGGGTGGATAGAAGGATCAGTAGGCATGTGCAGCCATGAAGATCTCATTTTCTTAGAAACTAGCCAAGAAATGCAACTTCCCATTTTGCCAGGATTTTGGGAAATGGGTTTGCATGTGCTTGTTCATATTTCTTGTAGACTTACTTAACAGTCACCTTGGTGTCATGTACAGTAGACAGAGATCTACAGGAACTGCAGCTTGGGCTCCAAACACAGTGGTTTGTAGGCATCCCCAGGATCCTAATGTCTTCAGCAGCTGAAACTCACTGGCTTTGTATCAGTGGGCTCCCAGATGTGTCCTGCTTGCTTTGCCGTGTGTTATCCAGGGGGAAGGGAAGGGGATCCAAAATAGAGGGGAATACATTCCTTGAAGCACTTTATAATGCACCTTTATCCCCCAGTTTGAAACTGAACAGGATGTTTTTGAAGGGATTTTCAGTGGTGATTGTCTGTTAGAAAATTTGTTGTCCTGTCGCAAAATGAAAGAACACTTCAGTTTGATCTTTTAATTTGTTATGAAAGAGCCGAAAAAGATACATTTAATCATTTCATAACCACACACTTTCAAAACTGTATTTATCTGATCTCTGTGCTGCAGAGGATAATTGCTTTTTTGTATGAAACTAAGTGTTTTCTGCTAGTGGGATACTTGCATGTATGTAGCAGCTTTGTTTTAAAAAGACTGTGCCAGGGGGAGGTCATGCTTCAGTTCACAGAAGTGACAGCGTGCATTTGAAAAGTGGGACGCTTTATGTAGCATAGAGAAGCAGCCATAGGTATCCGTGTGATGTGAACTTGGGACTGGGACTTACTGGGAAGATTCACCACTTTAATTACATGAGAAGTTCACCCTTTCATGGGAATTTGCCATAATTTTGCTGGTAGCACTTTCTGTTAATAAACATTTACCTCATTACACGATGATGCTATGTACAGACAGCTATTTAGTGTGTTGTCGACTACCTTGTAGCCATAAGCCCCCATGGGCATAGTCAACTAATGGTGGTGGTGGAGCTTCCTTCCCAGGAACAAGGGGGAGCTTCTTACATGCTTGGGCCAGAGGCCAGGCTTATTTTTTCTTACATTTTCTGGTGTCAGATTTCTTCCAAAGAGTACAAATTCATAATTTATTTTATTTATAGAGCTCTGTGATTTATACCCTGAGATATGTCTCAGTGGCTTCAAATTACAGACAAGTATGGAAATACTGGCTGATTTTTCCCTTACCTGGTTCATAGACTCCAAGCTGCTGGTTCAAGCCTAAAACTCAGCAGCTGATAATGAAAATACAATTCAGTTTCGTGGCCTCAAGTATTGCTGTAAACCTTTCCTAAATGTCTGCTTCCTAATACGTGATGAGGTTTTGCTGCAATGATCTTCCTTAGGCTTATTGCTACTGTGTGTGAGAAAGCAACTTTGGCTGCATTTAGGTCAAATATGTTATCAGGCAGATCTTGTGGTTGAAGAATGGAAAAGTTCCCTTGAAGTCAATATAGCTGTGTTAAAATAGAAATAAAACAAAACCTACTAAATGAGTCTGTGACCTGGTATCCTCTCAAGTTATTGAGAGTTGACCTAGAAAAGGTACATACATACTTCTGTTAATCACCGTGTTTTAGTGATTTTAGTTTTAGTGGTTTCCATTCCTGGAGTTTTCCTTGTTGGAGGAAAAACTTCTCTTATATTTGAACTTCAATACAGCGCTTCTCTCCTTACACAATTTCCAGTGATACCAGCCTTTGTGTTTGAAATGGTGCTGTTGATGGAAGCTGTCCTTTCAACACACACACACTTGAAATACCTCAAAATGAATGACTGATGTGGGCTCCAGCACACAGTATGTCACAGCTTTGGCATGCCGCCCATTTGTGAGGGCAGCTTAAGGGATGCTATCCCGATCTAGCAAATACACCACAGCCCATTCATGTTGCCTGATGCCTTCTCCCGAGCGATTCTCCAACAGGGAGTTGTTTCAGACAGTCTTGCTGCCTCGGGGAACTGGATAAGTTGTCAGCTAGTTGACAATTTGCCTCTGTTTTACATGTGTAAATGTAGTGTTGGGAAGCACCATCTCTCTTGAGCATGCACAAACCAGCCTTGTACTTGTGCCTGTGTTTTAGTCTGGGGATGTTGAGGTTTGCTGTCCTCTCGCTATTCGTGCAGGAGAGCACCAGAGGGAAGGTGGACCTGTAACTACTTACGGCAGTAGTCAGTTCAGTGCCTCTCAGTTTGGTGCAGCATCAGCTGCCAGACTGTGGGAGCTCTTTCCTCTGAGTCTTGAGAACCTGGAAAGGATGTAAAGCAGGGGTGGGTACTGCCTTCACATATGGAAATGGCATGTCTCCTGGCATGCCTGGCCTGGCTCAGTGCCCTGCTCCAGCTCTGGGCTCTGCCAGGTGGAAACCATGCAGAGCTATTGGGTAGTTGGGGTCTTTGTGCACCCTTTTTGTAGTTGAGAATCTAGGGAGGCTGCTGTGCCTGTTAGGAGATGCTCTGGTTGATGTTTAGCTCTCTGTCTCTGTTAGCAAGACACCTGGCTTTAATGTTTGTGAAGACCATATCTTGGAAGCTGAGTGGGAAACAGAAGCTTAAGTGCCTTGACTTTTTGATCTTCCTTGCAGAGACAGGCTGCTCCTTTCAGCCCTGTGCTTTGTGTAGACAGTCACTTCTGAAGTCTAGTCATTTCCAAAGACCCAGAGCCAAACAGGAGGTCTATGGGAGCCTTTCTGCTTGGAGGTGACCTTCAGTGCCGGTGCTGGCTCTCTCCTCAGTGCTGGGAGGCTGGTGTGGTCCCATAGGAGGCCCTGTTGGGAGGTACTGGAATGTTGAATTTTTTCCGTGACTGCAGCAGGGCCTCTGCGCAGCAGCTGATCCATTCAGAAACTCTGCACCTTTTTATGGCAGCAGAGGGAACCAGAAGGCTTAAAGAGTCCTGTTGGCTCCTCCAGAAAAGGAAGGAGGGATTTATGTTGTTCTGTGGGCTTTTAAATAAAAACAGTGAAAAGCCAAATATGTTTTCAGACGTGTGTGAAGTGAATGTCTAAACTTGATGGAAACTGAGGGGAGATTTATGCATCGTCTGCTGTCCTGCACATACCTGTGTAATTCCTTGAGAGATGCCTGGGGGGAAGGATCGGCTTTGTGTTGCAGCAAATCTGTTCAGTGTTTGAGAGCTTCAGCAGCTATCAAGGCCGGCTGCCTATTTTTACCCACACGTATGCTGCAGGAAAATAGGAAGGGTGGTTCTCAAAGGCAGGCTTTTCTACAAGTGAATTGTTTTCCCACCTACCCCTCTCTTTCTTCAGTGTGTAAATAGTGGATGTGAAAGTGGTGTCAAAGTTAACAGTGGGTGCAGATGACATATAAAAGTGCTCTCCACTACTTGACGGGAACAGGAGCTGCAGTGCATTTGACTGGAAGTGATAGCAGTGGCTGCCTCTCCTAATGCACCCATAGCAGTGTCCCCTCTGCTGTCATCCCTCTGAGGCACTCTGTGACATGGCCTTTTGCTGCCTGCATTGGTGCTATAAACCTCCCTAACGATGTCCAAGGCAACATTCCCAGGCTCTCCCAAGGAGTGGCTGCTTCACAGGGGTTCTGCTTTACCTCTAAAATTGGATTGTGAGGTTTCACTTAGAATCCACAGGCTGAGGCAAGTAGTTGGGCTGATTTGGGGTTAACCATGAGATGTAACATCCAGTTTGGATGTTCCCTGACCGTCACCGTGATGCGTCCTTTGAATAAATTGCTTAAGCCAAAACTGTGTGCTACACTGGGAGGTCGAACCTTGTTCCTCTTTCACTCAAGGGGGTTGTTGGAGTGACAGTGTCATATACCATGTGTGGTGTAGCATGTTACTAATCATTGTGCATGGGCTCGGACAGCCCCATTCCATACATTCTCATCTCCATTTATTTCTAATTAAGAGTTATCATGCTGGTGGTCTCTGGTGCTCCCCACATGTCATTCGTAGGGTATGCATCTAGCAGAAGGTGGTGTTTCCTTCAAATTAGAGCTGCGCAGCCGTCTCCCTCTATTCCAACAAAGATTCAAACTTACCTGGCTTTACAAATGTGAAATGCCTACAAACATAGCAGTGAAGAATTACAGGTAGCCAATTCTGCTGTGAAATGCAAAGGAAAGTTAGAAATGCCAGGATGTGCAGTGCAATCCTATCAAGAATGAAAAGATGGTTTGAAAACAGTGAGCTTGCGTATACAGGGTGAATTCTTTAAGGTGGACTCTAAAGTGCTTTAAAAATGGGATTGTCCCTTTAACAATATGCAAACAGCAGCAGGAAAGGGAGCATTTAGTCACATTTATTTTATTCTTTTCTTAAAAACCCTCTGAAATTCTCCAAAACTGTAGCAGCAGTCTGACCCTGCTGTGCTGCGGTGCCCTAGAATGCTCTGATGTCCCTGCTGCCCCACTGGGTGATTGATCTACCCCATACAGGTTTTGCACAGTGGTGATGGCATATTATGAGGATGGCACAGCTTAGCATGGCCTGTGATCATAGTATTTTATATGCTTTTGAGAGAATGTATATGGAAATGGTTTTAAAGATTGTGAAAAACTTTTGCTCTCTTTAAGCAGTATTTTTTCCATCCTTCTTTCCAAATCTGTCCGTTTTGCAGTGAGGAGAAAGGTGAAATGAGTGGAGATAATTGTCTTGGCCATGTGGGCTGGCAAACCAAGTGGATGCACGCCATAGTCTGGCATTTTAATTTTCAAGTTTCTATCAGTGCTGCTGAAAATAGATTGTTCTTTAGATACTTTTTGTTCTGCTGCTTTGGAATGACATGAAATGTGTCCATAGCATTTTGCAGCTTTTAGCTTTTGCAGTTTGGCTTCTTATGGCCAAGTTGTCTCTGTTTTCTTCCAATAGCTTTTCTATCTCATACTTCAGCTGGGCAAAAACTTGTGCAGAGACAGTGGAGGAGACACAAAAGGTATTACCTAACTGGTGCCACAAAACTTATTCTGGAAAATTTGATCTACTGAACATGGTTGAATGGATTAGATGTAAACTTCAAATGTGTATAACATCTGACTAGCTTGGGAGGATAAGGGATAAAGCAAATCACCACAGCATCATTAATGGAGGAGGTGCAAATGGTTTAGTATGAGTGTTTTTCTCTCCTACATCCATGCTTCGTAAATGGTTGCTGAATACTTACCATGCACCAAATTAATTTGAAACGTCATTGCACCGTGCAGGTAGTGACCATCTTGAATAAGTCCATGTACTGTCACTGAAGATACATGCTGATACAGACTGAAAGTTACAAAAAGCTGCATTTCTGAAGACTTTCCCTTCCTCTTAACACTCTGCTTTCCCAGCGCTGTGGCCTGCAAGAACCCCTGGTGTTGATCAAAACCTTGGAAAATTGCAAAGATGAAGGAAGTCAAGGCTGATGTGGAGGCTGATGCTCCTCCTGCACCTTGCTTGGTGATGCTGCATCATCTGGCTTTCTGGGGACATTGCTCGGTGTTTACTCTTGGAGAAGCAGAAGGAGTCTCAGGAACTTCACTGAGAGCCGAGAAAGGCAGGTAGAAAGAGAGGCTGGGTACAGCCCAGCCTTTGATAATCCCTGAGTAAGCCACCTGGCACCACGCTTATCCCCTGAGTTGCTGACACAACAGTTGGAAACAGCCTCTCTGCAAGGCCCAGGACTTCCTGAGAAGTCAGGTTAAGGATAGATGTCCTGCAACCTCAGCCTTCACTCTGGAAATGCCCATCACCTCCAAGCAGTGAGGTGGAGGGTGTAGTGGGGGAGAAACAATGTACTTTCACAGGGGCCATGAACTCCATAAAGAATGGGTGAGCCTGAATAAACTTGTTTTCCCATTCCTGTCTTGACAAGGTAAGCCACCTTGAAAACACACAGTGCACAGCAGGCACCTGTAGTTAGTTACTCCTCCAAGAAACAGGAATCACTGTGTTGTGGGTCTTTTGATTGACAGCTGCTACGGCAGCCCTGGCCTGGCTTCGCAATTCCCTGTACTTGCTGGAGTTATAGAGTGGGTCTTGCAGAAGCTGTGGCAAACATCAGGCATTTGACTTGCAGTCAGTGCATCCCTTCAAAGCTAAAGGCACGATGGAGGTCCAGCCCCCTCGCATGTGTGTTAGATGCCGGCTGGGAGGCAAAGGGATGAGTTGGGTGTGATGGGAGTTCCTTGAGGTGGACGGCTCATAATGCTGTGGGGAGCTGTTGTTTGCTGTGGTGTTATTAGGGATGATTTATTTACAAAGTACCTCTACAGGCAGGGCAGATAATGTCAAATAAAAAGCAATTTTGAGGTCTAGTGCCAGTGGAAGAGCTGTTTGGGTAAGCACCAGGAAGCCCTCACCCTGGTGTCTTGCTATGATACTGCTTTACCATAACTTAAAGAAATCTTTCTTTGAAGCTGCTTATGACTCTTTGTCTGTTGTGTGTTATCTACCACCTTGCTGCTATATATTGCTGTGTTTCAATTACACATAAATCGTCTAATTGTCTCCACTTCCTCTTCTCTCCCTGAGCTATTAACCAATTTCCTCAAAGTCCCTATACCTCCTAAACCTGGAGCTTTAGGAGGATCCTCTTGGTGGCATCTCTGCACTTGTGCCTTTCCTACCCCTTCCTTCCCCGTCCCCAAACCTGCAGCCTTTAGCACAGAATTGTGCACTTTGGCTGAACAAAGGCTTATCCTTCCTGAGTGTGTGTGTCTCCCTGGCCTGTGGGCTCATTGCATGGTTTCACTTAGTCTTCCCCTGTGGTGGTTCTCCATCACGTGGTCACCTCCTCAATGCTCATCACGGTGAAATGGGGTTTCTTACCAGGCTGTAATAAGAGGGCTAGAGCAAATATGCATCAGGCCATCTTCCTGTCATGAGATTCTGTTTGTTGCCTTTTGTAAATATGATTTGATCATAAAATTGGCTTGGTATTTCTGTTTTTGAAGTGATCTTCTGTAAAAACACTCTATTAGTGTTTTTCACACTTGGAGTTCTACTGGTTCTGTGTAAAGGTTGTGGGTGCTATAGGAGCTTTTTCCTCCTCCACCAATACTGTAAATAGGCAAAATTTTGTGTTAAAATATTGTAAGGCTATGTAAATGTTCTAAATTGCCAACTGGCTTGTCTACCCACAGTTCTGATACACCTGGGTTGTTTAAGCTCACAGTAAGCACACTAACAAAAGATGTGGATCTCTGATTCGCATAGGTGACTGAAAAATCTCCAGGCATGTTCCCAGTGGTAATGCTGGTCTCCAGGGGAAAGAGTCAGTGATTTCAATATGGGTTTGAGTTCATCTGAATCTGTCTCCATAACTGGTTCCTCTGTCCAGCAGCCTGAGGTCTGACCATGCACAGTGATTTATTAATGGTTCCTCCTGCATGATTGGTGATTTGCTTTCCAGTGTGAGCTGAGAACACCGTTATTGCTCTGTGCTAAATTAACACCTATCCTAAGAGCATTACTTCACACTGTGTATGGATTGGGTCCAGGGCTGGTCCAGTCTTGGCTTCCAGCTCTGTTGAGCTGAATCCACAGCAGCTGGTGAATGTTATTCAGATTTACACAGGCATAGTTGAGCGTACACTCTGACAGGGAACTTTCCCATTCCCTGTTCGTGTGGGATTACTGTGGAAATGATACTCTTACATATATGTTTGTAATCCCATAGGAATAGGTAGTAATGACTGCTTGCTTAATATAGGATTCATTCCCTCCAAGACACTTGCATGATTGGAAGACATTCAGGTTTCTCAGTGCAGAATAATTCTTCAACTTTTACTCATCATGCTGTTTTATGTTGTGTGTTTTATTTCTTCTAATAAAGCAGTTGATTGGAATTTCCTAACTCTGTGTCTTATCCCATCCCCATGTTGTATTTATTTTCTACAAGCTGTTTATCTCCAGACTGCTCATATCTTGCTAGTTCTGTATTAGCTTCAGGACTGCTCCACAGCAGTTTTATGGTCTCAGTGTATATTTGGTTTCTTTAGATCCCTCCTGTGCCTGTCATTTGGTCTTATTGAGTTGTAATATGGTAGGCTAAATATATCCCTTGTTTAACTCCATTGACTTCAGTAGATGTTTGCTATAGAAAGAATTTGGCATGTTGATTAAACGGATATACTTTCACATTTCTTCATTTTTTTTTTCCAGGCTTACCTAGATCATGAATTGTATCTCCTGCTAAATACTTCTGTGTCCTTTGTACAGAGTGCATAGGGAAATAACTACTGAGTGGCTTCATCTGTTTGGAGTCTTGTTACGTGATCCCCTGCCTTGTTCAACAATAGACTCATTCTCTCTCCAATATTTTCCTTGGTTATATTTATAAGAACATATACTTGTTTCCCATTACTCTTTCAAAGTAAAAGCAAAACAAAAACCCTACTGTTTGTCCCCTTTGTGCCTCATAATATTTTACCTCCTGTGTATATTCAGGCTTCATAACTTCTTTTCTTTCCTCTCTCATTTTTTTTTTCTCATGTAAAAAATGAGCTCACTGCCAAGAGCCAGAGGAGCCATTTATTTTGACCCACTTGTTTCTCTGTAGCAATGGAATTGCTTTCACATATATTTCTTCCAGGTTAGCCTTTAGGGTATCCCATCCTTTGCATTTTGAAATGCAGGTCACTGTTTTCTCAGTTGTTTTTAGCTGAAGATAAATTTGTTTTCCTGAAGGCAGATTGTAAGTCCCTTCCTTAGTATTTGGTTCATGCAGAAGGGCCACGAAGACTTTTTTTCTGGTTTTTTAGTGAACACTTCCCTTCTAGCATCAAATTTAGCATTACCTCATGTCTCATTGCATTCCCCATTGAAATGTGTTATCATTACCTTCACGGTTCACAAAGTCCTCTGACCTATATATTATAGGATGGCAGGTCTTTCCCGAGAGCTAGCTCAGCAATTAAAGTTTCCCACTGGCACAGATGGTTATGATAATAGGACATCATATATTTATATATAGAGAAAGTGAGGCAGGAGAGAGTGATCATTCCTACATTTTTCAAAGCAGTGTACAAACATTAGCTAATTAACCCTAATAACAGCTCTGCAAGGAAATTAAACGTGATTATTCCCATTTTATAGGTGGAAACACTCAGGAAAGCAGACTAAGTGACATGCCAGAGGCCAGCACAAGATGTCATTATTGAGGGGTGGGGTAAGATTTGAGGACCAAAAGCCATCCTGGCATGGTTACTGTTCAGTCCAGCAGGTTGCTGAGTGCCAGGTGAGATCTTTCCTGATCTCCATCCAGCTGGTTTACACCTCTTGTATGATTCTGAGTTGTCCCTGGTGCGCACATTTATTTGAGAGAGTTAAGTTATTTTCAAAGCTCGCCCTTCTTTGCATGGCATGTGTTTGTAACTACCCTGAAGCTAGAAGAGGTGCTTGGTGCTGATAGTTTATTTTCTATCCACGGTTTCTGGCAATGAAAACAAGCAGGTTTGTGTTGTAGCTTCACTGAGGACATCCACCTGGTTTTGGTGCAGGGAGCTCTAGCACCATTTTCTGCACGTGGCTGCTATTGGAGTTGAAATGTAATCACCGGGGCTGTTGTGGGAGGCTCCAACCTGGAGGGAAAATGTGTGAGTATTTGACTGGTAAATTATTATTTCATTTAAGTGACTTTTTGTCATCTCACCCGCTTCACCCACAGTGTAAGGTGTGTGTCTCAGTCGATGAATGGAAGTTGCCCTTCAGTGGGCACAGTGCTCACCCCATAGCAGCACATGGGGTCGTGCTGTGTATGCCTTGTCTCGGCACCACATCTAAGAAGTGTGACAGCAGCCTGCTTGCTCTTAGAGCCCCATGACAAAGGGCTCAACTCATTTAACACCTACCAGACACTAGCCCTATTTGTGCCTTAGTTTATCCACAATTTAACAGGACAGCAGATTAGTAACCCTTCAAGTCTTCATGGCTTTTGTGGAAGCCCCTTTATGCAATGGGAGTATGAGGTGATGTCCATGGCAGAGTCGAAAGGGCAGTGCCCTGAGGCTGTGACAATGGTGCTGTGTTTAGATGGTTTCTAGGATTTGAAAGTGGAATCTAGTTGTGTGTTCTTAATCTTTTCTCACCTTGCCTGTCACTTTCGGTTTTTAAGAAGTGGGCAGAAGTGTTGTCTCGTGTTATCAGCTGCTATTTTTAACCAGTGCAATCAACACCGTAGATAACCTGTACACTTTGCAACGATTCCTGGAATATAAGTCTTTCACATAACCTTCATCTCAAAGAGCACGTGCAAAATCAGATGCAGAGGTCTCAAGCATTTTGGGGAAAGATGGTGGAGTTATGAATGTTGTTTGCTTTTTATTTTCAGGTAACCATCTGGCTGAACACCTGAGAGTGGGATAGTACTCTTTTATTATCAGTTGCTGGCAATAGCAAAACTTCTCCTTGGAGACTTGTCCTGGTGAGGGCACAGCAGGAGCATTTGAATTGAAAATGGTTGTGCTATCTGAATTTTTCTGTGCCTAATGGAAACTCCAGCAGGGAGCTGGAGGAAACAAAAAGCATTTCTTTTGCTGCAATGTCACTATCATAACTAATAATGTAACACAACACAGTTTATCTCTAGTTGGCCTTCCATTCAGTAAACAGGGAAGCGGTGGAAAGCTGTGCTGAGTGATGAAGGGCTCTTACTCACCGTCTCGCCCCTCTGCGCAATAGGAATGCTTCCTCAGCAGCAGGCATCTGCAAGACTTGAAATCATTCCTAAAGCAAGAGCTGCTCCTGTGTCCGGGAGCTGAACCTGTATGTGCATGGCCACCCGTGCCTGGGACATGTCCAGGGGCTTTGCCTGGTCCCTGCAGCTTGGGAGGACCCATGAACCCATCTTGCTTCCTTGGCACCATGCTGTGAGCCAGTGAAGCTTTGCTATTCCTGTGTTATGGAAGGAGGGGAGTGTTTCGGGGGACCAGAGGAGGAGCAGGACATAGGTGGGTGCCCTGAGAGACCATCTCCCTGAGACCTTGGAAGAGGGCTGGGAACTAGAGCTGCTGTCTGAGCCCTGTCCAGCTCCTGGGCTGCTGCAGCAAGCTGGGGAGGTGACAGAAAGGGAGTATCTGGGGAACTTTATGGGTTTGTGCCACAGATTGGGCCCCTCTGAAGCAAGGAAAGGTGGGGATGTGACACATTTTCCGCCAAGTAACCATAGCCCATGGGTGCTGGGAGGGAGGTGGACCCCACTGCAGGTCCACAGCAGTGATCTGTGCCTTCATCAGCCCTGGGCTTAATGCCTTTGAGAAGAAGCTCTGCATTGTGTTTATTATCCTTGCTTTATGCTGGGCTTCATTGTTTAAATAGGTCATTCGTCATAGGGCTAGAATTGGGCTTGGTAAGGCCTGATGTGGGTTTGGTTTATGGAGGAATGTGAATCCAGCAGTGCTGCTTTCAGAGGAGCCTCTTTTGGAAAGCAGTTTCACTACATCAGGCTGAGTGTTTTAATTTGCTTTATTCTCTCTCAAAATCCAGCATCCATGAAGTTATTTCCATACATTAGGAACTACATGGGCGCACATCTGCTGGCTGGTGGCAAGGTCCCCACCTAGGGGAGCCCAATCGGTGAGCTGGGCTTGCGAGGTGGGTACATCACCTGAGCTGAGGTTTTTAATTGTCTTCAAGAGCAGTATTATGTGCTACTGCCCTAAATCCCTGCTTTACATATGGTTTTGGCATGTGCCCTAAAGCTTCCCTATGGGCCTGACCCTTGGGGAGCTGAATGCCCAGCTGGGCTTGTTTTCAGTGTACTGCAGCAAATGAATGAGCAGAGGCTATGAAAGAGCAATGTGCTACAAAGCTGCACCACAAGAATACATGGGATTAGAAATGGTCTCTGGAGTTGCTGTTTATGTTCTGAGTTAAATTAAGGTTTCTGAGATTTGGAGTCAAGGGGGGAAAGATGGTGCAGTGCACAAAAGCTCATTACAGAGGCCTTGGTAAAAAGGCCCTTAGGAGCCTGATGGAGTGGTTATATGAAATATTGAGAAAAGCCAGGCTGCGTTTCCAATGTTGCCCTTAAATATACTTTCCTGTCTTCATTAAAGTCAGTGACAACCTTGCATATACATCTGAGGTCAGAGTTTCATCTATTGGAAGAGGCAGGCTTAGGGTGTTTATTGTTGGTGCGCAGATTGACTCTGCAGGGGATAATGCAGTTTATTTTCGTGTGGTGTAGCGTAAGAATGCTTCAAGGAATTGCAGGCACCAGCAGGGTCTTAAAAGCAAAATCTGGAAAGATACTCACATACTTAAGAAAAATAAAGGACAATTCATTTTATTTTGAGCTTAGCATTACGATTTTTTTTATTCTGCTGAAAAGTAAGATTAAAAAATTGGTTTTCGTATGGCACTAATGGATTGGTTACATAGCTCAAGCTAGGAAAAAATCTTGAGACCTGGCTATATAGCGTGAAAGAATATTGATGCTGTGTCTGTGAAGTTTTCTATGTATTAAGAAGTGGCCTGGATGAAGTAGTAGTGAGGCGTATAATACCCAGTTATCTGAAGATGGCAAATTGGGCATGCTTTTCACACACGGAAGCAACTGCAAGACAGGAAGTGTAAGAAGACCAGGAGAGAGAAGAAGAATGGGCAGGTGCTTGCGGTGCTGGCATTAGCATAGGTGTGTGGAAACACTAATACACTTGGGGTGAAAATACTATCAGCTAGAAATTAAAAAGAGATTATTAAAATGCAGAGGAGCAGAGAAAGCCTGAGGATACCTCACATAACTAGCTGATCAAATGTGAGTATTCAGTTTGATGTGTTGCAGAAAGCAAATGTTATTTGCCTTCCAGGACTACAAGAGAATATAATATGTCCAAGAGCAAGTAATGCATTGTTAAGTGGACCTGCTTAGCATTCGTATGTGCTGGGGTAAAATAAGCTGGTTTGTACTAGAGGCAGCATGAGAAAGGGCCTGGATTTCTTGGTCTTGGTTATGCTAGTGGGAGCTAGCTGTGGCTGGAAGTCATGCTTAAACTTACTGTATGTTCTCCTGTCATGCAGGGAGTTTAAAACTGAAATCGCTTTGGCAGTGATATTTTTTTTCATTGTATGCCATTTTTGAAAGGTTCTGGGAAAGCAGAGAAGGAAATCATGTTATATGTCTTATTTCTTGGCTGAGGGGACTACACTTTGGTGCTTGGGTAGGCTCCCAGCCTTAACAGCCCCTTCTCAACTTGTTCGCACCACTGTGCGGGTTAATTCTTGCTCCCTGCATTGCATGAATGGCCTGACAAAGGAAGCTTTGCTGCTTTTTTTTCCCTGCTGTGCTCACATGGCAAAAAACATAAAAGATCCTCTCTCTGCTTATCAACAGCATTGAGAGACAAGCATTAAGCACAGAAGATAGGGCTTTTGAGGGCTGTGGCCAGGATGCCAGCGAAGACTTGCTGTGTTCTGCTTTCAAACTACCTTACATTTTAAATGCATTTGCTGATAATGTGGTGCTATGGTCCCTTTAAGTCATTCCTGTGTGCTTGCATCCTGTAAAGACCACCTCCCCTGTTTCTGGGAGTTCACAGCTTGTGAAGGTTAACAGATGAGTGAGTTGTTCTTGGGAAATTAGCCCAAGCCCAGTTAGTCATTTCCAGCAGGGTAAGTCAAGATAAGCATGGATTAGCAGAGTTTGTAGGCTTCTGATTTTGACCTGGTAGCATCTACCTTCTTACGCTTGCAAACAGGTAGGCTTACCCTTTTTTTACTCACACTGTACAGTAGCGCAGTCCCTGGGGCGCTGGTTCATGTCTTACACTGAAGCCAGTACTGCTTCTAAGAGGCTCTTATAAATACAGGCTGACTATGTGGGATTTTCATTCCTCTGTGATATTGCAAATTGTTCTATGTGAATGTCAGTGAAGGTAGTAAATACCTGTGATACTTTTCCTTTATTGTTTTGCTAATGTTCTCATGCTTTTGCAAGAATAAACTCACTGACTGGAAGGAGGTCCTTGACTCAAAAAGCAGTGTGATGAATGTGTATATATGAGTGAGCGAGTGAGATGTGATCAGCTATTTGACTTGTATTCTTCTCTGTGATCAGCAGGTCTTACCAGTGCTGCCCTCTGTGAGCTCTGGCCAGCCTGTGGGCAGTGACACCAAGGAATTCCCTGGTGCATAGGAGCAGGAGGGACCATTGCTGTCTCTCTAGTAGTACCACTAGGTTCAGCATCACCTTCAACTATGTGAGGCAAATAGTGCCAGTTCCCTTACCTTGTGCCTCCTAAAGTGAACACCCCAGCTGTGATGTGCTCAAATCAGCCTATGCAATATGCACACTTGGTCCTTGTGTCCTTAAGATGGGTGAAATACCTCTTGTGTGCTGTGTTGTGCTGCCTGGTAAAGCGTGGCTGCTGTGGGTGGGGTGCGTGATTGCTCATCAGCAGTGATGGATGGACACAGTGTTTGTGGTGGTGTGGAAGAATCAGTGCAAACCTGCATATGGGGGAGAGTGGTCTTTGTTCATAGAAATAAGGAACCTGGGAAGAGGTACTCCACACCGAAGCTAAAAATATATGGACATGGAAGTTCTAAGATGTGATTTTTTTTTTCCTGTCTTTTCTTTCCCTCAACCAGCTACTAAGAACGAGAACCAACCAAGCAAGCAAACAAAACCGAGCAACAGCAGCAGAACTTATTTCTTCAAACCATGTGTGAGGGGTTTTTTTTCCTCTGCAAATGGATTTTCTTGCTGGGCAGCTTTTGTCCAGCACCTTCAAAGTCTTTCAGGTTAGCCTGGTGCTGGGGTCTGTTTTGCTTCAGCCAATCTCCACATCACATTGCTTCCTACATATTTTCTCCTATCGCAATGAATATTTCTATCTTTTATGATCTTTATGAGCTGCTTGATCCTATCTTCAAACCAAGGCCAGGACGTGGTATCCCAGCTAGACTGAAGGGTTTTGTAGCACCCAAGCATGAGAGCTTTTCTATGATACCGAGGCCTGACTCAGTCAGAGGGCACTCTTGGTGGCTTGAGCCATCAAGACCAAGCTTGGGGGACCACATCTTGGAGGATAACTGCAAGGTGGAGCAACCACCTTGAGTTCCTCAGGGCCCAAATACTGTCCTCTGGAAATCCCATTTTATTTTCCCTGCACTGAGGTGCTCCTCTCCTCCCTCCCCCAGCCTGGAGTTTAAATTCTGCCCTCAGAGCCTGCTGCAGTAGCAACAGCTGAAATGTAGTGAATTAATTTATTTATTTTCAATTATATTGAAAATATATATATATATATTGAATATTATATATGTATTATTCAATTCATTCAGGGACCATTTCAGGGACATAGAAGAACATTTAGGGTGCCTCTCTTCCTTTTCAATAATAGTGAGTGTCTCATGTATGTTGAGGAATGCTTTCTGCAAGAGGTTGAAACTGCTGCCACCACCTCTGTCCTCTCTAATCTGATGCAGTGTTAAGATAACCCTCTCCACTCAAACCAGATTGCATCCTGAAAGAAAATCTCTCTGTGAATGAAGTTGGGCAGCTTGACTGTGTCATTTTATATTGTCATTTGAAAGAATCATTTCTCTGCAGCTGGGGCCATTGCTCTTAAAAGAAGTGAAAGTTATAACTTACTTAGCTCCAGCAGGGCAGGGGATGCTGCACAGCCACACATTGTTTTCACAGGGTTGAGCAGCACCAGCTTCTCAAACTCAGAACCTAGGGTTTAATACAGCTTATGAGAAATGGCAGCTTTTGCAAGAAAATAGAGCAAAAGTGTTAATCTGCATGCCTTCATAATTCCCACATGGACTGAAAATTAGCCTCTTTCCACTTTGCAGGAAAAAATTTACCAAGAGGGGATCTGAAGAAAAGATTGCTTTATTTTTACTTAATATGCTATATTACATTTACCTGCTTGTTATCTAGCTGAAACTGAACTGCAGTTGTCAAAATAGGTAGAGCACATCTTGCATATGTATAGAAGGGTGTCTGTATGTATTGAGTTAGTGCTTGGTCTGGAATGGTCACGACCAAATGATCACCTGCTCCTTCAGCCTTTTGGGACAGCATTCATGCTCGCTTATGGTCTGAGCCAGCTTCTGGGTATGTCGTTGGAAAAGCTCTTGTTGACTTCATTTGGAGCTGGCTTGGGCCCCACACTTCAAGATGCTGCAAGGTTGTTTGCATGCAGAGGGGGACGGACCTAATACTCCATGCCGGAATGAACTATTTTAGCTTGACATCCAAAGCCGTGCTGCACACTTCATTCTTGGGGGTGATGGCAACATTTTCTTACCAGCAGCAAACTGGGGTTGGGGAAACATTCTTACCCATAGTGCAACAACTGGTGGAGGAAAGCACCTGCCAGGGATCCCATTGCCTGGTGTGCTGTTGCTTCTGCTTTAGTCTGTCAGCTGTTGTAACAGGAGTTACATTTACTGGCTGCTGATGCCGTGGAGCGGGTATCAGATTGCTTCTTATGGGCTGGAAGACTTCAATGCATTGGTAGATGCTCCCATATATAGTGCCTTCTCTGCTTGATAGAGAAGTGTCTCAGCAAGATTACGAAAATAGCACAAGAGCAGAAAGTACACAACCAACTGCTGTCTCCATCCTGATGTGAAATGTGATGGCTTTGGAGATGAGCTCATCCATGTCCCATTGGAAATGTCAATTAGAGGTCAAGAGAGAGGGACCCAGGTATGAAGAATTGGGAGTATATGCAGTGTACTGTAGCTCTGCAGGCGGGTCCTCTGGCCAGTGAAGTGTGTTTTGATGGGCACACATCAAAACATTGCCTGACTTGGCGGAAGTCAGGCAATGAATTAGAAACCTAAGAGGTCTGATATCCCAGAGAATGCTGTGGCCATTGGAAAAATCTTTTTCCTTGCAGAACCTATGACAACTGTTAGATCAAGAACTATTTCAGGAGCTAGGTAATACTTTCATTTCAGAAGAAAGAATGCTGTACAGGTTTGCATTCAACACGCCAATATGCTTAAAATCTGATTACAGACAAAATTATTTGGCACTGAAAGATGAGGTTGTTGCAGTTTGATTCTCTCTTTTTTCTTCTTTTGTATTTGGCACAATTTGGCTTTTGTATGTGATGACTGGAGACATTGCAAAGTGTTCTAAAAATACAGGTACAGGTAAACATAAGCATCTGTGATGTTCCTATGTAAAGATACAGTCAATACACGTGTGCATGCTAATGTGTATAGGAACACCCATTTATGTACTTTTAGCAAATGGTAACAGTAAATTCTATGCATTATTTAAAAATATTGAACATTATATATCTATTTCCAACCAGTTAAATGCAGGGTTAGTTTTCCTGGCTGGACTGTTCTGGAAACTTAAGCCAAATATTTACACTTATTGCTCATGCTAGAAATGATATAATCCTATTTCAGAGCAGTTTAGTCATTGATACCAGGTTAGGTTCACAGAGGTTAGATGATGCAAACATAAATCAGCAGAAGCTGGGTTCCAGTGAGAGTTTAAGTTTTCAGAGCCTTGGGAGGCACTGGCAGTCACCTTAGTATGGAAAACTAACACACAGACCATAAATATGTTGAGTGCAGTGCTTTTCATGGTCATGAGCAAAGCACTTTTTTTTCTTTGAAAGGAGCTATTTGTGTATGTTTGAGCAGCATTTTATGTTGTCACTGCCAATCCAGCTTCCCTCAGTCCCCTTTCTCAGCCATTATACAGAAATCCACTTCTCTACTCCCCCATCTTCCCACTTACTCTTCTTGGGGAACCCAAATATCATTGTATTATGCTTAGCAGAGGCAAATATCTATTGGAAAACAAAGCAGCACCTTAGGAGACATGTAGTTCCACTGCAGTTTGTAGGATGTACTTGCATGCTCTTCTGAGCATGTTTTACACCACCTACCCAGCTGGCTTTCCCCTCCTGTGGTTTCACAGCTCTTCGGCAGTAGTTACGCATATCCCACGTATCCATAGATGATTTATCCACTTCTTTTTCCTGTCCTTTCCAGTTGCAGCACATTTGCCTGTATCAATTTTCAAGTTTCAGCCTTCTAGTCTTGTTGGGGTAGGCTTGCTCCTGTTCTCCCAAATTAAGTAAGCTCAACCCATGCCATCATTGACACATTCTCAAATGAAACTTTGTAATCTCCTCATAAGCTGTTTTTTGACCAGGTCATGAAGTTTGCGCTGAATATGAAATCCGTGGGCATTTGTCTGAATAAAAAACTCGGAATAAGGTTTGTTTTTTTTTTCAGGGTGAGCTTGTTACAGAATTATAGAATCCTTTAGATTGGAAAAGTTCTTTTAAGATCATCGGGTCCAACTGTCAACCTGGCACTGCCAAGTCCACCACTAAACCATGTCCCTAAAGTGCCACATCAACACATATTTTAAATATCTCCAGGAATGGTAACTCAGCCACTTCCCTGGGAAGCCTGTTCCAGTGCTTGACAACCCTTGCAGTGAAGTTTTTCCTAATATCTGATCTAAACCTTCCCTGGCAAAACTTGAAGCTATTTCTTCTTATCCTATTGCTTATTACTTGGGAGAAGAGACTGACTTTGCTACAACCTCGTTTCAGGGAGTTCTAGAGCAAGAAGGTCTCCTCAAGCCTCCTTTTCTCCAGGCTGAACAACCTCAGTTCCCTCAGCTGTTCCTCATAGCATTTGGTCTCCAGACCCTTCACCAGCTTTACCAGTTTAAAGTTTAGTTTAAAGCTCTTTCAGTGAGCCCTGCTAACTCCTGTGCAAAGATCCTTTTTCCCCTTTGGGACAGATGTACCTGGTCTGTCACCAGCAGGCATGGTGTTGTGTAAACCAACCCATGATCAAAACCCACAAAATTCTGCTGGTGACAGATATTCATCTGCGGGCTCTTCCCTCATCGTTTCCTGCCACTGGAAGGGTAGAGGAGAAGAACACTGCTTGTGCTCCCAATCCAGTTGTCCCAAGGCCCTGAAGTCTCTCTTGATTGCCCTTGGACTTCATCTTGCAACTTCATTGCTGCCTGGCTGTTCAGCCTGGAGAAGAGAAGGCTGCGTGGAGACCTCATAGCAGCCTTCCAGTATCTGAAGGGGGCCTATGGGGATGCTGGGGAGGGACTCTTCATGAGGAACTGTAGTGAGAGGACAAGGGGTAACGGGTTCAAACTTAAACAGGGGAAGTTTAGATTGGATATGAGGAAGAAATTCTTTCCTGTAAGGGTGGTGAGGCAGTGGAATGGGTTGCCCAGGGAAGTTGTGAATGCTCCATCGCTGGCGGTGTTCAAGGCCAGGTTGGAGAGAGCCTTGGGTGGCATGGTTTAGTGTGAGGTGTCCCTGCCCCTGGTATGGGGGTTGGAACTAGATGATCTTAAGGTCCTTTCCAACCCTAACTATTCTGTGATGATAACTTGACGCTGCACCACGGTGGGAAGCTTTCTCTACACATCTTTAACCCAGGCCTCAGGATGGCAGCAGATTTCCCTTAGCAGTGGGTTCAGTGTGAATATTGGGCCTTCTGTTCACTTCAGAAGAGAGGCTTCTATGACAGTGACCTATCTTCTTTTCTTTATGGAAGCAGTTTTGACACAGGGTGTAGACCAACTTAGCAAGCTAGATGAACCATGGTCCTCATTGTTCAGTTCCACTAGCAAAGCCTTGTACTGGTTATGCGAGGGCAACTGGGCAGGTGGGGCAGTCACAGAGTACACGTGCCTGCTGTGCTGGGCAGGAACTTGTTGCCATTTTCCCCAGTCCCTTAAGTCACTGTGTTCAGTCAGGCAGAAAGAGGATAAGCAATCCTCTGTATCATGTGTCTTATGGGCCAGTGGGGCCTGTTTCAGGGACGGTAGAGTGTGGTTCCTGTACTGTGTGTCTTTTGCTCCCTGATACCCCTCAACCCCTTCACATCAGCCTGGAGCTCTGTCACCAAGTGGAGGAGCTCCCGTGTGAGGTGTGCTCGCTGCTGCTGTTTGACACAAGCCTAAGAGCGGGGTACACCCTGCAGCCTGACAGATGGGTGGCACCATGTTCCTGCCTGGGCAGCTGCCTCAGTCGTGGTGCGTGAGAGCTTAGAGAGGGCATGGCTTTCTGCAGTGTGGGTACCGTGCTCCCCAGTCAAGCTGGTGGAGCTTCAGCACCCTTCCTGCACACCCTCCCTTGCAAACTGCCATGCTGTTTGCCTGCCCTCGTCAATGTGCTCCTTAAGGGCTGCTTTTATCTGTGTGTGTGTGTGTGTGTGTGTGTGTGTGTGTGTGTGTGGTGGGTTGGTTGCCATTGCTCCTGGCCCCATTCAGGTCCCATCAGCTGTTGTCTCATTAGCTGTGGGCTCCTGGAGTCTCTCTCAGGTTCCTCAAGAGGTTCCCCTTGCACACAGATCGTGCTGGCACCAGTGCTGCTTGCCTTGGCGACATTATGTTTGTGAATTTAAGCCTTCCCTTTAAGACAGTGGTCATGCTTTGAATCAAGTGTTCATCCTTGCCTCCTACTTCTTTCTTTTTTTTCTATCGCAAAGGCTTTTGGTTGGATCAGACTGCTGGTCTTGTGTGTGGCCATGAGGGCTGGTCTTAGTGCCTCCCATGGGCACCTAATTCCTAATGTCCTATAATCCAGTATATTTAATTCAGGACTTAAGATATGGTATTTATCTGGCTTAGCCTTTGGCTACTGAAGCAGCAGACCCTTCTTCTTCAAAAACAGAAGGAAGACAGCCTCTGCATAAACGTGCAACTCTGTAAAGTAAATCACAGAATCATAGAATAGTTAGGGTTGGAAAGGACCTGAAGATCATCTAGTTCCAACCCCCATACCAGGGGCAGGGACACCTCACACCAAACCATGCCACCCAAGGCTCTCTCCAACCTGGCCTTGAACACCGCCAGCGATGGAGCATTCACAACTTCCCTGGGCAACCCATTCCACTGCCTCACCACCCTCACAGGAAAGAATTTCTTCCTCATAGCCAATCTAAACTTCCCCTGTTTAAGTTTGAACCCGTTACCCCTTGTCCTCTCACTACAGTCCCTCATGAAGAGTCCCTCCCCAGCATCCCTATAGGCCCCCTTCAGATACTGGAAGGCTGCTATGAGGTCTTCACACAGCCTTCTCTTCTCCAGGCAGAACAGCCCCAACTTTCTCATCCTGTCTTCATATGGGAGGTGCTCCAGTCCCCTGATCATTCTCGTGGCCCTCCTCTGGACTTGTTCCAACAGTTCCATGTCCTTTTTATGCTGAGGACACCAGAACTGCACACAATACTCCAAGTGAGGTCTCAGGAGAGCAGAGTAGAGGGGCAGGATCACCTCCCTCAACCTGCTGGTCATGCTTCGTTTGATGCAGCCCTGGATAGGGTTGGCTTTCTGGGCTGCAAGCGCACACTGCCGCCTCATGTTAATTTTTTCATTGACCAACACCACCAATCCTTCTCTGCAGGGCTGCTCTGAATCTCTTCCCTGCCCAACCTGTATTATCACCCCTTCTTCACCACACTACTCCAAAGAAGTGTAATAGCACAGACGTGTGTCAGGGCAGAGGCTGAGCTCTGTGTCGTAAACGTGTGTTTTAGAGACAAGCTTGTTAGGTGGGTGATCATCCTTTTCTCTTTCCTGTTTGCTTTTTGTCGCTGTTTCGGTTTTTCGTGTGTGTGTGTGTTTGATTTTGCTGATTTTTGGGGTAAAATACTGGTACTTGCGAGCCAAAAGAAGAGATTATGTGGTGTGTTACAGCAATAAGTAGCTCTGACAAAAGATGTAATTGTGCCAGGGCTTCTGGTGACCACATGAAATGCATGAGCGGCCTTTGGGTGTCTTCTCACCACATGCCCCAGATGGGAGGCACTTTGCACTGTTGTATTTGAAAAATAAGCTGGTTGTACTTTGCTTCAGCTCAGTTTTGCACTTTTTACTTGTGGTTATCTCTGGAACTCTCTCCTTCCACCCAAGAGTGACTTGAATGTGTTCTGTGTTTCAGTATCATGAGACAAACCTGTATGGTGTGGATCTTCTCTTGTAGTGCTTTCTGCCAGAGAATGCAGATGCAGGAAACAGCTGGCACTGGTGCAAGCTTCAGGATGGTGGTGGGGTTGATTGTCGAGACCCTGCAGCAGTTTGCTGCTTAGTGTCTCTTCCTTCAGTGCCTTTTCTTTTCATGCCTCGTCAGACTTCACCTTGTTTGCATCCCAAATTGCTGCAGAGAGGGCCAGGAGAAGGGAAAGCACCCTCTCCTCCTGGGAGCCTCTTGGCCAGGTATACTGTGCTGCTAGGTCAACCTTCCCATGTTCCATGTTGCTCTTCCTTCCTCTGCTCTTTCCCTTGAGGCTTTGTGGCTACTGGTGTGAGTCTGCATGATGGTGCTAGTTGATGGAGTCCCTTTCTGTAGGTAGCCAGGTGCCAGAAATGTGGGTTTATGCTCTACTTGAATATTCAGCCTCAATTGTGACCTGCAAGTTGGGTGGATTGGTGTAGCATTAGCTTGGCTGCAGGCAGCCCTGTATGTGTGACTTCCCGAGGGCTGGTGGGCTCCTCTGTGGGATTTCCGCTGCAGTCAGGGATGCAGAGGTGGGAGCTGGCCCTACCCCAGTTTACATCTATTTAGCAGAAAGTGTGACTTCAAACCAGTTAAATTTGCATGAAAAAGTTCCTGGGCTGACTGAGGACTGCCCAAGCCAGAAGCTAGGGTGTTTCCTTTTATTTATTCCCTTGAATTTGGACACAAATTATGTGTAAACCTTGTGATGGGAGATTACAGTCCAAGGTGCTGATTTTCATGGGACTTCCAAGGTCGGTTCATGAGCAGTAGGTTGGGCACAGCTTCCATATGGTACTTAACAGTGCTTATAACATTGATTGCCTTCACTTTTTGGTAAAGGGTGCCTGTTCAGAGGGAGTTACAGCAACTACGAGCTGATAAATACAGCTTTCATCAGTAAATAGCAAATACTAGTCTGCATACAATCTGCACTGTGTTCCTTGGTTCAGAATGCCCATTTTTCTCCCCAGAGTCTACTGATTTGTAATGCTAGGTGTGAGACCCTCTCTGTAATGTTTCCTCCATGTCAGGAAAACCTCCTAGTAAGCAGATGCCTGCTGTGCTTGGCTCCAGCAGCTGTTGGGCAGGCTGACAGCTAAAGACACGCTTTACGTTTTCCATGGGGAGTGTTTCATGTTAGTGAGTAATTAGCATTAATAATAATTAATGTTGGACGGAGAGAGTTTGTACCTCTACAATACATTTATTTTGAGAAACTCAAAATACATGTAGTTGTGGGCTAGCAGCCTGGAATAAATCTTGATGCAGCTGGGGTTGATGGCTTTAACCCTGCTGTTCCCTAATGAAAAGTGTGGGAAAGCTGGAAATAAGAGCTTGAGGCCTCTGCTCCTCATCACTTGTGCAGCAACTGCTGGGTCGTACCCTTTCTACCCACACAGGGCCACTTCTGTTTCTTATGTGTATGTTTTATAGTAGTTCTTGCAGGCATCAGCAGAGATCCATTATGCTCCCTGCAGAGGTGATTGCAACCCTGATCAGCCCCACTCCGCAGAAGCAGTGTGCCTGCCCTGGTGTGTGCCCCTGCCAGCAGCCACTGCTGGCACCCCAGCTTGTGAACACGGAAGTCAGGTGCTGTTTGGTAAAACAGCAGGGAGAGGGACAGAAGTGGGCAGCATGTGATGGTGTGGGGAGCTTGGGAAGCTGGCAGTGGTGGTGGCGATGGAGCCCGACACTGCCTGCTTTAGAAGGAACAAAGCTGTTGTGCTCAGCCACAAGCCTGTCATGGGCTGTGGGTTGTAACCTCAGTGGAGAGTATCCTGAGCAAAGCAGAGCTGTCTCAACCTTGTTTTATTTAATGAGTGAAGCCTTCTGAAGGCACAGCTTCATTTATTGGATCTGTTCCCTGTGCTTTTTTCCTAGCACTTAGTGGTGCTTTACATGTTACTTGGAAGGCTGAAAAGCAGGATCATGTCTATTTATTAATCTTTGCCTAAGAAAGATGACTACCAGATATGTTCTTTGGCCTTAACAAAGAGGTATAGTCAGTGATGAGATTAGATGTGACCCAAGAGGAGGTGCTTTGCTTAGGAAAATATTCAGTGATAACATATAATACAGCCTGTCTGAGGCACCACATCCTCCCTGGAGGCCTTGTCTCGAACTGAGCAGTGACCCTTCCCAGCACTTCAGTGCCATAGGGAATCTAGGAAGAATATTAACAATAAAGGGATATACAAGCTTTGCCTTAAATAAGACACCACCAACCTAAAATTATTCAGCAGAAGTTTAGTTGGCCAAGTTAATAATTTATGGTTCTGGCTGATAGCACCCCATGCAATAGCAGTGTGTTCAGCAGCCCCAGACCTGATTAAATATGCATGGACTCATTGGATGCAATTTCAGTGCAATTAGAGTATGAAGGCAAAAGGAACTGTATCATTTCTGGAATTGTCCTAAAAGGCCTTGGTAGTTCTTCCATTATCATGTTTTACAGGATAGCAATTGCTCCACATCAGCTGTATTTAAGTACGCTGTTTTTAGGAGCGGCTGCTGGCCGTGTTATGTACGGTATGAGAAGAGAAGTACTCTGTGTGTCACTAGGAACAGAGACTGCTTGCAAATGCTAAGCTAGAGTAGGACTAGAGAAAACTTGTTGCAGGAGAGCTTCTAGCTGCATGTGTGTCAGACTTGTATGTGCTGGCAGTGATGATGGCATGAGGGAAAGGTTAGACCAGAGAAAATGATAAATCTCATTTGTTTTTTCCCTGTTTGCTGTGAAAACTTGTGTATCATGCTCATCACTGAGACTTCTGAACACTCGGTGCAGGAGCTTAAATCCTTGTAAAAATGCTTTGAGTAAGAACAGGGGAAAAATGGTGTTGGATGTTCCACAGTCAACACTGTTGGCATCTAGGTGTGTCCTGGCTAAAAGACCAGTTGCTCCAACAGCTTTCCTTCCTGGAGCCACACCACTGACTACTGTGTTTCATCCATCCCCAGCATGGCCAGCTCTGCAGAGACGAGTCTGACCAGTTTATGCCAGCTGACAATCTGGCTTATTCTGTTCTGTGACCAAGAAAAATCCTCGCTCTCCTGTGCAGCTTCTTTCATTCTCTTCTCTCTCTTGCCTCTTTGTTGCCCTCCCTTCTCCTCACTGGCTCTTTTTACCTTCCTCCTACCTTCATGCTCTTTGGTCTGCTGCCCACTTATGAGCCACATTGCCTGAAGGTGCTCCAGTGCCCCGGGTTTGTGTCAAGGGTGCTTTTATTCTCCAAAATCCATTATTTTACTGGCTTTTCACCTAATGAGATTCAAGACAACCCTCAGAAGGGTTGGATTGCCTTTAGTTGTGGATCCCTTGGTGGAGAGTCACCTGAATGAGTGATTCCCTGTATAACCTAAAGGGAACAGAGGCTCAGCAGCTAAAGACCACAAAGGAGCATGAAGTGAAGAGTGGGTACATGGTTTGTAGCATTGCAGTCTGAGCCTTGCAAATCACTGGTGCCAAGAGTGGCCCAGTACTGTGGAGGAGAGAGACAGAGAAGAATTGAGGTTGGAACAGACTGCTGGAAAGCATCTAGTCCAACACCTGGCTGGAGGCAAGACTAATTTCAGATTTAGGTCACTTTGCTCAAGGGCTGTCCAGTCAAGGGTGTTAAAAAAAGAAAGAGCAAAAAAAGGAACCTGTATTCCTGCTCTTCAAATAAATGCATAATTCACCTGTTTTGACTGGTGCAGGTGAATTGCTCAGGCCAGGGAAAGAGCTTTCATATTCTTGCTTTGGTTAAAACTGAAGATGTGCAACCTGTATTTACTGGTATGAGCTCACACAGGTATCTGCTCACCTGGTTGTTTGATCTTGGTTGCATTATTGTGTCTGTCCTGTGGAGGTCTGGGTTCATGGTTTTTTTTGTAGCGTGATGGCATAGAGAGGAAGATGATCCTGACTGCAAGGCTGAGATTGGGGGCTTCTCATTCAGAAGTTTGGTCCTTGCAACCCTGTGTCGACAACTGCAGCATTAGAGTTCTCGAAAGAGCCAAAGGGAAAGCCAAAAGCAGAGTGAGAATTGGACGGTGAGGGTCATGTTGATATTTAATTTCACCGAGGTGCCTGCAGCTGCCTTGGCTTTTACTTGCCCATTCTGAGCTGCCCTCCAGAAACCTTCAGGGTCATTGGTGTCTAAGTACAGAAACCTGGGAATTCAGGGCAGCTGAATGCTGCTCTTTAACGTCTCCAAGTCTCCATGAGTATTCAAGCCTGCAGCTCCCTTCCTTGGCTTCTCAGTCAATAATTTGGGGATAACAGAGTTGTCTGCTTCTCAGAAGTGCTGGCAGGATTAATGGATGTTTGGGAAGCAGCACTTTGAAGAGGAATGTGGGTAGTGGTGTTGCAGGGTGGCAGATGGGATTTGCTCTGTGCCTCCAGAGGGGAGGGTGACATGAGCCACCTCTGGCCAAAACTGCAGTCCCTCCAATGTTTGTAGCATGTACAGAATAATCTGTGCCACCTCAAAATACACATGCACCCCGTTTTCCACACCTATTACCAGCCTTGCAGATGCAAACACAGGTCTGCTTACACAATCTCCTCTGCCTGCAGTGCCCTTCTGCTGGGTTGCAGGCGCCAGGAATGAATTCAGAGGTGTATATGCAGAAAAGGTA
Source organism: Ara ararauna (assembly GCA_028858755.1). Lineage (NCBI taxonomy): Eukaryota > Metazoa > Chordata > Aves > Psittaciformes > Psittacidae > Ara > Ara ararauna. Next base: position 92,375,833 of record CM054376.1, on the reverse strand, counting down.
CTCTGTCTTGTTTGTGGAACCCAGGGAAAGTAATGCTGTGCGATGTCTCAGTCAGCTGTCACACCTGCAAACCCCAGAAGTCACTGCGTTGAGGATGCTTTGGAGGAAGGTCATGCAAATAGCTCATAGTGGCATTGACCTTTATCAAACACTTAGTGCTTTTCATCATGGAAGGTGTTACTTTCAGCTGCAGAGCAGCCTTTTGAAGGAGGGAGCTGTTGTTAGCATGTGCTGTACAGATGTAGAACTCGGGCATTAGGCAATCTCACAGGTATTGCACGGGAAAAACCTGCAGGTGGCTACTTGCTGGGTTCTTCATCATTTAACACTTAGCCCTTCAGCTTTGTTGAGAGGCAGAAAACTGAGCGATAGCTTGAGTCTGTCCACTTTGGCTATCGACTTTCAACATACGATGATGGAGTTACAACAAGTGGCTGATGGTACAGTGAGGACAGATTGAAGGAGAAGTTTGGAGCACAAAGAAGTCAGCAGACCAAAGGAAGGCAAAAAGGAAGAGGGAATTATGGTGTAGGACTGAATGTCTTCTTGCTTATTTATGTCAGGAATGACCCATATAAATCCACATGGAAGGACATTGGCTGCTATTTACATACTGGCTCTGTGAGGTGTATCTCCAACAAGCAGGTAGAACGAAAACCGTGGCCTGATGAGGAGAAAGAATAAGATAATTTGCCTGAAAGCTCATCCCCCTCACCTCCTCTTCCCTCAAAAAACGGAGGCATCTTGAAATTTGAAAGTTTGGGCTAGAACATTTGTAGTTCATGGGAAATCTTAACGTAAGCGTTTTGTTTTCTTTTTAATTTGCAATAATCAGCTTCTGCTATCTTTAAAAAATGAAGTTTGTGTTCCTTCTGTGTTTTCTTCTATGTGCGTATTTTGTTCAGATTCTGAAAAACAATTTCAACCCATACATTATGAAAATCAGCAAGATTCAGCTTTACATATGTCAGTTCCTTTTTCTTTCTTTTTTTTTTTTTTTTTTCTTCTTAAGGAAGGAATTCCCATACTTTATTTTTTCTAGGCTGCTACTTCTGGAGGATCTGGTTTTTTTTTTTTTTCCCAAAAATCAGCTATTGCACGTCTGGCTGTCAGTAGCAGTTGTGGTATTGTTGGGTTCTCCCCAACCCAGGAATTTCCTTGGGTTGTAACCTAATAAAACCAATGTGAGTTTTGTGCATAAAGCTACTTTACTGATATTGCATATTCTAAGTGTTGGGGTTTTTTTTTCCTCTAAACCGTTACTTTAGGATATCTGTACATTTCCAGAAAACTCCTTCCTTGAAGGAGAAATCATAAATCATAAGGTTTTCATGGATGTTGAAAGGATGGAGATTCTCGACGGTAACGAGAATCCTGTACAAAATTTCCTGGTTTTCCTCCTGCATCAATAGCTCACTTTCTTTTCTGTAAAGGTTGTGGAGGTTACAGAAATATATTGTCCAAAGGGGTGGGCAAGGAGTTAACCACTTCAATGCTTTACAAAGCATTTAGTAGCAATTTGGTAAGCTGAACAGTATTTCTCTTTGCAGGATTTCTATGTGGTGAAGGTAAAGGTAATGGCGAAACTCTCTGATCAAAAATGGCCTGAGAGTTTTGCAGATTATATCTATAAAAACAATTTATTGCAGTTATTCATTAGGGGAGGCATTCAGTAGCAGAATGAAGCATGTATGTGAGGAACAGATTATTGCCTTTAAGGCAAAGGCACATTCATATTAAGTTTTGCATAAACATAAATTGATATATAATCAAGCAGACCAGTTCTATTGAGGTTCTGCATATTCAGCAGCTCTGAATGAGAGATTGGTTCGTATCTTCCATCAGTCTTCAACAATGGAAGCATGCAGACTATTTTCCCAAGAAAATTAAAGTTGGAGTTGCAATGTTGTCAATGTGATTACTCAAAACAACTTTTCTCAAAAGCAGGGATAAACCAAGGAGCTGATAGTTAAATACTGGCCTTCAAAAACAAAACCAAAAAGCAGAGTTTTTCAGTGGAAAGAATTGGTTTTCCATGTGAACTGTTTATTTAATGATATAACTTTAATATAGTTGTGGTTTAAAAGAATCGGGTAGGAAGGATTTAAATACCTGTTTGGGATTTGGTTTTTTTTGTTTTTTTTTTTTTTTGTTTGTTTGTTTTTTTTTTTTTTGTATTTCTGGAATATTAGCTGGTAGCTTGCATGTAAATAGAAAAATAGGAGTTAGTCGTCTGCCCAAAGCAGGGCAATACCATCGTGTAGCTAAAGTGGGGTTGTTGTGGATTGCAAGCAGGAAAGCTAGATTCATAAAAAAAAATTGCTGTTAGCATTTCTTTTTATCCCAAACCACAGGGTGTTTTTGATTAACCACTTATTCCTGGCCTCTCAAGGGAGAGTTTGGAAATTCAGAGTAAGAAGAAATAGCATGACAAATGGAAGAGTTTGAGATTTTTCTGTCTCACATCAGCTCGGATGGTGCTGGGGACATAACTGGTGTAACCACAAAGTCAGTCCTTGTGGTTTTTAAACCTGCTTTTCTTTTTGGCAGTGGAAACAGCATTGAAAGCATGCTGCTGTTGGTACATAACTCTCAGATACTGTTTTTCTTTTTCAGTGCTGTTTGTAGACCTCCAGTTAACTGAGGTCCGGATCTTGGTGCTGTTGCGCATCTCGAATAGTGACACTATTGCCAGTTTCTGTAAATTTATTGCTAGTGTTTCAAGAACTGTTTCCTTACTCCTTGTAAAGCCGGCTACTACAGTGGGATTTCTGAAGAATTGCTGTGTTTATTCAATTCTCCTCCTTCCCTCAAAACCCACCCCCACCACACACATCAGTTTTTACATGCCGTGGCTGTGCAAAAGAGCTCAAAAATAGGAAGCATGTGTGCTCCAGAGGCTCAGAAACCTGACAGCAAGTAAAAAGAATTATGGTTTGAAAATGTATACATTGGGCTTTTTCAGCTAGTTTCACATTAGGGGGAAGAGGGTGGCTGGCAGATGAAGTTTAAGCCTTTCTTGGCTGATCTGAGCCATTGAGCCCAGAAACTGGTTATGCATTTGGCACCTCTGCCAGGCAAGTACAGCACGTTGGGAAAGGGATTGGAGAGCATGTTAAACATGAACTTTGCATTTTGCTATAAATGCAGTTCAAACAGTCTTTTATTTAAATAATTAGCCTTAGCATCCCAATGCTGTTCCCACAGTTGCTTCTAAAACATAAGCTTTGCCCAAGGATTAGCTGGTCAGAAATGTACTGGAGTATTATCTAGTTTATTCAAGTGGGTTCTCCAGGAGAAAAAATGTGAAGGGGTATGGCAGGGCTTTTCTGCTCATGATGTGACTGCTAAGTGACTTTTAGGTTGGTCTCAACCTTGAGAGGCTGTCAAGGCCTGGCTGACTTGGGCAGGCTCAGTACTAGACCTGTGCAGCTTTCTTTCACATCACCTGAAGATGCTGGGTTTCCGTTAACCCCCTCATATGCCAGCAATAAATTGATGCTTGTGGAGACAGGTGACAGAAGGATTCATGTATCATTTAAATTCTTATTTGAAATATCAAAGCACAGCTTGATCTTCTTGGTGCATATGGGTGCATTTGTCATGGACTCCCTTTCTCTCCCAAATCCTTATGAAGTAAGAAGCAGCAGTAGCTGGTAATCAAAGACATGAAATGAATACATTTATTTTCTGAAGGCTAACAACCTGCTATACAAACCAATGTCTTGACTCTGCAAATACAGGGATCTTAATAGATGCTAGGATACAATGCAGCACTATAATTAAGTGCTTTTACCTGGGGGTTGTCCTTATTTAAAACAAACAAAACCTTGTTGGTGGTAAAAATGATGGAGAGTCTGCCAAAGGAGGCAAGCTTTTTCTACCTGTCACAATTGCTAAAAATACACAAAGTAAGTTGTGAGAAAAGTGCATTTCAGCCAATAAAGGTTCTGTTGAAAGTTGTAGTTTGTCTACAATGTTCATTTAAGGGGGAGACTCCATGATGGAAAATGTACCGTAATAAGCCTTTCTGGACTGCATTTCCTTTAGGCATTTTGAATATTCAGAGCAAGCTTTGGCACTTTGAGTTTGCAAGTCTCAGGGTTGCTCCACGATGGTGTTGGCATCCATGTCTGGGTCATCCAGAGTTGCTGGTTACTAGTGAATGGCAGGCACATTGGATGCAAAGCAGGGTAATGTATTATGCTCTGCTGCCATTACTGCTACCTGTGCTGTATTACTTCTGGGTACCATTATTAATCTAAATGGATGTACTAGAAAATAGTCAGAAAGGATCAACAGCAACAACAACAAAAGAAAAGCCAGGGAAAGAAAAAAAAAAAGGCAAAGATTTGGGAGCAGAAAGTTTGTAATAGAAAAGCCTGAGGATGAGCTCTGTGCCAAGAGACAGACAACTGAGAAGAGACACAATATCTACAAATACATAAAGAACAGTTTTAGAGCAGGCAGGGACCAATTATTTGCAATCACTTGGGGCATAAATAGTGATGAGGGGGGAAAACCAGGTGGAATTAATGGGAAAAAGGTGAAGGTAGCTTTAGGAAGTGCCATGGGGTATCCACTGTGGATGCTGCAGGTTTCTGGTGGCAAGGATTGCCTTCTGTGGGGTGATTGTCCCCTGCTGGGTGCAGCTGGTGAGCACCACTGTGAGTGGCTCCGTGGCCAGAAGTAATTTTAAGCCCAGGTCCCAGGGCTGAGGAAATGCTTGAGCGCCTGCTGTGTTTGAGGTGCATGCTGGAGTGCTGGTAGTGGCAGCAGGAGCTCAGTACTTCCATGACACCCCTCCAAAAATGTAACTCTTCAATTTTTGAAATTTAGATAATTTCCAAGTGAGGTTTTAAATGGTAAAGTGAAGCCAGAGCACTGAAGGAGACATCTCCAGTGGCAGTGGAAGCTGGAGCTTGAAGCGTTAGTTTCCAGGTCAGGAGCTGTGTCTTCAAAGACCCTCAAGCTGGGGTAATCTGATAGTGCAGGAGTGCAAGCTATTTGCAAGGGGTTGGAAGTTATTTCTGATGTCTCCATAATGAGTCCTTGGGTGTTGTGGATGTAAATAAATAGTTTCTGTGACATTGACTTGTTTGGTGGTGAGGAAAAAGCTAGTGACAGAGAGAAATTAATGGTTCCATTTATACTTTTTGACCGTTTCTTTTTCTTCTGTTAAGTGTGGCTCCCACAGACATGCCATGATCTGAAAGAACTAAAGAGGTCTTTATGGGCTGAGATCCAGAGGTAGGATCTCCCTGCAAACGCACACAGATTTTTTTTGGTGTTATTTATTTATGAAGTGCAGTCTACTTATAGAAATGAATGTTGCTCCCTCAGAAACCTGTCCAACACCTCTTCACACAGAGCTCTTGCCTCTTTGTTGAGGAAACACAAACACCATTTAATGCTACTGAAGTTGCCAGCAAGGTAACAGTTGACTTCGCTTGAAGCTGGAGGCGCTCAGCTCTGGTCAGGACAGTTTTTGAGTTGACAGCTGACTTGAAAAGGTATTAGCTATCATCCTAAATACGAATTTGCTTGTTGGGTGGACTAATTTTGGTGGTAGCTGCCACGCTAAAAGCCCGGTGTGGTTGTGGAAGAGTTGTGAGCCTGTCCTGTGCTGTGAGGTAAGTTTGGAGCTTTCAGGAGGACTATGTCTTTAGGTGGCCTGGCACAAATGCATATGTGTGTTTGAATGAATTAGCCCTGCTCAGACAAAGGTGACCTCTTGCATGCTGCTCCTTCCTGGGGAGAGAACGAATAGGTGAGAGATGATAGTAATTCAGCTTCAGCAAGCACAAGCGTAGAGCATCTCATGTCAAAAACCGTATGTAGATTGGTGTGTTTATCAGTGTTGAGCCAGTATGTTCATAGCTACACCCAGGCTTCTTACCTGTGGCAGTTACCCTTCATCTCACCATTCTCTTTGGTTTCATTGTTAGCTGCAGAGAGCCAAGGCTCAGTTCCCTGCGTGTTGCATGCAATGCAGACACCACTGCTGTAGAAGTTGAAGCTTGTAATGTTTAACATTTCTCACTGAAATGCAGTTAGTCTGATTGCCACATTTCAAGCCTTCCTGCAGGTATTAACCTTCTCCTACCATCTTTTTATTCCTCCTCTGCAGAGCCTTTAAATCCCTGTCAGCTGCTGTGGCAGTGTGGAAGATCTCGTGATCCTATGATACATTCCTTTGATTTTGATTTTATTTCTCTGGGTGGAGGCCCTGGTCTGAGTGAAGGTTCTTCAGAGTCTGAGCTGTTCAAACTTAGTATTTAAGCCAGTATTTGAAATATCATGGGAGGGGGAGGCAAAAGAACCTCCCAAACCATCAGCTTGTTTGCTTGCTGGGTTGTTTATCTCCACACTGGGTGCTGCTGATAGAAATCCCGCAACAGGCACCGCAAGGCAAAATGCGTTTTGGGAGACTTCCCAATTTAGCACTGTGATTCAGCAGGGTCCTAGAGCAGAAACCTCGGTGTGTGGTTTAATTAGGAGCTAAAATCAGGCAGAAGGAGAAAAAGCCTGCAGAGCCTTAGATGGAAAGCGAACAATTTGTGATACACTGTTAAAAGCAGCTTTCTCCATGGGTTTGTGTATGCTTCTGTCACCCAAACACAGAAATCCCAAATCCTCTCTCGTCAGGCCCACTGTGTCCCCTGTTTGTCCCTGTATCCCCAGGCTCCTTCCAGCCAACTCTCGTCCTCTGCATTGTGGGCAGGCGAGAGGCAGTGTGCCCCTGGCTTCTGCTGACCCTGTGTCTCATTGTCAATTTTCGTTCATTTTGGAAACATCGTTCCCTCCCTCAGATGGGACTGAGTGTTGCCATGGGTTCAAAAGGAAGGGGACCCCAGGAGGCATGAGCCTCCCTGCTCTGGGTGTGCAGGCTGCTGCAGAGGGGCACAGCCTGGGTAAAGAAGGGGAAAGAAATTCCTGTCTGGATGGAGAGGCAGTGATGAAGCTAACACAGTCACCTAACCATATTGCATTTCTGAAAAGAAAATGGAAAATGGGTAAAAAAGAAAAGAGCTTTTCAGTTCTGTATTATAAAATGTGGCACAGATTTGTAGACAATAAAACTTCACGTATGAAAGAACATCTAAGAATGGGAGATTTGTCTTATCAGTGCCGATTATGTTTGCATTTTCCATTCTCCTGAAATGATGTTTAATAACATTTTTAATTACCTTTTCAATGTTGTTCTTTATCACAATGGTTTTACTTTTTGAGGCCATTCTGTATTTTCCACTTGAAAAATAATCTTTTCCTTAAATTTCCTCTCTTTCCCCATGCTTGTTAGATGCCATTGAGTCAAGTATCAGAATGATTATTTTATTTATATATGTTTAAGGGATTATATAATTTTATGTCAGATAGTCGTTGCGCTTATGAAAATAGAGCTAAGAAAATTTCATGCTTCAGGATATAGCTGCTTCTCTGGAGATGGTTTGCTGCATTGCAAATTCACCTGGGTGCCTTGGTCCCACAAATGGCCAAGGAAGTGTTGAGCATCTCTGGGCAGCCTGTGAAGGCTGGGGAAGACAGGAGCACCCAGCATCTTACAGGATTGCTCAGGAGCTGGCAGCTCTGAAGCCTGAGACTTTCACCTTTTGTTGTAGCACCAGGTATTGCTTGCTGCTGGAAAAAGAAACATCAGCCTGGTGATTTGTGAAGCACAAACTATTCTGTATTTACTAGACAGCTCCTGCTCTTGTTTTATAGTGGGGATCCCATCTCTGCTCCTGGAATTTTAAGATATGCAGTGCAGATAACCATCTCTGCAAATGGAGCCCTTTAACTGACTTCTTGCACTTTGGCATCAGCTGTTTGTCATGTTGCCAAACTGTAAATCCCTGTGCTGAAACTTCCCATGAAGGTCAGCAAAACTGATGCTTGTGCATATTTTAATTTTGGATTGGGACAGCAAGTCAACCAGAATAGCTCAGAGACTTCCAAGAAATACATTGTGTGGCTCAGGTGAGATATTTTTGGGAGCAAGGATTTGGGGCCTGGCAGGGATGCTGCTTGGTGGCAGGCATGTCTCCTCCCCATCCTCATAAAGATCTGCACCAGCTAGGTGAAGTGCAAAGCCTTGGATGAATGTCATGCCGGAAAAAGACCAGATTTAGCTGCTGTCTTCTCCCACTGCATCAGCATCTCCCTGTCATCCTTGCTGCTGCACCATGGGCATCCCCACTGAGGCAGACCTCACTCCTGTGCTCCTGGGTACCCAGTGCTGGAGCTGGCCCTGATGAGATTACCAGACTGCCGCATTGTGCTCCAGTTTTCCCTGAACTCCAGCCTCTGGGCTCTCACAGGTTTAACAGGTGTATGAAGTAATGCACAGGTGATTTTGCATGCCTTTTTGTGACAAATTACTCAATGTAAATAACCTGAGATGCTGTAATTTATATCCACAATCCCTTCATACATTTACTTGCTTTAGTGCATTTCTCAGTACAGAGCTTTCATTGGGCTCTGGTGCCTGGGGTCTCCTCTCCAGCTGCCACAAGCATGGCCAGAGGGACCAGGAGTTTCTCGCCCTGTTCCCCCAAGGTGCTTGCTTTGCCCTTGTCAGGACTCACAATCAAACAGCAAGTCTGCCTGCTAAGAAAGGGTATTTTCTGTTTGCAGCCTCCTCATGCACCCTGCACTCATATGTGCCCTGTAGTCTCTGCGGGGATTGTGATAAGCATATTGCTTAGCCTCCTGCCAGGGCTGTGCCGTTCCCAGCTACTGCAGATCCCATCACAGCAGTGGCTCTGCTGGATTAGTTTTCTTCCTTCAAGAGAGATTTTTGATAGGTGTCTGCTGCTATTTCATGGTCCTGTTCTTTTGTGCTGCAGTTCAGAAGTGCGGGTTTCTTGCTTCTACAGTTTTCCAATAACTGAGCAATAGCTTACGTTTGCTCCGCAGTAAATTCAATTTTTAGTGTACTGGCCTAGTTACATAAGTGATCCGAATCCTCTGGATGTCTCTTGTGGTTGCTTTGTATTTACTACTCCCTTCAGTTTCATGTCATCAGCAATTTAGCAATTTTACAGCTAGTTTCTTCAAGTAATTTATAGATATTATCAACAGGGTGGAATAGATACTGCAAATTTGCTGCATAGGTCCCACTGACTTTAAATGAACTACTTTTGCAGGAGCGAGAGTAGTTGATGGGGTGGGGAGGTGATGGCAAATACTCGCATCTGAGACGGGCAATGTGCATGCTGGTGATCGGGGAGGTAGTCTGGCTGTAAATTTTAGTGCCAGCATTGGAGAGTTTGGGATTGATGCTTCTGAATTTTTCCAGCTGGGTAGCCACGCTGATATATATAACCTATTTCAGCTGCATTAACAGCAGACACTACTGTCAGCATCACCTTGAAGGATGCTTGCAGTGAGATACTGTCTTAATCCCTTCCTCTGGGAGATACAGGTATTTCTTGTGATGCTCCTTTGGAAGGAATGCTTAGGGCAAGGATGCTAAATCTCTGTGCTCTCCTCAAAATAAGTGATGGATAAGAGATCCTAAGAAGAACCACGCAGCTGAAAAAGTCTGTAGTTTGGTAGCATGAGGAATTAAAAACGAGGTAGGGATATCTCTGCAGAACTGCTTGGACATGTCTCCTGTAGCTCGAGGAGCAGAAACTGCTGAGGACTAGGCTGCTCTTTGATAACGTGCCATAGCTGCTGGCCCCTTAGAGAGTACATAGCAGGAGCAGGCTGCATCCCCCAGGGAAGTCCAGTGTTGAGGCGTTTGGTGTCACTGAGTGTAAGACACACGGCATTGCTGACCTCAAGGCTATAATGGTGGGTGTGAAACTGGGGAAATGACTCACTCCCTCTGGTAATTCAGGCTGAAAGCTAGTGTTCCCTAGCCTTTGTTTGACATTTAAGAGGTGTCCTTCTTCCCCTCTGAAGAAAAGTGAACTTAGAATGCCCCAGCCAGTCTCACTATTGCTGTGTCGTGTTGAGGACTTTCTTTATGACCGCAGGCACTGAGGACTGAGTTAAACCAGTAAAATTAAAGCTGATGGTGGAAAATAGTGGGAGGCCAGGTCTCTGCGTAAGCTGGCTCACTCTTCCTCTTAGGGGAAAGGAGGGGGTGACCCATGCTTAGAGGGTTGTTACCACAAACATTTATTCTGAAGGGCAACAAAACACATCCGTTCTCATGGGGAATATTAAATGTTGACCTTTAGCAATAATTTAATGGGTGTTAGAAGTTTTTAGTGAATAATATATGGGCTTCCCCAAGAAGCCTTAGATCATCTAGGGAAAACGTCTCTTGCCTCTTCTCTGGTTGAGAGACAAATGCATTGTGGGTGCTGCGTGCACCAGTGGGGAACCACTGGGTACGTACCAATGGAGAGCAACCTGCTGCTGTTTCCAATGGGAACGTGTTATAAGCATCACAAAAACTTGTTTTGAATATTTTCAGAATTTGTCTTGGCCCTGCCATCGTTTAATAAATAATCAAATCACACAAAGAAACCAGCCCTTTGATTTTAGTTGGGATATTAGTTCTAATTGCTTTTCTCTGCAGTGCGGAAACAGTCCACTCCCTGCCAGACGCACCTTTTATCACTGGTATTTTCTTTTTGCTTATCTGTGCATAACTGTGCTGTATTTTCATGGTGACATTTCATACTTGGTTTTGATACTCTTTGTTTTGCTGCTTTTGCTTTGCTTCTCAAAAGGGATGAGAAAAATTCAGTCTTCAAGGTACAAATAAACCTCTTATCATCATAGTATCAAAAGGGTGATTAAGGGAGCATTTCAGGTCCATTTTTTCTGGTTGTTTTTCAGGTCCTTTTCCAGTTTTCCATTTGACAAGTAATTCCTTGATTCCAGACTTAACTCTCTTGATTTCTCAGCTGATTGAGCACTGGTGACGCAAAGAGCAAGACTGGCAAAATTGGTCTCTGGAAAAGCACCCTGGTAATATAATAAATAGCATAGAGTGAAAGAGTGAGTGCTGTTTAAAACCCACCACACATTCAGTTCCTCATAGGCTTCACACAGCCTGGTGGTGGGTTCAGTAGTTTTGTCCAGGAAATTCAGGACCAAGCACAGTCAGAGGTAGCGGAGAAGGAAATGCCTATAAATATATAAAACCACATTTATGTACTGTTGCCAATACTTTTAACACAGCGAAGGCCTAATTGCTGAGGTTCGTTTTCGAAGTACAGGCTCAATAGCCTGTCTTGCCAGGCACACACTGATTTATTTGCCCTGTGTTCATTACCGCATCCTGTAAGTCGTTAATGGTCACCTCGGAGGTGCTGGAATGTCCTGTCTGAAGACCATTAGCAAGGTGCACACATATTTCTGGGCCCCACTCACTTGCTCCTGCCTGAAACCTGCCCTGCAGCAATGCTGCCTATACCATGCTGCCCTTCAGCATCAAGCATGAGCATGGGACTTATTAGCATATAAAGCCTGTACCTCTAGTAGTGCTTCCCTTCTCTTCCCCCTTAGTTTTACCTGGCCCCAGGGAGGCTGAATGCAAACAGGACCAGACCTGCCATGGGTCAAAGGAACGAGGCAATCAAAAAGGCAAGAGTATTCCTAAGGGGGGATGGACTTGCTAGCTGATGCCTGGGATAATGAAACTGCTTTGGAGAAATGTCCGCTTAAATGAGTATGTTCAGAAAGCCGGTTATTGCAGCAGGACTAGTGGGCCATGGCCATTTGTAAGACAGCACGCTGGTTTGGTCTCGTCAATGGTTAGTTTGTAATGGTTACAAGGGTGGCTGCTTGCCAGTGTGAATAGCTGGGTAAACAAAGGTATGGGAGAGCAACTGTGGATGTGAATAACCCACTCTTTATTCAAAGGATGTGAAAAAATGTGTAGCTCTAATCAAATTTGCTGTGGAAGTGACTGTGGAGGAGATTTGGGTGGGATGAGGAAATGGAAATGTTTGCCTGGAGGAGAAGAGAAGCTGAGCACTGTGGTGGGGACACAGGGGCAGGAGACCCTGTGGGAGGGTATTGCCTGTATCTGTGGGCCCTTCACTGGCAGTAGCTAAGGGCTTCGAAGGCAGATGTCCCCATGTTGCTTCTGGGGCTGAGGCTGTGGGGGCAGAGCAATGGTTTTTGTGGCTTGACCCAGCTGGTGAACAAGTAAAGGGGTGGATTTTTCTTGTTTCCTTCCCCTGGGTGACTGGTCAGCCTCCGTGCCAAGCTGCTGGGGTTGTGTGTAGCTCCCTTCCGTTGCCTTCCTCACTGCTCGCCCACGAGGGTGACGTGGGGTAAAGCATCCTTCCTCTGTCGGGTTGGGATGCTTCTCTACAAGGCAGGGTGAAAATCAAGGGCAAGCTGAAGCTCAGCAGAAAACTGCAGTTCTGTGCTAAATTTGTAGCCACTAAGAGTAAGGGTGCTTTAATTCAGTGAGTCATCACTTGCTCTTATTAAAGAGTCTGTGGGGACAGCTTTTCTGGCACACTTGGCTGGGTTGAGGTACAGAGGAGAGCTGCTGTGGTGTGTAGCCAAAGAGCCAGTCCCAAAGGCGTTGCCCCAGCTGGAGGAGCTTAGAAAGGCATTTTCTCACAGAAGCTGATTGATAGCCCATTACCAAACAAGAGAGACCTGGTCAGGAATGATGGTGTTCAGCTCAGGAGGGTCCTGTCTGAGGGGCTTGTGCAGGGAATAGAGCCATCCTGGCTGGGTACCCTGTGGGGCAGGAGCTGGGGTGCCCAGCTGTGGGGTATGACAACATGGGCAGGATGGATGTGCTGGTGGGGCTGTGAGGGTTGAGCAAGAGGATACCTTATTTCTCCTCTAATTTCACTTGCTAAGACAGGAAAATACGGGATTCCAAATCAGAGCAGGCTTTCTACTCTTTTCCCCCGCCCTTCCCCTGGCAAGGAGAAGCTCATAGTTTACTTTCTAGAGTTGATGCCTAAGAGTGTATAAATAGATGATGTCTGAAGGGAAGAGCTGTAGATAATGGTGATGTTAGCTGTGCTTTTCAAGAAGGTAGCTTCTGTTGAAGTACCTGACAGTATCTTATTGCAGTTAAAGGTTTTGAGGATGGATAGTATTCTCCAGACTGCAGAAGTAGCGTAAGATGTGCCGTGGGTCTTGTTATCAGTCTCTTGCTGGTGGTGGTGCTTGTTTAGTGTGCAGCATTGAAGAAAAACCCCTTTGAAATTGAGGTGCAGTTCCATAAGATCCAGTACAGGTGTAACGCAAAATGCAGACCTTCTCCAAGTAGCTTATGCTGTTGATTTAATAAATGCCAGTAATGATTCTCTTAATATAAACCCCATTGCATAGTTGTGATGTGGTAGGGTCTGAAATCTTGTTATCCATGTTGGGTGGTATTTTTGGTTTTGGGAGGATAACCAAGAAAAATAACTGAGCAAAAGTCCTTGGAAAAATTGGTGCCATCTGACTCTAAGATGTGCTTGAGTTGACCTGCTTCAGGTCTAGAGGTTTGGTAGGAGACATCTTCAAATGGGCATTTAACACTAATAGTTAGAAATAATCTTGATTTTAGGTGCATTCAGAATAGGCAAGTGGTTGCACGAGCACTAAGAAAAGCTGTATTAGATGAGTGAAAAGCAAGGTGCAGTGCTGTGTAAGGCAATCAAAGAGACATTTGATAGTCTATCTTTTTATCCAGTAATATTTTGCATAAAAATTAATTACATGTAAATGCATAAATAGTTAAACTGATGTTCACCTAATCTTCATTGCTAACTGGAACTCCAGATTGCTGTATTATGTTTGATAACAGATTGATTGACCTGATCAAGCAAAGCTTGCTTATCTCTAGAATGGAGACAACTGAATTATCATTCAGAAAAGTGCCAAGATGATTATATCATACCCTATAGTTCATAGATACTTTCTTCAGTAGTGTTGCCTTTAGTCTTCAGTAGGTAGCCCTGGGCTCAGTATTAATGTGCCATGATTATAATACAGCCTTTATGGAGGTAGGAATAGGTTCAGGAAGCACCAAACTCTGTACTGCCAGTCAGACTTGGAGACGTGATCTCATCTGTCAGTGGGTAATGAAAACTTAAACTAAGTTAGCTGTCAAGCTTATTTAAAAAAAAGAGACATGCTGAGTTCATGCAAAAACTAGCACATATAACAGCAGCATCCCTAAGAAGATGAGCAGGAATGATGGAAAACAAAAACTTGTACATAAATTTCTTGGATTCAGTGTTTGCTTGCAACTGAGAGGAAGCATTAGGCCACAGAGCACAAAGTGCCCTATCTTTGTAGGTGGTCCAGATATGCAGTTTTCAGACAGGTACTCAGATACTTTTTGTTATTACTTTTCCTTTAGAAAAGTATTAAGATCTCAGCCACAAGGATAAAGAGCTCTGGAAGTTCCTGAGCAAAGGCAGCTGCAAGAGGATAATAGGACTGAGTCTAATTGGAATATTTTTGGCGCTTATCCTCTAAATAATTAATGATGCTGAAGCTGAGCCATTTTGCTCAGATGTTTTGATTTCAGGAGTATTTTATTAGATTCTGAGATTCAAGATGGACTTCCTCATCATCTACCACTTGTGAGGAGGTAGTGAGAGGTGTGTTGAGGTGAAGGAAGGAAAGAAAGCAGAGAGGAATAGAAAATCTGCTCTGTTCAGTCTGTTGTGTCTCATGTTTGAGTTTCCCTGGTACTAGTTGTGCCTGTAAAACCTACAACTTACCAGGCACAGAAGGATCCCAAAAAGGTAAACTGAATTTAATTCTCGGCTTGAAAAAGCTTTTTGTTGTGGGAAAAACATTCCTAATGAACAGCTGCTCCTTCTTACACAGCTCAGAAACTTTGGGGTCTGCCCTGAAGGATAGCATTGATGTCTCCATATTCAGAGGTTTGACAGGAAAATGTCTTTTACCACATCGGCAGGAGTGATCCCTTGGGTAGCAAGAGCTGATGTTAATATCTAAAGGGAATCCATGTTTTCTGGCTTTATCATATGGAATGCAGCACATGGTAAAATCTTACTAGGTTGGAGGAGGTTTTAGATAAAATATGTTGATGAGTACTTGAGCAGCTGAAACAGGTAGGTAAATACCAGCTCTGTGGGAAATCTAGTGATTAAAATGTATTGAAGATGTCTTCAGACAGCTAGCATGTATGCTTATCAAGTGAGACATCAGAGGTTAATTCTCCAGGGATAAAAACGAGGCTGTGATCTGTAGAGCTTGCTGCTGAAATGTAGTGCTGAGGAATGAGGGACCTGAAAGCTGGATGCCTGCAAGGACAGTGGTCATGTTGCGTGCAAGGACATGGATGGAGTGGCTAGATGCGTCTTTGACGGTTGGCAGGACCCCTTTGGGCACACTACTCATCTTCGTCATCCCTGTTATCAAGGTCCTGCTGAAATCTGTCTTCAAAACCACGGAGGAAAGTGGTACCTCGTGTGAGCAAGTTAGGTCTTCCAGGGAAAGCCTGGAGCTGAGCATCATTGCACAAGCCATGCATTGCATGCTGTTAAGTTTTTGTCCCTTTAACAGACCAAATACATTTGTTCAGTGTTTCTTCAGCACAGTATAAATAAACCTTCTGGTGACAAGGCTTGTGCCTTGGAGTCATCTGAACAGTCCACATGAGCAGGAAGCTGTGGCTGGCAGCGAGTGACCCTGACTACTTGCAGTGACTGGCTTTCAAAAGGTCTTTTTCTAAAGTGTTGCTAGTGCGCAGTGAGTGATTTTTAGTTCGGCATACTTGGTAAGCTTGGAAATGAGACTCAAGGAATAAATTTCCCTTTTGACTACTGTCAGAGAGTTTCAATAGTTAGTTTATCGAATCTGTACCAGCTCTTTGGTGAGCCTGAGAAATGATGGTTTTGGGGCGTTATCTCCTTTCCCAAGCCTCAATTTGCACTGGAGCAGTATTGTCTTGTTTGCTGGGGACAGCAAACACATGAGCAACTGCTTGGAGCAGATGCTACTGCAAAGGTAACTGCTCTGTCATTCCTTTCACCTGGAAGTGTATTTGTAATTTTAGGATTAGATTTGCATGGAAATGTTTCTTTGTTATAAATACACCCCCATGGCAAATTCTTCTTTATGTAATACGAAACAGAGGGCAGGCAGTGTGGCTGAAACATTGCTTGTATCCTGGGTTTCCATGTTCATCAATGGTAGCTTTCTAGTCTTCTAAACCCCTATTTTTAGTAGAAAAACCCAAGACATGGACATACGGATCTGGAAGCTAATGCAGTTCCAGAGCCTGCCATGCTCCTGGCAGACACCTCAGGTCTTCTGTCAGATGATTTTAAACCCATTTTTTTTCCACCAGTGAGTTACTACTCAGTCCTTTGGAGTCCTTGCTGTTCTTCAGTTTAGGGAAGATGCACTGTGACCTCAGGTAGTCATCAGGAAGTCAGTGGATTTATATCAGCTGGAAATCTCATGGCAGTTAAAATTGCGCTGGGTTCTGGGAGGATGGGAAGATGTTGAACTCTGTCTGAGGTGTTTGTACCTCCCATCACGACAACCTGGCTGTGGGCAGAAACCCAAATTCTGTCTGCTTCACCTCTGTGTGTAACGTGGGGATGCCAGCAATGGGAGCCTGGTCAAAGTGCTTTGAGGACCTGAGATGGAAGGATCTACACCTTGTCCGTGTATTTGTCAAAACCTTGTTCATGTTCTTTCACCAATAATATTGCTGTGCTTAACACTAAACAAGCAATGCATGTGTATTGTGGCTAACCATTTATGTGATAAGAAAGTCATTAGTTTACCATCTTGAGCTTGGCAGTGCCAGGCAACAAGAGTTTTGAAAGCAAATGGTGTCCTTCCCCACTTCAGTGAGCACTGTTCTTCCTCCTGTCCTCTCCCACAAACAGGAGGGACTCCTAATCTCTGTTCTTGATAATGCCATTTACCATCTCTCAGTCCAGAACTCTATTATACACTCATAAGAATAGATCTGGTAGTTACTTCAGCAGTCTACCCCCTTACACCCAGTCGGATATTTTTGGCTGAGTTCACCTATTCAGTTTGTAAAAGTCTTTAACATGGGAAATTCCACAGGCTCCCTAGGCAAACCGCCACAGAGTTATCTTTACCATTGGAAAAAAGCCTTCCCTAATGCTTAAGTTAGTACTTCCTTGCTGAAGGTTAAGCCCATAAGTTCCTGTTCTATGCACTGTCAATGGGGAGAACAAATCAGTTCATTTCTATTTGCAGCAACCTTTGATGTGTTTGCTAACCTCAGAGAAAATCTGATCACTAGTCTCTCTCACAGGTCCAGACATTTGATTATTCTGTCCTTGTCAAAGTATTCCCTTCAGTTATCTGAATTTTTTGTTCCAAGTGCAGATGGCACAGATTTGGGTTTTTTTTTTGGTAGCAATACTTTGTTAGATGCGTACAAGTTCAACTAAGGCACATGTTTGGTTGACTAAAGTAGCTCATGGGTCTTGAAAGCTTTCCTTTATGTACTTGGTGCTATCAGTCACATTGCCATTCCATTGATTTCGTATGTCCTTATTTTAAGTGTTGATGCCCAAGAAATCAATTTTTGAAGGTTAAAGCTTCCAAGAGTATCACTGATCACTTGTTTTGTTTCCTTTTGAGATAAATGCTATGTTTTCTTTCCAATGTCAGATGACTGCAGGTGATCAGCAAGGGCGTAACAATACCTGCATAGAAAACATTGGTATGGGGGGGAAGTCTAAATGTCAAAACCAAGAAAATCACACAATCCAGTAAACCCTTGACTCTCCTTTAATGTCCGTGGTAGTTGGAGATTATCTGACTTGTTCCCCATGGGATTTACTTGTATGGCTGCTTTGGTTCCCAGGCCTTTTGCACAGTAATTTTCTGTCTCTATTTGGCAGTTTACAGTGGATTACCTGAAAAGTCTCTGCAAAAATAAGTGTAAAAAACCAAGCTCATTGACATTCAACTGAACGGTTATGCACAGTCTTTTAGGGACTGAAGAGTGAAAAAAGGTTAAACCCACCCTTACTTTTGGCCCCAAAGTCCCTCCCTTTTCTAAAGTAAATAATTACTCTTCATATTCTGTAGCTTGGCTCTAACCGCCTTTCCTGGAGAAGCACTTCTCTTCATCCTCTAAGTTTTCAGCAGAAAAAAACCCAAGATAGTTTAAGATATTTTGATTGGGATCTGTCAGTTGGGATAATTACTGTTATTTCAGTTCTTCAAAATGGACAAGATCTGGTAACGTTTGTTGTTAGATGTTTATGAAATGGGTAGATAAGATTTTTTGAACAGTAAATGTGGCCATAATTACAAGGGTTTTTTTCCCCTGTATTTTTTTGCCTTTCTGAAAGTGAATGTTTTAACAATAAGCATACGTTTTTAAATAATACCACAAAGGATACTGATGTGTATGTGGAGTTGCCCTTAAGTCATTTGCCAGACTATGCTGGTTGTAAATGACTCCCTGTCACTTTAAAAAGCTGCTTTTCTACATCCCACAATAAAATAATTCACAAGGTCACAGAACATTTGCAAATACTCACAGGGCACCATTCATACAGATTGGCAGGTGAAGAACGAGTCATAAATAATTACAGAGTCTTTTCTTTGCCTTTGGTGAGCTTGGGATCAGGACATGGTAGCTAGTTGGCAAATGAAAACTGAGCTAAAAATATTTGTGTAAACGATCTGCTTCATGGCCATGAATGCTGAACACACTGTGAATCCTTATAGCCTCTTTGAAGACCATTTGAAGCATATACGGAAGAATTATTTAGGTAAATAATGTACAAGCTAGCAATTTGCCAAGATTTAAGTTTTGCTGCTCTAAAAGGCAAGTGCTTAAGTATCTTTGTAACGTGCAGATAAAAAATTTTGTCTCAGTTATTGTACGAAGTTTGGAAGAGTGAGGTTTGGTGAACCTCTAGGAAGTCTTGTAAATCTTCTGTAATAGGGGCGTCCCATGACGCTAATGAAAAGACAGCAGCATATCCAGGTGCATTTGTAGAGTGCTTTTACAAGGTCTGAGGTTTCACCTAGCAGAAATGAGGGGGATTTACACGGGCAAAGGAGAACCAGTGGTTTTCCTTTTGTCTCTCTGTCAAGACACAGTTAGGTCAGGGGCAACAGTTGAGTAAGCTTAGGGATGTCCAAAACGCAGTTGCATTCTCCTAATTTACTTGCCTAATTTAGCTACAGCTAGTGGGTATTTTGGGCACTGGTGAGGTGAAGGCTCTGAAACCCATGCAGGTTCCCACCCTCAGTAGCACAGCTGAATTTTAAGCATGAGGGAAGTGCCTTGCTGAATACCAGGGACTGGCAGTCCTGGCATATGGGAGGTGACTTGGAAAGAGCTCTTGTTGCAATGCTGAAAACGAGTGGCTGCTGTTTAGCAGTCAGCATTTATCTGCAAACCTTGAAAAACTCTCATATTTATTCTGATTTTTCTTATTTTGAATCCTGCTAAGCTGATAGTTTTCAAGAGCGGTCAATAATAGATGCACTGCTCAGAGGGCTGCTTTCTTTAATGCTTTTTAGGAATGATGAGAGTAAACAGATGGATATGAAGAAAGTTGCCTATACGCTTCAAAGTTCTGCTTAGTCTGTAAGAAGCAAATCTGCAGATTGGAGCTGGAATTAATCAGTGACTTTTTTAATTCTTTTTTTGTGCACAGTTCCCATGAGCAGACTGTTCTTGGCATGCAACAATGGCTCTGGTATTCCTTGGGGATAATTTTGTTGTTGTTTGGAATTAAATCTGCTGTACCGGTAATTCGCTTCTAAACATGAAATTTCAAAGAATATCGTAAATTTCTTAGCCTGTTGCTATTGCGAGCTTGAAGAACGATTGAATGTGAAGTTTTATTAACTGTAGCCCTGGCAATTTCAAAGATACTGGTTGTGGTGGAAGCTTTTCTGACAGTTCTTATTCATAATGGCCTGAATATGTCCAAGACAGCGTGATCTATAGCTTTTAATCAGCTAATGGATTGAGCCTCGCAGTGAAACTTGGCTGTATTCAGGCAGGTTAGAACAGAAAGGATTTTGCAATTTTACCATTTTCAGACTGGGGCAAGTTTCTGAGGGAAGCAGCAACGTTGTTCTTGGCTGCTGGTGAATGACAAAGCAATGTTATAACTCAGAGTAAAAGGTTGCATTTAGCTCAGCTTCCCTGAAGCCTTTGTAATGGCCTTTGCCCTTGTCCTGTTTTAGGATTTGGGAACTTTATATTGCTGTGTTTTGGTCTGGCTATGGGTAAGAGCAAGTAAAGCAGAGCAGAGGGAGATAACCACAATTCAAGGGTGTATTTCCACTGTAAAACTTTATAATCTGACCTTTTCTACCTGGATTGCAAGTTCAAATAGGCAAAAAAAAAAAGGCTGTATGGAGAAATAGGCAAAAAAAGGCTGTAGAGAGAAATAGGCAGTGGTTGGGATTGCCATATTTTGTCCTGTTGCTGCAGTGCTGGGCAGGATGTGCTGTCAGGGCAGTCCATTGGTGGGGAGAAGCCAGGTGGCATGGCCAAGTGGGCAACCTTCAAGTTCAAACCCAGACATGTGAGGTACGTGTGCCCCCTGAGACCATTTAGGGAAATATACATATACCTAGGAGATCTGAAGTAGTTACTGGAGTCTGACAAGTTCCCTTGTCAGAATTCCTTCATGTGTTATCTGGGCAACCTGATCTAGTTACAAACGTCCCTGCTTATTGCAGGGGGGTTGGACCAGATGGCTTTTGAAGGTCCCTTCCAACCCAAGCTATTCTATGATTCTGTGTCTGAGAGCTTTTCACAGATAGCACATCTCTGTATTTAGTTCTTCTGTCAACCCACTTCCTTTTGTCTTTTAGTCCAAAATTCCAAGACTAGCAGGGAGGGGGATCCAAGAATAAATATCAGGTTGATTTATGTCTTGTGGAATAGGAGTTGCTAAGGGACAGAGAGGAGGAGGAGTCATTCTTATTTGAGCAGAGTAAAGAGATGAAAATTGCCCTGTGAGTGTGAATTCACCAACTCTAATGTGTGTATGGTGAAGTTCCCAAGCTCTGTGCCTGTAGTCACAAAGTCTGATGAGACTTCCTTCATTTTTTGTTGGGTTTTTTATATTTACTCTTTCAAAAAATAAGAAGATACTTCCTTCAGGATAGGCCAGCACTGCTGCAGGTATCACCACCTGGGTGTAGGTGATGCTGTTTGCATCCACTTTTGCTCTGGTGTAGGTTGAAGCTGGCTTGCCTGCCCTTCTGAATTCTGTGCCTGTAGGGTAAAGCAGACTCTCTTCACTTTAAACAGTCTCAGATTTCTTACGTGTTAAGTGTGATATTCGCACCTGGCATTGCACAATGAAGGCACTATATTTTTTGGTTAGAAAGAACAGGAGAGAAAGAACCATTCCTTGGTGATGCTCTTCCCTTCTTCCCCCAAAAAAGAGGGGTTTGGGTTGGGTTTTTGGTTTTGTATTGTTAAGAAGATGTTTGTCAGTCCCTGCAGAGTGGGGTGCTGAGATGACTGTTGCAAGCACAGGCCTGCAGAGCTGCCGGGTGCCCAGACACCCCATTTATGTTATAGGGAGCGATGTGGTGTTGCTGGTGGGGCTGGGAGCATCCCAGCCAACTCCCCTTTCTGCCAGGAGCGAGGCAGCTCTGTGCAGCAGCTCCCCATCCATCCTGATGTGCAAAGCAGGACCAAAGCCACCGGGGGGGCTTTGGCATGGGTGAAGGAAGAAGAACAGATTCCTGGGGTCTCCCCTCTTCTTGGGGAGGCTGTGGCAGCACAGGATGGCCGCTGGGGGAAACACAGTGGTGGGTGCCTTGAGGGCAGTGCTGAGCCCAAGCCAGCTATCAGCCCTGCCCCACACACCCCTCCATTTCAGTAGGGTGATGCAGGAGAAGGGGTCAGTGGCTGGGATTCACAGTGGTTCAGAGCTCCCCTGTCCCTATCCTGCTGCTCCACTGGGGTAGGTACTGCAAGCGGGTGTTTAAAGGGATTACTTTACATGCTGTTACTACACAAGCTGGAACATGATTCGGCCCTTAATTAAGATGCCATAGTTAGGAGGTGTCTGCAGACAAGCAGCACCATTTTCCCACATGTAGAAGGCTCATACTTCAGCTTTGCAGGGAGACCGCCCAGAACAACAGATTTTAAACTGTCGTGGAGGACATGATCTGCAATCAAAGGTAATCTGTGCTTGAAGACAGCAGCAGAGCTGTACTGATCCCCATGTCTTACACTTGAAAGGTTTTTTTTGCAATGATGGGTGGAGGAGGAAAAAGAAGAGAAATAGTCTTGTTCTGCACAGGGCAGGAGTGATTCACAGCCCACCTTTGTTATTGCTGCGACTTAGTGTTTGCCTTGCCCAGGAAGTATGTCATGTTGGGTTTGCCACATGCAGACTTGAAGTCACTGTATTAAAGAGCTTCAGATCAAGTGGGATGAAAGGAAACTGGTGGGCGTTAGGAAGAAGGTGGTATTTCTTGTGGTTGCAAGTGGGAGACCCGTGACCAGTGGGCGCACCAGTGTCACACTCAAAATCTGAAGCAGATCCGATGTGAGCCCTCTCTGCCTTCTGCAAAACTTGTCTGTAGAAGAGAAGTGTTTGCCAAAGTGGCTCTCTGAGTTTGAATGAGAGTGAGCAAGAGTTCATTTTATGGAGCCATTTAAAAATTGTCTGATGTCACATTCTCTTGGGTGGAATGGGTGTGTCACTCATTTTGATGAGCTTCCGTGAGAATAAGCCTTTGGTCCATTGCTCTTGGTGTGGAGATCATTACTGATCTCAGACGTGGTATGGACCAAGACTGGGTGACCTGTTCATGTCCCTTCAAATGGGAGAACTAGTATTCCTGGGCTAGCTAGCCACCGTGTTGGTGGTAAGCCATATGATGGAAAGGTTTTGACTTTGTCGTCTTAGTGCTTGTATCAGAAAGCTACATCAGAAGCTCTGCAGAGTTTGGTGGTGGTGGAGGTAGGGTGGCTGTGAGCCTGGGGAACCTCTTAATCATGGGAAGGTAGTCGGGAACCAGGTCACACCTTGGGTCCAAGGAAGTTTTGGTGCCCCCATATCAATGGTATGCACATGGTGGGATCCTGAGCTCAACCTACACGTTGGCCTGTGAGTTGGAGTGCTGCAGGTTTGGGTAGGAACGAGTCTGCTAAAATCCCACATTGTGCAGTGTTGTAGCCACTGCACTCACACTGTGTGATCATGAATGTCTGGATGGGCACACAGCTGCTCCCAGCATCTGGGCTCCAGCTCTTTGTTGTCAGTAGGTCTCCCTCCCATGCCGGATCCTCCCCAGCTCTGTGTGCTTCCCAGAGAGGAAGTAAATCTAGTGAACCAGGGAGCAACCTTGTAGTAGAGCCAAGTGGGATGGAGGGCTGCCAGAAAGCTTCGTGGGTGCAGGCTGAGCCTAGCAGATGTGCTCCTGGCCCTTTGACAGTGGGGAAAAAGCTTACTCATGTGTCAGGCAGGCAGGTATCATCTGCAGCCACTGAGGCTGGTGTGCATAGGATTGTCTGTGCAGCCTGTCTTGCCTTCTGTCTCTGTGCTACAGGCAGATAGACAATAAACCCTCATCACTCAAGTGTCGTGGCTCTCCTCTCTTCACACATGCCACCTATGAGAGATCACACTAGGGGTCAAATATTTACATTTGGTGGGAGGGGCTGGTTTGGTATATGAATCCTAAAATGTGTATCAAAGGGATTGTTCTTTTATGTGGTGTTTCCACAGTGAAGATTTCACCAGACCTTCATTGCTGGTTGCTGTTGGCTCCAATTGTCCACCAGCAGTTGATGAGAAATCCATTTGCCATGGGAATTATCAGGGGTGGGATTTGTGCCAGGGCCATAGGCGAGCTAGACTCCTCCTCACTGCTCCCAAAACTCCCTTAACACCAGGTGCTTCCCTTCATCAAGATAAATGAGATAGACAGTTTTCCTAGCTCTACTTTTTTGCATATAGGGACCTAATTATTATCCTTTAGCAGCTGTGGGTATGTGTTTGAGTGCATGTGGTTTGCAGACCATCTGCCAGTAGGCAGAACAGTTTTTAGGCAGACTTTTCAGATCTGAGGTTCAGGTCCTAAACTGATGTAGGTGTGTAACCCACTAGCATTTATAATGGGAAGCTGGTGCCTGAAATACCTAGGTGGAAACTGAGCTGGAGGTCGGGGGCCTGGGGAAGCCTCCAGGGCGTCACAGGGAAGCACCATGGATGAGCAGAGTCAAATGGCAAGTCCCTTTTGGGTAAGGGATAAGATTGGGCTTGAGTAGATGGCCGTGGGCTCATCCAAACTACCCGCACAATCACCAGTGCAAACACCTAGATTTGTCCCATTTGAATTTACACACTTGACCACAGCTTTGGAAGGAGGAAGTGCACTTTCTACCACTGGTCTGTGAGAAGTGAGAGTCGAGCCTGCCTCTGGAGTGGACGTCTCTTTCCCTGGGCTTCAAGGGAAGCACATGGAAAACCAGTGCACTCTTCCAGCCATTGTCCTGCTCAGGCCATAGGGAGAGTCTCTCTCCCAGAAGAAGGTGCTCTCTGAGGGAGCTGGGGCTGTGGTGGAGCTGATGCTTTGGGGTTTCACCCACAGGTGGGAGAGGGGCTGTGGTGGATGTGGGTTTTGTTAGCCTGCCCTCCATGGGGGCTCGGGAGGAAGAAGGAGCAATTATTGGAAGTACAGTTAATCTTTCTTTAATTAGAAGACATGCTAAATTAAAAGACCCAGGAGTGATCCCACAGATGTCAGCTCTCTGAGAGATAATAATTGGTGTGAGAATCTAATGTTTTCTAAGCTTCATCTCTGTGTTTGATGGCATTGTTTTGTATTTATATACTTTGTTTAAACTGAGAGAAACTTGACCCAAATAGACAGCTCAAGCTTTGTGTTCTGTCTTCTTCAGGACTGGCATTGGACAGTTTTACTTAAGCAGTAATGCCCATGATGATTATAACAATAATAAACATCATGATTCTCTATTGTCTATAATCTTGGAGAAAATAGCAGCCAGCTTTAGAAACCTTTGGAGAGCAAATCTTTTTATGATGGCAACTGTGGACTTCAACTTTTGACAGCAGCGCTTGTGGGTAAACTTCCAGGAGGATAAACCTGAGCCTCAGGAGGCAGGACATTGCACAGAGCATGCAGCCCCTCACTTAGGGTATCACACAGCAGAGATATCCCAGCTCTGCTCAGCGGCAGGTAGGAGAATCTGCCATCTCCTTTCTAAAGTACAGCAAGAAGTTTTTCTCCCATTATTCTGGGGTGTTCTAGGAAATTTTCCTTTTGCTTTGGGAGTGGGGGCTGGCTGTTAAATCCAGGCTGTGTCAAATCCTGTGTCAGTCCTGCAGTCACCATCCAGTTGCCCCTCCACATCCTTTGCTGTGAGACCCTGGCATGGATCTGAGCTCATCCCATGTCAGTGCACAGCAAAAGGCAAGCACTGGGTCCTGGCCTGGGGACTTGCCTTTTATATGTAAAATTTAAGCCACTAATTTTTTGAGTGTAGCAAAGGATCTGTACTTAGAGTTAATAGGAAACAGCAGCTCTTGCTTTATGGGACGTCAGTGTTAGTGAGGCTGCGCCTTAAGCAGAAAGAAATCCTCTTTCATGCACAAAAGGAGGGTCCCTCTGAGTATTCTTAGAGAAAACAGGAGAAGCACTTCTACTTCTGTCGAGGGAAGAGCATGAGGGTGGAAAGATGATGATGTTCATGCCTGAGGATAGCTCAGGGTGCTGGATAAGTTACAGCTGGTGATGCTTTCAGCCTGAGTATTCTGCAGAAATAAAGGTTGTGGCACATGAGAAGGAAGCTTATGGATTTTCACAGGCCTTTGGATTTTGACTTGAAAGCACTTTCTATTACAGTCTGAACCCGAGCAACAGCATTAGAACAAATGAAAGTAATCATGGCCATTTTATTGATACAGACCTAGTTACAAGGAAATAGACTGTTCTTTTGAAACTATTTTTCCAATACAGTAACACGCTCAACCCAGTGCTTTTCCAACTTAAACCTATTTTATACTAATGTTTACATCAACTGTGATGGAATTATTCCCAGTTTACATTGGTAAGTGAGAGGAAAATCAATTGCAGGATATCTACCTTGAAATACACTAATTACTTGCTATGTGCCAAGCTGGGTACAGCTAAAAGCTGCTCTCTGTGTCCCACAGAGCTTTCTTCCTTCCCTCTACTCCTGCATGGTGGCTGGGGATGCCTGGGATTTAACTGCTCAAACAGGCAGCAAAGTATTCCTGCCCCTTCAGATAAGATCTCTTTGAGATCCTGACTCCGGAGCCCTTTTGGCAGTCAGCCCTGTAGCAGAGAAAGGGCAGGAACTACTTTCCCAGACATTGGCACGGCCAGGCCCCACATCTCAGGGAAAAGAAAAGTCTAGGAGATGCTGTTGGTGTCTTCCATTTGTTGCGCAGACCTAGTGAGAGATGCTAGAAGGTGCAGCCCCTGAGAGGAGAGCCCTGCCAAAGCCTAGAGCCAGGACCGGAGGTTGGTGTGTGATCCCACAACCACTGCAAAGTGACACTGGAAAACTGGGAGGCTCCCAGCACCTCATCCCAACCTCAGAAGCACCACCCCATTGTACAGCTCTGGCCAGCGTATGCACGTTCCTCACCATCCCACTACCCCCATCTGTATTGTTTTATTTTTCCCAGAGGTAGGGAAAATGTCTGACATTTTCGGTGTTTTTTCTTAGGGTTGCTCTGAATCTCACTCCAGTGTGAAGTGAAACCTGAGGTTGTACCCAGTGTTACATAGATAGTTAACTCTTCTCTCACATGCCTGTTTTTGTGTGTGGTGTATCTTCAGGTTGCAGAAAGTTTTTTTTTCTCTCTGCACTCAGGGGCTTGTGGTCTGGCTCAGACACAGGATTAGGTACAAGTAAAAAGAGATCAAGATATCGATTCAGCAAAGCACTGGCATTTAATCCTGTGCCGCCCCTTAATAACAATAACACTGATAGTGTGACTATAATCAGTATTTACCATCTGCAGTTTAAGTGTGTGCTTTTATGCTTGGCTGAATTGGAGCCCAGTTTTCTGTGCATGTAGCAGAAGCGGGGAGAAGAGTGCTGGTGGAGCAGCAAATGGTACAGATGCTCTCTTATCAGGACCTTTACATCCATGTGCTTGCACTGATGTGGGTACACCTGCCTTACACCCAGGCAGCCGGGTGGCTCTGACAGCAGCACATCATCCTGCTGAGGGTGACAGGGTGGTTTCAGGATGGTCATCATTCAGGATGGTTTCAGGATGGGACTCATGCACCTTGCTGAGGGGGCTGCCCATTCCACCTTCTGTGCTTGCAGAAGTGGTTTGCTTCGGCTTTTGCACTGCCACATGCTGTGGGGGTAGATCTGAGGCACAGAGCACTCCAGAAAATGAATGGCAGCATTTTTTTTAAGAAAGCCTTCAAGAAAAACTGCTATCAGCCTTTAGAACAAGAGCTGCATTCATGTTGTGTTTATAGCAAAGGCTGCTCCACTATCTGGAAGGTATGTCTTCCCTTTTCATTTCAAATGCAAGGAAGTCCTTTTTTGTGTGGCAGTTGAGAAAGAAAACCACAGAAGCTTCCTCTTCTTTCAATGCACTCTACTCAAAACACACTTTGAGGAAATACTTGTTCCTGCCTGAGAAAGGAGACTGCTGGGTGCTCTGCAGTTCATAGCAGCAGCACGAAACAGATGAGGCTAGATCATTTTGCAAGCTGTCCTAATGCAACCAACAGTAGTCCTAAAATGAAGGAAATTAGGAGGCTAAATAATGTTGAGTAGCTGATAACAGTAATTTAAAGAAGACATGCCAATAAGCAAGTTATTCTCTAAAGCATCTCATTAAGATACTGTTAATCCCACTACTTTCAGGAATGTCAGCCTGCAACTTCTCTTTGTGTCATTCATTCAACCTTGTCATATCTATTTAAAACATTGGTTAGCTACTTAAAAACATTCACGTTCATAGCTTTTCCTCTCTTGCCCTTCCTTGGGAGAAGACTGTGGGTTTTCTGCTGAGCAAAACAAACTTTTAGGTTTTTACGTGTTTAGGGAGGCAGCTGCTGGCCTGGCTTTCACCAGCAGCAATGAACAAAAGAATTAACGGGTAAATTAGTCTATTTTATCTAGTAGGCAAAGGCTGTTTTTCTGACTTTCGACTAGAGCATTGACTTGCTGTCAATTTTGTTTTAAAGTCTTTCAGCGTTTCGCAGTCAGTGAAAAGTCCAGTGTTAAATGACATAAACCCAACATCTCCTTTTCCAGTCAGCCATGCGATTTGATCAGTTGTTTGTATGAGTTTTGTGCAAATGTCAACATTACAAATTGATGGTGCTTGGCTTGTCTGTGACTGATGATGATTGATGTGTTTTGGAGCACCGTATTTGTTCATAATTCATGAACTTGCCTTTCTGCCTGGGTTCATATGTGGCCAGAGCTTACAGCTGTGTAAATCAAGGCAGCACTTGAGCAGTCGCGGTCCCTGCTGACTGAGAGCCTTTCTGTTAAAGGCGAGTTAAGATTGTCTATCTCATTTTCAGATGTGACGTTTGCATCACCGCGGGGCAGGGAAAGGTGCTCGTGGTGGAGACATGGTTTGTGATTGCTAACATCCTTGCATTTGAATGTGTACGCAGCCCAGCTGGTAGAGCAGTTGAAGGCAGTGTCGGACACAGATGAGAACAGAGAGCGTGCTGCTGGTCTCTGCTTTCTGACGGACAGATCTGCAGCATGTTTTATACATACGCTGTACACAAGAGCACTTGGCAGTGAAAGAAATAAATGTTCCAGCATGGCAGAGCCCATTTTTGCTCTCATTTTCATTGCAAGATCTATGCTCATGGTAAGCTCTGGTTTTAGCAGGGCTTTTTTGCTTTTGACCTAGCTAGTGACCTTCAGAGTGCCCTAATCCGCACAGTACGGTCTCTGGACAATATTCTAGCCAAATTACTCATCATGGCCGTACAGTCCCCGAAAGGCTTTAAATGATGCATTAAGCAATGTAGTAGCATCTGCCACATGTGGTTGCTCCTCTTGGGGATGTTTGCACCCAGGCAGCTCTTCATTTTGTTTTGTGCTTTGGGAGGACAGGGATATGTGTGTGCATGTGAGCAAGAGAAAAGTGCACGTTGATTGTGTTTGCATGGATGGATTTAAAGAGGTGTACGTGGTGTAAGACCTGCAGTGCTGACCTGGCAAAGCCTTTAAGCTTCATAAGTTGTGAATAGTGTTGGAGAGCTGAAGGAGGCACCTTAAGTGTCTTTCCGGACAACTGCTGCATTACTTGGCACCTTTTGGGTTTTGGGTGTGGAGATCTGTGGGTGTTGGAAGCAGTGGAGGTGAAGGAGTGTTTCTCGTGTAGCCTCTAGCAAGCAGTAATCATGGCAAAAGGTTGGTTGGATATTTGTAGCAAGGGCTCCATCCTGCAGATGTTTTATACTGCAGGTAACCCTGCTGGAGCCTGCTGGGCTGCTTGTTGGATGGGCCCAGGGCAGGAGAAGCCTGAAGTGGAGGAGAAGTGAAGCGCACATGCTCCCCATGCCTTATAGATGCCCATGCATTCAGCTGTGCAGCCTGGCTCCATATCTTGTGCATGGCAGAGTTGGGAAGGGGAGAGTAAAGCCGCTGAAACCGTCTTAGCCAGGGTGAGCTTTTGCTGTCATGGCTCGCAAGGGTGTTGCTGTGATGATGAAGGTGCTTTACCCTCCAGGTTAATGTCAAGGTGGTGGGGTGACCTCCATGTCACATTGTGAAGGCTGAACTCGCATTGCTGCAGACTATGTGAAAGGGCTGTTGCAGTGCTTGGGGGGATGTGAGCACTTGTGCTGTGTAATGTAGCAGCTACATGTGTATGCAGACAACTTGGTGTAAATGCGGAATCTTGTGTGCAGCCACCTCTTTAAGCACCATTGCTATTAATTATTAAGGAGGGTAATAGCACTGAGGGTGCTTGACCTGAAAGAAAAGGAAGATGCGGTATTCTTTACGTTGGTAAATTCATGCAAAGATTACTGCAGAATTTAAATATGTCCGTAGTGACAGGGTTATATTTGTGAAGAGGAAGATTTGCCTTAGCAAAGTCACACCTGGAGCACAGGTGGGTTTTACTTGAACCATCATGCTGTGATAAACTGCTGTGGTTTTGAATTGTACCTGGGGAGCCACACTGAAAATAGCCCATCTTCCAACTGAACCTAGGTGCTACCATGACTGTTGCTGATTTTATCATATTATCCAGAAAGTCCTGCCATTGCTGGTTGCATTATGGTAGGCACATTTTTTGCATTGAGATAGACTAGCTCCTTTCACTGCAAGCCCCATATCCTGTGGGTAGATGTGGGGTGGGAGAGCATTTGAGATTGGAAGCTCACACAGATGCTTTGTCCAAGGCCCCTAGAGGAGTTTCCAGAAGAGGACCCCAGTCTTTCCCGTTTCAATCTAGTGCCTGAATACATAGATGAAATTTGTTAATGACAAAGCAAAAATATAATGACTCAGGGAAAAGCGTGACATCTCTAACATTGGCAGATGCAATGTGGTGGTTGTCAGGATCCAGGGGTTGATATTTCCTTGAGTAAAAAGAGCCTGAGTCGGTCCCTTGCTGAGATTAACACCTCCAAATCAACCTGGTGTACATCAGGAGAGAATACACAGATTGTCAGTTATCCTTGCAGAGATTACACCTCTGAATGAATCTGGCGTACAGCAGGAAAAAATACATCGATTGCCAATTATTCTAGAGTGGCAACAATATTTCAAATCCTGTTTGGATGTGGAACAGTATCCAAATAATTAGTGGAATGTTTCTGGGTCTCTGCAACCCTCCTGGAGCATGAGGAATAGCAAAACAACCCTCTGTCAATGTTCAAGATGGTACAAACCTATGTATCGGTGTGTTCAGCTGGATAGAAACCTCAGTTTAGCCCTTTGTCTCTCCAGTAGCTGCAGTTCCAGCAGCAGGGAATATGAGATACCTGTGGGAGATGCTGTCATACAGAAATGTCTAGGAGGGAGGCAAATAAGAGCTGTATTTCTTTTTTAGCTAAGGGAAAGGGAAGTACTTTTTACAAGGTTATGCCACTTTCCTCAATATTTGAGTTTTCTTCCAAAAGAGTAATGAGTTTTGAAACTCAAGGTAGCTCCATCAAGAGCTGGGAAATGAGGAGACCAAAGGAAAATTTTAACTTTCTATCTGTAAGTGTAGTTCTTTGCACAGGGACCATCAGGATGACCTGCTTCCTTCCTCTGTCTTGGTGGGACAACTTTCTTGAGTGCAGGTGGCATTACCGCTGAACTTCCTTCTCAGTATATGTTCCTTTGTATTATCATGATCTTGAAAAAAAGAAGAAACTAATGAAGATGGGGCAAAAACTGCTGGCTAACCCAGCCACAGTTAATGCACCACTGGAATTTGTGTGAACAAGCTGAGTGATTCTGAGGTTACGTTGTAGTCCATTGTGGAGATATTTAAAACCTCGTCAGTGGCAATTCTGGGAGAAATAAATGGTTTAGAAAACAGAATATAGATCCATTTGGCATGGAGTAGGTGCGAGCCATATGGAGTCCAGATGTTCCTGGTGCCTTCCGAAAAGGTAACAATCCAGAGTCACTAAAGGAGGAATTTCAGACTAAACAAATGGGAAAAATATGTGGCTGAACACAACAGAGCTTTTCAGCACAGCAGTCTCTCCTGCCTCTCACCTCCTTGCCATGGCCCTGTTTCATTGCCTTCTGTGGGAATTTTTTAATGTCGAGTAGCAAAAAACACACCTTGATAGGCAGAATAGTGTCTCAGCATCTGTATGTTCAGTTGACAAACAAGACAATGTGCTCCATTTTGGGGGATAACAAAAAATGTTTCATAGGCGGAAATAAAGAGAATAAATAGAAGACATAAAACATTTTAAAAAAATCTGTAATTTCCCCCCTTGTTTCTTTCAGCGTAGGCCTCTATATTTCCTCTTAAAATCCTCTGTGCTAAATTGTAACTTTTTTATCAATAATACATAATTTGCATTTGCAGCAGGTTACCTCATTTGCATTTTACTTGTCAAGCAACTTGAATACAAAGAAGTAGAGGCCCCAGCTCTGCAAACATCTATATGTATGAGTAACAGTTCAATTAAGTAAAGATATACATATGCATATGTTTTCAGGGCAGAAGCCTGTGTGTTCCTCCTGAGGTAATTTTGGAAGTTTAAGGTTTATTCAGGTTGAGAATTGAGTTCATGTCTCTCGATAGATAGAACCCTCTAAAAGCCATTCTTCATGAAAATACAATGCCTTCCATGTGTTTTAATGAAAAACAGGTAATTTGTTTTTCTGTACATGAGGAAGAAACAAAGGATGAGGGAAATATCTGTGACAGGTTAGTGCTTAAACATTCAGGACTATGTTCCTCAAAACAGTACGCCAATATTGCCTAGTCATGCACCAGCTGCATTTTTGTGCTAAAATTATTAGATCCTTAAACTTTGTGTTATGGAATCATAGAATAGTTAGGGTTGGAAAGGACCTTAAGAACATCCAGTTCCAATCCCCCTGCCATGGGCAGGGACATCTCACACTAAACCATGCTGCCCAAGGCTCTGTCCAGCCTGGCCTTGAACACTGCCATGGATGGAGCATTGGCGACTTCCCTGAGCAACTCATTCCAGTGCCTCACCACCCTCACAGGAAAGAATTTCTTCCTTATATCCAATCTAAAATTCCCCTGTTTAAGTTTGAACCCATTACCCCTTGTCCTCTCACTACAGTCCCTCATGAAGAGTCCCTCCCCAGCATCCCTATAGGCCCCCTTCAGATACTGGAAGGCTGCTCTGAGGTCTCTATGCAGCCTTCTCTTCTCCAGGCTGAACAGCCACAACTTTCTCATCCTATCTTCATACGGGAGGTGCTCCAGTCCCCTGATCATCCTCGTGGCCCTCCTCTGGACTTGTTCCAACAGTTCCATGTCTTTTTTATGTTGAGGACACCAGAACTGCACACAATATTCCAAGTGAGGTCTCAGGAGAGGAGAGTAGAGGGGCAGGATGACCTCCCTCGACCTGCTGATCACACTCCTTTTGATGCAGCCCAGGATACGGTTGGCCTTCTGGGCTGCAAGCGCACACTGCTGGCTCATGTTCATTTTTTCATCAACCAACACCCCCAAGTCCTTCTCCACAGGGCTGCTCTGAATCTCTGTGTCTCCCAGACGCTGTTACCTCTGTCTGGGATATCTGTGCCAGCAGAAGACCCATGCAAGCGTGGACATAAAGGCAAATTGTGTCTGTTGTCAGGATAATTATTTTGCTTAAGGTGGGCAAGGGGAAGAAAGAGAAGTTTAATTGTAAAATTCTTCTTTAGTCGATTGAGATTGTCTGTGTGTTAGGAAAAGCCCACTTTTGTAATCTGCTTTTCTAGCTACATAGTAGGCCGATGTTCCTATCGCACAGCTGCTCTAGGAGGATGTCTGGTGTCGGATTGTGCCTTGTAGCACACCTCTCCTTTCCCTGACCTTCATCTGAGGGATGGATAAACCTCATCTGCAGAAAAAAGGGTGAGGTCGCCTTGTAAAAGAAGTAGCCCCAAGTTTGAAGCCAGCAGCCTTCGTCTCCCCTGAGTTTGAACAATGGAGTGAGCATAACTGCAGTATTTTTTTCTCAGGTTCACCTTCTCCAAATTAAACAAGAAAATTGGTTTTCTTGAGGCATATTCCCAGCGTTTACCCTCATTAAGACTTCCTGCTAATGTGATTGCTCAGCAGTATTTTGCCTTTGCAGATTACAAAGCTAATGGGTGAAGGCTGCAGCTAATGAATGACCTCCTCAGTCCTTCTGTAAGCTGAGAAAAACACCACTCAACTTGGAGGATTTGGCCGCACTTGCAGCATTTTGCACTTCTGGATAGCTCTTGCTTTGGATGTTGAGGAAGCACAGGTAACGCAGGCCAACCGCATCCCTGGTATAATGCCACATACGGTCAGGAGGAAATGGCCTTGGACCAACAAACCCAGGCAGTCATAGCCAGCGTGGTGGCTACCTACTGAGAGGGTCAAGCCACCAGCAGAGGTGCTTTCCCTGCACCAGCTGCCCTGGTGCACCTTGCCAAAAACAACAGATGCCTGCAGAGCTATCAATCGCCTGGCTCCTCTTGCCTGCTCCTGTCCCACTCTGGTTGCAGAGCCTGGCCACGTGCATGGCTGGGCGACTCCATCTCCAGCCACAGAGCTGCTGTAAGCAGATGGAGAGAGGCTGGTGTGGTTGGGTTGTTGGAGGCACAGCTGGAAACAGGAGAGGATGTGCGTCTTGCTGGTCTCAGACAGGGAAGGATAAAAAACATCTGGAGTATTCAGTCTTGCACACTGTCGAAGGTGCAAAAAGACCAGAGATGGGGGCAGTTCTCTCCAGCTCATGTTCCTTTTTGTTCTCTCTGAATGAGATAGAAAACAGCAGAAGAAAGCAAGGTAGCGTAAAACATGCAGGTCAAAGTGTGTCATCTAGAAAACAAAATAAAGAGTTTTCAAAGAGATGCTTTCTGAGGTTTAAAATTGCTTTTTCATGTGTGCGTGCTGCTTTATTAAGATGCTTTGAATTTCAAGCTGAAATTTAAGTTATGTTCCTCGTCTGCTTAAGCAAGGTGTTGTTTTGTTCCTACTTTCAAAGCTGTTGGTGTCAGGTTTGGCTTTTTTGATGTCCCCATCCACATGTGCCAGCGTTGCAGCAGCAGCTGGCTTTTTTCTTTTACCCCAGGCCTTGAAATCAGCAGTTTTTCTGACAATCAGGCTGTTTGTTTACTACATTCATGTTCCAAAAGCATCTGTGAGGGGGCTATTTGTGGTGTAAGCAGTCTTGAACCTGCCTCATTTTGGTCTGGAAGCATTTGCCATCTTAAGGTTATAAAGCCTTAAATTTTCACTTGGTCAGTTTCTGGTACTGGCTGAAGGTGCCTGAGCTTTCCACTACACATGGAAATACGTGGAAGATGATCAGAAAGGCAGTTCAATATATCTGTCACCTTTGGGACTGTGAGTGGGACCCTGTTTTCTGTGTTAGTGGCATTCGGGGAAGGAAATTCCGTTATGACACTTTGTTTCTTGTCTTGCACCTTCTCACATTTTTGTGAGTTGTTCATCTGTTGTTTCACTGAGGTGAAGTTTATGCTACTGGTCATGTGGGAAGGTCAGAGAGAACCATTAAAAGACTGAAGAGTTGCCATTGAGGACACATATCAGTCTAGATTCAGTCACCCCTGCTTCTGACCTCAAATAAACATGAGATTTTGGGTGTATGGACCCATGTGCAGTTCTTAATGTGTTAAAAAATTACTGCAGCAGTGCCGTAATGTTCATCATCCTGTGCTGTTGGTGAACCTCACCCTTGAAATGTGTGCTCTTTGTGCTTTGTAAAGCTCCTTTTAAATAACTTGTAATAATGCAAAGATTTTAACCTGGGGTTAGGAATAAGCAAGCTTCTCCAGAGGGTTTTAGCAGTAGGGCTGGGACAGGTGATTCAAGAAAATGAATTAATAGTTGTCAGACAGTGCTAATCATGGTGATAGTGAAAGACAGCACTTGCCCTTGGAGGTTTAGTGATGGAGAGAGCAAATTGAAGGCTCCCAGCCTTCTTGCTATCAGGGTCCTTAGAGACACCAGGCAAATCTTTGCTCAGTGCAGCAAAGAAGAAGCTCTTGGTCATCGACTGTCCCGAGTTCTCTGGGGCTTTGTGCTGCCTGTTAGAGAACAGAACCTGCCCAATGGTCCAGATGGGCTATTTAACGAGGTGTTGCTCTAATGAGGGGTTATCATTTTAAAGCTGAGCGAATAAAGGGCGAGATGTAGTTTCAGATGCTTCCTTTTTGGGCTTTACTGGGTGTTCAGCTGTCCTACTTAAGGTAACCAAAACTCTGACATTGCAGAGCAATATTTCACAGAAGGAGATTTGTTCTGTGTTTCCATATTCTCTGGAATATTAGCTGGTACAGATGGAAAAACTGGGTCGTCTTTTCTTCTCTCAGGAGAAAGTACTGCTATGTAGATGTTCAGCCAGAGAAAAGGTGGCTGGCTGTACATTGACAACACATTGACGTGAAGCCATCCATCTCAGTGACAGGAGGACAAGGAAACGCAGTGGGTGTTTGGGTTTAGTTTTCTTTCCTTGTTATTGTTTCTCTGTAGAATCAGGGACTAATCACTGTAATCTTCTGTTATTTCTGCTTTCCTTCCAACTTTCCAGATCTCTGTCAGTTTGGTAAAAAAACCAACCTAGCAGTGAAATAAAACCATGTGTGGTAATGCATATGTATAACAGAACAAAATGACACGTGCAGCAGTAAATTTAATCTGGCAATCCCTAATTTTAGAATACTTGACTTTGTGACTTTAACTTTCCTTTGGTGTGGTTTGGGCATAGAGTTAACTAAGCTGTTCCAAAAAATTACGTTTTCTGATTGAGTCGTGTGGAATAGTTTGTAACTTAAGTGAATTATCAACCAAAAAGTAACAATTTCTCTCTGTATTTTGTTACCTATATGTTGGTGAATCCACTCATTTTCCTGAGTGTGGCTTTTGATTTTTATTTTTTTTTTTTAGGATTCTTCGGTATTTATTTAATGCATATGTTAAAATTTTTACAATTTTTGTCAGCTGTGTAATAGTGGGCTGTGAGGTTTAATTTTAGTCCATGTTGTGCTCACCCTGGTCACTTAAACTCTAGTGGATTGCTAGGAGTTGCAGTATATTATAAGGTATAGAGTGCCTTTGCCATTTAAGGGGACTTACATTGCTTTAAACATTCACTCCTTTTTTAAAATTGGCCTTCACAGTTTACAACCTTACAATAAAGACAGATAGTATGTGTATGTAAAACATTTATAGGAACATTAAAATTGTAACAACAGAAAGCAGGAATCACTTCACATCGCATCTCATTTCTAGTGAGTAAGTTCCTCTTCTCTTAAGCTATGACTTTTAAGTATCCGCCAGTTCTGTAGCACAGCTCTATAAAACCTTTAGTTGAGTGAAGATCAGTTATATGAGGGGACTGATTTACTGCTGATCCCCCAAGTGCTCGGCTGTGGGCAGTTTTGCTGTGAATATCATTTCCGGGGATGCTGTGGTTTTGCATGGGGAAGAGCATGGCAGCAGCCTGCACTTTCTGGAGATGAGGCATAGCACAGGCTGAAGCTGTTTTGGTGCTGTGGAGTCCTGCTGGTGTGGCTGTCAGCAATGAGTTGCCTCCTCCAGCTGGTAAAGCCTAACCAGCAAAAAGCCCAGAGTCTAGATGCTCTTACACAAGCAAAATTACTGCCTTTTGGTGTATGTATTGCTGCATCCAGGATCTAATTATGCTGCTTTTCAGTTGCCTGTGTAGCTGAAGAAGAGGAGAAATTACTCCAAAAAGCCACCTGTGCTTCCAAAACTTCCATTGTTATCTCCACTCTTTCCAGTTTTTTTTCCTCCTATCTTCTTCGGGTCAAGTTCCATCTCTACCATGTTTTCCAAATGCTTCCACACCTTTTTCTGGGTAGCCCTACAGATAAGATACAGCTTAGGAGTAAATCCTTACATCTCTCATCAACTCATTTTGTGCTATACCTGGGATTTTCTGATACATTTGCTTCTAACAGTGTTTGTCTATCTGAACCCTTCATGGATTTACAGCTTTCCTGCCTTGATATACAGACAAGTAATATTTTGAGTTGAAGACTTGTAGTCTTCAAGTCTGAGCCATACATAATATTTTTAATGGACGAATCCTCTTTTCAGTTGGTGAAAATTATCCCAGTTGACTGTAATTTACAGACAATTACTGTATAAACTGCATCACTTCTGCTAAGATAGAAATTCTGTTTTAAGTACATTTACTCTGTAGTAGGCTGCTAACTCCATCTTCCCCCAGTGCTGGATCCAACTGTTGGCCTTTGTCAGTCTTGTGTGTTGGGTAGGATACACTTGGAAGATTTGGGGACATCAGCAATGGCTGAATTTTGAAGGGGACTTTTGCTAAACCATATATTGTTACATTTATATTGGTTTTCCCAGAGAAGTCAATTGCAGTGCCCAGCTACAGAAGTGAGTGAATTCTTGCTGATCTGACACCAGCCTTTATGTTGGACCCTGTACTTCAATCTGCATTTGCTTTAAGTATTCAAGCTGCAGCTTGGTATAAAAGCTTGATGATGTCATTATTTTTGTTGCCAAACCTAACACTTCAAGATGTTTCAGAGTGAATAGTGATGGAGTCTGTCAAGTGCTTTCTTGAAATCTCTGAAGTTTATGATGAGTGAATTTTGCCATTTGGTACTTTCTTCAGTGATTAGTCTTACAGTGAAAATCTGGTGAACACATGAGCTTTCAGGTCAAATTATTCACTCCCTTTTTTCATATTTTCATGGATAATTTTTCTTTCATGTTTTTTATTAAAATGAGCTCACTAAACAGAAGTTTACTGAACTTGATGCAAAGTTTACATAAAATGACAGAGAAAAGCACCTCTGAAAAAAATTACCAGCAAACTTGTTAAGGCTTGCCATGGAAAACATTGCCAGTCTCTTTTGGGTGTTATCAGGAGTGCCCGTCGCGGAGGCTGCAGGGACTGGGTATGGCTGCCAAATGTGGTTTCCAGCAAAGGCTGACAAACCCCATGATGAATTTTAGGTTCAATTGCTTGTAAATGCTTGTCATCTGCATGTGTTTTCAGCTGTGGTGGCTAAACAAAGGCTTTGCAGAGATAAGTGTGTTCTGCCATGGAGCAAGAGGTCTTGTTTGGACGGGCTGTGCACCTTCCGGACGGCTCCACTGCTTCCCGTTGGGATTTTGGAAGTGAGCGATTAGCAAACTGCTGCTAAGAATTAGTTATACCCAAAAAAGAAAGAGAGGAGGAACTGGATTTTCCTGAGTGTTTTGCTCAGTGGTATAGTCTCAGTGACTCTGATGATGTTACTCTTCATTTTTCACTGTAGTGATGGAGGGCTTAATCTGGTACATTATTTTTATGGCACGGTTTTAAAACAACAAAAAGCAGATGAGTTGGCAAATAAAAGTCCTGCTGTCTTTGATCTTTATTGTGCTGACAATAAAATTGGTATGAGCTTTGCATTGTCTGAACCCTGTTTCCTATGGGCTTCATCTGGTTAAGAATATTCTGCTAAATCAATGCTTGGGTTAAAATCATTTATCACTGTCCCTTGGCATTTCTTCTTAAGAATGAGAGAGTAGTGCTTTTAAGATCTTTAGAAAAAGCTGAAACCAAGGAAATGCTGTGACATCCAAACCCCAATTTTGAAATTGTGGCGCTGTATACTAAACGTGAAATCACCAATCATTATTTTCTATTAAGTTCCTTGCAGCATGTTTGCATCCAAAGCATGACCTTGATAGGGGTTTTATCATGCTGCAGAGCACTTGGGCTCAGCAGTCTCACCAGCCAGCTCCAGCAGTGAGAGGTTATGAGACCATGTTCTAACCCTTGGCCTGCAGCCCTGGTGGCTGTGCCTCTGTCCCCAAGCCTGCAGGGGTTTCTGTGTGTTAATACCAGTAAAGCTCAAAGTGTTGGAACAATTAAGAAACAATAATAAGGTCACAAGGACGGGTTACAGAAAAAGGATCTCTTGTTCTGGGGTTGTTGCATGAATTATGTTTGTGTTATTTCCTATTTTTTGTAAATTCTGTCAGTACAGATTCTTTTTCCTAGTGTGCTGGATTATTGTCACTCTCTTCTCTTTCCCTGGCAAATGCCATAAGGTTTTCTTTGGCATTCTTCTTTATCTTTATGTCTTGCTTCTCTTCTCCTCCTCCCCCCCCCCAAAAAAAAAAAAAAAGAAGATAA
This sequence comes from Ara ararauna, assembly GCA_028858755.1. Lineage (NCBI taxonomy): Eukaryota > Metazoa > Chordata > Aves > Psittaciformes > Psittacidae > Ara > Ara ararauna. Next base: position 92,336,098 of record CM054376.1, on the reverse strand, counting down.
AAAGATGAAAGAAAAAGAGAAGGCTTTAGTAGATTTATTGCCTGTAAATCTAGCGAAGGTGCTACTAAAAATCTCAGACTGAATGGCTGGGATACTGGTGAGGATCCAGTTAAGAACCATGGCTGATATGATCAGTAAAGTTCTCTGCCTGTTTGATGGTTTTCCTAAAGCTCTCAGGATGTTGGATTTTCTTGAGAACTTTTCCTCTGACATGAAGGAAAATGTAATTTCTGTTTTTCTTGTTTGAAGAGATAAGTTTGACAACATGACTAGAGCAGAGTGTGCGTTGAAAGCCATGGAAATAAAGCATCAAGTGAAAGAACTCCAGTTTTACTCATAAAAATGTATTTATTTTTAAGCCAATTTCAGGATTTTTTGGCATTTGGATTTCCTGATAATGAAATATCTAAAAGCTATGACTTTCCCAGGTAGGCTGTGCAGTTCAGTGAGCTCTTTAATGAATACAAAGTGTACTGTCCTCCTTTCATTTTTCTTTAGCTCTTTTTTTTTTAATTATTATTATTTGTACAGGCACAGTTTTAAGAATTGAAATATTAGACATCTGGGTTTATTAAAGTCCACGGTGCTGGATGAAGGGAGTAGGTTTTTTTAAGAGTACTTCATTTTCACCTCACCGCAGCAGAGTTGTCTTTGAAATGTACCTTTCAAGGGAGCAGAGCGTGTGCCCTTCAGCTACCAAGGCCCAGTTGTCTGCCTGTGTTTAAGTAAGTCATCATGAACCAATTTCCCATTTTCATTGTTTCTTTTGAGAATTGGTTTTTGATAAAACTTCTGGGGGGGCTGTTTATGTAGCATAGTGCTTCTCAGGATGCTTTCTAGACATTACTGAAACAAGTAATGTTCTGTGGCATCACCAGTTTTGCAGAGGGATACGTTGAGATGTGAGTTTTTTGGAGGCCAGATTGCATCCATAGCAGACTACAACTGGAAATGAGAGTCCTGGATACCAGTTCATTATGGAGGTGTGCTATGGGGGGCTTATGCTTGCTGTAGAAGATCCTTGGACCTCCTCAGACCCAAGGCGTACGTTCTCCATGGGAGCAAAGCTTCTCTTCCCAACCCTGCTGCCCCTGTGCAGCGTGCTCCTCTGGCTACCTCTCTTCATCATGATGAGTGTTTTTGTCTTGTAGTGAGGGCTGATTTGTGACCAACAGTGGTGTAAATAAAGGGCAGTGCCCCTAGTGTCAGCCGGGGTGAAGCCACTTTGTGTGGTATCAAGCCGGAGTATTTAATGAACTTCCATTGGATCTGTGTGTTAAAACGTTCACTGTTTACGTCGTTCATGCTGCGTGCTCTTAGTGGTTGTGGTGATGAGCTTCATGTTGCTAGCTTTGACTGGGGAGTGTCTTGCCACCCAGCTTTACCCTCTTATGAAGAGGGTTTGGGCTGGCGGACCTCTGAGCTCTGGTTTCATTGCAGATAGCAGTACCTCTATCCCCCTTCAGGGCAAGAAGATTTGAAGCATTATACCTCAACTGCGTAAACTAGAAGCCTAACCATACCTTCCGAAGTCATGGAGGCCAAAGGAAAATTAATGCTCTAATATTAGTTAATTGTTTTGAAGATATATATTGAAAATAAAGGTCTAAGTATCTTGGTAAAGATTGTTTCCTTTATTACAGCAATGTATCTCATTTTATGTGAATCGTTTATGGTAGCAATCAGTCCGTGGTGATAAAGCAAACTCAGCAATGCACTTTACACACTAATGTGTGGTGGTTTGCACTGATGGCTCTTCAAAGCCAGAGGATGCACACTGGTGCACACAGCTACAAGAGCAAAAACCCGAGCCTGTAACCGTGCCTGCCTGCCTGCAACCACAGCATGCAAACCACAGCACCTACAGATGTCACGTACGTCCCTCAGCGGGGTGAAGGAGGTCGTTCCATTCTCACAGGCTGTGATCGCTGCAGAGCCCTCCTGAAGCGATGAGGAGCCAGCCCAACTTGGCGGCATTGCTGATTTTCCTGCTCTCAGGCTGGCATCTGTGTGGCTGTGTCATCAAACCCTGTGCTGTTCCCTTGTTGCCCTTGCAGATTCCCGGCTTGAGGCTACAGCATGTGGGGATTTAGTTGGTGGCCAAAATAAACCGTCAGAGGGAACTGAATAAAGAGCGGGTGTTGGCACATGCACAGATGTACCGGTGGGGAGCTGTTGCTGGAACAGGATTTCCATGGGTGGACGGCTCATGGGTGTTTGCCACCAGCTGAGCCCCAGCACAGCAGGCATCATGCATGCCTACAGAGTCACCTTGCACAGCGAAAACACCCCCAGACCACTCAGCTTTTCCAGCATGACCCATGGGCCTCTGGGTTTGATATCCAAACAGGATATTAGACAAATAAGTAGTTATTAGCCAAACACTGTGCACCTCGACTGCAAGGTGATGGGACAACATGGGGCTGTTAGTTCTGGAGGAAGTGTGATGGCTTAGGTGCTTGCAGGAGCCTGCATTGCTGAGACGATCTGCTGCACAAGTTGGGGCTTGCCTGGACCTGAAGGCTTCATGATGTGTAGATGAACTGCCCTTGTCCAGCTGAGAGGTGACAAAAATGTGTTTGTTTCCACCTAGTCTTGGTTCATCTCTAATAATATATTTATTGTCTTTGGACAAGACGTTGTCTTGGTTTTTGCCCGGGATGTTGTCATCTTCGGATGAAGATCTGCATGTTCTAGCTGTCCCCAAGATATATAAACTTTCTCTTTGTTGGACATACGTGCTTTGAATGATTCTCTTTGCTTTGCTTCAGAGTAATTTCGTGGTCAGTCTGCTTTTGAAGCACCTAAGTTGAGGTTTGCTGTACAGTTAAAATTAAGTGCAAACTGGTGTCTGCTTTAACAAACTTTGTTCTCAAATATTGCTGCTATGCACACCAGTCAGCTGCGATTAAATTATGAAAAGTAAGAGGATGGTATATCACATGAATGCTATTGCACACTCAACTGCCAGTTCATTCCCCAAAAGCATGCAGAGTTGCTTAGTGTGAACGTTATGTTCCATCACTTATGTTTTTGTTTTCTTTCTCTAAAGCTGCTTGCATTAATCTTTTATGTCCTGTCAATAAACCACAGTTCATGAGCTCCTTATCTCTCTTGTCTACATCATACCCGTCTGTTCTGACTCTTGAGTTATGTGCCTGAGGACATTTGAATCATACTTCCACTTGCACATGAAAGCCATTGCTTCATCCTTCATATTTCCCATGATTCTGAAGTCATCCCTAAAGTATTTTACTGGTTTTCTTCTTAGAGTTGCAAGCATTGTCTCTAGAAGTCATATTTTTCTTTGCCCCCACATGATTTGCAGACCCCAGAATGTACTTTTTGCTGTGTAAGCAATTCAGATTGAATATTTCAGAAGCATGTGGAGATCCAACGCTGTGGATCCCAGGAGATCAGTTCAGGGCAGTCTGTGTCTGCATCTGCATCTGCATCTTGTTTCTCTGTCTCAGAGTGTGCTGGGGAAAGCCATACTGTTGGACTTGTCTTTTCTGAATCAGATCCCTTCTGAACTATTGTTTTGCTTAAAAACTCCAGTGGGTGGGCTTTGCAGTGATCAGTCCATAACCAAATCTGAAGGGCAGTTTTCACTTCATCTTTCCAGCTCTATCTGAAGAAGAAAATCTTGTCCCAAAATTTCCAGTTGTCCCCTTCATGATCAGGGCAAAGTCAAGGTTACTTGGGGATCCCTAAATTTGACCTGGTAGAATTATTAATGTTTTGGGGCACTGTAGGGTAAAACTTGAATTCCCAGTGTTTGTTATTTTGAGAACTGCTCTTGAATGCTTTTGGGTTGTCACACGGTCATTGTTTTGCTATGATGGTTATGTTCATCCCTTTAAATCATTTGATTTGAAGACTTTGTCAGTTGACACTAAAGTTCATTGTGAATTCAAAGGCTCAAATAGTGGCTGTTTAAGCAGAGATGGCGAAAGCGCCCATGATCATATGATTATTCAGTACTGCTGACTTGTACACACACAGTTTATTTCAGAAACTAAATAAAAATGTGTCAAATTCCCTAGCTATGTTTAGTGAACAAAGAGTACCGCATGAGTACTGAACAAAGATGCAGCTGTCTGAGGAAGGAACTTACAGGTGTATTAAATGAAAAAGTTACAGTGCAAAAAGCAGCTCACTTCTCTTGTCAAAATGCCTCGACATTAAATGTGGTCTTTCAGTTCTCGTACTGAAGGCTTTGCTCACTGCAGCCCTGTTCATGGTGACCTGTGTATTATGGAATATTGCTGTTACCATATTATACCCTTTCACTGTAAAAGACGGGGAGAAGGGAGTTTGGTTCTACCTCTGTTACAGTAAGAAGCAACTTTCTTATTCAGCAAACCTTTTTGAGAGTCCACTAATCCACTGTAAGTCACCTAGAGAAGTGATTAACATGAGGAACTTGGACCAAAACAACTTTCTTCACTGAACAAACCTTGTGTCAGAAAAGATGGTCCATGTGCAATGTGTTTTTCAAGTGTTGCATTTGTGTAACACACATATAATGGTGCAAGAGAAAATGATATTGTTTCCCATTTAAATAAACAGCTTAGCTCTGACTATGTATATAGTCTATAGTTAGAAAGTATATTTTTGCCCTGAATGCACTAGAACTTAGTTTAAAAGATGACAGCAATGAAATTGCATCAATTTACTGAATACGGTATTTTCTTGCCAATGGTTGGTGCTTTGCAGCGTGTTCAGGAGCTGCCGGGTACCTGAACGGCAGCATCCTCAGCACTGTCCTGTGGCTTAGCCCTCATACAGAAACGGATGCTAACTCTTGAGGTTAAACAAATGCATAGATAAATAGGGGACAGGCGTAATAACTTCTTTTTTGCATGTTGTCTGTTGGATCCACTAAGAGTGGTATATGGGGAGGTGATGTAGGTGGCTCTCCAGGTACCTCTCTGCACAGTGAAGTCCAATGCGTATTCAAACTGTTAGCAACAAGTTAAGAATTACTTTCTTGATTGCATTTTCTGGGCAAACGAGCACTTTTCACTGAAAAGTGGAGATCTGTGTGCAAACAAGATGAGGGAAGACACAACATGATCAGGCAGCTGTTTGGGGACTGTACCTAAGTGATGGAAATTGAGTTTATCTGGCTGTTGGGAAAATGGAGTATGATGAAGAGTCTACCTTGTATTGGTTTATTATTTGGGAGTTCTTTTCTATTCGGGTTTTTGACTCGAATCAGTTTCCAAGATTTGTATTTTGTTTCTCTGTCTTTCATAGCGTATATTGCTGCTTAGTCAGCTTGTCAGTTATGTAATCCTGTCCCACTGAAGCCACGTCTGGAAGCTTCCAAATAGCATTTGGTTTCTTTCAGACTGCTTGAAAGAGGAAAGGTTAAATAAAAGCAGCAGATGAGATGTAGCTGGTGAGGCAGTTAGCATGGCCTACTGTGACAGCTACCTGCTGATGATCATTATATGTCCCTGATTTCAGGTGCTTCTGATATGTTCCAATGGCATTTAGCTTTTTCTAGGACAGTCACTTCCCCTCAAATGATTTAAAAATACCTTTTTTTTTTTCTAAATTTTGGCAGAGTTGGCTCAGCCATTTCCAAAATCAAGGCTGTGGGGGAAAAACTGATCCACAGTTTGTTTCCTATCCTAGTTTTGGTACTTGAGTGTTGCAGAAGGACTGGTGAAGCTGTGCTTGCTTGGAGCAGAAGCATCTCCATGGGGCGGCTGAGGTACTGCTGAGGGTGTGCCTCTGTCCCCAGGAGGGCACCCGTGGGAAGAGGTGAGGGGAATGGCATTGTGCTTTACTCCACGCAGAGGATGCAGTCATGTCCAAGTCATGCCAAATACCTCACAGAATCAAAAAGATCGAATAGTGAGCATCTGTTTATTCATTAACTACTGTCTATTCAGTGCACTGCAGAAGGATCTGACACAAAAGTGATCATACTCCTTTATTACAGGGGTTTTGGTGTTTGTTGTTCTGTCTGTAAAGGTCTAGGTGAAACAGTGGAGGAGATTAATAATGCACAGGTTCAAATCTGAAGATTATGCACAAATGAAAACTGGGTTTGACCCTTAACCACTGTGAGAATAAATGTGCAGTCATCTCTGTCTGGAAAAAGTAATAGAGGGCATCATTTTCAAAAAATGAATGAGCTATTTTAGGAGTAAAACCATGTATCTTGATATAAAACTCAGAATGTACAAATGGGTACCCTGCAGGGATACAAAATACATTAAACTTACTTAAAGTAATTTTTAAAAGTCTTTTTCACTTAAACTAGTAGCCATGTAATGAGCTCATACAGCTGAATACAGTATGTATTACAGTTGGGTGGGAAGAGGGTGTCCATCAGCTCTGTAAAACCTGAATAATTTGAAATGGGTTCAGCCAGCCAATCTGTAGGGCAAGCAGTCATAAAAGTATGCTAGCAACTTAGTCTAATATCTCTTCTTGTAGATTTTTTTCATTCTCTGTAATGATTTTACCATATATATATATATATATATATAGGTTAAGCTTTACTGGTCAGAGCTGATTTATTGTTGAGGTGTCTATATCAAAGGTCTGGATGGTGAAATACGTGCTATTAACAAGCCATTTCTATTTAGTAAGCCAAGTGGAAAGTTTGAAGAACGTAAAGGTTACTTTTAGAAAGGACTGACATCTGGCCAACATCCCGGGTTTCCAGTCAGTGAAATTTTTAGGTGAGTATTTGGCTTTAAATACATGGCAGAAACCCATTGCAGCACATGCTGAAAGCAGAGAGTTACTCCTTTATGGATAGTGGGAGCTGGGTACCTTGGTCCCACACAGGTCACAGCCATTGGTACCTGAGCTCAGGCATGTGCTAGTGAGAACATCTTGCCTGCTAGGGATGCCCAAATGATGCAGCAAACCTGGTTAAGGCAAGTATGCAGGAGACTGTAAGACAGGTCCTGCTCTGAGGTTGTCCTCAGTTCAGGAGATTGCTCTAGGTCCTGTGCCTCATACCTTCAAGGGGAGGCGTTTTTTATCCTGCTGTTTATTATCCTGTATTTTATCCTTTCTCAGTACCATCCTTAGCAGGGTGGGAGGGAGCACACTAAGTGCTCAGGGTGATGGGATACTGCCCTGAAGCCAGTAAATAACAGCTCATGTTTCTAAAACATCTTATCATTCTTTATTTTCATTAAGCACGGGCTTTCATGGTGAGGGTGGAGTGGCTAATCTGATATTTATCTGTGCAAGCAGTTGAAAGGAAATTCTAATTGCTTAACCTTTACTGTGGGCTCCACACGTTCCAGTTTACCCAAAACACATTGCTTGGGGGTAAAACCCCGACCCTTACAAAGTCAGCAAGAGTTCTGCCAGAGCTGCCTGCTGTTTACCTGCTAAAGCATGGTAACATGTGGCAGCAGTGCAGTCGTGTTCACGTGTCCTTAGGTTCAGGGGCTTCATGTGTTTGCAGGTTTAATGTTCTACCAACTGCAGATGACTAATTTTATTTATTTATTACTTATATCTTTCAATTACATACCCATGTGCCCTCCCAGAAAGCTTTGGGGCTGATGATTTAGTTGTTCAAAGTTGAAGGATGGTAATGGTTTTAGCTGCCCAAGGCTTTGGCACTGGTGGAAGATGACTTACTAAGCAAACAGCAAGCACGCAGCTCTACCAAAAGGGATGTCATTCTTCAATCAGCTGGTCACCTCACCCTTGTAAGGTCAGGTGTTTCACCAGTTTGAATTACAAACCATCCTTATTTCTTTCTGTATGTATACTTTGCATAAGCTTTTGCATATGTAACTGGCTCCCAAGTGCAAGGTGGTGATTGCTCCATAGACCACAGGTGCCTCGTCCTGCTCCCTTCAATCCCATTTCCTGCTGCTGCCCCCGTGCCCACCTGTGAAATGTGATGCATGCAGTTGGTAATGTCATGTGATGGGAATTCTGCGGTGGGAATGCCCAGTGCTCAGTCTCAGCACTGAGTGTCTACTCCACTCTGTGTAATTCATGGAGTTTTGCACAAGCTGATGGTGTTCCAAAGCGAAAGGAGGAATTTTGGCAAGCAACCCCTTCTCCTGTAAAAAGCGTACTAATCTTTGCAAATAATGAAGCAAATTGAGGTGTTTTTTTAAGGTATTCAAAATATTCTTGCCAAGTGTATTGCGTAGTATTCAGTGCAACTGCTCAGAAATGTAAGTGCTTCAGTGTTTCTGAAATGACGCGTCTGACCCTTGAAGGCATTTAATGCGTGATGCCTATGCCAAAGGAATGGTGGCACACAGAGAAAGCAGTCGAAAAATAGTCTTTCAGATCAAGCAGTTTGTACTTCTTTATATAACTGCAGTGCCTGGTACTGAATCCTGTTTGGATAGTAGGTCTCTCAAAAATGAGGGATTACATGCTGGCATGGGACTTTAATTTCCAATTGAAATACTCAGTCTTTCTTCCCAAGAAGTCCAAAGCGTCTGTGTCCTGCATTTGGGCCAGAAGAACGCCATGCAATGCTCCAGGCTTAGGGAAGAGTAGCTGGAAAGCTACTCAGTGGAAAATAACCTGGGGGTGCTGATTGATGACCACTGAACATGAACCAGCTTGTGCCCAAGCAGCCAAGAAGGCCAACAGCATCCTGGCCTGTATCAGCAATAGTGTGACCAGCACAGCCAGGGCGGTGATCCTCCCCCTGTACTGGGCACTGGTGAGGCTGCACCTCAAATCCTGTGATCAGTTCTGGGCTCCTCACTAGAAGAGAGACATTAAGATGCTGGAGCAGGTCCAGAGCAGGGCAACAGAGCTGGCGAAGGATCTGGAGAGCAAGTGTGACGGGGAATGGCTGAGGGAACTGGGGGAGTTTAGTCTGGAGAAGAGAAGGCTCAGGGGGGACCTTATCGCTATCTACAACTGCCTGAAAGGAGGACATAGTGAGGTGGGGTTGGTGTCTACTCCCAAGTAACAAGTGACAGGACAAGAGATAACCACCTCAGGCTGCGCTAGGAGAGGTTTAAATTGGATAGGAGGAAAAATTTCTTCACCAAGAGGCTATTCAGGCATTGGAACAGACTGCCCAGGGCAGTGGTGGAGTCACTGTCCCTGGAAGTGTTCACAAATTGTGTAGATGAGGCCCGCCGTGACGTGGTTTAGTGGTAGACTTGGCAGTGCTGTTATAATGGTTGGACTTGATGATCTTAAATGTCTTTTCCAACCTAGTTGGACTTGATGATCTTAAATGTCTTTTCCAACCTAGTTGGAAATATGATTTTATACAACAGTGCTTAATTAGCTGCTGGTGTTTTGTTTAGGAAATACTGGAGGAGACTGGACTGGGTCAGGAGAGAGATTCCTTATCAGCACCATTGGGCTTTCAGGCCATGCCCATGTTGTGGTTACTGAAGGGGAAGTCTGTTACGGCTGGGCATTTTGTGGGGCTGACAGTAATGAATGAAGGAAATTAGAGGCCCTAGGAAAGCATATTAAGCTATGAATCACTGAATCCTCTTGTTCTGCTGCTATCAGCTGGCAGGCCTTTTTCCATAAAATAAAACCCATTAACGTGTTCTTTGTCATTTTCAGTGACTCAGAGGCTTAGACCTTCTGGGAACTCTTGGTCTAATAGGGAGTGTGCTTATTTTAAGCCAAACCCATTTTTGCATGAGTTGGTAACTCCTGTGCATGTCTAGAGTCCATGTTTACACCCATGCACAGCCTTTCCCCCTTCAGTATGTGTCTTCCATCTTGAGTACTTGCCAGTAGCTGCAAGAGACATCTCACAGTTAGACTGGGTACCATCAAATCCACATTTTTCCGAGCTTCCTCATTTATCAGCAGTGCCAATACATTCATTGTGCTCTTTTTGTCCATCAGTTTTCTCACGACTTCTCAACTTTTTGCATCTGTGGAGACATTGAGGGCTGCATCTGTTGTATTTATTCGCATGTAGCAGAGAAGGAAGATGATAACTGGCATTTTTAAGTTTTATTTTCTCTGTCTGGATGCCTCCTGTCAAGGAGTGTGGTAGAAAACCTTTCTTCTCTGCATCGCTAGTTCCAGGGCGGCATAGCTTAGATCAGGATAGTCTCGAGCTGATGAGTACTCAGTGTGAAATAAATGCGCTGTGTCAGCTCTAACATCTCTCTGCCAAAAAAATTACAACTCGCGCTGAAACTTTTATGGTCACGGTGACAGTGGAACAGCGTGGCTGAGCGCCGTGTGCTGTTGTGCAGTGTTCCTGTTGTGAAGTTGAGAAAACGCCCCTTCGTGGCCAAGAGGGAGAGCGGAGGTGAAAATCACAAGGTAGGGGAAGGTGTGTGATGTGCATCGGTCCCCTCACAAGGGAAAGGAAGGGGGATACAGCTGTTGGCATCAGCCACAGCTCAGTGTGCTGTCAGCACACGTTGTCTGTCCAGTCCATGGATGCACGCTGGCAACCAGCTTCAGCTCCTGCTACTTGCCCAATTGCAGTACCAGAAAGACCACTTGGTGGAACTGGGAGGGACCTTGGGATAAGCATGAGGAGATAGATCTCCATTTCTTCACTTGCTTGTGGTCTGGCTTGCTTCACATTCTTTGGTTTTGTTTGGGTTTGGTTTTTTTTTGTGGTGGTGGTTTTGAGGATTTTGGAGTTTTACAGTTGATTTTGGCAAGACCAGGATTTTATTTTCTCTATATCCTAATAAAGTTAAATGTGAAGCTGTAGCTGGTGATTTGGAAGCCTAGTTTCTATTTTTAGTGGGATCTACTCTTCTGATTCTTCTTTGTTTTATAATATATAGCCTAAACAGTCAAATCCATCCTGTGTTCCACTTGGTTGTGCACCACTTAACTGCTTGGTGCTAGCCAAATGTATCCTAATTTAGTTGAATTGTTGTTCCTTCTATGCCATTTTAAGCAGCGGTGATTGCCACACATTATCATCAGGCTAAAGCGATTGCATTTAGAAGGATCCTAATAAGGAGGATGTCCCAATTAAGTAGAATGTGTTGTGCTAAGAAACTCCTTAGAAGAAAAGATGTCACAGTCACTTGTAATATAATTCTCTCAGCTTCCTGTAACATCTGCTCTAATATCTCACAGAGCTACTCTCTTCGTCGGATTATTTTGTTAGGCTCTCAGTTCTTTCATTTTAAAGCATTATTCATTTGCTCTTCTGCTGATTTTTCCGGGAGAGAAAGGGTGATCTCTTGTGGTTAAACTGCATAACTAGAGGTCTTATGCTTTTTTCCGGTTTTCTCTGACATTGCTTATTTCACCTTGAGTTGGTTACTAAGCTCTCTAATGCTTTACTTTCACTTCTTCTATAAATTGGACATGAATACTGCCTTACCTGCTTAAGGCCAGTGTCTTGAAGCTAAGAGAAAAGCTGCTAATGGTTGCTTACGTCTTTGGCTAGTAACTGTTAAGGACACAAACTAGTGTCCCTTTATTCTCTTTCATCTGATTCCTGTGCCTGTTCCACCCTTCCTCATTTCAGCTGCTCTGCCTACTCTTAAGATTCCAATTCTGGAAACTTTATATCACTACCTAGCTTTCCTAAGCGCTTTGCATTTTCTCCATGCAAAGGCACTCCTTGTTATTTAACCAGGCTGGAATGTGTGGAAAGAAGGCACTTTGCACTCTTTGCTTTGAATGCTTTCCAGGTCTTCCGTTAACTGAAAGCACTGGCTGATATGATTAGCTTTAAGGTTTTCCCTGTAGTCTCATTTCTGTAAGGAGAAGTCAAGATGTTTTCCATCTTGTCTTGCTGATCGGGTTAGCAGGCTGAGCTGGGGAGTCATGGTGCACGTTGCTTCAAACACCAGAGACCTTAGAGATTCTTTCCAAGTCTGAGTTTCTGTGTAGTGGTTTATGTCACTTTGTATTTACCAATTCCTGTGCATTGGCATCAGGATGCTGAACTTGTGGTGCTGGTGTTCTCACACTGTGCTTCAAAATCTGGTGTGTACCTGGATGGTGCATCATCTCACATATTCATGGTTGCCACAATTGCAAAAAGTGGGGTCAGGAGAGTTTTTCTTCATGTCAGAGTACCAACTGTGTGGGGTTTGCACCCAGTGAAATGCTTTGCTATTGCTAAGGCAGCTTGCATTACTTTGTCTCTTTTATTTCTTTCCCATTGGTCTATATGTTGTGGATCTTAGGAATACTCTCTGGTGCTGGGACATATTTTGGTATCTGTGGAAGAAAAGGGATTTTTTTTGATCGGATGTTTTGTGAGCTCTTGAACTTCATGGGATTGTTTATGCGAGCAGGACACTGGACTCAAAGACACTCTAGTCCCATGACAACTGAGTGGATTTCCATCTCCTAACCATAGCCCCCCTAGGCAAAGTCAACATTTACTTGAGCAATGTAATGTGCAGCACCACATTTTGGGGGCTTTTCAGGATTAACTACCATTTTCAGGCTCATTTTGTACAGCAAATTTGACTAATCTGTCCTGCACACTTAATTTCTGTAAACTCTTAGTAGGATCCAGCTATTCCTTGCAGTGGGAGTATAAGCTGTTTTCCAGATATGTACATTTGCATAAGATGTAATAGATAAAGAGGGAGGTCAAAGATATTTTGAATTATTTTCTCTTGAAAGCAAGAGCGCTTAATTAAAGAAAATAACAAGAGATGAGCAAACAAATTTGTACTTCTATCCAGACTCCAAATTAATACACATAAAGGAATCTGGCACTCTTTCCACAGGAACAAATGGTGAAATGTGCAAAACATATTTTATAGTCTTCACAGCAGTTATATTTTTAACCAAAACAAACACATTTGTGCTGAGTTTCTGCTGGGTGCCTCAGCACGGATCATTTGAATCATATTGTCCAGTGGGCATTTTTATTAATGTCCTTGGAAATTTGTTTTGGATTAGACCATGGGATTTGAATACTAATGGCAGGTAGATGGCAAAGAATTGGAAACATGGATTACATTAGGTTTTGCAGTGGAGACTTTTCCTTGCTTGCCTTGGTCTGTCACTTCTGTATACAGATATATATATATAACAAACTGAAATCAGTGACAGTTGAGGTATTATTTGGTCTCAGTGAATTTGCTATATGCTCAAACAATAGCTTGATTAAATGTCTTCAACTCCTTGACATACAAATAAAAACTTCAAATACAGAAGGTGTATGGTACTGAAGCATGTTTACAATAGGTGAGAAGAGGAAGTTTGAAGTAATTAACTTCAGACCTTCAGTAATGGGAACTGCAGGTTTAGGTTCTGTATCCCTCATTCTCTTTTTCCTCAGGTGGACTCACAGTTGAAAATGCTGCTTTAGGTAGCAAAGCTGATTTGGGACCCAACTATGAGATGTCTGAGGATGCAACACAGCCTTGCTCTGGACTTTACTGACCATTCCAAATAAACAGACTTGCTATTTTCTTGCTTTCCACATTGCGTAGTCATTCATTGTGATATATAAAAGACTGCTTGCCTTTTTTTTCGCTGTTTTGCCCTTTGATCTGCCTTTGCACAATGCAAATAGCTGTGCAATGCCAAGAGCAATAGATGATCCATGGAAAGCCAACAGCAGCCTTCTATGCCTGAGAGAATGTGCCGACTGCTGATCCTGGAAAATAGGCACTGTAGGTGCCAGCACTCGAGGAATCAAATGTTTTGCAACAGCTGGTATATAAATAAGTGCAGATATCTGTCTAAGTAGGGAAACAGTGGAGAGGGCTTAGATTTTTTTAACAGTTCCTCTGTATTTAGGTGAGATTTGGGCTACAACCCCTGTAACATAACCGTTGCTGCATCTGGTGTTGGAATTGCTCCGATCTTTCAGGTCCTTTGGGCCATTTTGCTGGGGAGGTGCTGAGGAGCAGGTTCAAGCTCTGCCAGGGCTGCTGCCAGGTCCTAAATTTGGGATGTTTGCATGATCCATGCACGCATCTGTCATGCTGCAAGGACAGCATGGACAGCTCCGTGGCAAGGTCTGAAATGAGTATGCAAGAATGTATGTATATTTTTCCAAAATCTGCCTTGTAGTGGAGGGTGGTGCATCAGCCAAGCCCAAGAGGTGGAAATATGCATTGGGAAACTGGAATATTGGTACCAGGTACCCCGGCTTTGGGTGAGTTTGCATGAAGGCTTGAAATAACCGCTTTGTTTATGAGTTTGGGCATCTTCAGCCTTCAGTTTATCATTTTGTGCCATACTTCTTTGGTTTGGGATTTTTAAGTCCTTGGGGACTGAGTTCTGGTTTGTGTTTCAGCTTAGCCCAAGGGGCAGGAAAAATGTGGAGTCTATTAATTGTACATCAGATTTTCCCTATGATATTGTTTGTCTCTGGAGATTTGGGAGGGGGAGCATTAGGAGCTGTCACTGTGATTTTATTTTTTCTTGGCATCCTGCTGATTTTCAAATGTATTCTCTGCATTTCTCTTCCGTCTTTTACCTACAGACTGCAGGGTACCCTGAGGCCAAGGGCAAAGTGATTAAAGCAATTCTGAGTATGGCCCATTCTGAATGTCTCCTTACAGACAAGTCCTAGACAGATCCCTGCCCCAAGGAGGGTACAGACATGGGGAAGCACTGAAAGAGGTGACAAAATCCAAATAAACTTGAATGCTTTGTCTGTCTTGCCTTGCTCCAGTGGTTCACAGCAGTCACAGATGCAATGTATGGCTGCTGTAGATTGCTTGGTGGCACAGAGCAGCCAGGGGCATATTGAGTGAGTCTGGCCCTATAATTGTTGGATAGCAACTGACTGCTTAATTTCCACTCTAGTGAATCAGGGAGAAGAAGAGGGATAAAATAATGGGCAAAGAAGCGCACAGGCTTGAGTAACCGTGCAGAAAGGAAGGACGTTGAACAGCTGAGGGAAAAGACAGAAAACTGCCTTTCTTTTGTGACGATACTTCACAGACATCTTTGGTGTAAAATGACAGATAGCATCAGCAGTGACAGATGGAAAAGCAAAGGGGAAAACATCCTTTTTTTCAGGCCACTGGAAATTTGAAGTCCTCATGTGTTTGTCTAGTCCAACACAGTATGGCTGAAGACACTGATGAAAAAGCAAGTGGATAATACCAGTTGTCAAGGAATTAAAATAAGGAAGTTGAACTGTAGCCAACCCAGTGAAAGCTGGTGGTGGCTATTTAAGTGTTCATATTTATAAAAAAGATATTTGTAATCGCAGAGTTCTTACCTTTTCTCCTTCCACTTTGATTTGGCATGCTATCTTCTTGCTAAGGAACAATTCCCTGCCATGGCCTTTCATTGGTAAATTTGAGCTTTACGTCAAACACTGATAAAAGAGAATGTTTTTTTTTTTGTTCTGAAAAGCATTTCATTCACCAATTTTTATTAATTTTTGGGGAAAACAGTTGAAGCTAGAAAATTGGCAGAGTTGCATGCCCAAGCCATAGAATTCCCTTTCTCCATCCTGGCAAAAGCAGATCTGATCCATCAAAATCATAAGAACTGCTCACCTACTGTGATCAATTATAGTTTTGAAGCTGGTGTATTAAGTATCAGGTGTTTGCCTATTGCATGTCTTTGACCTCCAACCCAAGTAAACCCCTTTGGCATGACATCCTATAATTTGTTAAGTTTTCTAACAGTGATACATTTTACATTTCATTTTAACTTTTCATCCAAAAACCTGAGAATATTTTCCCCTCACTAAAGAACAGAGTAATTAATCATCAGGGCTGTTTGAAGGAAAAGCCTGGCTGTGGGAACAGAGTCATAGGCAAAGTAGAGGATAAAATATGTCTAGATGCCACTTCTTGGAGAAATCTCTGCGGTACATATTATGATTTAAGCCATTTGAATCTTACTATTAAAAAGATGTCTTAAGTCAATATTTTTTCAATGCTTAAGGTGTGTTATCCCTGAAAAATATTTTTTCTTGGATATTTGCTTTTTAAAGATGCCATAAATGTGTTTGTGCTCAATTTCTTGGTTTTAGAAGTGTCTTAAAATATATTAGATCATTTACACATCTGTTTTCTGCAGGGAAGACTCTTCCAATTTGGTCTTAATTTCTATCCATTATAATTATAAAGAATGATCTAAATAAATGAGAAGGATTACCAAGAGAGAATGCTTACTACAGTATGTGAGAAAGTCTGCATTTTAAATCCAGGTGTTGTATTCCTCAAGCTCTGTACCTCCCCAGATTATAAATGTTGATCAGCGCACCAAGTGTTTATGTGGGTCAGCCACTGAGTGATGGCAGGAGGATTTGGAGAGCTTGTTTGATAAGCTGTTGTCGCTTTTTATCCCTTACCTCTCTGTGTTTAATTTTCCTCCCTGTTGCTGTGTCAGATGTCCTGCTCTTTCTCTCCAGGCTGCTTCCTCACGGGTCGTGTTCCTCTCTCGTGACCTTCCACACATTAATAAGTTTTTTCTGTAGTTATTACAAGCCTGGGATCAGAGCCAGGGCTGGGGTAACGGCTGCTCCTGCTCCTCTATTTCTAGCATTTCAAATAGGCTATTAGGGAATTTGTTCTGGTGTTGCTGTTGTGCACAGAAGGTGATTCTGGTTTAGGTTTCTATCTTGTGGCCATGGTGGACAAGACGTTTGGTCTGAATTTTCCCAGTGTATACCCCTGCTTTTTGGTTTGCGCATGCTCACTGAACCTGTGTCACCTCACTCCTCTCAGGATGGGTGTTTTTAGGTCTGTGCTGCCAATAAAGCTTTTAGGCTAAACTGTTTGCAGGGAGGGATGGATGTGAGGAGGGAATCCAAGGCAGTTTGGTGTAGCTAACAAGGTATCTGAGAAGCGTCCCCTCTCAGGTGCATTACCTGGTCTTGCAGTGCTCCAAAGCAGTGAGATTTGTGGGGCAGGTTAAGGTAGCCATGCTCCAGTGGACCCCAATGTTGTACCTATTGGTAGAACGCTTGATTGGTAATTAGATACCATATATTTGCTGACCTGGTAAACTAAGCAAGTTCTTCCCTCTGAAAAAAAAGAAAACCCCACTAAATAGGTATCTCTTTCTTAATGTATTTTGTAAAGTCTGCTTGGCCCGTAAGGGCAGAACCTCTGCCCTGTGCTTGAAAGGTGGGAATAGAAAGAGCTAATGGAAAAAATATTTTTCCTATTGTGGCTTCTTTTCAACGGTATTTATTGCATGTCATAGAATCAGAGATACGATGAAATTTAATCATCATAAAGAAGTACAATTCCACTGCCTCCAGTGGGTCTCCACCTATGTGTGTCCCAGAGGGACTGGGAAGTCAATGCTGTGAAGAGCGTGGCTATAGCTCACAAACCTCAGGAAGGGAGGAGAGCTTTCTTTCCAAGCTGGACTTCCATGTGTCTGTTACCCAAGGATGGTAATGCAGTGTTTGCTCTTGTAAATAAGTTCTGTTATTCAGCATGACAGTGATTTTGATTAATAAATGTGTGCCTCTGTCTACGCTTGAGGGTTTAGATGCTGTGGTAGAAAGTGACTTTTGTTCCTGAATAAATGTGCATGTAAATTATTATATGTCCGTAGCTTTATTTATGCACTGCCCCGCAAAAATTCACTGCTGTAAGAGCTTCTACATAATGTGCTTTTGAAGCTCAAGCAGCTCAATTGTCAGGAGTTGTATTTACGAGAGAAATTCAATAAGCCCATCAATGACACTGTGAGCATCTTGACACTGTCCATTGTTTTGGCAATTGATGATGGAATTTCTCTTCGAGGAGAATTCTGTAACTGTATCATCTGTCTTATGATTTTAAAGCCAATCTTTGAAAATTTTATTGCTGAGATACAGTTTTCTAATAAATTTGTATGGGTTTAGAGTAGTTCTAGGAGGCTTCTTTGGAAGCTTCTTGATATCCTTCTTGGGCAATTCTCTAGGATTTTCCTTAGAATTAACCCTAATTGACATTGTAAGTGACTTAAGGATATTCAAAAGAGCTAACGAGGGTTACTTCCAAGAGCATGAGTCATCTAGGACATTGAGTTATAGATGTTGACTGTCTTTGAGCTCTGCACACACACTCTGTGTCTTGGAATGTCCCCAGAGTGATGTGGTGGTGGCAGCCAAGTCATCCATAGTGGCTGAAATTACAATGGATTTCTTCTCCTTTCTTTTTATCCACTGTAGGTGTTCTCTGCCTGCCGGACAGCCTGAACCTTCACAAAGACCAGCAAAGGTCCAACAAGCCCGGGGAAGTGCAGATGTTCAGCCAGTCAGAGCTGAGGACCATCGAGCAGTCTTTACTTGCTACCCGTGTGGGGAGCATTGCTGAACTCAGTAAGTACAAGGCCACTGATAATGTTTGGGTTTCCTTCCTCAAAGTAAAGCAAAGTCAATTGCATTGCTATATGGAGAAGAGATGAGGGGGCACATGTGGCGTTGAAGGAGACATTGAGGCCGTGTTTATGTTCCATGGCTAGTTTGGAAGCTGAAGCCATAGGAGGAAATGAGTCTTGTGCAGTCTTTTAATGATGCCTAGGACTTGTTTGCATATACTGCTCTCACTTTTAAAGGTGGAAGATGCTTTATTTCATCTTTTCTGTGTTGTATTTGAGAGCACCTCGCAACTTGGCCAGACTTACAGATGTCTACTATATTGGTGTCCGTCTCATTTCACTGGGATAACTGTTTTGAGATGCGCAGGCAAAAAGCTGAAGGCTGCAGTAAGCGAAGGAAGTACTCTCACAAATTTAAAGTGGAGTTAGTTCCACCCGTGTTAAAAGGGTCATTCACCCTGCCTTTCCCTCTCAGTTCCAGCAGAGGAATGAACCACAAATCAAACCTGTACCAAAGGAATTTGCCCTTGGAAGATAAATTGTTTGCTATTAATTAAAATACTTTTTAAGAAATGTGAGAATCTGTGATATCTGTCAAAATCTGAAAGCTTTGGTTTCAGCACAAAAGAATTGTAGGAGGCAAAAGCCATGTGAATCCTCATATGATGTGAAGAAGTGCCTTTTTTTAAGCTTATTAAGAGAGAAGCCTTCCAATCACATGTTTATGGTATAGTTAGAGATATGAAGCAGTTTGTGGAGAAAAAAGAAATGTTCAGACAAAAAAAGGGTGGGTTTTTTTTCCTGAGGTCTGTCAGGAATGCTGTCAAATATTTTTTTTCCTGAGATCTGTTATGAGATTTTGGGGAGCAACTGAAAGGACTTAAAGCTGTGAAGATACAGGCCACCCAGCTTACTGCTGTTCTCATTGCTGAATCCTGTGTTACAAGCATCATAAAGATCATGCATAGGCATCTCATGTTCATTTTCCTAGTGCTTTCTATAGCAGTGGGAGTCTTCTCTGTAGCTCCATCATATTGTCAGGCCTCAGTTTACTTGTTGCTCATGAGTCATGTGGATGCATCATGGATGGTTGCTGGCAAGCCACAAAATGATTTTCTGTTTTCAGCTTGCTAATTTTTCTCTGCTTTCATGAAACATCAACAAGCCAAGAGCACTTACATGCCTTAGTGTGAAGTGTTGCACTGCCTCTGGAATCAGGTGTTTGGTGTAATTCAAATTAAGTAATTTATGCTTATTTACTTCACGCTCATGAAACACACAACACTACTGTCTGTATGCCAACTAAATTATGCACGATACAGCTCTCTTTCTAGAAGTACATATGGTTGTGTTTTAATAAATAAGCAAATCTGCAGATATTTCATGATTACTTTTTTAAATTCATCCTGTATTTTTTTGAGCCTCTGTATGAAACCAGACTCCTTTACTACTCCCTCTCCCCCTTTTAAATTTGATTCCCAGAAATCTGTCATCCCTAAGTAGTCCTAGCTTAGATTCTAATGCTTGGTTAGTAGGGTTTGCCTTCTGTGTATCTGTTGACTGCAAACACAGGCAAAACACTCTTCAGGGTGGCCAACTGGAAGGAA
Organism: Ara ararauna; assembly: GCA_028858755.1. NCBI lineage: Eukaryota > Metazoa > Chordata > Aves > Psittaciformes > Psittacidae > Ara > Ara ararauna. The sequence continues at coordinate 92,316,308 of CM054376.1, read as the reverse complement.
AGAGCACATCAGTGGGAGTTAGATGCAGCTGTCAGAGAGGCTGGCACCTCCAGCGTGCTGGTAGGTCTCCAGAAAGCCCTCTGGACAACCATAGAGAGTGCCTCCCCAGCCACTGCAAGCAGGTGCATGTAAGGGAAGAAGCAGTAGGAGGAGTGGTAATTGGCAAAGCTTGCAAGGTTTGATGCTCAGCTCTGTAGAAATCTTTGCTGTGGAGCAGTGCAGTGCAGAGTTCAGAGCTGAGTTGTGAAATGTAGAGGGAGGCACAGCATGTCGGTGCTCAAAACCCCATGAATTTGGGGAGAAGGTTGTGAAATATAAGGAAACTGGAGGGGTAGGAGGTACAAAGGGATTTGCTCTTGCTCAGTGCTTGTGTATCTCTCTCTGGCATCAGCAGAGGCTGCGACCCAGAGATTACAGCAGATCCTCTGCCATCGAGGGAGGCTGAGAAACCACAGTGTGGGGGCAGAAATGCTGAGCGGTGGGGAGAAGCCAGCAGGGAGCACCTGGGGATCAGAGCACGTTGGTGGGGAGAGAGTAAGCAAAGGAGGATTTATTGTTACCCTGGTGGTGTGAGGGGGATGGAGAGCTTTAGAAGTGGTGTTATGGAGAGGAAGAAGGATATTGCAAGCTCTCGTGTGGGGAAGGTGGGATATGAGGGAAGGGTTAGGTATCTAGAAGCCCCTGCTCATGTGGGGATGAATAAAGGTGATGAGAGAGACTCTCTGGGGTTAGGAGGGAATTAAGAGAGGATAGCACTTGTGAAGAGGAGGAGGAGATAGCATCCAGGAGTGGGTGGCAAGGACAGAAGCTTGGCCTACTGGATCAACAGAGCAGGCAGTTCCTGGGTATGTGTCCGCAATGTTCCACCAGTTGCAATACCCCAGGAGCCAGAACTTCATTTCTGTTCTCTTCAAAAGAGTACAAAAAACAAGGGCAAAGAGTGATCTTGCAATAAAACAATTTAATTTTGTCTCACGAAAAAAAAGGACAAAAAAGAGCAAAAAAAAGCAATTCTAATTGAATGATATTTGTTATAGTTTATTGACATTAATAATTAAAGCATTGCAAGTACAGGGAACAGCTAGAATTAACAAGTGCCTGCATGCGGAAGAAAGGCTTCCTCTGCTCCCAGTTCTGCCCAGCATCGTCCATGTAGCAGCATGGCTGGCTGCTGGGCTGCTGGAGCCTTTGCGAGCAGGAAATCAAATCTCTGCCCTGTAAGATGGCAGCTGGCAAATGGGGCCGGTTTACTGCCCAGCACCTGGGTTTCAGCTCAAATCTTCTTATGTTTCTTTGCACTATGGTCCAGGTGGAAAATGGATTCACGAGGTGAAAAGCCTTGCATCTTGTGGTACCTTCATCTTGCCCTACACGTGGTGGCCCTCAGTTGTCAGCTCCCTTCGATTCTTCATGCATGCTGTCAGCGTATTAGAAAAGACCATTTAGGTGAGCTGCATCTCCCTGAGCGGTGACAGAGGTTAGAGAAAATTGGGAGAAGGTGGGATGGTGGATACAACCATAGTGGGAGGGCAGCACCTTCTGCAGAAGAGGAGGTCAACCCAGGATGCCATTGAGGGGTCTTCACGGCCAGGCAGGTACAACTGGACTGAGAGATGCTGCTGTCATTCCCCCCAAACCCTGCTTCTGCTTTCATCTCCTAGGTCTGGCAGGCAGTGGGCACTGGTTGTCGCTGGAATGCCCCTGCCTTGCCTGGCAGCAGAGAGGGGAGGTAACACCACTGCACCACTGGCCCTAGGGCGCTCTCCTAAAAATAAGAAGAGGAGATGTTGCTGACTTAGGAGAAAAAAAATCAAAGGAAGGTTTCATCTCCAGGACTTAGGAGGAGAATGTAAATAGAGACCTAATTCTGCAATGCAATTACAGTGTAATGCGTGATTCCAAAGAAAAGGCTTGAAAAATTAATGTGAAACCTTATTCATTAAAATATAATGAACACGGCACAAAGTTAAGGGACAACAATAAATCTGGCCCATGTTATATCGGCATTTGGTATTCAGGAATTGTAATAGCCTACTACAGTGTGTTTTAAAATAATTTAATTTCATTTGAAATGCTTATTATATAGAGAACATTGGGAAGAACTGAAGCACAGCAAAAATAATAGGATTTTGAACAGTAGCCTGACAGTATTTCACTATTTAATCTTAAAGAAAATATTTTGTGAGACTTTTTTTTTCCCCAATTTTTCCTAAGTTTCCTGTATTTCCAGAGCAGACCTAGAGGAGAAAGGGAATAGATTTGTTTGGGGGGTGGTTCAGAAGGTTTTGGGGATTCTTCTAGATTTCTAGTTCTTCTCTTTTATTTCATCCCCTTCAGATGGGGAAGAATAAGTGGACTGAACAGAAAAAGAGAGATGTATTAGGGAGAGTTTTGGCTGTTGAGAGGTTCCATGATACTTCATTTTGACCTTTGAATATTTTTTCTAACTTCTTTATATGCATGTTTGCAATCCACAAACATTTAGGTTGTAATTAATGGCATAACACTCAAACAAACCTATTCATCACCCATCTTAAAATGCTGCTGCCCAGATGCAGGAGGGATGAGGCTCGTAACTGGAGGTCACTGGTGTTTTGCTGGATGAAGGAGGACCCTCTTTCTCATGTGTATGCATGTAGGTGGTAACAAGGAAGAACAGAGCCTTAGCACCAATCCCACACCAAGAAATACTCCTTTCTCACTGCCTTGGGGTGGAGAGTGTAAGGTGTCAGTGTATAGCTGAGCTCAGACAGCCACCCCATGCTGAGGCAAATGCATAGAGCTGCAGGAGGACTGTGTTTCTTGAGCCTCATATAGGGATTAACTGTGGTTTAGGATGTCATCCAAACCATGTCTTCAGGTTAGAACAGAAAACTGTTTGCTTTAAGTCCAAAGATGGCCAGTCTGCTATGGCTTTCCTGGTGAGAAGTTTGCCACCCAATATTGTACAAACTGTGGTGACTGGTAGTGGTGGCATTGCTCTGGGTGTTAACCACAATGAGTAGCCATGTTTTATTTTAAACTAGGATAATCTGAAGATGTGGATGTGATTTAGCACTGCTGATCTCAAAGCTTTTTGCCCTTTGAATGGTGTTTAACTCGTAGAGCACCTCTCAGCTGTGATGCTCAGGCTGATACTTCCTCCACATCAGATCTCACCAAGGTTTTCCTTTTTGCCACTGGAAAAATGCCACCCATCATTCTCTCTTGGCCTCCGCAGTTCTGAATGTATATATTTCAAAATTAACAGTCTCCCAGTAGATCTTGGCACACTTTTAGGGATGAAAGGAAGGATTATGGCTTAAACATAAGTCAGAATTTGATTGTGCATAACAATACTGGTTTTCATTTCTCCTCTCAGCTCCAGCTGAGGAGATGATGAAAGCTGGTATCCTCTCTGCCTTTTCATCCTCTGCAGCCAACAGGAAGGAGCACTGCAGGAGCCATACAAACCAATTCAAGTCCTGTAAACAAGAGGTTAAACCTAGGCTTAGGGGCAAATACCAGAGTAAAGGTGTTTGCTAGAAAAGTGGCATCTGAAGGAGGGTTGTTTTTAAGTGATCTACTTATTTACTGCCAGAACAAAAGCCTTATTTGTCAGATATTTTTCGCAGATTAAGCATCATTGTAGAGAAAGGGCAAAGCTTAGTCCCTGTGAATGGTTTGGTCCATGCAGTGTACTGCTGAGCTAAGTGGAAGTACTAGCCAAAACCTGAATTCAGATCATAGTGCTCCCTTCAGCACAGGGTTTGGCCACAGGCTGGGAACCTGTGTGGGCATTTTCCACCTGTGGTGACAGATCTACTTTATGAGGGCCCTCCACTTGATTACTGCACAAGATCTCCATGTCCTCTCTCTCCCACCGCTTTCTGGACCTTTTGTTTGAGGTTCCTCCTCACTGCAATCCACACATCATCTGCTCTGTGTGTAACAGATAAAAAAGAGAAGTTGTTGAGCTGTTCCTTCAATGAGCACAAGCCAGATTAATTCAGTGCTTAAAAGCTAGGTAGTTCCTTGCCTCCAAGTACTAGCTGGTTGCAGGCTTTCCTAGCCTCTCTGTTCCTCTTGCAGCTCTCTTCGAGTGATGGACCTGAGCCTCTATTCACTGTCTGTGCATGAGAAGGTTATGAGTTTCTAAATAGCCCCAAATGACCCCCTGCTTTTCTCCCCTTTCCCCTGAGGTACCCACTATCATAAACCATAAAGCAATGCATTTATTTGTCAGTGAAATGAAGCACAGGGGAAGATAATTTGAAAATACCAGTCTATACCCTGCTAAGGCTTTACCTTCCCTTTCACTGCCATGCTGACCATGGAGTTACAGGGGCTGAACAGAGGGAGCTATCACTTTCCCAGTCCCCATCTGCTGTCAGCACTCCTTTGGGGGTTCCCTGGCTCTCCCCACAGATAAAATTCAGCCACCTTTGCCTTCCTGGGGACCGAGCCAGAGTCTATTCCCATGCAGGTGGTTTTCTTCCTCCAGGGCCTCTATCTCATGCATTTGAGCCCACTCAGGTTTGACGATTAGGGGCAAAAGGCATCGCCTTGGTGGGTGGGGGATGCTGGAGCTCCAGTCCTCCACCAACCTTCTGTGATACACCACTGTATTGGCACAGAGCTCCCTCATGTACATCACCCTTGAGGTGCAGACTTCTCTTCACCCCTGAATTCCTGTGCATGACAGCACACTTGGTGTTAAAAGGGCATTTTTCGTTCCTTAGGTTTGCAGTCCTCCATGTTCCTGCTGTGCAGAGCACAGACAATCAGACTGGCCAGGGTGAGCGCTCTTCAGCTGGCATTTTCAGCCATGGGGGGCTCTTAAATTCGGAATTTGAGCACATAGGTTTAGGTCAGGCCAAAGAAAATCTGGGAACAGTGGTCCGTAAGGCAGTAGCAGTCTGCAAAGGGAAGGCTCTGCATTAGGTCAGAAAATGAATAGCTCATCCGAGTCAAAGCTTGTTTTGTTTGGAGTTGACGTGGTTTAAAAGGAATCAAACACAAACATCATGCTTGCCACATTGGATTGGAGATTTTGAAGGTAATAGTGTTGTTATAATAGGTATGTGAACTTGAGAAGGTTTAATTATTATTGTGGCTTCTTCATGGAATGTATCCAGTCCCTAATTTCTCAGTCTTCAAAGGCTTTGCAAACACTAAATCGCACACGAATGCTACTCTGTAATATAAATAGAATCTTCTTCTGATGGTGGGATAAGAGCAGAAAAAAGGTTAAATGATCTGTGGGAGGCCACAGGGAAGCCACTGTCAGGAAGTGGGCTGCTTGTATCCTGGTCCTCTCTTTTGGCACTGAATTCAGAGTTTGGGACCACAGCTCCTTTGTTTGCTCTTCTGTGGGAGAGACAGTTGGCTGTTAAGAAAAGGTTGCTGGGAGCAGCAAATTCACATAGGGGCATGGTATGAGCAAGTGGAGATGGCAGAGATGGGGAGGACTGTGCAAGATGAGCTCTGTGGTGAATCTGTTGCATGTGGAATACTCCACTGACTGTGGGTTATGGCACCCCAAATGCACCCACAGCCTCAGGCAGCTGGCTCTTGAATCTGGAATATACTATGTGCCAAGAATAGTATAGCTTTATGTAGGAAGTCATTTTGTGCTAAGAGCATTGTGCACAGTGAAAGACGTACTGAGTGCTTTATAGTGTGCATCCACCTAGCTCTCTGTGCACTCCTTTCCTGGTATAGATGGGTCATCTTGAGTTAACAATGCAAAGACCTCCAATAAATCATTTGAGGAGAGGTTTAACTCAAACAGTTTTTGCTCAGATGACTTTTGAAACATAAGAGATTGATGCAGCACCAGAGGTACAGCAAACATGGAGGAACAGCGTAGCTGAAATCAAGAGCGTAGGGATGGCTGGGTAGCTGACTGAGTGGAAGCTGGAGGCAGTCTGCTGTGGTACAGGAGATACAGTTCAACTACTCGTGTTCACCCGCATTCATGCGCTTACAGGCATAGGCTGGCGTGAGATGTAGCAATGCATCTCTTCAGTGCAGACACCAGAGGAAATGGGGAGGTAGGAAGAGAAACGTCGCTAAAGTTTGGGAAGGATGCAGGACGGCCACGGCTACCAGGTAGCAGTCTGGTTGGACAGACTGTGATTTATTATCAGGATTATTAATCATATTTTCAATACAGCCTCCCCAGAGCTGATCATGAGCAAACCCAAAGATCCAAGACTTTTTTACTTAGGTGTGAAATGAATCCATGTCAAGAAAGTGAGTTTTACACCTGGCTCACATGCTTGTAAGGAGGCAAACTTTGGAAACCGTTGGCCGTGACATGGAGTTGATATCTGGAGTGCAGTTCCCTGACCCATTCTTTTCTTTTTCATGGTCTGGGCAAGACAAAGTAGGACATTAAGGACTCTGAAGGACAAGTACAGCCCTAGTCTACAGCTCTGGCACCCTCTTTGCACGGGGATGATGTTCACTCAGGTAACACTGGTGCTGTCAACATGCAGGGCATGATTCCTGAGAGCAGGCTACACACACTGCAGTCATGGGCGGCTGGATGGATGATCAGACCAATGTTATCAGACTGATGGGTGCTACCTGCAGGATGCTGCCGTGCTAGAAACACAGCCTGCTGCTGCTTCACCTGGTGTCCTAACAGGACTTGCCATGGAGGGTGGGCTGTGATGGAAAGAGAGATCCTTTTCTCCCTTGTGCTTTGAAGAAAAGACATGGGCTAAAGACTGTGTGGCTTTTCAGTGTGCAAAAATATCATCATTAAGTTATTGCGGTTTTAGGATATGTTTTTGTAACAAGAAAAACTCGAGGTAGGTGTCATAGGGAGTGGCCGTGTAAGAATAAGTCCATGACCTCAGGGTTGTAGCTGCCCAGTCACACACCCTGCTGAATGTTGTACGCTGTGGAATTTTATCCCTCTGAAAGCAGTGAGTCTGCTCATAGGCAGACATGATCGGACAATCAGGTCCATCATGACAGACCATAAAATCCCATGGGAGGCTTCTCAGAAGTGGGCACTGGGCATCTGTCTTTCTTCCTTCTCTTTGCTTTTCTTCTTCCCTCTCCTCTCCCCCCATCACAAAACTAGAAATTAATGTGCTATATTGTAAATATTTGGCTTTAAAATAGTAAAAGCAGTGATAATAGCTTTTACTGAAGCCAAAAAGGCTTTGCTGGTGACTGTGGAGCAGGCTCCAGCTGTCCACTTGTGTGCTGCATGTTGTTGTATGTTATATACCATCCCCATACAGACTAGAGCAGTTTAACTTTCCCTGTCACATCACATCTTTGGCTTGAAGTCAGTGAAGCTGTTCTTTAAATAGTCAGTATTGCCTTAAACCAGGCCTGTGTCACAACATGTGCATTACATAATATTTTCAAACTTTAAATCAAATGTATGTGGACCTTGCATTCATAAACTGTGCTGAACTGACAGCAGCAGTGATGGGAAGTCCTGTTTTAGTTGTGGAAGGGGTGAAATGTGTGGAAAGCAGCTATAGTGGGGGTATGCTGATGGTTTCATGGGTCCATTGCTAGCCAGTGTGTGAGGCATGGTGTTCCTCCCCTGGGCTGACAAGCTCCAGCATGGAGCTGTATTGCCGGAGCTCTTCCCCATCCCGATCCAGGGCTGCAAGGCAGTGCCAGCCTGGGGCTTGCTGCTGCCTTTGCTGCTCTCTGGGAGCCTGCTCTCCAGTTCTGGATTCCCAGCTTTGGCAACAGAAATATCCTCAAATATCCCCCACCTCCCTGTTCAGTTTGTTTTCTACGTGTCTACCCCATACAACGTGCTGTTTTCCTCTCCCTGTTCCTGTCAGCAGGGCAGTTTGTGTGTTGGCTTGTGTTGCATACATTACAAAAGTGTTTATTTGGCTTAAATTAAAAACAAAATAAAATTGGCAAGGCCTTTTCTCAGGCAGATCAGATCCTTGGTCTGTTCCTCAGATGGGTTGCAGGCAGTGGTACAGGAGTGGCAATGAGCACAGGGGCAGTGAGGCAGGGATCCCCACCAAGACCCTTGTGTGATCCCACAGCCCTCAGGAGCCAGGTCCATGGAGTTAAAAGATCACCTGGGATTTTCATTTTTTATGTTTTCTTCTTTTTTGTAATGATGCAGTCAGTAATTTATTGGCCTTTCAGATGCACTTAGTTGATACAGCTGAGACATTTTCAGGTACAGAAGAGCCAGCAATGCTGTGAGCAGGTAACCTTGCCTTGCAGAGCATTGCTGTGCTGACCACATCTCTGAAGAGCAGAGATGGCTGACACAAACTGATGGAGGGGGCTTGCCTTCCTGTGCTTAGCCGCAAGTTCAAGGATGCCCTTTGTGTTCAGATAAAGCATAGCTTTTACAGCTGGCAAGGAGAACTTAATATAGGTTGGGCTTCCCAGATGAGACTTGCGGCTGAGTGCTGGAGACCAGACCAGCGAGTCCCATCATGGAGCTGGTTTCACATCCATGGGCTTTGGGGTGTGCTGGCCCATGATCAAAGAGTGTTTCAACTCTTGGTATATTCTTTGGAAGAAAATGGAGAAGAAAAAACATTTTAGCAAGGAAGAATAGAAGCAGCAAAATGTGGTAGGGATTGAAAACAACACACGTGCATCTCAAACCAGATGTTAACACTATACTACATTTTCCAGAGTATGAATAAGTACTGCCATGCAGTGTGTGCGTGTGTCTGTCAGCTTCCTCATCTGTTCTTGGCACCGATCTCAGTGCACAGTCTTTGCTCTGAAGACTTTGCACCCTAACTGGAGGAGGAAAAGGGCACCAGGGCATGCAGTGAATTGTCCAAGGTTACACTGTAGTATAAAGTAGAGAGCAGTGATTCCCATCCTGCCTCCAGTCCTCTGCCTGTTGGGTACCAAGATCATAATGCAGCTTTTTATGCTTACTTACAGGCAGTCCCCTGGGAAGTTCCATGCTTTATAGGTATTGATTATTTAAGCTTTGAATTATCTCTGATAGAGGAATGTTATAATAATTATTAATATAGATATTATTTGAAATGTAACCAGAGATAACATAGCAAATGAAAAAGCAAGATCTAAGCCAATTGTTTCTTGGTATAATGTAATTAAATGAGGTTTAAACATGAAAGGCATTAATACAGCTTTAATGGCATGAATTGGTTTGGATTTCTTAAGAAGCAGTTGAGGAAATACAGCACAAAAGGCTGAACTCCTGGTTGTATTGAAATGGATGGGAGCTTTGCCACTTATTCCAGAGAGGCTCAAGTTCCTCTAGCCTTGCATCAGCAGTGCAGCTGAGCTGCCTGCTCTGCCAACGTCATTCTTGCTGATGCTTTCCCTCCTTACTCACTGTGCAGCTTCCTCTGGTGCTGGATGTGTCACTGAAGTTGCATTGCCCCAGTGCTCAGGGGGGGGGGGGGGGGGGGGAATGAAGATGAAGTAATACTGCTACCTGTATTTAGACCTAAATGGCATCCTGATTTTTATTCATTGTTCAGTACAGAAGTCAGAGGTGCCTGTGTCTCAATCCACTGAAATAAGACTAGTCACGTGCTTAACTTCAGCCACATGCTTTAGCGCTATAGTGGCTTGGTTCTGAAAAGTCTGAATTTAGTGCAGCTCCTTTTTCTCTGCTTTTGCAATTATTGTCAAAACTGGATCTTGCAGCCAGCACTTCTATGCCTTTCTTTTGCCTTTTGGAGAAAAAGAGAGGAATTTACTTTTGCTATCAGCAGTGTTGCTAGCAGTTAAATTGGCCAGTGCTAGACTTGGCAGTGTGCATCTGCTGTGACAGAGTGGGCCGAGTGAAGGGGATCCCAAACTTTCATGCTTCTTCTAGTTGTCTGCAGTTAATCTGGGCCAAGACTGAGGAGTCACCTCTGAGGCACATCTGCTTCTGCTGCAGATCTGATCCTGCAGGCTGTCTGCAATGCACAGCTTCTCCTGGAAATTTTGAGAATGCAGGGCTGCAAGATCGGTTCTGTCATGACAATTTCCTGGCAGAAGGAAAAGACAGAAACTATTTTTAAATGAAAGCTTTGAATCAGAAGAATATTGCAGAGTGCACCAAAAAATTGTGTTAAACCCCTGAAATCATGGACTCGGCAGTTTTCTCATGCCAGCGGTTTTCTTCTCTCCATGGTTTTAAGGCTGTGATTTTCGAGGACTGGGCTGAGCATTTTTCAACGAGACATTTCTATTCTCTCTGGTGCACATTATCACAGCAGCAGCATCGTTTTCTGCATGAGTCAGGTTAGAGAGGTGTGATATGTGCTGTGGTGTGTTTACAGGGATGGGGCTTTGCAGAAAAACCGGTAGCTCTGCCTTGCACACAGTCAAAATCATTCTTCTGTATGTTTGCCCAGGAGTTCATTATTGAGCTTTTATTTTTTTTCCCCAGATTTGGTTTTATGTTCCTACCTCGCTGTACATTTTTAACTTTTCCTTCCAAGTTTCAGTCCTCAGTGGTCACCTGGGAAAAGCAAATAAGAGAAAGTGTGTGACTTCTTCTTAACACTGGAAAATTATGTCCTCTTTTCCCCATCACTCGCTTTTGTATAGCTTAAGAATGACCCAAAGGGCTCTTGCTCAGATTTTCATTTAAAACAAACCGTCTGATTTGATCTGAGATCATTATTTCCCCCTAAAGCACTCTCAGAGTGATCTGAACGTGTGAAAAAAGGCCATTTATAACCACAATTGTTTCCTTGCCTTTGATAGAGTGGTCACTAGTCAACAGAGGTAAAATTCACTGCCTCAGAGGGAGACACTTTAGTTAATTAGTTACCATCAGTACTGTGCTAAGAGACTTCACTGCTGCTTTCCCATATATATTTGCCTGCTCATCTCACTTGCTGGCTTTACTGATCCTGGTCTACATACTGCCACTGGATTCCCATACCCATCCTGCAAGGAAGCGCTGGGAACCACTTCAGTACAGTGGAGACAACAAACATCATTCTCTAGGGCCATTTGAGAACCATAGAATCACAGAATGTTTTGGGTTGGAAAGAATGCTTAAGATCATCCAGTTCCAACCCCCCTGCCCTAGGTAGGGACGCCTCCCACTAAACCATGGCTCCCAAGGCTCTGTCCAACCGGGCCTTGAACACCACCAGCGATGGAGTATTCACAACTTCCCTGGGCAACCCATTCCAGTGCCTCACCACCTTCATAGTAAAGAACTTCCTCCTAATATCTAACCTGAACTTCTGCTGTTTCACTTTAAACCCATTACCCCTTGTCCTACCGCCACAGTCTCTGATGAAGAGTCCCTCCCCAGCATCCCTATAGGCCCCTTTCAGATATTGGAAGGCTGCTATGAGGTCTCCACGCAGCCTTCTCTTCTCCAGGCTGAACAGCCCCAACTTTCTCAGCCTATCTTCATATGGGAGGTGCTCCAGTCCCCTGATCATCCTCGTGGCCCTCCTCTGGACTTGTTCCAACAGTTCCATGTCCTTTTTATGTTGAGGACACCAGAACTGCACACAATACTCCAAGTGAGGTCTCAGGAGAGCAGAGTAGAGGGGCAGGATGACCTCCCTCGACCTGCTGGTCACGCTCCGTTTGATGCAGCCCAGGAAACAGTTGGCTTTGTGGGCTGCAATCGCACACTGCCAGCTCATGTTCATTTTCTCACCAAGCAACACCCCCAAGTCCTTCTCCACAGGGCTGCTCTGAACCTCTCCTCTGCCCAACCTGTAGCTGTGCCTGGGATTGCTCAGACGCAGGTGTAGGACCTTAACGCTTGGCTTTGTTAAACTTTATGAAGTTGGCATCAGCCCACCTCACAAGCATGTCAAGGTCCCTCTGCATCCCACCCCTTCCCTCCAGAGTATAAACCAAATGACACAATTTGTTGTCATTGGCAAACTTGCTGAGGGCATGCTCAATCCCATTTTTTGTGCTCTGTAAACCTTAGGGGCTGGATGAGCCTACTTCACAGGTCTTGCTCTTCTGCTAACATGAAGTTTTCCTGTGCTTTCAAATTGTAATTTTGGTTGCATGTTTCCGATGCTGTCTTTTAGGAATTTTTCCCCCCTTTTTTCTTCACCCACATGTCCCTTTGCTCTCCCCCTTAGTGCTCTGTGCGTTACCTGACTGCCTCCTTCCTCCTTTCAAGGGGCTGGATTTCCCTACCTCTCTCTAACCAGGAGCATGCAGGTTTTGGTGCACTCTGCATTGTTCCCACTGATCATTTTTGGGGAGCTGTGGGGTTTCGGCAGCTTCAGAGGCTGCCTTTGGGTGGCTGTGTCCCAGGGGCTGGTGTACCATCTCTTTTGGAGTGCTGAGATGACACACCATGTTTGCGGAAAAATGTCTTCTGCAAGCCTTTGGGAGCTTGCCGGCAGCTTGGGTATGTCACACCACACCGTGTAAACCATCAGGCAAAGTCCAGCCTCGTGGTGAGCAATGCACTGGATCCTGTCCTACCCTTTACCATTTGCACATGTGAGGTTAAACAGAAGGGAAAACCAGCCCAGCGTGTCTTTTGGTTTGAAAACTCAGGGGTGAGGCAGCTGAAAAGCCTGGCATTCACCCAGCTCCTTCTTCTTTCCAGGCGATCTGGTGTCTCGAGCGATGCACCACCTCCAGCCTCTCAATGCCAAGCAGCACGGGAACGGGACACCAATGCACCAGAAGCAGGGATCGTTCTATTGGGAGCCAGAGGCTCTGTACACCCTCTGCTACTTCATGCACTGTCCACAGATGGAGTGGGAAAACCCTAATGTGGAGCCGTCAAAAGTCACGCTGCAGACTGAGAGGTAAGAGCACTTAATGTCGTGGTGAAGACATTTTGTTAATAAATCAGCTTGGCTAGCTAATTGCTAATTGCAGCCGGCGTGTGAGAGGCTGCAGAGCAGTCTGGTTTGGTTTAGGATCACCTCTTTGAAATCCGTTTCTCTCACCGAAGCCCTGCGTGGCTGAGCCAATATATATCAAAAGTGACACCCAGTGGCTACATACAGCAAATTGATTCCAGATGTGCACTCGGGAGATATTTCCTTTTCCTTTCGTTGTTGCTCAGCTATTCTGTGTTTTGGAAAAGAAAATGAGAACTTCTATTTCTGGCCTAGCAGGTTTGGGTTTAAATGTGTTTTTTCTATGCGTTAATAGGGCTCAACAGCTGCAACTGGGGAAGTGGAAAATGAATAGAGTAGTGTGTGGAAAGGAGAGGTCGTTAAAAGACGCTGGGCTCCAGCCACTCTGAGTACCCAGGCACAGGAGAAACCTGGGGAATGCCCTTGCCAGGGATGTGGCAGGCTCCAGTTGTGCTGCTGTTGCCCCCACTCCAGGAATGGCCAGGGATGTTGAGGCACGCTTGAGGCCCCATCAGTCTCAGGGTTTGCTGTAAGGTGAGAAGAATATGTCACTGAAGCCAGTGATGGGGTTACCAACACCGGCAGGCAGGCAAGGTGCCCAGCGGAGGGCAGCTCTGCGCCCAAGTGCTGTAGAAAGCAGCCAGGACAGCCTGCTGGCCAGGAAAATAAAGCCATCTCCTGTCAGAAGCCCAGCAAGCCCTCTGCTAACACAAACCTCCACTTGTGTACTGAGGCACAGAATCACAGAATAGTTTGGGTTGGAAGGGACCTTCAAAACTCATTCAGTCCAACCCCCCTGCAATGAGCAGGGACATCTTCAACTAGATTAGGTTGCCCACAGCCACATTGATGCTGTGCTATTTCCCTGCCATGCTTCTCCCCAGCTCTAAACCAGGTTTCCCCAGCACTGAAATGAGAGGGCCAGCAGGTGCTTGGAGAGTGCTGGGCATGCATTTTGAGGATGGGTATCATGGTGATGCAGATGCAAGCTTCTTTTTCAAACTGGGCTCCAGATTTACATCCCAATTATATATGCATTTATTGCACTATACATGTGTGCCAAACTCTCATCTGCATGTATGCCCCGAGAACTGTGCATATAGGGTTTGGTTATTGTTTCAGTATGAGGTCTGCATCTCAAAAACAGCATTTGAGAATCTCATCGTATGTGTAATTATAAATGGTATATAATATGATATCTTCCTTGAAATACTTTTGTATTGATTCACAGAAAAGCATACAAGATGAAATCCTGGCATTAATGATGATACTGGGAATTCTGCCATTTGCCTTTGGATGGCATTTTGTTTCTTTTCAAGTTTGGGTCGCTCTGTGGGCATGTTTGTTGCTTTTTGCTCTATTGTTTCCAAAGTATGAAAGAATCCAGAATTCTCTCTTTTTTCCAGATTATTTTTAATTTCCTGGTTTGTCATACAGCCGTGTTATTGCAGAAGGCAAAAATTTGTGTCCAAGAGTGGTCAGTATGCACAAAAAATAACCAAAATTAGAAAATGCCCTCATTTGATCTATAGTCCCCATCCATGGGAGAAATGCCACTGGAACCAGTGGGAATATATATTAAAGTGAATAGTGCTGAGGATCTGGTTTTGTAAGATGCCAGCAGATTTCTCTGTGAAAAGTGAAAAGGGCAGGGGAATATTTGAAAAATCACTTTTAACATTTGCTTTAATGGATTTTCCTTTCTCGGAGGTCACCTTTATGCATGTTCTCTTGGTTAGAGCAGTTGAACTGGTGATTATTTGAAGTGATTGTTCTTCTTTGCTTTATTTTGAATACTCCATCTGGCAAGACATCTTCCTTTGGCAGGGTACTTGAACAACTGCGGTGTGCGGTTAGGGCCAGAGCAAGTACTCGGTGTTATTGCCAAGAGCTTGTGGTCACTTTTGGAAGGAGCAGATATGTCTCCTGTTGCCTAATCAAGCATGCGTTAGTACTTAGTGCTGGAATGGGGGCAATGCAGGGTTAAACATGAGCCCGGATATTTCCATGGGGTTGTGCTCTGGAGCTTCACCAGCTGGATGTAACCATCCTGTGCTGCAGAGAGGAGACCGGTGAAGCTGACTTCTCTTTAGTGCTCTGAGGAGCATTCCTACCCATTTCCCATCAGTTTTTTCACATGCAAGCATGCTTTGTAGTCCATTACTTATTTATGATGGTTTTGGTTTCTATGATAGTTTTTATGCATTGCAGGCGATTGGGTTTGTTAAACTTGACTTTTTCATATGCAGAATATTTGCCAGCTTTGTGCCATAGCTATGTGCTCTATTCTGTCCCTTCTTCTCCAGCTGTGTCAGTTGGTTTTATGTTGAAAGAAGCCCAGAAGGAAGCAGAGAGATCCAGGCATCTTTCCCCACCCTTGGCCTCTCTGTGTCCCTGCTGGTGCAGAGAAGCCAGGAATGCATGGATCTGATTGTAGGCACTATTCCCATGAAATGGGGATTGTTCGTGTCTTATATGAAGCCAAATTGGCTACTGTCTTGGCTCCCTCCTCCCTGACCATGCATACCCAGGGTTGAGAGTATTGTGGGATGCAGCCAGAGAGCTTCACTGGGGCTTGCAGTGCTTGGCTGGCCCCATAAGAGCTGTTCCTGTCTTTCGCACCCATTTCCAGCCCACCTGGATTGCAGTTATGAACCAGGTTGAGTTAGGAAGCTGCAAAGGCTCTGCATGCCCTTCTGTGGAGGCTGGATAAGGGAGAGAAGCTGGTGTGGTGACAGTCCTGTCTGGCTTAGCACTTTCCAGCACAGAGAGTGGTACCTCCTCCTCCAAAGTCTTGGAGGACACATAATTGGGATGTTTTCATTTGAATAAATCTGGCTCTTTGTTTCTAGGGAGTGTTTCTTTGTGTTTGTTCTTCATGGATGTAAAGAAAGGAGATTGCTGTTTATTTTTAATAGTGTTTGTCTTTACATAAAATAAAAGGGAAAAATGATTATACACTGAAGCTCTTGCTTGGGGGTGCTTCTTTCGTGGGAGGGGAAGGAGGTGGAAAGTGGCCAGGATTGCTCAGAAAACCTGGAAAATATTCCTCACTTCCTAAATGCCCACAAACTCAACCATAAGATGGATATGTGACACCCTACTACCCCAAATTCATATTCTTTCAGTCTGGTCACTTTGGAAGAAACACTCTGATTTTTTGGCTGTGTTGTGGTGGGTGGGTTATCTAATGGCCCCAGGTACCATGTAGACAGCTATTCTGGCATGCATGGAGCTACAGGCAGGGGTTTGGACCAATCTGTGGGGAATGCAGACAGCTATTTTAGCAGGCATGAAGGTACAGAGAGTGAGTGGGGTGGACTTGCTTGTGGGGTTCCCTTTTCCAGGCATGATGTGATGGGAGCGTTTCTCTGTGCCAGGTACTGCTTGCGAAAGCACTGCTCCTTCCACCTGCAGGCAGCTGTTTTCTTTATTCACTTTCACTGGAATTGTAGATGAAGCCACTTTTGCCAAGATATCTTTCTCGCTTGCTGCTTCTGGTTTAATAAAAGGATCTGTCCCATGGTTGTGTTTTGCTTCTCAGCCTCTGTAACACTTCCAAAATTATGGCAAGTAATTTCTTAAGGACCGGAAAGCACAAATCTGTCGTTGCAGATTTGTGTGATGTTTTTTTCCGTAAGTGGTTCCTTACCCACTTTTATCCACAGCTATATTGACAAAGTCCTCATTACTTCCTAACTCTCTATGTTCCCCATTAACAACTCATTGAGAAGCAGCAGCTCAGCAGCTCAGCCTGTCCAGAACCACTCATTAATTCTACTCACAGCAACAAAGTTCTTTCTCCAGCGCTTCCTCTACTGCTCCACCTTGGAGAAGCATTAACTCCCTGTGCTACTCCAGTGCTTCCTCTGCCGCTGTGCTCTGGGAGAGCATAAACTCCCTGTATCACCCCGCAGTCTTTAGCTTTTCCCCTCAAATTCTCATTTTGTTGATGGAGGAAAGGAATGCCATTCAGAGGGACCTTGACACGCTTGTGAGGTGGGCTAATGCCAACCTGATGAAGTTTAACCATGACAAGTGCAAGGTCCTACACCTGCGTCAGGGCAATGCCAGGCACAGCTACAGGTTGGGCAGAGAAGAGATTCAGAGCAGCCCTGAGGAGAAGGACTTGGGGGTGTTGGTAGATGAAAAAATGAACATGAGCTGGCTGCAGCGTGCGCTCACAGCCCAGAAAGCCAAGTGTATCCTGGGCTGCATCAAACAGAGCGTGACCAGCAGGTTGAGGGAAGTGATCCTGCCCCTCTACTCTGTTCTCCTGAGGCCTCACTTGGAGTATTGTGTGCAGTTCTGGTGTCCTCAACATAAAAAGGACATGGAACTGTTGGAACAAGTCCAGAGGAGGGCCACGAGGATGATGAGAGGACTGAAGCACCTCCCGTATGAAGTTAGGCTGAGAAAGTTGGGGCTGTTTAGCCTGGAGAAGAGAAGACTGTGTGGATACCTCATAGCAGCCTTCCAGTATCTGAAGGGGGCCTATAGGGATGCTGGGGAGGGACTCTTCATTAGGGACTGTAGTGAGAGGACAAGGAGTAATGGGTTCAGAGTTAAACAGGGGAAGTTTAGATTAGATATGAGGAAGAAATTCTTTCCTGTGAGGGTGGTGAGGCACTGGAATGGGTTGCCCAGGGAAGTTGTGAATGCTCCATCGCTGGCGGTGTTCAAGGCCGGGTTGGACAGAGCCTTGGGTGGCATGGTTTAGTGGGAGGTGTCCCTGCCCATGGCAGGGGGTTGGAACTAGATGATCTTAAGGTCCTTTCCAACCCTAACTATTCTATGATTCTACGATATGTGTCTGGTTCTAACCTGCTTTTCACTTTCCCCTCACTACTTTTCCCTGTATGTGGAGCAATCCCTTAGGAGACTCCCATGGGCGGTTGCTTGCTTTGTATTTTTGTACCTGCCTTGCATGTGGACACACACGAAAATATACATGTCTCTTACACATGCATACATGCAAATTATAGGCTGTAGTCATTGATGATTAATGGAAAGGTTTTGGGTTATCATCTGAATTTTGGTTCATGCTTTGGATACTTATTAGTGTACCTGGTTAATTAATGTGAGGAGTGTTTCACTACTATAAAATATCTTGAACCCTTTCAAAGCATCTTCATAACTGGTGCATGTCTGTAGTACAGATTATACCCATA
This sequence comes from Ara ararauna, assembly GCA_028858755.1. Classification (NCBI taxonomy): domain Eukaryota; kingdom Metazoa; phylum Chordata; class Aves; order Psittaciformes; family Psittacidae; genus Ara; species Ara ararauna. The sequence continues at coordinate 92,298,352 of CM054376.1, read as the reverse complement.
GAACAATTTCAGTAAGAATGTAACTAGGAAAATGTGTCTTTGATTTAAATTATTATGTGGTACGAACTCCACGGGTAGGACAGTCTCCAGCAAAGGCCAGCAGAGAGTGGAGATAATGATGGGGAATGCTGATGAAGAACAGGTAAAGCTCTAGCACTGGGAATGTGAAAATCCTGCTATGAAATCTGAATGAATCTAGCAACTTATACCTGAAGAAGGGTTACACTGCTTGATGTGTCAGTATGGCATAGTCCTATATAACCCTATAGATTTTTATCCACTATCTAATGGAAAATTTCACATGGTAAAACCATGACTTCGCTAAACTCAAAGTTACGTTGGAGTTGATATGAGTGGGAACTACTGAAAAGAAATCCCAGATCCATCTTTACATAAATCCTCTAGGTTTGTTTCCTAAATATCAAACTTACCACTCTTTAATGATCCCTTCAGAAATGGTGTTTGCTGCTGCTTGCAGCATATGAGATAGTACATGTTATGAGAAATAGTTCAGGCAAGTATTCATAGCTCGACTGTCAGATGACATATACACTTGCTGGGCCAGGACTGTATTCTACATCTTGACTTACGCTGTCCATGGGATGGCTTGAGGATATTTTAGATAGAGAAAAATTGCCTGCAGCACTGTGAGAACAGCATGTTACTGGGGCCATTCTGTGCCATGCTCCCAATGCTGGCATCTCTTCAGGATTTTATGCCACAACCAGCCCTGTCAAATCTGATGTCAAAACTGGCTGTGAAATATTTCCCTGTTGTGGTTACTGGCTGAGTCATCACTTTGACTCGGTTGTGTTTCAAACTTTGGTCATTAATATTTTTAATGCAGGAAAGGCAAAAGGAATGGTGCATTCAAATGCTGGATGCAAGTTTAAAACCCATGACTTGCAGATTCCCATGTGCAGACGCTGGAGTACTGATGTCTTGTAGAATCATAGAATGGCTTGGGTTGGAAGGGACCTTAAAGATCATCTAGTTGTCTTGGTACGCAAAAGCATAAGGGTAAACCTTTTCTCTGGCTAGGCGAGTCTCATCAAGGCTTGTGCAAGAGCAATGAAATTTGTTCCTTCAGCGTGAGCAGAATGCAGAATTGGCTTTTTCAAAGGTTTTCTACTTGGGTTACCCTTAGCTGGGTTTCTGGGGCAGCAGAGGAGCTGCCTAGGGATAGCTGCATGGACTTGGGTGGTGCACCAGTTGGCACTGCTGGGTCCCTGGGCAGGATTGAGACTGGCAGCTTTTTGAAGGCTTCAGAAAGTAATTGCTCTCTCTGAAGACAAGTAGCTTATGGTTTAAATATAAAATATGAGTTTTGCAGCCCAGAAACCCATCTGAAATGTATGATCAACACTGGAAAAAACATGCTTTTCTATCCTCCAATAACACTAAAAGCAGACTAGAATTGCATATGTGGTTTCATCATGAGTTCCAAATCAAAACTGTCAGAACCGAGGATGCTTTTCAATTTCTATATTGGAATTTTTTGTAAAAACCATTCACGAAAATATAAACAACTAATCAAACAAATGAAATCTTCTTATGATGTTAAAATTGCTGACTCATATCTGCAAGCAGAAACATCTCTCTACCTTTGTCTAGATAGGCTTTTCCTTGTAAAAGTACAGTCTTACGTTTCTCAGGAGCACTGTTAACACTTTCTTGTTCATTTTTGCAGTTTTACACAGCAGTGACCCACATGTAACACTTTGGCTGCCATTGCCATGAGGGTTTGCAGTCACCGTTCCTTGGCTGGAGTGAGTGGAGAACTCAAGACCCGCCACAGCAGTAGCTAAAGGATTCTGCAAATAAAAATCCTCCGAAGCAATTGTCATAATTGAACCATGTAGAAGGTGTTTAAGGTAGAGCAAAGTCAGCTCTCAATAGCTGTGCCCGCAGCTGGTAAAACTGAGGGATGGACAGCACAAGGCAGCTGTGGGAATTCACAGCTGAGTAGGATTATCCCTCAGGAATTTCTCCATTCCCATCATGATGCAGACCATCAAGCTGGTCCTCTCTGTAGCAGTTGATTTAATATATGCATGAGCGTGTGTGTGTGGTGGGGCAAGGGTTAGGCATCAGAAGAAGAGCAATGTGGAGTGCCCCTACATTCCCCCCATGACATCTGCGTTCCTGATGAGCCATTTTGTATTTCGAAATGTCCCAGAGACTTCAGCCCTGAAAAAGACAAGATAGGTTTGATGTCCAGTCAGGCACAGAGGGGTTGTCAGCCCCACTGAAGGGAGGGTGCCAGAGAGAGGCATGGGTGGGAGCCAGTGGAGAGCTGCCACCTGTGAGGGTGATGTGGAGAAGGACAGAAGGACGTGTGATAGACTGGATGGGGGAGTAAGGCATGCTATTGTCCTTTGTGTGGGGTGCCAGCTGGGTATTGTCTGCAGATATCTGCACAACACAGGAACTCCTGGGTCCCTAAGCTATCCCAAAATAGATGCAAGAGGGGCACTGGGCAGCAGGAAGGAACAGCGAGGGATGCTGCGTGGAGGGAGGAACCAGAGATGTGAGGGTTTGTGGAGCACTCATAATTGTTTTCTATTCAAGTAGGGACCTGGGGAGGACATGCTTCAAGAGGAGCTGTCTGTCCCTTTGCTGAGGAATGGGGAGATAATGCCAGGAAGGGTCCAATCCTTTGGAATCTGCTTTTTGTTGGCCTCCCCCATCCTTCCTCCACTTCCCAGCTCTTTTGCGTGGGATGGAGATTGCTCTGTGCAGAGATCTCTCCTGCATCCTGATCTGGCATGTTTTTCCCATTAGATGACAGTTCAGGAAAACACAAGCCTGTGCCAAAAAACATCTTTTTTTGGGATATTACTTCAGCTCATGCTTAGCTTTGAACCACAGTGAATTGAAGAGGATGGGAGCATGAGTTTAAAGTTAAGTGCAGGTATAAAGATGAGCTAGAGGCTCACTGACCCACACTCCGATAAGGTGCTTCTGCAGCAGTCGTGCTGCTCCTGACTTCCCATATCCTTCAGGTAGTGAAGCCCAGCACATTCTTACCATGGATAGACTAATTTAATTAAGATATGCACTTCCAAAGCACATAACTAGGTGGCTTATCTGCTATGTGTCTGCTCTGGAACACGAAAGTACCAAACTCTTCTGGTTGTTACCTGCCTTTGTACCAGAGATAAATCAATGTATTGATGTGATGCATTAGCCTGACTCGTTTTCGCACAGTGTCATTTGCAAAGTGAAATATTTCTTGCTGATGTCACATTGTCTTGTGGGTCGTCACACCCCTATAGCTTTGTGTTCCTCTTCTTTGGCACACAAACAGTATTTAAAAATGAAAAAATCCCCTTCACGTGGTGCAGACTCTTGAAGGGTATTTTTAACCTATTGTACTCAGCCATATTTGGTTCTCTTCTCAAAATACAAATTCCCTGACATGCTCAGATATGCAGTTGGAGTATTTTTCCCCTCGGAAAAAGCTAGGTATTGTGAATGAACCTCACATACTTGTGTAGGGGCTGAAATCAGCCTTTAGAAAAAATTCCCCTGCCTCCTCAGAACACTGATTCTCTTCCCTTTGGGGACTTACTGCACCAAGCAGCTACGTTCATTTCCATTTCTCTGTTGAAGCTTGGAAGATGAGGAAAGGAAAAAAAAATGCAGTTTTATAATGCCGTTATCACAGTTCCTGTAAATAATTTATTTGCTCTGCTCCTCACTGTGGTTACGGGCAGATTTTGTACTGGGTGAGCTTCTGACCTGCACAAGAGGAGGAGGAAGCATGAACCCCAGCCCAAGACATAGCCATATGTTCAGCCATAGCCTTCTGCTTTTCCCTTCACCCAGCATGTTATAAGAAGGCTCTGTACAAGCCTATCTTAATTTCTCTGGTCCAGACCATGTTTGATCTTGCAAACCATAACCTAGAATTGAATCTCTCTTTGTTTTCCTTACACCAGGTTCTGTAGGTAGCTATATGCATTTTAACACTTCCAGTGTGATTTGCAGCTCCTTTTCTGCTGTTTGCTCAGCAAGTGATGGAAACAACTCCCACCAATCACTTGTCCCCAGCTACTTAACACTGAGAGAGTGTCACTTCTGCTCTGACTACACATGTCACAGGTGACCTGGGAAGCAGGTCACCTTCCAGGAGCAGATACACCCCTGATTCTCCTTCCCCTGACTGCTGCTATCATCACGACAAATGATCTGGGTTATGGAAGTCATTTCACAGGAGCTGTGGGAGAAGATGCTCTGTCCTTATCTACCTCCTTATGTGGTCGTGGCAGATCTGGGGAGAGCAAAAAGCCTTGGAAAGAAATGCAGCCTGGTCTTGAGGTGAAGGATAGAATAATGATGAAAGTGGCAACGCAGCTAAAAATGTCATATTTCAGAAGGAGGTTGTTCATTTAAGCTCCCATGAGATTTGGGGACCAGGCATCCTAGTGAAAGTTAGTGGCCTCAGGGCTTCTCTATCTTCTGGCACTTTTGAAATATCCCTCCTCAAGCGTGTTAATGTCAGAGCTGTGTAAAATCAAGTCTTCAAAAGAGAAATAAATGGCATAAAGAGCTATAAATAGGAAAAGGATATTCCAGAATCAACATCTTCTTAAATAATTTTTCTCAGGGTAGTTCCTTTTGTGGTAAAGTTATATATTTAAAGTGTAAAGTATTTGCCTACTGGGCACCTAATCCAGACTTTTTTTTTTTGCCTCTATGAAAAAGGACTGCAGAAGGAAAGGCAAATAAGGGAAAGCAACATTCAATGACAAGTAGCAGGAGAAGGGAAGGAAGCAAATGTAGGGAATGGTGCTGCACTAATAAGAACATTTCCAATATTAGAGTGATATACTGAGCTAATAAACAGAAGGAATATGCAGTTAAAGAGGAGGGGAAAGGAAGCCACATAGGAAATGAGGCAAAAGAAAAAGATTCAGAAGAAGGTGAGAGCAGGTTAATTGCAGACACTCCTTGAGGACAGTAGTCATTTACCAGTTTTGTAACTTTTTGTTGTTGTTAATATTATAGCAGTGTCTGTTAAAATACCAATGTAGCCATGGTATTTACTTTACAGTGTGTATGAAACAGTCTCATTGTGTCTACATAGTTTTCAGCAGTCCTTTCTAATCACAGGACTTTCAGCACGGTTTTCAAGTAGCTCTTGGACAGAAATACTGATTTTTAATGATTTTACAATTTTTAGAATTTTACAGTATATTGTTATAGGGAGGGTTTTCTTCTTTAAACCTGTCCTCATCCCTGCCTGACACAGACTTTGTCTCCTGTGTGCAGCTGTGGAGGAGACACCCATTTTGGACACTCCAGCTGGGTGCTGAAGCAGACAAAAACCCTGTTGAGGACAGAAGGGCAGTAGCTACAGCCTTCATTGCTCTGGGGATTTTATCCACCTTGATCTAGCAGGCAGTGACCTTCCAAGCTGTTCAGCTGCAGATATTTTATTTGTTTTATCTCCAAGCTCGGGCTAGTTTTTGTTTAAGATTTGGCTTTTTGCTCTTGGTCCCCAGTTAGTCTTTAGCGTAGATGAAGCAAACTGTATGCTGTGTGCTTTATCTAAGACTTGGGCAGCTCTTGCTAGGATGTGGGACTGTCTAAGTCTTGTGAAGGACCGTGGCTTTGATAGCATCCACACTTTGCTCAGGTGGGGTCTGTGGCTCAGAGTCCCACCACCCGCTTTGGGGGGCAGTTCTGTGTATTTTTGCTCAAGTGTCGGAACAGTTGGTACCTAGAGGTATAGTAGTTTGATGCCGCTTAAAGTGAAACAAACCATTCTGATTTCTGATGCTGCTTGGTCATACTTCTTTGGGCATCACCTCTCCATCCCTGGCATTTCAGGGTGGGGCATTCCATGTCTCTACTCATCTTTCTTCTCCTGTCCTTATTGCAAAGTGGCAGGGGAGTGTACCCTGCCTGTCCCATCAGCTAGAGCAGGACATGGTCCTATGTCCTCTTTTTCGGATACACTGTGTGAAGGATGGGGTGAAGGGAGGGCTTGCCAAGCAGGTGCAGGCACACTGACCTCATAGGAGCCCCATAAATGAATGTGGCTCATAAATCTCCCTCTTCAAATAATCCAGCTCCTGAGACAGGGTGAGACATCTTGATTTAGACCTGCTTGAAATTTGCTGAGCTGGTTTGCTCTCCTATGCTTTCGGTTTGCTTGTTTCTTTCTCTCTCGCTCTGTGTATCTGTATTCTCACACACATACACACAAGCACAGACACGCACCCCACTGCTCTCTTTACATATACCTGTTATTTTGATGTTAGTGTACTGTAGCACTCATGTCTGTGTGCTTTCCCAGGCCGTTCATTGTGCTGCCTCCCCTGATGGAATGGATACGGGTTGCCGTGGCTCACGCAGGGCACCGTCGCAGTTTCTCGGTGGACAGCGATGACATACGGCAGGCAGCGAGGCTCTTACTGCCGGGAGTTGACTGCGAACCTCGACAGTTAAAGTAAGTCCACACAAAAAAATCAGCTGCTTTGTGCAAAATGTGTTTCTAGTCACAGCGAGCAGGCAGGCAGAGGGCTCTGTTTCTGCCTTGCGAGGTGCATGGATGCTCGGGCTCGTCGCCGTGCGCGTTGCAAAATCGGCTCCTGGTATTTATTTGCTCACATCCGTGGATAAACTGGTTGCATGGTAATGGATGTCTGGATATCTCACAGCTGGATCGAGCCCGTAATCTGCTCCTCAAAGCTCAGACGGGGTTCGGTTGGGTTTTTTTTTTCCTCTTGCTATTAGGTTCTGCTTGCTAATGAGGGGCTAAAATCTTCTGCTAATTGTCTGTTTCATGTTGCTTTGCTATAAAATACTGAACTGTAATTGGCAGGACTGCAGATATTTTTCAGGGCTTTGTTTTCGGCATTAATGCTTAAAGGGAACATTTAAACTTATAGGTAAGACTACCTTTTGCAGTAGAATCATTTTTTATGCGAATGTCAGTTCAAATTAGTTGTAAATGTCAGCTTAGATAATTCAACTTTTTCATGTATCAGTTGTGACCTTTTGGTTTTCTAATGAAGTCTTAAAAGTATATATTGCCAGAGTATGCTTTTAGTGTCTGTTTTGCATTATTATTATGTACATGTATAAAAGCATGATCTAGGGCTGTTCTGGAGTCAAGAATACATTTGTGTTTGATTTTCATATAGAAAGGAATTCTGAATCTCCCAAAGCAGAAATTGCTCACTGCTATTGCTTTACAAATTTGTACGTAAACCCCAGTTTTCAGCAGTCTTGCCTCTTCGTACAGCAGTAGGTGCATTCTTTCCTGCAACACAGAAAGCAGAGGGATGATCTACGTGATCAGCTGTGACAACCTGCATCAGAGCAGCTGCTTCTCTTCACTCTGGCCTTAACATGCTCTTTCACCTGAGAGTACAATACTTTACTTGGAGATTTGCATAGGCTTTTTATAGTCACAGCTATTCAATATTTAATTGAAGAAATATATTGAATTTCAAAAGGGAAATCTTGAGCGTTCCACATTTCAAATCTTTGCTGTAATTGCTTCCCTTCGGTATGACCATCTTGGCCCTCATTTCCAGAAGTGCAGTGTTCTGTGTCCCTACCGAAATGTCAGGACTTTAGAGATACTTACTTTCTGAAGACCCAGCACTTGGTTTTGAAAGGGCACAATTAATTTAATAGCTCTTTCAGTACTTAGGTAGGATTGCAAGTAAGGCAATAATAATTCTGCTCTACATCCTCTATCTTAAAAGTTTAGATGGATACAGATACAGTGAAATACATGTGGGTTAAAAAAGCACAGGATGTTATTCTTGAAGTTGTACTTTGTGTTTATATAACTCTGTATATAAAATGCCATATATATATGCACACATATACATTTTATATATATCTAAAATGTCGTCAATGGTTAGGCAGTTTTCCAAGAGTTTCAAAGTAATTTGAAGTTGGGGAGATTTGTGTTATGCTGCAGAAGAATTTATTAATTCTGAGGAAAAAAATAGCACTTAATTTAAAAGTTGCCATCAAGAATTCATTTCATAAAGAACAGAAGTGTTGTCCTGCTTGTCTTGCAAGTGGGAATGAGACTGAAGAGCACTGTCTGGGATTAATCAGGTGGGAATGAAAAGAGAAATCATTACGGAGACAAACTGGATATTAGAGAGACCAGAATTTGCAGTGTGCCCTTATTTGGTTGCAGGGTCCTGATTCACCCACTGATGTCCCAAAATGACAGTCTCACTCTACTGTGCTGGCAGATGAGTGTCTGCATACTTTGGGTTTTACTTTAAGGTCTGTGCCTACTGCCACTGTAGTGCAGCAGGTTCTTTGGATAGCTGCACATAAGACCCTATCTGCCTGTAATCCTGAGATCAAAGGAAGAGCCAAGCTTTTCTGGAGAATAATGTGAGGCATCAGGATGTCAATCTGAAACATTGCAGCTTGTAATTTTTTATTTGTATTCTGTGCAGGCCCACAGCACTTCTCATTTCCACTAAGCCAAGTGCCAACTTTTAATACTCCCCCATTATGGAGGGAGTGTTTCCAACTATCAACTCCTCAACGATCATTAATTCTGTAAATGCAAACACTGGGATGGGGAGAAAAATACCACAACTTAGAAGGGAATGGCTTTTCAAATAAGCCATGTGATGAATGACAGCTGAAGGATTTTAAATGCAGTTAGCTTGATGTATTTTGTGACTTCTATAGAAATGGCTTAATAAGTAGAACCTTGAAACTGGCTCAGTTTAGGCTTTTCTTAGCAGTTGTCTTCAGTCCTTAAAATATAAGAGACAAGAACATAAAAGTTCCTGTGGCCCCATGTGATACTACATCATTCCATGGTGTTGATTCACAACCTGTCATTGCAAACGCGTAAAGCAAGATCAGCTTCTACGCTGGAAAAACACGCATCCAGGAGGGGGGAGAGATTGGCAGGATCTCAAAGGCTATGAAGCTGAGGATCAGTTCGGATAAAAGCCAAATGTTCAGTTTCTTACCTGAACCACAGCATGGAGGTCTCCCAGCAGATTCTCCCAGCACAATCACATACTCCAGCAGTGAGGTTCCCAATATGTGGCTTTGTAAATTACCTCTGCTTTCTTCCTGCCTTTCATTCCAATACTTCCTCTTTTTCTCCCTTCTTCTGATCCTTTTTAAAAAACCCATTGCCTTAATTTCTTGCAACGTTTTCATCTCCTGAAAGAGAAGCTGCTCTTGCTCTGGGTAGAGGAGTGAGGGAAGCTATGATCAGTTGAGAACTGCCTGTCTCCTTCCTGTTCTGTTTTCATTTTACAGCAGCAGACATGCCAGAAAGTTTCTTCCCTTTACCCAGCCTTGGGACTTGAGCAGGGATATAAATGCTCATTTTCCCCCAGGAGTGGAAGCTTTAGACAGATCAGTTGTCTCCACCTTTTGCAAGGCGGCAGGTTACACAGGTGGATTGACTGCGGGATGCACAACAGCTAGCTGAGATGGAAGCTCAAGTTGCATCCAAAATATTCTTTGTCACAATCAGAGGTTAGAATTAAATAAAGCTTCATCTGTACCTAAGGCCATGTTGGGCCACCTAAAGCAGCTCAATGTAATCAGTAGGGAATTGCGTGCAAGGTAGCTTTCTGCGGGCATAAATCTGTTGAAGGTGGGTGCTCTGCTCCCTGATCTAGGCCTTTTATTAATGAAGGCATCAGGGATGAAGGTAGTTTGTTGCCAAAAAGGGGCATGGTATTAAAAACTGTATTGACCTGCTGCAATAAGACAGCATCACTTCTCAGTCTGCATTGGGTCTGGTTGGCTGCAAACAAATACCTGGTTTTGGCTGCTCCTCATCATCGCATCTGCAAGGGGTACTTTCCTTACCTAAATACAAGAAGCTCTTTGCATGTTTTTCCTTCCTTCACTCTGTGGGGCATTTGTTTAAAACAAAAACAATGCCTAATATGTTAGACACATGGTGGAGAGGATTGCTGATGGATGACTACATCTGGGGACTGGAGGCTCATGGCAGAGGAGCAGAGCAAAGAAGGAGTATCCTGTGTTGTTCAGCACAAAAACGTGTTGCCATGCTTTTAATCAGGGTCAGTGGCTGCATTTCTGGTTGCAATATATCATGGCAATCCTAGAAAACGTAAAGATACTGGAACAAACTGGTCCAAGAGGGGTGGTAATGTCTTTCAAGGAACTGTTACATGGTCACTTCTCCACCTAGCTGGATAAAGGGCTATTTTCTGTCCAGTCGGAGATCAAAAGAAGGATATAGTCTAGCATGTGAGTGTGTGTGTGTGTGTGTGTGTATGTGCATTCTGACATCCAGAATCAGCAAAAATTGAATAAAAGTTCACAGTCTTGGAGATGTGAGTGTAATTCCCCTCTACAAAGGGCAGTTCCCATATGTTATTTGAAGTACTTTCTTCTACCCTCTTCATTGCCTCAGCCCTCTTTTATTCCAAGTCATCCCCTGTCTAGTTTCTCTAGAAATCTGTTTTTTCCAGATATTTCTGGGTCTGGCAAGGAGCCTTCTCCCCCCTGAGAAGGGCTCTATGCTCTGCTGAAGGGAATCAGGTGGGCAGCATTTTCACTCCTGGTACTTGCAGTGATGCAGGAGGAGGTACTGCAGGAGATCCCGGCAGCTGGTCATTTGATCCAAAGCTTGGCTGCTAAAAGAATGACCTGCAGGGTTGCTGACCTAGCCCACATCAAGGGGCCTTCCTGTCATCTGGATGAAGAGGAATATCATATGTGTCCCCATGGCACCAAGATCCTCCAGAAGCATTGTCCACAAGGCTGGGCATTTCTCTGCAGCCATTGGGGTATCTGGAAACCCTCTCATGCTCGTTAGTCCTCTGTCTCCTTGCCCAGCAGGCTGCAAAGCTTCTGTCTGAAATTTGGAAGAGAAGTGCTTTAGTCACCCTGAGTGGTTTCTTTTTATCATAGAATCAACCAGGTTGGAAGAGACCTTCAAGGTCAAGTCCAACCTTTACCACAGCACTGCCAAGCCCACCACTAAACCATGTCACTGAGGGTCTCATCTGCACAGTGTTTGAACTCTTCCAGGGACCGTGGTTCCACCACTTCCTTGGGAAGCCTGTTCCAATGCCTGAGCACCCTTTTGGTGAAGAAATTTTTCTTACCCCTTCTCATATTGACTTAACCCACAGAAAGCCCCCAGGCTCTAATAGCACCATGAGAAGCACTGCAGCCACTTGTTTGCAGTCTGTGGTTGTTGCGCGGATCCTGGAGGACAGAGCTGGCAGCCGGGCTTGCATGCCAACCCCACTAGTGCAATCAGAGAGCCCCCCCCTTATGTTCCACTCTAGTTTAGTTGGAGATGGCAGAATCGCTGCTTGTCAAGGCAGAGCTGGTGAGAGCAGGAGCCGGCACAACCAGGGCTTGTGCCTGTGCACACGTCCCCTTTAATCACTTGCTCATACACCTTGGAAGCATTTTGGAGTTGAGGTTGGCATGCAAAGGTGGAATTTGTATCAATAAGTGCTGGCCTTGAGGCATATGTGAGAGTTGTGCATCAGCGCTGGCAGAGGCCATCACCCAAGCACTTAGAGTGTATACTTTGCCTCTGGTTTGGGGAGGAAAATCCTGTGGGGGAAAGGAAAAATAAATACTAGCAATAAGGTTATGAAAATGGAAAAACAGTAATCAAAAGGAGAGCAAATTATGCAGCTTAATGCATTAAAATTGGGGTGACCAGATAACCTCTATCCTAGCAACGAGAAAGTTGCCTCATAAAATCAGAGGGTCAAAGGGAAATATTTTTAACAAAGCCCGCAATGGTGCCTTAACTGTGAGGATTAATAATAGTAATGCCCAACATTTGAAACGAATGAAAAACAATGGGAGGAAAATTCCAGGCTGTTAGTGCAAGACTTTTGAATGTTTTTTCAAGCGAAGACTGATTAAAGGCATGTTGCTGAAGGAAAAATGGGGTAAAATGTGACACAGATTTTCTAAAGATAGCCCTTGCCAGGCTTATCTAATATCTTTCTGATAAAATGACTGATTTTCTACCATAATGAAATTCAGTAGGTACGATCTGTTTGAATGTGAGTGAACAATTTGATGCATTCCATGCAGGGAGTTACCTGGAACAGGTTGCCCAGAGAGGTGGTGGCTGCACCACCCCTGGAGACATTCAAGGCCAGGCTGGATGTGGTTTTGGCCATCCTGATCTAACTGAAGGTATCCCTTCTCATTGCAGCAGGGTTGGACTAGATGAGCTTTGAAGGTCCCTTCCAACCCAAAACACTCTGTGATTGTAAGACAGAGAAGATGTGGTTTAGTAAAGGAATTGGAAAGTGAGCAGGGGCTGCATTCAAGAGATGTGGCAAGGGCCGGATTGCTGTGATAGGGTTACAAACAGACATCTTCACCTCTCACTCACTTTTAAGAATTGGTCTGTTTTAATTTTCAGAAAGGGTTTTGGCACAAATCTTAGCAGTGTGCTCATGAAGTTAAAATTTGCTGATGCCACAATGCTAAGAGGCATTGTCCTGACAGAGGAAGTTTGGGAAATCATCCAGGAAAAAGTGGATGACCTTGAGGACTGGGACAAAAGAGATGGGATGAAATGCAGTTTTCCACAAATGGAAGACAAACATTTGGAGAATAATTAGAATAATACACACTACAGTGTATATGTAACATATGCACTATTTATGCAGTATAATATATACTTATATATATATTGAAAGCTGAGTATTGGAAAGGTGGTGGTAAAGACTGTAAAGCAGTATTTCATCTCAGAATGATTGTAAACCACAAAAGTGGATTTTTCCTTGGCCTTGAAAAAAGCAAGTGCATTTTAAAGATGTATAGGGAGAGGTATTTCCAGTAGAAGCAGGAAAATATTGGTGCCTCTGTACATGAAAGTGATAGGAAGTGATATGGAATCTCAAATCCTGTGCCGGGGTCAAGCAAATATTCACATTGGAGCAGGTAGAGAGAAATAGGCTGGGGTGATGGAGTTTTGACAAAACGGGCTCATGGAGGAAGGCTAGAAGAAAAAGGCTTATTCAGCAGGGCTAAGTGGGTGCTGAGGAAACATGTGACTCTTCTCCAGAAATACATCAGGGGTAAACACCACAGAAGGAAAAATACACTATTTAAAGGGCAGCGTGGACACAGGAATATGTGAATATTAACAGGTCATGAGTAAGTTAAAACTGAAATTGTAGAGGGATCCAAGCCTTTTTGCAGTATAGGACTACGTTTATTAACTCTCCAGTCTCATGTGCTCCTGCAGCCGCTGCCTCGTCACAGCCTCACCCAGGGCTCCGAGTCGCATTCACAGCTCTGATCCAGAAAGATCTCTGGGCAAAGGCAGGATCTGAGTGCCTCTGAAAATCTGTCTTTAATTGAAAATCAGTTCTCATTTCCAATTAGCCATGGCCTGATAATACCTAAGTCTCCTTTTCTGTCTGGGACCATCCTTCTTAATGAAGGCTCTCTAGGAAAATAAGATTATCAGCCTCAAGAGTGAAGCTTATTTAACATGAGAGCATCCTTGGCTCATTTTAGAGTGTTTTCTTAAGACTGTGGAAAAGGACAAATGCAGCAACGTAAAGGGAAGATCTGTTATTTTGTTCTTTCAGAGCTGTCTATACCATTTGCCGTGTCATCTTAATACTGTACCACACATATGCAATTCTAACTTGAAAGAGGAAGAGTTGCATTTAATGTTTTATTTATGGAAATCCTGTGCTTGTACTGGAGCATGAAAATGTAAATAGAGATTTGAAGGCAGAAAAATATTTCCACTGCTCTTTGCTCTCTCTTAAAATGTATGGGGTAAGGGGCTGAATTTCTTGGACGGGGAGAGTGAGTATAAAATTGCCAAGAAGTTCTGCTATTTCATTGGATACAGCCACTTTTAAGTAGGGACAGTTGGTGTTTGCCTGGCTCCTTGAATGTCCTTCCACAAATTTTCACTAATCCTTTAACACCAGCCATGGCTATTGCTGTAATTAGACACAAAAATGCCAAACCAGCGAGTGGTAGCAAACAAGCTACTTGACAAAATCCAGCAGTCCCTTAAGGCAGATGGTGCCAGTGGATGAAGGAGATTTTATTACTTAAAAGGTAGAGCACAGGTTTCCTGAGGTGAATCTCAATGTCTCCTGCCAAGTGCCTGCTTGAAGACAACAGTAATAAAAAGAAATTATTAAGGGGAGGACCTTGTCCTCATGTTCTCCCTCACTTTTAGGGCAGAACAAACTTGCATTTTTACAGGCTTTAGGATCCAGCTTTCTTGGACTTTTCTCATTGTGAGCAAGTTCATTAGTGTTTCATGTGTTCTGTCTCTATACACATTCCTGTATATGATAATCAGGATACAGAGAACATCTCATCTTCCACTCATTAGCAAAGACTTGTGCTACCTATTTATATGAAAGACAAATCTGTACCCAAATTTTCCTATGACATATTGGCCGTGTTCATAATCTGAAATCAGATTCAATTTTGAACATGGTTTCTGGCCTGTATACATGGGATGTAATATTAATAGCTCTGAAATATATATTTAGGTCTTGATTTGATAGTCACATCACTTTTAAAATGAATTTTCCAGTATCAATAGCCAATTTATTTTCAGGAGTTTGACAAGAATAAGAGGTTGGCTAATAAATAGCAGGAGTACTTTTATCTTCTTATCTTAATTTGGCACCTGATTAAGGTAAATGGAAATATTTTATGTCTGCATTAGAAGGTAGTGCTCTTCATCACTTTGATCAACATGTTTGTGCTTAATGTTTCCCTCTCTCCAGAGCTGAAAATGCAAATAATTGTCTCAGTATAGTATTTACATTGCAGTCCTATTAATATCAGCATTATAGTCCCTTTTTAAACCATCATATTGGAAAAAAAGAGTGCTCACAAATTTAAATCTAATCATCTGCTGCTCCTGCTATTGCCTTTTGTGCCTGTAGTCTCACTGAAGAGCCGCAGGCAAGGAGCAGGACCCTTTTGTGCTACAGGCTGTGCATACCCAGATCAAAACTGTGATCTCTGACCCCAAGAAGTTCAGCATTGCAAATGCATGTATATTGCTGGCTAAAATATGACTCTTTCCAGAC
Source organism: Ara ararauna (assembly GCA_028858755.1). Lineage (NCBI taxonomy): Eukaryota > Metazoa > Chordata > Aves > Psittaciformes > Psittacidae > Ara > Ara ararauna. The sequence goes on along the minus strand of CM054376.1, from coordinate 92,283,287 downwards.
TTCAAACCAGCTGAACTATAATTTCTAATTCAAGACCTCATTCAGGTTTAGGACAGACACAGACTGAATAAACTGTATAGAATTAAAAGATGGACTTCATTAATAGATTATCATTCTCTTAATTGAAATGGCTGTCGATCAAGTCCCAGGTGGACAAATAAGACTTTGGTGCTTAGCTATCAGGATGATGATCTGTTCATTTCAGTGGAGGGGAATGTTTATCCTGCTCTTCATTACAGTCTGCACTCCATTTCTTTTAGATCAACTATTAGCATGTTATAGCTTAGAACATGATTAAGATGTTCCTGTGCCTTTTTTGGTAACATTTACAGAGTGTTGACTTTTTTTTCTTTTTTTTAATTGTCCACTACTGATTACAGCCATAATTTACCCCAAAGAACGAATAATTAAAAAGCTATGCAATAAGAGAACTGCTGTGTCTACCAGTTACGATAGAAACACTTTGCCTTTGGATGATCCATTTTCCCAAATGTATTCAATCCATGAGTAACTTATTAAAGATCCACACAGACTCTTAGCCAGTCTAAATGAAAATGAAAAAAAACAAACCCTAAAACTAAAACCAAAAGCCAAAACCAACCCAACAAAATCAAACTCCTGCATTTAAACTCTTGCTAGAGAAGTGACGCATTATGTTTTCACAATGTGAGTTCGGGAAAAGATAAAAATAATTTGCTGTACTGCTAGGATCCATTATAAAGGAAGATTATCTTTGACTCCTTTCAGAGGTTTGAGTATTTCAGAATATGACAGTGTCATCATGGTCACCATGCAGTGTTTGACAGTGACCATTTGCAAATAATTAATGTTACCATGGCATTCCCCGTATAAAGCCATAGTAAAGTTAATTATGTGCAGTGGCAACACTGTAATGATCTTGAAGATGACTGCCATAGAAGCAGTTTCTGTGAGGAATTGAAACTGGACTCAGAGAAAATTGTTTTGTATTGTAAGTTGAAAAATATGGCCACAGCTTTGTTATGAATATAGAATCAGGAACAATTTCACCAGATTCTAATTTTCCTTTTATTTACAAAGGCAATTGTTTGCTTGATTCAAGGTAGGGAGGGACAGTTAGGGAGTTTACAGGCTGTGTGATTGAACCCCTGAATTAGAAGGGGGTTTGCTGTTGAGCGTGAGGACCATGATCAGTGTATGTTATTAATTCAGGTATATTACTTCTCAACTGTGGGAGCGGGAGCATGTATACAGGGTGGTGGTGCCAAGGAGCCTGACAAGCCCCACAGGTTGCTAAATAGGGAAAACTAGAGTGAGCTCAGTCTCATGAGATAAGATATCAGCCTCAAAGGATGCCTGTCAGTCCTATCTTTGTCACTGTATCACCTCTGGGAACCTCAGAGTTAGCCTCACCCAGCCAGCATCTGGGATGGTGATGTCCTGCCATCCTGAGACTCTCTCTGGGGAAAAGAGAGGGAGAAGAGCACTGACAGCTCATAGTCTTCTGTTCCTCCTTCCTGTCAGCTTTCTCTGCCCCTTTGATGAAAAGCACCTTTTCTGCAGCATGAGGTCTTGGGGAGAGGGCGCCCCTTGTTAATGCTGGCAGTGGCAGAATCTGGCAACCAACCAAGGTGGCCTTGGAGGGGACACTGCACCATTGGGCTGGTGTCAGCCTCCTGTGTGTTTGTAAAGATCACAAAGGCTTTTTGGCAAAAGGGCTGTGAACTGGCTCTGCAGTTGGGGAGGTTTCCAGCTCTGTTTGTGCTTGCACTGGCTTCCCTTGCTCTTTGCAAGCACAGTTTCGTAACTCTAAAAAGTGGCCCTACGTATTTAGCTGGCTTAACTGTTCCTCATCACCCTTATTTTTCAAGCTTCTTCCTATTTCCTTCCCACCTCTTCATAGCTTGTCAGTGTATTTGTTGCAGTCCAAAGATAAGAAGTCTTGAGTGAATCAAGCCTGGGTGCCTATTCCCTTCCTTCTTTTTTATCTTGCATCCTTTAATGTTTGTGGTTGTGGATGGTGTCTTTGATGGAGCAGCATCCCCTTATACAGTGTACTGCAGAGCAGAGGCCCTCTGTTCCTTTTGGAATCAAAATTATGCAGTTAATGGTATGAAAGAGGACTTTAAAACAAATGCAATGCTGTGGTGGCTTAGGGTTGATTTTTTGATGGATTTGGGGGGCCAGGTTTTTTGATTTTTCAGTTTTCATTTTGAAATGCCACTGCTCAGTCTGTCTGCTGTCCTATCTTCCCAGTTGGCTTTTTCCAGTGTTAAAAGTGATGCTGTGTTCTCCTATTCTGTACTTGTAGTTCCTGATCATTTTTGATCTGTCTCTACACTGCTTTTTATCTGTACGTGCTGAATCTCTTTTTCCTTAATTCATTCATCTCTCTATCTTTTAGAGATGGTATGCTATCTCTTCTGTTCCATTCCCTTGCGTTATCCTCTTGTTTTATTAAACTCCTCAGTTTGATCACTATCCATTTTATTAGTCAACATGTGACAGTGGTGGCACCAGCAATGATCATGTCAAATTTTGCCATATAGTTTCCTTTTCTTTGTCCCATAAATCAGGGCTTTAACTCACTCATGACGGTTCCTTTGTGGGGTATAAAAAGACAGTGGGACGCTTGAAGCGGTACTAAGTTGTTTCTTGCTTTGTGGTATTTGGTCTAGGTGACATTTCATTAGTGCTGGCATCCTAGCAGCTGTGCAACCCAGGTACTCTTCTGCATCCATGTTAATATTGCAGAGTTTGTACATCTGTAGCATCCTGGAGGTCTTGGACCAAAACAATTACTCCCCCCACTGACTGAGGACTACTGATTTGGTGATACCCAGTATCAGCAGTAATTAATGAGTCTCCTTCCTTGGCTATAGTAAAGAGATGGACTGATATGCTTTTAGGGGACCAGAAACAACTCATGGCTGAGTTACTTATGGAGAAATATGTAATTTCTGAACTTGTGCCAGAGTAGTGATCTGGGTAGCCCATATAGGATGAGATCGGTCCTTCTTTCTCCTTCCTCCCTTGTGTGGGCGTGCAACCCAGGTCAAAATCTGGCTTATTTTAAAGAGGAAATCATCAACTATTGTTTTGCACGTACCGAGCTGGGCTTGACGTCAGTGAAAGCTCTGTCTCTTTCTGCCAGCTCTGAGTTTGACCCATTTTACTCAGAGCATATGTTATATACCTCGGTACAAATGATGAAGGAGTGACTTCACACAGGCAGTGATTCATAGTAGCAGACACCTCTGCAGTCCTCAGAGGATGTCTAGATCTTTCCATAGCTGCATTTTGCTGAGAAACCACCTTGTTTGCAGCCCAGAGTCATCTGGAAATGGCCAGGTACAGCTGGGAGGACCAGACTCTCTGTCTGTCCACCCAAAATCCTCACCACCCAACTTCTGAGCATGCTTTATCTTTGCCATACGTGTAAGGAGGGCACAGATGATCTCTGGCATCATGCTATGGGGGTAACAAGTACCAAATGTTGCTGTAGCTCTTGTGTCAGAAATGTGCCATACGGTGTGAATGTGTTAAGCCGCAGTTGTTCCCGTGGATCTTGGTGTCGTTGAGCTCAGCCCTGCACGTCTGTGATGGCTTTGCTTTTTCTTTAAACGCACTCAGAACCTACTCCAGAAACCTTGCTGTGCATTGCTTTCTTCATCTCTGTTGTAGGCATATTACTGCTGTAAAATTTGTTATTGCTGTTACGGTGTTTTTATTGTGACGGAGTGCTGTGCATTAATCTTGCAGCATACTGTCGTGATGAAGCATCATCCTTGTTCCCCTGAGTAACAATAGTCCAAGCACTCCTTGTTTGCATTCTTAGGACAACTTTTTAGCAGTCAAAATGCAAACTGAGCACATAGAATGAGCATCATCATATATCTGTTGTCTTCCAGACTTGCCGTGGCCTAGCACAGCAGAGGGCAAGGTTGAGCTCAGATGCCAGTTTCAGTACTAAGTCCTGCAGAAGCTTTGATCAAAATACTTTGTATTTTCCATCTCACTTTCCTTCCTCTGTTGAAAGAGGAAGAGTGGTAGCTATTATTATATACCACTGCTCCTATATAAACAGCATATGTGTTCCATACTGCTGTTAAATATTAATCAATGTTATATATTTTATAAAGCTCTGATAAAGCACTTTGAAGAAAAAATATAAATTACGATGATGTGCTGTTTATATTTTTCTTTTTGTTTGCTGCTTTTTTTTACATGTGAAACAGAAAACAAATATTTGATGTATTTTTGTCTCTCTCGCTTTTGATCTTTATTTTGTTTTCCATTCGTAAGTAGCCCCTTGTTTTCTGACCTAGCATTTTTGGAGAGTGAAAGTGATGTTTTTCTAAACAGTTCTTTGTCTAAGTTCACACCAAAACCACTGGATTTGGACTCCAACCTCTACCCCAGACACTCCTCAGCATGAAAGCAAAGCAAAACCCCCTTTTAATAACATGAAGCCAAGCTAGATAAACATCAGATTTGAATTTCTGAGATTCACATCTTGGCTAAATAACTCTAAGCCCTTCTTCCATTTGAAATTGATGTCTTGAGCAGTTTACAATTTGGAAATTTTTTGCATAGGACCTTAATAGAATGTTATCTCATCTGTTAGACACAGCCAGCAAGGATTTGTGGTGTTTTGCCACCATTACCTGACAAGATTGCCTTCTCCTTGATCGCATGATATGCTGATCTACAGGATATCATGGGCAGGGGAATTGGACCAGATGACCTCCAGAGGTCCCTTCCGACCTCCAGAGGTCCCTTCCAACCTCAGCCAGTCTGGGATTCTGCACATTTCACTTTCTGCTCCAAAACGACTTCCCTGTTACTGGGGCTGTGCTGGTAAAATCCTTGAAAGTGTTTGAAGTTTCTCTTTGTTGTATTGTCAATGATTATACACCCATTTGATGTAAGTTCAAAGCTTACTGAAGCCGTTGAAACTTTTCAAGGATCAGGGAGACTGGATCTTTCTGCCGTGCAGAAAAAACTTGCAGTGAGAATTGGCTGTGTATTGCTTAAACAGGGAAACAGAATCAAGTGAAAGCTGTGCCTTTTTTCCCCATTTTTTTATGAAATGTGTAACTTGTCCCATGAAAGATAGACCAAGGGCAATCTCCATTAGCTTGCATTAGCATTTCCCATTCATCACTTCTCTGGAACATGCAGGTCAAGGGAGAATGAATGTGTGCATGACCTACATCCTTCATACATAGGGCAAAGTATTATTTTTCTGGGGACAGTTGAGGTATGTCCTTTGACTGTCCTCTGAGGGAGTTTATTTCTCACATCCACAGAATCGACGACTGTTTTTGTGCATCTCGGAAACTGGATGCAGTTGCCACTGAAGCGAAGTTCAAGCAGGACCTGGGTTTCCGGATGCTCAACTGTGGCCGAACGGATCTGGTTAAACAAGCCATATCCTTGCTGGGGCCGGATGGGATTAACAGCATGAGTGAACAGGTAACAAGACAGAAATTTAAAGAACTAACTTTGAAATGTAAGAGTTTTGTCTGCTTATCACAGAAAATGAGCCCCAGCTTTCACCTAAACATAGACAGGACCTTAGTGATTTCCCTGCATTACTTTGCATTGAGTTAAAGCACTGTCAGGTGAACATCTACATTAAGTTGGGTAGTTTTGAATTGTATTGATGTTTTGGTGGTACTGAGGTAACTCAGCATGAGGGCAGATGCATCCCCTGAAATCTTGACAGTGAACTGAGTCGAGTGAAGCCAGAAGATCCCAAGAGAGCTTAGTGTTGATCTGAATACTTAAAGCTGCTTCAGGGCCATGAACAGTGGTGTAGGGCAGGGCTTTTGAGGTGAACATCTTCTATTGAACACTGCCCTGGGGTCTACAATGCATTTCATGTGCACCACCAAACCCCCAGCAGGAAACGATTAGTTGCTGGCAGTCTTTAATTGAGCTCAGCCCAGTTTGAACTGACCTTCCAGATGTGAAAGTGTCTCTGTTGCTCATTGTGGTCAGCATTTACCAATTGAGAAGCCCAGATTTTTCCAGAGTTACTCCCCCATGAGGCGGTGGTTGTGGCTAGGGATAAGCCTGCCTCTGCAGCTACCTACCCGCAGCAGTCTGTTGGACTGTGATACTCATTGGGGTGGTTCCCCCTTCCCAGAGAGAAGTGGTTCCCCCTTCCCAGAGGGAAGTGATGGCCATGGATACTACTGTTCCCTTTTGAAATAGAGCCCCCTGAATTTTCTGATGCCCCTGATGGAAGTATCACTGCATATTCCTATAGCTGTGAGCATCCTCTTTGGCAGGAGGCAGGTGGCTAAAGCCCCTGAGGTGATTGCTTGGGTCAGGAGCTGGAGTCTTAGTAGGTTTAGGTCTTCTGAAATGAAAGCTGCTACAGGAATGTGAGTTGCATTGCTGTTCAGTAGCTTTAGTCTGAGTCAATATTATTGATTTGTTCAAGAAAAGCTTTAGAAAAGGGAAGTACCCACAAAAAAAAAAAAAAATACAAACCCAAAGCCGACTGTTCATTCCAAGGTTCATACGTTATACTTTAAAAAATTATTATTATTTTAAGTTAGTCTGAACCTGGAAACTTTTCACACCATATTTCCTCTTTCCTCCAGACGGAAACCTGGGAACACTCTGACTTGATTCATCAAAGTACCTAATCATATGCTTAACACTGAACACATGCTTACATCCTGTTATAGTGAAAGTTAAGCCTGTGCTTAAACATCTCACATCTTGTAGGATCTCACATCTTGCAGGACAGAGCCCTAAGTGATACAAGGCTAAAAGAGAAAGGGTGATTTTTTATTTTGCGAAAAGCCAAATGCTATTGTGTTGATTGTGCACGTAGTTACCGCCTTGTGTGTGCATTGAACACTAATGATGGGCTCATTAAAAATCCATTCCTCCCACTTGCAAAGAGAGTGAAGCTGAATGATGCTGTAGCACAAGGGTGAGCTGCAGAGCAAGATGCAGCAGGGACAGAAGTGCAAGGGAAAGGGAGGTTAGAAACCTCATTAACTCCTTAAAACCCTGACACTGCAGCATGACACTCTGGGCCCCTTTTAAGTCCTTCAGCTTCATCAGGGCCAAAATACCCCCCTGTGGTCCCCAGGCAGACCCTTTGCTCTGGGTATTACTGCGGGGCTCTTTGCCACGGCTGCCCGTGTGCTGCGTCTTGCAGGGGGGGCCTAGCATAGGGCTTTCAAATACTTCTCTTCAGATCTGATTAGACCCCTTGTGCTAAACACTTGATTTAATTATGCAGTGATGCCACTTAGAGAAATTAAAAAAACAGCTGAAGAAACATGTATTTAATTTTAAGCTGCCATCCTGTCCCCATATTTCAAGGCCCGAACACTATTTTTTGTAGTTCTCATGGTTCCTGTAACATTTATCGACTGCCAAAGGAAATGTTTTGCCACTGACTATAGCTGAGGCAGTTTCAAATTCTCTTTGCAAGTAACTTGAAATCACTAAAGAACTCTTCTTGCCTGGGGTGAGCTTCTTTCTTCTTAATAATGGCATGAGGCCCTAAACACCTTTTCCTTTATTCTGTATCTCCATAAGTACACAGCAGATTTGATCCTATGAAATGCTCAGTCTGTTGCAGGGGGCATGAAGTACCTTACAAGGGCAAACCTTAATTTACATTTTCTCTAGAAGAGCAGAGCTTCCATACATAAGCACCCACGACCTTTAGCTCTGCATGCAATCAGAAAAATAGGGTAGTTCAGCAAAACCAGTGATGCTGGGCTCTTGCTAGGAAGACCTCTGTATTGTGTGGCTGTGTCTGGCCATGCTGAGCACCTCCAATTTCTCTGAAAAACACTTCATGGTAGCACTCAGGTTGAGCAGCAAACAGGCTATCATCTGACAGCAAATTTACCAGGAGAGCTTGGGGTAGGCTATAAACATGCATCGGAGGTAGCTGCGTGCTGTGGTAGATTTACTGCAAAACAACTGGTGGCTGTTGATTAACACCCCCCTACTGTATTTAATAAGCAGCTTTTTCTGTTATAATTTACAGTAGATTTAATGATTTTTTTCTCATGGTTTTCTTCAGACTCATTACCACAGCCACAGTAATACTTATCTTAAGGGAGAAATGGTGATCAGCCGTGGCAAGTATTTCAGATTAATACAAATTGCATTGTGGTGGTTGTGTAGCAAGGGGTCACTTAATCTGCTTTTTCTCCAAACAGGACCATGTTTTCCCAGGACTAGCAACTTGCAACAATGCTGTCTGGCGTTTCAGTTAAAATTAAGTCCTTGTTTGCTAGGGAGTGCTATACAAAGCCTTTATATTTCTAGCTCCTTAACCATATCCACGCTGAAAAGCTGTGCCCAAATTCGACCTATATTAAGAGGAGCTTGGGATGATTTTAAAGGCTCTTTCATTAATTAAAAAGTTGTATTTTATGAAACTGTTATCATAGAAAACTGAATAGAATTATTGTCTTTTTAAATACCAGTGGAAATTTGGTTGCTTCGATAAAAACATTTCTCTGCTGGGGCCCCAAAGACAGAGATGCTCAGTTTATTATACAGAGATGGAGGTGAGACTGACAAGCCCTAGTTTCGCTCACCATGTTGAGGATGCTGAGAATAACATGAAAAAAAAGAAAACCAACCCAAAACCAGTCAACTTGACAACAAAAATGGAGATTTTACAAAAATGATTACCATGGTCTGAGGGGCATGTCTGTAATAGAGGTAATGGCTTTTGTTAAATGCATACTGTTAGTCTTGATTATATATACTTAAATAATTGTTTAAGAAAATCAAAGAGAGTTTTGTGTTAAAATTGTCAATTCCTTTGTTTTTTAACTCCAACAAATGACTAGGGCATGACTCCACTGATGTATGCTTGTGTCAGGGGTGATGAGGCTATGGTGCAGATGCTGCTAGATGCTGGAGCAGATCTGAATGCTGAGGTGAGGATTTTTGTTGGTTGTATCTTTGTTCTGTTATTTGTTTACATCTCAAACTACCCCCTGAAACTGTAGTGGAGGGAAAATCCCAAGAATTAAAAAGAAATGTGTCTTATCCTGGACAGCACCACTTGAAATGAATAGTGAAATCAAACTGCATTAGATTAACATTGGGATTCACTGCACAGAATGGGTCAAGTCATCGTACGTATCCCACAGGTAATATTGATTTAGCTGTGTTTGTGCACTGGAAATGAATGCAGGCATTAGCTCTAGCACGGAGCACAGCTCTAATGATATTGGAAGGACTCCCTGTATCTCAGCTGAATAAAAATGAGGAGGGTAAAAGAAATACCCATCTGATAATCTGCCAAAGCTTGAGCATTTCTTCACATTGGGATGTTCCAGCTAAGCATCCCCAGCACGCAAGCACAATGTAGGTCCCACTGCTTTGTCTTACAAAGTGCCTCAGGCTAAAAACTGTTGGATGAGGAGTTTGAAGCTTCCAGAGTATCAGTGTCTCTTTGATGAATGCATATCACAAACTTACACAATCTGTCCACTTACACAATCTGTTGATTGTAGTCCAACTCTGCGCACTGCAGGTATGTACATTTTTAAAGAGCCCTTTGAATATCCACAGAAGAATTATTTGTTAATGACTCCAGTTTCAATTTGTTGAGGTCATGAGTAAATTAAGCTGTCCGCTTCACTTATCTGTGTTCCATCTGTTCTGTTTGGACTTGAGTGAGCTGATAAATTGTAGTCACTGCTTTCAGCCAGACGTTTTGCACTTCTGAAAAATCTAATTTAAAAGTAGAAATAGATGTTACCTGTAAGAGACTGATAGTCATTACTATCTGATTGTTGTTTGGTGGCTTATGTGAAATCAGCTGATGATTTCAGTTCCCCAAATTCAAGCACACCACCCTCAAGAGCTGGCAATAATTGAAAACTTGAACCCCTGTTAGCACTTTCAATAGGCGCACCAGAGACTGGATGGGCCTGGAGACTGATCTCTCCTTTAACCCTGTCTGTGGCTCAGAGGTGAGTGGCATTATTTGGTTCCTAGGACAAGTTTTCATTAGGAGCAGTTCTCCCAGTTGCTCCAGTAATCTTCCAGACTTGAATCAAATGCAAATTTAAACAGTTTTGTCTTCCTGAAACTGCTGACATCTGAGAGAACAGCTCCAGTGACGAATGTGAACCTCCCTGATTCATTTCTATAGAGTGTTTGCTCTAAAATCAAATGAAAACACTTTGGGACAAGAACTGTGAATAATTATGGTGTGCAATTATAAGATGATTTGTGCACACCACAACCAACTGTGCAAATTGGGCAATTACAGGGAAAAAAAAGGCAAATCAACCACGAGCAAAAATAAATACTCTGTCAGGTGCCTGCATCATTTTCCCTTTCACTTTGCAAATCAGTGATATATATATAAGTTTCCGAAAGTAGCCTCAAATGCTGGGTGCCTCCCTTTCTGATTGCCCATCTTTAGCAAAAAATGGACTCATTTCCAGATGTGCTGAGATGCTGCAGTTTGCTCTAGAGTCAGTGGGACCTGTAGCTGCTCAGCAAATCTCAATGGAGGCCTTAAAAGCCTGGTCAACAGCAGGGCTTTTGCAAACATTGTGTCAACTGGAAGGAACTCTAACCAAAAAAAAGGAGCAAAGGAGTTAAAATGACTTCATTTTCTGTGCTGCTTTCTGTGGGCTGCCCCGAACAGTGGTGGGAATATGTGCTTGAGGAGGAGCTGGAATGCATTTGCTAAACCCTGATCCTGCCCATCCTCACCCTCTGCTGCTCTTGCTCCCCAGGCTAAACCCCAAGGCTCAAGCTGCTCAATCCTCTTCCTTCTGAACAAACCCAGACCTAAAGAAGCCTTTGCTCAGAGGCCAGCACTCTTCTGTTGCACTTTGAGCTTTCTCTTTGGCAAATCTCTGCGATAACACCCAGGTGTTGGTGCAGATCCTCTCCTCTGGTAAACTGCAGGATCTGCATGGGGTATTCAGATTTTGCCCTCATCCCTGGCCTTGAGACTGAGGGCCTGGTCGTGTGCTTCTAGCAAAACACTGCATGTGGCGCTTGGAAATGCGAACTGCTAATGCAACTGAGCATTTAATAACTGCTCCTGCTCCCCTACGTGGATAAATGTGCTTCAAACAAGGTGGTGAAAGCATAGGTGGCTGATGAAACAGAGATGGTGCATCTTTTACTCTGATTTTAGTCCTCCTCTGAAGATCAATAATAAGGTGTTGAATTTTAGTGTCACACTCCATCTGAGTGTACAGCCTTGGATTTCAAACGTTCATTAGATTTTACCATCTCTGTGGACCTCATCAATATTAATACCCCCATCTTTAAGACAGGGAAACTGAAGCAAAGAGTGGTTATTTGTCTTCCCCAATGTCTACATTAGATGCATCAGGCATTAAGGCGTAGAAAATGGAAGGCGCAATTTGAAAAATACCATTCCATTTTCCAGGGATGTAGTTTGCATCTCTTTTAACTGTCACCACTCTGCTCTTTTAACTCAGATGGGAGAAGGCAGTAAAAGGAGTTTTCTTAAAACATTTCTGAAGTGCCACTCTGCCCCATCACTTCTCAGCTGTCTTTATTCCTCTGGTAACAGAGGAGGAGCCCGGAAGCACACCTGTGAACTCCTGGGTAGGGCTTATGATGTGTCTTTCATTACGGCAGTGGCAAAAGTGATAGTGCTTTATGTGGAAAGAATTTCTTTGGGCCTGTAGCAATCCCAAGACCCAGGGCTGTTGATACATGGCCTGGAGAAGTCAGTGGGAGCGGTCCTTAGCTGTAAGTGTCCTGATCCATCCCTGCTTCCCCAGTGTGTGCTGTTGTAACCAGCTGTGGATGTTTTTGACCTTGTGCAAAAGAATCCAGTGGCCAGTGGTTTAGATGGAGCTACAGTAGTTGGTAAAAAGACTTCATTTGGTATGAACTCTATTCAAGCTGTCAAATCAGCACAGATTCGATATCGAGAAAATTTTTGCAGGAAAAAATGAAGCCAATAATTTTATCAAGCACCTTTTGCAGGTTTTCTTTCTCACTCCCTCACATGCCTGGCTTTCAGGCAGGTTGAATTTTATTACGTATAGCCCTTTAAAAAAAAATAACTTTAATTTGTTTGTAGGTTGTCAGTACTGCTCATAAATACCCATCCGTCCACCCTGAGACCCGCCATTGGACAGCTCTGACATTTGCTGTGTTGCATGGACATATTCCTGTAGTTCAGGTATTATTGTATTTCCCTACCTGCATCTCATTCTTTTGTTTCTCCTTTTCAGTTCTAATTACATCCATCTCAAACCAGTATCCTTTTGTCATACTTATATTGGTTACTTCTGCTTCTTCTAGAGTGTACTGATATATAATAGACCTATTATATAGCAAATAGAGTGTTCAAACCTTAACCAATATGAGGTTTAAATAGGACAATTTTAAAGCCAAGTTGCACCAAAAAAAGTCTGACAACTCCTTGTGCTCCTTCCTGACCACTTGTTTTATATGTTTGTTTATTCATTCATTACACTTTCTTACACTATAATGTTCTAGCAAATACAAAACCACTGCCTTGGTGGGGAAGAGGTGGACAACAGCCCTTGTACTGCTCCAAAGGGGGAGAAGCAGTTGCTCTCCTTATGCCATCGAGGTGTCATGTGGGATATGCTGGTTCTGTGCTTTGGCATCTTGAAAGTCGAGAAGGTCTATTCTTCAAAACAGCTGTGTCTATGGCACACTTAATAAAGCACAAAAACTGTGAAGGTCTCAAGACAGAAATGGCCAAGACAGGGCTGGAGCACAGGCTCCATCCTGCTCAACTTGGCCGCTTTTGTTTTCAGCATTGTTGTTATGTATGTGCAAGTGTCCCTGATGGAGATCACAACTTTTGGACTGATGGCTGTAATTGGTTCTTAAGAATTGCCTTTCTTTTGGCCATGACTACATGTAAAGATGGAGAAAATTGAAACCTGATCCACTTTAGGATGGTGCTGGGCTTCTAGAAGACCATGAAGGAAGGATGCTTGTTGGGTTAATTTTCAGTACTTCCATCTTCTATGCATCACTTCCTAACACTGACCTTACCCCATTTCCCATTCAAAAACAGTGGGTTACACTTTTTTGGCTCTGAAGTTGGACACTACTGCTCCTGGTGTCTGGCAGCATAAACTGAGCGAAAAAAGGAATGAATTTACCTCTGTGAAACAGTGGGCAGAATTTGCATGTCACTTGTCTCCATCATATCTGGTTTGCAGATAATAAGAAGCATTAGACTCTCATTCGTCACTGTTCATGAACTCCGAAGACTGTGATATCCCCAGTTGCTCTAAACAGTGAATTTTCTTTCTAGCTGTTGCTGGATGCTGGAGCAAAAGTAGAAGGCTCCTTGGAGCATGGAGAAGAAAATTACTCTGAAACTCCTTTACAGTTGGCAGCAGCTGCTGGTAAGGACTTTCTCCTCCCACTGTAATGAATTCTTCAATCAGGATCTGTTATTTAGGTGAATAAACACTGGACTGTAAAAGAAGTAAAACTGAATCTCTTGACTTGCAGGAAATTTTGAACTAGTCAGTTTGCTGTTGGAGCGAGGAGCTGACCCCATGATAGGAACAATGTACAGGAACGGCATTTCCATGACTCCACAAGGTGACATGAACTCTTTCAGTCAGGCTGCTGCACATGGACACAGGTAGAGTGGGAACAAGTCTAGTGGCATCCTTCAAGTGCTTATTTTTTGCCCGGACATCCGGTTTGAGCAGATAGGTGCAAGTTCTGCATGAGCAATTGAACATGTCACCCACTGAGCAGAGATGTAAGGCTTTTTGGCAGCATGTGATTTTAACCAGTTGGTGGTACAAGCTGCTTTTTGCTATCTGATTGAAACAAAAGAGGAAGGGCAGTCCTCATGCTGTGTTGCAATGCAGTGGTTGTTAAATGGCAGCTGATGTGATGACAGAAAGGAATGCCAATAGCATTCCTTCTGAATTTCTTGATATATTTCTCAGGTTTGAGCGAGTCATGTCTGTACTGCTGCAGCCCTAATTTTTGTTGAATACAGTTTCTGCATCTGTGTTTACTGTAAAGTCCTGTATGTCTTAATGTTGTATGTATGCTGTAAACCTAAAAAAAAAGGCAATGAAATGAGCACCTGGCATGCATGATCTTGCAACGCTCAGGAGTTGACTGCAGTGTCATGGATTAGTATTATGATCTTCACGTTCCTACTTTTCTGATTGTAGCCATCCAGAGGAACATAGATACAGGTTAGAGACAGTACCTACCGTCTGTTTGCTTAGAGATGAGCTGCCAGTCTAACAACTTGCTAATGGCATGTCAGGGTGGGTTCGCACAACATTGCCCATCTGGAGCCTGTGGGGGATCCCTGGGATAGAGAGGAGAGTTTGGTTACTGGAGTCTCACGTTCAGCTGGCATGAGTGGGAGCCATGTGCCTGAGGAGGACCTGGGGCTCTCCTCGGCTTGTCTGCCAGCTGTGCATGTCACAGGCCCTGGCTCTTATGTTCCTATATGTACGCCGCTCACACACGCTCCCTCCTCCGTCCTTTCTGCCCTAGATTTGTTTAGGACGTGCCATGCTTTGCTGTCACCCCATGCTGGGGGCTGAGCAGCTGAAGGGAGGACACTGGAGTACAAGCAAAGTGGGATGGGGCCCAGCCTGGTTTCTTTTCTCACAGCTGTGAAACCAAGTGACTCTGTTGAGATTGATGAGGTTAAACTGGTACAAACCTAAGAGCACCAAGTCTCTGAGTTTGGGCTTTGCTGTTTGATGGCACTTTACTTTGCAGAGTGGTCTCAGATGTGCTTGAACCTGCCCTGACTGGCCTTGTTCAATGTGTAGTTGCTCCAGCTTTCCCAGACCGCTTTGTGTGTTAATCAAGTGGTGGTGCTTTCAGTAGCTCCAGGCAGCTCCTTTCTCAAGTGGCCTCCATGGTGGAAGTCCTGAGAGCTTGTCCAGAGGCACCTTTGCCTTCCCTGATTGTGGGAAGAAGTCTTGAGTCACATTTAGCTCATGGATCTCTGTTCCTATGAGATGATGCCACTCGTGCAACGTCTGTACGGTGCCTGTCACAACAGCGGACGTGGCCCAGGCAGTGCAGGTGGGCTAGCAGGAGCTGTGTTGTCTCTAGTCTGCTCTCAGCTGATTCTGCCATTAATTGGAGTAATATCCTGGATAGGTGTTCTAACTTGCCATGTTGCAGCAAGTATGCTGGGCACAATAAAAGCCTAGACACTGACTGCTCTCCTACCTTCTCCTTCCTACTCCTTCCTTCTCTCCTTCTGTCTGTCATTCTATGATTGACAGGAATGTCTTTCGCAAGCTGCTTGCTCAGCCAGAGAAGGAGAAGAGCGATATTCTGTCACTGGAGGAGATCCTGGCTGAGGGAACGGACTTACCTGACTCAGCAGCAGCTCCACTCTGCGCCAGCCGCAACAGCAAGGCCAAGCTGAAAGCCCTGAAGGAGGCCATGTACCACAGCGCTGAGCACGGCTACGTGGATGTGACCATTGACATACGGAGCATAGGTCAGTCCCAGCACCCTCTCTCCTCTCCCTCCAGGAAAGGATCACTGAAATAAATGCTTCTAATGATGGGCTGTTGCTTAAACCAACCACAGTTTCACCTTCCTCAGCTCTTGTGGAAGCAGGTGACTGGGGATCTGGCAGGTGCCCAGCCCATTTCAGCTCTCCAGCATGCCCCATTCAGGGGCCACTGGCACATTTCTGCAAGACAGAGTGATTTCTACTAGCAGCCATCTTCACTGCTGCATGGCAGAGCATTAGATAAGGCTCTGAGGCTGTGTTTGGCTCAGTGATTGGGCCACCTCTAACAGCTCCTCTTTTGTACTCTGCTGTACGGCAGGCCACCATTAAAACACCTTTATTTCCTGGGGTTTGTGAGCCTCTGAGGGTATGGGCAGGGAACTGACTTCTTGGTGTGCCGACTCTGCCAATGCAGGGCTTGAACATCATACCAGCCTGCTGGGAATTGCCTGTGGGGAGGGTGGTTGGGTAGTGCAGAGGGGAATTGATCTGGACTGTGTATTTACCATCCCCATCGATCTGCATTCAGAGAGACCCACGTGCCTGGCGTGCCCCTGCCTGGTGTGGTGCTCCAGCCCTGGGGATGTGTGGCGTGGGTCAATGTGGGGCAGTCTGAGCAGTGGCTCACCGAGTGGGCTAAGTAGGCAAAGTCCTGGTGATGAACAGGGGGAAAGCAACAGGGCTGCTCTCCAGGCACTGGACATTCACTGAAATGGAAGGAAAAACCTTTCCCAGCTGAACAAGAGGCTTGCATTTCCTCCTGCTTCGTTCTGCAAGAGCAGAAAGTAGGTCACATCCAGCCTAATGCCTGCAGAGGTACATTAGCTCCATGTGCTTTCTCGCTCACTGCATGGGAGCAGTTCCCTTTAAGTTCCTGGAGAGTGATTCTGCCACAACAAACTACTTGAAAAGGCTGATCTGCTGAACTCGCCCAGTGCTGTTTAGGGAAAACAGTAATGATCAGGAGAGGACATGGAGTAGCGCTAAAGAAAGTTTTAATCTGGAGACCACCAGTCTGAATCCAGGTGGGTAGTGGCCAAAATTGGGGTTTTTTACCATTTAATGGCTCTCTAGGGCTGCATTCGAACAAATGAGCTAGTGTAAATCTAGTTTCCAAAAGGCTTTTGCATCACAGAGCACCACAGCAATTACCACAAATTGGCAGTCTCAGCAGAGAAGCTGAAAGCTAGATGAGCAGAGAGACCACAGTCTTCTCTTAGCATTTGGAGGAAAGCCTCTGTGCAATAAGTCTGGGATGTCCTGATAACTACCAGCCTTCTCAATCGGTGAAAAAGTAGGAATTTGGTTTCTAGGGTTATTTGGCAGCTTTTGCTTAAAATCTTAGCGTAAGTAAAGGTAAAAAAGCAGAAGGGCACTTTCTTCTCCAGAGCTGGGAACAAGCTTTGTCCTTTGTCCATAGGTGTTCCCTGGACCCTGCACACATGGCTGGAGTCCTTGCGCACATCCTTCCAGCAACACAGACGACCCCTCATCCAGTGTCTGCTAAAGGAATTCAAGTCCATCCAGGAAGAAGAATACACAGAGGAGCTCATCACACAAGGGTTGCCTCTGATGTTTGAGATACTTAAAGCCAGCAAGGTGGGATAAATTATGCGTTTTAAAGAAATCAGCTTCATTCTCATCCATTGCAATTTTGGTTTTGCACAGCTGTCCCAAAGGTTGTTTAGACTGTCTAGAATTATTATTTTTATTATTATTATTTGTATTGCATATCTGAGGGTTTTTTCACAGTGGAAGCATGGGTTAAAAACAAGTTAATCACATCTCCTGCTAGAACAGCTTAATACTGATGCTAAAAATAAGCTGGAGAGACAGCAGAAGCTGGTGAATAGTGGTGAAATTAATGTCAAATGGGCCACTGCAGTATGGCAAGAGATGTTGACAATGAAACCAAACCAAACCAGCCAAATAGTAACTTTACCCAGCTTGTTTTACAGGACCTTACAACAAAGCTAATATTCATGTTTCCTTTGGATTTGTTTAACCTCGCACGTGACTTTCCCTTCCCTTCATGTGGGATTTGGACTCTTAAACATGTGGAGAGACTGGTCTCTACAAGCACAGAACAGGATAGGGCTTTTTAAATCATCTGTGTGAGTGTTTGTACTTGCAGCCTTTCCAGATTTATTCTTAGCTGACATTTTCTTAGCCAGACAAATCAGACTAACAAAACCTTTTGAGGGAGGTACCACTGGGTATGAAGTATACAGCAAAGGGGGTGATCATGGGGTGGGCAAGGAGAGGAAAATGTCTTACCAGATAAAGAATGGATGCTTCCTTTTAAAACTTGTTATAACCATCATTCTCTTCTCTACTGGTCCCCCTGACAATCAAGTTGCTCCCAAGGAATGCCCAGTCAACTTTACTGTTGCCAGAATCTTTTTAGTGATGAAATGCATCAAAATGGTTTGATTGCTTTTCTTTTTCTCATGCATCATGTTGCTATGGTTTTCTAATTGTTGAACTGGGAAATAAATAACATTTCTGACCCAACTCTGCATATAACAACAAGGAGCAAATAATTTTTAGCATCTGCAGCAATAGCCTAAATAATACGAAAAGGGGAGAGGTTCTGATCTAAGCACTCAATACTAAAAGATTCCAGACTTAATATAGCTACTAAAAGCCTACATGGGTTTATTTCTTACATCTTGCTGCAAAAGAGGGCTTGGACTCCAGTCCAAGGAAATCCTCAACATTTGTTCCAGCAATTGTTCTGGTGTTTGCTCCCACGAGTCTTCCCTTTGGGATTAGTTCGTATTGGATGGGTATTTATGTAGAATGTTTGAGATAGCTTTTAGGAAATCATTCCAAATCATAGGATTTGTAGGATCCTTGTTGTGAACTCACTTGGGTTAATGTTTGTTCATCCAGAAACTACCAGAAAGGTGCCGTTTGGTTTGAAAGTTGATATAAAATTAATCATATTGAAAACTTAATGGAGATTCAGTTTAAGCCTTGTTACCTAGGTTGAGGGGTGTCATTAACTGCTCTTCTCCTGGGTGGCTGAAGCCAAGGCCAGTGATCACTATTAGAATAAGTTACTTACAGGATAAAACATTTGGGATGTGTTAGACTGTGTCTACTGATTCTGTTGTAAGACACCTGGAAACAAGTAAGACTGGTACCTTCTGCTTTGGGTTCACTTAAAACCTAAAATGTGGCAGGGTGAAAGAACTGATGTATCAAAAGAAACCTCTACATGACAAAGAAGAACTCTGTGCTGATCTTTATTACTGCCTTTGGGCCTTAGGGGAGCTGCCTTTCTTCACTCTTCATGAGTATGCATATTCACACACACACACAGCTTCATATTCTTAGAAAAATAATCATTCTGGGACACTGTAAGGGTTTACAAATTGTCTGCAAGTGGCATGAATTATTGCAGTGGTCTTGTCCAAATGGCCTCTCACAAAGCTCTCCCAGACAGAAATGAGGACAGACTTTATGTAAACCCCTTGGAAGAAATCAAAATAGATTCATTTGTAGGAGAATTGAGCCAATAAAATTTCTCCCTGGTCACTCTGTAGAAGAAAGCTGAGATTCAAAGGATCTTCTGTTCCCCTTCTCTTGAAGGGCTGAGAGCAGAAACTGTTCTTTATGTATACCCACAGACTGGAAATCTCCTTTAAGAGGCGCAGAAGGGCCATAACTGTGGTTCACATCCCTCTCTTTCAACAGCAAATTGTGAAGTCCTGCCTTTTGTGGAGCTGTGGGGAGAGCAGCTGGATTTGCCCACATGGACATCCTTTTCCCTATGGGCTGGGAACTTTGAGAGAGATTACGACTCTTGCTAAACGTCTCAGTCTGGCTCAGTACCCTTCCTTAATGAGTTTTTCAGGGCAAAAAGTATAAAATAAGCAACTAGACAGCACAAAGCCACTTTGTATTTCTTGGCTGATGTAAAACAGAATGTCCCGTTTGCTACATATTGTGATGCTCAGTATGTTTTAATAGCATGGCAACTTGCACCTAATAGAATTGGCATTTTGCATTCCTAGAAATAGTTCCAACTATCCCATATTCTCAGAACAATTTGCAAATATTAATGAGTTGAGACATTGAGGAAGATCTTATCTCCCTCTGTGAACAGGAAAGCTGAGGTAATTAAACAGGCATATTCTCAGTGCCTCATAAAGTGACAGTCCTGGCCTCAGAAGCTGTGATGACGTGGATAAGCCCGGCAGAGTAGGAGGCACACCTTCTGCCCCACCTTTTGCTTTGCACTGTCAGACAAAATGTTCTTGCAGGTCCAGATGTGAGAGTTTATATGTGAGCCCTGCACCAGCCAGCACTGATGCTGGTGTCCTGCAGGGTGGCACTTTGCTCCCATTTAAGTGCTGGAACACTGGTAGTAGAAAAAAAAGTAAAATTAGGAGAAGTCCTGATGCTGGAACACAGAACAGCAATAAAAATTGGCAAATCAGGCAAAAGTGGTTGAGCTGAAGGCCATAGTTTCATTGTTTCTTTTCAAGCTGTGAAATAAGCAGGGAAGAGCAGTGAATAGATTGCACATTGGTTGTTCAGTGCTGCACTAAAGCCCTGGAGGAAGACTTCCAAAAGCACAAATGAAGGTTCAATACCCAGCTCCTGGTGACTTCCAGTGGGACAGAGTGCTTTCATTTCCTTTCATGCCTTTAAATGTCTTTATTAGCTGCACCTTTGAGAATTGGGTGGAGAGCAGAGAAGTGGCAATATTTCCAAGCTGGTGAGGCAGAGCTGCAAGAACATGCAGAGAATTGCTCTGCACTTGCTCCCTCTATGGTTTCTGCTGTTGTGCAGTGAGCTTGGGTCTTTACCAAACCCTTTGGTTTTGGTACCAGAGACAATGTACTTTGGAGAAAGCAGCATCATTGGAAAGGACATGTAGAGCTCAGTTTCAGGCACTTTCCTAAGAGCAAGCTTAGGAGCTAGCTTTTGAGCAAAACTCAGACCATTGAAGCTCCACACTAGGAATATCAGTGATGTAGTGGTGGATTTGGGCCACCAAATGAGGAGGAAAGGTGCTGCCGTTTCGGGATGGATTTAATGTCTTTGGCAGACAAGCACACAAACACAGCCTGCTAGAAGTCGTTTGGACAGGGCTGCATGAGACAAAAGCTGGAGAGACACTTCTAGGAGTGAGTAGCCCTGAGCTAAACTTCAGCTGCTGCACAGAGCAGAGTTGAGTCCCTCAAAGCTAAGATGACACTGGAGATCTTGTTATAGAAGAGGGATAGGAAGATGCAGCTGAATTCTTGCCTGTTGGTATCTGTGTTGTGCTCCTCATGGCCTGGAGGATGCCCCTCGGACTTCTCATAGGAAGCTCTCCTTTGCCTCCAGCTGAGGTTGACATTTGCAATTCCTGAGCTTGGCTCTGAGCTGGATTGACCTCCTGCCTCATGTCAGAGGACTGTATTTGCCTGACGAGTGCATGTACCTGAGGGCTGGCCACTGGTCTGAGATTGCCCCTTTCTCCCCCCCACCCCAAATAGACACTTTCCAAAGAGCTGTGTGGAGACTGCACCCAGATCTGCGGGCTTATAGTGCCTCAGGTGGGGGCTCACAGGTCAGCTCTTCCATTTTTGCAGGGAGATTCTCTTGAGAACGATGTGCTGAATGTGCAGGGATGCTCCTTTGTCCTCTCTCTATGAAAATCCTGGAGCTGTTTCAGTTTGATCTTGACATTTCCACAACCTGAAAAGGGAAAGACTCAAAACCACAACCTTGGAAGTTAAACATGTCTGGCCTTTAGAGGAGATTGGTTTTAGATTTCCACTCTGGAGCTCTGCGTGAGTTTGAATTGTCATTAAATCACGCAGCTCCATCCATGCAGACAAGCCAGCACTGTTGCTGGTCGTGAGAGGTTATGAGCCAGTTCCATCCACTGCTTTTTCTGCTTACAGCAGTTTACATCAGATTATCCCTGGCCTATTTTTTTGAGGAAAAAAAAATGCAATTTTTTAATTCCAAATAATCTCTCTTACAACTTTCTACCTTCCCTTCCCCCGTGGCATGGGCGAGGAGCTGCTATTTGCCACTACTTTGGATCCTTTGTGGGCACACATTGCCAAAGTGCATGTGATAGTCCCCATGTGCATTGAGCGCACGTGCTGAAGCATTGTCTGAAGCTCTGCCTCACACTGGAGGTGTTTTGCACCAGGAAAACTTGGCTTAGGACTACAGGTATTCCTGCCAGTGTATTGTCCAAAACAAAATCACCTCAAAAAGTCATGGGAGAGCTCCTTCATCACCATGGCCTCCGTTGCATTCTGCAGCTTTCTCTCCTTCCTTCCCATCAGTTTGTGTCAGCGACAAGGTCATTTACTTAAAACCTAGCCCATCAGTGAGGTGTTGATCACACTGTGCAGCCAGGCTTGTTGAAAGATGCAGGAAACTGCTTTGCAAAGATGTTTCCTCAGGATTTACAATTCCTGCAGAGTTTCCCAACCTCTACAGATGTATCTACAGGCAGCTGAAGGAACCTGCAGGAGTGCACCAGCTCTTTTGGAAGGCTAAGCTTTTTGAGTAGCAGCCATCAGTCTGGTGTCGACAGTCACTGAGAACAAATAACAATTCAAAACAGTAACCAGGTTTTAAAACTCCAAGAGGCATGTGAGTATCTTGAGAAACGTAGCTTGGATAGTTTAAAAGTTCAAGTACTCTTTTCAGCATTAATTTAGCCACTTGGAATCCAAAGTATCTTAGAAAGTAAACTTTGGGGGGGGGGGGGGGGGGGGGGTCATATCTTTTCACAAAGAGCAGCATGTAGCCTCTGCCTTGCATGTCTCCAGCAAACAGAAAGCAGCAGGAAAGGCTGAAACACCTGCCCGCTCTGCTGCAGCAGAATGTTCAGAAGCTGAGACTTGAGATAGGCATTCTGTTTCTTTATTGCTGTGGTCTTTCTGGATTTAATCCCTCTAAAACAAATGTTGGGAGAGGTTCCTTGGAGAATGTCAACAGACTCAGGTCATACACGGTGGTCAGCAAACATCAGCTTTCCCCTAAGGTCTGCATGTGACCAGGGAAGCGGCACTGGAAGAAGGAGCTGGAAAATTCCCCTTTTTGTCCCTTGCTTCATGATGGGCTGAAATTAATATATTCAGATGGGCTTGAGTGAAGCTGTGTTTTGCTGTATGAAGCCAGACCACCCTGTACTGCAGGAAGGGCTTAGGAGATTGGTGAACCCCCTATGGCACTTGGGCAGACACTGGGTTGTAATCAGCTCCTATAGAAAAGCCCTTTCCTAGGGGAGTGTTGTGTATGTTTCTTTTGCCTGTAGACAGATCAGGAAAGACCCCTTTACGCTGGGTGAAACTTTACTTCCTTGTTTAAACTGCCTTTCAACAGAAAATTGAGGGTTTACTCTAATGACAGGTTTCATTAGAATGTTTATTCTCCACATAATATTTTACCTTTCTTGAAAAAATTAACACCTGAAAATTGAATATTTTGGCTGATGACTGAAACATTTTAACTGAAGTAAAATGTGGACTTCCCACAGAGGAGACAGACACACCAAAACCCGCACTAAAAAATAACCCTGAAGATGTTCCAGGATGCTAAAGTGCCTGCTTATGGGTTCCATGGAGTGGCTAATGCCCTTCTGTGCATCAGCTAGTGCCCAGCTTGCGCTCAGTGGTTGATCTTTTGGCTGGGACTTTGAGTGGCTTCAGGAGGCAGGTTTCACTGTTCTGAAGAAATTGCAGTGATCTGTTACACTGCCTGTTGTCATTTGTAGTACTTCTGTGTCTAAACAGTTCAGAGTAACCAGGAGGAAAGTTATCCACACATGTACATCGTGCATTCCCCATGTGAGATGCGAACGCCAGGTACCAAGTGGCATGTTAATAATAACTCTTAACCCTGTCTCGTGTTTTCGTAACGCAGATTCAGCTTCGTACTAACACAGGTTTGACTCTTTTTTTACCCTCTGTCTGCCTTCTAAAATGATTCCCTGCCAGAGGCAGGAGCGGTTTCTTCATTTACAGTAAATAAATGCCATGGATGTGACACCTGCCCTTTTCTGGGCTCTCACCCAGGGATTAGACCGTGCCTGGGGATCTGAGCTCTTTACATACAATGCACGGCTGTGGTATAAAGAGCCTTTTGAAAGGGAGGCTTGGCAGCTTTCCCAGAAGTGAACTGAAGGGTCCATTTGTGTCTTACCTGTGATTAATTCTTTTCCGTTTGTATTTGCAGTGGAAGGGCTTGAGCCTGGTACTAACAAAACCCATTTTGTTGTGCAGTTCACTGCCTCTAACTGTATCTCCAACCTCTGGGGTTTCCCTACCTTAGCAGCTGTTGACTAATATTAATTATGTGTATGCTACTTAATCATCTAGGAGTGACCCTCTAAAGTGGCATTTAATCTGTTTTGAGGCAGCTGGCAAAAGTAAATTATGCCACAGAACTGTAGTGGAAACACCTAGGCAAGGATAGAAAAGGTTCAGAGGGATGGCTTTGACAGCACCCCTGTTCCATGAACGGTGTGGCTTCTCTGCTTGCTGGGGAGATGTGTATTAAGAGGCAGACACCAAGCCCAGAACAATAAGTGTTTTACCTTTCTGCCTAACGTGGTGAGCTTTTGGTATGGGGGCTTTTCAGTAGAGGAATTTGAGGGCCTGGCACACTTAGGTTAAAACAGCATTAATGGGGCGGAGCTGGTGTCGGTAACATCAATGGAAGGAAAACCCAAAGTACTGCTTGGGATTTGAGAAGCAAACCAAAGCAGCCTAACTTGTTACCTCTGTAGAGGGCACCCACATGGAGGTGGTGGGATATCTGTAAGCCAGTAAGGGGAACTAATGGGTTTGGGTTTTGAGCAGTCCAGAGAGATATGATGTGGGAGTAGGGGAGCCTGTGACAAAGAGGCAAGTGAAGCACAGTGTGATCAGAGAAGAGCAAAAGCTTAGTCTAACTGATGAATCCTACCAGACTTCTTCCCTTGAGAGTCTGGAGCATAGCTCCAAGATGACATGTACCTTCCACAGGTACTGGACAGAACTGGCTATGTATTTCCCAGCTGTGTCTGGTACCTTGTAGGTCCACATCCCAGAATGGCTAGGCTGGCTTGAACTGGGTAAGCTGAAATGGAGCAAGCTCTCCCAGAGTATGTGCTGAAGTCTGGAGGAGCCTTTCTTGAGTCCTGCCACAGACTTTCATCAGATGGACATTCAAGAAAAAACAGCCCTGCACTCCCCACCCAGGTCTTCACCTCTTTTCAGATCAATCATCCACTCATCTCTGCTCCAGCAACTTGAAAACCTTCAGCTTTGCTTCAAAAGAATTCCCCTCGCAGTTGAAGTGCATTCACCAGGAGCAGGGGAATTCCCTTAGATCTCTGCTGAAGAACGCTTTTAAGTCAGGAGACTGCTTGTATCTACAAAGCAAAGTTGCTTGCTCACCAACCAACTCTCTGTTGGAAGCACCATCTCCCTCAGAAGACTCACTGTTGTTCCCTGTTGCCTCTCGCCTATCTGTAAGCTACCCCTATGGCTAGGTAAATATTGTTACTATATCCTATGCCAAGTTTTCTTCCCCCTCCTACAGCAGAATATGCGCATCAGCTCACTTCGGGTATGAACGCCCATGTCTGAAAGGAGCCTGGCCTCGCTCCAGATCTCAGCCTCGCACATCCTGGCACAGTGTTTTCCAACATCAAACTGCAGCAAGAAAACAAACTTTGGTTTGCTCCTCTGGTGTTAATATTGCCACCCACAACTGCTGCAGCAAGCTCTTACAGCTGTTCTTTCACAGTCAGCTGGTAGGGTGATAGGATAAAAGGGGAGGAATTATCCAGCTCCATGCTTAAACAGGATGGATGTGGTAACCAGGGCATCTTCTGAGCTTCCCAGTGTGGGCCCTGTGCAAAGGGGAAGATTGAATAGGCTGGACTTGTCCTCCTCTCTGCTAGAGCAATGCTGGTGCCCCAGATCGTGGACTCATGCATTTGTTCCTAGTTACTTCATAGGCATCCCAGCTCAGCCTGCTCCAAGAGCAGGATTTGGCTTAAAAAAAGCTATTTTTTTCCCCAGCCATGTAGTGACAGACAAAG
This sequence comes from Ara ararauna, assembly GCA_028858755.1. Classification (NCBI taxonomy): domain Eukaryota; kingdom Metazoa; phylum Chordata; class Aves; order Psittaciformes; family Psittacidae; genus Ara; species Ara ararauna. The sequence goes on along the minus strand of CM054376.1, from coordinate 92,257,728 downwards.
CATTGCTTTCCACTTTCCTCTTTGCTGCCTCTTTCTACCTGGTTTATTGGTAAAAGCCAGCAGCGGCTCTGTGGGGAGCAGATCCAGAGCCACAGCCCTGTGAGCTTGGCTGCACATGAAGTGGTGTGGGAGGCGAGCTTGCTGTGCTGTAATAGCTCACCACTCCCCTCTCTGTGTGTCAGCGAGAAAACTTGCTGCTGTTTATTAGCGATGACTCTAAATGAGCTTTCTAGACAAGCCCATTTTTTAGCCTTTCAGTGGCATGCATTGTAAGTATTTAATGTTATCGACACAAGCCAAAGGTCTCCAAACCTCCTCTCTGCCAAATGAGATCAGAGTCCTGCATTGGAGGTCTGAAGTTCCGCAGTGCATTGAGCCACTGTCTGCCTGATGGCCTCGCTTTCTTTGATGTGCCAGTCCTAAGGTCTCTTTTCTCGAGGTTTTTAAGCATCTCTTATGTGAATGTATCACATTTTGAGATAATTTGAGCTGTTTGCACTGTGTTTTTCACAGACTTGTGGGCAGTCAGTGACAAGGTGGCTTTATAATGGACCTTGTAATGGGCTTGTGTCTGCACACCACAGGGTTCGTGCCCTGTTGGTGACCCAGGAAGCTGGCAGCACCTCGCCTACATAGGCAGGCTCCCATGGGGTTCATCACATTGGCTGGAGTTATGAGTAGGGGTCTTCTCCCACCTGTGTGACTGAGTTTTGCTCGTTCTTCCCTGATCTCAGTGCACCAGGACATCCTGATACATGGTGCCATAGCTCAGACTGGTGAGTGAGACCTCTGGCTCCTAATGAGGAGCTGGGAGGTCAATACCCAGATACTCCATCAGTGCATTCCCACAGGCACCCCAGAAGGAGAAGATGGGTTGTCTTTAGTGATGTATTTGTGCCTTTTTAAAAAGCTATTGCTGAGGCAGAGGTGTGGCTGTGACTGGTGAGTTCATGGACGCACTAAAACCTCAGTGCCATAGACAAGACCTGTGCACCCTGGCAGAGTCAAGAGGGAGCTGCCAGTAGCTATCCTCTTTAGTGCAGTTACTCTGTTTTATTCACCACGGGTAAAGGTGAGCATTGCTCTTCCAATTATGCCTCTCCTCTCCAGAAGCGTCCCTCTGCTCTGAACCACAGAATTATCCCCATCCTTTCTTGTATTTACTGACTTCCTATCATCTGCTGGATCCAACTGGGAGCTGCCCTGCTGGTAATCCATATCTCCCCAGACACACTCCTCCCTGACTGACTCAGTCAGCCACAGTGCTTCGGCACAGCCCTTCCGAGCAGAGAAGCAATTGCTCTTTCTGCCCTGTCTGTCTAGAGCTCTCCCAGCCAGCCCTCCTGGCAGCTGAGTCACTTCCTTCTTTAAATCTGGCCTTAAACCTTTCTTTTCTCTTTGCCCTGTGATTCACTCCCTTTGTGAAGAGCTTTGCAGAGTTTGGCTGGAAGATGCTGAACAGAGAGTTGCCCCCTGTGCGGGACATCCTCCTTGTCTTGGAGCCACAGCGGTGGGACCCTCTCTGAGGGCTGGTCCCTGCGCTGTGCTAAATGGTGTCTCTTAGTATCAGTGTTTCTCTTATCTTACCATTTCTTTCAATGCTGCATCTTGACGTAGGAATAGGAGCCAATTCCTGCCTGCGGGTGAGCTTGTGTAATTTCCTTTGACATCAGCGTATGCCTGTGAGGACACAGCTCTACCCTTTCCCACCCCATCTGATTAGACATGGTGAGGGAGTCATTACAAGATCTCTGCTGCTCCTCCTTGTCTCTTGTGGGATTTAAGGAAAACCATTGTTAAAACTGAGCTGAAATGTGCTCAGAGAAGGGAAAGCTTCAGTTTCTGCTCTATAAGCCTGGAGATATTTTTCGTATAACATCTACACTCCTCATATTTTTCTATTAAGATTTAGGATGTTTTGTCCCTCACCTGCTTATTTCCTTGGCTTTGAACCCTCTCATATCTAACTGCCTCGCCTCTCCAGTTTCCTGGTGTGGAACGGAATCACCAACCAAGAGCATAGTTAAAAGATGTCATCATGTGGCACCATTGAACTTGGCTAGACCTGCTCCTGTTATCAGCAAAGCATAGGGAAAAAATTGCCAAAGCTTTTAAATCCTGCTTTCAGCTGTGACTTAGGTAGTTAAGCACTAAATCCATTTCACTATCCTTGCAGCTTAGGCATATGAACACTCAAGTTGCTTAGCACTTAGGAAAGTGTCTCACAGGTGTACCCTTAGAGTCTTGGAAGAAATGCATATGGCCAGGAGCCAGACTTGGTTCTGTTATGGTCTCATGGCTTCCTTAGGACAGTGATGCCCAGGCTAGTGCTAGTGGTGTAAGAGTACATTAATGAAACATTTGGGAATGAATGAGGAGAGATTCAGTGGCAGACTGTGATGCTTCGGTCACTTTGTGGGGGGGGTCTGTTTGTGAGATTGTTGCTTCTAGAAAAGCATGCAGGCTGTACAGCTGTATCTCTTTGTAGCTCTGGTTTTCTAAAACATAATCAGTGACCATTTTCTAGAGAGTGACAAAAAGTCATTTTCTAGTATAGCAAGCCTGCAAATAAAATGAAATCACTATTGTAAGGGAGCTTTGTTTCTATGGAGGGGACAGGAGCTATAGAGTTTTTTAGAAATGAAGACCTCTGGTCCAAGGAGAGGACTTTCCCTTTTTAACTGATTCTTATAGGAGACACAGCAATCAAGTTAAAGAGAATTGCCATTTCTAAAAAATACTGATAATCCTAAGATCTGATTTTTAATAAAGCTTCAGCAATCACATTCTTCAGCTTCAAAACAGGCAATTATTGAGAACAATGTAACTTCTCCTTGGCATACTGATGTTCCTTTGCACAATGAGCTTACATTGCATATATCTGTTTTCTTTTGCTTAGAATGAAGTGATCAGCCAGCAGCTCTCTGTCATTTTCACTCATTGCTATGGACCCTACCCTATTCCGAAGCTTGTTGAAATTAAGCGCAAGCAGACCTCTCGCCTAGGTAAGCATGGCTTGAAAGTAATCATTGGCTCTCCAAGGAGAGCTGTGGGAAGTCTGTGTCCTGGCTGTGTGCCGGGTGGGCACAAGTCAAAGGAAAACCTGAATCTGAAAGGCAGAACTAGAAAAAGGGCCCCAAACTTAGCCTGACCTGAAACTCCCACTGAAATCAGAGGGTCATCAGGTGTCTTAGAGTGGAACCATAAATCTGCAAAGATTTGTCTGTGTTGATAACTAGGCTGGAATCTAAGCTTGAAGCCAAATGTCTGCCCACATATGAAAATGCTGTGGCTGGCTGTGGGTGATGCCGGGCCAGCACAGCCCTCCTTGCCTGCTGAACAGAGCCCAGGTCATTTTAATGTGACCAAGAGAAGAGCAGAGAGGTTTTCCAGGACACTCTTCCCCTGGGCAGAAAGACTTCCCCACACAGGGAGAAGGGTGTAATAGGGTATAAATAAGCATAGGCCCCTCCAGCATCCATTCAGCTGTAGTTTACTTTGGGTAGCAGAGCTGGGAGGCTGTGCCAGCTCCGCTCAGCAGGGATGGCTGGCTGTCAGCAAAGGTCCTCACAGACTTCAAAGCTTGAAATGCTCTTCATGTGAACTCCATGTGGCTGTCGGGGGTCTCAGGCTGTCCACAACAGCTTCATAGGCTTTACTCTTTAATTAAAACCAATATCCTTTTATGCTATTGCCATCTTTTAACAAACCAGGATAATATTCTGTACATTCATGACCTCTTCAGGCTGAAGTTATTGGCTTTTTTTTTTCTTTTTGTGATTCTAGATCCCCATTTTCTTAACAACAAAGAGATGTCAGATGTTACATTTCTGGTGGAAGGAAGACCATTTTATGCACATAGAGTGTTGCTATTTACTGCATCACCAAGGTAAAATAAAGAGGCATTTCTGGTTTTGTAACCAAAATAGAACTTAATTTTGTGGTTTGGTTTTGTTGGGGTGTTTGTGTTTCTTCTGTAGGTAGTTTGGGGTTTTTGTTGTTTTGTTTTCTTCTGTTAAGATTCTTTGAAGGTTAACGGCCCAGCCTTCAAGTTTTTCCTAAGAAGAACATCTCAACAGCCTGTTTCTGGTTGATCTGCAGGGTGTTTAACAAGTCCTGCCATCACTAGGTTCCCACCCAGTAAATCATCCATGCTTCTGGCCATGCATCTGACTTCATTCCACTGAGGCACATTTGCATGGAGCTTGTTGCTGCATCCAGCTGTTGATCATAGAAGAGTCTTTTAATATTTTTATTCCTAATGATTTATCCTGTCAGTGGCTGAATCCTGCCTTGCATTGGTGTAGGCAATCTCCAGCAAAAGCAAACTCCTGTCACTACTTTCATTGACAGCATTTGACCCTTTTAAAATAAAATTAAGTAACTATGAAACGTATCATACTGTATCCAAAGACAGTATTTATCGTCTGTTCCCTGTGCTCAGAAGGCTGGACGTGCGTTACCTAGCACAACCCAAACCTTATTTGTATGCAGTTATAATTAAAGGTGTGTTTTGAAACAATTTTAGCTGGCCCTCCATAGGAGCTTATTTCAAGATGTAGCAAGGACAAGCACTGAGTTTGGGTGGTTGAGCTACAGTGGGAACTGATGCTAGTCATGCTGCCAACCCACACCACACAGTACAGAGGTTTGCAGAAAGCAACTGCGGTATCTAACTCTGCCTTCTATTAAGAAACGGGTGTTTTGGTTTGAAGCTTATTGGTAGAGGTACAAACATGTTCCAAACACCAGGTTTAAACCTACTAAATTGTGTTCATAATAGAGTTTGACACTAGTAAAAGCAAATGAGTTGTTATCTGTATGTTAATTAACAAGATGCAGTCATGATGTGGAAAAGGTTACCATCCAGCAAATCCTAGTTTTGATAGATAAGCCAAGCTTTGCACTACTGTTGGAAGGTCAGGTGAATTATCAAGAAGAGAAAGTACAAGGGCAGATGTTTCTGACAGCATATTTCCTGGTTTTGCCTTCTGATCAAATGGGAATAGCTGGTTTTGAGAAATAGATTGCTACATATAGATATGTCTCACATAAATCTGCAATAAACTTAGAATGTGCTTTTTTTCTGGAAACTTGTGCCTGAAAGTCAGGTTTTGATAATCAGAGAACAGCAACTTGTCCCGTTTTCTCTCCTGCCTCTTCTTACACAAGTGTACTGAGCCTACATATATGTAGCATTAAAAGTCTTAGTGTAGCTGCTTTAATATTTTTTTCCAAAACATTTTTTTTAAAGCAGCATAATGGACATAGGCTAAAATTTATGTCCTTCAAAAAAAGAAGGTGTGCAGTTTTTAAATGTTGTATGTCTTCCTAAAGGATCATGTTGCCTCCAAGGTGCGACAGGGAAAGAAAACTATGGTTTTGGTTTTGTAATATGCACCATTAGAGCATCCAAATTTCTTACGTACATTTTATTTTGTGTTGGTATTAGATGTATTTTTCCAAAATCTCAGACTGAAATCTCCTGAAAGAGTGGCATCTTCCTTTTGGTTTGAACTTTATGTCAGTGTCTAAATCTTGATGCGTTTTAGTAACAAATCCATTAATTTCAGTGTACCGTATTTGCAAGAGCTGATGCTGTCCTTCCACTTCACTGTGCCTTTTCACAGGGATAACTGGGCTGGTATTTCAATCTTGCTCCTTTTTATCTAGGTTTAAAGCACTGCTGTCTAGCAAGCCCGCATCTGATAGTACTTGTATTGAGATCAACTATGTGAAGTACCCCATCTTTCAGGTAAAGTCAGTTCTCACAATGAATTTGAATGGAACATGTAATAGGCACATCATACATGCCCTGTCCAAATTAGTACGTATGTATTTGGAAAACGCATAGCTCAGAGTAGTGGTTTCATGAGCACAGGTTTCACCTCCATTTGTAATCTAAGCTGCAGAGTGCTCCTGATTGCAAATGTTGTGCCCAACCAGATTCAATAGCATGTATATGGGCTGTGCAGACAGAGCAGAGCATATCAAAGTAAAGCACTTGACTCTTTTCTCGTGCTGGCTCTTTCTGTATTTAATGGACAGACATGCAAGAGAAACAGTTCATTCCGTACCTTAGCAGTATTGTTCAATCAATTTTTTACCATGAAAATACACAGCGTTCTTTCTGTATCCGAAGCATATACATGTATATGCTTCCCTCTATTTGAGTCAGAGCTCAGACAGTTCCATGTATCGGCTGCTACTGCTGCAGATAATTCCCAGCTGTCTACAGTAACTTTAGGCTTGCTGGAAGCTCACTGCAGAGGGATCTTAGCTGGCTTGTATTACAATGCAGAGCCTCCCCCACTCTTTCTCATCATCCATGCATACCCACACACAGCTGGGTGAAGGTGGGGGTGCCGTTGCCAGGGAAGGAATAAGGGAATAACCATTATATATGGTATGTTTTCCTGAATCAGTTATATACTTTGAGACAGAGAGTAACAAAATATATCTTGAAATTGGGAGGTTTGGGACGGTTTTATTTACAAATCCTTGGTGGTGTTGGAGAGCCTTAGGTATTGCCTGCAATCTTTACATCATTCCCTATTCCCTGATGTCTTGGATTGCTTTTTATAAACACTTCCTTTGTTTTATTACAGCTGGTTATGCAGTATCTTTATTATGGAGGTGCAGAGTCACTCCTGATTAAAAATAATGAAATTATGGAGGTAAGAGACATTTATCTTAATCGCAGTGGGAGCAATGCTAAATAATCTCTGTACCATTCACCAAAGGGCATGTGGCTATTGGGCAAGACACAAGCAGTCCTGTCTACAGTCCTGCAGATTCTCCGTCTCCTTCTCTGACAGTCAACTGTTATGGTAACTTTCACCAGTATGAAGTTGACTGTCAGAGAAGAGAGAGTAGAAAAATTATGATAATCAAGCCCCCAGAAAATATCTGAAATAAAAATATATAGTTAGATGCTTTGAGAGGCTCTTTAAAGGAAATGCAAAGCTGGTGTTACCACAATTTGGAATCAACCCCCAACAGTGTAGCATAGCATTCTCTCTCTTTCAGCCTGACAGATGAGGTGCTCTGCTACAGCTGGGCCAGTCATCTTCCCTCTGACACACTCTTGCTTTTATGTTTATTAGCTCAGGCTTACATGTCCAGACCCATTTCAACAGCATAAAAGCATCCAGTTTGGTTCTTCACTCAGGAGAATTCTTGGGCATGTACCAGGCTTTAACCATGACAGAAATCACACTGGAATCACAGTTCAGTTCAATTTCAAGCATGTGACTGTTAAGTTTTCTGAATAATACTTTAAGCTGCTCCCTGAGCTACAGAGACTCCTTTGCCCCTTTCTCACTGGATTTAAAACATCCAGTGCCATTGTGCCCATTTGTGAAAGTCAGACCAAGCCAACTGGAGCTACATTGACATAGCCACACATCCACAACCTCTATGGATGTTAAGTCATCCTCTTCCAAATACTGTGTGCTGTCATTGCCAGATATGATCAACCTAATGACCTCAACTAAACTGAACTAAGAGATATTAGAGCAAATTCTTGATAGCCATTGAGGGAGTTTTCCTGTTGACAGACAACAAATTATGGCAGCCAAAAGCAATACAGGACAGTAAATAACAAAATCTTAAACAGCTAGTGTACAGATTATAGTCTACCACCATGATATTTTATTGTTGTTTACATTAGTTAGTCTGTCCCTGTGACACTATTGCCTGGGGCATCCATGCAAGGGTTGGCTTTTACCAAAATACTGCTAACCACAAATTGAGAGCAACTCTTTGGGGTACAAGTAGCCAGGGTGAATCAATTCTGATGGGTACAGGGACATCCGTACCAGCCCTGCTGGCAGTCAGGATGGAACTGATCAGAACTGAAATTACCCCTTTCTGGTGCAGGTGGTGGATTTTCAACTAAGCATACCCACATTGACTTTCTGATCTTTATAGGGCAAGGTCACTGATTCTCATACCTTGTATGAAATCTCATATGATTTCACTTTAGTTTTGAAAGAAGCCCCTGATTCTTGCCCTCCTGAAGTAAGGAGTCTTAGACGAGGCAGTGCAACAGCTTTATAGAGATGCCTGTGTTACCACCTAGGCTGTTAAAAAGCTTGCGCTGCAGTTCAGCTGGCAGCTTGCTCTACTTTTGTGACATCTCAAAACTTCTGCGACTCAAGAATGTATGACTGATTGATTGATCTGTTGATAACAGATCTAGCCACGGTTCCTCACAGTTTACAGTAATTACAAACCAGCACGTGACTGCTTGAGCCACAGAGACAGCTGGAATAGGATTTGGCTTTATCTTTCAAAACTGCATTTAGCATCTTGCCTTATTACAAATAAGATAACAAGAAGCACCAGAAATACTCCACAGAAATCTTTGCTGCAATTCATAATTGGGGCCAGCTGGCTGCTATCACTTCAGCACTGCAGATTTTGAACACTTGGATTTATTTATGGGATTAAAGCAGAGCTCAAGCAGACTGCACAGGAGAAGTTAGAGTAATGTCATGGAAGTTTCAGGGGGTTTGTTCTCCAGTGCTCCTACCTAGTGGCATGAAAGCTCTTTTGGGATTCACAGGATAGCTTTTTGTCATGCAGTTATTGATGATAAGGGCCATATAAATGCCTAAACACCTGAATAGCTTGGCCCGAGAGACCTGGCTGGATTAGAGCAAGGAATCAACAGTGAAGAACCCCTGCTTCCTAAGCCGCAGGGCAAGAGGGAATGACTTAACATGGAAAGAGAGAAAATGAAATTCTTTTTCCCTGCTGTGAAAGGACAGAAGGGGAGCAATAGCAGAAATCTTCATACTACTGAAATCAGTTGGATACATCAAAATTTAAGCTATTTTCACCCTGTGGGTTCAGGTCATGCCCACAGATCCCAAGGCAGTACCAATCCAGGTAGTATATCCATAGGGTGAATGCAGGGCTGAAGAGGGAGGTCAGCTTGAGTCCTGATGGCAGGAGAGTCATGGTAGTACAGTGATACAGACATGACACTAATGTGAGTATTAACTAGGCACTGCCTCGCACCAAGATAATTCCCAACTTTGTATTGTATCCCACTGTGCACCCACTCCTTGGAGTAATGTGGAGCCAGCCAGTGTTTTAGTGGCCATGGCCTGGACATGACCTTACTGCTGCTCACAAGCTAGAGCAAGGCACATACGGAGATTTGATTCCACTTCCTTGAGCCTGCTGAGATGACAGATTTGAAGTTTATTACCACTCTAGACTTTTAAGTCTACCCAATGTGGTCATCATCATCTGGTTTGAATTCCTCTATTCTGTTGTCCTGGTCCTTCTGCTGACATCCCCACAGCCAGCCCAGGTGCTCTGTTTCCGCCAGAGCTTGGGGAATGGTTGAACCAGAACCCCTTTTTTCCTAGAATGTAATTGCAGATCCCTCCTTGCCAAGTCATGATGCAAAGTGACCAGAGACTCTTCAAGCTGCCATTTCCGTTTTCTCTCTTCCCCCCAGCACTGCCCCTATTCCAAGGTTAGCACACGGGTCTGAGCAGCCTGTGGTGGTCTCTTCATGGACAGCTTCCCCCAGCATGGTCTAGAGGGGACTGCAAAGGGTTGAAGCAACCAAGCAACCTTCTCATTCTGACTGTTAGTACTTTCATGCTAACTGAAGCAGGGGCAGAGAAAGAAATATAATGAAACAGTAAAGAAGCAAGCTCTGATTCCATATCACTCAGCAGTTTTGACTATTTTTTCCCTAACTTCTTTTTTTTTAGCTTCTCTCTGCTGCTAAATTTTTCCAGCTTGAAGCTTTACAACGACACTGTGAGATCATTTGTGCAAAAAGCATTAATACAGAAAACTGTGTGGATATTTATAATCATGCCAAGGTAAAAATAACTGCATATGCTTGCATGTTATGTGTCTGTCCTCATATCCATAGGTCACTGTTATGATAAGTAGTGATACATATATTGTGTGCTTAGTACGTTTTTATGTATCTAAGATTTGTCATTCATTTTCTGTAACTGAGTGGCTAATAGGTACCTAGTATATTGACAGTCCTAAATCATGTAGTGTAAGAGCATCAGTGGCAACTTCTCACCTCCTTCCCTAAGCGGTTCAAATTCAGTTTGAGTGTACCACCGTGTGGCAGATCTGTCCCTTGTCATGGCAACCCAAACTGCTGTGTTATTCAACAGGAATCACCTAAGTGATTAAGACACCTCTTTTCCACCTACCAAGCCGCATGGTTCCATTACAGTTCCTCGTTTCCTCCTGCCTGAAGTCCACTGGGGTGGTATACTCAATGCTGGTGACAGCTTGTCAATATATAAAAATGCCGTTCTGTCAAAGTGCAACGTCTCAGAGCCATGCAAGAATGGTAATGAGAATTTTGTGTCTCAGAGAGATTTGCAGTTTCCTAACTAGAATCAAATTATTTACTTAGCTTGTTGAGGGGGCCTAAGCCATTAGGCATAAAAGCATGGCATTTTTTGACCTGAAAAACCTATTTTTGCTCATTGATGGAGGTGGTTGCCACATTGATTAGTTTCAGTTTTTCTCCTCCTTTTGTGTACTTAATAGTTAGACTTTCATTCAGAAGACAGAAATGATACACAAATACTTGCGACAAAATATTTTTAAAGCATTCCTTAGATGATTTTTTCTAAACTTACATGGTCTATACGAATGATAAAATGGTGCAGCACGACATGGAGGTTTGATTGAACACAGTAATCCTGCAGATTGCTCCAAACCCCTGCAGATCTGACCTCTATTCACATTATCAGATATTTCTTACAGAAAGAAGTAATGTTAAGTCTTGATGTACAGATAACATGCAATCAGTGTTTGAAATAGCATAAAGTTCCACCTATAAAATGAATAAGAAATGAGTTTTATCTGCAGGTCCATTTATTTTAATAGAAAAAAAAAATCAGCAGTGCAAGAATCTTTTGAAAAATACTTCATTTATCTTCTAGCTCATGTAGGAATTTCTCAGTTTTTATTACTGTTACTAAAAGTAAAATGAATGATTTTGTTTTAAAATCACATATTTTCTTTGAATTGTGAAATGTAGCTGTTATTACATCCTGACTGAAGAAAGTTCTTACCTGGAACTTTATACCTGTCTAAGGGACTTGCATACCACTGGTGCTGGGACTAAATAAACCCAGTGATTAAATCCAGATCTTTGTTTGCCTGCAAGAGCCCCAGCCTGCAAAGTTTTTTTGCCTGCATCTTCCAGTGGTGGCAGTGGAAATGGTGTCCTTGAGAGGCTTTCGTGGCCAGGGTCATGTTAGCAGCGATGTGAGTTGTGCATAGCAGCGATGTGAGTTGTGCATTGCAGCGATAGCCAAGCTAGGTGTGAATGAAATCTTGACTTCATTAAGCCATGTCACCCTAGAGCTCTGCATGGGCTAGTTTACCTTGCTTCCAGTATATTACATGGGCTAAGCTTCATACTGCTATAGCTAGAAGGTGTCCAGGACTTGAACTCACACATTTAAAGCTAGTTTGGATACCTCTCTATTATGCTGTCTCCAGAGAAGAGAAGGCAGTCCATCTTTTGGTTCCCTGTCTGTGTGATGTGCAGGTGATTAATCTGAGCACAGATTGTTCTGCCTAGAGTGCCCCTGTCACACAGTAGCTTCATTTGTTTGTTATGTGTATATGAGATAATGGTATATGGTGGAAGAGGCCAGATGGTTGTGATGAGCCAGAGGAGCTCACACGCAGTTTAAGTGCAGCTTGCCAGCCAGCTGTCTGCTTTTCTGTGTTGCTCTCCAAAGCGTGGAAGAAACTCGTGTTAGACAGCAGTTAGGACGGGAATAAGGTGAGCAGGCACTGAAGCCGGGAACCACCACATCAGCCAGGAGCAGGTTTTGAGTAACTTGCTCCTGCTGTAGGTACCATTTCTAGTCTTTGCAAGCTCAGCTGCATCTGCAGGCGCTAAGGTGATGCTGAGACCTGCCTTTCCATATGGAGATGTGCAAACAGGTTGGCTGAGAGACTCTTTATCCAGAGCTCAGACTTTGCAGGAGCTTACTTGGGTGGAAGGGTGGGCTGAGCACTACTCTCTATACTTGCATGCTTATAATTACAGCTATAGTGGCATATCTGCTATACTCTTTGTATGACCACAAGATCTACGGATTTGAGCAACCTGGTCTAGTGGAAGGTGTCCCTGCCCATGGCAGGGGTTTGGAACTGGATGAGCTTTAAGGTCCTTTCCAATCCAAACCTATGATTCTATAACTAATACAGGTCACCCATCAAATGACCAGCATGGGTCATTTAAGGTTTACTCATACATTTTCACTCACACATTTAAGGTTTGCTCTACACGTGCTCTACAAACCTCCATTTCCCCTCTGAAGATTTCTCAAAGCATGAAACTTTGCCTGACAGGTTTCTGCAGTCATATGTCTCAAACTTACTAAGGATAGCATTCATGAAACTTGGTCTGTAGTATGTTCTCCCAGACATATATGTGTAAGCATTACTGTGCCTGCCTGAAAGGCTTAGCTTGTGTATTTGTTTGTATGCAGCTCTGATGCACTGTATTTGCTGAGCACGTTTTATCTTTCTCTAATTTCACTTCTTGTAGTTTCTCGGAGTCACAGAATTATCTTCCTATTGTGAAGGCTACTTTCTAAAAAATATGATGGTCCTCATTGAAAACGAAGCATTCAAACAGCTTTTGTATGACAAAAACGGAGAAACGTCTGGTCAAAATGTGCTACAGGACTTACAGAGGACGTTGGCCACAAGGATTCAGTCAATCCATTTGTCTTCTTCAAAGGGCTCCATTGTGTAAAGCTGAGGAAGACGGTAACGCTCTAATAAAGACCCTGCAAGTTAAATCTGCTGTGGCAGTTGCTTAAACCCATTGCAGTTGCTTAAACGACTACGGAAAAAGGAACTAAAAAAATTCTACTTTGCATCCAAATAGTTCCATGTTGGCCAAAGGTGCTGCGCTGGGGCCGCAGCCCCATCTGGATGAGGGAGTGTGGAAGACAAAAGCTCCTCCATGTTTTTGAGCAAACAGAGTACCAGAGTATCCAGTGAATTCCTGTTGAACTCAATTTCTGCACACACACACACACACACACACACGCACGCACGCACGCACACACTCCCACATACATGTGGTCGTGGAGCTTGACACCAACAAAAGCCAGAACTCAGTGAACAGCAGAAGCCCCTGACTGAGCGGTGGTGCCAGGGAACACTCGAATTGACCAATTGATCACTTATGGCAGATTTCTTCCTGCATTACATACTTAAGAACTATATCTATCCCGGAGTCCATTATCTCATGCATTTAAGAAATGTAAGAATTGTTACTGCTGTCGAGCAAAGATCAACTGTATTAGAGAGTGGGTAAGACTGTTGCAGCTGAGGGAATATACTGACAGATTTTTAGGGGTGGGAACTTTTTAAATTGTTCATAAAAAATAATGGGGTGGCCTTGTAGTTTAAAAATTATTTCTTAAGCTTAAAATTTCATTTTCAACAGAGCTGTGTTTGAGGATCTATGTAACATGTTTTGTTTTTTTAAATGGTAAAATGTACATTGTGTAAACATACATATGATCAAGTTTTGCTTGTATTCTTTCCTAGGGTGGTATAATCTTGCCTAACAGGCTATGGTTACACCAAAGAGGTACATTACCCAGACTATCTCTAATACAGTAGTTGGGGGGGGGGGGGGGAGGGCAGGAGAACTGCATGCTACTCATGATTTGGGGTTGAAAACAATGACAAACTCAACATGCATTTGCATGGTAACTGTACCTGTGAGATGTTATGTTAGTGCTTTGTTTCACCAAGACAATTGCAGTGTTACTTCTCGTCAAACTTCATTTGTGAAATTAGCACTTTTCTTCATTTGGTGCGATTGGTTGTGATACAATACCCCTGGAGACCCTTCTGGAGATGCTGATTTCTGTTTGTTACAGTGAAGTGATAATAACAGATCTTTACTTCAGTCATGTGTTGATACTTTGCTACTGCCCGGAGATTGTGTCTGAGTTAGACTTTTTTAAATTATAATTAAATATGTATGATAGAATGATTTCTCACTGTATTCTGAGAATGTATAGGTTATCTACAGTGCAGGGGTTGGCAGGGTGGGATGGGGGGTGTGATTTAATGTTAAAGCTTTGTTTATTTTGCAGCACACTGTTAGCAAAGCAAAGCTGCTACGTGCCACAACATTCTTGATGCTCTGTCTCTGAAAACCACAGCAAGAAGTAGGCAAAGATGTTGCTTTCTCCATGGCAGATTGACATTGATGTATTTATTTTCTAGGATGCCGTTCAGAAATTGTGTTCAGTTCATAGATTTCAGAAGTTTTATTTTGACAGTGCATGTTAACCTCTTGTTCTTTTGTTGAATTATCTACATTGAATGCTCTTCCATGTTGGTAGCTTTTGGCATGCTCAGCGAACACCGTTTTGGCTCTAGTTACCAACACGGTAGGAAGTTGGTTTATGACTCTGAGGTGTAAATCCTCCTGTGTGCTTGGTCTTTTAAAGCCTCTGCAGTTTCTGCAACACATTAAAAAATGTCTAAACTGCCACTAATGTCGCAGAGACTCAGCATGTCAATTAGACCTTTTTTTCCCCCTGCATATAGTAGATATTCACACAAGATGCTGTCTGGAACATTTGGGTAATGGCAACTTCTGTGTGAACATTGCAATCCTAGTGAAGCAAGACCTTGGTTGACACACAGAAACATGCAGGGGTGCTTGCTGTCATTTGTGTGTGTACTTTTCTATGGGAACCCATCTTTCCAGGTCAGTGATAACTGGATGGAAGCAGACCTCACCCCACAGCTTCATGGTTTAAAATAGCAAAGTTTTCCAAACAGTAATCATGGTACTAAAATTCTCTCGGGTACAAGTGTAGTGCCCAACAAAATCATCAGGAGTTGTGTATTTGTATATCCATAGGCAAAATAGTTTTTTTTTTAGGAAACATGCCCACAGGTATACGTATATATATTAACTGTGCATCAGATGCTATAGTGAGAACCACAGGTGCTGTACCCCTCTTTCTGGCTCAAATACTATGTTTTGGTAAGGGGATGTAGAGTCCTGTGTGTATAGCCTGCCCCTTGAAGGTGATGTCTTTTGAGCATTTTGCATGAACCTGCCTGGAACCCGTTAGGAAGGAAACACTGATAACTGTACAAGTTGTTCTAATGAGTTGAGAGTAGTATCTGTGGTAACACTCACTGGTTTTCGTTCACAGATAAAGAGCTTAATATCCTTTAGCTGTATGTGAACTGAGTGGTCACTGTGTCTGGGCACTCAAAGGCCAACACAAGCCAAAGGCTCTAGCAACAGAGTGCAGATGCCTTCAACCACACACTGCACAAGCCTGCCAGCAGAGCAGCGCCAGCCCATGCACTTCTGTATCCCTTTGCTCTTTTGGGTCCTTGTGAATGTGGATTGCTGAGCACAACAGAAATTGTGGCACCCACTGGTGCTGTGAGATCTGCTTTTTTGGTGTCTGGCAAATGATAGGAGAGAACAAGTCCCTAGAAGCTATCGTTCAAAGCTGTCACAGGCAGGAATTGCAGCTATTGATTTATAAAGGAGTAACTTTAGGCCTTCAAAACTCTGGTAATCCCAAAGTCACAGTTGTATAGCTGAAGGGAACCTAAGAAAAAAGAACCATAACTTTCAATTCTGTGCCAGACAGTGTGCAGCTTGCACAGTAACAGGGATCCATGACCTTCACCTCCCTCATAACCAGAAGGTTTTCCTAAGAGACTGCAATTTACTACAAATGGAGCCACTTTTCCTTCAAGACCCGACTGAAAGGGAGAAGGGATGATCTTACAGGATCTTCTTACAAGATTATTCTATGTATTAGATTATCCTATTTTCCTCACTAGTATAGTCTTTTCTAGTTCTTTTTCTGTTATTTTCTACATCTCTAATTTTTGCTGTCATTCCTTTCATTAGTCCCCAGTTTCCCCAAAACACAGCACTCCAGCAAGGGTTTTATATAGTAACAAGCAAAGCAGCGTTAACTGTCTCTTGTGGTTTATATGAAGCGTATCAAAAAATATACCCTGGACTATTTTCTACAAGAACACCCCATGGCTGACTTTGATCTAGTTTGTCTTCTCTTATAATTCCTGGGTGATTCGCTGCTGCTTTCCCAGAGTTCCCATTTTGATTTGTGCATTTGTTTACTGCACCTTCCATAGTATAACACTTTCAACTTGTCTTTATTAAGTTTGTTCTGCTTTAATTGGGGCAATTTCCCCACTTCATCAAGATCAGTTGCAGTTCTGATCCTGTCTTCTAGCCTGTTTCATAATCTCCAAGCTTTATTATACATGGCTTCATGCATGGATCCTTCATTCCATTAAGCTGGGGCTAGGGGGGGAAAGTCTCTTGTCAATTTAATCTAAAAAGCAGTGTGAGTTTCAGTGGGTGCCCATGAATACTATCACTATCAGATAAGGCTCTTTCCAGCAGAGCTTTTTATTAGCATTTTTTAGAGAGATGGTGTTATCATCTTGGAAAATAAAACACCTTCTGCTTCTTTAGTCTTTGTATGACTTGCAGTAAGTTACAAATTTTGAGGGAAGATACTAGCTTCAGCCTAGGTGAAATGGAAAAAAATACAACATCCTTAGAAAAACTTGTGATTTTCTTCTTTAATCCCAACTTTCCAGCCTTTAATGAGTGAAGAGCTGTTTTGGTTCCTTTCCATCTGTCTTTTTTATTCTAATCCAGTGCTGTAGTACTGGAGGACTTGCAGGCGTCCTGCCCCTGCCTCATGGCGGATCTTTTCCTTCTGCCTCTCCATGAGATCCTTCCTTAGTTTCCAGAATTTCCTCACTTTGCCTCACATGCTGCTAGTTGCCACACTTCCCAGGCTTTTTTTTTTTTACTCTAGAGCCCTACTGGATGCTTTCCCAAGCCCAGAAAGAGTATCTGTGTTCTCCTGAATGGGCAGTTTTCTGATAATTGGCTTGAGAGCTGGGAAGAGAAAAGGACAGGAAATGTAGGAGGGCAAAGGTTTGGACATCACAGAGTAAGGCTGGTATTATCTTCACAACAGAAATCAGCACTGTCTACTTGTTTCCCAGATTTTCCCGTGATCTGTTCCTTCTGCCTGCTGTCCTCTAAACACAGCTGGTGGCCAGATGCCATGTTCTGGGATACGGCCAGCTTTCTAACGGCTGAGACTTCTTTTCTCCAGCTAAAAGTTTTTCCTGCTTGGTCTCGGCTTCAGAGCAGATTTGTGCAAATGTCTATTAAAGACAGAGGAAACATGTTTAAAGAGGTGTGAAGGCTCAGTAGCCAGGCTGCTATTGGCACTAATGGGAGCTGCTTGCTGAATCCTCCACATGCTGCTTTTGACACTGAGCCTTTTTGTGTTGAATACCCACTGGCTTCATACCAAACGCTGCACAAGTTCTGGATGGGCTGCAGTGTGTGATGTGCTGGGGGATTTCTGAAATTCTAGTTTTGTTTCAGAGTGTGGCACCACGTGCTGCTCTTTGAAGATTAAAGGAAAAAGGGAAATCCTCAGTTCGTCCTGAAATAAACTGCTCTGAGGTGGTGCAGTGAGGAAAAAGAAAGGGCATCTTTTCTTCCTCTCCCTGTACCTGTCTAAAATCAGGGGAGGGTTCTGTTATGGCATGCAATGCAACTAGGTCTGTGGGGACTCGGGCATGCAGGACCCTATTTAAGTTGGGTTCTTATGTTCAAGATAAATACAGGTGGCGTTAAAATTTACACATCCACATACTCAAGGCAAGGCTCAGGCCATCCTAGGGAATAAGCCATTCCTAGTGCTCTTGTCTATGGGTTAAATCCTTGGAGAAGCAGAGAACCTGCAGAACTTGTCATTGGTTACAGATGTTCAGTGTCCCCTCAGGAGCTGGCTCTGTCTTAAAACTTGCTGAAAAATGACATCCCAAAGCCCGTGTTCACTAAAGCTGCCTCTGAAGTCAAGAGGATGATATTTTATTTTGGGGGATTGAACAAGAGTTACCTGAAGTCAAAGACTTGAATTTAGCTTGTTTGACAAAGTGTCTTTCACGTGAGGCTGTGCAAGCACTTCATAGAAGTGAAGGGCCTGATGTTGCTTTTATCCTCTGGCCCAGAGATGTTGAAATATCTAAGCATTTAAAAAGCTGCTTGCAATTTGACCTAATATTTAATAAACTAGCATGCAGAAAGTTAGCCTTGAAATAGCACTCAAATAATATCTGAAACCCCATAGATGAGAACATTACTAATTTTAGATGTCTGCCTATACATACAACATTGGTATCTCTTAACTCGCAGCACTTCCAATCACATCTTCCATAGGTTTGTAGAAAAATTAATGTTTTGTTAGTTTTTAACCTGTTACTTATTTTAAGATAAGGCCTGTTATCTTCAGTAGGTGAAAACTGACCGCTCTGACCAGATCATCACACTTCAAGTAGAATTGCATTTGACCTACCATTTGTAACTGGGCAAAAAATTACGAAGCTGAGTCTTCAGCTGTGAGTCAATGATCCATGACTTCAGTGAGACTGCTGCTGAAAACACCGCAAATGTGGTACCCAAAGCAGAAGAAAAATATGGAAACCTGCGGAAGCTGATGGGCGCTTGTCACCTGCCTTCAGTGTGCCAAAGAACTGGGAAATGAGCTTGCTGCAGATAGCAGGCGGGTATTCAGTTTCTTTTTGTCGCCATTAAACTGTCATTCTTTCAGGTTGGTTCAAGGCTTCTTGCATGGAAGAGCCACGGATGGCCTACTGTGTATTTATCTTAGTCATGTGCAGAGGGCTCACAATGTGGTATTCATGTTCTCAAGTCAGTAGTCCCTGTTACACAATGCTTTATGTGCTTTGCTTGGATTGCTTGTCACTAAAACAGCCAGGAGACATGGCAGCAAGTTACAAGAGGAGTTGTATTGGCTGGATAGGCTATATTCTACAAACAACTTGTGTTTTGCAAGCTATGCTGTTTAGTTGGCAAAATCTGTCCACCTGATTTTATGTGATGTACCAGAACAGCAATTTTGGTGTTTCTTTTCCATTGGAGAGGCATTTTTCATTTTTCTTTCAGCTTACAGTTTTGATCTTTCATCCTGTAGTGGTGATGACACAGTGTGATTAGGCACAGGTTTCTGTCCATGTTGGATAGCATGCTAATGAAGAGGTCTTAGTATGGGAAGAGAATTAGAGACAAGGATTTTGATGTCTAACCTCAGATCTTTGCCTTGGATTCCAGAGGTATAGTGTTCCTTATTTCCTGTTTCATATGTTCTCCAACTCAGGAGTTTCCATGAAATCAGAGGGGAGAGCAGAGCAGAAGACAGGTAGGTGAGGAAGAAGCACCCCCATCTCAGCATCCCCAACCAGCCCATTTGACTCTGGTCTCTTTAGTGCTCACAAAGAAGGTTTGCTCAGTCCCACTGCTCAGATATGGCTGTGGAGCTCTAGCAATTGGTAGCTTTTTGTTGTCCTTATAAATATCTTGACTGCCACAGCTGCAACAGTGAATTTGCCTGAACCCCTTTGTGTGTGGTTAACTTTGGTCTTTTCACTTCCTGTCATCTCTGCTGCTGTGTTTTCATTAAATCTTCCATTACTTGGCTTTGCCCAGCTCAGTGAGAGGCAATCTTATTTCTTATTGCCTTTCTAAAGCAAACAAAGACAGGGAAAAAAACTCTCTGAAATACCCAATCAGAAATCATTCATGGTTTAAAATAAGCCACATTAGAAAATGGAGATGCTCAGACACACAAAAAGACAGCCACTTTAGAAAAATCCAATGTGCTAGAAGGTCATTTTAATTAATTATGGTCAAAGCCTTAACATCTCACATGTTCTGGCAGGGATGGATTAATGTGGCTCAAAACATCTGGACTTGTTCAAGCCACGCGTTCAAGAGAGTCCAGCCTTACCCTTTCCCCTTCCCAGCAGTGGATAAATTGACTATCCTATAGCTTACTACGTGAGAGGCTTTCAAATGAGCTTCTCCAAAGCCTGGTTCTCTCTGTTCTACGTAGCTTTTGAAGAGCTCACAGCACATCTGTGGGCTGAGATCTGCTCCTGAGGACTGTTAAAAGCCCCCTGCACCCCAGCACTGGCTGTGCCTTATTGGCGCAGGAGGTAGGAAGGAGCATAGGAAGCCCCTGGAGCCTCATCAGAGAGCAAGCTGCTTCCCCAGCATCCAGGCATTCACTTGATCAAATAACCCTGCTTAACCTGCTCAAGCCTGTGTAGACTGCTGATAGACAAATTTGGGACAGCTGGTTATATACCTTGGGAACTGATTTTTGCCTTGCCATTATTGAGACAGTGACTAATTGTGCCATTTGGGAACACGTAAAAATGTGCAGTCTTCCTGGAGCTGTGAGTTTATGTTTATCCATTGAAGAATACAAGGACCAAAGGAAAATACCTGTAAGCTTTTTGACCTTGTGTTCCTGTCTGAATTCCAATTAATACTAGAAAAAACTTGACTTATTTAAGTCACACCAATGCATTTTGACCAGTATGTTGCTTCTTGTCCATATTTCTCTGAGTATTGCGGCTGCTGTACAGCCATATGTGCTGTACCAGTGGGGAACAGAGGTGTCTGAGCATCACACTTACAATAAATAAGTAAATCCCACTCTCTGCAATGCAGGATATTTCTTCAACTGATCTCTTCAGTGTTATGTGGAAGGTGAATTAAGCAGCTCAGGTTTTTACAGCCCAAAGATAAGGTCAGTGCTCTTTTTCCAATGCTCTCTTCACTCTGCCAACTACCACACAGCAGAGGAATCTGGATCCTGCATTTTAAAAATCATAATGTAATTAAGAGCAGCAGAAGTAAAACCCAACATGGGAAATAAAACATTTCCTCACCCCACTCCACTCCCCCCCAGTAACAGGTGGCCTACTCAAGTGTCCTTCAATCCTGCTCATCTGAAAGCTTATTGTAATGCCATTTGTGCATTAGTTATACTCAGAACTGGCTTTTGATTAGGTTGAAGTCTGGCAAGAATCTGAAGTCACTCGGGACCGAAGTGGCATTGTAAATTAATTTGTTCTACACTATCTGAGCTGTGCGCTTTGTGCTTCTTTGTGGGTTTTGGTGTTGTATCAGTTGTTTGGGGTTTTTATTGGGAAGAAAAGGTTAAGAATGTGCAATGCATTGGGGTTTCTGTCCATAGTTATCGTTGTATGTTTGTATGTGAGAGAGATAGACAGTAACTAGATCTACGGGATATGTTGAGGCGTGAAATCACGTTTGTAATGAGATTTCTTGTTAATGGCAGTCAGCCTTCCTTGATGCTAAGCATTAATGCAATATCCATTAGTGCAGCTAAACCTCCCTCCACTCCACTTTCCCAAATGGGTTTCACTTTGTACCTAGTTTAGCATTTATAAATATTTGATACAAGGTTCAAGAAGTAATTTAAATGTTAAATGAAAGATATATGAATGTTCTAGGAAAGATACAAGTTAAGATTCTACTATAACATTATTCACAAACCAAACATGAAAGCATGATGAAATTTGCCCCATTAAAATCACTGGAAGCCTTTTCATTGATTTTTCCAGTCTGTTTTCCATCTCTCTTTCATACTATGTCACCTTTGAAGTCTTTGCACATCTCACGTTTTCCAAGCTGAATGCCTATCTGCAATTAGAAAACACAATCTTGATCTTTAAATGGGGAAGTGATCCTTCCTCTGTCATTCACTTCTGAAGCTGGTTTTGTATCTTTATGTTCACCACTGAAAACAACAGCTGAATGTGGAAATGCCAGCGCAAGCATCCTGAAAAGACAAAAGAACTAGCACTGTCAGTGGGACAACTCTTTGCTTCCTTCCTGCCTCTTCTCATCCACTCCCACTTGTCCCTGAGATGTCTTTGAACTTAAAGCTAGAAAAGAAAAATGAAAACAAGAGGAAAGGATGTGCTAGAAATAAGATGGTTTCTAGAACACTGTGGAACCATCAAGTTAATCTGGATTTTTTTTCAGGTTTTAGGCAGACTCCTAGTTTGTGTAATATAAATTCAGGAATAGTCATGATTGGTTTGCATTTGTGGTTATTATTATTATTTTGAGTTTGTTTTTATTCCTGGAAGAGTAGTTTTGTTTGCTGCCATCCATTGTTTAGGTTTTACAGGCAAGTTTTTATTGAGAAACAAATGAAAGATCATCCAGTCTAACAGTAATTGTGAACAAATACATAGATATTGTCCTTCATCCTGAAGATGCAGCTGAAATACTGCTTCATAGGGATGTTTGAGGTCATCTACAATTAACAACACAGGTGAAACCTTCTTCCCCTTTGCTTATCCATTTATAAGAGATAAAATAAAATAGCAAAGAAACAAAGTCTAGACAATAGGATGGCAGATGTTTTTCAAGAGAGAAAGAGGATAGCTAAGAAATACAAATGTTTCTGGAGCCAAATCTTTTTCCTTAAAAAGACAGGTAGATATTTATAGCTCGTTCAAAGATGTCAGTCTCTCAAGTCTATTAGGTACTTTTGAAGAACTCTTGTTTCATGCTGTTAATGTTCCAGAGCAACCTGTTCAACCAAAGACTGAGGGCACTCTGGGACGAGCCAGAAGGGAATGTATTAACAGAGGGGAGCTCAATCATGATTTGAAGCGGCAGCTTTTGTCCAGTGTCCAGAACTTGAACATTACTTTAAAATGTGTGCTTGTATTTAATTTATTTTGATTTTTTAAATTATTGTTTTGAAAAGGAAGATAATTCTCCCTTGAGTATAACGTATTCAGTCAGCAGGATCAGAAACTTTATGTGTTTTATCACATAATCAGGTCTTTAGCATAAACGTTGGGAAAACTCTGAAAGTGTCTTCTCCGAGTTCACCTTAGGTTATCTTAAACCCCATTCCGTCTGATGCTGATCCTTTTAAGGTCTCCAGTGAGATTATGATTCATTTGTCATTGCTAGATGTCATTATGTTAACACCGTCCAAAGACAGGGCAGCATGTAAAAACAGCAAGTTGGGGGTTTTATTATTCCATAACTCTGACAAAAAGAGGAAAACTAACCAGATCTTTGTTTCTAGTGTGAAATACTCCCCTTAGTTTGTGAGGATATGTTCAAAGCCTCTGCTCTGAATGCCTTGTTACAATCAAGTTACAAAATGGAGGAAAATGTTATTTGAGAAAGATTTTTGAGAAACTTAACTCCAGTGGTGCAGAACATGCACTTGTTAAAGCCTGATTTCTCAGCCTCTCATGAAGTCAGTGGGAATCTTTAATAGGAGTTACTGCAAGGCTGTATGCTTTTTAATGCACTAGCAGATGTAATTTCCCATCTAGTCATCTGCTCAGTTGTGGTTGGTACACCATGAAGGCTGAACCCAAATCCTGCTGTCATTGCACACAGCAGCTCTATTTCAGCAGGGATTGTAACTTAGGTTACATGAGTTAGCCGGACAATTTTGAGGTACTTGCTGAAGAGAAATGATGGGAGAGGGCATGCTTTCCTTCTGCTTGTTCATCACAGCCTTTGCATTTCCAATGACTTCATTAGAAGCATCGTATATTTACATGCTGCAGAATGAGGCCTGCATGGGGTGGGAAAGATTTTTATGACTTTAGACCTGCCTAAGAAAACATCAACCATTCTAATTTTAGACTAGTTGCATTCCATATCCATCTGTTTAGTGGATCACTCTGATGTTTACTGTTTAGGAAATTACATTTGGTCTTTTTTTTATGTTTCTTCGAGGGCATTGCCTGCCATCAGCTAGTGTAAAATGGTGCCAAGGACTTTCAGACATACCCTTAGGGACAAACTCTGCTAGCTTCACATACTGTAATCCTATCAAAAGCAAAGAAAGCTGGACTGGGCACATGAACTGCAACCCCCCGATGTCCAGTTACATCTCCTGCCTCATTTCGTAGAGATTGATGACTTCCTGGAAAGAAAAAACATATGCTGCCAATTCACCCCAGTTAAAAATATATTGAAGTCAAGGAAATTACATTAGATATGACTGTAGTCTACCAAATCCAATCCTGTGCATAGGCAGAACTCCCAAGGGAAAGTAATGGGAGTTTCTGTCACAGTGTTTGCGGAATGAAGCCTATGTAATGAACTATGACAAAATGCCAACTTTGTGTAAACTAGCCTGGTGACTCTGTATAAAGGTTTGTAAGAAATCTTCATTGGAACACACCAGAGAATAATAAACTTGCACCTTGATAGAATAGCTTTATTTGTATATACTCTATGTAAATTTTAAACCAGAGGATACATGGCATTCCTTGTACATATCTGACTAGAACGGTGGCAGTGCTGTGCACTGCTGTTTAGGAGATCCAGGTTCTCTAGTCTTGGGTTTCCAACTGTAAAGGCTGCAGGAGACTGCTTGGGACCAGCCAAAACAGGATGGATAGATGCTCACCACCCACTGCTTAGGAATGAAGGAGCAGGAACTGGAACAGATGTTGGCTATAGAGAAGACTGCTTGCCCTCACTCCTGGCTAAAGGACAAGTGCCTCCTTCACTGTCATCTCCAACAGAAGTGATTTATGGTCAAAGAGTGTGGAGAACATTCAAAGCCCCATTTGGATCACTCTTTCGTAGGGACCTGAGCTTATAAGGAACCCACACTTCTGGTGTAACATGGGAAAGTCCACGAAAAAGCAGTGTGTATATACATCTACCTATCTGTCTGTCTGTTATCTAATATCACAGTGTTTCTGTATTGAATGGTTTCAGTAACCTGTAAACAAGTGATTGATCCTGTTGTGTTACTGCTTCAAAATTCTTTGCATGCACTCTGGCATATAATTCTTTAAGAAAAGAAATTATACATATTATATATATTGTAGCTTGCAAAATATTCATGTTGAAGAGCCATGTTTTGTGCAAATTGTACATTTATGTTGTGAGCAATATTGCAATATGAACTTTTATTAGTTGTTGGCATTAAAACATGTTTTTATTGATAGTCAATTTGTCACATTATTTTTGAGCGTATGTATGTATCCCAAGCTTTCAAACTCAGGCTTTATATCAACTACTGAAGGAGACTCTGTACAGTAGAAATAGCACAGGCTTTCAGTAAATAGGCAGGTGTGCAAGTCCCATTTCAAGTTGCAAAGCTGATACTTCATGCAGTTTGTTAGACAAATACTTCTCTTTTGTCAGTGCTGGAATTTGTGTTTGGTATGAGGATGCTGTTGCCCTCATCTATAACAACTAAAACCCCAACCTTGCAAAACAAAGTGCTTAACTCCTCCTGCCCTCTGTCTCTGCAGGTGCTTCAATATAAATACAGTGAGGACTTAAGAAACTTCCAATTTCCTGCCAGATAGCCAATGTTATACTTTCAAATGCTCATGCTACATAGTTTTCAATTTAGGGGCTACATAAAAGAGTAATACCAGTACGGCTTTAGGAAAGCTGCAGTGTTTGGAGCTTGACCCTGAAACTTTTCCCTGATTTCTGAACATCATTGGTGGCTTTGTTTGCTCAATGTTTACCTCTGAGAAATGTATGCTGTTGATTTAAATGTTTAATATATTGACTGCCTTTTTTGTATATTTGTTATCATAAAGGTTTGGTTTAAATGCTAATAACTGTGGTCTATTTTCAGACTTTAAATAACATATGGTTCTGTATTTGGAAGACAAAGTTATTAATGAATATAGCAATTTGGTATTTTATTCCTATTTTATACGGCTGCCCCCATAGGTTATTATCAGATGGCAATGACTATTGCTGAACAGCAGGTGGAACTCCTTTGAGTGTGTTTATGAGCCATCTCTGTTCAATAAAAATTCCATTGTTTTCTAGCCTAGGAAATGGCTGCTGCGAGTGTTTTTGTTGTTTCTTCTCCTCTTCAGGTGTTTCTCAGTGTACTTCAGACAGCAACAGGACTGAGCTTCTTTGACGAACCGTCTCTCAGAAACCACACATGTTTGGGATTTTACATCTGGGAGCCCTGGTGATGTTTGCACTCATACACTGCTGTCAGTAATGGTTGCTGTGCATGTGAAGAAGTGACATGGAGTCTGTCTCCCAAAACTTTACTCTGAGCCTTGACCTGGCAAAAAAATGGGCATGTAAGACCAGGGAATGGAGCTCTGTGGTGCTCAAAATTAAGCATCTGCAAATATATTGTAGCCAGACAGTTTGGATGCAGGAAGACCTGAAAGGCTGGAAGCTTGCTTCATTGCACAACATAACTGCAAGTACATACAAAGAAGTTGCAAATGGGTATCTCAATGAGAAGTCAGAAGTAGAGGGAACTGATTAACTTTGGCATGAGTGTAAAAATCAGGTTTTGAAAAACCTTTGTATTTCAGCATATTTTTACCTTTTTAAAGTTAATTTACAGTGTTTTGTATGTTTCAGTGGATTTGGAGTTGAGTCCTTTCTTCATAATGTACCAGATTATTAAGAAACAGGTTGGTCCAGGAGGCAAGAGGCGGTAACATCCTTTCAAACATGGCCTGTTTGTGAGTTGTGGGAGTGAGACACTGCTCACACCACACTAGATGTGCAGACCAGGACTGTGTCTTTGTTGGGTGCCTTTGGGCTCTGTAAGCTCTGCTGTCCAGGAGCAGAGTTTGAAAAGCAGGACAATTTAAAAACCATCATTTCTGGGCATCAGTGTTAACTCTTCGCTGAGAAAAATAGGGAAGTTCAGCTATAATTGTTAACAACATTCCTCTGGGTTTGCTAAAAATTCATCTATGCTTTTGCTACATTCTTTTCACTTTTTTTGTTTGAGTTTTTTTGGGCTATCTTAAGATGTGGAGACTGAAGGCTGTGGCACGTGTTCACTGAGCTAATTAAGGTCTTGCACATTACCGTGTTTTCTTCTCAATGGGGCAGAAATGGGCAGCAATGTCTAAACCACCACAGCTACACCATAGGGCTCACATTAGTGGAGCCTAAGGTTTTGTCCTGAAGCAAAAGCACTGTCAGAAGTGCTTGGTGTAGATCTGCTGTCGCAATCAGTAGCAGAGATATCTGTGTAACATAAAAAAGATTACTGCACATCTCAGTTTGACTACTTTAAAAGCAACAGTAACATTTAAACCAGTCAGAAATATTTCTTTTTAAATCTGCATAATACAGACGTATTTCTTGCTGTGTAGCACTATCAGCTAAATTTCTCCATGTCAACAAAGCCTTGTATTTTAATTAACATTTCTGCAGTGGCTTTCATTTTATCTAATGAATGTTTCAAGGAAAATGTTGTTTCAGAGAAGGCGTGTGGGCTGGTTATCTCTTAAACTTTGCAACAAAGATGTAAGACTATGAGGTAAATGATGGCTGAGAAACTGTGCACATATCCTTGCAGGCTGGGAGGCCCCCATACCCAGAACAACTCTACTGCCTGGCTACCTTCCTAGAGCTTATCAGCCCCTCTGCTCTGCAAGCCCAGTGGCTTGTACAAGGAGTTGGAGTCTCCTCCTGGAATAGGCGAATCTTTGGAGAAACCAGTACTGAGCAATATAAGACCCGCAATATGAGACCCGGTTGAACAGGGCCTTGAGCAACCTAGTCTAGTGGGAGGTGTCACTGCCATTGGCAGAGAGGTTGGAATTATATGATCTTAAGTTCCTTTCCAACACTAACCATTCTATGGTCCTATACGTCTATGTGCCACCAGCGAGACAAACACTGGCCCTAATGTCTGCCATCAGACCCATGGTGCTGGAGGGGTAAGAGTCCTCAGGTGTTTTGACACATGCCCCTGTCCTCAGAGGTGTGATGTAGCCCTGCTGCACATGCCAGTTCTCCCAGCACTCACCGAAGCGTATGCTGACACTGAGCCTCTGGTTAGTAAAGCCTGGAGCTAGAAGCCATAGCAAAGTCAGGGGAATGCACACAGACCCCACTTCCTGCCTGCTGTGAGAACAAGCGTTACGGGGCAGAACTCACATAACTTGGCTGAGTCCCAGCACATGGAGCACTGCCAGTTGTGGTTTTTTCCCATACCCATATGTTTACTGACTTTAGGAGCAAATTTTTTAGTATGTTGTATCATTTTATGCTTCTTTTCAATTTAATTTTCTCTGTGTAAGTTGGCCAGGAATTATGCTAGGTCTTTCGTTTTGTCCTACCTTCATGTGCATCTTGGTTCTTCCTCTCCAGAACACCTCTTTTCCTCTCAGCTCTCTAATCCTGGATCCTGGTAGGCCAATGTATTTAAAATTACTTTTCTGTATTGGCTGTATGTGGCAAAACATGACTCTTCTCTGTACCCAGCCATCCTTTCTCCAGCTTCCTGAGAGAGCACTGATGATATTTTTCCCTTCCCTTATGTTAGCTCCAGTTCTATCTGACAGCAATCATTGCAGGGATGATGGGATTCTCACTCCCAAGCTCTCTGCACATATTCTGGGGAAGCAGATGCTCTGTAAGCATGCCTCTCTGCCTTGATAATACACTTATTGTATCCCAAGAAGGATTTAATATCTTTAACATGTATCTGGTTCACATTGAGATCACACTTGTTACTACACGCAGTTAAAAGTGAAGTGACAGACCTAGTTTATTTCATAAAGTTAAGCAAAGAGCACCAAAAGCAACACGTAAAATCTGGGAGAATAAGCTCAAAGAAGTTTTGTCTTTTAAAGTGAGGAGATTGGTGAAATCCCAGAGAACTCCTTAAGGAGATCATGGATGAAAGAAAACCAAACCAGCCTTGTTTCAACTGCCTGAAAACTTAACTTTATGCCTAGCTATCAGTTCAAGAGCTCTTCCCTTCAGGCTATGATGCTGTGTGCAGAAAGGGTGTGTAGTCTCCTTGACAAGATGCTGCCCTGCTGAGGTCTGATCTTCCTTTGGTTTCCTCCCACTATTCATGCTATGTGCTTTGCAGAAACACACAAGGAATGCAAATAAAAAATCAAAAGGTAACCTTGAGGACTTTTACGGCTGCCCTTAGTGTTTCAAAGCCACTCTTAAGTACTCTTTTCTTTCTTTCCGGAGTTAGAGAATTTCTTGATGTTGTGACTTTGCTTTTAGCTGTTCAGCATCTCTGGAACTGCAACACTAACATTTCACAGCTCATTTGAGAAAACAGAAAATGTGTTTTTTTAGTAAGATGCCATGCTAATTTATCAATCCCTTTTCCCTCTTCTCATCTGAAGAGTCAGCTGAACCACAGCCATAAACCCATAGCATAGCTTCTCTCAAAACACGTAAAATTCCCTTTGTTTTCTTGCTTACACCCTGTATGATTTGCAGTAAGAACCTTTTCATGACCTTGTAGTACCTTCCAGCTGTTATACTAGCAATGTTTACAGTGTCTCTGACAGTTTCATGATTCAAGGTATGTCAAAGCCCTTGCAGAGCCTTGGACACTGGAGCTCTTCAATATTTCAAATACCAGAGCCTGCTGGTACCAGCTGCTTCAGCATCACTCTTTCATCAACCAGCTCTCTCCTCTCTTCCACCCTTACTCAGTGTGAAGAAGAATAATGGAGCTTTCTGGGAACTTTGACATGCCCTAACAAAGAAGCTGGACCTTCTCTTTGGAGGAGCCATTGATTTTTCCCACTGAACCTGCTTTTCTTGACCTGTTAAATCCACACCAGAGGTTCGCTCTGTAACTTAA
The DNA here is from genome assembly GCA_028858755.1 of Ara ararauna. Classification (NCBI taxonomy): domain Eukaryota; kingdom Metazoa; phylum Chordata; class Aves; order Psittaciformes; family Psittacidae; genus Ara; species Ara ararauna. The sequence continues at coordinate 92,228,161 of CM054376.1, read as the reverse complement.
TCCAGCTGAACTTTTGTGAACGTTTATGACAATGCCTTAAACAAGGCACAAGCAAACTCTTCCTGTGGATGAGAACTCTCCAGCACTTGCATCCTCAGGTGAAAATCAGTAGGTCAAGATGGATCAAATGCAGAGCTAGAAACAGGAGCAATGTTTTAGTGCTTTTCACTTCAGACAGGCAGAAGTTTCTGACACCAGAATTGATTATTAAGCAGAAACAATGAAAATCACTGCTGTCAAGTTTTATCTTAACTTTGGAGAGGTCCACTGGGATAAAAATAAACTCAGCTCTGCTCATTGGAAGATGAGAAATGTGTCTAAGAGAGATTCCAGGCACAAAATAGCTTTGGAGGAGAAATACTGCTGTGTCTGACTGATCTCTGATGATGGAGGGGTGGGGGGGGGAATGAAGCCTTCAGTTTTAGAAGCTAGTTTTTAGGAAAGGCCCAAGGCCAGCCCAGAATGGGCTGTGATGAGAATGTTTGATGACAATGCTTCTGGTCAGAGACCCTTTATTTCCACTGGTCCCTTCCTGGGACAGCCATTTGAGTCCTAGTCTCCTGTTGTATGTATCTTTCTTCATGGCCATTTCTTCCACCTCACAGAGATGCAGAGAGACTTCTGTCAGCTATACAGACTCATTCCCAATTAGGACAGCTCTCTTGAGTTCATCCCAAATTTCCTCCAATGGTTGTGTCAGAATTCCATCCCAATTAAGAAATGAACATCTGCTTTCTTCCCGAATCTTCACACCTCTGTGGCTGAGTCATCTCTGGACACTAAATACCAAGAAGACCATTTTTTACTGGTGTGTTATCATCTATGAGTCGTCCTGGCTGGCTCCTTGGGGTGAGTGGGCTGTACTGCACTAGCTCCCAGTCCCTATACCAAGTGTCTGCAGGGAGCTAAAGAGGTACCACCTTTTCAACCAGCTCTCTGTGATTGCCAAGGCACCCTAGAACAATAATATCTTTAACAGGTCGGTGTTTCTTTCCTTAAGACCTTGAGACCCAGCTCCACATCCCCAGCAAGTGTGTGACTGAGAGAAGCATTGGAATCACACAGCATTTTTGACTGGGTCTCGAAAAAGAAGAAGATTTATTACTACTAGCTGCAGTTCTCTAAGCTGTAATATCCACATGCACAGTTGATACCTATTTTCCTTCCTTATTCTTGCTCTAGGTCTCCTTTTTTGGTATGTCTGTTGTTAAGCCTCACTGCAGTACACTGCTCTTTTGTGATTAGGTACACAACAGGAGGGAAGGTAGAGCACGTGTGCCCCCTCTGGGTATTACTTCAGTAAAAACAAGACTGGCTCAAGTGTTTGCTGAGCAAACCTCCACACTGTAAATGTATACATCTGCAAAAACACATATCCAGGAACCACAGCCACTGGAAAGTAACCTTGCTTTCCTTGTCTTGGCTGCATAACACTCCCCTCTGCTTGTCCTTTAGGAATAGCATCTGCTTACACAAAACTGACAGGCAAACCACAGCCAGCTCATGTGTGGAAGGACAAACAGGATTTCTTGACTGCTGTAAGAGAAGGTGACCAGTAAAGCAAATAATAACAGCCCAGCAAAAAGGCAGGCATACCAAAATGCAACACTGGTCATTATAGTCCCCAGGTAGGACTAAGATGCCTGTGCTACCGGGTAATACAAGGAATAGCTAGAAATAAGCAGCTTTTGCCTTAGTATGCTTGTGTCTATACTAAGACAAAATGCAGCAAATGGGTGAAATGCACAGGGTAGCGAAGAGGTATTTTGACAGAAATGTATCTCTCATGCCAGAACCACAGAATAATCAGGATAAAAATAATGAAATTGAATACAGTTGTGCTGCTTAGTGACATGTGGATGAAATAACACAGCCATCCTGTCTGCCAAGCTAAAGTTCAGCTGCCAAGTCCTAGAGCTTTACCATGAGAAATACTCCTTCCCCCAACCTCAGCGGACCATCCATGTAATTTGCAGTTATCCCCTGAATTAAGATTTCAGTGATGGAAACAACAGTGATGTCTGCATGTTAGTAACAGACTACCTTATTGTATATTCCAGCTGGCTTTCTATCCATTTCCTGATTTAATAAGTTACCTAGCACAGGAAACTGACATTTGGTAGGGCAAAAAGCAGCACCTCCCATGGAGACGCTGGTCCCTCCAGCTTCTGTAGCTCCCTTTCACTGTTGACTGTGCACTGGTTTCTTGGATCAATTTTAGGGATCAGTAAAAAAGGTTTCTAAACCTTTACTTTTGGTGGATCACTGCGGGGGTACATCAGAGCCAAAGTGAAAGCCAATGTCAGCGGGGCAGGTTTCTCCCTGCAAGTGGGGAATGCCAGTGGCAGAAATGGAGGACCTGAAAAGCCTGAAGATGGGATTGTGCAGGACGTGACCTGAGCACCTTCGGCTGCACAAGGCCCTTTTGCATGGAAAAGCAATAATTTCTGTTACTAAGAGCGTCTTGGAGCTCCAGCTGGGCCCACCCCTTGCTGAAGATGGCAGGGGCACCATGTGTGACAGCCTGGGCACGAATCATAGACTCACAGAATCAAGCAGGTCGGAAAAGACCTTTAAGATCATCAGGCCCAACCATCACCCCAGCACTGCCAAGTCCACCACTAAACCATGTCACTGAGGGCCTCATCGACACGGTTTGCGAACACTTCCAGGGACGCTGATTCCACCACTGCCCTGGGCAGCCTGTTCCGATGCCTGAGCACCCTCTCGGTGAAGAAACGTTCCCTAACACCCAATCTAAACGGGAGTGAAGAAACGTTCCCCAATACCCAATCTAAACGGGACCCCACACACGCCAGCGCCGCTGAGAGGAGGGAACGACCGCCCACCTGCCCCGAACGGCCGCGCATGCCCCGCCCCGCCCCGCCCCGCCGCCCTTCCCGCTGAGGCCACGTCCCTCCCCTCCTTCCCGGCTCCCCCGGCGCTGGGTGATGACCTCAGGCTGCTCTGCCTCCGCCCGTTCCGTTTCCCTCCGCCGTTGCCGGTAGGGTTTGCTGTTGGACGCGTCACTCGTAGCGCGCCGGAGCCGCTTGCACGTGTGGCGCCGCACCGCACCGCGCCGTGCAGTGCCCCGCGCCGCCATGAGCTGCCCGGTGACGTGCGCCGCCTGGGTGTGCCGCGGCGTTGCCAAGGAGACGCCGGAAAAGGTGAGACCGGGGCTGGGCTGAGGGAGCCCCCGCACGCTGTCGCCCCCCGCCGTTGCCCTCACGCCTCTGTGTGTCTGCCCCGCAGGTGCAGCTCAGCCAGGAGGAGCTGAACGACCTCATCGAGGAGGCCCAAGACAGGCTGGGGTGAGCCGGGGCAGCGGGCGCGGCCGTCTACCGGCACCGGTCGGAGCCCGCCGGGTCTCGTCGCCGCTGACAGAGCGGGGAAGGGAGGAGGGGGCTGCACAAAACTGGCACTCCTTAGTTCTTTTGTACATCATAGAACGGTTAGGGTTGGAATAAGGTTCAACTCCTCTGTCATGGGCAGGGACATCTCACACTAGACCATGTTGCTCAACGCTCAGTCCAGCTTGGCCTCGAACACTGCCAGGGATGGAGCATTTACCACTCCTTCGGGCAGCCTGTTCCAGGGCCTCATCACCCTTATAGTAGAGAACTTCTTCCTTATATCTGACCTGAACTTCCCCTGTTTGAGTTTGAACCCATTAGCCCTTATCCTGTCACTGCAGTCCCTAATGAAGGGTCGATTTCCAGCATCCTTGTGAGTACAAAGAAATTACTTTCATTGGTCAAAAGTTAACGAACACATGACCAATTAGTGCTCTATTTTCTGTTGAGTAAATTGTCCTCACTTGCCATGTAAATCAGTACACATGCTCCATGACAGTGGGGGAGAAGAGGCAAGCTTTTCTGGTCCTGAATGGAGTCAGTGGTCACAATCTCTGTCTGCCACCTTTACCTTTCACCCAGTTACTGCCATTTCGTGTTGACTGTTTGGTTTCCTAGTATTTTGTCTTTGACATCCTCTGGTGCATATATTCTTTTATCAGTCCTCTGTCTCTCCTTTCAAGCTTAAGGTAGTTGGTATGGGAAGACTTGCTTATGCAAAGTCTTGTTTTTCTAAGTGATGAAAATCAAGCTAGACACTATTATCTCCATGGCAAATTCCATTTTCTCTGTATGTCATCGGAAGAGTCATTTGTCCAGAGAGTGAAAGCAGAAAGATCAGATGGAATATATCCTGCCTTCACTGTTGATACAGCAACACAGATTTTGTTCCCATGGGATTCTTCAGTTGTCAAACCACGCACTGTCAGGCTAGCCGAGTATTTCAAGTGGAGTCTGTTTGGTCCTGGTCCTCGCTAGAGTTGCCATTCCTGCCTAGAGTGAGAAAATAAGTTTGGTTTGTGTTGTGGTTTAATCCCAGCTGGCAGCTAAGTACCAAGCAGCTGCTTGCTCGCTCTCCAGCCCTCGCAGTGGGGAGGAGAATTGGAAAACAAAAGTAAAGCCTGTGGGTTCTGATAAGAACAGTTTAATAATTAAAGTACAATATAATATTAATAATAATAAGGGAAATAAGAAGAAAGAGATAAAAAACAAAACCAACAGACAACAGTGATGCACAACAGAATTGCTCTCCACCTGCTGACCAATGCCCACCCAATCCCTGGGCAGTGATTGGGCTCTCTTGGCCAAGTCCCTTCAGTTTCTATACTGAGCATGATGTTCTATGGTATGGAATATCCCTTTAGCTATTTCGGGTTAGCTGCCCTGGCTGCCCAACCTCCCAGCTTCTTGTGCACCTCCACGCTGGCAGACCATGGGGAACTGAAAAGCCTGTGATACAGGGTAAGCACTAAACCTAGCAACAACTAAAACATTAGTGTGCTGTCAACATTATTATCAGACTAAATCTGAAACAGCACTGTACCACCTACTAGGAAGAAAATTAACCCTATCCCACCCAAAACCAGGATGGTTTGTAACCATCGCTGCTTTGGAAAAGTGGTGAACCAAGGTGGAAGTCCCAAACTGACTCTGAAAAAGTGTATGCTGAGGGTGAGACATTACAGTCTTAAGTGAGTCTGGAGGCCACAGGGTGGACAGAATGACTTGGTATTTATGCTTTGGCAGAAAAGGCAAAACATCACTCGGGTGTATTTATGGTTCACATATTGAACTGGAGACATCGCAGCTCTGCTCAGTGCTGGAAGTCCTTAGTTGTGTACTTGTGTTAAGTCTTGTCGCTCTGTTTTTAACAAAAAAGTAAATAAACTTATGAAAAAAATAAAGATGTTACGGATTTAGGAAACATAATCTGAAAGACAATAAAGAAATGGTTGTATTTGTATCTAGAAAAAGATGAGGGATTCAGGTTTTATTTGATTTTCTGGCTTTTTTTCAGTTAGATCTGTTCACAGACTCTGATTCTTTTTCAGCTATGTAGGTAGGATGTGTTGTTATACCACACTGTACAATTGAACAGATGCAATAGGTAGAGTAAAAGCTTTTATGGTTGTGTGAATATTATCCACTTGATTTCTTTTAAGTGGATATGTGACTGCTGCTGAGCAGAGTGTTTTTGTCTTAGAATATGTTTTGTTCTGGTTTTGTTTTTTAATGGTTACAAAATCATAAATGTTTGGAAGATTCTAAGTTCATGTTAATTTCTTAACCAATTATGTTTACTGTTTCTGTTATCTGTGTTGTTATTTGTTTCTCTTTGATGTGTGTGAACCTTTGGGGTTTTTCAGTGAATTTCTTTCTCTTGCAATTTCAGAAGCATGGAAAGATTTGAGGTAGTGTTTGTTATGCATTCTGTTAAACTAAAGGATGGAAATTTAAAGACTATCTGTTACAACCAAAGGTGTTATGATCTCATTATAACATCTGGTACTTTGTAGGATTTGTTACAACATCAGTAACTTCTTTTTTTTTTTTCCCCTATGCAAAGATCACAAATCAGACTCGGATTTAGAATCTCTAATTAACTTGTTATTAGTTTTTACACAATGAAAACTGCTAATGTGAAGGACTTATTTTACTGAACAAATCATAAAAATAGGTTTCTGATATTTAATTTAGAAATCGTACCCATAGAATCATAGAATAGTTAGGGTTGGAAAAGACCTTCAGATCATCTAGTTCCAACCCCCTTGCCATGGGCAGGGACACCTCACACTAAACCATGTCACCCAAGGCTCTGTCCAGCCTGGCCTTGAACACTGCTAGGGATGGAGCATTCGCAACTTCCCTGGGCAACCCATTCCAGTGCCTCACCACCGTTACAGTAAAGAATTTCTTCCTTATATCCAGTCTAAACATCCCCTATTTAAATTTGAACCCATTACCCCTTGTCCTATCACCACAGTCCCTAATGGAGTCCTCCCCAGCATCCTTATAGGCCCCCTTCAGATACTGGAAGGCTGCTCTGAGGTCTCTATGCAGCCTTCTCTTCTCCAGGCTGAACAGCCCCAACTTTCTCAGCCTGTCTTCATACAGGAGGTGCTCCAGTCCCCTGATCATCCTCGTGGCCCTCCTCTGGACTTGTTCCAATAGTTCCATGTCCTTTTTATGTTGAGGATACCAGAACTGCACACAATACTCCAAGTGAGGTCTCAGGAGAGCAGAGTAGAGGGGCAGGATGACCTCCCTCGACCTGCTGGTCACACTCCTTTTGATGCAGCCCAGGATACAGTTGGCTTTGTGGGCTGCGAGCGCACACTGAAGCGCGCTCATGTTCATTTTCTCATTGGCCAACACCCCCAAGTCCTTCTCCGCAGGGCTGCTGTTAATCTTCTCTGCCCAACCTGTAGCTATGCCTGGGATTGCCTGACCCAGGTGTAGGACCTTGCAGTTGTCATGGTTAAACTTCATCAGGTTGGCATCAGCCCACCTCACAAGCATGTCAAAGTCCCTCTGGATGGCATTCCTTCCCTCCAGTGTTATCAACCGAACCACACAGCTTGGTGTCATCGGCAAACTTACTGAGGGCGCACTCAATCCCACTGTCCCTGTCACCGACAAAGATGTTGAACAAGACTGGTCCCAGCACCGATCCCTGAGGGACACCACTCGTTACTGGTCTCCAGCTGGACATTGAGCCATTGACCACAGCTCTTTGCGTGTGGCAAATGAAAACTGTCTTGGCACATTGTTGCCTGGGAATCTTGAGGGCAAAAGGACGGAAATACAGTGTATTCTGAAGGGATGAGTTCCTCTGGGTCACATTCCGTTGAGACATCTCAGATGCCTATTAGGCCTTCTGCTGATCTTTAATGCACACTTCCTTCTGCTGAATTCCTTGCATATGGAATTGTTCCACCTAAGTACCAAGTTTTTCAGATGTTGCATAGTTTACCCGATAAGAAATAATCCACAATATGTTTTATGTTATATCCACAATATGTTTTATATTGTTTTTTCTTCCAAGTTAAGTATTTGAAGTATGAGTAAATAAGGTCTTCAAAATCTTGAAGAAATACAAGAGTTGTCACACATCACAGGGCTTGTGGGTATGGGAGAAAAAAAAAAGAAGGAAGGAATTGGACACATGCAAATGCACACAAGTGAGGTTGAGAGCATTGTATGCATAAAAAAAATAAAAAGATGAGAGAAAGGGATTTAGACACACCTTTTATCTCTGACAACCAAAATGTCTGGAAGTTTGTCATGAAAGCTTTCAAGGAAAAACTTTCTTTGGAAGCCTGAGAGTAATGGTACCGTTTGTTTTGGGAAAAGATAGGAAAGGAGTGGGTGGATTTCCAAGTTATTGGCATAAAGGCTGGAGGAGCCAGGATCGGGTGCTGAAATCTTGTGAGCAGTCCCCTAAGCAATTACCTGGAAGCATTCTAAATGTCTGCCTTAGTTTCTCAGGGATGTGTATCTTTAAACAGGGATGCTGCTGATGGTAGTGATGAAGGCCAGATGGCATCTGGTGTGAATGTAGATGCTCCTGGCAGAGCTAAGTCTTCTCATGAAAATGAAGACCCACCTGATGATGAACTAGATGAATATGATTTGGAAAATTATGATGAAGAGGAATGCACAGGTAACAAAATTTTTATGTCAGATATGCAGTGTGAGTGAAGAACCTTTTCATTTTTTTGTTGTACTTAAGACATTTGTATCCTAAAACTACACAGGTCTGTGTTTCAAATGCTGAAAATCCACATTTTTAGTAATCTGTTTGTCCTGGTTTCGGAAATCATTTAGTGAGTGAAGCCCTTCAGTGTTTCCCTCCCTGATGCTTGAACCGAGAGCATGTTGGAAAGATTACCGCTCCCCCTGCTGTAGTGCTGGAGCAGAGCAGCAGAAGTCCCCCAAAGCACTGAGGAATTTACCTTACTGAGGTTCTTACATTTGGAACTTGGAAGTTCATTTAGCCCACTCCTTTTTTACAATATAGGTAATGCAGATATTGGTACAGGAGTTTCTAACTTCACCTGTCAGTGACATATATTAAGGATGTTCTGAAATTCCCACCTAGGTGATCTGAAACTTGGAGACTCCTTGGCTACCCTGGCAGTGTATGGGAGTAATGATAATGATCCTTACATCACTCTAAAAACCACTGTAAGTATTATAAAAATGTTAAACATCTTAAAACAGCATAAACTTAAAAATCAGTTAAATTTTCCATGCTGTCTCAGGGTCTGTAAGTGCTTGCAGTCCTTTTCCAAAGGTGTGCCAGAGTTTTGATCAGATGGAACTCCTTTTCTTTTAAAGTTGCTTTGTGCAGGCTCCTCTACACGTGCTTTTTATGTGTGAGTCAGCTGTTACATGAAACTGGCTCATTATTTAACCGCACAGTTCTGTGTGTGGTGTGTTTCGTCACCTGTCTAGTAGGGCACAGAAAATGCTTGAAGAAGTAACAAATCTCAGGCCACTAATGACCCAAATTTTAAAACTTTCCAGACAGCAAGATATCTACACCTTCCACCAGCTTGTGGAAGAAACCAAACTAAAGTAGACTCAGGTTGAATGTCAAATTAGAGGTATGGCATGAAGAAATATGTCCTGTTAAGCATATATGCCCCGCATACTGTGTAGTTAACTGCTTCTGCCTGTGTTAGTTTCCATCAAGTATCAGATGGAGAACATCTTTGCAGGAGCTGGCTTTGTAAGAGCTCTGCAGAGAGTGAAGAAGTCTCTGGCAGTAGTCTAACACAAGCTAACTGCGTCAGTGGTGCTGTCCAGTTATGCAGCCTGTTTGTCTTTTTCTCTAATGAACATCGATACTGCCATGGCTAGGATACTTGGTCCTCCTCAGAGAAGATAGGGAGGAATTCCAGAGACTATCCCACATTTTAGTTCAGAAGGATAGATTGCAACTTGCAATTGACTTAATTTACACAGAGAAGTCACATAAATTAGTTGCAAGATGAGGTTGTATGAGAATAGTCAATGTAACATAGAGGAGTCAGGAGAGACTATGGTCATCTGGGTCAAGGTAAAGGTGTAGGTGAATTTTTGGGACCTCTTGTAAGCATGAAGATTTTTCTGAGTGCTGTCCTTTTTATACTATTTTGGATTCTTTACAAAGCTAGTAAGATTGAAAGAAAAGAGGAGCTATAGGTTTCTACTGCAACATCTAGTTTGTGTGTCAGGGGACTTTATCAAATGTGTGGTCTTGGACAAGGAGTTCTTATGGTGACTTCATATACTTTAACAAAGCTCAAGGAGGAAGGCATAAGTCTTACCTTTAAAATGAGGTCACTTGCTGTGTGCATTTTGAGGCACTATATGTTTTATCTGTGTTCCACTGACTGCTGATGATTTGTCTTGTTCCTGTGTAGCAGTAGAGGAGAGAAATGCTTTAAAAGTGATTTTTATAGTCAGAGATATTTGCACAGGGCTTCAGAGAGAGTATGAGCTCCATATATTCTATGTCAGAAAAGCTAACTTTCTTCCAGACAGAAAGAGTGATCATCTTTTTCTTGGGCCTTTCTTGCTACACTCAAGTCCATTCCTCAAATACTGAAAGAGGGTACTTTTTAGTCTTTAACATGCATTTTATATTGTCTTTTGGTATTTACTGCTAGTACTGTTGAAGGCTAAGTATTGCGTAACATTAAGTTGATTAATTCAGAGACGTGCTGGACTTGATAGAATTCAAATATTGAAAAGATGCTTGCAGTGAATAAAAAAGAAATTAAAAAGCTTGCAACAAGTCCAAAAAGTCTTGTATGTGTTGTATATTTGAAGGATGGTACTCTGTGTAAGACTATTGATTTTTATGTACAGTTCTTAGTTTTCCACGAACAAAAATTCCCTGAATGCCTTCCATTCCTCAGTACCAATGAAAATTATATGAGATGTTCCATCTGTTCTGATACAGCTGAATGCCCAATATAGCTGTAGGCAGCACTTTTTTTGAAATATTTTCCATAAAGTAGACAATGCTTCAGTGCTCTTGGAATTGCTTCCTGGATGTGAGGAGCAGTTACAGTATGCTTATTGTGTAAAACGATGTTACACTATATAAATGCTCAAGGCATGAGAGCGCAAGGGAAATAAGCTGCATGTGTGGGCTCCTGGCAGTGATTTTCTTTTCAGCAGTGGGCTGCATCATTGTAGCCTCAAAATATGGTTTCGTATTTGGTAATTAAACATCTCTCTAAATCCACCTAGGTCCACGTAAACAGTCCTTCAGTCTGTATAATAACTATCCAATTCCCCATGATTGAGTCTGCTTCCTGCCTTTCTTTGTTTAGCACTATAGGATGGCTTTAGGCGGGTGGGCAGCAGGGTGCTGGGTTTTTGAGTTTTTTCAGTTATAGTTAAAAATTATTACTGATTCATGTGTAGTTTTGTGCATTTATGTGCTCTGTTTAATATCCACTGATCTCCTTTTTGCTGTTCAGGATCAATATGAAGAGGAAGACTTCTTGATTAAGCCCACTGACAATCTTGTCCTTTGTGGCAGAGTTGATAAAGACTACTGTAGTTTGGAGGTCCATGGTAAGTAACATAGGATTTGTTCTTTACAGTGAACCTAAGGAGTATGTCTCGCCTAGCCTGCACCATATGGCTCTGTAGAAGGGGGAGAGAGTTGGTTTTTGGAAGGTTCTTTTTCTCCTCATCTGCCCTGTGTGTTTTGTCATCTTTCCTATGTCATGGTGCTTTAGCCACTTTCCAGGACTTGAGTATTTCATGTGGTGGTATTGTTATTTAGAGGATAGTGTGTCTTTTCAGGTATATAGCATTTGCTTTTCTTATTTAATTTCTAATGACACTTAGAAAATACTATGGCATTTTTATTCTCTGAACATATGATCTTTCTTCCAATTCATGCAAGCTTCCTCTACTGGTTGGCTGCTAGGAGTAGAAGAATCAACACCTTTATCATAGTTTTAGAAGAGATGATCCTTAATGAGTTCTGAATACCACTTGTTCTAGGGATGGTGTTTACAAATTTTATTAACTGTGTAGTTTTCCCAATATAGACTTATAAAACAACAGCATAGGCTTCTGCTGTTTATAACATAGGGTGACCCTGTCTTAGTTAACTACTAAGACTGCTTAGTTAACTGAAGACTTCAGTTAGTATTTGAACATCTGTCACATGCACTTAAAAAACATAGAATCATAGAATAGTTAGGGTTGGAAAGGACCTTAAGATCATCTAGTTCCAACCCCCCTGCCATGGACAGGGACACCTCCCACTAAACCATGCCACCCAAGGCTATGAAATGGTACAGTGATTTTATGTTTGTGATGATACCATGTTATTAAAATATTTAATGGGTTTCTCTGCTATCCAGTTAGTAAATTCTTTTATTATAAGGAAAAAAATAGCTGGCTAAAGGGAATGCTGAATTTAGTGTATGGTTGCTTTACCAAAAGTCTTCCTGTAGCTCAGTCAAAACCTGCTAAAGGTAACTTCTGACTTCTCCAGCTTTCTCTAATTTGCAAACTGTCTTTTACCTTCATTTCCCTTTTGATTTCCTCTTGAATTGTTTCTGATTGTATCCTAATGTAGAGAGTGTTGGATATGGAGCATCAATTTTGAAGTAGTGTAGAAAAAAAATAGTGTAGTGTGCTAGGAATCAAGTGTCTAAGCTTTGCTGAACTTGTCACTTCTTTGTCTAAAGTACACATGAGAATGTTTGTTTGTTTTGTATAATTCACAGGCCGTAAGGTTAAGTAGGCATAATATTAGTAGTTGGAGGCACTGGCCTCTACGCTAAAACTCTGAAAATACTGAATTCATACTAGAATGTAAATTTACATTCTAGATCTCCTTGCCAATTTAGCTTTTGCTACATGTGCCTTTTGCAGAAGCGAACTGTTCATAGTTGCTTACTTTTCTTCTTCACTGATGTCCTGTATGTCTTTAATTCTTTTTCAGTTTATAATCATGAAGAGAACTCATTTTATATACATCATGATATTATCTTGCCTGCTTACCCTCTAAGTCTGGAGTGGCTGAATTTTGATCCTAATCCTGATGAATCAGTAGGTAAATTACAAAGGATACTGTAAATGTCCATTTTTTTTGTTTGTTTTGGTAATACAATCATCTTAGTGATGCTGCCATAACAAGTGATTTTACTAAAACACTGGCCTTATTACAGATAATTAAGTTATTGTCAGTTAGACCAGAGCAAGCTCTTTTCTAATTTGCTTTATTTTCCATTTGCAAATGAAAAGTTGCTTTTGTTTAAACTCATTGTGGCCAATTCATTGATTTCCTGTAAAACGCAGTGAAATTTATATATATTTGCATATTCAGTAACATTTTCCTGTGTTTTACACAATTTTGTTTCCAATTGTACAGGGAATATAGATTTTGTTGTTTCTTTTTTCACAAAACGTTAAACCAAAACATGTGGAACTTTGTACAGCTTCTTTGGACAGTTACTTGTACTGAAGGAGAAGGAGAGCAAGTAAATTTTTTTCTGGCAACATCTGCTGTCAGTTGATGTTTTTAAATTGCTCCTAGTCAGTTATGAACATCAAATATGTTCACATGGAAGATTCTGGCACTTAAGTATAAGTTTTACTTAATCAAAGAAATAAGCAACAACTGAATTGCCAAATATGCTGTTTCGTAGTTCTAAATAAATGTGGTCGCATTTGGGTTTCTGCTTGTAGGAAATTATGTTGCAGTGGGTAACATGACCCCAGTTATTGACATTTGGGACCTTGATGTAGTAGAATCCTTAGAACCAGTCTTTTCTCTTGGAGGCAAGAAGGAGAAAAAGAAGAAAAAGAAAGGGAAGAAAGTAAGTATTGCAAAATGGTTTCTCTAAATCATAGATAATTGTGTTTAATTCAGTCTGTCATGTTGAAAGATGGTATTTAGATAGGTTACAGAAAATAATGTCGTGGTCATCTGCAGTAGGTTAAAATTGGTATTTTCCTGTGACTCAGAGTTGAAAAGGCACTGAGCAATAAAGGGCAAGGTTTATACTAGTAAAATACATTTACTCAGGATTCACCTTGTTAGCTTTATCTATCTAAAATTCAAGTATATTTCAAGATAGTCATAGAAATTGAGATGAAGGCATAGAGGCACAACCTGAGAATAGCTGAGTTTCTCTTTGCGGACTACAGAGAAAACCTTAACCACCAAAGAGGAAGAGTGAGGTTGAGACTGGATGCTAAGTTATGTGAGATGAATCTGATCGTTATTATATGCCAGAATGTGCTATGATTTATCCAAATCCTTTGGTATGTGAAACAAGTATGGAAGATGACATCACTTAAATTTGCTAGATTTTGTGTGCAGTAGATGCTTTGGGAAGTACTTAAAGACTCCCTAGAGTAAATAGGGAATGTGGATGCTAAATATATAGTTAATCTTGGCTTCCCAAACGAAGGAGCACTACAGTGTTAGTCAGATAAAGAACCTGTATTAAAGAACCTTACTGTCATTGTGAAGGGGGTTGACTACTGCAGCTCTCAGACCTATTACTTTTAAATACAAGAGAGAATATATCCTTGGAAGGGGAATTTGTTCTTATGAAACTTGCTTCTGAAAATCGCTGAGTTATCAGAATTGCTGTTGAAGATATCATTCATAAATGTTACCTCAATTTCAAATGCTAATTGTTCTCTGTATGGATAATTAAAGCCTGGAATTAAGAGGAGAGGAATGGGGTGAGTTATGGGTGGTTTCCAGTTGCTGCCTTTGAAGCTTAACCATTTAAGTTAGAAATTGTAGGAGCTGACAGTTACAAGGACTTAAAGCTCAGTTAATTTGAAGGAATGAGAGAGAACTGCCAGGAGTGTATAGAGAGAAGCTGAAGAAGCTGCGCATTAGTTGGAGACAGTGAAATTTCTGCTACTAGCCTGAAGGAAGTAACCAGTTCTATGAACCCAGCAGCTGTGAATGGAGCAATCTGACATCTGGGGTAGGAAGTGAGGTGCAGGTACTGAAGAGACACTTCTATCAAAAACCTTGTTGCAGCAAGTGAGAGTAAAATAAAATATGAAGTTGTTTGTGAAGGTATTAAGGAATTTATACTAATATATTATAATGCTTGACTTCCATTGGAGCTGTAGTTTTCAAAAGTCTTATTTATTTTGTATCTACGTACAGAGTTTATCTTCAGAAGAGACAGTGAAAGGACATACTGATGCTGTGCTTGATCTTTCATGGAATAAACAAAGCAGGTAAAACAATACTTGAATAACAATGGATGGTTACAAATTTGTGTTTCATTTGGCATATGTTTTTCACACAAATCCAAAATCTTACGTAACATAACATAGAACTTGAAAGCAGTGCTGAAATGAATAATTTCTCAAAACTACACCTCCCTCCCCCCTTCTTTTAACTAGAAGTGTTGATTATTTTTTTTTATTATTATTTTTTTAAACCTGTATATTGCTGCAGATTACTGTGTGTTTTCAGGTTGTCCAGATGAGGACAGGGCTAAGGTGGGTTTAAGCCGTTTGGTAAATCAGCTACATTTAAGTCAAATGCGCAGACTGGAGAACCAGAGGGCTGCCCTCATCTGTGCTGATCTGCCAATGACCTAAAACACCATTTCAGCAGATAGTAGTAGATTTATAGAAGGGAAGTCCTTGCTATGTTCTTGGGTTTTTTTCCCTCTGGCTTTTGCCCCTGAGCTGTGAACAGAAAAGGTAATGTAAAAGCCCTGATAGCACAGCTACAAAAATGCTTCTGACCTTTGTGTTATCCTAGACAGAGACAATTCTTTGTTGCCTGAACAAACTAAGAATGAAGTGCTGCTATTGAAGCAACACAAAGCTGGCCCATCTTGGGTAAGGGGTCAGGGGCAATGTGATGACTGAAGTGAAGATGCTGCTGTTTTTATTAATAAGGTAGCTAGCAGTTCAGCTGTCAGAGGATCTTCAGCATGCGCCTTGAAACTTGAAAGAACTTCTTCCTTATATCTAACCTGAACTTCCCTGTTTTAGTTTGAACCCATTGCCCCTTGTCCAATTGCTACAGTCCCTGATGAAGAGTCCCTCTCTGGCATCCCTGTTGGCCCCCTTCAGATACTGGAAAGCTGCTATGAGGTCTCCTCGCAGCCTTCTCTTCTCCAGGCTGTAGTCAACTCTGTGTAGTCCTAATGAGCAGGTGTAAGCCTTCATTTGTAATGATTTTTATCTAGATACTGAAGGAGGAAACACCCATATAGACATGCAATAAATGTACATAGATTGCACTCTTCATTTACAGCACTTTGCCTATTCTTCCTAAATTATACACATGTGCACAGTGTGGCAGTGATCTTTCTGTCTGTCTTTCAGAAGAGTAGTTTTCACATACATAGAAATGGTTGTCTGGTGATAATATAGAGACAAGTAATAAAAATTAGAGCTACAATAATTAAGTGTTTGGAATGCGTAATTCTGCAATGGGCTGAGTTACAAACTCATTGATACTGGTAGATCTTTCAGGAAATTAAACCAGCCTTGAAGGAGGAAGCTTATGGGCCAAACAAGAAACTCCTTGGAGCAGCTTATATTTAAATGTTTTGTTTGGTTTTTAAGCAAGATATACTGTGGCAGGTCTTTATAAATAACTCTTTGCCTGTATATCATAATGGTGCTACTGTAAAATGTTCTCATAGCCTTCACTATGCATTTTCTCAACTTTCCCTAATAATGTTGTTTGGAAGGACAGTGTTTCCAGGAAGATGTCAGCTCTTTCAGTCCCTAACACTTCGTTAGTATACAAAGAATAAGGTGATGGGGGAGCAGTTTTGATCAGAAACAACATGTTGAGGTAATAAATCAGGCTTTAAGAGCAATAGTACTTATACTGTGTATTTGACAGGCCTTTGGGAATGTTTTGAGGGTTTTTTTCTGATTAAAATTCTAAACTGCATGTTTATTGCTCTTAACACAGTTGGTCAAATTTAAGTTGAAATAGGGGGTCTGTACACTAACTGGTATGTTAGTGGTTCCTTTTAGCATTCTCAGAAGGGTGTACAGTGTTAAGTCTTCAGCAGGTAGATAAACACTCAGCTACTAGCAAAAGATTTTAAAACCATGTTTTTCTGGCACTTGGCTGTATGTGTATGTAAGCAAGACTAAGTTGCTAAGGAAAGGAAATGCTTAAAAGCCTTTCTCACTTCATTTTGTTCTAGAAATCTTCCAATAAATGATATTTTAAGTGGTGTCAGGGGGGAAATGCAAGCAAAACTGTCAATGTTGTTACTGTAAGTGTTAAATAATGTAATATAGTCTGTTTGTAGTCTTTACTGGTAACTTAGAATTGCCTTCAGGGAATTATCCGTCAGGCTTGAGAAATACAGTCTATAGTCCAGAGCATACTTGATCTCTGAATTGGGCTCTGTATGTAGTTTGGACTTTTGACCATTTGTTTGTATCTGTATAATGATATTTAAAACTTGTTTCTTGATCCGCTATCAGGAATGTTTTGGCAAGTGCATCTGCTGACAGTACTGTGATTTTGTGGGATATGTCTGTGGGTAAGCCAGCAGCCAGCTTGATGCTACACACAGACAAGGTAAGTAATAATTGCTGTGTTTCTTCCACTGTAAAATACAGAGAAAAAATAAATGCAGTTTTTCATTAAGCGCTTGGCAGTGAGCCCTTACAACAACAATTCTGTACTTTTCTAAGAACTGTGCAGAATTCTTTAAGGTTCTGAATTAGCCGCCTTTGCAAACAGCATTGTATTTGCTTTTAAAAATGCTGTTTAACTTGTCCTTTAGAAAGTTTGTGAAGATTTACGGCAGTTTTTTAAAATGCCTTTTTTATGAAAGCCCTAATGGTGGGAATCTGATAGTGCTGGAATAAGCTCCAAAAAATAGGTCTCTGAGCATAGGTCAAACTGTAATTCTCTCTGAGGAAACAGCAAGTGTCAGTTCTAGGTAAGAAAGGTTTAAAATAGATGATACTAAAATACCACAGTGGTGGGTACTTCAGAAATGAATTAATCTCATATAATTAAAATGTGGAAGTTAGTTATTAATAGCCGTAACCTTATTCTGCTGTTAACAAAGTCACTGCCCTTGGCAAACTCCTGATTTTCATTTTTTGCTGACATCTGCATTTTTTCCATAAGTGGAAGCCGCTCTTTTTTTATCTTCTCTGATTTGGGGATTTTTTTCGGTTTTTGTTTGGTGTTTGGTTTTGTTTTGGTTTTTTTTGGTGTCTAGGGCAGAAAGGGGCCATGTGGTTCTGTTCAGTTCATTTATATATGTAAATGTATGTATATAAATATATATAAACCAAGGAAAATACCTTGTTTCCACTAGGTGGGGGTGTTTAAATAAAAATAATGTGCATCTCTTGCACTGTTTTATGAAAAATCTGAGTATCAACAAGCTTAATAGGATTTGGTTTTGGGGGGAAATGTGCTGGCTTTGGGAAAGAGGGCTTGTACTCTTGTTCAAAGAAAGATCATGTATGTGCGCATTGTATCTCGGTGCTTATTTTTAAATACTAAATTTTCTGTTATCTAGGTCCAGACGTTGCAATTTCATCCATTTGAAACTCAGACCCTTATTTCTGGATCGTATGATAAGTATGTCAGGGTAGTATTTTCAAATGTTACACGTAGGGAGGGTATTAGTATTAAGCCTGTTAAGTTGCCTCATGTTTTGTTTTTCATTTGCTTGTAACTGCCAAATTTGAATAATGCTATTTATTTTTTTCCAGCAAGGTAGTCAGGTTTGTATGTGGCCAAAATGTAGTTTTCCTTACCTCTTTCTCAGAACTAGCCAAATCCTTTAACCATCTGGACCAACATTTTCTGTGCCAGGTGTCTGCGCCAAACTGAATTTATTTCTTAATTTGGCCTTATGGCAGTTTCTGCACTGGGAGCTTGACACTGCTTATTCCTGTGAAAATCTGTGTAGGTCTTGCCAAGCTGTAGAACCAGGGTGGGTGCATGAGGGACTTTAAAATCCCAGTCTGCTCCCTACAGCCTCTATTAATAGGCGTGCCATAGCCAAAGTTTAATGGGCTACCTCCGGTGACTGCAGGCTGGAGATGCTGTGAAATGGGTTGTGTCTGCACACTTTGACGAGCGCTGCAACTGCCAGTAGCTTATAAATCCTGCCAGCCAAAAACTTCCCCTCTGTTCTCCCATCCCATAGGGATAACTGTTTAATTTTGTTCTGTAACTGTGATTCTCTTATATTGATTTTTTTTATTCTTTTAAGACTTTTTCCTTCTGGTAAAGTATTTATAGACTTGTCAATCTTTAGCCAGGCCTTTATATTCTCTAGCTTCTGTTGTGCTCTTGCTCCATCTGCTTAAGTGAAAGTGTTGGAAAAAATCCTTTTGTTGCTGTTAGGAACTGCTCTGCCTGCTTTCCTCCCTCTTGACTTCCTTCAGTAGAAAGAAAAAAGTCCAAACCCTGAGGCCAGCTACTCAATGACATTTTAGCCAGCCCTTTGATACCGGGGACACCTATAAACCAGTTTACTGTCTGTACACCACCTTTGTGGATTTTTTCCTATGGAGCCTTGCAGGACCACAGGCTATTCAGTGAATATTGGCAGATGCGTTCATAACCTAAAAGTCAGACCGTTAAAAATAGTATATGTGCTAAAACTGTTGTAATAGAGATCTAGCTCACATCTCTTTGGTTTCAATTATAGGATAGAATAGGAGCTAGTTACACTGTGGATGCTGTTTGTGATGAGGTGCTGTGAAAGTGACATCATCACACCTCTCTTGCATTCATATCCAGGAGATTTTTGGTTTGGGACAGATTCTGCCACCACTGGTCTAAGCACATACCTGTAAAGAATCTCAGGGGACCCATTAACTCCCATCCACTCTTTCTTCTTTCTGGAGCAGCATTTCCCTAACTCCTTGTAAAGATTATTTTTGTATTTCTTAAAGCATATTTTAAAATGCTTGTTTATGTACATGTATTCCATAAATGTGGAAGGTGTGCTTGCCCATGGCAGTGGGGTTGGAACTAGATGAGCTTTAAGGTCCCTTCTAACCGAAACTGTTCTGTGATTGAATCCTGAAATGGATTTCCTCATTAGTACAATATTTTTGAAAGTCATTACTTGACTTTACTGAAGTGTGTTCAGAATTCAGTGATATATTTGCATAATTATGGTCTCCTGTTTGATAAGTATCTTACGCATTGAGTAAATTCAAGCTCTATTTGCTTAGTTTCAATAGAACAGCTGTTTGTAACCGAGCTGAAACTTGAAGGCATATGGGAAAATCTTGTGATTTATCTGAGAAATTTTCATCTATTGTTGGGTTGGAAGACTAAATAGTGAAGTTCTTTCCATTTTGACTTTTGAATTGTAGTTTATGTGGACCTTCTATAAATGTCTGTGGCAAAACAAACTTCGTAAAGTGTTCTACCCTGATTTTTCTTATTTACTTACTTATTTCCTCTCCCTTTTTCCCATAGATCAGCTGTGCTGTATGACTGCAGAAACCCACAAGATAACCATCGCGTGTGGCGGTTTAGTGGTCAGGTTGAAAGAGTAACTTGGAATCATTTTTCACCCTGTAACTTCTTAGTGAGTACATGCTCTTGTATTCTCAGTTTGTAGACTGTTGCCATTTCATTTAACCTGTATTTTTGTGTTCATAAGGTTTCTGAATCATATAATGGAGGTGATGGAGTTTGACTGTTGTTGTTCCTTATTTTTAAGATACAGTGTGTGTGAGGATGGTTTTGGGTAGTTTTTTCAACAAATATATCAAGACCAGCTCTTTACCCAGTACCTTTATTATGGCAGTAGAAAAGCAATTGATGCTGATGCTTTTTGACTCCAGAGGTGGCATCTTTGCCGTATTGTTATAGTGTTCAGTGGCTGGGATATATTTTCCTTTGCATAGTTGCTCTTGTGTTTTGTGTAAAGAGGCAATTGCAGCTGCGAAGTAGCTAGTTAGAACGAAGATCCTGAATATTAATTGTTTCAAATCAGCACTAGAGGGCATTGTCCACCCTGCTGGTGTACTTTGGGTTTGTGAAGATGTCTATAATAAAAGTTTTAAACAGAATTTAAAAAGAAATCATTTTTATTACCTCTGTGCTGGCTGGTTCTCTGTTGCTTTATATATATAGCCAAAAAAAGCAGTTACTCGGTTCTGTTGGGTTTTTGATACAGATCTCTCAGCTTTGTGTATGGCTATTATGTACCCACTGGATAGCTCCAGAAGCTTTGACCTGGCAATTAGGAGACTAATGGCTCTGTATTTCATTGCCTACCATGACAGCCAAGTGTAGTAGTGTATCTTCAAAATAACAATATAAGAAATTTGTATCTGATTAAAGCTTCCATGTACGTCAGTGCAGCATAATTTAGGTACATGGAACAGCTCAGGCAGTAGCTGGATGTAGTCTGACTTTGGGGATGCAGATATGTGTAGTATAACATGCCCTACCAAGAAGTGTAAGTCTGTCTCAAATCACAGGGGTTTACTAGAGGGTGGGTATTACTTCCTAGAATCATAGAATAGTTAGTTCATAGGAGCTTTTTTCCAAATGGGTGACTATGGCTGTTTTCACAATCTTGTGTTTTCCTTAGGTGAGCACAGAGGATGGCTTTGTGTACTGTCTGGATGCTCGTTCTGATAAGCCACTGTTTACTCTGAAAGCTCACGATGAAGAGGTGTCAGGTAAACACTGTGTGTGTATTGTGTTTGTCCCCAGTGGCGAGGCACATCTGGAAGATGTCTTTAATGGCTATGACTGAGGTGGTAGCAATTCCTTGCTTAACATGTTAAAGTTGTGCATACTCGCTATGGGTAACTAGCGAGTGAAACAAATCTGCCGAGAAGCTGTTGTAAGCAAAATATTTTAACAACAGGGAACTTTTCTCAGTGAATGTCATGAATAAACATGTCAAAGCAGATCTGTTCACCTGGGACACATTCCCTGTGGTTTTTTGGAGCAAGGAAGAACAAAAGCTATGGAATCTGGTCCAGGATTATGAACTATAATGTTTACCTCCTCTATCAGTAATTATTTTATACTGACATTCACTCTGGAGATGATTTAGGTATGGCACTTTGGAAGGTTTATACACTGCCTGCTTCAGGCTACTTTAATTATTTGATCACTGTAGGAGCCCCTAAGAAGCAACTTGAAACACTTGATTAGGTGTCTAAAATGAGATCTATGAATATGCCCCATTGTCTTGGATAGCAAGAGAGTCTTTGACAAATGAATGAAGAAAACTACCTGGAGAAGCCAGATTATGTGAAGAAAGAAGCATAACAATAGCATCTTTGCACTGCTACAGTTGTTGGAGTGGGAAGCAGAATAGGCTGGCGTAGCATCAGTTTGTTGGCCCTACGGGGAGCAGTGGCAGCATGAAACTTTTATCACTTTGCTCCTATGTGCTGGAACAGTTTAGTGTGAGGAGAATATTGGATTTCTCATGACTGCTTCAAAAAGGGTCCTCATCTCTGTGAAACAGTGATTACCTGGTGCTATCACACTGCTGTATTCTTAATCTTCCAGGGCTACAGCTAAGCAGTCAGATCAAAGGATGCCTTGTGACATCATCTGCTGACAAACATGTGAAAATCTGGGATATCCTGGGAGACAGACCAAGTTTAGTCCATTCCAGGGATATGAAAATGGTAGAGTAATACTAATTTCTTAATTCCAGGAAGGTTTATATGTCTGCTTATTCACTTTCGTCTAGCTTGAATCATGTTTTACCTAACATACTATCTTTTAGGGGAAAAAAGATTCTGGGTAAATCACTGTGATTATAGTGTAGTATTCAATTCAACACCTAATTGGCAGACCTGAATACCAGATGCAACTTTCTGAGTAGAACCGTAGGTGCTCCAATGTGTAACTTCCAGGTTCAAGACAAAGATGTGATTCACTGTTTGTAACTAGCAGCTCTTGACTTTAATTTTGTATCTTTACAAAATCTGTTTCCTGAAACTTAGATAACATTTCTTAAAACTTGCTTGGGATTTTCAGATGACAGATTCATTTTAGGATGGTGGTTTTTAAACAGTCTCCTCTTTTTTTTCCTCTCCCATCTTCCCAGGGTGTTCTCTTCTGCTCAGCTTGCTGCCCTGACCTCCCATTTGTTTTTGCCTTTGGAGGAGAGCGAGATGGGCTGCGTGTTTGGGATATTAGCAAGATTTCTGCAGGTAACATTCTCATTTCTTTGGATTTTGCAATGCTCCCCATGCCCCCAGGATGTGTTTGTCTATTCAGTGATGTTTTGTGGCTCTGAGAGTAACTATAGGTTAGTATTTTTAAATACCCCAAAGCTGCAGGTGTGTTCACATTTTCAGCTTCAAAAAATATGGGTTTTTTCTAACTTGGAAACCTGTGTTTGCCACATGATTTTCTTGTAGCTGAAGTGTAATACCTGATTTCTTGTAATACCAGCGTTTTACTTTGTTCTGAATGTTCCTGGTGTAATCAAGTATCACATTCTCGAGTGCTTGTAGTCATAAAAGCGAGGACTGGGTTTGATCGGTGGTGGTAGCTACATGTAACTAAATGGTGTGAATTTCTGGAGAAGGCTCTTAAGAGCTTGGTGGAAACCAGAGAGACTAAAACCAGAAATAAATTATTTAAACGTAATGTTTTGCACTACAAAACTCATCCATTTCACAGTACTTAGGCACAGGAATTATGCAGAGGGGAACCTCTAGCGATGCTTTGGAGGAGAAATAACAGGACTTGTAATTTAAGTATCATATGCGGGAGATTGTTCTGATGCGTAAGCTTTAACTCCCTGCACGAGATAAGGGGAAAAGCTTTGCAACTGCACCAAGTTAGGATTTCCATTCCATTCCATGATGCTCACCATGCTCCACCTGCTGTACTTCTCTTGCCTCTGGGAGAATAGCATGTACTAATCCCCATCTGTTTTGCAGTGAATGAAGTTTTTGGAAACAGAGAGAGACTTGTTCTCGCAAATGCCAACTCTGTTGCCAGCAGTAGCAGCAACGATTTGGAGACAGCAATGGAATCATGATGGACCAGACATCAAAAATCAAAGTAATTAATGGGACTACGACTGATGTGGATTCTACAAATCTCCCCGTTTGGTGAGAGTTCCTAGAAATTACTCTGGTGTCCTGCAATCTACAGACTTCTTCATCTTAAAGAAACGTGGTGATGGGGTTAAGCTCTAAGTCAGCAGTTCTAAGTTCCTGCCTCTGTTACCAGCTTTGAAAGATTAAACGACTTGCTTTTTGCCTGAGA
The DNA here is from genome assembly GCA_028858755.1 of Ara ararauna. Lineage (NCBI taxonomy): Eukaryota > Metazoa > Chordata > Aves > Psittaciformes > Psittacidae > Ara > Ara ararauna. The sequence goes on along the minus strand of CM054376.1, from coordinate 92,204,569 downwards.
TGATCCCTGTAACAGGAACTACTATGTGTAAAGTTAATACATAAAATGAAACAGGTACTAGAGGAGTACTTTGCTACTAACCAGAATTTTTTTGAATACTACAAAGAACGTAAATATTTTCTAAAGGCATAAGGAAAAATACTTCAGCCAGCAGGTGTGTAATAAAAAAACCAAAAGTTGAATGAAATGACAGGTGTAAATAGATAATTTATACTTGATTTCAGGCTAGATTTACAGATGTCTAATACAGACTTTAAAAGTTCTATGTAACTTCTCTAAGTCTTAGAGTATTTCTTGGGCAGTAAGTTGGGAGGCCCCCAGTAGGATCTTGAAAATGCCTTTATAACACCTCAGATCACCGGTATCAAACCAGAAATATCCCATCTCTATCCCATCAAGATCCAGGCGTTCTTTCTCCTAGTTCCATGGCAGCTGAAGCTTATTAATGTTGCATGTGCATTGTTTTTTTCTTCAAGCTCCAAATGTTATAAAGAAAATTTGAACTGAAATAGGGGTTACTACTCAGAAGAGGGCAAGAGGCTGTCAGGACACAAAGCAAGGGTGGGGATCTCAGCTGGTCACTGTCACTGGTGAAAGCTGACCGTGTTGCATACTCATGTTCCTAACTCCTCCCAGACATTTCTGCCTGAAACCTGAAGGCACAAAGGAACATTTTCAGTATCATCAGCCTAACTGCTGACTTTAATCATAGGTTTGGGTGGAAAGGACCTTAAGATCATCTAGTTCCAATTGGGAAGGTAACTTAAAACACCCAAGTGCCTTACCCCAGGCCAGTGATTTTTCTGTCCTCCTGGGATGTGCTTCTCTGTCTTCATAGTGGAAGGTGTTTGTGTCTGTTAAGGTGGTGCTGCTGCAAGAAGGCCCTGGGTATCAAAGCAGCCATAGTGTTGGGGCCTGTTGTTGATGGGATCTTACCACCACTTCCCATCCCAGCTCGCTGTAACTCCTCCTCATGAGATGAGGCAGATCGAGTGTGTGAGTACCAACTGCAGATGAGCAAAAGGCAGGGCTGGCAGTTTCCTTCCCACCCCTTGAAGTTAAATGGCTGCTTCTAAGTCCAATTTAGTTGCTTCTAGTCTGGTGGCAGGTACCTTGCATGGCTCTGCAGGAACCGAGAATACTTTGGATGTGTTGGGATTCCTGCCTCAGTCCAAGCAGTAGTGAAGGACTTGATGTGGACAGTAAATGAACCACCACTTTTGTGAAGCTGAAGAAGGTGAAAGCATCAAAACCACCTCTGTTCAAGTGCTCTCCACTGAAAATCTGCAAGTTTTTCAGAGCTTTCCTTTGAAATAAATGCTTTGTGTTAAGCTCTTGGAGGGTAATTGTTTCTGTTACCTGTACCTCTGGTATTAATTTGCACTGTAGCACTAATGTTGCTTTTTGCTTTGGGAAGAAATTGTGTTACTGCAAGCAACACATCTCCCTTGACTAGACAAAATCCCTTAACCTGCTGGAGCTTTTTATTAACATCCTGATCTCGGAAGGCAAGCAACACACATTTATCATGGGATTGTTTGGGATCTCCCTAGGAAATACAGTGTACAGGTGATGAAAAAGTGGTGTTATTTCTGTTAGCATCACTATCAGAAATTGGATCCTTTTTCTTAAGAATGTGTAAATGTTAAAAAAACCCCAACAAACCATTAGAAAAGAGCCACATTTTTAATTTTTTCAAAGGAAAACAACCAAGTGAAAATACATCTTAATTCCATAAATAATGTTAGCAGCAAACCCTCCCATCATTCTAGGTGGTACAAGGTTTACAGCATGAAAAGTAATATATACTGTAAACACCATCTGAGCATCTGTAAGCCTTCTCCTTACTGAGTCTGTACAGTCTTTATGTCTTCACCTCCTGCCATGTTCTAGTGAACCAGAGCAAGAAGAGGCAGTAACTGTTCTCCGAAAGCCAATGCCTAATTTTCTGTAGTGGGGTAATTGCTTTGACTGCAAATGCTGATTTTGCTGATTTCATGGGCTTTTTTTTCCTTTAACCAAAGTTATTTGAGGTTTTTTTAAAGAAGGAAACCTGAGCATTGCTAAGTCTTTGCTTTGCAGCAAACCACATCTTTCAGTTAAAAAGTATTAAAAAGCAAAATACATCACATGCTACCACCATTTTTTGTTCATTTCTCTCATTGTCATGGCTTTGGCAGCTAAGGACAGTTGGCTTACAGGTCACTGCAATCACTCAACTACATTTCTTCTGGTTTGTGGCTCTTTACTCAAAGGGCTATGCAAGGTGTGTCATGTATCGTGGCACTGGATGGATTAATCTTGAGTGATTTGGAAAAGGAAGTATGCACAGTGCGTGTGAAAAAGTCTGCTTGCCTCATATTTCCTTCTCAGCAACTCTTGACTTGTATGTGCATGATCCATTCTCATTCAGTGTTCTGGCTACAGTTTAATAAGCAGTGGTAGTGTGGAGACGAAAACCGAAGGAAAAATCCTCATTCGACATATGCTGTTGACTGGGAAAACAAAGAAGAGGGTGTTTTTCCTTCTCAAGTTACAATATCCGAGGAAATTTCCCTCTCACTTTTCTTCATTTGTGTCCAGAGAGGGCATCACCAGTTGAATAGACCCCATTGTTAATCCTACAGTCTTCAGTCCTCATAGCGTCTATTAATTCCTCCTCTGAATCCTCCTCCTCTTCCTCCTCTGGGGCTGACAGGCTGGATGTGGGGCCCTTACATATTTTTAAGTGGCGAGTGAGGTGATACTTGGTTAGATAAGCCTTGGAGCATTTTTCACAGACATAGTCCCTCTTTCCTTCATGTGAATTGAGATGCTTCTTCAGGTGATTTGTCCTCAGAAACAGTTTGTCACACTTGGGGCACTTGATCTGCCGTTCTCTGTAAGACATGATAAAGTTAGTTACAGTCTGCTCCTGCTAAAAGGCAGCTGTTCCTGTATTAAATAGCAGGGTGGGTGGTGACAGGAAGGGTGAAAGAGTCAGTCTGACTCCTAAATCTTACTTTCAATATACCTGAAGGAGGAGCAGACCAGAAATAACAGTGCTACTACTGTAAATACTGCTCAGTTTTCTCACACAGTACACACACAACCATCTTCCCTGAGGCAAAAGTCTGGCTTTTTAGGTTAACTGCTAGCTTGGGACCAATTGTTCTTTCCCAATGATGAACTGAAGAAGAAAGAATTCTACAAGGGTTTTGTTTGTTTGTTGAGTAGGATGCAACTCTGGCTGAGCTCCACATTTTGGCAGGGGAAAAGATGTTGCCATGGTGGAAAGATCAGTCTCCCACCTTCCCACCCTGCATATAAGTGGGTGCAGGGGGGTCGGGGAAAGAACAACAAATCAAACAAAGCTGCCGAGTGCCAAGCAGAGGCTTACCAGATTGCAGCAGTCAAATTCTGAAGATGACTCTGCAAAACACCTCCCAGCAGTAGTGCTCTTGGCTCTGGGCATAAGAACAAGCAGCCAAGCAAGTCTGTCTGCCTGTCACTCATGCTAGCTGTGCTATCCTGTCTCCTAGGCAGCATGACAGAAGCAACAGTCAATTCCAAGTGAGTACAGCAAACAGATGCTGAAAACAAAGTAAGCAAAAGGAATGGCTTTGGGCGAACAGCCTTTAAGGGAAGACCTTGTCTTGGGAGTAACGAAGCAGGATGGGGAAATTCTCACAGCAGAATGGAAGATATGGCCTGGCAGAAAGCTGAGGGGCAGGGGAAGACCTGTAGGTCTGGAGTAGGAGAGCCTGGTGGTAGGGATCTGCCCTGACCATGGGCATCTCCCTGCAGGAGGAGCAGGAGACCGAGTTCATGTATGAGACCTGGGGGGACGTAAAAGCTGGGAATGGCTGCACCCCACCCCAGGTGCAAACAGAGAGGAAGACTTCACTAACCAGTTGCTCAGGATATCATTGAGGAGTTCTACAATTTTAATTCACATGATCTATGATTGTGGTCATGTTCTCAGGAGAGAACTAAATGTAAATCCACTAACACCCTCTCTCTCCAAAATGCTGAACACTCCAAAATGTCATTTCACAGGACAAGGTGCATGCCTGGAATTTACTGTGTCATTAAAATACTGTGAAGACTGGAATAGGACAACTTCAGCCAGTAACTAGGAATTTGTCCAGCTTGACTTCTCTGTCATTTCAGAGGATGAGCCTATACTCCCTAGGCCAAACTATTTGCAAACTTGAGATTCTCTCTCAGACTGTCCAGCTTCATTATATATTGCACTGACCAGTCCAATGCATCCTGTGGGATCACTTACTGCGTGTGAGTGAGTACATGCTGCTTGAGATCTTGCCTCCGCATGAAGAGCTTTTCACAGTAATCGCACTTGAGGTTCTTTTCCCCGGTGTGGATGACCATGTGCGATTCCAGGTGAGCCTTCTGGGTGAACGACTTGTCGCAGAGGGTACAGCGGTAATTCTTCTGCCCTAGGATTGCATACGTACACCCACAAACTGACAGTCAGTGTCCCAAGAAATACAGTAAGCAAACAAGCCTGACCACTTCCCAGAAATACATTTTACCCTGAAAAAAAGCAGATTCGTTGTGAACAGGACCTTTAGACTCACCATACAGTCTAGATTTAGCTATGCAAAACCCAGGCACAGAATCATAGAATGGTTTAGTTTGGAAGGGACCTTCAAACTCATTTAGTTCCAAGCCCCTGCCACAGGCAGGGACACCTTCCACTAGACCAGGTTGCTCCAAGCCCCATCCAACCTGGCCACGGGGCTGCCAGGGATGGGGCAGCCACAGCTTCTCTGGGCAACCTGTTCCCATTATGTCAGTGTCCAGTGCATCTGACTTCATCATTCCCAAAGCTTTTCATCCCCTAGCCCATGCCCCCAAGCCAAAAGCCCCACTTGATGCTACTGTTTCAAACCACCAAGCCCTTCATGAAATGCAGTTATGCAATCTTATTGGTCCTTCTAAACACCGATTCCTCCAGTGCATGTTGTCAGCCAGCCTTTCCCGTAAGACAGACTTTCTGATTCTTTTCTACACCACCTGTGCCCCCCCTGAGGCATGTTCTGCGTAACAAAACATCAGCTTGTAATTTTTCCAGCAAAGAGACTGAGGCAAGCACTTAAAAACACTAGGCTTATCCAAGATAATTCTTGAGGAAAAATAATGGTAGCCTCCCTTTTAAAAGTAGCCATGGTAGCCATCTAGTTACTGTACAGTAGTACATCCCTATCTCCACTGATTTTGCACTGGAACAGTATCTGATGCCTTACCGGAGCCCAACAGCATTTTGATGCGTTGCATTGCCTTTGTCTAGAAAAACAAGTTCTCTTCTCTAACAAACACAGGTACAAAGCTCACTGGCTCTCTGGTAACTTCTATGTTTTATCCCATTTTCCCACTTGCCTGTAGTTTTTCCATTATTCTTTGCCAGAAATAGTTCAAAACCCCTGCATGCCACTGAATTCACACTGTTTGAATACCATTGGACTCCCTCTCCCACTGTGTATTCTATGGTTGTGTATACCACAGTTGTACTTGATCAGTTTATTAAAACTCCTCACTGCTGTGGCCACAGCTTCCTGTGCTTGACTCAAGAGCACTGAACTCCCAGTTTTATTTTGTTTCCAAGCTTTGATTTGCATTCTGTGATTCCCAATAGCTGTTTCAACCTTACTGAAAAAAGGAGACAAAAAGACCCACACTATTGCTAGCCTGTACTTGACCTTTACCTTCTCCCTATCCTCACACTGTGCTATATCCATGCTTTTTGTATTTCTTCTCTTCTTACAGAGATGAAACATCTTTCACTTTTTCTTTAAGCTCTTTTAATGCTCATTCACTGATCTGCTGGCTACTCTCCCTTTATCCCCAAAGGCTCTAGTGATACCCAAATGCCCACAGAATTCAACAGCATGTTCCAACTTCAGTTTTGATGAGTGACTGACTGACCCTTATCCATATCAGTCTCCCCCCACAGGCACCAATTTCAGTCTTGTGCCATTACCTTAAGAAGAAAAACAATCCAGGTAGGAAAGAGGAGAAAGATCTCAGACTTTTTACCAAGGCCTATAATGACAGGACAAGGGGCAATGGTTTTAAACAAAGAAGAGAAATTTAGATTTGACATAAAGAAGACTTTTTTTCAGTGAGGGTTATGAGGCACTGGCACAGGTTGCCCAGAGAAGCTGTGGCTGCCCCATCCCTGGCAGTGTTCAAGGCCAGGTTGGACAGGGCTTGGAGCAACCTGGTCTAGTGGAAGATGTCTCTGCCTATAGCAGGAGAGTTGGACTAGATGATTTTTAAAGGTCCCTTCCAACCCAAAACATTCTACAATTTTATGGTTCTTAGAGCTTAGATTTATGGGCACGAGCTATGCCCTGACAACTGGCCAAGGGAGCAGAGAGAACAAGTCCTGCCCCAGTGTTTTACTAACAGAGGCATCTCTATTTAAAGTCCCCAGCCCTTACCTGTGTGTATCTTGAGGTGTGTCCGCAAGTTGCTAGGATCACTGAAAGCTTTGCTACAGAAGTCACACTTGTGTGGCTTCATGCCCATGTGCCCCATGAAATGGACATGGAGCTTGGACGGGGAGATGAAAGCCTGGGGACACATGGAGCACTTCCACTTCCTTTCCTTGCCATGGCCTGCTCCATGGCTGCTGCTGTGCCCCTGACTGGGGAGGTGGCTGTGAATATGGCTGCTCAAATGAGCCTTGAAGTCCGCATAGGAGGCGCATTCCTTTCCACAGTGGCAGATGTGTACATCTGGATGTTCAGGTACACCTTTGGGCACAAAAGCACCACTGTTAATGAGGCACAGCAAGGCCTAACAGAGCGTGATCCATGTTAACACTTAGTCTGTGGTAACAAAACCAGCTGCAGAGCTTTTCAGCCCTGTTCCTCTCAGCTCCAATGCTTGCTTTTCAGCACTTTTAGGTAGGCCTTTTCTAATGTTCTGGGGGCCAAACTTTGAATGGTTTTGAGCACAGCTCCACCAAACCTAAATTGTCATAAGCACAGGTAGGGGAGGATGGGAAAAATCTTCAGCTAGCAAAACTCCCTTAGCACCAGATGGATGAACAGAAGAAAAACAACCCTTTTTCTTTGAAACGGCAATCTTTTACTCCTAATCAGTGGAATTAGATAGTGAAATGTTTCTTTCAGATGATGGTACTCCTGTAGTCATGGAATATAAAAGGAAACTATGATGTGCTTCACTAGCAACTGAGAAGGAACATAAGGTACTCCCAAGTCACAGTGCCCAGAGATGGTATGAAAAGGGAACTCAAGCCAAGTACTCCCTGCAAAGCCAACAAAGATGAGTGCTTACTTACCAAGCTGTCGTGCGTAATCCCGACTGTAATAAAAGAGAAGCTCGTGTTCAGGTGGGATGTCCTGAGAGGTGCAAAAGTAAATCTTTCCATCATGAGGATAAGCTACGAGATTCTGCTCTTCCCGGTTCCTGTGGCAATAATGAGTGTTAGGAAAAAAAGCCCTCCAGAAATAATGACTTGTAGAGAAAAAAAAAAGAAGGAAACTCCTACAAATAGGTAATAAGAGAACCTCAGTGCTTGTCAGGACATAAAACCCTTCATGTCCGTCACTTCTGTCCTTGCTTATTAAAGGAAAGTAAAAGAAAACTGGACCTTGAGAGCCAATCTGCTTCACTAAATGATGTATTTTTCACACCACTGTGGTATCTTGCTGAGAAAATTATTAATACACACTGGAGTGGGTTGAGAGAGGACAGTTTATGATCTCTTAAGGAACTACAAAAATACATATATAAAAAACATTAACCCCCTTAAGAAACATAACACATGAGGGAGAAATAAATATCAGTAAAGTCTTAAAGCAAAATTATCTTAAAAAATAACTTTCGAAAAGCATTTCCAAGATGTGGTAACTCATCTTCTGAGGCTGGTTTTTGCACATATTTGTTTCCAGTACCTGAAACCAGCAAAGCTGTGCCCCACTGCAGTGGGAGATCAAGCATTTAAGTTCTTGACTCCTGCATATAGGAACAACAAAATGAGTTGCAGGGAAAACCTACTTGTGTCACAGAGCAAGAGGAAAGCCTTCTCAGTGGACCATGTATGGAGCAATGCTGGATAGTTTTCACTGCAGGCTCCAGAAAGACTGAAAAGGACAGCTCTTGTGAGCTGTAAGAGCCTGGAACTTGGCCAAAAGAACCCAGGAACACTTTGATAATAAATTATTAAAATCAAAAATGCAATCAACATCAACTTCACAGATGTGTCCAAAATGAATGGGACAGAGGGAAGGCAGTAAAAAAGCTAATACACAGTAAGCCAATATAAAAAGAATCTGGTTTAAAGCTTTAGAACAAGAGAATAAAAGTTCGTGGGCAGGTTTGGGGCTGTTTTACTACAGCATGTGTACTGGCTCCCCTGTAACATTCTCCACTGGGTGCTCTGTTTCACTCTTCCCACCAGTCCAAGATGCCTACATAACTCCTGAAGGGAAGGTCCCCTGGTCCCGAGCTCATTACCCTTCTGGGCAGTCAGTCCAGCAGTGTACATTCTCCAGTGCACCCTCCTATGAGCCCACAGCTCAGACTCAAAGGTACTCAGCACAGTACAGGTGCTTCTCACCTTGCTTTGCGTACAAACATCATCCAGTTACATTCATTTTCATCAGTTGTAATGATGCAGAACTCCAGGACACCATTGTGGTAGATCTACCAGGAAAAAAACAAATGCAATCTTAGGACAAAACACAGCAAGAAATGTAGTGAAAGCTAGCTTCTTTCTTTAGGAGAGGATATGTTTATCTACAACAAGCCAAGAGGTCTCCATTGCCATTGCAAAGACCACAGCCCTGTTCTCACTTTCCCTTCCCCCAGGAATCTTGACCTCTCTGCTACCCAGGAGGTTACAAAAACTGTTTATCAGCATCCTTCCTACACACCACCTTTAGCTCCCAGCAGAAATGCATTTAGCTGCTTTTCTTACAAGCAAGTCTTGTGAATAACAGTATCCGAACAAACAGCACATGTTTTATTTATATAGGTCAATTTTACTTTCTGAACATGAAATGATGGAGGAAAGAAAAGCTTTAAAGCAGCTTTCCTAAAACAAATCATTCATCACCTGGGGAAACTTTCAATAAACAAGGATACAAAACAAACAAGTGCTACCTAGTAATTCGTATACAATCTCTACTGCAACTGTACACAAATACTGGAAACCACATACAGCCTTTTAAAAGAAAAGATGTCTGTTGTCCTTCAGAATTGATTACAAGCATATTACACAGTCTACAACTCTGCTACGCTGATGCATAGTATAAAACAATCAAACTGCATTAATTTTGATTCTTGGCAAGGAAGATAATGTTAAATCTGATGTGTCATGTGGTGACTTTCACAAGATAAAGGCATGCCTGCAGGCTCTATGAGCTGTAACATCTGCTGACCTTCCAGATGTGACAAGCTGCTTTGTCTGTCCAGTCCGCCACCTCCAGAGAATGGCTCTGCTGCCCAATCAAAGGTCCAAAACAGGTCCTTACAGGAATGGTTTCTCGTGTCCACACACCTATCAGTAGAAGACCAAAATCTGCAGAAATCAATTATTTAAACAACTAATCATGCATAACAAGGAGGTGGGAGGTTTATGAGATAATGCTCCAGGGGTAGTATCTAGGCATAAGATCATCAAAGCTTCTACTTCACATGTAAAACACACCTAAGGCAAAGACAAGAACCACCACCACCACATGACACTACTGGGAGCCGCTTTGTTCTAATACAAATGTTTATTTTATTCGTCAAAAGCAAGTAATTTACTTTTCAGTAGGCTATAAAACTAAGATCCTAGCCACTGGTACCAACTCAAGTTTTCATGGCACTTTCTGCAGAAGCAGAAAATACTAGTTTCAGTAACTACATTTCGCCTACCTAATCCCCAGGAATTTCCAGAATTGTTGCTGGGCATTGTTAAGCAGCTTCTGCATTTCTCCCCAGAGGCAGCTGTATTTCTGTCATGGGCAGAGGGATTCCTGCATGTATATTATTTATTATTAAACATTTTTATATATTTATATATAAATATCGGTCTACATGAATACACTGAATAGCTTTTAGGAATAAACTGGAAACTAGCGCAGCTTGAAAAGATGTAATCTACTGTCAACAAACAGCATCACTAAACAAGCCAATAATAACATTCTCCTCTAGGCTTCAGATCCTTAGGGTATTGCACTGTACTCTTCGATTTCCAGGTGACAATGGCGTGAAATACAGTAACAAGGTCCACATCCAATGACAAGGTCACAGTCTACATGCCAAATGTAAATGAGGGGACAAAAAGAAAACAAACAAACAAACAAGAGGCACTTGTGATCAATACTACAATGAAAACATCCAGAAGACCCCCAGGTAGCAATCCAGGCTGACGAACAAGCACACAGAAATCTCCTCCATTATTTGTAAGTGTTATCTTCCCTCGAACTGCAACTGCGGTAATGTCTTCTCATCAAAGCTGTGCCCAGGCTGCTTAGTTTGATAAAAATAAACACCGTACCTTGCTTATGCTTGACCTCATGAAGTATTTCAGTAACACTCTGTGGCAGCACCCCTAGAGTCTAGCTGAAGTCCAAGCAGTAACCAGAGGACAAGAAGCTCTTGCGCAATGTAAGGAAAGGTGATGAGAGAAGGGGGAACCACCTCTCTATTGCAGTATTTCTTTCCCACATTAAAATCCCTGCAGTTTTGGATTTCTGGCAGTGAGTGTATTTTAAATTGCTGCATAGAAATACAGAGTAATGTGATTCTTACCAGCTTCAGCTCCCATGATGGACTGCCGGAGGACAAGCTGCTTAGGGAGAGAAAGCCTGGCTCGGCTCTCTATTGGGGTGTCAGGGACAAAGGTGACAGGCCCATGATCTGGGCAGTCTGATGGATACGCCTTGTCACATAGTGTGCACCCTGCAGAAAGGGGAAGGAACAACAGGGATTAAAAAGATGCAACAACCCCTACAGCACAGTCAGGTTCCTCCCATTCAGCTTATCAGAATCTTCAGCTGTCCTCCTGCCAAAGGCTGCTTCCATGTGGTTTAACTTGTCAGCTTTACTAGTGTAAAACCAATAAACCAGAACTAGCTTTTACTCAGAAGAATACAAAACATACTATTACAGATGGGCACTGACATACATGTCATCCATGTCACCATTCCTATCCAATTCAGATCAAACCTCATAGCAGCCTTCCAGTATCTGAAGGGGGCCTATAGGGATGCTGGGGAGGGACTCTTCATTAGGGACTGCAGTGAGAGGACAAGGGGTAATGGGTTCAAACTTAAACAGGGGAAGTTTAGATTGGATATGAGGAAGAAATTCTTTACTGTAAGGGTGATGAGGCACTGGAATGGGTTGCCCAGGGAAGTTGTGAATGCTCCATCCCTGGTGGTGTTCAAGGCCAGGCTGGACATAGCCTTGCGTGGCATGGTTTAGTGGGACGTGTCCCTGCCCCTGACAGGAGGGTTGGAACTGGATGTTCTTAAGGTCCTTTCCAACCCTAACTATTCTATGATTCTATGAAACGTGAGGATCTCCACTGACTTTCCTGATGGCAGATTTATCACCTCTATTCCCAGTTATCGCTACCTGGGGCAATCTAGCAATGGGAGAGAGTCCACACTTCATAAAAACTACGGCAAAGAGGATGGTAGTCTCCCAAGAGTTGGCAGTAATGCTGCTGATGAAAGAACCACTTTCTGATCACAAGTGAAATGACCTTTATTGGCAAAAAAATCCAAACCAAACACTTTCTATCTGGTAATGTTTTTGGAATTTACCAGGAACACACAAGTTTTCTTGCATGTAGAACCTCAAGGATATTCATGCAAAGGGACAGTAAAGTCTTCCTGCTAAACTTTGTCTAATTTGAACGTACAAATCCTCTTATCTCCATTTAAATTCAGACAAAGTGAAAATCTTCATGGCAGCAAAAAACTGACCTCAGTGCTGCTTTTGAAGGACTCACTGCACTAAACTCATACAGTATATCTCTGAGGGACACCACTGAATAGAACAAAAACAAAAGCCCAAGAAAAATCACTTTCCCAATCTATCACTCAGCAATAAGCACTGCTGAAAAATAAACCTCTGAAAGTCTAATAAATCTAATAAATTCAGGAAAAAACAGCATAAAATGCTCTCATATAGAAAAACTATGCCATTTTAATTCTCTATGAATGGAGCAACCAACATCTATTCAGCAACCACTTTCCTGATAAATCATTCTTCTTCTGAGGAAAGATGCTCAGCTAATTAAGCAAGATCTCCACAAAGACCTTCTTTGGCCTCTTGATGGTCCAACTTCAGTATAAAAGACCTATCACAGAAGTATTCTTCAGCGAGCAGAAGCAGCAGCTCCATTATTATTTGTTCAAAGAGCTTTTTGGGACAATCCCTTCATACATCAGAGTACTAGAGTCTGTCCCCATACAACATACAGTTTGAGCAACTACACAATTACAGATAGGAAGGTACTCAGAAAATTATTAGGTAGGGCTTATACAAGCATTGCTTCATGTGCATAGATGACATGTAGGCGTACAGCAACAACAGCCAGACCTGACTAATGAGAAACACTACTTGGACCCGTTGTTTTTAAGCACTGCCTAGCACACACCACTACAGCTCTGTGGAGAGGTCTAGCCCCAGGGAGAGCAAAAAGGAAGTAAAGCAAGTTCCAGGCATCTGACCCCTTCTGACAGAAAGATTTAAGGATTCATACATTTTTAAGAAGTTGAAAAAGGAAAAATCCTACATCTTACAGGAAGCAAAACCCACCATTTCCTTTCCACTTCTGTCCTTGCCAAATAGTAAATAAAAATAAATTAAAAAAAGAAAAATCACGGTGATTACTTCTCTGATTTGGGTACACAGAACTCTAAGCAAAGATCAAAGAAAGAGCTGCTTAAAAGTTTCAGAAACATTTAGGACTGTAGCAAAGGCACACTGTTTCCTTCCTGCTTAGGAACAGTGTAAAATGTTTTCTGAGAAGGGCCATGATTCCTGCCTTCTTAACAAAGAAAAACCACTAAAAGGCTCTAAAACAACTCCTCCTTGCTGTCACTTGTCTGGACACAAATTCATGTTTTATTCAGGAGAAGTTTAAAACCAACAGCAAAGAGTTAAAATTTAAACCTTTCCAATCAAAGACCTATTTTGCAAATCATATGAAAGCAGCAGACATGCAATAGCTGCTGTAACATCCTACCAATGGGGATCATCATCTGGGAAACAGGACTGTTTTAAGCATAGTGACAATAGGCTGGCACACTGAATCTCACTTAGGTAGAAAAGAGAAGTGATTTCATCATGAGCATGTTGGATATCATAGTATTTTGACCATTATTTGTTCAACATGCAACAGATGTGTGTAAGAATTTTGGAGTGCATCAACCGTAAAACTCTTCCTTTAGGAATCCCACAGAATACAAGTTTTAATTCAAATTCACTTTGCACTAAACTGCATCTCTCCTATTGCTAACCAAGGCACTATTTCTTTCGATTCTGTAAAAAATGTTCTGCAGGCAAAGGCTGTCACAAGGCTCAGCACTCAGCAAAGCCACCACAACTAACAAAACTGAATATAAATGCTGGCCTTACACAGTCTCTTCTCTCAAGTAACAAGAAATAGGACAAGAGGTAACGACCTCAAGCTGGGCCAGGGGAAGTTCAGACTGGATACTAGGAAACATTTCTTCACCAAAAGAGTGCCCAGGCATTGGAACAGGCTGCCCAGGGCAGTGATGGAATCACTGTTTCTGGAAGTGTTCAGAAACCATGCAGATGACACCCTCAGTAACATCGTTTAGTGGTGGCCTTGGCAGTGCTGAGATAAAGGTTGGGCATGATGATCTTAAAGGTCTTTTCCAACCTAGCTGATTCTATGATTCAGTGGCAGGAAGCCAAACACACCACGGGTGGAAGTTTAAATCTCTGTCCCACCAAATGAAAACTTTGCAGTTCTCCAGCACCACTCTGATTGATGTCAGGACTGAGAGAGTGTAATATCCAGTGTTCCTCTCTTCTAAGGAGATCAACTAACTTCTGGACTGAAGTCCTTTGATAAGAATAATTGGAAATATTTAAACTTCCCTCCCTCGCTGCAATTTTTCCCAGCAGGTCCTGTTGACATCATTTCCATGATGATTGTTCATAGTTTAATAATATCATACTCAAGAACTATACTAACCTGATGAAATGTGTGGCTTTTGGTGGTGTTTACGATGTTTTTTCAATGGAGCAAGAAGAGTCATTTGTGATGTGACTTTAAAAAACAAGTCTTACTGCAAAGGGTAATATCAGCATACCACAAAAGGCTAGAGGTTCATAAAAAAAACTCAGTTTCCAACCTCAAGGCAATATGGGAGATGTATACAGAAAGAATGACACTAAAACATCCTATTATGTCCACTTCCAAATACTGTCGTTTCAGCATGGTTAATCTGCCACTGCAGATGTTCCAGCTTCCGTGGTCTTGCTAAATAACTAAATTTCTTCAACCAGAAATCTTTCAGACTAGCAACAAGAGTCATGTCATCCCACCAGACAACAGCTACGTAACAAACCCCACCCCAAGAAAGCAGGAAATGCCCACTCACATATGGTAAACAAGGTTGCCATGTTCTCCTTGTTCGAATTGGAGTCTTCCATTTGCAGAGAGGATGGTACGAAGGCAAGATTGTCTGCAGACACATCCACGTGACTTGGGCCCATGGCTACTTCCTGATTCATGGAAGAGACTGCCACCGGCTCAAGGCTGAGGCCCACTTCGTGCAAGGCTACAGAGTCCAGAGAAGCTAGGTTGTGTGAGGTAGAGAGCGCCACGCTCACAGAGTTGGTGCTCATGGCCACAGTATGAATGGAGTCATTTAGTGTGCTGTCCGGTATTCCTGCCACCTGCCCAGCCATGTGGTCGGGCTCCATGACGACAGGGAGTTCCAAAGTGCTACCGTGAATGGGAATGACACCGCTGTGCCCTACAGGGTCCGATGTCAAGTTACTCCCCACCGTGTCTACGGTTAAAGGTTCATGGCTCCGGGAGCCGTTTGGGATCTGTGAATGATCCCCAGCTACGTCATCCATGGTAAGTTCTTCTGCCATCCCATCAGTAGAGATGGGGCTGGTGACCCTCGATACGCTCTCCATAGCAATTGTAGTATCCAGAGCTACTTCATGGCTGTCACTAGGGTGCAGATTTTGAGCACCATGGGTGTTCACTGCGCGGGAGTCCATGGAGACAATCCCTGGTTCTAGCCCCACACTTCCACTGGGCTGGTAGGGATCTAGGGCTGAGGGATTGCTGGGGACTGACAGTGCTGGATTGCTATCCACATTTATAGTGTTGGGATGGATGTACTGAGGCGGAGGTCTGTCAGCCAAGTAAGATAAAATACCTGACAGAATGAGAGGGGGAAAGATAAGAGAGTGAGATAGTATCAGTTTTCAAATCTTGAACAAAAATACCCCACCATCGCAGCATAGTATTTTAGGAACTAGTTCCTTTAAGACATGTTATTTACATTGTGCCCAATTAAAAACCACTAATTCTAAAACATGGCTCACAAACATATGCCAACCCAACACTCCTGTCAAAGTATCATTTGAAACAAATACAGAGCTTCCATGCAACACGGCAAGTCTCTGGTTATTTTCAAACCCTGAAGAGCCAAGCTTCTGGCAGCATTTAACTCAGGCTCATCAGTACAAAGACTGAATTAGAAAGAAGTTGTTCACATTTTAGGCACAATTTTTCACTCTTAAGAAATAGCTCATGAAGGATGAAGGACTGCTACAGGAACCTAGTATTTGATAATCTCTGGTTCATCTTTGCTAGAAATAGAAACAGTTCTCCATGATACATCCTTTTTTGCTTAGGTATTTAACAATGACTACTTCCTTCCTCTAAGACTAAAGTGACACAACTGTCCATCTCAGAGATCATCAACTGCAATTCTGAAGGACCAAGATAGGGTCTCTCAAAGGTATTGTGAGTCATCTGCTCTCTTTCCTTATATGAAAAGTATGCTATTTCTCCTGAAACAATAGACCAGTTAAATTTAAATCAGAAACCCTGACATCTTTTCTTGAATTCTGGAAAGCTTCTCAACATCAACCAACCTTAGAACCTAAGATACAAAGAAACACTAAGCTATATTTACAGGCTACCAACTTCTCTTGTTGGATAAAGCTGAAAAAAAAATATCTTTGGAAGAAATACATCAGCATATTCAAGTAAACAGCAGTGGCAGAGATGGATTTTGCAGATTCTGCAAGATCTGAGTCAGCACATTTCTTTTTGGCCTTGAACCCTACCAGCCATTTGTTATGTAAAAGTTTTCCACTCAAACATGTCTGTTATTACAAGGACGCAAGCATGGATACTTCTTCTACAGCATCACCCAATTAAAAGAGGCTAAGCCAAGAAATGGACAGTTTAATTTAACCAGCTGTATGAAGTATTTCTGCATGCAATGCTGCCTTGTGGCTTCAACAAGGAGGACCCTTGACAACAGTAAGATGACTGACAGAAAAGCCCAGAACACATTTCTGCATAAATTATTCCAGCTCAGAAGAATGGCAAATACCTCTGTTCCCTAAATGCACTGTCATCTCTTTTATGCTTTGCCCACAAAATGGGCAGGCATACAATGCAGTAGGAAAGGTTACTCCTAAACAGCTGCTGAGTTCAGCAACTAGTTAACACTAGTTGGATAAGATCTGGGCTGCTATATTTCTTTTCCTAACCTAGGTTGAACTAACAGCACTCACTGGGTGACCTTGAAGAGGTTTATCTACTCCCTTCTACCCTGTCAATCTTAGCCACAAAACAAAATAAGGACTACATTTAAAGCTCAGATTTCTGTCTTCACAGCAATAAAATTCTACATTTATACTCTAAAACACATGTGAGACAGGACTCCAGATAGAAATCAGTGTGTCAGGCCTTTGAAAATCAACCTTGACCAAAACCAAAGAGAACTATGTCACAGGCTAAAGGGGAGGGAAAACGCCCCAACTCCTCAGCTGATGGCTTGCTCTTTTTGACCTCTGAACTACTGCAACCTACTATTAAGCACATACTAAGTATGGCTTCAGACTACAGGAGAAAAAAAGAAGAAAAAGAAACAGCTTTCAAACTACAAGCCATCTGAGGTACAAAACAGGCATGCTTTGTTTTTTTGTTAATCTTTAAAACAAAGCAGCAGGAGGAGTGATAAGAGGTCAGGTTTAAGTAGAAAATTACCTACAATTCATACACATGCATAGCAACAGAGACCTGAAAATAAAGGTGTGTAAATGACACAACAAACTCCAGACAAACTCAGGGAATTTACAGCTCTGCAAAATAATCAGTCTCACCTGCTTCAGGACAGAAACAGGTAGCTCTTAATTAAATTCATATGGCTTTTCCCACCCATCAGCATCACACTACTTACCAGGTAGAATGTGTCTGAAATAGCTGCTCTCCAGGTGAGGGTATGGTGGTGGAGGTAGGGTGTAGTTTCTCTCTGGTATACCACACATCACTCCTCGATCCCCAATACCCATTGGGAGCATCAAAGACAGAGCAGAGGGCAAGGAACTCAAGGAGGGGCCCAAGTTTGGAATTGCAACAGGCAAGCCTGCAAAAGAAAATGCCTATTTAAATTTAGTGGAAGTACCTGAATTTACAAACACACAAGCTAACAAAGAGGTTACTAATTCCTCTTAAGCTCCCTATGGATGTACAGTACGGTACTGTCAAAGTAAGGTCGCAAGCTTCGAAGAAAGGATCACAGTTATCACAACACCAAGGGACATCCGTTGGTGTTGTGCCTGAATGTGGCTAGATCTTTTTTTGATATGTTATGTAGGGCCTGCTTCTACTTCACATCTGTAATGGACTTTTGTCTCTGTAGCCCTCTGAAGAGAAGAGCTAGTACGAAAGCAGTTCTGCTTTATAGGTGAAAAATCATTATTTTCACCTGACTGAAGACAGACCTAGATGGGGGCAGTTTATACTTCAAAGGATTATACTACTACCCACGCAGAGTGCAAACCATCCCACTAGAACAAAACAAGACTCCCATTAAGGCATAAGTCTGGTAAGCACACATCCCTTTTGCTTTGCCCACCAATGTTTTATGGTCTACCCTTTTCCATATCACCTCATTTCCTGCCACAAGGACATGACTTGCTATCAGAGCAAGCACTGCTACCTAGTTATGAACACTCACATGACAGTCAAACACTGAGCATGAGCTGCAATACCCTCTGTGGGAGCTTTCCCCATTACCTGGTGCTGGTATGGCGTTGTGAGTGGGTGATGCTGCCAACCCCAAGTGACTCCCCGAGACCGGCAGGGCATTGCTCACAGAGGATGAGGTCAGCTGGTCCATCCCTACAGTACTCAAGTTCATTTCATTCATTCTGAGGGCAGGGAACAGAGAGGGGAGGGGAAAAAGAAAGAGAAGCAAGAGCATTCCTGATTACTGACTGTACTGTGCTGAGGAGGGGCAGAGTAGACAAAATAAAAATCAGATACTGACAAGTTAAAATTCTGCCTTAGAAAGCTAAGCATAAAGTACATCAGCCACACACACTGTGATCACATCATAATCAATACAGTGATCATATCAGATAGCAATAATCACGATTGAAAAGCCAGTTCAAAAAGACAGATCAGATCAGACCACAACTTTTCCCTTGCCATCCAGAAAACAAAGTCTCACTCCCAGTAGTCAAAGCTACTGTGACTGAAGTATTGTGAACACAGGTCTATTTGCAAGCTGAACATCACAATTATTTGGACAACGGCATCTGGTTTATATTTCATGACTTCTGGACACCACATTCATGTTGAAAAAACAAACCTTAGGGGAGAGGAGGGGAAAATATCACTTAACATTTGTAATGGACACAAAACCTCTAATTCGAACCACCAGTTCAAACCAGGCCAGTAGTGACAAGAGTCATCGCTGCAGAGTTTTAACAGGCTGCTCAGTCTGGTTCTGCAGACATATCGCATGCTCCTACATCAAAAATTGGCACTGGGGATGACACTGTATTTCAGAGCGATCAAAAAGTCACTCTTGAGTGCCTGCAACCTCTTAAGCTACTCAAGTGGGCATACACCACATGCATGGCTCTAACGCTGCAGAAAATTCCAGGCAACCCAACAGCCCAAATCCCCAGCCTGCGGAGAAACCATGCTGGATTAGGGTACATCTCTCCCCTGGGGTGTCAAGCTGCACATGCAGCCTGAACCAGCCCATGGGGATGAGGACACAGAAGACACGGTCACCTCTCACAGCTTTGCCAACAGCTTTGCAAGCTCTGCCTGGCTTTAGCTCTGCTCACCCTGGCACTCCTGCCCACACACTGGCTCTCATCAGCATTTCCTTGTGCCAGAAAGGCCGGCTGCCCCCACTATGGTCACAACCCCAGCAGCAAAACCCCACACTGACTGAGCCTCTCACATGCCCCTTGCAATCAGCAGGCCCAAGCTTTGCAGTACCGACAGAGATCTGGAGCTTGGGCTGCCACCCGGGCAAGGCAGGGTACCACTCACCCTGGAGAAACACCCAAATACACCAAACTCACGCAAGTTAACCCAAAGGTCTAAGCCGCACAAACAGTGTCACCGACTTTCACGTCGCTTCCGCCCGGTTTTCGCATGGCAAAGCCTGCCCTTGTCAAGCGCCCCACTTGATCCAGGACAGCTTTACAGGGACGTCGCCGAGGAGTCCGGCTATCTGGCGGGGCAGGCACATACCCCCAGCCCTGGCCCAAACGGCTGCTGAAGGTGTGATACCCGCGGGAAAGACCCGGGACCAAGCCTCGGGGCCTGCGGGCGAGCTCAACGCTCTAGGGACCCCCTCCCCTCCTCGGCCCTCGGCCGGGGTGCGCAAGGCCCGAGGTGCCCGGTACCCGCCGAGCCCACCTCCCCCGGTTCCCCGGCGGACGCTCACCTGGGGTGCATGGAGCCCGGCACCTATCCCGGCGGCGGAGCAGCCGCAGCCGCATCAGGGCCCTCAGCCCCTGCCCGCCGCCGCCCCTCGGGCAGGCGCCTGCCCCCGACCCGGCCGCAACCACCGCCACCGCCGTCGCCGCCTCATGGGCGGGGCCCCGAGTGGCGCGGGCCCGGCGGCCGGTGAGGGGGGAGCGCGGCGGAGGAGGCGGGAGAGGGAGGCGGTGATGGCGGCAGCGGCGGGAGGGGGACGGTGGCCGCTTCCGCCGCCGGGCGCCACATCCAGGAAGCGGCGCCACCTCCCCGGGGTTAGGGTGCTTCCCGCGGGCTGCCGCCGCTGGCGGGGCTCGGCGCGGGTGCGGAGAGGGTGCTGGCGGGGCCCGCCCGGCCCGCTGACATCCCTGACGGCCGGCGGCCCACCACTGCCAGTGTCGGCTCCCTGGCAGCCGCCGCAGCGTTCGGCACCAGCCGCAGTGCTGGAGGCCGGTCCGGCCTGCCTTCGGTGTGCCTCAGCAGCGCTGCGGCCCCTTCCACCGCCTTATCCCCAGATTTTTTCCAGCACTGGGGAGGGAGCAGCCCAGGTACACGGTAGTTCTCCCTTTCCGGAGGAGCAGCTCGGTTGGCACTGCCCAGGCATAAAGTGTCATCCCCGGCCTTGCTACACGCACTACCTCTTTCAGAAGGGTGCGATGCTAACTCTGGCTTTCCACACAATAGTCGCAGCTATCTCCCTGCTTTCTCATTACGCCCTTGTGTCAGCTGTCATTAGGGGGGTTGTCGTTTATATCCTCTGGTACCATAAGCCTGTACATCCCCAGCTGCCTTCTGCACATCAACCATTGTTCAATTATCTAGGGTTTATGGTTGGTACAATTCCTGCTAAGGCTACGTTGCAAAGGGATGTCTTGATACATGCAAGTGGTTTTGTAGCTCACTTTCTCACCTGTGACACAAGGATATTCATCACATACACTGCCCAAATCAATCTACAAGTTCCATAAGTGCTGGGGTGGACGGCTATTTCCTGAAACATCATAATGTGGTTCTGTAGTTTGATCGTGCCTGTCATGATGCGTTATTAAATGAAACATCTCTTGATAGGATGTCAGCACAGGAGGAAACTTCAGGTTTTTTTCTGCCCACAACCTTTTGATCTAAAGAACTTAAATGTGGGATCTGGAAGGGTCATTCCAGTTCAGTACAAACCCATTGGTTCTTCTAAGGGTGGAAATACGCTCTCCTCATTTGGCTTTAGCTGTCAGGAAGTAAGACACCTTGTATATGCTAGTTCTTCAGGCTGTTTCAGTAGGTGAACGAGAGAAATAGGCTGCTGCTTAGAGTGCATCATCGTACCCTGAACTAGATGTCTGAGATGGGTGAGAAGAATTTGGAGCTACTTCTCTGTGGCTATGGCCTGTAACTGGGACCTGTGTATTTAGTTTAGCCTGTCACTTATAAGAACTACATTTAGGCAAAGTACATACAGGTCGCTGCTGTTCATGACCAAAACAATGACCTTATTTAGTTTACCACATACCCTATAGCATCTCCTCCACTAAGCCAGGTAATCCTTCCTCTAACCATGACTAAGTGTATCTGATTTGGCTCACAAACATATTTCATCAAGTCAGGAAAGAACTCATCAAGTCCTCAGGTTTTTAGGGACTGCTAAACTTGTGGTAGGGAGGTTAATCCATGCTTCATTTTTATGTGTGTAGCACTACATATTCACGTGGTTGGTGCTAATACTTCACATCTAAGAACCCCCAGCAAATGATTACAAGCCTAAAAGTCTCTCTCTTCACATTGCATTCCCCAATATGTAGGAGATGAGTGGAGACCTTCCATTTTCAATTGTCATCCTTTCAACTTTACAGTTATACTCAGTACACCCCAATTCTGTCCTGAAATGCTAGGTTATCCCGAGCTGTCAGCTTGCTTTAATGCCAATTATGATCGTCCTAGTGCAGAACTGCCCTGGTGCTGAAATCCTGATGCTATTTCAACGACTGAGCTGAGAGCAATACTTGGAGTCTATGAGACAGATCGGATATTCTCGTACACAGATAAGAGTATGTTTTCCTACTGTCAAACATGAGTCCTCTGAGATTACGGCTTTTTCTGTAGTCACTTTACTCCCTTGAACGAGTGATATCTTAACTACCAGTCTAAAGCAGAAGTATCAAAGGAAGCCAGTGATGATATGAAGTGTCAGTGACTGAGAAATTAATCTGTGTCTACAGAGATGTATGCTGCACGCCCAATGTATTGTGATAAAACACATTTTAGAACTGTTTTTTCTGCAAGGGAAGATAATTTTTTTATATACCAAACACTTTTATTGTATGTGAAGTGTTTTGATAAGACAACTGCACTATGTCCCCTGAAAGCTTAGTTTATTGACATTTATAGCAGTACTTGCTGCGTGAGGAACAAATTGCAGAGCTATTTTTCAAGTAGTCTTCAGATCCTAGAGAGGTACTGAAAGATAAGGGGGACTTATGAAACCACAGGGGAAAGAGATGCAGTAAGCACGCTTCAGTCGTTCTCTGCAGTGTGAGCTGAAGTCCCTGCTGGACCATGCCCACATCTCGATACAATCAGTTCTCTTGTGCTGTTGCAAACCTGCTGTTGGGTTCCTTCTCAGGGTCAGCAGAATTACACTGAACAAAGATTATGCAAAAAGCCAAGATTGAAGCCAGCCATGTTAACATCAAAAATCCAAATTTCTCACCACCTTTTATTGGCTAGTCAGTGCTTTGTAGGCCTGTATTTTGGTGATGGTCACAGCATGAAAGCTGGATAGTTTAGGTGCAGCCCTCACTGCTAGCTATTGAGCTGGAAAGGGATGGCTCATACTTAAGGATAAAACAGGATTAGAGAGGCACAGAACTACTCAATCCTGTATTCCTGGCTCTCAGTCTAAATAGCAGTTATTACTCTAATTCTGTGGTATGCAGTTAGCAAGAGAAACTGCTAATTTCACAATTTCATATCTGTTAATGAATTGCAGCAGCCCAGACTAACTATAATACGTATTGTAAATACTAGAATTTGGTATAATTACAGCACAGTAAAATATAACAAATCGTAGAATGGTTTGGGTTGGAAGGGACCTTAAAGCTCATCCAGTTCCAACTCCCTGCCATGGGCAGGGACACCTTCCACTAGACCAGTTTGCTTAAAGCCCCATCCAACCTGGCCTCAAACACTGTCAGGGATGGGGCACGCACAGCTTCTCTGGACAACTTGTTCCAGTGTCTCAGAACCCTCATAGTAAAGAACTTCTTCCTAATATCTAGTCTAAATCTACCCTCTTTCAGTTTAAATCCATCCTGCCTTGTCCTGTCATTACATACCCTTGAAAAAAGTCCCTCTCCATCTTTCTTATAGGCCCCCTTTTAGGTACTGGAAGGCTGCTATAATTTCTCCTTGGAGACTTTTCCAGGCTGAACAAGCCCAACTCTCTCAGCCTGTCTCCATAGCAGAGGTGCTCCAGCCCTCTGAGCATATTTGTGGCCTCCTCTGGACTCTCTCAAGCCGGTCCATGTCCCTCTTGTGTTGGGGGCCTGAGAGCTGAATACAGTACTGCAGGTGGGGTCTCACCAGAGTGGAGTAGAAGGTGATAATCACTTCCCCCAACCTGCTGGTCACAGTGATGAAAAATGTTGTGAGGGTTTCTTTTTAAATTCCTGATGTAATTTCTTTTTCCTTCCCAGTAATGTGTTCACAGGTACAATAGTTGGGACATTATCTATTGGGAAATAGGTGGACTCAGCTGACTCTTGTGTTTCTACTACAATATTCCCATGGATGACTTTCTTTTCAGACACAGAGGGACAAAGTGTCGAGGAGAATCTGTTGCTTTGAGTAATTCAAAGTAATTCAAAGCAATTACTGTGTAATGGCAGTAGTGTTATTCATGATTCTCGTGGGAGTGTGAATGAATTGAGGGTTCTTTTGTACAAAGATTACATTCTTGTAGATACTGTGTTAGGATATATGCAATTAAAACCACAACTAAGTTAGATCTGGAAGGAAGATGCCTCAATGTTTTGTTTTTAGGTATGGCAGAAATATTTTCTATTCATTTTGGCTGCATAACTAGGTGAAGTAAAAGGAAAGAGAGAAGGAAGGGAACCTTTTTGAATGCCACAGTCAGTAGAGTATGTAAGGAGTCTTCCAGCATCCCCATTTAAACTTTGTATTCAAAAAAAAGCAAACAAAACAAAAAAACCCAAACATAAACAAAACCAAAGCAAAGCGAGACATACAATATATATAGAAACAGTGCAACTTCTGCCATTGCAGAACAGTGAATGACACCTGGTTTGTACCACCTGGAAAGCAAACCAGGCCATCTGCTTTGTATCAGCATGAAGGATATTGCATTCTGGAGTAAAAGCATCATCCAGGCAGAGGTGTGAAGAGGAGCTCATTGGAAAAATAGTGTAAGAAAGAAGATCAAAGGTTTGTCTTTGAAGAGGCAAGAGTCTTAACCTACTCTAAAATTAAAAGGAATGTGTATTAGCCTGTCCCTTTGGTGGGCCAGTCCTGCTACTTTCACTGAGCCTGCATGTGCAGACACGTTGAGAAGGGTCTGCTTTGTGCAGAGGTCGGTATGGGAATGATACATTGCTTTAATCCTGCTTGCGCTCTCAACAAGGACCTTCAGGGGGATGTAAGGTGCACTGGCCTTGTGCTGGCTCCCTGCCCAAGGGCAAATCCCTTTCTGAGCAAGTGGCATTAGATTGTCAACAATGATACAAGAAAAACCTGTGGCATATATTCTTATTTCTTTTACACACAAACAAAACCAGACTAGAGTCCATTTGATATGAGATCAGCTTCAATCATTCAGATTCACAAGTAACGTTTGCCTGTAGTTTTTCTTCATGTATTTCTCTAAAGGTTGAACTATGGATTTTCCTGTAGGAAGAGCACATGTCTGTTTAGTACAGGTGCAGTTCTGACACTATGGGAAGTGCCAGTGACCTGCATTTACAGTAAACATAAAAAAGAGGTGTGGTGGAGGGGAATAGTGCATTTGCATGACAGAACTGAAATGTAACCCTGCCTTTTGAACATGGCTAGTCTTTGGGCAAGGTCATGGTGAGCTGTGAAATGATCTGGCATCTGAGACCCCAAGAGGCATGTTTCCATTTCCTCACAGGAATACTGCTTGAGAGCAGCATTTTAAGTGTAATGATGACGCAAATTAAATGTCCTTTTCCTACTTCAGGTATCTGGCTAGAGACTGACATCCTGTTTAAGAAAACTTGAAGTCCACATCTACCTTAGTGTTACAGCAAATGGGTTATTTTTGTTTCTAAGCATTTAATGAATAAACATTCATTTCTGAAAACATTTCTACTGGTCAACAGAGTTTATAGTGCAAGCGAAAAGCTTGGACTGTTCAACTGTTTCCAAGGTTTTTTTAAAAGGCAGAAAAGCTCTCATGATCATTTGATCTGGAATAAGTTGTACATACCGTGGTTGAAATAAGTTGTACATACCATGGGATGTTCCTCAGTAATTCTTCCCTCACACCCATACCTTCCATCTGAGCTATGGCACATATTTTAGAAATGCATTTATTTGTGACTGGAAACGATCTCAGCCCCTCATGGAACGCATTAACTAACTCTTAGGTAGTGCTACAAAATCTCCAGCTTCAAACATCAGCTCTTGCTAGGCAATGTTGGTGATAGAGGCAAAAGTAGATTGGCAGTTGCCCTGGCTTATGAGCTATTTTGATGCTGGTCCTGCCCCTGACATAAACTAGAGTCCAAGGTTGTTCTCAGTCATGTCTGTCTGGAATGGTCTGCCTGTATGTTCATCATCCTTTGAAGATTATCGTTGTTTTTTGAAGCTGCAGAATAAGCCAGCAAAGATACAAAGGCTGACTTGAAAATGAATGCTGACATCATTGCTGCAGGTTTCTGACTCAGCAGAGACATAGATGTGTTTCTCGGAGTGCAGGATGTTGTTTCAGTTACGTTTCTGAGGTAGTTTGACACGAAAGGCTAAACAGGGTGAAAACTTTCATTTTGAGCAAAAGAACAGTTCTGATGGAGTCTACGTGCTTGCTTGTACCTTTTCATGTCTGTCCCTTCCCACAGCTCTCCCAGACCAAACATTAAACTCCCCAGAGTAATGGTGGCAAAAAAAAAGAAATTAAATTAACTTTGAAGATGTGTTTTCAGAAAAAAAACATAACTTTGGAGCTCTTGAACAACAACATGGGAAAAGTCAAAGACCCTTCAGTTGCTGCAGAAGGAGATCCCAACACAACCAGGTTAAGTTAGAGGAAATGAGCAGATGAGGACATTATGCCCTTATGAACTGCCAAAAGTCCTTGTCTTTTTCCACCTCTTCTCCTTGTCAAAGCTGCTGGCAAACTGGAGATGCAGCACAGATCTGGCTCAGTTGAGAAGGATTTTCAGTTCCTCAGTTAAAGCAGTATGTACGGTCCATCAGGTAAGCCAATGCCCATGTAAACATCTAGTAATAGCTACACAGCAGTCAATCAGAGCATCACCTTTGTTTTTGTTTATCTGAGGCAGGTGCTCATAGTGGTGACCAGAACTTCCCTGCAATAAGAAGAAACTTGCAAAATGTTGAAGATTTTTTGAAAATGTTCATGTTCAATTTGTGAAATTCACTTTTCTTGAAAAAGCCTCTTTGGGCAAAGAAAGCAGTTTTTTTCTCTTACACTTGCGCGTATGCATTCTTGATCTGACGTGACTTGCAACCACAAGAGAGCACTCTTTCCTTTGAAGATTTCTCAGCTTCCCCAGAAAGCTAGAGACATGCCATATAAGTTTGCAAACTGCTTTTAGGCTCTCTCAGTTAGACCAGAGCAGCCGAAACAACAAAGCTTGCAGTTGTCTTTTGGATTTCATTGTGAAAAGCCTTTGGGTAGTTTTCAGATGACAGAAGATCCTTGGTTCCTGAGAGGGAGGAGTTCTGCCAAAACTTTGAAGATCCCTGTAAACTTTGCAAATTACCCATCTTTTGGAGACAATTATATCAAATGATATCATGGATTACAATACATGAGAAGTGTTTAGAGCCTGGAAGATTATTTATGTTTGGCATTAGCTCTTATGGTCATAATTTCAAGCAGAGAGAAAAGGAATACACAGGAACCCTCTTATTATCTTTTGAAATATGAAGATCAGAGGAAAAGAAGGGTTTAAAGTGTGGAGTAATGGTCCTCAAAACCTGTCTGTAAATTAGCTGGTATCCAACATCTATAAAAACAACAAGGCTTAGAGCTGATTTCCAGGCGCAGAGTGGACCTCATGAGTTGTTAGCAGTGCTTTGAGATCTGAGTTTTCATACACCACAGGAGAAAATTGCAGCCTGTGGGGCAGAGTACCTATACAAATGTTTCCTCCTTGCTTGGACTGATACAAGATTTGGAAGCCAGATTCAGGAACTGACATTCCACCTGTGGGGAAAAAAAAAAGAAGCATGGACAGCAGTAAAGATGATGATGGACTACTGAACAGGATTGCATTTCCAGGAGTGATGTCCCTGGCCAACAGCCATGTGCATCCCCATGGGCTCCCCCTAAGAGAGCCCTTTGGGGTTCCCTTCCATCTGGACCCATCTTACTGGGAGCAAGCCTATGGCGGGCACACAGGTCGTATCTCCTACGTCCCATTCCCTGGCTACGTGGGCATCTATGACTATTCCTTTGAGCCTGCCTTCATTCGAAAGAGGAATGAGAGGGAAAGGCAGAGGGTGCGCTGCGTGAACGAGGGCTACACACGCCTGAGAGAGCACCTGCCTAAGGAATTTGCTGACAAGCGCCTCAGCAAAGTGGAGACTCTGAGAGCTGCAATAAGCTACATCAAACACCTGCAGAGCTTGCTGGACTGTCATCCCTTAGGATCGAACAGTAAAGAAATGCTCTCTGCCAAGGAGCTCCCAGAAGCTCCCAGTCCTGGTCCCCCGCGGGAGTGCAACAGTGATGGAGAGTCCAAAACCTCATCAGCTTCATCGCCCTACAGTGAGTTTGAGGAGACGGGCAGCTAGGTAACAGCCTCTCTGGAGGCAGAAAGCTTCAAGTTCAGTTGAAAACCCAATCTAAAACCCTGGGGATTTTTCTACGGATGAAAATGAATACCAGGAAAAGGAAAAGCAGCTAGCAAAAACCAGAAAAGGTATTTTCGATCTAGCAAAAGACTTAAACTGTTGTCTGTACAAAACCTGAAGATGACAGATATATCTCAGGTTGCTTCAGCTGTGTTACTAAACTTCCTTTGGACTGTTAAAACTTAAGCAATGTTTGCATTCTATTTTTCATTCAGCTTTTATTCTATTCATCTATTTCCTTTTGCCTTTCACTTGATGAGACAGCAGAACCAGATGCATGCATTTAAGGAAATTCCCCTTCCCTTTCTCCTGCTTCCTCCTGTAAGTTTTATTGGCTGGTTTTCCTAACTGCTAACCTGAGATGCACTGGCTTGCAAAAACATGGATGGGGAAAGGTAAGATTTAGTTAAAATGTCTTTCCCTAAAATTCTTAGAAAACTCACAAAAATACTTATGTTTCTGAAAAGACAATTTTAAAAATATAAATAAGGCTTTATTTGGGAAATAATTTATCTTATGGCATCTTCAACAGTGAAAGAAGCAGCTCATACATTGGACACCGGCTGTCTCGTGATTATTTGAAGGACAATTTTTAGGAAAAGAAAATCTGACACTTTAATCAGTGCAAGAAAGAGGAAACAGTTGTGTAAAGCTGCACCTTCAAAAGGAAAGCTCCACTCGTTATACTGAAAAAATGTTGCCAGTCTTTTTCCTTCTTTTCTGAAAACTGAGTTTGTGGACAAAATAGTCTTGACTGTGTCTTTTTGGCAGGTCTGATAGAAATATGCTTAGAAGTATGTTCCTGTAGTGGTTAGATACCTGTGTGTACAAAAAGGGTAACACTGAATGTATCAGTTTACATCTGCATGAAAATCTAGGTATTTCTCCTTTTGTTTAGAATATTGTAATACTTTTTCAAAGAATACACCTTTTAAAATTAGTATCTCAAGATCTATGAGCTACCTTTAATTTGGACCATGTCTACTTAAAATGAGAATTTGTCTCCAAATTGCTCTAAAATTTTCCCTTCTCCCAGGCCAGATTTAAATAACATTTAGCTATGTCTTAAATCCCATGCTGTATATGGGGTAAAATCCTTCTTACCCATACACTTTCAAACAGACTTTTCAAACTTCTGCTTTTTTGCCCTATGTTGGTGAAATGGATTTGTATCTTTTTGTCTTTCCTTCATGTCATGCTGACTCGACACCTGAAAAAATACTTGTGTCTAAATAAGAACAAATACTGATGAAATACCTCAGAATGTGTGTATAAATTTCATTTAAATAAATATTGAATTAATCTTGGCTGTGTTCTTTTTCACTTTCAGTTGCTAACAAATGGGACAGCACTGTTTGCAGGAGTAATGAATTTTCTGGAAAGAATAAAGAAACTAGATAAGAAGTAAATAGGAACTGCTACCTATTAAACAACATTTTAATCTAGATTTTTAAATCTAGATAAGGAGCAGGTTTGTGCTGTGGGCATCTAATAAAAATTATTGGGTATAGAAACTGCTGATTTCTAGCAGACTATTCTGAACATTTGTACTTTTAGCTATTGTGTCCATCGCAGCCACAGGCTTTAGTCTTTATTCTTCATATGGTAGACGGCTTCCTTTTCTAATGTCTATTTTGTTTTTCTAAGGGCTGTTACTTTTGCAGGGTCTGTTTCCCAGACCCAAAGAGTAGAGGTCCGGTTACCTGGACAATTCAGATCCGGAGCCAAAGCACTCATTTCTGGGTGCATGTTGTATTTGTTACCCAAGAAAGGGGCGGAGAGCAAGGTAGTGGTCTGAA
Source organism: Ara ararauna (assembly GCA_028858755.1). Classification (NCBI taxonomy): domain Eukaryota; kingdom Metazoa; phylum Chordata; class Aves; order Psittaciformes; family Psittacidae; genus Ara; species Ara ararauna. The sequence goes on along the minus strand of CM054376.1, from coordinate 92,174,698 downwards.
TGTCTGGTTGGGATCCATTATCTCTTTGCTTTTTTTCCTTTCCTTTGTGGTCACTGACAGAGATTCAACCTCTCTCTGCCTCAGTTTTTTGATTTCTGGAAATACGGTGGTGCTGCTGGTAAGCCCAAATTGCATTCCTCCCTCAGAGGAGAGATTAAATCTTTGTTATCTGTGAAAAACATACACTTCCTCAGAGTACCTGAGACAAGTTCTGTGAAACACAGTTGTTTGTAAAGCACTCTGAAGATGAAGAGTGTTTAATGTGCACATAGTGACAATTCATAGCCAAATCAAACTGAATCAACGTAAAAATTACCAGAATGACCGTTACTTCCTGGACAGGGCACATCAGATAAAGCTCCAAATAGTTTTTTAGGTCAGATGGTTATCACGGAGGCTTGGTCCCTACAGAGATATATGTAGGAGCCACAATCCTCTGATTTCAAATGCTAGAGCTAGTTAGGCCATCCAGGGAAGGGAGCTAGGTTGTGGCTCTGCCCTCTTTCAGCTTCATCTCAGATGGGATGTTCCTCAAAGGGAGTCTAATTGAGTGACAAGCATCACAACCTGTTCCTGTGCTTGGCTGTCACTGCTGTCTGATGTTTCTTCCCCTGTGAGATGCAGGCTGATCGGCTGCACATCTGGATAGGACTGGTTTATTTGTTGCAGATCCTAAATATTCTGCAGTCAGAACCAAACCTGGACTTTGTGAAATAATATTCTGGGAAATGCCTCTGGACCTCAAGTCAAGGAGTCTGGTTAAAAATCTACCTTTAATAAAACCATAGCTACTTTTATATATATATTATACATCTCTGGAGGTGTCCCTAAAATACCCCCACTCCGAGCTTAATACTGAAGATGTAAAAGCTAGAATGTCATGTGTAGCTTAATTTAATTTTAAAGGAAAACTAATTTCTGGATGAAAAGGAAATTCTGTGCGGGAAAGACTGTCACAGGTTGAACTACTCTCCTTAGGAAAGTTGTACCTTTCTGTTTCTCACAGTTCCTGTTGTCGTGCAAATCTCCTGCACATTTTTAGCGCAAGGAAGTAGAAACCAGCTCAAGATTTCCCAAATGTGGATCAATGCTTCCTACAGGCATCAAGAAAGGTTTAAAGTGAATGCTACATTTCAAAAGCTTTCTTAAGCTGCATCTGTCTAGACAAAGGTTTTCTTCAAAGCTTTTAAAGTGTATCATTATCAGACTTTGAAAGCAGACAATGATCCAACTTGTCACCATGAGAATTAAAGTTTCAATAAAAATGTTGACTAGGGAATTCTCTCCATTTGGCACAATTGCTGTTTAAAAGAAAGGTGAACACTGCTGTCTGTAGGCAACCATGCTGCAGCTTTATCGAACTCCTGCACACCAAATACAGACACTTTTATCTTTCTATCAAATGTGAGAAAAACCCCACACATCTGAAGTCTTTCCTCTTCTGCCATTAAATTACAAATCCATTTGCTCCTTGATTTTATCAGCATTTTAAAGATGTGTAATCCTGGCAATGGGATTGCTTTTAATCCCCTAATAGCTATTTAGCTGATTTCTTTGTAAAAGCCCGTCCACACTCCTTTCATGTTATATTACCCAGTGTCAATAACATGGCCAAAGAAAACCAGAGGCACTATAGAAGAGTTGTGTTCAGACAGTAAAGCAATCAGGTCCAGTTTATCTCGCTGGAATAAATGAAAATACACAGAAAATAAAGTCTTTGAAAACATTTGACACCAGCATACTTGCAAAGGAGACAAAACAAGATCCAAAACATTTTGAGGAGACACTTGCAAGTTGTACCAACAGGAGAGCCCTGCTGAAGTTAGCTGAAGGTCAATCAGTATAGCTGAGCAAGGTCTTAGTAAGTCTCTCCAGAACAGAGTCTAAGCCAATATAACTTCAGCGGGTGATCCTCACCAGTAACCCTCAGTGTATAGAAAAATGACTACACCCAGTGGTGCGTTGGGTGGCACTGGGATTCTGGAGAGGCAGACGATGGCAGGGTGGGTGCAAGAAGGGCTGCTGCTATTCTTAGAAAGAGATGGGGAGTGAGGTGGGAGCTGCTGCTCCAGAAGAGGAGTCAACAGGCCCTGTAGTAGCAGTACTACACTTCAGCAGCCTTGACTGTACCACTCAAAAGATTCTTATTTAAAAAGCCAAGTCAAAAAGCAGGCCTGAAAAGAGACAGGGGAGCTTCAAAGGAGTGAGTCTGTCACTGAAGTCAAATAAGCTTTTCTCACTTCTCTCTCCCTGTGTAAAGGTTACCTGGTGTCACACCTGAGCTGGGTTGTCACCCTTGTTCGAACTTGTTCTCCATAGCCTGAGCATGCAGCATGAACACAGGCAAGGTAAAACCAGCACCATGGCAGGTACTTGAGTATATGAAGGGTGTGGATATCTACTTCTACCAGGCTGGAGCTAAGCTCTAGCCTGGCGGTGAGGTGCAGCCTTAGAAGACAGAACCTTTGCCTGGTTGCGAATTGAGTTGAAAAAGGAAGTGAACAACAACTGGAGTCCAACTTAGGAATGGATAGCATGAGTATGTGCAGAAGCTGGGTTTCTTGGATATGCTTCAGAGGAAAAGCACAAGAAAAGGTTGGGTTAATTGTTTCCCCTTTATTTGTCATGGCTTACACAAGAACCATTCTTCCCTAAGCAGCACAGTAGCTGCGTGCATATAAGCTGGAAAGGCTGGGGTACCCATGACCCAGCTCTGGAGCAGCGCTGTGCCAGTGTCCTTTTTGCTTTTCCTGGGGAGAATAGGAACTTCATGCAGTCTCACACCTTATAAACCCAAGACAAAGCCCATTAGCAGGTTTTTGTCTGCTTTCCAATGAAAACAAAGCTCATGTGAGACATCCCATCTCCAAAAGCTTCTGAGTCTCTGCCTGATTTTCAGCCAACCCCAATGGGAAGAACATCTCAAAATGCAAATCAAATTTCCTCCCACTCGCCCCCAAAAGAGGGGTTGGGCAGAGGTGGGGAGCTCAGCTTAGTGCTCATGGTGATGAGCTGTGGTGCTTCGTGCTGGGTCATCCTGTTATACTCAACTGCTGGAGGCCACAACCCCTTGGCCAGACACAGAAAACAGGCAATTCATTTGCTCTTCAGCCACCTCCAGTCATAACTCAGTATATTCATGTAAACTGAGGGGATTTGTCAAGGTTAAAACACCCATCTGTGAAGCTGAGCAGCTGAAGACTCTGATTCATTACACCACTGTCTTTAGCTATGCCTGAAGGGGCAAATACCCCCAAAACCGTGGGTTACAGGGATGGGGAGCAGCCAGCAAGCCTCTGTCTCACTATGAGTTCCCTCAGTCTTTTTCAAAAGCTTTGAAGCCAGGCTCATGGGACTCACTGTCATTGGGGACTGGTTTTGCATTTGCTGAAGCGCCAAGAGTGAAGTTTGTTAACCTGGTCCTCAGTTTATCAGTTATGTTTTTTGCAACTGCAGGGAATTAAAAGATATATTGGTATGGATCGTATTTTTTAACCAAGCTAAAAGAAGTCTGTACATCTCTCTGCTACCCCTTGCAAATTTTGGACACCCCTCAGCTCACTTCAGATATGACCAGCGATAAGGGTTTCAAAGACATGAAATTGCTACACGGTCCATGAACACTGGTGGCATCAAAGTAGAAAACCATGCCAAATTAGAGTCCTGGGAGCATACAACACCAATCCAAGCCAAGCTGCATTTGCTGTGCTACTCACAAAGCACCTTCCTTGTCCCCATGATTTTATTTTGATGTGTTGTGGTTCTGGGCATATACAGCAGATTTTCATGTTCCAGGGCTGTCAGCTATCGGTACTGAACCCAAACCAATCTCTTCCATCTGCACTGAGATTACAAAGAGAACAAGTAGTTACAAATAAATGGAATTCGCACATCTTTTAATGTATTTGTTTTACTGCCAGGATTATGCTATATTAGGCTGCTCTCTAGATGTAGCTTTTTGAAATTAAGAAGCATCGAAGAAGTCTCAGGCTCAGCTGCAGAAGGTTTATCCCAGGGGAACACTCATGCGGAGGTGATGTGTGCATCCCCACACCCAGAGGTGTTAAAGCTCAGTGGTGCTTAATGAATTGAACTGATAATAAACAGCGTAATGTCTAAATGAAAAAGGCCAGATGTATAAACACAGGAGTGTGTGTTGTGGTGTCTGTGCATGGGAAAAAGAGGAAGGACGGCAGAGGGGAGGGAGAAAAGAGAGTGATATTGAAGTGTGGCACACTGCTTGATAACAAACCAGCTGTGTGGCTGAGACAAGGGAAATAGCAACCAAGTGGATAAGATACTTCCTGGGGAGGATTAAATCCTTTAAAGAAATAAAAATACTTAAAGATAATATATTTGTGACATTTGAATAGCAGAAATGCTAATGAGAGCAAGCAAAGCAGCAACTCCCATGGACAAGGATTTAGAGGGAGCCATAGACAGGACTGGAGAGAGATATGACTCCCTCCCTGCCGTGACCATCAGCCAGTGTGGGTGTTTTCCACCATTTAAAGTGCTTTCCTCCTTCCCATAGCATACTTACCCTCCTCTACTGGAAGGGAGGAGTGCTCCTGCCCTCTTGGCATTTTTAGCCCTGGCGAGCTATGGGTTTAGGGAGGACTGAGCTTTGCCTTTTGAGGCTTTTCTCACTTGAAGCATCCCTCACAAACTTGGTCAGATTAGCTGCATCTGCTGTCTCTGTCACGAGGCTGAAAATGAGAGGTGGAGCAGGCTGGGGCTGAACTACAGGGTGGGCCCTAATATTGAAGCAGCAAAACAGAATAGCGGGGAGAGTAAGAGAAGCCAAGCACCATGATGAGGAGTCTGGAGCATGAACAAAAGCCAAACACAGAATGTGTCTCTCCTAAAGGAGGAGTTGCACCACTGGCACTGCTCTGTCTCCCTCCTCCTCTGTCCCCCAGGCTGGGAGTCAGGAGTGCTGCTGGAAACCATGGGGACATCTCAGGGGAAAAGGAGAGCACTGGCTCTGTGAATCCAGGTGAGCTGACATGGGCAAAGTCTGTACTGTGAATGTCCAACCCAGTGCAGTAGCACATCCTTTAGGAAGAGGAATCAGATAGCTGTAAGCTAGGCATGCTTTGCTGGTCATGATTAAAAGCCTCGCAAAGCTGAGGACTGTAGCAAGGGCTGTTCACTGCTGTTACTGTTTTATTTTAGAGGGTGGATATAGGTTTACATCATGGTGATAATGCCCACTTTCTTTACATTTTGCTATTCAGCATTAATCCCTATTGTTTTCCTACTCTCCCAGCCCCTGTAGCTGTGGCTCCTGCTATAGAGGCAAGAGTATAGGAGCATGCTGATCACACTGTGTGATGAAGATGGACAAGCCTTGCAGCAGCTGGGGAGAGGGCTTCTTAATCAGCAAAATTTAAATTAAAATAAAATGTCAACCCCTATCAGAAAAGCAGCAGTGAAATGATTTTACCATCAGCCATTGTGCAAAAATGGCTGAAACCACAGCATTTGCATGAGGATGAGTCTGCCTGCACCTCAGACACACCACGTTTATCTGCCTACCATCACTTCTTATTCATCTTTTCTTGTTTGTCATTGCAAAATACCTCCAAGCGTATTTCTTATCAAAGTGCTGATCAGTTGTGAGCAGGCTGTGCTCTAGCTGGGGAGCTCAGCCCACCTGCCATCAGGAGCTGAGTGATAAACCCAGGTTACTTCAGCCCTGGATTTTCCCTCTGTTTCAACAACAGTGTGGCCTTCTTGCCACTTGCCTCTGTGCTGGGAACACCAGTAGATCCTGCTTCATCTCACTGGAAAATATCACCGGGCTGTCCCTGTAACACTTTACCATGAGCTGGTTGAAGCCACGGCTCTGCCAGGAGCTAACTGGGCTGTTTGTTCCCTGTGTGAATGAAATCTCATAAATAAATCTGCCCTTGCACATTACTCACATCTGGTAATGCAGAGCTGGCATCTGCATCTGCATCGACATCTGCAATGGCTTCTGTTCTGTTCTACTCTACTCTACTCTACTCTCTACCACTTCTCTACTTCTCTATTCCATTCCATTCCATTCCATTCCACTCAATTCCATTCCATTCCATTCCATCCCATCCCATTCCATTCCATTCCATTCCATTCCATTCCATTCCATTCCATTCCATCTTACACCTGGGTTGGAGCAATCCCAGGCACAGCTACAGGTTGGGCACAGCAGAGATTCAGAGCAGCCCTGCAGAGAAGGACTTGGGGGTGTTGGTCGATGAAAAAATGAACATGAGCTGGCTGCAGTGTGTGCTCACAGCCGAGAAAGCCAACCGTATCCTGGGCTGCATCAAAAGGAGCGTGACCAGCAGGTCGAGGGAGGTCATCCTGCCCCTCTACTCTGCTCTCCTGAGACCTCACTTGGAGTATTGTGTACAGTTCTGGTGTCCTCAGCATAAAAAGGACATGGAACTGTTGGAACAAGTCCAAAGGAGAGCCACGAGGATGATCAGGGGACTGGAGCACCTCCTGTATGAAGATAGGATGAGAAAGTTGGGGCTGTTCAGCCTGGAGAAGGCTGCATGGAGACCTCATAGCAGCCTTCCAGTATCTGAAGGGGGGCTATAGGGATGCTGGGGAGGGACTCTTCATGAGGGACTGTAGTGAGAGGACAAGGGGTAACGGGTTCAAACTTAAACAGGGGAAGTTTAGATTGGATACAACAAAGAAATTCTTTCCTGTTAGGGTGGTGAGGCACTGGAATGGGTTGCCCAGGGAAGTTGTGAATGCTCCATCCCTGGCAGTGTTCAAGGCCAGGTTGGACAGAGCCTTGGGTGGCATGGTTTAGTGGGAGGTGTCCCTGCCCCTGGCAGGGGGGTTGGAACTGGATGATCTTAAGGTCCTTTCCAACCCTAACTATTCTATGATTCTATGATTCTGTGATCTATTCTGTTCCTGTATATTACAGTTATAGTGAGGGTGGCAGGGACAAAGGAGTCTCTCTGCCAGTCTGTCATGCCAGTGATACCGTGCTATGAGCACCCTACTGGTGACTAATGCAAAAAATTGCCAAAGCCAGGCAAAAAGCCATAAAAAGCCCTGCTCAGTTCTACTATTACATCCCTCAGCACCCTGGCCCCAGCAATGCACTCCCAACACAGCTGGATAATGCTGCACCTCTGGTTTGCAGGGACAATGCCCCATGCAAGCAGTGGTGGCACATCTGGAGAGGCCTGTTAGCTGAGCACCTGCAGCATGTCATGCTGACAAATGCAAGGCATTTACCTCTGTTTATGTGCAGAGTGCTCTGTAGCTTTGCATTTTCAAGTGCTATGAAAGCTTCAAAAGTTCCATTTATGTTAACAAGCCCATAAAGCATAACATTATTAAATGGTGTTTATAGTACGCTGTCTGTGAAGCTCATTTAGTTACCAGCTGGCTCAATTTTTACTAAAAGTGAGGTCCATGAGAGTGCCAAGTTGTAGCTTTGTTGGGGGAGCTTGTGCTGAAAGGACAAGAAAAACAGTGGCAGTGCCATCACCATGCAATGGCTGAATTACTCTGTAGTAGGAGTGGTCAGTGTTTCCAGAGATGAATACGTTGGCTTTGTGATTGAAGAAAAAATATTGTGTTTAAACATTTTAAAATCTGTTTTTGGTAAAACATTTTTTTTTGTTATTTTCTGCAAACTTCACTGAAATTTTACTGACGTCACAGTTTAGGTCATTTCATCATCTAGTAATTACCACAAAACCTAATACAGTTATTGTGTATGTGGAGTGATGGGTATCAGAAGCTGTGGCTGGGCAGGAGATGGGCATGCAGAGTGAGGATTAGGTGACAGCAACACAGCCAGTGTGGCATTGTGTGGAGCAGGCATTTGTAGAGAGCGTCTGGACAGGAAGGGCTGGGAAAAAAGTTAAAGGAGATGCCTCTTGACGTGTTTGGGTAGGATCCCAAGGCTTCATCCACATGGGCCTACTGAGAAGGTGACACTAAGCACATTCACAGTCTCAGGGTTGTTTTATTTGATTCCAAGAAGGAAGTCTGAAGTGGAGTCTCAGGACAGACTTCCCATGGCTGAAGCACGGGGTAGGAAAAGCACCTCTAGGAAAGCCACTGCTGAGTTTTCTTCACAGTTCTTAAAAGCAAGAGAGAAAGAGTCTGGTAATTAAGTCCAGCATCCAAGTGAGCAAGTTGCTCAGGTGTGACTACAGCAGCAGCAACCTGTGTTCAGGAATCATCAGGATGATGTGTTTTATTTTACACCTGAAATAAGCTTTACAGATAAGAGAATGTTTATTCTGAAGGCCATTTTCAGTTTGCAAGATACAGTTGAAAATACTGTAAAAATCTATTTGTATTGAACCATGCCTGCAAAACAGAGGCAGTGTTGGTTTTACTTTTTCATGAAAGCACTTCTCTCTTTTCAGCTAGCCCTAATACTGAGAACAAAGCCCACAAGCTTATGCTTAAATATTGACAGTGACTTGATAAAGATTAGGGGAGTGACTTGGCAGATGTGAAGGTTTTAGGCATTCACACTAAGAAAGGTGTAAATGGAAATCCAATGGACTTAGAATTTATTTGGAGAGGTGTAAGGAAAGGCAGTTTGTAGGGTAGAGTAAAAAAGCTCTAAAGCTTTGGTGAGTCAGTGTGATCCCTGGGAGATAGAATCATAGAATCATATGATAGTTAGGGTTGGAAAGGACCTCAAGATCATCTAGTTCCAACCCCCCTGCCATGGCCAGGGACACCTCCCACTAAACCATGCCACCCAAGGCTCTGTCTACCCTTGCCTTGAACACCACCAGCGATGGAGCATTCACAACTTCCCTGGGCAGCCCATTCCAGTGCCTCACCACCCTCACAGTAAAGAATTTCTTTGTTATATACAATCTAAACTTCCACTGTTTAAGTTTGAACTCTATCAGATGCTATATTTTTATGGGACTCTTTGGGATGGACTCTTTGGAGAATAAGTTTTGTAGAGAAATCTCAAGTACCTCTTTATTTCAGACAGGTTAGATAGATAAAAGTATTACAACACAGATGCGCCAAAGGTTAATCGTGTATAAACCAGGTTATTGGACAGCACTGGAGTATATACTATCTGGCATGTTATGGATGTGAGACATATAGGTGAGACAACACCTATAAGGTTAAATCATATCCCTTCTCTTTTTTTTAATCCTAGTTTCAGTGGGACAGACTCATCCCCTCATGAAAGATCTGGCAGCTCCCTCCAAGTCCTGAACGCTATCCAAGTGATAATTACACCTGTTTGAAATCTAGGAGCTGAGGAGTAGCCTCCAGCCACTCAACAAAGGCTCCTCCAGTGCTCTGAGGAAGCGGTGCCGACACTTCTCTTCTCCTGCTGAAACACATTTGCAGAGTTCCCTGAAGCCTCTAAGGCTTTTGCACAGATCTGGTGGAACCAGACCTGGTATCTCATGAAGTATCATCACATGCAAAGACAAAGAAACACCCCCACAGGCATAGTTAATGCAGACAAACTTTAATGCCTTTTTTTTTCCCCCCTTCTTTTCCCTCAAGTTGCAAATGTATAATTAATCTCAGTTCAAATTTACATGTTTGATCTGCTTCTGTTAGTCTTCAGATGTCTTTGAAGGAAGGGGAAGACCCTGTGATTTGATCTGCAGTGCTTAGGATACACTCAGTGTTTACGTGGACAGATACCCCGTGCCTGGTGCTGATTGAATGTGGAGCACTCCTGGCTTACAGACACGGGGCGGGAGGGCAGGGGCTGAGGTGCTCAGCGTCCCTTCATCCCAAGCCACCATTTCTCAAGGGCTTCCGCAAACAATGAGTGCATCTATATCCTGGTGGTGGAAATCTTCCGCAGACAAGGGCCGCAGCAGGAGCTAATCCTCCCGCTGCAAACAGACCCTCTGAGTCCTCACTCATGCAGCGTAGAAGAAATGAAAGGCATAGAGATGAAAAACGTATCCACTTCAAACAGGGATATTTGCATTTGAAGTGCTGTCTCGAGTCAAATCCTCCCCAGCAGCAGCACTTTTTTCCCCCTCGGTAGTGTGTGTATCAATTTCTTCTGACAACAGCTTCATGGCTCCGGGATAAACAAGCCCAGCTCCATTGGTATTAGATTTTGCAACTACAGACAGACCACGGAGATTAAAATTCTTTGGCCGAAGCACCAAAGATGGGGAGGAAGGAGGCAGGTTGGCTGGGCACTGCGAAAGGCGAGTTGAACCCAAAACACACTGAATCCAGCCTTTCGTCCTCCTCTGCACCAGGAAGAAGGCAGACGCAGGCAGCAAGTGACAAGGGCAGAGCTAAGGGGGCACCATCACGAGGGTGTCATCCCTGTATGCTCTGGAGGTAGCTTTTTGTCCTTAGGGCTTTCTCAGGGTTGGGGAGGCCTCAGGGCTCTTCACTCCTTATGGCACAATATTAATTGCTTGTTTACTTGGCAAACATGAGTAACTGAAGAAGAAAATAATTTCTGGTTGATCCACAAGGGTTTTGGTTTGGTTTTGTTTTCCCACTAGAACCAAAGGCCTCCCCCTTAAGTATTTTCTCCCCCAGAGTGCAGCATTTTGGTTTGATCTCCAGATTTTTGAAGTCCTTCAGAAAGTAAAGTGAAACAGAACCCCCATGCTGACATGCATTGCTGAGATGTTTCCTGCTGAAAGTGTCAGCCAAATGCTGTCCCTTTCCCTGGTCCACCTTCCTTTCCCTCCATCCCAACTAAACCCAGTGATGAATTTGATGTGAAGTCTAGATGAGTCAAATAGGCTTTATCAGTAAAAATAAATCTGCTGGAAGCCACAGACAACAGCCAGCACTCTGCAGAAAGGTACCGCATTGTTCAGCAGCACTCATAGGTGCAGAAGGAAACAGTCCCTGAATCAGAGCTTGGTATTTAAATAGGATAATTACATATATATATTAAAAAAAAACCCAAACAGATAAAAAGTGAAAGTAAAGGAAGTGATTTTTATCCCCATTTGCAGATAGGGCACCAAGACATAGGAAGATGAAGTGACTTGGTAGAGGCTGGACAATTCTGTGGTGGATAGAAGCAAAGAAAGCTGTTCTCTAGAGATGTACCCAAGTGCCATATGCCAAACTTTTCACACCAGGAACCAGTCTGTGAAGGAAGATTCACATTCTGCCAGAGGAGCAGGGAGGAAAGGAGACAGCAATGGTGCTGTTGGCTGCTATTGATAAGCTCCTGCCTGAGAGACAAGGAAACGAATACTTGTCTCAAAAACAAGGCTTCATGTTCCTCAATCCAGATAAAACTTTGCCTCATCTACTGACCATTAATGGAAGAGCTTGTGGGGTCTGGCAGGAAGAGCAGGCAGAAGCCTGTGTGTCTCCTGAACTAATGGGATTAGTGGAGGTTTTGCTCAGGTCCCCTGGACTTGAGGAAGGGAGGGATGAGGGGAATAGGAGAGATAGAACCTCTCCAGTGCAGTGCACAGCTCCTGGCATGCCAGGTGCCTGTGAGCAAGGGTCTCCCTCCCTGCTCACCGCTCCAAGTGCCCTACAAGCCCTGCCATTTCCTGAGACCCCTTTCCTGGGGAAGATTCTGTGCTATGGAGGTGCCCACTGCGGCTCGACAGCACCCAGCACAGCACTGCCTGCACTCAAAGGCACCCTCTTGCCAGCACAGCACAATGTCTTGGGCTGGGCAAAGAGCTTCCATGGGTGGAGAGGTTCCCCTTCCACCGCCAGGCTCAGGCTCCAGTCCTACAGATGCACACAAGCTTTTGTTGGGAATGAGACAAAGTCCTCTGGGAGCTAGACTCAAAATCCAGATTCCCAAAATACTCAAAATGGAGAAGAAAGTGCTTGTCATGGACCTTTCTGCATCTGCCTGACAAAAACCACTCCTATGAGAAGTGAATGGAGAAAATCCCTTTAGCAGCAGCCACAGTACAAATACCCTCCAGGAGGAAAAGAATAATAATTCACAGTGATACCTTTTTCTTCCTCATCCAAGAGCTGGTTAAGGATTTGGCAGGGAAACAGTGGAGGAACTGATCAGCCTCGCTGTGATATTAAAACATGATAACTTGTCTGAACCCATGACAGAATGCCTCAAATTTATAGCCCAACAATATTAAGCTTTATTTAAAAATAAAACAGCCAGCTTGCCTTTTTTTTGTTATAAGATTAAAAGCACAAACAGGTTACAATTCTTACAAGCCAAGAGCTGGGTAACCAGACGATTTATCAGCAAGGCATTCCTCCAGCAGGGAAATCTTCCCTGCTTCCTTTTTCCTGGAACCGCACAAAGGGTAACAGAAAGTTATGGAATTCCATTTCAAGTACCGTGTTTGCTTGCTTTTCCTGTCCCTCTTTTCCCCCTTAAATTTAGTCTTAAACCCCTCATGCCTTAGTTCTCAGGTGAGTATATCCACCGGCAGGTGGCTATTCTCCCTGGGAGGCTCTTCCCTATGAAGGTGCCCAGGTGTGATAATCTACCACTTAATTGACTCAGGTAATAAGCTGCTGCTTTAATGCATCAGGGCTTGGACCGTATCACACACACACCCACTGCTGCCACCTCTTCCCCTGAGGGACATGCACCTTTCCCTCCCCTTTGGTGCCCCCCGCAGGGGCTCCCTCCCCATCTGTTTCTTCCTCCTCCCCTAACACATGGCAGGGGAACAGGTTTGCCAGGTTTCCACTTCACAGGGAAGAGCAGAAAGCCTGACCTACCCGACTTCCCACCCCATGGGGCTGAGAACAGAGAGGGGAAGAGCCTGGGCTCCCACTTTGCCTTCCTTATGTGAGGCACAACTTGTGCAGAGGGGAAAAAGGGGTTGATGCCTCAGTTTCCTCAGGCACTGAGGGAGGGAAGAAAAGAGGAAAGCATTTTCTCTCCCTTGCAATAACCTGTGGGGCAAAGCTGAGCCTAAGCAGAAAGCCAGGTGCTGGCTGTAGCTCAGATGGGGTGGGAGAATGGGGGGAAACAACCCAGGCTGTCCCTGGCACCTCTGTTTAGGAACAGGCTCCATCACAAGGGTGACTCAAACCTCTCAGTATGTGAGGGCAGCCCAGCCTCTTCATGTCTTCTGCTAAGCTAGTAAATGTTAGATTAAGCGCTGGCAGATGACTCCACTTCCCTTTCCTGGTCCTAATCTCTGCAATTAAGACTAGTGATTATTTTGGTTTCTGAACTTTATATACAACATGACCTGAAAGTGGTCTCCTAGGTTTGGGGAACAAGGGATGCAGCACAACGGGGATGTGCTCAGCACTAGGAAAGCCAGAAGCAGCAGCTCAGGCTGGGGATTGCTTGGTCCGTGCCTCAGGAAGCCGAGTTGCCCATGTGCCTAGAGGAGTTCAGAAGCTTTTCTGTGCCTTCTGCTCTCCCACCTCACTCACGCACTGCTCCGCACTGCAGGGAATGACCCCCACCCTCCTGTTACATACTGGAATTAAAAACCAAAGCCTCCAGCAGAAACCACATCGTTATTGGTGTTCTGTGAGTGCCAGGAGGTTACCATCTTCCTCTCTCTCCCACAGTGCAGGGACCTGGCTGTGGAGCTCCTGCTTCTCTGCCTTACACCTCCCTCTGCCACCTCTCCAGGCAGAACCAGAGGTGCTGGTGATTAAAACCCCTCGCTAGGACAGGGCTAAAGAGAGCAAAGTGAATGCCAGATACAGACAGGGCCCGCTGTTTAATTGAAGCCTTCCTCTGCAAGCAAGGGAGCATGTTGGCACATGCCGCAGGAGGAATATTACTGTGTCTGATCACTTTGAAGACTGGGGGGTGGAGGGAGAAGAGGCCAGTTAAGTGTGTTTATGTTTGAGAGGAACAAAGGAGAGCGGAGGAGAGAGTAGGGGGTGCCTGCAGCCAAAGATGTGTCAGAGATCACTTGTTCCTCCTGGCCAGAATACCAGCCTGGGACCACCAGCGGAGGAGAGAGGAAGCGATGTGTGCAGAGCCCGGTTTAAAGCATGGAGAGGAAAGTTAAAGCAGAGGAGAAAGAAAACTCCTAAGAGACTTAGGATGGTGATAATCGTGAGACAGGTTAGACACTGGGTTACCAACCAGTGGGGCGTGCAATACAGCACAAATATACCACAGCAGACGGCACCGCAACTCCGTACTTTGCTGGGTCCTGGTGTCCCTTGGGGAAGGCTGAGTACACGAAGTTTAACCAAGTCAAAGAGGAGTCCATCACTCCACCCCAGCTCTGCCATCCATTGCAGCAAATGAAATGTGGGTCTCCCTGGTTGCAACACTGCTGGGAGTATTGCAAACACTCCTTTCTCAGGGGGTTTCAAGCATTGCCCTTTCTGCCTCACACTGCACCCCAGCAAACGGCACCCCCCCAGCACAAGGGATGCAGTTAGAGGAATTTATGGAAGAGTCACCCACCAGCAGCAAAAAACCCAAGTGCTTCTCTATTTGCTGTTTAATGCTGTGATGGGAACATTACCTGCACAAGTCCCTGAGTGCACTGCTAACAGTTCCCAGCAAGAGAGGATGCACTTGCCCATGCTCAGTCATGGCACAGTACCAGTCCCTGCAGCAAGCCCTGTGAACACAGAGAAGGAAAGTGCCACTCAAGCTGTCAAAGATGATACCTTCTACTTCCCAGAGGCATTAGCTCTGTTTCGACGGGTCCAATCTAGAAGTTAAATGATCCTGTTGTCAAGCAGAGAGCGAGAAAAATGCAGTGAGCTATTCTCACCAAAAAGAAGCCTGCATTCAAGGGCTGGTTTTATTGCACTGGCTGAAGGCAGACTTAATGCAGACACCTTGTGCTAGCCCCAGGGCCAGAAAACCTCTGCTGCAGGTCATGAGTGTATTAACCACACTTAGGCGGAAAACAGATGAGTGCCTGTGGCCAACAGAGGTGCACAACAGCTCCAGGGGTGTGGTATAGCCACAGATCTACCTGCAGTTCCCCTCCAAAAAACAGAAGAAAAAAGACCCTAAACGATCATTCACCAAAGCTTTTTTGGCCTGTTGAGGGAGGGAGGTAGGGAAGCACATCATACATTAACAGGTATTTCCAAGTTCTCAGTAACCTTCCCTGGAAACAGAGATGGTTCAATAACTACATTCTCTTTGGTGTTGCGAAAATGCTTCTGCAGATCCACCTGTATTGCAGCACGTGAATTACAATACTGTGTGCCTTCCCTACCTTCCAATTTTTAAAATTCACTTTTAAAGTGCAGATTAAAAAAACCCCAAACTAGTGGACAGCCCAATTTGGAGAAAAAAAGCCAGACTTGAAAGAGAAAAACATCCAGGTTTAAACAAAGCACTGGGAGACAACATTTTTCCTCTTTTTTAGGTGGTTAGGAAACCAGCACTCTTCTCCATACAGCACAACATATAACCAAAACAAGTATTAGCTTTGCAACAGGAAACCAAAACTGGCAATACTTCTTGTGCTCTTGAATACTAATGCGTAAACACTGATGACTTAAAGCATACCTATGAGACCACCTCCACGGTACACGGGATTTCTGCCTGTAAGAAAGTGAATTTTTTCTCTTGCTGGCAATGGTAGGCAAAGGCTGAAAGGAGAACTGTGTTTGAGACCCACGTGGACTCACAGCAGTGACTATAACTGCACGTGCTGCTTCTGAACCTGCAGCAAATATGGTATTTGAATGCAAGAAACCAGTAAGCACAAAGCAATTAATACATTAAACTGCCATTATGCCTCCTGAGATCAACAGTTTTCAGCTAAGATCCTAAACTTAAAGGGATGTTTTATCAAAAGGTATTCCAGTCCCATCAATCACTACCTGCTCCTTTTACAAGAGTCCCTGGCAGGGCTCCACTCTTGCTTTCTGGATTTATTTTCCTACAGCTGCCCTCTTGTGTCTGCATACAGACTTACAGGCAAGCCCCATCCCCTCTCCAATGATGGGGACCCAGCAGGCCCCAAGGAAGACAAATAGTAGCCATCATACTCTTGTCATAACCAAGCTGAGAAAACAGCACTGTGCTGCCCTTCTCTTATAGCCTGCAAGCAGTTATGCTATCTGCACGTTTCTCTGCAAGATCCATCAGCTGAAGTCACAAAATGATGGGTTTCAAGCTCATGTATGTACTTAAAAGTGGAAAACAGACATTTTAGCCATAGAACAAACATGACAAAGAAACACTGCTGTGTCCATCTTCCCATTTTATTTGTAAACTCCAAAATGATCCAGTGGGAATGGTCAGCTTCCCCTCGAGTCTTGGTTAATGAAAGCAAAAGAAACATAAGAAGTTACATCATGCTGTGGCTGAACCTGCAACTGGACTGCAGGACACAGTGAGCAATATTATCCAACCCAACTTTTACATTTGCAAAATGTTGGATTAGCACATCTACAATTGCGGAGTCACAACTTTTACTGGGCAAACAAAACTTCTCAAAGCAACATACTCAGTCCTACTGTCATTTCCAGACAGACCATGGAACACCTTCTTGTACTGAGCCAAGCACACCAGGTGCTGTATTAAATGGGAGAGGCTGCAGGCAGAGGGAAGGACTGTGCCTGGAGCCTAGCTAGTCCCTCTCAACCCAAGCAGAAGACCACTCCCAACTCCAGATTTTCTTACCTATTCGCCACAAAACCTGCAACAACAGAGATGATGCATAAAGGTATCTGCAAACAGATCAACCTCTCCCTCCCCAGGAACGCTATACCCCGCCTAACAGAGTACTTCCATATGTTGAAAGAGCTTCAGGCACTCAGGTGTGGAAACAGCAGGTCTGGTTCATATGCCATCTTCACTGATGGAGGTGGTCTTGCAGCACAGCACTTAGTGACAACTCAAGCAAGCCTGAAGTCCTGCCTGTGGAATCATCAGGCAAATGGAGGAGAAACTGCATATAAAAACCAAGACTTACTTATTTCTTTGCCTTTTCCTCACAAGAAAAGAACACTGTACAAGGAGGGGGTCATTAATTATGCCTAGGAGTGGTTAAAAATAGGGGTATCCTCAACTGTTGTGTTTCCAGAACAGGGATGTGATATCTGAGTGTCCTACAGAGTCCAAGAGGTGTGGGAAGACGATGGTTCTTGTCAGTTTTGTAAGGCCTGGAGATGTAGGTGAGTTTCTGCTGCCTTGACAGTTCCTAACCTTTTATAACAGCAATAGGTCTCAGTTTTATGGCTTTTTTGCTGATGCCAGCTGCGTGGCAGGTATTAACCACATCTGTCACATTCTTATAAGACTCTGGTGCCTGGAGGAGGAAGAAAGAAGGGAATAAAACAAAAGACAAAACTATAAACAACCCAAAGTCACAGGAAGCTAGATGTAGGCTTTTGATAGCCCCTCCTTACAAAAATAGTCATATGTATTGAGGTGAACAGATTGAGAATCTGGCTGCCTTACATATCTGAGAAATCTGTGAGACACTTAGGTTTCCAAATAAGCTTTCACCATATTTCAAATAAAATACTAGCTATGCTCGTTAAGCTTTCCCTATATTCTTAGATAATCCAGTCCACTAGCATGTGAGAATGCCAGGCCTCATTACCTGGCAGGAACTGACTCCAACTTCCTCCTTACAGACAGCCTTTAAGATTTACCTTCACTGTCCCTTAGTGACAGGAATCAGGGTCCCCCCTCCAGCATTCTGACAGGTAAGCTGCTCTTAAACAGAGATTTTGACACCAACAGCGCTAACAGCATACTTCCAAACGACTAGACTAACATGTTTCTACAAATGATGTTGTGAACAGGAAAGACATTGTGTAGAGGAACTGGAAGTCATACTATTCAAAGTATCTAGCATTTAGAGTTCTCTTCTTCTTGACCAAATATAGAAATTCATCTTAAAAGAGGCAGATCTCTTATAACTATTTTCATGATGCTCACACAAAGACTTCTCAGGGTCAATTAGTAATTATCCCTATCGCCAGGCGGAAGAGGAAAAAGACAAACCCCCCCAACCCCCCAAAACCTATCAAACAGGCATCTCCCCTTTCAGTAGGATTTTAAGGACAGGGAATACACTTCACCTTATTTTCAAAAAGTTAAACAACTTAGGCTCTATATCTAGGGTACTAGCAATCACATAGCCCTCCTAAAAAATGAGTAAGGGATGGGCATTTAGCTAAAGAGCAAGACCCCCTTTTTCCTCTCAGATAATGAAGTATTAAACTCACTTCCTCCATGACCAGTTTGGGAGAAGCCACACGGATGGCAATGCCCATGTCAGCCAGCTTGTCCAATACATCCTGGAAGTCCAAGTTACGGCGAGATTTGGCTCGAGACAGCGCACGACCCTAGACAGCAGTTTTGTTAGTTACGATTGTTTTTAGTGGTTTGCAAAACCAAAACTCTTTCTTATTAAAGAAAAACATGATTACATTATAAGTAAACACAGAATGGCTGAGAGCATAGACCACAGTAAGCCACAAAACAAGAAATTAATTTAGACTTCAGGTGACGGGCTCCTGCAAAATCACACATCTGGTATAATGGCTAGGAAAGCTCCATGTGTACAACATACGAGTCTGCAAGTGTCTTTCTACCTACACCACTTGTCAGACTGTTCATAAGTCAAAATCTTACCCGAAGCTATTTCTCTTCCTCAATCATCCTCTCACACTGTAAATCATAGGAAAGGAAATACCTTATTCTAACTACTGAGGAGTTTTATATGGACAGCTTCAGCACAATTAATCCTTCTTGTTAGCCCACAGATACCAGAATTTGGTAAAAGGAGCTCATTCTCCACATCTTCATCCTACCATTTGCCTTGCCCCCTGAATTTTCTGCAGGAGCAGTCAAAACTACTCAGTAACATAAAGGACTTCTAGCCTGCAGTCCTCCTGGGCTGGGATTACTGTGGCAAGGCTACTCTCTAGTGGTATGACCAAAGGATGAATCACACACTGGATGACCCTTGAACAACCCTGTTCTCTGAATGACAGTTCCATTCCCATCCCTTCCTATCACTTTTTGACTTACAGCTCCATGGCAAGTAGTTCCGAAGGTCTCAGTCATGCCTTGCTCTGTGCCAGTAAGAACATAGCTACAGGTGCCCATAGTCCCACCGATCAAAACAGGCTGTCCAGTCAGCTGTGGATGCAAAGTTTTAAGTCACAAGAAAAAGCCTTAAACTCATTTCTAATAAAAGTCTGAAAGGAACCGGATCTCCAGAAAAGGAAGTCAGATTCACATCCGCCCAGAGCATCCCTGCTTGCCTTGGGTGCTTGGTATAACGGAATCTGGAGAACTAACTGCACTGAAAGATGTAGACCAGCAGATCGAAAGACTTGTGTCCAACAGAAAGCCAAGGCAAATCACTGAAGCCTGCCGTAGGTATGAAACACTTCTTTCCCTTCATGATATTTCAGCTTTTGTGGGTGTGGAGCAGAAGAGGTAGCTCAGTGCCCCAAAGACCTAACACTCAGACAAGCAGAATATTGTCATCCCACTAGGGTTCCAGTGCTGTTAGGTCAAAATAGGAACTCACAGCATTAGATCTCTGCCAGGGACAGAGATGAATTGTCTGATCCATCCAGAACTGTCTTCCAATTTACTTTTCCCACAGTTAAACTTACTTGATAATCAACAGCAATAAGAGGATGGTGAGGAGGGAAGGCCCTGGTTGATCCCTTTCTGTGCACCAGCAGAGTCCGCTCCTTTCCATCCACTACATGTTGCTCTACTTTGGCAATGTTGTGAGACACGTCATATATAACATGCATATCAAGGTCATCTGGGGTTGTGTTGAAGACTTTGGCAAAGGCCTAAAAAGAGAGCAAAACAGGATGTGAACTACAAAAAGATAACTGCTATGTATACGTGGAAGAGTTACAATCTGTTTAGGAATTAAAAGGAAGAAATCTGCTTGAAAGAGTTTCATACAGGTAAGTCAGTGACCTAAACACTTGGCAGGGCAGGTAAGAAATGTCAGTTGAATTCAGCCAGAATGGCACTGAATACACCAAAAGTGTGAGTGACAGAACTGGACTATCTAGATTATTTATCTGCCCATTGGCAGCTTTAATGCTGGAATTCAGCCAGATACTGACAAGATAAATTCTTGCAACTCTGAAAAGATGGCTTTAGCAGTGTAAAAACAATTTTCTTGTATCCTCTTCTTCCAGTTGAAGGCATTTTCAAAAATACTGCTTAAGGGGCATCTGCAAGTACAACCCAGTGATGTTAAGAGGATTTAGACAGATTGTAATGACTGGAGCTTTGTGTGAGTCTCTCCAGAAAACACAGTTTAAGAAGCACAAAAATGAAAATCACATTAAACACAGCAGCTGCTCTGTGTTCCATATGCTTGGGATAAAGCTTGAGACGCATACCAAAATCTCTGCATTAGAGACAACTCTGGTCTTACCTGTCTTGTTAGAAAAGTCATAGAAGAGCGGTTGACCCAGGCATAGTTTCCAGCAGCTGCCATTCCCTTCAAGTAATCCTGCCCCTCTGCGGAAGAAATCCTGGCACATGCCAGCTGGCGATCATTCACTATGATTTTGTCCCGTTTCATAGCTTTTTCCATAGCCACCAGTGCATCTGGGAAATAAACACAGTGAGACTAAGTAACTTCCTAATTTTGTTTCAATCTGTTGAGATGGATGTCTATAATGTATATTCTAAAACTGAGCTCATCTGTCCAACGGTCAAACCTATGGTGTCTTCCCAAATGCAAAAGCAAATGTGTGGCAGAACCTTATCAACTGTTTGCAAACAGACAATCTATGTCCAGGCAATTCAAAGTAGACTCGGCAACTGCACTCTAAGAAATGCTTTTTGGTGCTGGAGTTTACTGTCAAGGACAAGATCACGCTGAAGTGTTTGCTTCACTCCAGTTACCTATGCCAGTCAGATCATACCTGTAGCAACTTGGTGGCCCAGACCTCTGCTGCCACTGTGGATCATCACGCACACCTGCCCTTTGTGGTCAATGCCCATCTTCCTGGCAGCATATTCATTGTAAATGTCATCCACAACCTGGATCTCGGCGTAATGATTTCCAGCTCCCAGGGTCCCCAGCTGCCAACCACAACACATTGATCAGAAGTGCTAGTAAAGCAGCCTCTGGGAGCAGAGGCGTGAGCTACGGGAATACAGGCAGTAGGGCAAATTTCTACAGCAAAGTTTTGATTCTAGAAGCTTTTCTAGGAAAAAAACCCCACAAATCCCCATATAAACTGAAAGGAAGTAGAACACAGCAGCATCATCACTGTCCTCTTTGTTCAGATTTATAACTATTTTTACTGTTAGGAACAAGACTGCGATTAAACAGAAGGACCAGGATCTACAGCCTGTGCCACCACTTTCTTCCAACTTACTCAGGCCTTAGGTGAAAGATGGGAAGAGTAGAGAGTATTGAGAATTTATCTTCAATTTGTATAGGCAAGGCAGACATATAGTCTTATCGTTGTGGAGTTGTAACCAAGTAAGTTACAACATCCTGTTAATTATGTACTTTGAACCCTTCAGTAGATTAAAGCAAGATATTCAATTTCCAAGACCAAATTTTTTCAACTCTGTAACAAATGATCATTTACTTGCAAGGCAAATGCGAAAACTGAGGATGGAAGATTACTGTCAGGTTAGAATGCTATAATCTTGGAGTACCACAGTTCATAAAACTCATCATATAAAAGAAAGCTTTACAAATGTAGTATTAGTATAGCCATCTCAAAAGTGTCCCACATAGAGCAATGAGATACTATGTATAGAAATGAAATCCTACCCTTGAACTGCAATTGAAAGTTACAAGCTAGTTCTATTTATTATTATATCCTTCTTTGGCATGCTATTAACTTGCTGAGCAAACAAGAGGAAAAGTTGCAGAGTATCTTGCCCACGTCTTAAAAACAAAACTCCATCAGGATGAGGAAATGCCACTTAACATGAATTCCAGCCCCAGGTGTTAACTGATGAAAGATGGCCTCAGGGACCTTGGGTATGTCCAGTACCATTTCCATACATTAAAGTTCTGTCAAGAATTATTCAGAAAGGGTTGCACCATCTCACCTTTCTCCCTGCCTAGAAATGCTAGGCAGAATTTCAAGAAAAGACACAAAATTAGAAAACTACTTCCTAACCTTTATAATTGAACCCTGGGAGTACTTACAGCCCTCCAGAAACACAGTATTACCTGAGGCAGGCCCCTCTTCTTTGCTCTTGAGGAGACCTTGTTTGGATCGGCCTGCAGCATCCTTCCATATTCTTCACAGTGCTCCTTGTCCTCTGCCCATGCATAGCCCTCCCGGAGAGACCAGTCCACACCCATCTCCAGTGCCTCTTCCAAATCCCTGCAATTATCGAACACCCACATAAGATGGTTATCCTTGGATATAATCAAAACACCACTGGATATGGCCCTGATCAACCTGATGCAACTTTGTTGTTAGACCTACCTTCAGGGTTAGCTCTCCTTCATGCAAAGAGTTGGAAGAGATGACCTCAAGAGATCCCATCCAAACTAAGTAATTCTATGATATTATGATGAGCCTCTAACTTCTAGCAACAAGTTCAACGTCTTAATACTTCATGAAAAAGCTCTACAAATATATTAACTTCAGATGGGTCATTCCTTTCTCCTCTTTGTTGTGTGGGGAATATCCTATTTTCTCTCTCATCTTTTTCAAAAAAATACCTTAAGATTCATGGAGGTTTTCTGTCAAATAAATAAGAACCTTTCAAGAACTTTTAGTTATTACAGGGTTTTAAATGGGTGAATAAACACCTGACTTTGTGCACTGATGATTATATCAGTCCTGGTGAAGCACATATGCAGAAGGACTGGAAAGAGTTTTATGGAAAGAGAATTACTTTTTCTTTCTTAAAGTCTCTCACTGATGAATCTTTCATCAAAATAAACACCAGAGATGTCCCCTCCAGTAATGTGTGCACAAAGTCAGTCTCTTACTTGGCATTCATGGGGATGACACCTTTGGAGCCAACACCAACAGGAATATGGTCAAACATAGCCTGGGCAAGCTGCTCTTTCACAGGCTGCACATCACTTTCATCCAAATTTGTACGCAGTAAGCGGACACCACAGTTGATGTCAAACCCGACACCACCTATAAGTGCGGAAAAAGCCATGAGGTTAATAAAGAAAGTGTGCTGATGGTGAGCGCTTAAATCAGTGTCCCTCTGACAGGGAGCAGCACTGAACACTGTGATCTTACACATTCTTTCTGACACCATACTGGCAAAGAAGGCAGAACTGCAGTAAGCATTATCTCAATAGAACTACATGAAGCCTCAGATTTCAAGACAGCCAAAAATGTAGTCTTGAAAAGAACTTGAAAACTCTCAAAAAACCCTCAGTTTTTTCAGTCTCCAGCATATGCTCTGCAGACATAGCTGGACATTTACCTACTGAGCTCTGCATCTACCAAGTTGCTTCAGCAAATTGACAAAGTAGACACAATTATAAAATATGCTGCCCACAGAAAGTAAAGAGGATGTTCCTGCTCTTCTGCCTAAGGTCAGAAGTGACAGATCTTAGCATGGCTCCCTGCTGTAAGATGTTCTCAAAAGCAAGTCCTTTTTGAATCTTCACTGGAATAATAATAACTAGTTATAATACGTGATATATACTTACAAGGAATATTAAACTTCAGTGCTTAGTGTTTTGCTTAATTTTTATTATTTAATAAAAATAAACGCTGCAGGGCAAGGCCTAATGTGAAAGATCACTCATGCCACCTTTAGTATGAAGGTTCTGGTATGAAGTAGTGTCAGAAGTGGGGATACCAGACTAAGAGATCTTGGGTTTGAGTCAATCAGAAATACTGGAACTGACTGAAGCAAACCTGAAACATGAATATCATATTTCATGACAAGCACAAAAGCATCTCAAGCCCATCAGTAATTAAAGACCCAGGTGTTGATTAAAAAGGACATATTTTACAGTCATATTTTAAATCAAGAGTAGAAATATTCTCAATAGAAGTTTTCAAACATTGCTCAAAGAAAATAATCAGTTTTTTATCAACCTGATGAAGCCCAAGTTGAAAGCCTTGTCCTCTCCATTCAAAACTGAGGGATATCATGAGCCCAACCCACAAACACAAGGGCTATTCTCTCTTTACTGTTTAGATGTTTTCAATCTAATCACCTGCTCCATAAAGAATGAAGATTCTGAATGCAAGAATTAGGCATCTTTTAATTTCTTTTTTTTTTTTTTGCCTTGGTTCTGTATATGAAGTAAAGACCTGCCATTTCAAAAAGTATTTTTGTGCCATCCCAGATATTTCTCATTGTAGATGAAGTCAGTCATCCTTACCTGGTGAAACCACTGCTTCAGGATCATTCATATCGAAGGCAGCCATGTTGCCAATGGCAAACCCATAGCCAGAGTGGACATCTGGAAGGCCTATTGATCTCTGAAAGAGAATGAAGGGAATTGTAAGGTTGTATGAAACTCTACACTGCACAGCATCACCTTGGTTATGTTTTGCCTTGTGGCACTGGTTGGCACATTAGTAAACAAATATACTAAAAAGACAATGGAAATAAACACACTGGTTCAGGTCAAGTTAGTATCTAAACTTCTGCAGTTACAAGACAGTCAAATAAAGCAGAGTACAGATCTCACTCTGAAGCAAACATCCAGTGGCCAGTCATCTGAGAAGTCCTCTTGGCTCTGCTGAGCAGATCTCAAGTAAACTTAAGGCGAACTTAAGCACTTAAATGTAGGAATTGTGATCTCAAGATGAATGTTAACCTAGCTTTTTCTTGGACTAAAGAGTCCTTGCATATAAAATTTATGCAGGCAATAGCTTATTGGTAGCATAAGGCAGAGACATAAAAGTGAGGATGAGTTCATCTTTACCAAATTTTATCTTGAGGCATCTGCAATATTTAAATACTGCAAATGTAACAAGGGAAGAGTTCAATGCTATGGAATGGAATCATAAAAAAGTCAGCATTTTCTCTTCCTAGCTGCTACTGAACAATGACCAAAGACTGCACCCTATAGGCAGGAAAAAGTAATCTTTTTTAGGATGATATCCTCAGAGGACAAATCAAGACAAGAATCCTTTTCAAAGAACCCTTTAATATTTTTACTAATTAGAGAAAGTAAGAATATGCTTCTACACAAGTCCAAAGGATATATGAACTTGCCAGGGTAGATTAGGATGCCACAAACAGCATTCCACAATCTATTCTAGCAAACAAACATAAACCCCCAAATACACAGAAACCTGTTAGAAATTGGAACTTTTCAAGGTGCATTAAACAGTCACCATACAGTACTTTTCAGTGGGATTATGTGCTTCTTTTGCCTATTCTTGCCATCACCAAGAAATCTCTTGGTTTGGAAAGAAATTCCTGGCAAAGAAACCAAAGAAAAACAAATTTTAAGAGCAGTTACTCACATGAACAATGCCAGGTAACGCAGCTACATTCCCAATCTGTTTCATAGCAGGCAAAAAGCCACCTGCACCTGAAGAAGAAGAAAAAATAAAAGGCAAGTAATCTGATAATTTACTGCAATAATCACAATGCAGCACTTCATGAACAAGTTACTCAAAACACTGGCATGTCAGAAGTCACCTACCAGCCCTCTGCTCTCATGAGACCTCACTTGGAGTACTGTGTACAGTTCTGGTGTCCTCAGCATAAAAAGGACATGGAACTGTTGGAACGAGTCCAGAGGAGGGCCACGAGGATGATCAGGGGACTGGAGCACCTCCCATATGAAGACAGGCTGAGAAAGTTGGGGCTGTTCAGCCTGGAGAAGAGAAGGCTGCATGGAGACCTCATAGCAGCCTTCCAATATCTGAAGGGGGCGTATAGGGATGCTGGGGGAGGGACTCTTCATGAGGGACTGTAGTGAGAGAACAAGGGGTAATGGATTCAAACTTAAACAGGAGAAATTTAGATTGGATACAACAAAGAAATTCTTTATTGTGAGAGTGGTGAGGCACTGGAATGGGTTGCCCAGGGAAGTTGTGAATGCTCCTTCCCTGGGAGAGTTCAAGGCCAAGTCGGACATAGCCTTGGGTGGCATGGTTTAGTGGGAGGTGTCCCTGCCCATGGCAGGGGTGTTGGAACTGTATGATCTTAAGGTCCTTTCCAACCCTAACTGTTCTATTCTATTCTATGAAGTATTGTAATCTGGTGTAACGCATCTACCATAATGCATGATCTGCAGCTTAACTGAGGTATTACGCTACCGTTCTCCTGCTGTGCTAGTACCACTGCAGACCGATCCATGCTCACAACAGAAGCGTGCTACCTGCCACACATTGTCAGTGCTATGCCAGCTGTCACATCTGGGTGCAGCCCTGCACTTCAGCCCCTCATAGAGAAGACAAGCCTAGGCTATAGCCCCCACTACAGCAAATTCTGACAGCAGGCACTCAGGGAATGCTCTGGAGCACAGGAAGCAACCACCAAGTCTGTGTTTACCCATTTGATCTGGGCACACAACATGCCACAGCTGTAGGTGACATGCCTGGCACACAGTGGCTGACGAAGTGAGAGAACCCACCCCTGTTTGCTGCCCCTCCACACGTGCCAGCCGGGACACACACTGGGCCCACCCCATTGTCCCTGCTACACTCTCGCCCTCTCAGGACCCACGGGCAACTCGATGTGATCCCAGGCGCTCAGCGAGGCTATGGCAAGAAGCGTGTGAGGGTATTCCCGGGGCAGAGGCCCGCGCTCTCTCCTCCCACCACACTCACCTCCTCCGCGGCAGGCATTGCGCAGCTCCTCGAACATCAGCTTCTCCAGCGGGTCGTTCACGTAGAAAACACCCTCCACCTGCGGGGAGAGATGTCAAAGAGGGCGACCGGCACCAGGCCGGGACACCCCAACCGCGTCCCAGTCCCCCCAGCGTTGGGTCCCCCCGCCCCCACGCACATGCATGTTGGGCACGAAGCCCTTCTTGATCCGCCAGCAGTTCTTGTCGATCTTGTCCAGGTACTGCAGCTCATCGTTGTAGCTGCGGCTCATGGCGGCGCCGCTCCTGCCGGCCGCTCCCCGTCAGCACTGCCGCCACCACCGCGCCGAGGGCCACACCGCGGCGGACGGGGGCCGCCGAGAGTCAAACTTCCTGCGGAGCTGGAGGCCGCCGGCGCCCCCTGGTGGGAGCCGCCTTTCCTCGGGAGACGCCCGGTAAAGACTCGAGGCGCAGCCGCGGGCTCGCCGCGTCAGGGCAGGGACGCGCTACGGGAGGCCGACCGCTTGCTGCATTCAGCTCTGCGGCCGGCCCGAGCCAGACCCAGGCCGCCCGGCTTACTTAGGCACTGTCGTTCCGTCAGGGCTTGACTATCACTTACGACTTGGGAGAAGAGACCGATGCCCTCGGGCAGGGCAGTGTCAGCCTGAAGGCGTTTAGCTCCCGCTCTGCTGCGGGTGGGTGGGTAGGGTTTGCTCAGCTGCATTCAAGCAAAGCCTGCCTGCACCCCATCGCCAATTGCGTTTCTCAGCAAGAGGGACTCAGCTTTTTGCTGCTCAGTCCTGTCTTGAAGATGAATCTGGTTAAGGAGTGAAAGGCGTGTGCCAGTGCACAGGTGGAGTTTTAGGTGGCTATGAAAGGGTGGATTGCCATGCTGGTGGCACTGTTCTGGAGCTCACCATGTGTAGGTGATGCCCATTGCCAGGTTTCTGTCCTGAGTGCTTAGGTTTAGGAGTACAGGCTGGACATTTGCACTATGTGAGCTGGTTTGTGGGCTGCCTGAGAGCACTGCCCTGAGCGCGCTGTGCAGATGGAGTTTTAGGTAGCAAAGCAAAGGTGGATTGCTATGATGGTGGCACTGTTCCAGGGGTCACCACGTGTAGGTGATGCCCTTGGGGGAGTTATGACTGTGATGGGGATGAGGACAGAGCCTGCTCAGCTCTAGGTTACTCTGTGACCGCAGCATGTGCAACGAACGTGGAGGAGACAACAGTTGCATGTGCAACTGTTGTCATACATGAGTATCACTCTGTGATACTGCCTAGCAGGATGGGCCACCACCCAGCTTTGGGGTGCTGATCATGTGAGGCCTGGAGCTGACTTCATCTTGCTTTGGCTCTCCAACATGCCCTAGCTACTGCAGGGCTGTAGCATCTTTCTTCTAACATTTATTAGAGGACATTTATCCTGATCATTTGGCTTATGTGTACAGGAATGCACATCATGGCGAAAAGACCTTAGAGTGCTGAGACATTTTGGGAATCATTACTTGAAGGGAAGAGAAACTGTTCCACATGGAGCCGTAAACTAACCTTTCCCCAGCTATCTAAAAGCAGCTAGTCATAGAATCATAGAATAGTTAGGGTTGGAAAGGACCTTAAGATCATCTAGTTCCAATCCTCCTGCCAGGGGCAGGGACACCTCCCACTAAACCATGCCATCCAAGGCGATGTCCAACCCGGCCTTGAACACTGCCAGGGATGGAGCATTCACAGCTTCCCTGGGCAACCCATTCCAGTGCCTCACCACCCTTACAGGAAAGAATTTCTTCCTCATATCCAATCTAAACTTCCCCTGTTTAAGTTTGAACCCATTACCCCTTGTCCTCTCACTACAGTCCCTAACGAAGAGTCCCTCCCCAGCATCCCTATAGCCCCCCTTCAGATACTGGAAGGCTGCTATGAGGTCTCCATGCAGCCTTCTCTTCTCCAGGCTGAACAACCCCAACTTCCTCATCCTATCTTCATATGGGAGGTGCTCCAGTCCCCTGATCATCCTCGTGGCCCTCCTCTGGACTTGTTCCAACAGTTCCATGTCCTTTTTATGTTGAGGACACCAGAACTGTACACAATACCCCAAGTGAGGTCTCAGGAGAGCAGAGTAGAGGGGCAGGATCACTTCCCTCGACCTGCTGGTCATGCTCCTTTTGATGCAGGCCAGGATACGGTTGGCTTTGTGGGCTGTAAGCGCACACTGCAGCTGGCTCATGTTCATATTTTCATTGACCAACACCCCCAAGTCCTTCTCCTCAGGGCTGCTCTGAATCTCTTCTCTGCCCAACCTGTAGCTGTGCCTGGGGTTGCTCCAACCCAGCTGTAGGACCTTGCACTTGTCATGGTTAAACTTCATTAGGTTGGCATCAGGCTTTGGGATAAATATAATTGGTCAGGGATACAGTGACTTTATTCTTGTGTGGTTGTAATAGTGTTTGTTAGCAAACTCGCTTAAAGAAGCCTCACCTCTCACTGGGCCACAAACTGAAATAAATATTAACTCAAGATCACTCTTCTGGGTTACAGGAGGACCTAAAAATAAAGGCCTGTGGCATTGTGACATGGTACAAGAGAACTATCTAACTGGAAAGTCTGCAGTCTGGGCCACGACTGAGCTAATGCTGGGAAAGACATAGGAGGGAAGGCCTCCATAAAATGACTTTTAGCTATATTTTAGACCAAGAAGACAAAGGAGTCACAGAATCATAGTTAGAGTTGGAAAGGACCTTAAGATCATCTAGTTCCAACCCTCCTGTCAGGGGCAGGCACACCTCCCACTAAACCATGCCACCCAAGGCTCTGTCCAACCTGGCCTTGAACACCAC
Source organism: Ara ararauna (assembly GCA_028858755.1). Classification (NCBI taxonomy): domain Eukaryota; kingdom Metazoa; phylum Chordata; class Aves; order Psittaciformes; family Psittacidae; genus Ara; species Ara ararauna. The sequence goes on along the minus strand of CM054376.1, from coordinate 92,145,274 downwards.
CAGCAATGGAGCATTCACAACTTCCCTGGAAAACCCATTCCAGTGCCTCACCACCCTCACAGGAAAGAATTTCTTCCTCACATCCAGTCTAAACTTCGCCTGTTTAAGTTTGAACCCATTACCCCTTGTCCTCTCACTACAGTCCCTCATGAAGAGTCCCTCCCCAGCATCCCTATAGGCCCCCTTCATAAAGATGAGCTTACTGTTTTTTTGTGTGAAGACAGTATTGGTCTGAAGTGTAAGCAAAAACATGGGCTAAACTTGCAATGAGAACATTTTCTGTGCTACCCGCATCACAAACCTCCAGAAGAAGTTGAGGTGCTCTGAGATGAATCAGAGTGGAAGCTCCTTCAGCTCACTGCAACTGTGCAACCACATTTTGAAATGTCTTCTTTTCTTCCTCTGATTGCTGTCCAGATGGAAATTGGGAGTTTTCAGCATTGTGTGGGGATGCTGAAGGTGTTACAGTCTGACCAGCCTCCCAGTGAATCTCAAATCCTTGCATGTGGAAGGGCTGTGTACTCATCAATTGTACCCTATGCAAGGGAGAATAAATTGTTCTCCCAAGAGGTTCTGGTCCCAAAGAAGGCACACAGATTTGTGTGCCACACATTTATTTGGGTGAGAAACCTAGGGATAATTTGACGTTTTGTATTTAAGGTTTCAGACTGGGGGAGTCCCAGACAAGGGAAAAAGCTGTTAATTTCTATGAAGGATACAACCCTTAGTCATACTTACCTAGAGAGAAGTAGAGAGATTGTATCAGTGTACATCGCAGTCATAGCTCATTTCTCTTTTTAACAGTACCAGCTTGGTAAGGCTATTGAGTATTGGTGTTGCACTTGGAGCACAGAAAGAATGGGATGTTTTATGGTCCTAAATTCAATTCATGGTTGAATGTCTCAAGTAATGGAAGCTTTTACCACACCACTTGAGAGACCATTGTATTGTCTGCTAGATTTCATAAGCAAGGAATTTTATTTTTTATTTAGTTGAGCTGCTTGCTTCTTTCTGAAGAAATAAATGGCGAAATGAAAAGCAAATCTGAAAACCTCCCCTACTGAGACTTTTGGTTGTTGCTGTTTTCTTCACATTTTCCTCCTTGCAATGCATTAGTTTCCAGTTGACGGAACCTGAAGAAAAGATGATTATTACCAAGAAATTTGCAAATTAGCACAGCTCAAAACACCCTCACAGCAGTGTTCTAGTAAAATGAGTGAAGCTGGGCTAAAACCTCTATATATTTATTTGGATCATTCTGTATTTGGATTTAGCAGTCCTATTACTGAGCTGAAATTTAGGACTGTTTAGATGCATTTGTCCTGGAAATAGCACTGGTAAATTATAAGCTCTGATAGGTGGGAGGAGAAGGATAGCATCAAAGTTCAAAAGAGGAGAAAAGCAATAGACATTCTTCCTTTTCTATTAAGTGTGTTTGCATATTTTCAGCACATTCAGCAAATGAATAGTTTCTCTGGATGGACAAAATTAGTGGTTAAAGAGAAGCAGAATGCACTGGGTATGGGATGTGGGATATTGCAGTGCTATTATACAAATTGATGTTATGCCTCCAGCAAGAGTTTTCAGTTCAATTTAGATCACCTCCAAAGGAAGAGGAGAGGGCAGTTGAGTCAGACCACCAGCATGACTCTGCATGGAAAAACTGCCATATAAAGAAAGGTTGTAACATTAGTGAAGAGAGGAAGAAGGGAAGGGATGGGAAACCTACATGTCATATAAGGTGCAGTGCTGGAGCAGATGTGACCGTTAATCTCTGTTTTTTATGAAACAAGAAGAAAAGAGAGTTTAGCAGTGAGGAAAGACAGGTAAAAGGAACCTTTCTTCTGTATGGCTGCTTTTGTGTTTCTTGGAGTCCAGGAGTTTACTCCAGCTCTAAACAAGGGTGGAAATTTCTGTGTTAACTTCAGTGTAATTACTGTAGTTGCAAATGCATTTTTATTTCAACACTGCCGTTCTGGAAAGCAGAGCCCTGCCATATTCCAGAACAGAAGTCAAATTTGGGTTCTGAGAATTTGTCAAGAAATGCTCCTGGGAGACAAATGATCACATAAATGTCAACTGCAGCATTTCTTAAATGTTCCTGCTCCAGTAACTGCCTGGGGTAATGTTTCAGCAGTCTCTTTTGGGCTGAACGTGGACCTACACAGCATTACGTTCGTAACTTTCTGAAGACATGCAGCACTGAATTTTTCACCATATTCCTGTCTTTACCACGGCTAAGTTTGCGGTTTTTGTAAGTATTATCCTGTGCTGCTAAGCTCTCGCTACCTGCCAAGATTTGCAGCATCGCTCCTTAAGCTCAAATGACTACAAAAGTCACCAGGTGGCAGCAGAGTCATTTCTGGTCTCCTCTTGCCCTGAGCTGGTCACAACTGCTTGCTCCGGCGTGCTCCTTGTAACCCCAGTTCCCAGTTTTGCAGGATATGCAAAGGCAGATATATCTACTGAGAAACTACTTACCTCTTTGTCAGCAAAGGTTTTATGTTCTCCATTCGGTGCCTCCACGAAGGCTGGGGTTTAAGGGATGATTTCTTCAGATTTTTCTTCAGATTCCTTGGTTTTGTCCAGGATTGCCCCAGTTTGTAGCTTACAGATCCTGATATATACACACGATAGTGGCTGTGTTCTTATAGTATATGCTGCAAAGGTAATGCAAAGTAACTAACTTCAGCTAAGAGCAGAGGTTGTCTCTGGAACTTGCAGAGGTTGACTCCTTGGCTCAGGGATGAGACTGGCTAATGGGAATCTTGTTAATGGCTCTGCTGCTGTTCCGCTGTTGCGGTCGGTTTTGCTCAATAACATGCTAAAAGCAAAATGCTGAGAGGAGACAAGTACTCCAAAGGATTACAAAATTCATACTAGTTTAGGCCTGGAACAATCCCTAAATTTACTGGCTCTGGAATTTCACATAAAAGGAGTGTTTCCCAGACACAACCATTAGACACTGAGACTCCATAGTAGTAGGTAGTCAGGTAGTCAGGATCTGGTCTCTGTGGGTCCAATAGTTCCTTCCCTGCCTGCTTCAATGACAAGCCAAGCTCTGGGACAGGGGAAGGAGGGAAAGGTTAGTATGATTCTTCTGGATTGCTCCTTCTAACAAAAAACCCCAAACACACACAAGTATCAACACACATTTTTATTCTTCCAGCAAGAGCTCCTTTCAGTGGAGTTTTAGGTCTGGAAATGGATCAAGGGGCACCTGTATTCAAACCTACTGAAGAAGACATGCTTTTGTCTTTTGATTTCAAAACCACCTTTACCAAATTCTTGCAAAATCAAAAGATGCTGATGTGCTCAGCAAAAGGTGGTGGAGGCTTCTAAACTCAGGGTCATCAAACATGCTCCTGGATGGACACTCTTCCAAGGTTACCTGTTATGCAGCCTGTAAAATTACTGAATTTTATTTGTCATTTTTTTAAATTGCTACCTGGGGGTTAGTGTATCTGAAAATTTTCACGAGATTAAGGGTTTAATTCTTATTCCCACAAATGTCCCTATGGTGGAAGAGATTCCCCAAAGTGGTGCTATTCCACCCATTTTTAAAGCCTTTCTTACATAGCTGGGTGTCTGGAAAGGTAGCATTAAAGAAAAAGAGACTACTTTATGTATTTGCACATCCAGACACTCATGCATTTAGGGCTGCAAACTTTCATTTCTTCTTTCTCCCTCCTACTTAACACTCTTTGTGCTGTTTGCCAGCAGGGGTTAGAAGTTTGGAATGGACTTAAAGCAAAAATGCATACTCTATTATGAGCATATTTCAAGGGTAAAATGGATTATACTTTTATGAGACTGAATGCATTCAATTGCAGAAACTTCCATTATTTCAAAGCAAAGTTCTGTTATTCAAACAAAAGGGTGTTACCCACTATGACAACTCTAAGCATTTTCCTGTAGCTCATTTTTAAAATAGCCTTTAGGATTTACTTGACTGAATCAAACCTCAGGAAGGAAAAGCTTGGGAGGAGGGAGAGGCAGAAATCACAGCATTAGAGGTGATATAATGAGAAATGAGAGAGATGAATATCAGTGCAAACTCATCAGCATTAGAATAAACTCAGAAATAGACATTTTACATTTCCATAGTGCTGTCAGCTGCCACTACAGAGACAGGGATCTATTACCTCTGTTTATACTGCTGCAAACTTAATTTATAGCAATTTCTTCTATAAAAGTAGACAGAAACTTGACTGCATGAGAAAAAAAATCCCTTTGAGCTGAAAATAAAAATGATAATGCACACGATAGATTTCTGGAAGTGATTTGAATGGCCAGCTAAAATGTAAGGTGAGTTAGACATATTTTTAGTAAATCTCAGCACGAATTACCTACTTTCATTGCACATTTGTAGATGGATTGACAAAGGGCAGACATGGGACATTTGCTTAGTAAGATTGGACAGGACCAGGTTAGCTTACCACTCACAGGCTTCTTTATTTTGCTGGGATTGCATGGGAGGAGGAGTTGAGAGCAGAAGTGGGCAGAGTGCCCTTGAGGCTGTAATCAGGTGCTTTTCATAATCAGTATTATGAGAAAGGTATCTCATACAACTTCGTCCTGGCAAAAATGAGCAGCTCATGTCAGTTCTGTCCAGATGGCCAAGAAGATAAAAAACACCAAGCTTTCCACAGCTTTCAGTCAAAGGAGGAGTCTGTAAGATGTTTTGCAGGTGTACATCAGTACATTATGCTTTTGCTCCAAACCAGCTGACACAAGCCCCAAACTAAAGGCTTGTGCTCATGTCCATCACTCAGCATGGTGTTTTAGCTTGGACTCAGCCCTTTGCTCACTACCGCTTCTCCATTTTGGTTCTGGAGCTGATTGCATCCTATTAGATTGGCTCCAGAACCAGTTATCGTCGGTTTGCAAGATACCACGAAGACATACCTAGAGATGCTTTGATCTCAGTCCTTTGAATGAGGTTGCATACCAGCCCGTGGCCTGGCTTAGTCAGACCTGTTCTGCTTTCAGGCAGTGGCCCTCAGTCTCTTCATTTCCTGAGCAGGAGTCTGGACCTTCTCCATAGCAAAACAAGCCTCTTGGTGAGAAGATTGCTCTTCTTAAGTACCCTTCATGCCCTCTTAGAAGTAGTTCATGAGCCTCTAGGGATCCGTAAACCAGAAGCAGAAAAGCACTGTTCTGGAAAGTCTAAGGAATATAATCATCGGCCTCCAGGTAAACATGTGCTTAAATGCTTTGCTGATCAGAGACAGACTGCTGGACCTGGACCTTGGAATCTGCCTTGTGATCACAGTTATTCACTTTATGACAAGAAGTTGATCTTCAGATTGAGGTGGAGCATTTTCCCGTTGCAACATAACCTGTTTTTGCAGGGGGAAGGAAAGGGAGGAGAGGACTGGCAACAGGTTGTGGCAATCTTTGCTCAGGATTTGCTCAAAATTAGGAGTACTGTCACTGCTGCAGATACCACCAGGTTTGAATAAAACAGAGGATGAGGTAGCTGAGAACTGAGTTGCATCAACCAAGCCACAACAGGAGAAGTGTAACACAGATACAGCAAAGTCTGGCATATCCGATAATGACTCCAGGTGGAGAGAGGCATGAGAATATTGCTTGATACCTGTTTGCTGGCTTTCTGGATCCAGAAGAATCTCACATCTCATGACAATGCCATGAGCAAAAAAAAAGTCTCTATCACATTTTGCATCACACTTGTCCCACTGACTCAGTGGCATCCCCAGTGTTTCCAGGGTTAACGGGTGAGGTTGCCCTCATGCTGACTGTTGTTTCAGAACTCCCATGTTTCTTAGCTCAGCTTTGCCTATTCCTCCCACCACTTGGAGGCCTCTACTGTGCTTTCCCTTGAGCAGCTAGCTGCATGTTAGCACCACATCCTTACCACCTGTAGGTGTGGACATTGCTGAGGTCATTCTAACTGAGAGTTTAGGTTAAGAAAAATAAGTTGTTGATTCATTGGCTCAGGTCTTCAGTTGTGCAAACAAGCAGGGTATTGATTTATAATATGTGAGAGTCTGGTAGCCCACATCATGAGTAAGCATACAAAAGGCTTTATCGGAGTGTAAAAGGATAGTGTTTCTGCTCTTTATTAGTTTTTAGCTGCTGAAATACCACCTATTTTGGTGGGTGTCAGAGGATTAATGACTTTGAGGATCTGCCATCTTGCATATCATTTAAAATCTCCTAATAGGGTAAGAGAGCACAGATGAATTATCTTTCCAAATTCGTAGAGTCAAGCAGACAGCACTGGCATATGCAACAGTGTTGCATATGGGGGAAGGAAGGGAAATTTCATTGTGCGTGGTAAGAGATGACAGGTCTCAGCCACAGTGCCTTATGAAGCAGGACGCCAGGCTGGCTGTGGGAAGAGGGAACTAGACAGGGGGTGAGGAGTGATGCTGGAGTAGTGAGTGTTGAGATGTGAAGGAGCAACATGCATGGCAAGTGGAAGACTTCTTAGTGTACCATATGTACCAAAAAGAAAAAAATCATTGTCTATGATTTCAAGCCTAATTGTTGCTCCTTGAGGGCCTCAGTATAACAGTTTAATATCGACGTGAAAGCAAGGGCTTGCTAGGAAACACGGTTAATAAAGTTTTGAACTGTAAAAGTTTTGATCATAGGGCTGATATGTGTCCACTCCAACTGCACTTAATGTAAAGAATAGCTCATGACAGCATTTTTTATAGTAATTGTATATAAAGCTGGATTTTACTGTATTTGACCACCCTTCAAAGAGAAATTAAGAGTCAATTAGTGCAACGTAATGCATTCAAACAACACACAGGCAGCCACGATGCAGGTTATAAACAACATCACACATTGCATTCAAATAGCTGCATTGTCAGGTCTGCGGAACTCCATGAGGTTTGCCTTCAAGTACCGTTCTGCTCTGAAAAGCAAGCTCTGAAAAGCTCACTGTGTGGCTCCATGTTTATTGCATTGCTCTAGTCTTTATCAGATCACACTGCTTGAAAGAAGATGCTTTCTTCCTTCTATTTGCCAGCTCAACGTGGGGTCAGAGAAGAAAGATGAATTGTTCTTCCATGTCAGTTCAGAGGATAAGTGATATATGAATGATTTCATCCCATTATGTTTTCCACTGTGCTTGGTTGGGCTGCCCTTGTTGCCTCACCTATAACACTGCTACTGGAGCATCCGCCTCAGTATTTGCTTTTTACAGAAACCAGCTTTGCCTTCCCTGCCCAGTGTCACTTAGGTTAAGACAATTAGTCCTGGAATAGCTGCAGAGCTGTGAGCTGTGTTTCAAGGTAAGGCAGCTTGCAGATCAGTTGATCGGCTAAGAAGCTGTGGTATGGCCTCCTTCTTTTGATGTCTGTTCTCAAATGTCTGTCCAGCCTCAGACCCCTGGGGCTGGGTGAAAAACAGCATCAGACACCAAAGGGTGCACACTTGCTCATGTTTGCATAAATCAAAATCCCTTGCATCTAACAGATGAGAGGGGAGCCAAATGAAGTGAGACACGGGGTATTGAACACATCTGTCAGTAACGTCTGGTGAGAAAAGCTGAGTACAGTTTCACTGTGGTGTGAGGCAATGCTCGTTCCTTTTCAGTAGTTGCCAACTGGGCCTTCTGGGTCTCATCTGGTTTTCCTAAGTACCTGCCTCCTACCCTTCCTCTTCTCCTTTCTTTCTCCTTCTTTTATGCAGTTTTTCCTCTTGGTTCGGCAGTGGGGCCTGGGTGGACACATGCTGAGACTTTGGCTCTGGTCTCAAAAGAGGAGTTTCCAGGAGGTAAGGGACAGAAGGGACTGGGTAGGAGGAAAAGCATGAGGAGGTGTGACCACCAACACAGCACAGTGTCCTTGGGGTTTGTGCTTTGTGGGGTAATAAGTTCCACTTCAGTGTCTTATGAATGTGGTGTCCTCAGTTGTCTCTTCCTTATGGATCCTCACCTCTGTGCTCACTTTCAAAAGCTGTTTTTCAGCTGTGTTAGTCAAGAATCTCTCTCCACTACTCAGACAGCTTTTGTTCACTGACTTGTCAGGACAGAGCAGTCTCTGACCCTCTTTGTCTAACCTGGCTGGTATCATAGCCAGCCTTTTCAGAAGTCACTTGTGTGATGACAGGGGGACTGGAACTTGATGGTTTTATTAGCCTTTTATATTAGCCTTGTTTCCATGGGAAAGCAAGGTAACAAGTGCAGATCCCATGAGTTTTCCACCAACTAATGATATATAAGGGTAAGGCTTATAATACTGATGCATCTGGTTTCTTCTGGCCTGCCTGTGGGTCTCTGGGTCTACTCTGTAGACAGTCTGCTAGGAAATGCTAATGGTGAGCAATCTTTGCTTTTCCCAAGTTTCTCCCCAGCATGCTTGTTTGTTTTCTTCCTAATCCACCTTGCAGAAAGGCCCTGATCTCATGTGGGGTCTTATCTTAACAGAAACAATTACACTTCCTGCTTTAATTAACAGTGAGCATGGTCCTCCCTTTCAAAACTGCAGGTTGAATTTTCCTTAGCTGTAGCTGGATAGCTTTTGCTGACTTAAACATCAGAGAGGTGCATGATAGGAAGCCAGCCTCCTTCAGGGCTCCCACATGTATCACCTTGGGGAGAGTCTTCCTTGCTTTTTTTCTGAGAATGAACTGCTCAAATCCCTCCTTAACCTCTAAGGGAAGAACTTAACTCAGAAATAAACACTGCCTTCAGATACAAGTTGCTTATCTGAGTGCTGAGCAGAGGCTTTGTACAGGAACTTCTTAGGAGATACTCCATCACATGTTTCCCCTCTAAAGCAAGTAGTTAAGTGGTGGACCCTCCAGCAAGAGACAGTGATACAGCTTAAACTAACCTGCTTAGCCACCCCAGCAGCCTTAGGCAGGTTCCCCTGCCTTTGCTGTGTTGCCTCACATCCACAGCCTTGATGGTCAGGTGGGGTTCAAGGACTGCTGCCTTTGCTGTCATCCCCAGCTGTGTGTGCTCGAGTTTTGGTGGTGATGCTCCCCTACCCCTGTGCTGGCTGTGTAGTCCATTAATGGCCCTTGATGATCTCAATTGCTGTACTTGGGCCTTGACAAGTTCTTGTCCTTGTGAGTGGCAGTGGCTTAGCAGATTTGTAGTAACCTAGTAAGAGAGAAGTAACCTGTGAGCTAATAGTCATAAAGAAAATTCTCTCCCTTATGGACAGTTTAGAGGAAGGTGGGAGCAAAGGATAGTTTTCTCCTTTTATCTCATTACAAGACAAGCAGAGAAAACAGAGCACCTGCTCTGTCTAAGCAGCCAGAAGGGCAAGTGGATGGTGGAGGGGAGGCAATTCTCTTCTTCCCCATCCCCATTCCCTGTTAAGGACAGAAAAGAGAGAAGGGAGTCAGAGCCCAGAGAGGACAATGGGTGGTGAAAACCTGCTGGAAGTCTGTAAGAGACACAGGAGGAAAGATGTGAATGGTCAATGATGAGTGGAACTAATGAGGCCTGGTTTCAATATTTTTTTGTCTCATGGTTGATTGTCAGTCCAATTGAATCTTTTCCTATAGTTGGGGCATTTATAAGGCTTCTTGTCCGTGTGGGCTGTCTAGAGCCTAATAAGCTGTGAGTTCAGCCTGCAGACTTTCCAACATTTGGGACACAGGGACTCTGTCTTCTACTCAGATATCCTCCTTTTTTTTATGAAAACCTTTCATTTATGCCTCTTAGGCCAGTGAATTTCAGATAAAATTGCGCAGTGGGCTCAAAAGACTGAAGGAAAGAAAGGCAGACAACTGAATGCACAGACACACATGCGTTAACATCTCTGCACAAACAGCATAGTTGTATGAATCCCATTTCCTTAGAAAATCTGGATCAAATGTCTGATTTTTCAGCAAGTGGAAAGTGGACTAAAACACCCTGAGAGCCTTAGGGAAGTGAAGGGCTGTGCAAATGGGATGCTCAGTTTTTATTGTCCAACTTCCATCATTGTTCTAGAGAAGGAGAAATGCCACACATGATGTCTTGAAATCTCCAGTCAGCATCTACTTCCAGCTTCTCCCCTGCAATTACCTTTTAAATGGAAGGAAATTGTTTTCTGCTCTCCATCTCTCACTACTGCTTTCTTCTTCTCCTCTTTTTTTTCATAAACAACATGAAATCATCACTTGAAAAGAAGAAGAGATTAATTAAGAAGCTTGTATTTCAGTTTGAGGCTTTCTCTGATAATCAGAAACTGCTTGAGTTGTGCTTTCAGGGGTTTGTAATATGAACAGAATCTCTGGATAGGGAGACAGGCTGTAATTAATTTCTCTCTCCAGGACGATTACAGGTATAAATAGTAAAACAAAGACAAGTATCAGCAGAGGTGCCCATGTTGCATATACTCCATCCTGATGTTGCTTGATAGCAGATTATTTTCTACTCAAGGTCAGTGGTTCACAAAATGAAGAGGATATGGCACAGGATTTCCAGGAGGTCACTCTTACTGGCTTTTGCTATCACAAGACCTGATAATCATTGCTTTCAGCCACTTTTCCAAGTGTCAGGCATAGCAAAGAGGCTTTCTCTTCTTATCCCATCCTTGCACTAGCAGAGACCTGTCCTGTGGAGGGCTGGCAGCAGAAACTAGTTAAGCTGGGGTAGTTTGAGCATTAAAGCAGTAGTATTGTGGGAAGCAGGAAGCTTTAGCAGAAGATGGAAGGATTAGCAGAAGCCTCTAGCTACTTTTCAGCATCTCAGGTTTTATGGGAAAAAGTACGTGCCTTGCTGCCAGGGCTCTGCAGCAAACTTCAATAGAAAGAGTAAATCTGGTGTTGCAGCACTGAGCAAGTTTGCAGATGGCCTGCAAAAGCAGCTGTGGTATACGAATGGCGTGGATTTGTTTCAGTAGGTGCCATCTCCACAGACAGCTATGACACTTTCAGTGTCTTCAACATGAAATGTTTTGTTGCTGAACGAAGCCTCGGAAGAAGCAGGAGAAGGCAGAGTTTACTAAGGTTTGTTCTTCTCAGACAGACCAGAGGCATGTGCCGTGCTTTGTGCTATATGCTATAAGGCTGTGGAGGGTGGGGTTGGGAAAACCATGTTCTTGCTTGCGTGTCACATGAGGATGGGGAGATGTGGCTCTTCTGTGTGCTCCTTGGTTCAAAGCTAAGGGAAAGCTGGTGAGATAACAGCCAGCTCTTTCCTAGAGGTCTTCATTAGCAGTCAGTCATCAGTGTTTCTTTTCAAAGCAGGGCAACAGCATCATTGACTGTTACAGGGAGGGACAATGAGGCATGAGAATACACAGAGCAATGTGCTCAGAATTTCTGCTAGCAACAGATACTGTGTTTTCTATGACTCATATTGTGCCTGACCCAAAACCCATAGCTTCATTTAAGAGCAAATAAGCTCAAAAGAGCTACACCAGAAGCAGCTTCCAAAGCAAGTTGATGCCATAGCAATGAAAACTGCTCCTGTTGTCCTCTCCAGGCTTGTCAACCACAGTTTCAGGTTCCAGCTCTGCATGTATGTTAGTACCAGGAATGAGGGGATAACTCACTTTGAAAGCTTCCTTCTGGGGTATATGTTGAGATTTTATCAACTTGTTCTTGTACTGACAATCCGCCTAAAGGACTTTGCTTTGAAAAACAGGGACTCGAGTATCTACTTTTAAATAAGCAGCGAGGAAGCAGTAGTCAGGCACTGGCTGAATAATGCAGCAGGCTTTCTTCCAGAGTAAGACAGGAAGGATGGAGCTGATGGTGGGTCAGAAATCATTGTTTGTCAGGTGAAGAAAAATGTAGGTGATATGGAAAGGTCCAGAGAAGGTCAGTGAAGATGGAAGTGTCATTGAATTTATAGATGAGAGATCACAGGGACTCTTTAGCCAGTAATGATGACTAGTTAGAGGATGACTTGTCTGAGACATTCACGATGATTAAAGATGGAAAGTGAAATTGATTGTTCCTTCCTTTCTTTCCTTTTTTATTTTTTTCAGGTGCTGTCCTGCAACATGGGAACAAGGGGTCACTCGCTAAAATTAAAGGGCAGCAGCTTTAGAACTGATAAAAAGAAATCTCTTTTCTTTTAAAAATGCTGCATGTAGTTTACCCATGGAATTTAATTGTCACTCCCCCTGAGGTCGTGGAGGCAAAGGCTGTGGCTGGATTTTAAAGAAGTGAATTAATTTCATAACCCTTGGCAACATTTGTGGCTACCTGAGACAAGGCAAAAAGGGCAGGTATTGAATCACATGCTTTGGGGCAAAACCCTGCTCCTAAGGCAGGATGGACAGCTTGTCAGAGCTTGGCGAGATGTCCATCCTCTAGGCATCTGGAGCAAGTTTAAACATTCTCACTCATACGCACCACTCTTTGCGAGGCGTTTCTACCTTGTCTGTGGAGCATTTGAAGGGATCATGACCCTCAACTCAACTTCTCTCATGCCTGGGATGGGATCTTAACAAAACCTCACCTTCACAACTGCCCTAAGCCATGAACTGGTGCACCCTGTGTAAGTTCCAGCAGAACGTAGCAAAGGAAAGCCCTTCTTTAACCTGATAACAGCTCCATCAGGCAGAGCTTATTTCTTAGTATTATCTTGAGCACCATTATTTATCCAGTGACTCTTCCCTTGTCTGTCATCTGATGCAGCAAGGTCACGGTGTTGCAACTATATTAGGGACACCAGTACTCAGTTCCATCACTGCCAACCTCATGATGCCAGAACAGAAGATGCTGCAGAGGCAGTGGAGTGGGATTTGCGCAGCCAGGGAGTCAGGGTGGAAGGGTGGGTGCATCATGTTTCGTTCTTTGGAAAGAGATGGTTTCATTATTCATTGCCCATGACACTCCATCTGCTTGGGAAAACAGTGCACAAAGGACAGGTAAAGCTGCAAAGCAGCTGTGACATGAGTCCCAGGCGATTCTGCCAAGGATGAAGAAATCACCATTTCAACAGCTGTACCCTAAAGATAAAATTACAGCCTTCTGAGCTATAGATACCTCACGCAGAGTAAAATATGAGCTGGGTTTTCACTTTTTGGGACTGGGATTCAGTTTTGCTTGCAGTTTTGTCTTCAAAGGGAAATGGTCATGGAACCTGTGGTTGTTTGAAGGAGAGCTTGTTCTCTGGCAAAACACAGGTTAGAGAAGTTTGTTAGCGCTGGAGTTCTCACTGGAAACATCAGGATTCACATCCCTGTGTCCTGGAGAGCTATCAGCCATTTCCAGTGTTAGAGAAACTCAGGGCTCTTGGTGCTCTTTCCCAGTATTTTCTGAAGTAGGGATTACATGTCAGTGCCCCTAACACTTCTTTTCATGCAAGTGGTCATCTGGCTAGTCTTTTTTTTCCAGCAGCAGCCATGACTAATAGCTGAGGTTCTTTATTGCTGTGTTCTGCCGCCAGACAGGTTTTCCCACCTCACCAGTCATGGGATAATGTCATCCTCTTGGCAATACTCTCAGCTCACTAAAATGTTGTGTGATGTCCTCCCAGTGACCACTTTGGCCAGGCAAAGCTTTTACCTGTCTGGTTTCCTGCACAGTTTTGGGGTAAAATCCCCATTCAACTGCACACTCTTCGCTTACTGATCTTAACAGGATAGCTTCCTGATAAGTGCCATTTAAATGTGTAAGCCAGTCTCTTCCCTGTCATCTCATCTTTCAGCTGTATTGTGCATGGCCAGCTGGAGAGGATGCTTTAACTAGCAGTGGACTGTTCCTCAAACCGACTTAGCAGGGCAAACTTCTTGTGAATTTTCCCCAACTCTTCAGATGATGCCCTCCACTGAGATTGCTGATGATCAGGTGGAGCTCTTTTCCATCTAGGCTACAAACATACACATACACACAGAGGAAGGATTATTAATAATGCAGCAGTGACTGTGATGAAACATGATAGGTGGTGACAGAAAGTGAGAGATGAATACATTCAAATCAGTGTGCTTGGCAGGTATATGAAATATTATTGTGTTAGAGATGGGACCTTTAGCACTGTAACGCCAGTACCCCATGCAAGAGATCCAGCACTGATGCTGTCAGTCACATTTGATTTTCTCTAGGTTGCTCCTACCCATCACTATGGTGTAGGAGCACCTTTTATCAGGCAGTATCACTGGTGTCTGTCACAGTTGTCTCTTTCCTCCTTTTCTGGCTCCAGGAGAAAGAGAACAAAATTAAAACAGGCAAATGGAGAGGAGGAGAGCAGGTGAATGTGTGGGAGCTGTGTTACAAAGTGGACTGCAGGCAACTGCAAGCCATTTAATAGCTGTAGCCAGACCCCCAATTAGTAGATGTGAAAGGCAGGAAGAGAGAGATTCAACTGTAAAGAGGATCACCTTCATGTATGCAAGTGCGATTACTTTTTGAGACCCGAAGGAGAAAATGAAAGGCGAAGTTTTCCAATCAGCCCATCAATCAGATGTATGCCTTTCCTGATCGTTTTGTCAGGAAGGGATGAAGATGTTTCTGAATTTGAACTTTGCCTTCACAGTCTGAGGCCATACTTAATCTCATGGAAAAGCAAAATGTCCCATGATCTTTTACGCTTGTCTTCTCCTCTGATCCTTGTTCCCAGGAACAGTTCCCCTTTTTCAGCCTGAAGAAATGAAGGCTGAAAAGAGCAGTGTGGTTGACAGGTCACTTGGCAGTCTGTGAATTTTGAACTCTTGAGTGAAGGTCACACCAAATGATTCCTGGATGATCCATGTGCAGTTAAACTTGTTTGCACAAAACGCTCATCAAATAATCCTGAATAATGAGTGCAGGTGCTAAAATCTTGATGTGCTTGGAGGCATTTCATGATCAGAAGTAAGAGCCTATAATTTGCCGGTTTAAGTTGTTCCTGACAGAATAATCAGCATGCTCTGCCATGCACTGTGGTTACACCCTCTGTTCTGTGCCTGCATCACAGATACAGGAGATGCTCAGCACAGTTAGCCCTCCCTGTCTGGACACTTTAACAAGCCAGTATTCTTATTCTGCCGAACAAGAAATCTCAGCAGCAGACTCACTGCAAGATAGGTTTGGTTTGGGGAACTGAGAATGAAACCAAAAATACTCTCATGGCTCCCACTCAGAGGAGACTGGAGGAAATTCAGTACCAGACACACTCATCAATAAGTTTTTATGAAATGAGGCTGTTGTGTTGGTTGCCAAGCTGGTCAGCCCTTTTGTCCTTGTGTTAAAATACAGGCATGGGGATAAATATCTTTGCTTGAACTACTCTAGCACCTATACCAGTGCTGATCAGTAACTACACAACAGTCTAAAGTAGCTGCATTTCTCTCTGATGAACAGGATGAGACTCCCTGAGAGGGCAGCTTCTGTTCCCTGGGTTGAATCTGTTCTTTTTAAAAATGGAGGACTGCAGTCTTCAGAGCTATTGACTTGGCATATTATGAGGGTCCTATATGCAAATGTAATTATACATATAAAAAAACCCTGAGAAAATTCCAAGTAATTCTTAAATTAGCACAAAGACTATACTGCTGCTGATTTTGAGGTGGTCAGCCTGCTGGCCATTGCATTTCAATTACCTTTACATTCATTTGGCACCACTGAAGTAATTTTCACTGATTAATGCCAAGAACCAACAGATATGTTCTTCCCTTTTGTTTGCTCCTTTTCAGAATTGAATTTAGTGCTGATGAGCAGTGCCAAAATGACAGCTCTGCAGCCTGCAGTGTTATATTCAGCCAGGGAACTAGTTCTAGCACAGTATGAGAAGGAATGCTTTCTTAGGGATGGATGCACTGAAGAAACTCTCAGCTACTTGAGGCACTTTTTTACTTTCCTGGCAAAAGGCATAATTTTTGGACTAGAGGGAGTAGGTGGAAGGGGTTCCTACACTTGTGCAGTGCTCAGACACCATTGTCTTGTGCCTAAAGTTGGTAATGCAGTGTGCATACAGTGTGCAGCGGAGTCAAGAGAGCTTCTTTTCTTCTCTCAGGGCCAGCATTTATTTGCGCTCCCTACATCCACTAGCACAAAGTGTCTCCAGGGATTTAGGTCATGGAAGTGGTGTAACCCAGCTAGCAAGGGTCTGTGTCTGCCTGCATAAAGGCTGCTCCTTTGTGCCTCAGACTGCATTATCATAGAATCATAGAATAGTTAGGGTTGGAAGGGAACTTAAGATCATCTAGTTCCAATCCCCTGCCATGGGCAGGGACACATCTCACTAAACCATGCCACCCAAGGCGATGTCCAACCCGGCCTTGAACACTGCCAGGGATGGAGCATTCACAACTTCCCTGGGCAACCCATTCCAGTACCTCACCACCCTCACAGGAAAGAATTTCTTCTTCATATCCAATCTAAACTTCCCCTGTTTAAGTTTGAACCCGTTACCCCTTGTCCTCTCACTACAGTCCCTAATGAAGAGTCCCTCCCCAGCATCCCTATAGGCTCCCTTCAGATACCAGAAGGCTGCTATGAGGTCTCCATGCAGCCTTCTCTTCTCCAAGCTGAAAAGCCCCAACTTTCTCAGCTTGTCTTCATATGGGAGGTGCTCCAGTCCCCTGATCATCCTCATGGCCCTCCTTTGGACTTGGTCCAACAATTCCATGTCCTTTTTATGTTGAGGACACCAGAACTGCGCACAGTACTCCAAGTGAGGTCTCACGAGAGCAGAGTAGAGGGGCAGGATGACCTCCCTCGACCTGCTGGTCACGCTCCTTTTGATGCAGCCCAGGATACAGTTGGCTTTCTGGGCTGCAAGCGCACACTGAAGCCAGCTCATGTTCATTTTTTCATCGACCAACACCCCCAAGTCCTTCTCCGCTGGGCTGCTCTGAATCTCTTCTCTGCCCAACCTGTAGCTGTGCCTGGGATTGCTCCGACTCAGGTGGAGGACCTTGCACTTGTCATGATTAAACTTCATCAGGTTGGCATCAGCCCACCTCACAAGCGTGTCAAGGTCCCTCTGGATGGCATTCCTTCCCTCCAACATATCAACTGAACCACACAGAATCATAGATTGATTTAGGTTGGGAAAGACCCTTAAGATCATCGAGTCCGACTTGATGTTAACCTAACACTACCAAGTCCACCACTAAACCATGTTCCTATTGCTTGGATGGAAATTTTCTGGGGCTGATGTCTCCTTGGTGCACTGTCATGGGCCATGTAGATGAGCCCTCCCATGTCTCCAAACAATGGGACTTGCAGAAATCAGGTTGCACAAAACACAGAGCAACTGGCAAGGTAACAGTGGTCTTGAGCCATCTGTCATGGACATGGGTACATTGACACACAGGACTAGGCTGTGGTCTCCACTGTAGCCTTGAAGGCAGGGGAAAACAGCAACTTCAAGTCTGAGCTGGGCTTCTTGTCCTACTTATAGCACAAACAAGCAATGTACTAGATGCAGGGTCTTTGGGATAAGCCAAACGGTCCCATGGGGAATGAACCTGCAGTGCTTCTGTACCACAGCACTTCCCATTGCCATGAAGCTGCTTAACACATACTAATCAATGGCAAAGGTCTGTTACTCCAGTCAACAGGGACATCATTCAACCTTGATGTCTGCGTCTCAATCACTTCTCCCCACCCAGCCACCTCTTTTCCTGGAGTCCTAAGAAGGAAGAGGAAGAAGGTGGATATTTATGAGTATGTCAAGGAGATAAAAGAGAAACAAGTATGCTAGAAAGTCATTAGAAGGCATGCTTTTCTTGCGACATTTTTTAATCATAATTATTATTTCAGATGCCTTTGGAGTATAATCAACAGTTGTCTCCCTGTGAATGTGCTTAGTAAAAATGTCTCAAATGCACAAGAGAATCCATTTATTGCTTCTCAGTTGCAGGAAGCTGAAATTACTGCTTAAATAACCTCTCAGCTCAAGTGAGAGTAAATCAATGCTGACTGCAGAGAACAAACAGTGCAGATTTTACTCTTGTGACCCAAAGCTGCACACCATCACAATTCATCTGATCTCGTCAAATGAAAATGAAGGTGAATTATCTGTCTTTTTTTAGCTGGTATTCCTATGATGTGGACAGAAGCTGCATTATTAGAATAGCTTAGGGATTTCCACTCACCACCACCACCTTTGGTTGCTTGCTTGTACATTAAAAAGGGAATACGAAAAGCCATGATGTTTTCCTGTTTAATGTGCTTTGTAAATTGTCTCTTGCTTAAGGTTTCCTCCAATGAGTCATTTGAAATCTTACTAAGCATCTGTGTTGTCTGTTAAATATCTCATGTGATTATGGACTGAGTATTGCTTTCAGCTTTGCCCAAGCCGTCTTCTTAAGTCTGAGGGGTTATGGGGTGGTAAATGAGGGTAAGCCCTTGTCTTCTCAGTTTTCATCACATGTGAGGAGCTGAATTTTCCACCTACTCCTTTGGCTTGCTCTAACCCTGACAGAAGCAGTGCAAATATAGCATTACTTGTATTACAGCTTCGTGGCCAACAGAGTGCTGGTGTCTATTCAGATTCATTTTGACGAAAAGTGGAAGAAATTAGTCTGGGATGTTGAATTTTCTGGGTACCACTTTTCTACAGCTATATTCATCTTGGATTTACCATCTCATGCTCTTTTAGGTCCCTGGATTTTACTTACTTTTTGAACCACTTGTCTAGCCGTGAAGCTTAGCAAATATTTATACACAGATTTAACTGTTTAGGCTAGAACATACAAGAAAGATGTTTCCTTTTTTCTGAAAATATATTCTAGGGATATTCCAACACCCAGAGGTTGCCTGTGAATAAATCTAGCTTCCAGCTGTTTTCTCTGGCTTCATGAGGTTTCCAGGCCTTTCATAAGGTTCTTCAAATTGCTAGAGTCCTTGGAGTTGTTAGTGGGATGATGAGCTGAGGAAGCTCATCATCTTCCAGACAAGGGCCTTTTCTAGAAGAGGCATTTTAATCCTGTTGCATACTGGTGCAAGAAGTAGAGGGTGAAATTTATGGTCTCTCGTGTGCATGAGTGAGATTAGTGAATCTTTATAGTCTCTTTTCTTGCTTTAAATTCATTTTTCCTTTTATTTTTCATGAAAGTTGGGTTGCAATGATTTTAGTACTCACCTAAGCAAGGGGTGAAAATGTGGCTTATGATCAGGTGTGGAGGGTCTTTGGAAAAGCTGTTAAATCAGCAAAAATTTCCTCAATGTGATCCAGACACTTGGATCTCACTTGTTTGTGACCAAAGAAGGGGCCACAGAGAGGTTTCTCACTGCTTGTGCTCTGGAATGTGGTGCCTTTGGTCATCACTGCTCTGACAGCAGAGCTACAGGCAGAGGAAAATCTACAAGACAGAGAGCTTTCAGCCACCTCCAATTTAATTTAAAGAAAAAATCAGTCTCTGTGGTTACCATCTACACATTACACCCCCCCCCCCCCAAATCCTGAGTTAGCAAAACCTGTCTCCAGGCTGTTGGATGATCTTAATTAAACTAAATTAATTATTTATTCAAAGAAACTAAGACATGCCAAGACTCTCCAGGGAGGCTGTAAGGGAAATAATGCCTCTTAGTAGAAAAATGCGCCAGTAGCTCACAGAAGCTGGGGCCATTTTATTGTTATGGGATCCTGTTTTCTTAAACTCTTCAGGATGTAATGAACTTCCATTTGCATATGCTAGGAGCCCTCCACCCCTCTCTTACCATCTCCCTCTTGCTGTTTTGTGTTGTGGACCTGCAAATGCTAGGCTGACATCTCTCTTCCTAAGAAGCTTCTGTCAGCCTTCACCTGAACTTTTAAGCTCATTTATACGGACTGGAAACTAGCAATGCCAAGAAGATATTTGTTTTCCATGACACATTGTGAGTGATTCTTGCATAAAATTGCCAAGTACTTGACAAAGCCATAATCACTAGCTAATGATCCATAATGCAATTGCTGTAATTAGTAGCATTATTGATACTACCTTACTAGAGTAATTGGACTCACTTAACCTTAGTTTGTAGCAAGAGGAATTGGGATATAGATGTTGACAAAGGCTGGCATCAAGCGGACAATAAACAGTCTGTGCAGCAGTTATTTGATGACAGGTCTGCAGCTTGGCCTCTGCTACACACCACAGCTATGTGGTTGGTTCGGAGCTGCAGGAATTTGAAGCAGTGGAGAGTCCTTTTTCCACTCAAGTCTGCTCAGCCCTTTCAAGGCTATGCCTTGACTGAAAGGTTAAGTGTGCTCAAATTCCCATGACCTCTAGATGAAGCTGGGAGAGGAGCAGGAGGTTGTGGGCAAAATGACAGATGATGGCCATGTGGTGTATGGTGTGATCTAGTTTGGGTTTAAGTATTGTAGTAAAACCTTTGGGGAAATCAACATCTTTCTCTTTTTAATGACTGTGACACATTACATTGTCTTCCCACTGCTTGTTTAAAGAGGAAATATCCACCGAACATGTTCACCTGCACACAGACTGTTGTCCCTGAAGGCTGGTGGTGAGGAAGACCACCACCTATGTTGCAACTGCCTGTTGCAGACATGCTGGATAATCATGATGTTCCTTTTGGCTTTGTAACTGTGCACTTCATGGCTTGAATAATATTAACAACAACAACAATAATATTAACTATAATAATAGATTATTATAATAATCATAATGACAGTAATAATAACAACAATAATAATAATAATATCTGAAGAAAGAAACTATGTCCGTTATGTCTGTGTAGAGCTCTTATCCTCCTGCTTGAGCCCCATTTTGAAGGGTGCAGTGGAGAGAAAAGGCAGAAGTGTTGAGAAGGGTTGCTGTGGAGAGCTGGCTTTTACCTTAGCAGAGCCATCCCTCCCATCATTTCTCCCCAGAGCATGTGAAGGAGCTTTACCCACTGCATGGCAGCATTATCCCACAGAGCCTTGGCAGGTCTGGTCGAGGGCCAGCGTGATGGCTCTTTCTTCCTTGTCAGGCTAGCTACCTTGGTGCTGTTCCAAAGTTATTTTCTAATAGACCTTCATACAAGCCTTAGATTCCCAAAAGCCTACTGGGTTTTGAAAAATTCAATTTTTTCTCTGATGAGGTGCATTCAGATGAGTTTCAGCTTATTGGAGCCAACAATCTCAGTCCCTTAAGTGTACAAGTGGATACTTAACTGGACTGTCCTCTTCATCACAGGGAAAACCTGCTACATGCTAAAAAAGAATAGAATTTGCTGATCTTTATGAAATCTATTCATAACAAAATCTACAAAGGTGAAATTAGATTGAAAACTGACTCCAGACACCACTTAGTAAGAATTATTTCATGCCAGTATGTGTTCAATATCTATTCCATTCATGCGGTGTAGCTTATTAAAATGAACAGCATCTAAAATATGCATTTCTGCATGCAGTTGCCTCTGCCTATTCTTGATGGATCTATTACTACTGGAGGATACAAATTTCTTCTGACTGTGAGAGAGTTCATGGCCGTTTGGTGGTAGGAAAGAAAAAGAGTGTGTGGGGGAGAGTTGAAGGCATAAAGTGCCTCAGCCTAAAAATAGCAGTGAGAACTAACCAGCAGGAGACCCACATCAGAGTAATATATAGGCTGTCTCTGGCTTTTCTTGTCACAGAGCCTGACTGCCACATCACTGATAACAGATGGTTTACCGTGAGCATTTTCCACTCATAGGGAGGCATTTTACCAGGGCTATCTCGGGAGGTGCTGGAGCTGGGGTGCTCTCACCAGCCTTCAAAACCATCCCAAACCGTGAGGGTTTGGTTTTCCTTGAGCCAACGGGTAAGCTTCCTCCACAAACCCAGCCACTTCTTTATGACACCAGCCCCATACCAGCTCTGCCCCTAGGACCCCTCCATCAGCTGGCACCTCTCTGCCTCCGTCCCTGACAGCATCTGTGTCCAGGTCTTTTTGCTCTCCTCCTGAAATAAAGCTGTCCCCACTTTTTGCTCCTGCAGCTTGACCCCCAGGTGTCTGTCCAGCACTGGGCACTGTGCACCCAGCTTTTTGTTTCTCACACCACCCAGCCACTTAAAATGTCTGTGTCCCAGGGACTATATTGAGTGTGTAATGGGCTCCCAAGGGGAAGCCACTGTAAAGCTGCAGCAGCAAACATAGTCCAGAGTTTGAGAAAGCAAAATGAAGAATAACTAGGTATGTTGGCTGATTTAAATGGGCCATCTTGACTTCCATGTCTGCACACATTTTCACTTTTCTAACTTTCTTGCCTCCACCTCTGATATTTTGCTATATTTAACTTGCTAGCTGCATTTCCAGTAACCTTGAAAAGCATTTTCAGCTAAATGAGCATGCAAGATCCTACCAGAAATACTATGAGGTGAGTTTATGTTGCATGTTACATGTATGCTTATTTTTCTGCCATTTTCTCTGCTGGGGTGAAAATGCTTAAGACATACATATGCCTGGTGGTCTTAGAGTGCTGTCCAAGTGCTAATTGCTTGTGTGAGGTAATTGCTGACTTCTGTTAGCTTAAATAAGAGAGGAAAGATGAAGCTGATGGAGAAAGAGACTTGCAAAGAGTCATAAGAGAGTTCATGGCTGAGCAGAGGTTGAAACCACAGATGCTGATGGGTGCTAAGTCTGGTAAATCAAAGCTCTCATTAGTACTATATGCCTGCACTGACTTACATGATCACAGATTTTATATCCCTGTTTTTCTAGTACATGCTGAATCCCCGACTTCAGCAAATCAAGTGCTTCTCCATGGGTAATAAAACCAAATATACTCCAAACCATTTGCCATCATTGGAAAAATAGGGCAGGGTTGTGGTGTTTACAGCTGGGTTGCGATACCTGACATCTGTTACACCAGTCAGCAACAGCCAAAGATGTACTGTAGGCTGAATCAGACCTTTGTGAATTGACTTAAAGAAACAATCCTGAAGTTCTAGCCCCACAAATAAGGGCTTCCACAAAATGCTGGGTAAGGATGTAAAACAGTGTGTCAGTCCAGCACCAGCCATGTCTTTAAAAGGAATAATTTTTGCCAGGGTTAAATCTTCTCAATCAAAAGCCTCCATTTGAAGCCTGTCTTTGTCATACAAGACTAATTGACAAACCTCTGTGCTATAATATTATCCCTGTTACCCCAGTGAAATACAAAAGTAATACTGGCTTCTATAAATCACCCTGATCTTAAAAAGGAGAGTTAAATGAGCATCACATTATAAACCACAAAGCACATTCATCACTCTGCTACAAACCATAAATATGACAGGTACATCCATCAATTCAGCACCTTTCTTTCAGGTCTGCTTACATGGACATCAGTAACTTAATGGCTTCGGAAAGCTTCACCTTCTTAAATACACTGTGAGTCTGATCTCTCGTTAACTGCAGTTACCAGTGGGGGAGCTCAGCTATCTATAGCCGTGTTCCTGTGCTGAGAGCTCCTGGAAGGGAAAAATCCACCTCTTTGAGGCTGCTCTTAGAGTAAATTCCTTGGAAAGGTTACTCTCATGCTCCTCCACTGCTACTGCTTTGACTGTACAAACTGTGGCAACAGTAGGATGTTTGTCTACTGTGGCCATCAGGCTACACAAACTAGAAAATAGTCTAGCAGAAGCTATCTATAAACAGATACAAAGATAAGTTTGCAGTGATTTGCTATCAGACTGCAAAGATTTATTGAGTGGGTAATCTGGATCTCCTATAATACTTTGTTTTCATTACCAGCAATGTGAATGGGCTAGGGAATCATTAAATCTGCAGATGAGGGGCTCTACACACATCTAAAAAGCAGGATTTGAAATGGTTGATGGGAAAAGTGACCCTGGAAAATAGTACGTGGTTCAAGAAGGACAACCACCAGTTGGAAGACTGCTCGGTCCTCTTTTGGACATGGTATCATGACACTTCAAGAGACATCTGAGCCAACTCGTGACAGTCAGACTGAGAGTAGAGAGGGTGGAAAACATGCCAGGTGAGGCAAGAGCAAAAGAATTGGGCTTAACCAAAAGAAGAGGCGACTGAAGGCAGACATGGCAGTGATCTGAACACACAAAAAGACACAGTAAGTACATGCATAATTTCTGCCTGCTGTGGTGAGGGAAAGAAATACTGCCCTTAAGTTGTAGAAAGAGAGATTTAGGTTTGGTATTAGGACAAAACTTCCTGATAGGAACGGCAGATAAAGCAGTTGGAGGAGGTTGTCTGGGAAGGCAGTGACGTCTCCATTGCAGGAGGCTTCAAAGAGCTGACTAGGCAAGCAGTAGATGGCACAGTATGGAGGTGGGGTGAACAAGATGTTGCTTGTACCCTTGCAGCTCTATTTTCTATAATCTGTAATGTGTTTGATTAGCATCAGGGATATTAGTCCTGTTAGTCCTACAGGACATAACAATCCATGCTCTGCCTGCCCGTTTTCTCATGTGCAGTTATATTGCGGAGGAAGCATACCTAGCAGTTTCCCACTTGGATTTTTCCTACCTCCTGCTGAAGGGCAGGTCCAGACAAGTCATTACATCTTACCTTGTTTCATTTGATTCTTTTGGGTGAACAGCAGTGGAGCTCAGCCCAACCCTGCTAGGCTGAGGGGAACAGACAGACTTCAGAAGCAGTACATGTGCAAACCCTTATGGAGGCATTGCCACCAGAGCACTGTGCAGCCCCAGAAAGAAGCTTTTAAATGTCAAATCCCAGGTGCTTTTAGATAGAGCAGCTGACAACATAACAACTGGCTGCAAAATATCTTACCCTCCAAAGGGAGTTGCAGTAAAGCTATCAAAGGCTACTCTAAGCACAGTGGACAAGGATTCTGCCATGGCTAGCACTCTGTGGGAAGGGAGTGGTGGTTTGGGATGGGTGGAAGGACCACTAGAAGAGGTTTGGGGAGAAAAATTCAAGATTCTGTATCTCGTATTTGCTTCCTATGATTGTGAGGGTCTATGCCTAATGCTGTGGAGCTGGGACCCTATGACATTGGTGCTGACCACAACCTCCACTTATCCTGTCTAGAGAAGTTGCTGCTCTTCCATCCCAGAAGCCCCTTCCCACTATGCCACAGAGCATAAGTGTAGCCATTGTACCCCACACCTTGGTACCACTCATCCTGTGATCCTGGCATGGCCAGCAGCAAGACAGTACGTTTATGATCCTAGCTGGAAAAGGGTGAAGAGTGGGGTCAGTCCTGCCTGCCTAGGTCCCACATTCTGGTGGCTGGCCCTGCAGCCAATGTCCTATTTCAGTGTGTCTTTTTCTACCTCACCCATAATGTATCTTTTGTACTGATCAGCAAATGGGTTAGCCTGGAGAAAAGCCACAAACAAAAGACAGCGGCTTTCCCTTGCTCCCCCCCCCCCCCCCCAGCAAACCTTGGCCATAAGCAGGTGCCTGGGGAAGAATAAGAACAGAGCAAGCATATGTGCGGCTTCTTCTAATAAACTTGCCTTGTTAAATAATTTAGGTCAAATCAATACGCAGAAATTGCAGCAACCAAATTAAGTATGTGCTGAGAAAGCCTCAGGTTTACTCTGTTATGTTCAGTGTTGCACCTTAAGACCAGGTAAATTTGTTAGGGCAAATCTCAGGTGTTGGTGCCTATCCAGGCAATGGGTAGTGCTGCAGATAAGGAGCTGGTGATCCCCTGAAGTGGAGCTGACTCCAGGGGCAAACAGGACCTCACTGCTGACCTGTTACATCCTTTAGCTTGCAGGTGGATTTGGGTGGCTGTGAGAAAGGTGCTATTTGTATGTTTCATGTGATTGCTCATATGCTGTCCCTTTAGCCTCCCCTAAGACTATTAGATATCCAAGTACTTCTGGTGCATGTGTTTCATTTGCATGTGTGAAGCTTTAAAGCAGATTAGCTCATGCACATACTTTAGACTACCAAGAGCTTCAGGGATAGTGGACTGGCCTAATAAGATCTTTGCCCCTCTATAAAAAACAGCGCACCAAGTATACACTCAGCATGTTAAGACAAACATACTGTCATGGGTTCAGCAGCAGCAGTCATTTTTCTCGTTTGTAGTAGTTGGTGCAGTGCTGTGTTTTCGACTTTCGGTCTGTGAACAATGCTGATAACACCGATGTTTATAGTTATGGCTTAGAATGTTTTGGTCTGACCAAGGACTTTCTGAGTCTCATGCTCTGCCAGGGAGGAGGGGAAGCTGGGAGGAAGCAGAAACAGGACACCTGACCCAAACTGACCAAAGACGTATTCCATACCACAGTACGTCATGCCCAGGATGGAAAAACTGGGGGCAGGAACCCAGAAGTGTTCAGTTCACGGCTCGGTCATCGGGTGGTGAGCAGTTGTATCCTCTTTCCTCATATTTCCCTTGTCATTATGATTATTGGTGGTAGCAGTAGTGATTTGTGTTATACCTTAGTTACTGGACTGTTCTTATCTCAACCTGTGGGTGTTACATTCTTTTGATTCTTCTCCCCATTCCCCCCCCCCCGCCCCGGAGTGGGGGGAAGAAAGAGGGAGGAGTGAGTGAGTGGGCTGCGTGATTTACGGCTTAAACCACGACACCCCCGTATAGCAGGGGGATTTCACCCCCGTCTGCCTTTCCCCATCCAAGGTGAACTGTCAGCCAGACTTGGTCTTAAGTTTCCTGTCAATGTTCTAGTCTTCATAAATTTAGGAGCTGTCAGCAAAGTAAAGGAGGATCACAATACCATACACGGAGAACTGCATAATCTTGAAGATGAGCGTAAAGGAAATGGGATGAAATTTAAGACTACTAAATGCAAGGTCATGCACTTGGGGATTAACCAGAAATTCTGCTCTAAACTGTGAGCTCATCAGTTGGAAACGAGAGAAGAGCAGAAAGATGTGAGTGTATTAGTTAACCAGAGGGTGTCTACAAGCCACCAATGAGTTGACTATGAAAAAGCAAGGGTCCTACCATCTTTCAGGTTAAACATTCCCAGTTTGGAGCAGTGGCACTGAAGTGGTGCCCTCTATATGTCATGAGCAAGTTTTCACCTAAGTAGCTCTCTGCATGGAAGAGGTTGTTCAAACCACAGGGAAGAAGATGGAGAATGGGCAGAGGAGCAGAGAGCTGGTGTTAAGAAAGGATTTTAACAGCTCTTTGTTTGTCTAACAAGTAACTTGTTGAACTGCCTGAGAAAAACATGAATGCTTTTTCTTAGAGGCAAATGGAAGACAATCTTTGGTGTCAGAGCAAATGAAGCAGGGTATTTGGGGAATTACAAATGTACTTGTAGTAATAAATCAGGAAAACCTAGTTCAAACCCATTAATCTGAACGTAAAACAGAGGCACTGCAAGCAGTACCTGTGAAGAAGACCACAGACACAGCAGTCCGAGGAGCGGAGGACCTCAGCCTGCCCCGACATCCCTCCTGCACTCTGCTGCCAGAGGAATTGAGAAAAATGCATTGGCAATATCAATCGTGGCATACCAATTGGCCTTTGACTCCAGTTCATACTGAAGTTCTAGCATGCCGGTACGTCAGCACTCAAGGATGGTGTATCTTCGTTCAAGCCACGATAGTCTACTGTGAGTCTCCACTCTCCATTAGACTTTTGCACTGGCCATATGGCGCTATTAAAGTGTGAGTGGGTCCTACTGATCACTCCTTGACTCTCCAATCTACAGGTCAGCTT
The DNA here is from genome assembly GCA_028858755.1 of Ara ararauna. Taxonomy (NCBI): domain Eukaryota; kingdom Metazoa; phylum Chordata; class Aves; order Psittaciformes; family Psittacidae; genus Ara; species Ara ararauna. The sequence continues at coordinate 92,117,869 of CM054376.1, read as the reverse complement.
ATGGATGGGAATCAGGGAGTCTCGGTTGGTGAGATACTGCCGCAGGTGCACTGCTGTGGTTGCGATTGGCACTTGTTGTTCTTCCACCTTCAGCAACCCCACAACAGAAGGATCTTCTGAGAGACCAGGCAAGGTGGGCAGCTGCTCAATCTCCTCTGTCTCCAAAGCAGCAATACCAAAAGCCCATCATTACACTTTTGGGTCTTTGAAGTACCCTTTCCTGAGGTAATCTATGTCAAGGATGCATGGAGCCTTTGGACCATTCACAATGGGGTGCTTTTGCCATTCCTGCCCAGTCAGGCTGATTTCAGCCTCCAGTACAGTCAACTCTTGGGATCCTCCTGTCACTCCAGAAATATAAATGGGTTCCACCCCTCGACTGCTTGATGGCATCAGGGTACACTGTGCACCAGTATCTACTAGAGCTTTATACTTCTGTGGGACTGATGTGCCAGGCCGTTTGATCCACACAGCCCAGTAAATCCAATTGTCCCCTACCTCCACCTGGCTGGAGGTGGGGCCCCTCTAATAGTCATCACATTGATCACTCACATCTTGTTGATCACATCTGTAGGGATCTTGCGACATCCATCTTGCCATTTTATTCCCAAAAATTGAATCTCCTGTGCAGGTCCCTTGACCTTACTCCGTTTTATGGCAAAACCAGATTCCAGCAGGATTTGGATTATTTTCCTCCCTTTCTCAAAGTCTTCTTCTGCTGTATTGCCCCATACAGTAATGTCATCAATGTATTGCAGGTGTTTTGGAGCTTGCCCCTGTTCCAGTGCAGTCTGGATCAGTCCGCGGCAAATGATAGGGCTGTGTTTCCACCCCTGGGGCAGTCGGTTCCAAGTGTACCGGATACCCCTCCAAGTAAAAGCTAACTGTGGCCTGCACTCTGGCAACACCAGCGCCCCATGACCCACACCTCTTTTAATGTATGACTGCTGCTGCTGAACCCATGACACACCCCAAATATTGAAAATATAAGAACTAAAAGTCTGTCTCCAAGCTTAATCCTGACCCTTCATTTCAGTTCATTATGGTGCACTCACTGATGACATGATCACACGCTATTTTTTTCAGATGCCCCCATGAATCATTTCTCATGGCTAAATTTAGTAACCAGCTGCTAGAGATTTCTGCAGAGGAAAACACAGATGGAAAGGTTGATATTAAACTGGCTTTAAGAGGCCAAATCTGAGCAGATTCAGCTGGATGCAGCAGATGCTGCTGCTTGAACTCCCCTCCTGCAGCATTTCCATTCTGGCTTTTTAACAATGGAGAGAGATGGGAAATTTCAATAAGGGTGTTGTGGGGAGATGTAGATGAAATGGCTACACAGATATGGGGAAAGAAAAGGGAGTGTCATGCAACTGCTCTTCTTTCCTTTGACCAGGAGTAGCCTGTTGCATCAGGCAGTGCCTAAAGCAGAAGAAAGAGACTAAATCCTTCCCAGAGGTATAGCACTTTGCATTAGGCTCAAGCTGAAAGCCTTGGCTCAAAACAAATCTGAGCACAAGGAAGTTTAGCTACTAGATCCAAATTTATGGCTAGCACACAGCTCTTGAGTAAATAATGATACCAAAGCATATTCTTTTCCTTTTAAATAAGGTCCAGATAATTATGGAGGTCTGTTTTTGAGAAAAATTGCCCAACCTTAGCGTATCTTAATTAGCTTCTATCCCAGAGCAAAAAATTGAACGAGATGGTGTACTGCTTAATTCACCTTGCCGGAAAGGACCATCTTTGAACACCTGACCTCTAACACTTGGTAACATTTACCATAACTGAGCCTGGCTTAATGTATCCTGACAGGATATAATAATCTGGTGTGGCATGTTAAGAAGAAATAGTCATCCTTTTTGGACTGGGCTTTAGAACCAATAATACCGATATAGAAAAAATTAGGGGGAGGAGAGTAGGAGGGAGGCAGGAGAAGAAATCCTTACAGGTGGATTCTAGGAATGAGATGTATTACATCAGCTATTTCTCTGGTGGTAGAATCTGATGGTCCCAATGGTCAGTGATGTTGTGTTTTCCAGTAGCGGTGAAACTCCTATCAGTCTTCAGTCATTGATGTTCCTGAAGTGTGAGAGGTTAGGACACTTGAATAATTAAATTAGACAAAATCTAGCAACTTTCAAAACTCCACACAAGTAATTCTTTGCTGTTTGTTGGTGCAATAAGGATTTCATAGTGGTTATGAAATGATCAGGGTTTTGGATGGCCACAAAGTTGTGGAATTAAGAGTCATGCCAGAGGCCTTACCTGGCTTTAGCCATCTAAAGGTTGTGCATGTGGTGAGTAATTTGGTGGTTGATTTAGAACAGGTTGGCAGTCTCAGTTTAAGACACAATGGTGGCCAAGTGTCCACAGTGGAGCAACAAAGGCTTGGAGGAGAAATTAATTTGGGGTGTCTTGTGTTAAAGTTTGGTTGCAGATCCTCATATGTTGGCAGCAAGCAAGCTTGGAAGTTACCTATGCTACCTTCACTGCCTGCAAAGTCCTGCATCACTCCTCTGCAGTCCTAGTGGACTGCAACCAGATGGGGATGAAAAGATCCATTCTTACCTCCACCCTCACTTGGGCTATAAATATGTTTAGAATTCTTATTGTACCCCGGAGGAAAATAACAACATGAGTTCTTTGGCCTTCTATGGCCCAAATCTTAGCTCTACTTGCAGGCCTTCGTAGTGTCTCCTTCATCATGGTGCTGGAAAATAGGCTATCCCCAGTTTATAACTGGGAGATCTCAGGCAGAAGGCAAGTCAGGTGCCACATCCAAGGGTCCCCAGGAAGCCAGTGATGGGATTTAGAGGTGAGGAGGCCATACTCATGTTCCATGCAATGCAGATAAAGGCCCATTAGTCATTAACTGCAGCTTATTGCAGCTGATGGCACTGCTGCACCTTCTTCACCAGGAGCTTGCAAAGTCTAGTTGTGCCATTGGAAAGGCTGCTGCATACACAGTAGGCTTCTGGCCAGTTCTCTGTGCTCTGCCGCCAAACGTTAGTTTGCAAATGCAGTTTACAATTTCCTCTCTCTTCACTTGCCCCCATCAAGGGCTCAGCTGAATACAGCAATAAGGAAGCAAGGAGGGTCAAGTTTATAAATGACTGTGGGAAGTTTGGTTTCCATGGCTGCCAGCAATTACTGTGCAGGCTCAGATGAGTGGAGATTACAGCCCAGGGCTGCTATTTTGCTTGCTGGCAAGACACAATAACAAATGACAAACTTAATTCATTGCTGCAGCAGGGAGGAGGCATCTCACTCTGCAAACCTGGGGCTTATCTTACCGGAGAAGCAGCTCTAAGTGGATTTCTCCTTTTTTTCTGGCTGTGCTGATGCCAGCTAATGCATATTCTTCAGTCACTAGCATCATCTCACCTCGAAGATCTTAAGTCTATTAGTCACACATCCTATCTATTTCAGGACATGGGAAATGTTAAGCAAATAAGAAAATCCAGCCCCCAAGTGGGCTTAGAGGTCAGTCTTTTTTTATTCCCCTGCCCCCCCCAAAGGATCTGATGAGTTCTTTGCTAATTGAAATGCAAAATAAATAGTTGATCTGCTAAGATGCTAAGCTTGCATTCCACAGGGGCTGGGAGCTCACCTCTCTCCAGAACATTACCACATGCTGCCTACCATCAATGCAGATGCAGGGACTTTATTTATAAGATTACAAGTCCACTCTACAGAGCCATTTATTACTATTTGCAAACAATTAATAATGTACAGCCACCTGTGCTAGTTCAACTTAGTATCATGATTTAAAACGCAGTAAAGTATATGCACTTAAGCAGTGCATGGTGCATGTTCAAGCAGGAAGGTTTTGTGAGAGCCTCTGAGGCAAAAGAAGCCATTTGGGGTAAAAGGGAAATTTTGCAGTTTGTTCTTTGCTGAGAGGACACAAAAATTAATATGCAACTATATAGTGAGCACACACGAGGCAGCGCTTTTCAACTGTTATCTTAGTTGTTGTTCCAATGTCTGGACACAGTGGACAAGTAATGTTCCTTTCCAACAGACACACGAGATAAATGCTGGGAGTATAGTTGTGCATCAAGGACCAGCTTCAGAAGCAAGTATCACTCAGCAAGCAGCTACTCCACTGGAATCAGTGGTACTTTTGCTACTGATGTCTTCCTCTCTGTTGGATGCCAAAAGATGGTGGTCAGATCACCCCTGCAGCCAGCACTTTGCTAAACCAAGCAGTTTTGCTGTTGGAGCCCTGCCTTAGAAGGCAGGTTTACAAATCCCAGGACCATTGTCCTTGGACCTTCTCTGGAGCATCTCTCCAACTCATCAACTTGAGCTGAACAGTCTGGATTCCTGCTGTGGTTGCACCAGTTTCAAAAAAGTGATGAAATTATCTCCTTGTTGCCTTATGGGTGGCCCCAGTCAGGTGTTTTATCAGATGTTTTGGTGGCAGTATCACACTGAATATTTGTGCTTGCCTGTTCCCTGTCCTTTAGTTGCCACCTATATGTTCTGTTTCTAGATGTTTACTTCACATATGACTGGACTGAAACACATATAATTCTGACATACTTGTTTCTGCCAAGTTCACCAAGAAATTGCAAAGTTGTTGCACCAGTGACCTCTCCTTACGATTTTCCACCCTTCCAATGTTAGCATGACAGATTTTAGTAAAGGATTTTAGTAGATCACAGGTATGGACGTAAAATACCATCATGCTACCCACCTCACCTTGTGGGATCCAACCCCACAACTGCAGGATGACAGCTTTCTGTGTTCGATCGTATTTTCAGTCATCAGCCACTTTAATCCATTTAGTACATACTCTGTTGGCTTTGTGTTGTTCTAGGATTTAAATCCAGCCGATGTGTGGTACCAAGCTGAATGCTTTGGAAAATCTGAAGTGTTTCTTTCATCAACACCATTGACTTCATCACCTAAACTTGCAAGCAAGGCAAAGAAAGATATTAAGTTCATTTGACAGGGTCTATTTTCCATAAACCCCTCCTGATGGGCATGAATTATATTCCCCCTATTAGCTGCTCCATTATTTTACCTGGGATCGATGTCAGCCTGACAGGCCTATAATTACCTGATTGTCTCCTTTACCCTTTTAAAATATTAGCTCAACACAAGCTTTCTGTCAGTCCTGTGGAAATTCCCTGCTGCTCCATGTGTTGTGGAAAATAAACCTTCATGGTACAGGGACCTGTAGACAAAGCAGCATAGGGCAGGACAAGGCTGTCTTCTCTCACTCGCTGTCACCTCTCGTACTCAGAAGTTGTCCCCCAGCCTCCCTGGTATCATTACACATACTCAGGAAAGTTGGACTTTGGCTACTTGCCCTGTTTCAATGAGCCTAGGTCACCCTTTCCTCCCAGCACCACTACACAATGACTTTCTTATGCACCATACCATGGACTTGACTTCCACAGTGTGGGGTTTTGGGGCTATACCTCCTGGGGAGAGCAAGCCAGCTGTGGACGGCAGAAGCTAAGGACTTCCCAGTTGTGGAGGCTGGGTTGCTGGAGCACTGGGCTGCTGGGACCCAGGAGGTGGTGCGAAACCTAGCAGCACTGCCTCTTGCCTGGGGAACAGCCCTGAACAAGCGTTTCCCCTTGCGATGCTGAGTCTCCTGGCAGGTAAAATTGGGCTGACTGTTTCTTGGCAGGGAGCTTTGTGGTCTGTGCATGAGAGGAGGTAAATGTTAATATTTTCTTCTTTTTTTCTTTTTGTTATTCCTCCTCCCCACCCCCCTACTCCCCTTCTCCACAATCTTTTCTCTGCTTCTGTCTGCTTCTTAATCCTTGTCTTTGTCTGGGCTTCTGCTGCTGTTATCAGACCCAGGCAGGGTCTGACTATAACAAATACCGGCGCATGTAGGCACAAGAATCCACAGTTTGTCGTACCACAAGATGAGTACTGTGGCTTTCGTGCTCTGGAGTTGTGCTTATATGTGCAGGCTGCACTTTTAACTGATGTCAAGGTCCCCTGGGTGAGAGACAGACATCTTTTAATATGTAACTGAAAATCAGTATGAATAGTTTTAACTTATGTAAAGAGGCAAGCAGACTTATGTATAGGAAAGAGTTCATAATCAATAATATCTAAAGCAAATACACAAGCTCCTGCTCTCCCCATTCATGTAAGTACAAACAAGGTCAGCACATGCACACAGAGCATAAAGGTACTGAAAAAGAGTGTTGAGCCAGGTTAGATGTAACCCACAGTTTAGTACTGTTTATCAGTTTAGCTGATTCTTTTTTAGGTATGTATCTCAGCCTCTTCTTCTGATCTATGCCTTTGGGTGGACTGCACCATCTCATCCTAAAACCAAGAAATTTTTGTTGAAAGGAGCTTGATGGACCCCTTATGCTGACCTCACTCAACTTTTTCTCTAGCCTTCTGAGAAGAAAAGGTCTTGTGCTTGAAGAAAAAATCTGTTTGCTTCCAAAAGTGCTGAGCTAGGCAGGGAGGAAGGGTCAAAAAAGAAGTCACAGATGAAGAAATTAGGAAAGATATATGTCAATGTAGAATTTTTCCTCATGGGCTATTGGCAGGGGACACAGCCAGTGCAGTAGCAGGGAGTGATCATCCTGTCAGGTCAATGAGATGGAAGAGACATAGAGAACTCACTCAAATTTATGAGGACCCATGTAAGATGCTAAGCACGGCTTCCATTTGGATATTAGTTTGCAGGCGAGTGATGTTTCTCTTCCCAACACAAGCCCCATTGAATAGTAATAAGGGAACGTTAAGGACTGGAACCAACTTGGGGTTATTTTATCAGTGTACGTGGTTATCAGGCAAAGCCTAGCACTGGGGATCCTGTTACACACTGCTGCTTCCTAGTCATTACTCCAGCCTTATGAAAGGAGCACATTTCCCTCCTGGGGGAATCCAGATAATTGTTGATTTGGAGAGTGAAGATGAATGGCAATGCTGAACCACACACACACACACAAAACCTCAGACTTCACTCCCCATGCTTAAACATAGATGCTTCAGGAAGAGGCTGAGTCATTGATTTCCTTCTCTGGGGTGAACCCTGAAGAATAGGTGTGCACTGACACACAATTTGTTTCTCTGTCTTTCTGATAGCAAATAAATGAAGCAGCACTGAGAGTAGCACTGAAGCCACTCATCCACCATAAAGCACCCACCATAGCATACAGCCATGAGCATTGGGATAATGGTGCAGTGCACCCTGAGGGAAGGTGGTATTGTGGTATTAACTCTTGCTTGCCTGCAGGAAAACAAGCTTGGGCTGAGACTGGAGTCACCCAGTAACTTAACTCCCAGCCTGAGCTGAGGGCGCTGGTGTTCACTGGAGACACTGGAAGGCAGCAATGTCTGAGACCTAACACACGTGTCTTTACTAGCATTGCTTAGAGAGGAAGAAGCCACATTTAAAACTCAACCAAACACTTGTTGAGCTTATTTGTAGTTCCCAGCATAGAGCAGACTCCAGGAAAAGTTCCTATAGGTGCAGAGCTGGTATGAAAAGTCTGGAGTTCTTATCTATGCAGTCTCCAGAGGCGCAGACAAGTGTGTCCATGTAGCTCACTGGATTTATGGAGGTCACCTCAAGCAAGACATTTTATTTCCTTTCTGGTCTGAGCCAGGAGCACCTGAGCTCAGTCAGTAATGGCAACATGGGCCATGAATGATACTTCCATTTCTGGTGGCCACTCTGTCAGAGAGGTACTGCAGATATAGTGATCATCCCAGCACTGCTTTAGAGGAGAGGGAATCAGGACGTGTGAAAGAAATAAGGTAAGAAGAAGCATTTCTTGGTGCCCGCAACCCCTGCGGGCAGTAGGGTGCTGGCTCGTTGGTGGTTTTTCACTGGGAGAGGGAGCAGCATCTTTCTCCTCTAATTATATGATGATTCTCAGTCCAAAGAAAATTATCTGATTGTAAGAAATTTGGAGCAGCCATTTCCTCCTATGGCAGGAGGTTCCTTATATTAAACCTCCACTTATGGACATCAAAGCAGCAATGACATTTGTCTGTCACTAACACATTCCAGCCTATCCAGGGACTACTTTGGCCCTCAATGAAAGTGAAGTCAGCTATAAGTGCACTCTAGGCAGGCTCCAGAAAACTCATATGTTGCCAAGGCTACACAGCTACTGGTGTCCAAAATAGCTGAAGTCTGTCTGCTAGGCAGTAAGTAGTACCTGCAGCACAGACATCTCCAGGAAGATAGGGCCCATCTTCCCCATGGAAATTTTATGGCATCGGAATAATACTGACATATGCTGCAGTGTCTGCATACGTGACTGTGTGTGACCCTAGTTGTATGAGTGGCTCTTGTAAAATGCACAGACAAGGGCTAGTCCTCTGTTTCTCAGATCGAGCAAATGCCATTTTACACTTGTAAAGTGTGTTGGAAACATGAAGTCCAGCAGGATATTCACTTCTATCACTGCTTCTGGAAATGTAGCCCTGTGTGTTGAGGTGCGCAGAGCCCTGGCAGGTCTTGCTGCCCCACTGAGGGAGAACAGAAGTGATTCCTGCTGGTCCATCACAGCCAGCGCCTCTTTAGTGACCTGAGGATGAAGGGGCAAGGAGAGGGGAAGGATTTCTCTCCACCCTAATGCAAACAGCAAAGTAAAACTAGAAAACTGTGAAAATCCTTTCACAGCTTGTCTTTAATTACAGGGCATCAGCCCTATGTATTGACCTGGACAGAGCAGGGTACTCCTTCTGGGAAACAAGTGTTTCTTGCTCTCCATGCTGTTTGTCCTAGAGCTGGAAGGGGTGTCAATGAGTCATCAGGAAATACCATGTTCTTACAGACCCAGAAGTGTCTTTGACCTCATCTTCACCAACAGGGAAAGGCTGGTTGGAAATGTGACTCTCCAGGGCAGCCTTGATTGCAGTGATCATGAGATGGTTGAATTTGAGATCCTCAGGACAGTGAGAAGAGCGTGCAGCAAGCTCACTGCCCTGGACTTCAAGAGAACAGACTTTGGCCTCTTCAGGAACCTGCTTAGTAAGGTTTCATGGGATATAGCCCTAGAGTGCAGGGGGGCCCAAGACTGTTGGTTGATATTCTAGGATCACCTGCTGCAAGCTCAGGAGCGATACATCCCTACTAGAAGAAAGTGCTGCAGGAGGGCCAGGAGACCTCCTTGGATGGATAAGGAGCTGCTGAGGAAAATTCAAGGCTTATAAAAGGTGGAAGCAAGGACAGGAGGCCTGAGAAGAATATAGGGATGTTGTATGGGAAGCTAGGGATCAGGTCAGGAAAGCTAAGGCCCAGTTAGAATTTAACTTGGCTAGGGATGTTAAGGATAACAGGAAGGGATTCTATAGGTACATTGCGAATAAAAGGCAGATTAGGGACAATGTGGGCCCCCTCCGGAAACTATCAGGAGAACTGGCTACCCTGGATTTGGAGAAGGCTGAGGTTCTTAATGACTTCTTTGCCTCAGTCTTCACTGGCAAATGCTCTGACCACACCACCCAAGTCTTGGAAGGCAGATGCAGGGACTGTGAGAATGAAGACCCTGGGCCCACTGTAGGAGAGGATCTGGCTGGAGAGCATCTTAGGAACCTGAACGTACAGAAGTCCATGGGACCTGATGAAATCCATCCGCGGGTCCTGAAGGAGCTGGCAAATGAAGTTGCTAAGCCACTGTCTATCATATTTGAAAAATCATAGCAGTCAGGTGAAGTTTCCGACGACTGAAAAAACGGGAATATAACCCCCATTATCAAGAAGGGGAAAAGGGGAAAATGGATGACCCAGGGAACTACAGACCAGTCAGCCTCACCTCTATGCCTGGCAGAATCTTGGAGTGGACTCTCCTGGAAGGCATGCTGAGGCACATGAAAAACAACAAGGTGATTGGTGACAGCCAGCATGGCTTCACTAAGGGGAAATCCTGCCTGACCAATCTGGTGGCCTTCTATGATGGGGCTAAAGGAACTGATGGACAGAGGTAGAGCAGTTGATGTCATCTACCTGGACTTGTGCAAAGTGTTTGACACTCTCACATGACATCCTTGTCTCTAAGTTGGAGAGACACCAATTTGATAGGTGGACCACTCCGTGGATAAAGAACTGGCTGGATGGCTGCACGCAAAGAGTTGTGCTCAATGACTCAATGTCCAGCTGGAGGCCAGTAACGAGTGGTGTCCCTCAGGGATGGGTGTTGGGACTGGTCTTGTTCAACATCTTTGACGGTGATATGGACAGTGGGATTGAGTGCACCCTCACCAAGTTTGCCGATGACACCAAGCTGTGTGGTTCGGTTGATACATTGGAGGGAAGGAATGCCATCCAGAGGGACCTTGACATGCTTGTGAGGTGGGCTGATGCCAACCTGATGAAGTTTAACCATGCCAAGTGCAAGGTCCTCCACCTGGGTGGGAGCAATCCCAGGCACAGCTACAGGTTGGGCACAGCAGAGACTCAGAGCAGCCCAGCGGAGAAGGACTTGGGGGTGCTGGTCGATGAAAAAATGAACATGAGCTGGCAGTGTGTGCTCGCAGCCCACAAAGCCAACCATATCCTGGGCTGCATCAAAAGGAGTGTGACCAGCAGGTTGAGGGAGGTGATCCTGCCCCTCTTCTCTGCTCTCCTGAGACCTCACTTGGAGTATTGTGTGCACTTCTGGTGTCCTCAACATAAAAAGGACATGGAACTGTTGGAACAAGTCCAGAGGAGGACCATGAGGATGACCAGGGGACTGGAGCGCCTCCCGTATGAAGATAGGCTGAGAAAGTTGGGGCTGTTGAGCCTGGAGAAGAGAAGGCTGCATGGAGACCTCATAGCAGCCTTCTGGTATCTGAAGGGGGCTATATGGATGCTGGGGAGGGACTCTTCATGAGGAACTGTAGTGATAGGACAAGGGGTAATGGGTTCAAACTTAAGCAGGGGAAGTTTAGATTGGGTATGAGGAAGAAATTCTTTACTGTGAGAGTGGTGAGGCACTGGAATGAGTTGCCCAGGGAAGTTGTGAATGCTCCATTGCTGGCGGTGTTCAAGGCCAGGTTGGACAGAGCCTTGGGTGGCATGGTTAGTGTGAGGTGTCCCTGCCCCTGGCAGTGGGGTTGTAACTACATGATCTTAATGTCCTTTCCAACACTAACTATTCTATGATTCTATGATAGTCTTCCTAGATGAATATAGTCTTTAAAAACATATTAGGCAGAGCTGTTCTGCCCTGAAAGAAAGAGCAATAGTAAACCTTTGTCTTCTAGCTGTCTGGAGGCTTTCTCCCACAGCAAGATGTTTCAAGGAGAAAGAATAACCTAACAAATGAGGTATTGGATAGAGACTTCAGGAGCTTCTCTTCTGCTCTTGATTATTCCTTGGGTGTCCATTGTCACCCCCACTATCTCGTTGCCTAACTGTGATGCAGAACAAGATGTATTTCCCTGGTGTGTGCTTTATTTTGAGGCTTTAATTTCCTTGGTTCTTACTCTGCAGAGGAGACAGTGGTCCAGGGGATTGGTGTCATATGGGGGAATTTAACTGCTGTCAAAAAACATACAATAATGTAGGGAGCATTGTTGCAACTAGAAATGGGACTGGGAAACAGATGTAACTGCATTGTGGGAGTTTTCTAGTCATTTTTCAGATGGTTCTGGCTGTCACCAGTCTCTGAGGCAATGTTCCAATGCTGTCATAAAAATAAAACCTTAGCTCTAAAGGTAAAAAATCAATGTGTCTTAGCTGTGGTCTCAGACCTGCTCAGGGTGTGCCCCAAGAGACATAGTATCTGACAGCAGCCTTCTCCCTCGCTATCCTCTACAAGTCCTGTAATACCAAGATCCAGGTGAGGCATTGGAGATCAAGCACAAAGGTTATCCTTAAGGGAATTCTGAGCTGGTATCCAAACAAGTTAATATGGTAGTTAGCCTAAAGATTCTCTCCAAAATGTCATATGCATGGTTCAGGTAGGGAAGGTAGGGAAGGTGAGGCAAAAAGCTCAAGCAATTTATCCCAGAAAGCACATGGGTCAGTAGCAGAGCTGGATTAGTGCTCAGATAGACCTGCGTGCATCAACTCCTCTGTGCTGACTGCTTGGCAGCCCAGTTTGTCCCCCTAAGGAGAGCAGAATCCCCACCAGGATTGCTTAAATTTCCTTTGCAAAACTCATCTATTCCAAATGACTACCCAAAGTAATAATTTGCACGCAACGGAGTGTTGTCTCAGAAGTGATTTACTACTGATTACTTTTACAATGTGCATGCTAGTCATGTGCAGCTGCACAGCACTGCATGATAATCAGCCCTGCACTTCAGAGGGAAAAGCTAAGTGGCCCGATGCAATCCAGTGAGAAATAATCTGGTGATTCTGTAAGATTATAGTTTTTACTCTAAAAAGTGCTGATCCCGTTTCTCCCAAGGACGTCCATCATCCCAGCATGTGTGGAGCAGGCCACTAGGTGGAAGTGTTGGCTGAGCAAGCTCAGGTGAGGACAAGCTAAATATGAGAGGAGAAAGTCCCAGGTTCCTGGCTTGCTTTCTCTTTCGGAACATCTGTGCTAGCGGCCCAGACTCAGACTCAGCTTGTTCGAGGAAGGAACCATTGGAGGAGATGCGCTGTCATTTTGCTGCTGCACTGTTTTTTTATTTGATGTTGATTAAAAGACAGAGAAATTACAACTGAAATTGAGGTGGGGAACACCTAACCGATTCCAGAAACGCTGCCAACTGCAGAGTTCCTGCTGACCCCAACAAGACAAATACAGCTGTTCATTCAAGTGCCTTAAAAATAGAACAACAAGCAACATGACCCCCTTGGCTCTAGGGACCAGCCTGGGACATTCGTGATCTGCCATATTGTCCTGGTACCTCTTTATGCCCTATTTTGCTTTAAGTCAAAAAATTCTGGGTAAAAGAAGCTTTTGCCTGATGATCAGACAGTTTTGGATGGAGAAGAGCTGGCACTGCAGTCAGAAGAGCTTCAGAGGTGCCTCCCTGGCCTCCCAGCTCTGCTGAGATGAAGGGGGTGACCTAGGGGTCCATGCTGCCTTCAGCAGTGGGAGGAAGATGATGACAACAGGGAGACTGAGCACCGTGAGGGATGGGGGGCTGTTGCATGCAGAGGCAGGGACTCATAGGCAATGGGGCAGCTTGGCTGCTTCCCCCTCAGACACTGAAGAGTGCTGTTAAACTTGCGTGCCGTGAAGATTTTTTTTCTGCCAGATGATTGAGACTTTTTGCTTGTCTTAAAACGTAAAGGAGGGGAGCAAAGGGAGTTTCTTTGCAGCCAGGTTTACCAGTGGAGAGAGGTGTTCCTGCGTGGGAAGCTGCTGCTTTACTTCTGTATTTACTCTCACAACAGTTCCCACTTAATTAAAGTGCTCCAGCAACAATAAATACTTCGGTGCACAGACTCGCTCATTAGCTGCCTTACAGAGCAGGGTTCACAGGGCTGCTCGTTTCTGCGCTCTGCGGCGGCTGCAGATACTTGCCATACCCACCTCTTCTCTTGACTGCCTTTTTAGTCTGCCTGAGCATGGTGAGCTTGTACCTAAAGGGGGCATAAGCGAATCTCGAAAGGATGGGGGATTGATTTGGAGAATGCGTCACATCTCAGTGTACACAGATATGAATACTGTGCAACCTCGCAAAGGTGGAGGATGGGATGCTGAGAGTTAAACACTGGCTTTCTGGCAAAAGCACCTCATTGCACACTTGAGAGAAGGTGGGGATGGTGAAAATATATGAATGCCTTTTAATAGCACTCTTCTTGGGGCTGTAAGGAAGAACAGGGGCAAACTATTTAGACTCAGTCATATAAACCTTAACAGGACCCATACAAGTAGGAACTTACTGGTTTCCCCTGTGGCGGGCGGGGTCAGCCCCACTGCTTTCATTGCCTTAAGGGTTGCTGTCTTTTGGGTAGCGCTTTCAAGAGACCTATTCAGGGGATTGGCTGGCCCTGTCACTGTGATGTCCCAGCCTCCCAGGCACTGTAGCTGAGCCAGGAGATAAAGGCAGCCAGTTTTAGGAGATTGCAGCCTTTGGGCTGCTTCTCAGAGCAGATGAATTGTGCTGTTTCATACAACAGGGAAGTGATGGGTTGGGATGCAGCTGCCAGCTAATAGTGACGCAGCCATGTAGCATTTTGGATTAGTGTTTCTTCCTCTACATGCTTCTGTAAGTCAAAGCAGTGCAACCTTAGCTTAGTCCCCTCTGTGTACACATTAGGAGCATTAGAGGACACTCATTATTTCATATTAATATACCTCTTTCCAAATATATGTTTTACTCATGCCCTTTGCATTTTCACAGCATGGTCTTTGGTGGATCTCACAACACATTCATTACAGCTTCAGAGCACAATGAAAGACCACAAACTCTCAGATCTCCCATCTTTCCTTTGTTCTGTTGAGAAGTGCTCTGTCTTGACAAATAATGCCACAATGTGAGGAGAGCTAGTGAAAGATTTGCAAGCTTATGTACTGTTATTTTGCACATAAGCCCTGAGTCCAGCCACCCAAACTTGGTTTGTGATGCCCCCGACCTCCATGGAGAAAATGTAATCCCTGCTACTGCAAGCATCAGTTAGGGGCTGAGACCATATATTCACATGATGTCATTGGAGCCACAGAGATCCTGGAAGCTGGAAGGTACAGAGGCTAAGGTATCCCAACATTGGACGTACTAAATAATACAACAGACCATTATGGTAGAAAAGAGGTCTTGCTCCTATAGTGGCTTCATCAGAGCCTCATCACTGAGGGCCTTGTGGATGTAACTATGGTCCAAGAGGAGGGCAAGGTTCCTGCAAAAGATGGGAAGTTGGCCCAGCCAAGGAGCTAGCACCAATTTATTCCAGCTGAAGATCCACCCCAAATGCATGTGCTTAGTACGCTTCTTCTGCTCCACCAAAGCAAATTCCCTTGTTTTCTGAAACAGCAAGATTAATACTTAGCACTTGCTAACCACTTTACATGTTCAGTGTGCTATACAAATATTAACTAATGAATCTCATCATGACATAATTAAATCTTATTTTACAGTAATTGAATGTTATCTTACACTTTGTACAATATTGTAATTACAAAGATAGGAAAAAATAGCCAAATAAATTAGATGATAGAACTGAGAGGGAGAATGATTGGCAGTTTTATGGTTTCTTTTTTCCCCCTTCATTGTCCCCAAGATGACTGAAGACATTTATTTGAGGACTTGGGAGAAAATTAGTTCAGAAGATGAGCAGGTCCCAAGCCCTTTGATGGTTGTTTCTTTGAGAAGGTCTTTTCAATAGATGGCTGCAAGCAAAGAGTTGTGGTCAGTGTCTCACTGTGCAGCTGGAGACCAGCAACGAGTGGTGTCCCTCAGGGATCAGTGCTGGGACTGGTCTTGTTCAGCATCTTTGTCGGTGACATGGACAGTGGGATTGAGTGCGCCCTCAGCAAGTTTGCCGATGACACCAAGCTGTGTCCCTGCCCATGGCAGGGGGTTGGAACTAGATGATCTTAAGGTCCTTTCCAACCCTAACTATTCTATGGTTCTATGATTCTACAGCATCTCCCACTAAACCATGCCACCCAAGGCTCTGTCCAACCCGGCCTTGAACACTGCCAGCGATGGAGCATTCACAAGTTCCCTGGAAAACCCATTCCAGTGCCTCACCACTCTCACAGGAAAGAATTTCTTCCTCATATCCAATCTAAACTTCCCCTGCTTAAGTTTGAACCCGTTACCCCTTGTCCTATCACTACAGTTCCTCATGAAGAGTCCCTCCCCAGCATCCCTATAGCCCCCCTTCAGATACTGGAAGGCTGCTATGAGGTCTCCACGCAGCCTTCTCTTCTCCAGGCAGAACAGCCCCAACTTTCTCAGCCTATCTTCATATGGGAGGTGCTCCAGTCCCCTGATCGTCCTCATGGCCCTCCTCTGGACTTGTTCCAACAGTTCCATGTCCTTTTTATGTTGAGGACACCAGAAGTGCACACAATACTCCAAGTGAGGTCTCAGGAGAGCAGAGTAGAGGGGCAGGATCACCTCCCTCGACCTGCTGGTCACGCTCCTTTTGATGCAGCCCAGCATACGGTTGGCTTTCTGGGCTGCAAGCGCACACTGCAGCCAGCTCATGTTCATTTTTTCATTGACCAACACCCCCAAGTCCATCTCCGCAGGGCTGCTCTGAATCTCTTCTCTGCCCAACCTGTAGCTGTGCCTGGGATTGCTCCGACCCAGGTGGAGGACCTTGCACTTGTCATGGTTAAACTTCATCAGGTTGGCATCAGCCCACCTCACAAGCGTGTCAAGGTCCCTCTGGATGGCATTCCTTCCCTCCAACGTATCAACCAAACCACACAGCTTGGTGTCATCGGCAAACTTGGTGAGGGTGCACTCAATCCCACTGTCCATGTCACCGACAAAGATGTTGAACAAGACCCATCCCAACACCGACCCCTGAGGGACACCATTTGTTACTGGTCTCCAGCTGGACATTGAACCGTTGAGCACAACTCTTTGCATGCAGCCGTTCAGCCAGTTCTTTATCCACCGAGTGGTCCACCTATCAAATTGATATCTCTCCAACTTAGAGGCCATGGCATGGGGGTAGGAACTAGATGATCTTAAGGTCCTTTCGAACCCTAACTATTCTATGATTCTGTGATAATACTTGTCTTTTCTCATGTGCCTGAGATATAAACACCAGTCTGAGCACTGGGTCTCCCACTGCTTTCTGAAGGAACCAAAACTAAATGCAGACAGTGAAGGGTACTTCTGACACTGTTCCATCAGTGTGTTTGCTGTCTAATACCAAGGAGAGCACAGATCATTCCAGCATACAGACTTCTTGGTTCCCTGTTCACATTGCTATGTATCAGACAGCCCACTGCCCTCCCTCCAGGACTCTCCCCAGAGTACACGCATCCACAGGACCTGGCCCTGTGACTACTGCCTTGCCTGGCCTGACAGCAGCCCTGGAAGGCTGAATGCCTGGGGTTTGATGCAGGGAAGTGTGGAGCAGGGCACTCACCCACCCATGGTGGTGGCAGCAGCATGTGTTGGCAGACACCCTCCTGCCTGCTGCTCTCCATGCTGGGGGGACAAAGAAGCTGTGAGACAGGGAGCAGAGATGGTGCATGAGAGGAAAGTAATGACTCTTACTGAAACATGGGATAACCCTGCGTGATCACAGCCTCCTCTGTGTTACGTGCTGTCTTAACAAGGACATTTGACTCTGAGGGGTTATGTGAAACTTACTTTTCAAAGGGAATGGCTTCCTCCCTTATCTCTCCTGCCTTGTTTGCCAGGAGTAAAGCTCTTCTGAAGCTCCCCTCAGGACACAAGGATTGCTCTGCTGGCACAGAGCCTGTGGGGCCAAACTGCCGTTGCCAGGGCAGGATATTTGCTCTGAAATGCGCTGAGTTTGAAATATGGGGATGGGCCGCAAGCTCATTTCATCAGGGCAGCAAAACTGGGGGGCTCCTTGCAAGTAAAGCTGTCCCACACAGCCAGTGGGGCCAAGATCTGCTCAGCACAGGATGCAACGAAGGGAGTACCTGGCTCCAGACCACCATGTGGATAGCCAGAAAGCTGCTCTGCCATGCCTCAAATATCCAGTGCTCCCAGGAGAGGCAGGTGTTTCAAAGACGCTGAGGGGTGGTGTGATTTGGCAGAGCTTTTAGTGACCCTTGACTCTGTGTTGGCAGATGTTCTGTAGTGGGCAAAAACGTGCAGCAGTAAATCAGATAGGCAATGTTAGCCACAAAGGTGAAAGAAGGACATGGGTGCTTGTAGAAGGGCAACAAGACTATTTCCGTGTATGACAAGGATGTTGTTATAGGAAAAGCTTCAGTATGGAAGATAAAGAGGTTGATGGGGTCATCAAATAGGAGTAGAAGCAACAAAGTGGTGAGGAACTGACCCAAACATTTGCTCATGCAAAACCCAGTCTGAGATTTCACTGAGAAACAGGTGACAAGTAGCAATCAGGAGAAGCAGGTAGACAAGCCTTGGATGGATTTCTTCAGCCCTGCTCCACAGGGCATGCAGACAGCTGTGGTGAGTGTGGTCAGTCTTGGTCCCTGGAGCCCTCCAGCCATGGCTGGTGCAGGCAGCAGGGTACAGTGCCCAGTGGGTCTGGTCTAAAACTGGAAGTCGTCCAGCTGCATCCCAGTGTCATCTCCAGGGAAAGGGTGTGAGTAGGTCAATAAGGAGCTAATGCTAGTGCAGCTGCCCTGCTGCTAGGAGCAGATCAAGCTGCTTTCAGGGTTGGCCTATCCCCATGTGCCTTAGCGTTGGTTAGGTTTCCTGCTGTGTTTCTTCATCAGTGAAGACACAGTGGCAGTGTTCCTGGGAGGTATAAACAGGGGTGAAGTTGTTTGCAGTACTATCCAAGAGGCTGAATCAAAATTCTTCTCCCTCTACCTAGGAATGAAGTCCATAAAACACTCAGCATTTTAGCATGCCTGTTCTTCAGTGGATTAGTGCTGGCAAAGCTTTACTTGTTCCTGGAAGCTTTTTTTCTGTGGGTTTTTTTTTTGTTTGTTTGTTTGTTTTTAATGATTTTCCTTTAACCATTAATATTTGAGATGTATCCATTAATACCTGAGTTGGTTTTTGTGAGACCTGTTAGCCAGATGCAAGCCTCTCACACCTCACCCGGAGTTGCTCCTATTGCTTTATAAGAGGCAGTGTGGTCACTAGGAACACTGGGTGCCTCTCACCAAGTGACCACTCTGCAGCAAAGGTGGCAGCAGAGAGGAAACTGGCTGAGGCTGCCAGGGAGAGCCCTGTGAGTTCAGGTGAATTCCTGTCCTGGCTTTTTGGAACAGATTATATGTATAATTCATAAAATATCTTGCTCTGGGCAAGTGACTGCTGAGCTACCCCATCAGGCAAAGTGTGGCACCCCTAAGGAATACAGCAAACCTGAACAGATCTGGCTGGTTATGCAGGAGTTTTTAAAAGGCTGAGTCACACTCAGAGTCACCCATACCTCTCCTGAAAGGATAATAGTTGGAGAAAAGCATGAAGAGCAAAGGGGAGCTGGTGCTGGCTAGTAATCCACTAGACCAGCTTCTATGAGCCCTTTTCTCCTCTCACTTCTCAGGCTTCTCTTTCTGAAGGACTGTCTTCCAGTTGGCAAAGGGAGCTTTAAGCAACTTTGGTTTCATTCATGGTCTCCCAGGAGGTCTAAATGGATCCTGTGATGCTGCCACAACTGCCAACTGCATGGTAGCTCTCTCCCCTTTGTGCAGGGGCTGCCTCTGCCCCCTACTTTGCTTCTTTTAGTCTGTGTCCGTACTGGGGTCTTGCTGCTGATATAAGAGGACAGCACAGAAAGGACTGTCACCCTGAACCATGGTGGCTTTGCTCTGTATGCTTCTCTCAGGTAGAGGCCAGCAGATATCCTTTAGTCAGGGTTCAGCTGGCCAGGAGGCAACAGAAACTGTGAGGTCTTTTTCTGCCAGTTTAAACCCTCACTGGACCACAGTGCTGTAACTGGGATAGTGTCCCTCTCTTCTGGACCTGGCTGACAGGGCTGCTCTGGTAGTTGTTCCTGCAGCTTCCAGGGCTGGCTGGGATTGCCTAATTATTGCTGGGCTGTGTTTCTGCCCCTGCCCTGTCAGGCACATCAGACGTTGTCCCTCACACACAGTGAGCTGAGGGAATGCCATCAGGGCATTCCTATTCCTTCTTCCTATGGACTGATGGACAGAGCAGGAGCTGGTGCAAACCCTGTGGAGGACATTGTCCACAGGGGGGATGAATTTGGCATGATTAGTGCCGCTTTGAGCACCTTTTTCACAGCCTGTAAACCAGGCTATGAAAGCCACTGGCCACATTGATCACTTGGACTGTTCAACTGGGACCAGCTGGGAGCCACTGAGAAGAGAGCTGAGGGCACTTGGCCCCACAGCAGACCCTGAGCTCACACTGCTTCCTCATCAGGCCAGACAAGGGTCAGTCTGGACTCAATGCCATCTAGCCCACCATCAGGGATCTGTGCTCAGCCCTTTCCATACACAGCCTGGTGCTCTGCTGCTCTGCTGGTCTAGCTCTGGTCTCCTGCCCACCTCACATGTGCCTCCAGGCACTGTGCTGATGTTGTGTGGCTTAGCATTAACCCACAGCATTGCACAGTATGGCAGGGAGTGTGTCTGTGCTCAGACATCCTCTAGCTATGCGTGGGGCTGCGCTTGCAGGCTGTGTGTGAGCAGTGAGAATCCACATGCAACGGTGACCTGGAGGTGGTCCTCCAGATGTACTGTAGACACAGCTGCAGCACCAGATGGATAAGTAGTCCATGGCACAAGCAGAAGCCGCACAAGTCATGAACTTGCTGCATTGAAGACTATTTGAGTCCATCCCTAATGCTGCAGCACAAGCACAGCCATTCATGCTTGATCTCATCTGGAGGTGAGTTTCTGTTGTCCTGAGATAATGGGGAAATAATGCTTGAAGAGGCAAGAGAGGCCACCCAAGTCTGCAGGTTCAGGGACACAAAGAGGAGGTCTATGTCCTCTATTTCACATGGGCTATGGGTTTTCTCCCTGGGTCCCTCTTCTTTCCCCAACAAAAGCTCTGTGTGGTTATGAAACTATGACAGCAGACAAAAAGCCCTGGCTGAGGGAGAGAAGCACAGTGGGAAGCCACATATTATCACAGTTAAACCCTTCTAGTTTTTCTCTGATGACTATTTGTGGCTATCAAATACGGTTAAAAATTACCCCAGGCTGCTTGTGGGGTGCAGAGGGGTGATCAGTTTTGTTAAGACCAGCATTGTTTCCCCACTCAGGATGATGCTGTAATGCTTAATAAAGGACAAGATAGTAGCTCCGGCGTGGATTAGCTGCAACCCCTCTGTTAACCTGTGCTATCCCACTGAGATGATACTACAGTAAATAATCAAGCACATCAGTGCATAAACATGCTGCCTGTGATCTCCCCAGGTCTTATTCCAGAGGAGCGAGCATTGTGTATTCCACACCAGGCGAATCATGGGGAGGAAATTTGTTGCGGACTGAAATCTCATCAAAGCAAACAACAGCAATCTCAATGAATTGCAGCGACCCAAGTGTCTGCTTTAATCACTCACTCATGTGTTTCCTTTAGTAAAATAAAAGAAAACACAACACATGTAAACTTGATTGCTCTTAAATGAACAGTTTAATCCTGGCACGGCTGTTGCTTGTCTACAGAAGGAAGGGGATTGTCTTTACAAGACAGCCTTCCAGATGCTGCGGCGCTGAAGCGCACGGTGCCTGATAGAGGGCAAAAAGATAACAAAGCAAGGGAGAGCAGTGATGCTAGGTAAAAATCTGCTGTAAAGGAGCTAAAAAATAAGTCATACTCTAAGTAACATGAACTGGACAAGTGCTTTGGAAATCAGGGAGCGTGTTACTGATGCCACAGTGAACAAGCTCAATGGTTCATAGCAATTGCAGGCCTGGGTAATGTTGAGGGGTCATCAACCTTTTACTTCCGGAAGGGACAATTAAGGCTGTTATGGTGAGAGGTATTTAAAGACAACAGAAGCTGCTACCAGCTCCTCAGGCCAAAGACAGGCTGCTTCAAAAGTACTTCTTTAGGCTAACTATGCTTTGAAACCTGCTCTTCCTATCACTGGGGTGAATTGGACGACTTCTGTTGAAACAGAACATGTATTTTTTGACCCAGGGAGCTTTGGTTGTATTACACGCGTTTTTGTGGTGATGCAGGTCATCCCATTTCAGGAACAAATGAACAAATCTGTTCCATCACTCTCTCCCCTCCCCACAGCAGAAATTCAGAGCATCTCCATTTTAAGCAAGTGGAAGCTGGACTTTCTATTTCAACAGTCTATAATAGACCCGTATGTTGTTTCATTTGCTATTTTGTCTCACTTAGCCATCATTTCTCACTTTCTACAACCCTGAAAATTATTTGGTTTGATTCAGCATTGTGTTAATAGATTTACCTCTGGGCACTGGCATTGACTCCAGTGGTATAATACGTGATTTATGTCCTGTACAAGATCACAACCAAGCATGCCACCTCTAATCCTAAATAATTTTCTCACTTTCATATGGTAATATTGATCTGTCTATTTCAAAGTAGTCCAGGCATTCGTCTTGTTATCAGATTCTCACAGGGAGCACAAGGCTATGTTCAGTCAATGATTTCTCAATAAATGCTCTATTTTTAAACAAAGAAAAAAAGCCCAAAGCAGACAAAAAAAAGAATTAATCCTTAGATCTGACTACAAAACAAAGCTAAGTTAATAAACTGTAAAATGGAGTGGAGCAATGGGCTAGATTTCCCTATATTCATGTTGGTTTTAATTAGTGATTTACCCTGGGAAAAAGCCCCTGAAGTCAGAGGAGCTTGCTGCTAAATAAAATGTTATTGAGCAGTAAAGAGGCCTGACTTCCCACCATGAAGCTTTCGGTGCAGATGAGCATATATGTCCCTTGGCCACTCATATTAGAGAATGAGGAATGTGGATTTAGGGAGAGTGAGTGCTATGCTGGTCCCTCCAAAGAATCACTCCTCTTTTAAACCTGGAGCCCTCAGGATCCCACTGACTTCAAAGATCATTAGTCTAGGGCTAAGCATTTCAGGCTGAAGCAGCCCAGTGCAGGTGCTGAGTCTTGTTATAGGCAGCTGGGTAGAAAGAAGGAGCCAGGGGCATGCAGAGACACCTGATGCAATGTTCCCAGATAAGTTTGCCACTGACTTCAGGGGGACTGAGACTGCTTCTCCCTGCTGGTCCTCACCATCATGTGTGCTATTGGGCGATTTGCATTGAAACATAGGAACACAGCACCCGCTACCCAACCGTATCATGACTGATGCAGCAATACCTAGTACATGGTGGTTTTAACATGCTGGTAGCTTCTCTCTCTTCCTCACTTCTGGCTTTTCCTGTGTGTTTAGTCAAGAAGGATTAAAGAACCCTGCTAGCAATGGTAGGAGACTGGGACATGCAGGTAATTTTTTCATCAGTCCTTCCAGTCAAAGGGAAGGGGTTTGAAAGGGCCAGATGAATCCAGTGAATCAAGAAATGGTTACAGGATTGGTGCCACAGCCAGGGATTCAGCTAGTTAGACCATGGGACTTGCTCTGAGAAACCTGGTCTACTGGGGCTCATGGGGTTTATCTGTCAGAGAAAGGGAAGAGCTTCTCTGGTCATAGGCTTGCAAGCTGGTAGAGAGGGATTTAAGCTAAATTTGCTGGGGAAGAGGAGCTTCCATCCATCCCACTCCTGCCAATTTGATGCCAGTGCCAGCAATAGATGCTCACTGTCTGTAGAGGGATCAGAGGTCAGTAGGAGAGCACCTGAAGAGCAGCACAAAGAAATTCCAGCCACTACTGCCAGTAAGTTGGCTTTATCAGTGACCCAACTTAAATATCTCTACGCAAATGCGTGTAGCATGGGGAATAAACAAGAGGAGCTAGAGATGTGCACATGCCTGCAGGGCTATGATTTTATTGGCATCACTGAGATGTGGCAGGATGGCTTCTATGACTGGAGTGTTGGAAGGGAAGAATACAGGATCCTTAGGAAGGACAGGAAGGGGAGATGAGGAGGGGGTGTCACCCTCTACGTCAATGTTTCACGGACCATTCCTAAGAGGTAGTCTACATATGGCCACCCTGCTCTGGATGTAGGCAGAGGATGAGGCAAATGCAGGCTGCTCTGTAGTGCTTGGCATACGGATATTCCCAAACCCTGATTAGCTAGTACAGCAGAAGTGACCCCTTCACTTTCCCAGTCACCCCATCTCCCTTTTGTTTGGACAGTTGTAGGAAAGAACCATGTTTGTGGAAAGTTCCATTCTGGCACTGAAAAAAGAGCCTCTTATGTTTCCAACACAATACTTGACCCTGAGGCCATGTCTTGCTGTAGTCAGGTCATGCAGTTACACTGGGCTTGCCTGGGCTCAGATGCCATGAGGGTTGACCCAAACACCAGAATCAGAAAAGAGTTAATACCAGGTTCAACAGAAACAGCAATAAGAGCCCAAGCACCTGGAGCATAGTCATTATAGTGGGGGTGAGGTGTTGAAACTAGAAGGAGGCATTGCAGGATCTTCATTAAGAGCCTGACCTTATGGATGCTAAATCCCTTCAGAAAGGCAGAACCCTCCATTACATAGCCCTCTTTATGACATCAAGCGACACTGTGCTGTCTCCAGGGAAGGGATGTATCGCTGTCAGGACGGTCAAAAAAACACACACACACATTTCTTCAGTGACTCAATAGAAAGTTCTTCTTTACTATTACAAACCCTTACTTATATACAGTTTCTAACATATATGTGTCTTTTAGCCATCGGTTACAACAGATAGCAACAGCACATTATTGGATGACCCTTTGCTGCACTACTAAAGTCTCTTATCTTGCCAAGCACTTGCTCCTCAGTTAGTTACTCCCTTTGACTTGCTCGCTCCGCTGGATACCTTCTGCTTTCTCATCCAGATGCCTTCTGCTTTCCCATCCAGATACCTTTGGTGCCTCATTCTTCATGGATAAGCTTTGATATCTTCAAGGCTAAGTTCTAACTTCATGCCCTCAGTCACGTAGTCCCCCACAGGGATGCATCAGATAGTAACAGACTATATGACCCATAAGCAGTAAGTTCTACAACAGGCTGGGAAGGGTGTTAAAACTTAACTGTGCTGAAAGGTTGATATGGCTCACCAAGGTACTGCTGCTGACTTCTTGGCCACCCTATGCTTGTCCTTCCTGAGCTTTTAGTCCTGCTCCACCCGTGTCACTGTTGAGGTGTGCAACCTCATGAAACTATGTTGGTAGTATCCTGGCTTGCTGGTCCCATGCAGAGCTTCCAGCATAAATCAACATGGCTGTCCACAGGTATTCACCATCTCTTTTTCCTAAGGAACACAAGAAGTCCACTAGGGCAGCAAAGAAAATAAATGTGCAGAAAGAAAGGCAGTATTTATAAATAACTTCAGAAAATTGATCACATTTGGGTGGTCTACATTTCAGTACAGTTCCTATACATCTCACAGGGTAGAGTTAGGTACTTCTGAAGACACCTAAGAAATCATTCTGTGGGCTTAAATAAGGTGTGGAGTGAGACCATAGTCTGAGCCAACATGAAGGGCTAACTGCAGGGAAGTATGTATCATTTAAGCCATTTGCCTACAGTCAAGTGTTGCCATAAGGCATCTCCTAGCCACCGGTTCACACCCTACTCCAGAGCAATCAGATCCACCCCAAAATCTGACATGGCCAAGGCAGTCATTCAGCATGGGATGCAACACATCTTCTCAAGTAAAAGGCTGAATGAACAGAGAGGCTTCCCTTGCACATGTGTGTCAACACATGGTTTATCAAGGCATCATGCAAATCTCAGAGCCAGAGCCTGTTTAGAAATGCAGGGACTGTAATTTCCATTTCTTCAGTCTGAGTGAGTTTGATTTTGTGTCACATTACCTTTTTACATGCTGCAGATTTAATTTTAAATACCTGTGCCATTTACTTTGTACTACAAGCTACAAGGTGCTGGAAAGCAGGTTGTTTTGCTGGCAGTTTTGAGAATGCTGTGGTTACAACAATGCCCCTATTTGAATAGCACCTAGTGAATAGGGTACAATATATGATCAAACAGCCTTAGCAATCCCTTTTCATTAGTGGAAGTAAATGCTTGGCACTGCATCAATCTTCTCTCTCTCCTCTTCCTCTAGGAGTGCCAAGTCATTTTAAAGACACATTAAATTGCCAGAAGACTCCCAAACAAAGCCAGTCAGCCTGCTGCTCGTTTGGATAAAGTTAATTACAACAAAGATTAAAATCTGCGGTGCTTGATTGGTGTTGTTGAGACTTACAGAAACACATTGTCTTCAGGGAGCTGCTTGCCAGCTCTCCCTCCTCCTTCTTCCTCTGTGTGTGTGCCTTTTCTTTGTTGTTCTCCATAATTGTTTTGTTGCCTTCCTTGTGGGGTACCTGGCAAGGCCCTGGGGACCAGGGGCTGAGCTGTCTGGGGTGTTATGTGCTGCTGCCTCATGCTGCAGGCAGGGCTTGGCTGGCTAAGAGTAGTGTGGAGTTGCCCAGCCTTCATCACCATTGGCATTGCTTTTTCTTCCATCTGCTGCCTTGGATAAGAAAAGGGGGATTTTCTAAGCAGAGGGAATATTCCTGGGACTGATGGGAGTGCATGGAGGTGGAAGGAAGGGCATCCTGCATAGCCATCTAGTGCTGCTTATGAAGTCCTCCTGAGTAGGTGGCTTCTGGCCAGTCCCATGAGCACTCTTGAAGAGTGGTGTAGCTACAGCCTTCAGGGTGCCTCTTGTGTTTTTTAATATGGTACCTAACACCTGCATTTCCCAGTTGAGGTTTTGGTTCACAAGAACAAAATCTATAATAAAAATAATGGGTAATAAGAAGGATTTGTGATGCCAAAGAATGCAGGTTGTGCTCCATCACTGGTGGTTCATTTTTTGTACATCTTCCAGAAAGAATTGAACTATTTTGGGGAAATGCTTGGAGGAGAGGAGAGGGAAGAAGCTTACCCTGTGCTAACATGGTACCTTCATCTCCTTCCTGGACTGCTGAGGCCAGTGAGCTCAGCATCAGGGTGCTTCAGGAAATGGCTGCTGCGAGAAGTGTCAGAAAGGTGGAAGCTATACAGTGCTAGAGAGAGAAGGGCCCTACATTTGTGTCTAATGCTGAACCTTGATAATCATAGAATCATAGAATAGCTTGGGTTGGAAGGGACCCTCAAACATCATCTCATCCAACCCCATGAAATGAGCAGGGATATCTTCAACTAGATCAGGTTGCCCAGAACCAGATGAGTGTTTATCAAGTGGAGAATACTAGAACACAGTCAAAAATGCGTTTTGGCTTAGTTGGGTAAAAAAGTATTAATGAATATTTTTTATTAAACAGCAATAATATTGGATTAAAAAAACCCCACCAAACATAAACCATTCAAAACATCTGGACCAAAGTTTTCTGCAAAATTAATATATGGGCATGTCCCTTGAAACCCTCGACAAGGATCAGCTGGTGTAGAAGCATGTGGGATTTGGTATCCCACCTGTGGAGTATAGGATACTGGGTCATATGGAGACAATATGGATCAGTATGCTGGCAGATATGTAACATATCTGGTGGTTTTACATATTCTGGGAAAGTTAATTTAAAGTGTATTCTTGACTTAATACAGCCATTGCCCAGAAGTGCTGTTCTTCCTAATTACGGGTATTGCATTGAGGTTCCATGCACAGATTAGCTGCCTGCAAGCTCTTTATCTCTGCATTTCTCTCAGCCGCACTTAAACTCTGACTCTTATGAGGTGACTCCTTGCCATGAAGGCAAAGTTTGTGCCTCAATATGTTTGTGTACAAGAGTGGGGTTGCTCAGGGTCCAGGTGGTAAAAAGGGGAGAAGGAGGAAATAATGTAAAATGCAGTATCAATTTCACGCTGCCTAAAGCCATGCTTGTTCTTTGATGCATAAGAACACACCAGGGATACAGGGTAATTATTTGGTATGTATCTCCACCCTGTAGCTAAAGGAAGAACTGCTCAGAATCACTGTGTTACACATTTTCAAAGGGAAAAGCAATGTATGAAAGTGCAGTGAGAAAGAGGAATGCAAGATTTCTTTCAAAGGTACCTGCACAAAAGCAAGAACTTAGTCTAAAAGCAGTTTCCCCTGCCAACTGGTTTGCTCTTTTCTCCTTGAAGTTCTATTCAGAGTCTTAGGAGTTGCAACTGATACTTTGCAGAACATCTCTATTCCCCTCCTCTCCTGCCCTGGCCCTCTCTTGTGCATTAGGCCATGTAAGCACTAAACTGTCACAAAAAAATAGCACCTTGAGCAGTTTCCAGGCACTTGAGGTGCTGTATCCTGACACAGTGACTTTAAGCTGTGTGTACTGAAGGGAGGAAACAATGAGGCAGTGATGAAAAGCACTGGAATAGGAATTCTGAGTCTGCTGACTCAGAAATGATTTTGTGCGTGCAGTGACAGAGGTGACAGCCAGAAATGCTACGCGGACTTGGCTGACTGGTCACTCCAGGCCTGGAGAAGGGTGTTTTTGCTAAGTCTGCCTGTTCATGTTGGTATTTGGCTTCAAGCGTCTGATTCTATAGTCTTGACAGACTGCTTAGTCTAACTGAAAGTCTTCCTGGAGTAAAGCCATTTAATGACCCTCTGCCCTGGCTGCTTTGCTCCTTTTCCTCAGAAAATGTCTCACTAGGTTCACAGCCTGAACGGACAAAAACTGAGCAGTTATCCACTTCAACAAGCCCCTCTGAGAGGCAGCATATCTGCTGAGCCCAGCATCCTGCCTAGCACAGATACTTTCCTCCTGCTTTGCTGGAGATGACCCAGCTTCTGCTGACAGAAGTTACGTAGAGTGTTCCTCATCATCTCCAGGTAGGATAACCCACATAGACAGCAATGTGTTGGGCTTTGGGTAAGCCTGGAGTCAAGAGGGTCCTCGGTACCTAGAGCTTCCCCTTCATTTCAGGTGTGGCTGTAGGGGATTTAAAATTGAGGCTTCCCTAGGCAGTGAAGCTAGCTTGTAAACAGGGGCCTTTCAGTCTGTGCTTCCTCTCTCCCCATTCTAGAAGTGAAGATGATAATAAAACGTGAACATCAAGCCTTGTTTTGCGGAGTTCTTTGATCCACAGATGGAAGGTTATATAAATGCAAAGCACTATCATTATTTATAAGGAACACACAGTCTACAGCTCCTTGCAATCTGGTGTGGTGGAAATAAACAGGAAGGCACAAATTTAGCACAGTGACTTCACTGCTGGATCTAATAGATGCAAAGACAGGCTGGGAAGACTTGAGTTTGTTTGAATGCATGATGCTGTTTTACCGGTAATTGGCAAATACAGGAATAATTATGGAAAAAAAATTGATGAAAAAAGAACCTGATGTGCCGGATTCACAAGTGATGACAACTGATCTAACCCCACCACACAGCAATCTCTGGGTGTTTGTATCAGTTTAATTTCCCCTATTACCAAAACCTTACTTTCAAATAAATGTATGTTTTAGAAGTCGACTGCTTTCCTTCCAGGTATAAATTAATCCAGCAAAGATGACTCCCTTACACCAGTGCTGACTTATGGTGTTTTGTGCAGTTGCAATGGGAATGCAGGCTGATGGCCTCAGAAACTGAAATCAGGAGTTATGCTTCAGAGGAACAGGTGGGAAGACAGCTGCTCCTCTTCTGCTAAGGATGAAAGAGCAAATCCCTTTGCTTCTGTCCGGCTTTAGGGAGCAGCTCTTCCCCTCCTATCTCTCTTCCTGGGAGAGATCCTTGTTTTCCTTTTTTTGTCCTTTTCATCTTCCCAGTGAGTAGGTGCAGTACAGAAAGGGAAATACAAGCTCTCTGGCAACATGGCTTAGCTCGTCCCTGGGGAGATCCTGGGCTGGTGGAGAAGGGGAGCTCACAAAGGTTTGCTCACCTCTTGATTCCCCTGGGACTCAGATGCTGCTGAGATTTCTCATACTGGGGGGTGTGTAACTTCGTGCAGACACTGAAGGGTGAAGACTGTGGGTCCCCTTGGTGGCTTTGCCTTGTGTACTGCGAGATCCCTGTTGTGCAACAGGGAAAGCACTGCTCCTCACGGTGCTCTGCTGCCTACCTTTCCCCCTGCTTACTGCTCCAGACAGAGCTACTCCCAGCAGTGCAACACAGGCTTCTCAAATCACCAGTGAGGCACAGGCTGAGGCTTCCTTCTCCTTTCATCACTCTTCCTTACCCACAAACCAGACTAAACCATAGCCCTGTTTGCTCAGTGTTGCTGGGTAGTAGGGAGCTGCGTGGGCTGGGTTTGTTGCTGCGAGTGGCTTTTGGTTTCCCCTATGAGCTGATCTGGTTATGGATCTGTTTTACGGCGCGATTACACCAAGCCCATTTGGATCCAGCTTCCCCCTGGCCTATCCACCCTTCTAAATGGAAGTGCAGGAACAAGTTCTTATGTTGGGATCCCACAGGTGAGAGAAAGAGTAGGAAGTGTGGTGTAACTTTGCCTGCTGTCCTCAATACAGGGTTCTCAGACCCTGAGGAACACTTGGTCTCTGGGTATTGAAGGACTTCTGACCAGTCCCATAGATCTTCTGAGTATGTACCATGACTTGTCATGTAGGGGATATGAGGTGATATCCTTAATTAATACTTTTGGACTGTACTTGAGCTGGATGCATACTATAGGTTTTGTGAAGAGATGCTCTTATCTTTCATGGAAGTATACATTCTCTAGGTTTTGTGTTGTGCTCTGGAGGAATGAGTCAGTCATATTCGGAAAAGAGATACTTTGCAAAGGGCTTTGGTGTATGGTGTTTGGGCGATATGTGAAAAAAAATTGTCTGATCTTTTGATGCTCATTCTTCTCCCTCTGTGCCCTCTGTTCAGTGAATAAGTACTAATACTTTTACTGAGTATAGGACTAGCTGCTAGTGTCTTATACTTTACATGCTTTGCACTGTACATATGCTGTATTTCCTGTGAAGGTGTTCTTGCTCCTTATAGCCCTTTGGATAGACAGATAGATCCAATAATTTCAGTGAAACATCAGCTCTTGCCTCTTATGGCCTCCTGGATGGCTTCCAAAGTCATGTCTATTCACAGACATTGCTCTGGTTAACTTCTCCGCTTCCCTCAGCTGTGAGTAATGCCACAGTGCTTGGGCTGGAAAGGCAGCTACAGCAGCCTAGAGATGTCTCTGTGTGCAATAGGAGAGATCTGCCAAAAGGTCCTTCCTCATTCAGAGCTGAGTGCCTGCAGTGGCAGAAACAAGAGCAGCGTGCTGGGTGCCTGCTGCGGGTGAGGGGTAAGTCAGGCTCTATCTATTATATATTGGCCCCAGTATCCATAATCCCCTGTTTCCATTTAGTGTTCTCAACCAACCATGTGCTCTTTCAAAAGGAGAGAGGATATATAAAACTCAATGGGCAAAATCACAAATGTCACTGTTGTTCCACGAGAGCTGTGATGTGACTGGAAAGCATGTAGGAAGTGAATATCACAGCCCTCTCCTGCTGTTAGGTTTTTGTTTGCTGTTCAGTTGGACCAAAACCTGGGAGCATCATCAAGCAGAGAAGGGTGGAGATGTCATAGAAGTGATTTCCACACCCCACTGTGCCTTGGCTCATGGAAAAGCACCTGTGGGAAGTGGTATCCAGCATGCATTTGCCTGCCTTCTCTTGCCAACAAGAAGCAAGCTGGAATGAGCAGCTCATTGCTAGTAAGCAGGCCCAGCAACTGGGGAAAAAATGCAATACATCTCAATGTCCTCTGGCATATACAACAGTTGAATATGCAGCAGGGTAAGTAAATCCATGGAACAGCTTTTGCGTCATTGTTCTTACACCTGGGCAAACTATCATATGCTAAAGGCAGGTTCACAGACACACAGCATCAGCTGTAGCACCTTACACAGGGGCTATCTAACCCAGGATGCCACAAGCTCCTCCTAAGATGTGTTCTGGGCTCCATGACCTGGAGTCCAGGTGTCTCAACAAGCCATTTCTGCAGTGGGATGAAAACTGGAAGGTTACTAGTACTGGCACAGTCAGAGGAGGGGTGCATTTTACTGCTGCTACTTTATGTCGCTGCCTTTGTCATGCAGACTGAATCCCAGTTCTGGTGAAGCCAGTGGCTTTACTGCCATCCCATAATGTCAATTCAGAGGAGTAATGACCCTTTTCCTCTGTTGGGAAGTTGCATTCTTGCTTAGAGCCTGTGTGGGCAGGGAGGCATGGCAGCCTGCCCGCGTCTGATGAGAATGATAGCAACACATATGTGTCAGACAGGACCAGTGGTTGCGTTCTCTGGCTCTGTAGACATCTGTGGTGGAGATCCTCAGTCTGGGTCATTCTCAGCTTGCTACTGCTAATGAAAGCCTCTTTGTCAAGCAAGGGTGCCCCTTCTCCTCCCCACAAACTTTCTTCTCCACCCACCAGATCCCTCTTTGTTGACTACATCCATCCAACCTTTTTCAGTTATCTGCTAATCTCCTCAGAGTCACTCCTGAGCCAAGCCGAACATGTGCTCTTTTATTTTTTTCCTTGTAAATCAAATCCTCTGCCTCTTTCATCATGTTTTACTGCTCTCCTCTGAACTCTGCTCACTTCAGGCACATGTTTCTGACTGTTAGATGCTGAAAGTAGAATATAACCCTTCAGCTCTGGGGGTTGCCTGGCTGGAAAGGGCTATTACCTCCTGCAGCACTTTGAGGACAGGAAGAAAGTGCTGCTGGAGCTGCAAACTGCTGCTTCTCAGCTCCGGCTGCTGCAAACCAGGCAGCAGCCTTCTTCCTCCTGGGCTAGCCAGGGCCTTCATCCTAAGAGGTCTCCTTTAACCAGCTGAGGCAGGCTGCCACCGACAGAGCAAAGCTGCCTTGCCCACTGTTGCTGCACAAGGGTTTCACCACACTTGTGTGCTCAGCCCTGTGCTACTGTCCGCACTAGTAAGGGAGGCAGGAGGAGGGAAGGATGAGCCCACATTTGCTAGCAGTCACTTGCTGCCTTTGCAACAGCAGTGACCTGTCTGCAGGGGCAGAGCATCCCCAGCTTTTTGTCATGTCATGTTTCATGGCCAGCTTGCATAGCCTAACCCCCCCATTTCCCTTCTATTTTCATCTGAGAGGGAACTGATTTCTTTCTCATTCCACATCACAGTCTCTCCAGGTCTGCTGGTCTTTCTTCTTTCTCCTGTGTGCCTGCTGCTTTCAGCAGCCTAAAGGGTCTAAAGGGCAGAGGCATAAATAAGCAAGGGAGAATCTCCAGGACAGCAGTAAGATACAGACAAAGTAATGAAACTTAAAGGTTGGCTTTGTTGTACAACAGGCAGCATTAGTACAGTGCATAGCCTTGGCTCCTGAGGTGCCATCACAGTCCATTGATGATGTAATTGTAATGATATCTCTTTCTGTAGGGCTGCTCAGCTGTAGCTTGCCTGTTTAAGCTCTGTGGAATGTTTTTCTTCATAAAATAAATGTTTCTAGTTAAAGGCTGTTGTGAGAGGACATACAAATTCTACAAGGTCAGGCTTAGAGCTGCACAGTTTGAACCATACCTATAGAAAAATCAAGCTGCAGAAGATGGAGATGCTGGGCAGTTGTTTGAAAGCTTAGAAAATTTTCTGACTAAATGTTTTGTCAGCTTTCAAAACAAGGTGGCATTTGCTAATATCCATGTCTCTTAATTCAAAAGCTTTATGGATGGCTGTATCTCAAGGAAATACTCCCTGCAGGTTATGGCTGCAAATGACTGCTGGTTTGTGAAACTTATGCCCTTGATAAAAAATGGTGGGTCTCTTTCAAGTCTTTCTCCCTGGCAACTTGAAGCAATTCATTTCGTACTCCAAATGTTTGTCCCTGAGCCATCTGCTAAGCTTCCAATCCTGCATTCCAGCTGCATTCCTGCAGACACCAGCAACCACCCCAGTGCCTCCTGATCCCAAGGTCTCCCAACCAACCTGAAAAACACCATGCCTGCTGCCTGAGAGGGTTTCGGTTGTACTGCTAGGCAGTACTGCCTGAGACACAGAGGGTGGCTGTCCTGAGGAGAGGGGACAATACAGCCACCTCTGCAACCAGGATGTCTCCAACCCAGTGCCACGGTCAGCAGGGCAATGAAATAAAAGATGAACAGTGCCTAAATACAGTGGTATAACGGGGAAAGCAGGAAAAGCTGCTTATTGACTGTCACAGCAGCCGTCTTGTGTCATACACAGGACTGAGCTGCATAGACCAGGGTACAGTGAAGTATTACTATGAAGTACAGTGATGTTGTTTATCTTTCAACTAGTGTCCTCTTACAGGACTCTCAGTCCCTTGGCAGGCCCTCACTTACAATGTAAATGCTCATGCAGAATTACACGTGTAAAATGATGATGCATGCTCACATGTGAGGCAGGCTGACTTATCAGTTTGTTCATGGAAAGTAGAGGTCTCTGTCCCTCTATTTCATGATACAGCAAAGAGGTGTCTGGAAAACTTGGATGACCTGATACTCTTCTGTGACTTTAAGGATTTGTGTCATTTGAGTCACTTGCCTTGGTGAGTGATGGAGTGCAAGGTAGGCTTTGTGGGAAGATAGATCTGGGCTTCAGAGCCTGTGCATGATGGCATATGTTACAGCTTCTGGTGCTCCAACTTTTCTGTGCATTTTTTAAAAAGTGAAATGAGTTTATAAGATTTAATCAAAGCAATACATAAAGACTCAAGATGGGGGTACATTTTGTGTTTTGCGGGTCTACACTAATTATTTGCTGCTTATTTGCAATGCTGGCAGTGGATATGTTTGCTATTGTCCCAGGCATTCTTCAAAGACAGCATCAAAGATGGGACCCAGCCATCAAAGCACCAGCACATCCTTGAAATGGTCCTCCCATGTATCTGATAATGCTTTCGTGTATTAGATCATGTGTTGTACCCACAGCCCTATTAGCACATCAGGTCTGAATTTGTTTCTCTTTGCAGCAAATCAGAGCTACCTTAAGAGTGCCGGATTTAATGCTAAGTTAATGCTGAAATCCCCCTCTCCCTGTGACAGAGCACCCTGTTGCCACTGAATTTCCAGACAAAGATGAAAAATGAAAGGGGGAGAGAAAAAAGAAAAGGCCAAGAGAAAAGGAAACGTAGCTCATTTTTACTGCAGGACAGCTCAAATCACTGCATATGGAAAAATAAATCTACCCACTAAGAAAATGTGCAGCTTCCTGTGAAATGGCAGGGAAGTCATGTGGCTCCAGGTTCCTGAGTAGGTTTAAGAGATTTCTTTTTAGCAGCATCGCTTAGCACAGGTTGGTAGCAGGTTAGTCATCTCCTATCTTTTCAGAATTTGAGCTGTCTGGGGAAGACTGAATGGAATAATTGATTTTTTTTATCAGACACAATAATTGAGGAATAATGGAAAAGGAGAGCTCAGAGGACGAAGGGCCTGGGAATTACAATACAAAAGGGAGGAATCCCTTGGGGGCAGATCATATCAACTGAAGTGGAAGAAATATATAGGCTTTTCTGTCCTTCTGGCCTCCTGTAATAGCAAAATGATGAGGAGAGCAGGAAGTATGAAGAATAAAGCCAGCTTCTGCTCTCATGCGCTCCACTTTCAGATTAACCCTCTGCTATCTTGTGTAATTGAGAGTAAAATGGGATGTCTTTCCACTCTAATTCATGGGCCGAGAAATTGTAATACTGCTGAAAAAAGAGGAGTTCAGTGGGTACAAGGCTGATGGTGAACAGGCAGGCCTGGCAGGTTTGGAAGAGGCCGCTTGCAGCATGGCTGACAGGAACAAGATCATTCCTCCTTCTGAGAAGCATTTGAAGTGTGGATGGTCTGCATCAAGCAAAAAACCCAGACGCCTAGTGAAATGTCTGCAAAACATAAGGAAAACTTAGCAAAAGCAACTGTCAATTTGCCTATTTCCAGGTCCCCACAAAACACTTTCAGTGATTTATGGAACTTTTCAGTATCACAGGTCATAAAGATACACTGCTTTCCCCTGGGGAAAACCTCTTACACAGAGTAACACACTATCATTGCCTGGTAAAGTTTCCTGAGACTTTATAAATTAATTTATTTCTTTATCACTTGTTATGCTTCCCTTCCTTCCAGTAATTTTGCCGTCCCTCTTTTATATCTGCCTACTTGCCAGCAATTACCCTATTTAATTTTAGTCATTGCCCTTTTTCCACCTTTCCTTGTAACTAGATGTCTCTACTCTGGTAATCAATGTATATTGCTCTGCCAATAGCTTATGGAAGTGCCTAGAACAGAAAACAATAGTTAGGTGTGGCATCTATAGAGAAAGAAGAGCAGGGCTTGCTGCTGCCTAATATATACAGGACTTCTGTTCCCAGGCAAGGGTGTTTCATTGCCTTGTTGAAGACATCAATTTGCCCTTTATTAGAACCCTTATTTTTCTGGTGTTTTAGCTCTCTCTTTCCCATTAAGCACCTGTGGTTTGGGTTATTTTCCTCCTCCCTCCCTCCCTGATTTCCTCAGATACATTTTTGTTTTCCAAGCTTAATATTTTGTTTTGGGTAATTTCTTTCTGTTGCTTCAGTTTCTCCAGCTCCCAGTTTTTATTTCTCCTCCTTAGCTGCCTTTGAAAGAAGGTTCTCACATTCTCTCTGCTCATTCCTCCCAAGTGTTTCAGATCTTTAATGAATCATAGAACCATAGAATAGTTAGGGTTGGAAAAGACCTTAAGATCATCTAGTTCCAACCCTCCTGCCATGGGCAGGGTCACCTCCCGCTAAACCATGTCACCCAAGGCTCTGTCCAACCTGGCCTTGAAAACTGCCGGAGATGGAGCACTCACAACTTCCCTGGGCAACCCATTCCAGTGCCTCACCACCCTTGCAGTAAAGAATTTCTTCCTCATATCCAATCTAAACTTCTCCTGTTTAAGTTTGAACCCATTACTCCTTGTCCTATCACTACAGTCCCTCATGAAGAGTCCCTCCCCAGCATCCCTATAGGCCCCCTTCAGATACTGGAAGGCTGCTATGAGGTCTCCATGCAGCCTTCTCTTCTCCAGGCTCAACAGTCACAACTTTCTCAGCCTATCTTCATATGGGAGGTGCTCCAGTCCCCTCACCATGCTCGTGGCCCTCCTCTAGACTTGTTCCAACAGTTCCATGTCCGTAATGAAACAGAATAAATAGTGGAACAGTAAAAGGCTCACTGAAACACCCCTCCTGACACTCTTCTTACTGTGCACATGCTACCAGCAATGGCCTGCTGCCGCATTCACACTCTATCATGTCCACATCTATGTGCCCTTGCGAATTTGTTTTGCCACTGTAAGAAGCCACAAGTTGCTCTACAAAATGCCCTCTTTACCAGGTGGTTAGACTGCTTCTGGTGCATTTCTTCATCATCACAATTCCAGTAAGTGTGTCAGAAAAGCAAGCCAGTATGCCATGACGTACTTAATCATTTCCCATCACTCCTTTGTGTGTGTGAATGCAAAGTGCTCCTTCACATTCCTCACTTGGCAGCCCACCTGCTTTGCTTGTGCTTCTCAGCTTCGCTTCACAGCATTTATGTCCAAAATGTTTACCAATTCCACATGCACCAATATATATCCTTAACCTGTGGTGTATGCAGTCCTTCCAGGTTCCCCTCCAAGCTCACTGCAGTTTATAGGACCAGAGCCTCAGCTGCTATAAACTGTCGTATTGCCACAGAAATCAATTGAGCTATGTGATTTGTTCACCAGCTGGGCATATGGCTTGGATTTTATGAAAGGTCATTTGCCTGGACTACAAATAGGGCACTAAACATTCCTAGGGCCAATGAGCTTGGGGAATGAAGGAGAAAAAAAACAGAAATTGCAGAAGAAGCCAGCTCTAGCGGTCAAAGGACCTGGAAGAGGGCCAGATGAGGCAGAAAACCCTCAGCATGGACTTCTGTACTTTGAAAATGCCAACTAGTGTCCTCTCTGCAGATGTCGCTCTACTCCTTATTGTGATGGTCCACCTAGTCCTTCTACAAGCTCTTTTCCTTAGTATCAGTTTGCTTGTATTACCAAAGTATCTCTGCTCAGGTAGCAAGACTTGCTGTGCATGGTCCTGTACATGCACAAAAAGACTTAAAACTCCATAGAAACCTGCACACCACCTGCCACAGCTGGATGCAGGCTGGAAGCAGAACACTGCTATCAAAAAAGAGCATGGGCAGCTTGATAGGCCATAATAGCCCTTAAATGCTGGGAAGCTTGCCTCTCTGGACTCTTTCCTCTACCTGCTTCTCTCCCTTCCTCAGGTCCCACCTTTTCATGTTGCTCTTTTTCTTTTAGTGAATATCCTCCTGAAAATAGCAAATTGGCTGGGATTTATTGCTCACAATGGTACAGCAAAGACTCAACTGCAATGCCAATCTGGCATCTGCTGCAACTAGCTTGCTTCCCAGCTCTGTGTGTGTGTTCCTCCTGGTTAGCCCTGCCCTTCACCTGCCCGCTCCGATGGGATCTGTAGGCAGAAGCAGTACCTTTGGAGACTTGGTATGAACCATGTGCCGCATGAATTATCTGCTACTTTGGCTTTGTATAGCAGCTACCAAGAGAACAACTCACTTTTCAACTGGCTCATAGGTGCAGCCGGAATACATATAAGCCATAATTAAACAAGCCCCAAACTGAATAAGCGAGTGAAAAAGAGGATATTTTAACAGTTCTGGAAGGCAAGGCTGCACAGCAATGGCACTCTTCCATGATTTGTCATCACCCTTAATCAAAGCTTTTCCAAAGGGCTGGCCAGACTTCATTTATTCTTTTAAGTGTAGTTAGCACAGAGGAAGATGGTAATAAGCGTGCCTTGTGTCTGTGACTATCACTTTGTGTCCTCTTGTTTTGGAGGGGAAAATTGGAAGCAGAAAAACAAACCAAAGGGAAAACACTCTGAGATGTCAGGGCTGCCTGGTGCATAAACCTAGCTGCTGTTTGTGAAATCGCATGGCCGCTCTCCTGGAGATGTGGCGATCATTCATGTTGTCCTAGCTGAGCCACAGTAACTCCCTGCATGTCTTCCTTCAGCTCCAAAGTGCCCTTGCTGAGGTCTTGCACACAGAGGTCTGAGCATTGCTTGGTGCTCTCTGGCTTGCTGCCAGTCCCATGTTCTGTTGGGCAGCGGCTGGTGACCCTGAGCAGGCACACTCTTGCCCTGGAAAGGGGCCTTTGCTGCTCACCTAGAACAAACAGTTTGTACTTGAGATGGAGAAAAGCGGAGGCTTCTGGCAGTCATTAGAAAAGCGCTGAGGCATATAAGCTGTTGGGTTGCTGGTCATTTGGGTAGTACCCAAGAGGCATTTGTGTGGATGGGAGGGTGAGAAATATGCCTTACACAACATATGTAAATGGCAACCAATTTTTCTTGGGTTTTTTTCTTCTCCTGAGTGCAAAAGGCCTATAAAACAATTAGAGCTTAAAATTGGACTCCTGGCAGAGAAGGAGAGAGGGAGTTTATGCCTTGTTAAGTGTAATCAGTCTGGTGATAAGGGGACAATTTCAGCTGTGTGAGATATAATTACATCATAAACTCCACATTACAAACAGGGCAAGCAGAGGTGAAAAGGTAAAGAGGGAATAAGTGATGATGCCCTTTGGGGGACGTGGCAGAGGAGACACTTGTGGACTCCATTTCCCAGAGAAACTTTTCCAGCTGGAATGTGAGTTGTGAACATGCAGGGAAGACATGCTGGCACTTCAGGGAGGCTGGATGGGGTGCCTTGCCATGGCCACACTGAGGGTTCACATCTGCCAGCTGAAGTGGAACGTTAGTTTAGGCAAGTTAAATATTAATCATGTTTCAGAAAGCAGACAAACTTTTCTCTGTGGCCTGAAGCTGGAGGAGAGGGTCTGCAGCCATGCTGCCAGCTGCAAAGGCAAAGGAAGCACAAATAACACTCCTGGGTGCTGGTGGCACACCTAGGGCTGCGGATGCACAACCTGTCTGCAGGGGCAAGGCAGCACCATGCTGCAGAAGACATGGATGCCTGCACATATGTGGAGTGCTGCTCTGGAGCTGACTGCATAGAGGTCATAAACCTCAAACAGGACCCTCAGGATGTCCCACCAAAGTGGTGGTGGTGCAGAGCTAAGCACCATCTTGTCACTCTCCCAGGCTACCTGTGGTCACAATGAGAAAAGGTCTTCTCCCTTCATGTAGGACACCCCACCATACACGTGAATGGGGCTGGCTTGCCTCGGAGCACACATCTAGGGACACGACTCAGAAATGCGGCTTAAAGCACATGTGGCTCCTTGGGTTTTACCAGAAAAAATGAGAAACAAATATCTGGGGGGCGGGGGGGTGGTTGTTGATGTTTGTTACTTTAGGTAAATATTTTTAGACATGCGGTTTGAATGAGGGAAACTGAGGAAAGAAAGAGAAGCAGTGAACTGAGGGACAGTGGTTCATTTGTTTGAGAACAGTTTTTGGAAATCCAAGATTTCTCAGCTCAGGGACTAGAGTTGTTGACAAAAGATTAAAATAATCTTGGGAAATGAATTTATAGTTTTCTGTAAAAAAATAGATGGTCATTTTTTAAATAGTTGTTTCAGAAAATCCAGTCCCCATTTCT
This sequence comes from Ara ararauna, assembly GCA_028858755.1. NCBI lineage: Eukaryota > Metazoa > Chordata > Aves > Psittaciformes > Psittacidae > Ara > Ara ararauna. The sequence goes on along the minus strand of CM054376.1, from coordinate 92,077,873 downwards.
GTTTTTGCTGCTAAAGCCCTGCCTTTGAGAACTGTGTCTGGTTCTGGGATCATGAGTCTTTCCTTGTCACCGACATGCTGCATGGTATGAGATAAATCACTTAACCTTTCTGTGACATACTTCCCCATCTGTAAAATGAGTTTGATAATCATATTTGCTTACTTCACAAAAGTGTTAGAAGAATGAATTATCACTGGTTTTGTAACCATTTATATCTCTCTCTGGGGCAAAGACTGCCTTTTTTTTCTGGGCTCATGCAACAGCGCAGAAGTTCTGCTCTATAATGAATGTTCTGAAGTGCTGTTATGATACAGAAAGATAAAAATTAAATGTAGCCTTTGACAGTGCAGCAAACAGGGTTTGCAAGTATAGCAAATACAGTGGGTTAGATTAAAAGAGCAGGGACATCATCTGTTGGGGTTCTGAAGAAAGGATCAATTAAGTATAGTGATAACATCCTGAAATATAACCCTGCTCCAAAGTGGGCAGTGTAACCCTCCTCTGGCAACCACTCTTCTGTAAAGGACAGACAAAAAAGATTAATGTTTATTCAGCTCTGTGAATGGATTATTACTTCGATTAGAGCACTTGGAGGCTTTGGACAAGATCAAGTTGCATTAAAGCTTTACAAGCCTAAAGCTGGAGATGGACCTCTGAAGAACTTGCTGTCAAGAGAAGTGGAGACACATCTATCTAAGGACACACAGTAGATCACTGCCAGAGATGGGGATTCCCAGGCCGGTGTTATTTCAAGTGATTCATGTCACTGCCTCCGCATGACAATTGCTCATGTGCTGTTCTTGTACTGCAGGTCACCTTCATTCATACAGGCTTGGAGTTTTCATTAGGAACAGGCATGAAAATTCTGATTGGCCAATCTGGAGACCAGGTGACTATGCAGGCAACCAAGGAAGGAGGGAGTTGGGGAAGCTTGAACTGGCTTGTGCAGCAGGGACCATCACCAGCAACAGTCAGTGCAACCTTGGGTGGAACCCTGATGATGCTTTCCTGGGACAGACTTCCATGCATCTCTCAGGACCAATTCAGTCATGAGTAAGGAGCTCAGCACTCACTGACATATTACATTTTAAAAGACTAATTAGTCTCTGGTGTTGCCTACAAGCAAAGACTTAAGCTGCAAGTAGCTTAACGCAGCTTCACAGGGTGGCAATGAAGCAGCTTGGATTGAACCCTGCTGTGAATAATTACTGCCACAGCTGCAGTGTCATATAGGACTGATCACAAATACTCTGCATGCAGTCTGAGGCTGACATCATTAGGCATCTACTTGAGGCATCCTCCTTATAACTGGCTTAGGCTTTCATATTCATGCATGTCTTTTTGGGCCAGCAGAGAGGAAGCAAGAGAGGTGCATAGGTTATGGACAGAAAACTGCAGCAGGGGTAGGTTGTGGCTCTGTCTGTGTGGGTGTAAAAGTGGTTCTAAGCTCCTGCCTGTAGTTTGGGGTGAGACCCTAAATATATACACAGCCTCCCCACAGCAGTTGGTTCCCCGTGGTGGGAATCCCTGAACAGGAAAGAAGCCGTAGGTCTCCTGACTGGATTCCTGCAGGGCCATGGCTCGAAGGAAGGGCACTCACCCCCAAATCTGAATGTGACCTTGGAGGCTTCCCCAGAGACATACTAGGAACACACAGCTGTGCCAAGAGAACTCACACAGAACTGCTACTCTGGTGTCTGGGCCACCTTTGTCATCCTCCCTTGCCTTAAGGAGGATAGGTTTTGTCATTTTCCTGAAACAGCAGCGCTGTGATTTCCAGGAGTTTTAGGGACCCTTCTCAGCATGACTTTCCAGGGTATTTAAGGAAGATCAACACCCTGGAGAATGGGCCCCCTGCCAAAATCACCAGGGATGGTAGGGAAGGGATGGGGATGAACAGCTGGGTTTGTGAGGAGAAACACTAACCAGACAGGACCTCATGAAGCACTGGGCAAGCCTTTTCCAATCTGAATACTATCACCTCTGGCCTGTGAGCCATGGTGAGACCTGAAGGAAATTCCTTGGTGTCTGTTTGATAGACAGCCAAAGCCCCCTCGACAAGCTTTGCAGTAATCTGCTACACACCATAAGCATTTCATGGCTAGAGAAATGAAAGAAGAGAGCAGGCTTAGAGGTCAATAACAAGCACCATTACGGCTGCCTGGTTTGGGCTGCATGGTCTGTGAAGGAGAGCAAGCAGTCCTCAGCATCACCTCTACTGTCAACATGGCAGCTGCATCCTGCTCTGCCTCAGCTCCAGGCACAACACTGGGGCAGCTTGTGGGATCTTCTCATCACTGGGGTCACTGCAGAGGACCTCCTGACTACAGGAGGATATAGCCTCCACCTAAGCAAAATCAACCCTGCTCGTGTCTTTCATTGTCAGCAGGAGGGTGTAGGGTTTTAAGCAAAGTATGGGGCTATGAAGGGAGAAGGGGAGATGGTGAGGAGTGATGTGCAGGTTGCCTGCAGTGCTGCCTGACCCTGGGGCAGGCTCCAGCTGCCAGATGAGGAGGAAGGTGCTGCAGGACTGAATGTGTTCTCCAGTCATGCCACCTATGTATAAAGTACATCCATCTGTAAAAAGTACACCCATTTGTGGAAAATTTAGAGGGAAACATTAAAAATAATAAAAGAAATAACCCAAAACCAAAGGCAGTGAAAGTGCACAGTATTTATGTCACCCATAGGCCTTGTCCAGCCTGGACACATTTCAGCTTGATGATCATCCTGGGACCGTGCTTGCATCAGGACTGGAGACCCCTGCTGCCCATACTCCCTGTGCTGTCCTTGTCCTTTTAAACAGAAATCTGTTTAAAACACAAAGAAGCTGGAGAAGAGCCCAAAAAGTTGAAATCTTCCATCAGCGTGGGAAAGGAACAAAGAGAGGACTTACGACATGCAGTCCTGACATGGCTATTTCTTGGCAGGAGATGAGTGTCTGTGTGTCAGATAACTTCCCAGAGAAAGTAAGCACTATCAGAATTCAGTGGAGAGGAGCAAGGAGGTTGGAGACAGAGGACCCCATCCTTCTGCTGATCCCTGAGGGAAAACTGATGTCTCCCCCACCCAGACTGGCACTTCTGACCAGCTTGCCTCTCCACGCTTTTCCATCCCCAGCAGTGGGTGAGGAGCTCTGTTTCTCCACCCTGCTGTCTCAGACAAAATCAGTGGCTGTAGGAAGCAATGACTCCAGGAGCAGAACTGATTTTAATAGTAATGCCATCACTTTGCTCCCTGCGCTGCTATGTGATGTTGAGAAATCACAGGCCAGTATGATCTATTCCAGCTGGACTTGCAGCCCTACAGTTGGCTTTTTCTGATTTCTAAGTGCTTAGTGACATTATCTGAGCATACTTAGCGATGTGCCCAGGCCTTTTTCATCCTTGGGAAAGGAAAAAGCTGACATATTGTTTTGACTGTAACTGTTAAAAGGAGTCTGCCTTTGGGCTGAAACAAAACCTCAGGAAATCTTTAAAAAATACTCCCAGCAGTACCAGAAAAGTGATAAGAGACTGAAACAAGGGCTTTATAATGGAGTGACTATTCCAATCAATTGGTGTGAGTTAATTAATTAATTGCTGCAGTTGCAATGACATTCCCTCTGGCTGAGTAATCAGGAAATCAGCCACCTGAGGCTTTTAGGGAGTTAATTGCCTTAAACTTTGCTAAAAGAGTGATAATATAATTTAAAAAAAAGCCTATTAATGCACATTTCTCATCTTCTGGGATCTTGCAAACCAATTCTTCATTTTGTAGAGCAAAACCTGTAAAGTTTTACTTGAACAACTGAGTAATGGAGACAGATGCGGTGGGTAAGCAGGGAGCAAACTGTGAAATACAAGTTCTGTATCATCTGAAAGAAATTTGAAATACGCTGAAGCACTCCAAACTTTGTGTCCATCCAGACTCCTGTCCTTTCTTAGATGTATTTGTCCAGCAGGGAGTGGAGTTTCCCTACATTTGAGTTACTCTTTTATGCCTCATATGGAAACCCTTTTCTTTTGTTCAACCTGATTTTCTCTTAAAGAAATGTTGCCTGAAATGAGAGAACTATTCTGTGAAGTGCAGAAACCTTTCACCCTTCACTTTCACAGCTACCTATTTCTCAGGCTGAAGCTGAGCTTCTCTGTGCTTTAGACCTCCCTCCCAAGTGAGCTCTTTGAGACCTTTTGAGGACACTTGGTCCTCAGTCAGTAGAAATAGGTATTTTTCACTAGAGCTCCTGCAGGCACCCTTCAAAGAAGGCAAAGCAGAGGTCTTTGAAAGATGTCAAGCCATCCTGAGCAAAGCTAGCCTTGTCCCAGTAGTGGCAAAATCATTGTCAGATGAGCAAAGCCTAAATGTGTTGTGCAGCTGGCTGGCTGCACCTTACACTGTCCATTTCTTGTGCTTTCCCTGCACATCCTTGCTTGTTTGTCTGCAGCTGCAACACCACAGTTTGCTCCAGGCAGGCACCTTCACTTCTTCTCTCCAGGACTTCCATCTGTACCCTGCAAGGTTTTGACTTCCTGCCAAGTGACAGAGTGTGTGTGGGGAGAAAATTCCCACTTGGACTTCGGAAGCACGCTGATGACTCCCTAGCCAGAGCTTGCTAGAAAACTTCACATTTTCTTGACATTTTTAATTGAAACAATGCACAAAAAATTAGCTGGAATAAAGAAACCAAAGGAAGGAGGGAGATTTGTCCCTCTGAAGTTCATCATACAAGAGACAGTGAGTGCATATAAAAGAAAGGGGCACTGAGGACCTGATGATACCGATTTCCATCATTTTATCACAGTTGTTTTAAAGCCTTAGCAGTTTGAGTCCTGCAATTATAGCATAATCACAGGGTTTGTTAAAAGCGAAAAGAGGCTCTAGCCCTTCAGATGATGGAGAATATCTTGCACTTGTAAGCCCTACAGCCTCAGAAAAGAGAATAAACCCAAAAGAAACTCATGTTTTAAGTGACACCTTTAAACATTCCAACGATTTTATACATCCAGATTCATAATTTTCTTATTCCTTGAGGGTGGCAAAACTGGTATTTCCTTTCTTTACCAGCATGAAGTGTTCCTAGACTCCAAGGGCCTTCTGGGGAGGTGACATGGGGTTGTGAGTCTCAGATCTCCCCGCTGCAACCTTGCCATGGACTCCCACGAAGGATGCCTCAGTTCTCAGATGCAAACTGCCGTTTGTCCCTTCTATCTTATCTATCATTCACTTTGTGTGCGAGTGCATACACATATTATTAAATACAAATACAAACCCCAGGCACACATTTTTATCCTTAAGTAATAAAATCTAATGGAAGAATTTACAGTCATGGGTTATAAAGCAATAATAGTTGTAAAATCATTTAGCAGGGTTCAAATACAGGTGAAGGGAGAAGTTCAGAAGTTCAGCATTTAAATATGCTTCCTGGCAGTTTCCTGCGACAAACAGCAAATCCCCTATTGACATGGTGCCAGTAACAAAAGCCCAAACTGTTCTCAGCTGCTCCATTTGTATTCTCGAGTTCATGGTTTGTTTAGTTTTATTACTTTTTGAGAGCACTTTCTACAGGTCTGGTTATTCAGAGGGGTAGTAGTAGTGAGGCCGTACTGAAAAAGTCTGCATAGACAACAAGAATTCAAATTTCTGTATACTGCCTGTGCAGCCCCATGAAGAGAGAATCAACTTTCTGCTTAAAGCGTAATGTACAGAGTACATCATAGGTGGAGAACACTGGCATTACTTGGAGGGAAATGGTTGGTGCAAGCAGGCCGGAGCAGTATTTTTATTGACACCTAGTGCCCTTCTAAGAAGACTTAGATGACGTTACCATGAAAATGCTTATGTGCATATTGCTTATATTGCAGTGTCTGCCATTTCTAGCAAGTAGCACTTTCTGACAAATACTGCTTACTACATGTAGCTGTTCATAGTTGGGCAACAGCTTTGCTAAAAGTCTTCACCATGCCAAAGCATAAAATACCCACTCTGTCATTAAGAGTCTGAGCCTGTCTTTTTGTTCCTCTGTTGCTTATTGGTTTAAGAGTGGAAGCAACTAAAATCTATTCCTCAGAAATTGCATGAGGCGTGCGAGAGGACTAACTGTAAACTCCAGGTCCCTCTTGCCATGTGGTGCCAGCTCAAAGCACTGGAACTGGAACCACGTAGGAACCCAACAGCTGCTGTTAGTTCTGCTTCTGCTGCTGCATTACTTAACATCCCACCTGAACTTTGTCCTAATGATGGAGGCAGATAATAAGTTATAAGGTTGCTCACTGGATAAGAACATAACTTTGCCCTATGCTTCATTTCGTAATTATATTTTTAAAAAAGAAATTATAAGAAGGTGTGTGAGAGAGTGTACTTTCAATAAAAAAAAGGACTCAGTTTCTTCAAGGAACATTTCTCAGTGGGCTAGCAGAAAGGAGATAGCTATGATATGTGCAACACATGAACTTTAGCGTGTCGTGGTCCTTGACACTTTTTAACTTAATTAACCTTGACGATCTCAATGCCTTACAGAGAATCAAGGCTGTGCTCCCAACCATGTCTCAGTTTTTGGCATATTTGAAGAAATATTGCCACTTCCTCAAGACCAATCAAACACTTATGTTTTTCCAGAGAATTTAAGAAGTTCCCCATCATTATAGTGTGCTTAAAACTTATCTAAATGGCCTATGCTGTTATTGAAACAGGCTGCCATTTTGTTGTTGTGATATTTCCAAGCTCCGGGATGCCTGCTGTGCTGAAGCAGGCAGCCAAACAGCTAATCCCCCAGCAAACATCCAATTAGTCCTTCTGTGCATACAAATGCATTATTGTGTATTAATGCAGCGATGGAAAACAAGTGGTCCAGAGCTGCTTTCTGATGGGCTGGCTGGGGGGGTTAGAGGAGGCTCAGCAGTGACTCAGGAAGGTGTTGAAACCTTTCACTAGCACAAGTAAGAGCGGCATCCCTGTTCTGCTTAGGGGAGGCTGGGAGCAGGCGATGGATATCTCACGTGGCCAGGCTGTCCTTCTCAGGTTTGTTTGGAAAAACATCAGAGAAAGCTTTAATACTGGAGGCAGTTAACACGTCAGCAGATTTACTTTCTTTTGCCTGATTTGCTCCTTCTGCCTTTTCTCTTTCTTACACTCTGTGCTGTTAATTTCTTCCTTTAGTCCTAACTCCTGGTGTGAGTTGTTTTTCCTCAGCCCTTTTCTCAAGGACAGGTCACATAGAGTAAATACAGGGACACTGGCTGGAGAAAAAAGGCATCTCTGTGGATTTCCCACATGCTGCACTCAACAGAGACCTTTTCTGAGAGTTTATGCAGTCTTGTCTGCAGAGAAATAGCACTAGACACGGAGTAAGCTTGCAAGACTAGCTCTTTGGAAGGCAGGGAGAATTGGCATTTTGACTGCTTTGGTCCCTCCCTCTGCATACTGTCCTCCCTTCCATGCTTATGCTGCTGGGCTGCAGCATCACCAAGCTTTGTTCGCAGAAGATCATCAGCTGAGAAGCACACAGACCAAGAGTCTCTGCCTGCCTGGGACAGGAGATCAATGGGTTTGGCTTCTGCTGCAGCAGGGTAAATTTAGAGAGGACAGTTTCCAAGTCTCCAGATCCCAAGACCAGTTTTCAGGGGTGCAAGCAGACTGAACTGCACTGGTGCCAACACAACTGTGCCCTTGCAGTGCAATGGACAGCTTGGTCTTGCATTCATCAGGGATCTGATGAACACCATAATGGTTTGCTTCCTGATCCTGATCTAGTTGATGTTCCTGCTCATTGCAGGGGGGTTGGACTAGATGGCCTTTGAATATCCCTTCCAACCCAAGCTATTCTGTAATTCTATGATTGTCTACCTGCCCTTTTTTTGTGTTTTGCCCTTTTTTCCTCATATATGTCTTTACCCTCCTTCAGTATAAACTTCCAGCCGGCTATAAGATTTCTCAGTGCAGTCTGTACCCTGGGAGGAGACAAGCAAAGCCATCCACAATTTTCATCCCTGCCCTGGGATCAACAGGTAGGGAACAGCTCCACTCTCTAAGCATTACTGCATGAGGCAACTGGGGCAAAACAGCTCCAGCAGCTTCATAAACAGCAAAAAAAGAAGCACCACACACACAATGGCTCATGTACTCAGGGCAAATGTTTATAGAACAAATTTAGCACCGACTCAAGCAGATTAACAATTGGTTGCAGCATTTTATCCACATGCTCACTGTCCCCCAGTACATCATGAACCAGTGTGTGGGCTGTTGACAGCACAAGAGATCAAACCTTACCAGCTCAGCAATAGTTCTTATCATGTTTGTCAGAATCTGCAGGTGGAGATTGGCGGTGTGCATCAGTGCTACTGACGTAAGGGCTTGTTGAGGCTTCAATTCCTAGCCTGGCAGATGTCAGATACAGGTAGACAACACACTGGCAAGTTAAAAAAAAGAAAGTGTTAAGGGTGGGAGGGCAGATAGCTAATTGCCTCATATGCAAGACACTTAGTGGTGGATTACCAGGGAAGCAATTTGCGATAGGCCAGTTTAGCTTATAAAAATTAGCTCCCCCTGCAATTAGGTAAGACTCTGTATGGGCTCGTTTAGAGCAACTAAATGGAGGCCATGTCTTCATAAGACCTGTTGAAAGAGTCTGAAATTGTATCCGATTCATGAGGTTGAGTGCCAGCTACATTTCCTCCAAGGGTCTTGGTGTCCCAATACTTTAAAAATACCAGGTAGATGAATACAAATCGCATCATGCTTACAGAAAATATTAAGAATGCACTATACAGTGCTGCTTCTTAGGGAATTGAAAACTTTACTGTTTTCTTTATTAAGGATGAAGGATAACTTTTCTTATTGTGTAGACACAGAAGCAGAAGTTGGAAAAGTTGGTCAGCTGCTCATGCTATATTCTTTGGTGTGGAAATGGGGTAAGTGGGGTAATGTTTCTCACTTATCACTAAAATGGTATAACAGTGGTTCCCTTTGAGGCACCTGAGGGTTAAACCTTTATATGGGCCACTTTATTTTTCCTTATTTAGCTCCATGATCAGCCCTGCCAACAACTCAACTGGTTTACAACCTTCCTCAAATAGTATCCTGGAACTCCAGAGCTGTTACGTGCCATCCTACAACTGAAAATAGGTTGAGCTGCTTGAGAGCCTGTTTGCTGCTAAATGACTCAATTGTAGGTGTGAATCCAGGTTCTAGGGTAGGGTAACAGCGGTACTGCCCTGAGAATGTAAAAGCAAGGACTGGTGGAGCGTGTATCACACATAATACTGTTCCTTTGCACCTTACTTCTCCAATGGCTGCCAGTCCCCGATAAGTGTTGTGCCTCACCAGCTGAGATATTTAGAAACCGCATCTGTCAAGAGGTAGGATCACTCTCGGCCTGATATGTGAGGAGACACAAATGTATTGTACACAATTTCTGAGAGGCAGATACCAGACTGAATGGCATTTCACATGGCAGGAAAGTCAAGAGGCAGGGGAATGCATGGTGAAATATTTATTTAGCAAAGGAAAATTTCAACAGTCAGAAGGCCATGGGTTTTTTTATTTCTCCATGGTATTGTCAACTGGCATGTCACAATTTTGTCACAAAGAGAAAAAAATTGACGTAAAAAGTAATATAATACTTTAATATGTAATAGAGTAAATGGAGCAATGCTTAGATTTAACCATATTACTGAAGCAGCATTGATTCTGGGTGGGAGTACTGCATGCAGCTGCAGAGCTCAGCAATAAGAAGGAAGCTGTGATGCCTTTGGTTAATGAACACATTCCTGCTGTCACCAGCCCAGGCACTGCCTTTACACTACACAACTAATAAGGAAGAACAAGGTTGCTTTGAGTTTTCAGTATAGTTCCTACCTAATGCGTTGCTTCCATCTGAGTTTGGCTTTGAGCATCAGGTATTTTTCTAGCCTCAGGAAAAATCTCTGGGGTTTTGAAGCCATTCCTGCTTGGGGAAAAGAAGCCATTAGCAAAGTCATGCAGGAGTTAGCATGCATACAGGGTGGTGGCGTTCTGCTCATTGTGATGCTGCGAGATGTGGCAAGGTAAATCATTTTAATCACAGAGCCATCGGAGAATGTTGCTTTCTCCCCTCAGATTTCCAGATGACCCAGGTGTAACAATGAAATAAATACTCCCTGAGAAAGACGTGTAGCTGCTTCAGCAGCACGATTTAATACACCACAGGATGGAAATATACGGGAAGCATCTGTCAATGTGTCAGTGTTTTAAAACAAGGAGAGGAGAAAAAGAAAACCCAACCCAAAACAACCAACAAACAAACTCCCAGAAGACAAAATGGAATCTGGCTGAGAAACACCATCCAGAAATGACATTGCTTTGCTTTTGCTTGGATTCCTCAGGCCGTAAACTTGCTTTGCTGTCCCTGTGTCCTTTTAGCTCCTCAGTGCTCCCAGGAGACTATGCCTGAAATGCCAGGGCAATTCCAGGAGGCTTTGTAGCAAAGCCTGAAAGCACCATGGTGGGTTTCAGGTACTTGGGTTGTTTTTCTAGGTGAGGCAGCTCTCCGTGGAGAAAAGCTGAGCTGAAGCAGTGCGATGTAAGGAGGCACAGAGGGATGTAGCCCATGTCTGATGTGCCCTGCGATGGTGGGAAGTGAGATCACCAGGAAGAGAACCCAGCATCCAAGCTGTGTACAATGCTTCCAAAGCATAGGTGGTTGACTTCCTTTGTTAATGTGGTCTGCCTGACAGTGGAAAAGAGCTAGTGGGGGGAAACCCTTCCCAGCATGCCCACAACTCCTTCTTCCCGCCTTGAGCTTGGTTCTCTGGTGAAAGGCTTCCTTGAATAGGGGGTTACCTGTTAAGAAGAAGTAGAAGAACAGACCACAGCACAGCCAGTTACTTCTCCTTGGAGTACATGCAGAGTAACTTGTAATGCTGTAGTATCGATATAGCAGCTGCTCATCTCTTGGGCATGGTGGCTGCGGGCATTTCTGGAGAAATTTCCGTTTTCCTAAGTTCATTTTGATGATTTCTTCTGAATCTTCACTCATGAGCAGGATGCAGGTGACCAGGCTGGTGGCTGAGAAACACGATCTTTCAGAGATCAGCCAAGGAGAAAGTCTTTAATTTCTGGTCAGAAATTAGTGTGGTCTACATACTACCAGAAGATTTGCTTCTTGCATTGTATTTAGGCAGCAAAACTCATCATTGTCAACAGAGAAACTCTGAGGCCTGCTTGACCTACCTAGAGTTTTTTCAAGTTGATCTTTATTGGTACATAGATCTCAAAATTGATGGCCTGCGCAGGGAGGAATTTTATTCAGTTCAAGTACAGGCAAGAGAGAAGTAAGAAAGGATGTGTGTGTGATACAAGCATGCATAGGCAGTGTTCAGGGAGCCGTCTGTTAGACACCTGAGCCAGAAGGAGGAAACCTTAGCTCAGATGCAGCTTCAGGGCTCGTGTGCCTAAAATAGCTTGTAGGCTGACTCTGGCTGGTGTCTCGCCAGGTTATTGCTCTGCATTGGCCAAAAAGAAACACACCTTGACTGTGATGCCAGCTTACTGCGAGGTGACGTTTAGCACGACTGGTGCCTATGCTCCATCCTACCTAACAATGTCAGCATGCCATTTGGCTATTTCTGAGCTGGAGGAGCAGGTAGCAGGTACTATCCCTAGGAGATGTAATCTATTTGATTTATTTAGCACCTGTGCTCCTGCTTTTAATTTTCCTGACAGGGGTTTAATGAGTTAAAATCAGATTTTCATGCGTGGTTTTTCACTGCCAGTGAAAGAGGGGAAAAAAATTTCATCAAGAGTTTTTTGTCTACTGCTAGAAAATGCTTTCCATCACCCCTAGGGAACTGTGCCTACTGGAAACTGTGAGTGATTCTGGAAGCAGCAGGCAGGCAAATCACCTACTTTATTAGCTGTATTTTTCAGACCAGTATGTTTGTACAGTAAATAATATTTTGCATAAAGTCAATGGCTGATGCTGTGCTTTTTATCATGGACTGCTGTTTTTTACAGCTGCTCTTTTAAGTGTCAGCACTGAGCATTTGTCGCTTTGTGCTGCTATGCGTGGCGATATAACTGTTGCAAAGCTTTGTACTGTGACAGGGGTGTCACAGTTATTTGGGAAAGATGCAATCACACTTTGAACATTTTTCACTCTTTGTATGGCCACATTTATGGTGTTTGTAAAATTCTGTGCGATTTTATGGCAGCTGGGAAATGCTGTGATTTCAAGGAAAAATGGACTACACTGGTTTCAGTGGGAGAGATTTCGAGTGCCACTGAGAGACAAAAAACACACCCAAACTTTCTGAGCATAGCAGAAAACTTCTGAGGACAGCAGCAATTAAAGTGTTTTCTGCCTTTGGCATATAAGTGATTATTCTTTTTGTGGTAAACAGTATTGGCTGCTTTGCACCACATGTATGAGAAAAGAGTGCTGGAAGAAAACCTCTGTAGTTGCGAATTTTAATAAACCAGAACCTCAAGAAAATTATATATTTATAGTCACACACATATGTAAAGGAGTAATCATGTTCAAAGGCTGCTAAGTCCCTTATGTCAATAATGGTAAAATTAAGTTCTGTGCAAAGGGATGGAGAAGGGGCTTTGGGGCTTGTCTCCACTTGGGATCCTTCACTTTAATTTGGCCCTATTTGCAGGATGTTAATGCTCTTGATTGTCAAAATTAAGCAGGAGCGTTTTTAAATCCTGCAGTCATTTTTATTCTTTGCAGCTGTGTAACCTTCAATAACTATGGTCTCACCTCTGCTTCTTGCAGGCTTTACTGTCAGCCATAATTGGAGAAAAATCCAGCAAGGAGCTGGAGGTGAGGTTTGCTAAGGCTGCTAATTAGCTGATGCCATCACATCAGAATTACAATCCAATTCCTTGGAGGACTCCGGAGCCTCTTCTCCCCAGCTCTGAGACACATGCCGAATTTACCCTCAGAAAACAGGGGCAGATGGTTAGTGCTGACGCCCTCCAGTTCCCTCGTGGAATGACCTGGCACAGAGTGGTTGGTTAAGTGTCTTGGCTGGAAATAGAGTTTTCTTTCAAGTTGGTTTGTGGGGGCTTTTTTTGTTTGTTTTTTTGGGTATTTTTTTTTTTTTAATTTTTTATTAAAAAGCTTCCCAGACTAATTCAACTGAATGTGAAATTTGATGAGGGAAATTTCCTTTCCAGAGCTTCTCATTTTGGGAGGAAAGGAAAAAGAGCCGCAGTGGATCTTCTGACGATGAAACTCAACTACCATTGATTGTTTTGATTTCATTTGTATCTATCTTTTAATTAAGCTTTTAAAAAGACATTTTTTTTGGCCTCTTTCTTTACATGTGATTTTCTGCAGGAGTAGGTGTTCCCTGAGCCTGAATGAAAAGATATAGTGCTGCATCCCTTATTTACCATGGTGGATGTTGAAGACAGCCTTCTAAAAAGATAAGTATTGCTAAAATATACATGTTACATTGAGGACAGTATCCAGACCATGCCTGATATAGGCATTGTGGAGCCATAGTTTTGTGGCTGTATCTGGGCTGCCTGAATTGCATAGTCTCCCTATAGACTCTGTGGAGAGATTTAGGCATGCTTGAAGTCCAAAAGGCACTTCCACTTACCATGGTAGCCAATTTATCTTGGAGGTGGGAGCAACCAGTGTGACTGAGGGTATGTGCCACCACCAGTCCTGAACGTGTGATTTTGTCACTGCTGCAACTCCCAGGTAAAAAGCCATGGCTAGACCTCAGACCTATTGATTACAGGTTTTATTCACCAGGATGTGCCCTCAAGTTTTCTCTGCCATGAGGAAGATGGGATGCACAGCTCTGGTATGGGGCAAAAGAGTAATCCCTTTCCAGGCTGTGCCATCAGGAAGGACAGGCAGGAATACAAATGCTGTGAGGCCAGAAGGAGAGAAAACATCAAAGTGCCCAAACAAGACCTAGTAGTCATGGTAGTCTGCTGGGAGAAGCAGGAGGGGGGTTGTCTCCCTGATCCCATCCTCCCCATGGAAAATGAAGGCACAAGATTAATTTTATTTCTAGTAAATTCTTACACTAATAACCAGTTACTACATAACAGTGTGATAAAACACTTTCCGGGCTAGTGCCATGTGCTGCAACAGATCCTACAACAGCTGAGAAGGCTTGGCTTCCAAGAAGAAACTAACTCTCACAGTTCCTTCAGCACTACTGTTCCTTGTAACATGAGTACAAATTCAGCTTTATTAAAGCAGGATTTCTAAGGTAGCTCAGTTAAACACGGAAAATATGAGACACCATCACACATTGTTGCTTTCATAAGAACAGCAGCTTTAATATTGGAGAGCAATAAATTGCCTGGAATGATATTAAGTCCTGAAATGCTGTGCTGTGCTGGTCTGCACTTGAGTAACTCCTAGTGCAACATCAATAGGCCTCTGGCTGTAGTTTTGTTCAGTGAGTAGGTGTTAGAGGGTTTTTTTTCCAGTATACATCAATCTCTGGTTCTGCCAAAGATGATGAATGTCTTCCTATTTTCCTACTGGTAACAACAGGGACTGAACCAGACTCCCGCAGCAAACTCGCCATCCTTCCCGAAGTCGTCCCTACCACCGAGTTACAAATTGCTGAACAGTGGATTTTTGCCAGGTATAGATCAGACGGCAGTGTTTGCCACATAGGCCCCTGCTTGTTTTGTGACTGGTCATAGAAAATTGTTTTCTGTGTAATTTAGGGATTTCAAGAGTCAGCAGAAGCTCATGAGACCTGGTGACCAGTTTGGCTATTTGGGGGTTGAAAATGGATCTCCTTTTTGCTTAAGACACCTTGCATCCACTTCAGACTTTGGTTAGTCCTCAACAAGTCTGGATGAAAACTGGGTGCACTGTGACTATCCAGAGAGGCAGGTGCTTGCACAGGATGAGGAGATATTTTGGGTGGGTTTTTTGTCCTGAAATAGATATAGGCAGTAGGCTATGATGATGTTTTTCACAGAGGAGGAAAAGGATAGTCTTGGACATGGAGGCTTTCTGGTGGCTGGAAAGACACCACAACTGTTTCACTTGACAAAACCCTCATAACAAGATGATGTCAAGGACAGAGAGGCTGCCATTAAGAAGTGACAGCATGTTGGGTTGTTTGCTTGAGCTGGGTGAATGCACAGGAATAACCTGATGCACACAACACAACATGGAATAGCACACACTGAGAATATCCAGTGCTGATCATCTGGGAGCGGTCTCGTACTTGGCTGGGAGTTCATTTGGGGTTTGATGTAATGTGGCTGGTTTTATGTTCTTTCACTCCGAGTTTCTATAAAATACAGTTTTATCAGTGGGATTTACCAGTAGACTCTAAACAGTGTCATTCAAGAAATGCACACATACATACACACCCATGTTTAAAAACACATACATTCATCAGTGTTTATTATTCTATATATTATTCTATTACTGCCTTTTAGTAATGAATGATATAATAGATACTAAAATATCTCCTAGTTTGGTCAATTTTTTTCCATTAGTCAACAAGAGCTTTCTGCTCTTTATGGAACAAAGGATTCTTGCTCTCCTCACCGTTTCGTCTCTCCAGTGATGCTCTGCACAGCACCACAGGCAAAAGCTGAGTAAAGGCAAAGCTATCAAGGTAGATAAATCAGGCACTGAAAAGGGCAGGAAACCCCAAGAGGGTGGAGTGAATCTTCGGCTCTGCCCCTTTTTGTGTTTGAATTGTGTCAGAGTCCTTAATTCCTTAATTAAATGATTACACAATGTTTTTTTTCTTTTTTCCCTTTGGGGCCAGACTTCATTGAATGCACAAGATGGAAGGATTTATTGCAAAACAGGCCTTAGGTAGGACTTGTTTTATTTTTTCTTGCTATCAATAGTGAGCTTTCCTGCCTTAGCTGCTGCTCTGATGTTAGAAGTATTCCCAGCTCACTGGATTCTCTGCAGTGCTCTACTTTGGGAGTGGAAGCCCCACAAACTCACTTCCTTCAAGGGAATGCAACCCCTGTATTGCAGACAGGAATTGAGGCACAGGCTGGCAAAGACTAGGAGCACTTCTGAGCTTGGCATGCCGCTTTCAGTTTGGGGATCTTATTTTTGCCAGCACGTAGTGCCAAATAAGGTTGTAGTGTGACCCAGCCGAGCCAGTGTGATCCGTTGTGGAAAAGGAACCTTGCATATGTGAAACCTCTAGTTCAAGCCACTAGCTGAGCATCACATAGGAATAAGTAGGGCCAAACCTGCCCCTCACCCTGCCTCAGATCAGCTTTTTTGTCCCCGTGCAGTCCACTGCTAGCTGCTCACCCTGGCTTCATGAACCCACAGGCATCGCCGCTCGTAACATGTTCCCAGCAGAGAGACTCCTCTGCCTATGCCAGTCTGTGTCATGTATTTCCTCTCCAGCCACAGCCTCTCCTTGCCACCCCACCTTCTTTGGTATTGTGCTCCTGCTATTAGGCTTGAGGAGGTTGCTCCATCATTGTGGTCCTGTGGTTGAGGTGATGGGGCATTTAGAAACCGGGGAAAAATGGCTCTGTGGCTATCATGACAATCCGAGCCATGTGTAAATTCACAGTAAACTAAGAACTGAGCTTGTGGGAAGTTGTGTTGAGGCATCATAATAAGCATTGCTAGGGAGCATCAACTCCACAAGGAGTGTAATTGCTATAATCTGAAGGACACAAAATAAACCTGTGCTAGATGATACTTTTCAAAGTCTGATACTTTGGCCAGATGTCAGTAGCTGGCAAATGAACACGATTAACAGAAAAGGCTGCCTCCATGCCAGATTTCAAGCTCCTGCTCTAAGTGCTGTTCCAGAAATGGGATCAGAATTTTGTTATCATGAGCAAAAGAATGCACTTTCCCCAGGCTCAAGGATGGAATTGCTTAGATTTAAGACATCAGCTTGAGGCAGACAGATAGCGCAAGAAAACGTTAAATTTTAAAAGTTAAAATTTAGTAAAATTCAAAGTGTCAGAAAATAGAGGAATTGCATTGAAGAGTGCTGTGAAAAGCCATCAATAAAAGTTTTCCCAGACACCTGTGATGCAGGCTGAGATTTAGGACCTGTGGGTGGGGACGTGCTTTTCCTTAACTATAAGGATAACCCTGAGAATCATATGGTAGACCCTGAACACTGGATCCTTATCTATTTCTCCTCCAGGCAAGAAGAGGAGAAAGTCTCTCCTGAGTAGCTCCCTACGCCAGCAACCATTTCATGACAGTGAGGAAGCGTTTTGCACTAACTGGTGCCTCTGAAAGTGTGTGCACCTATTGCTGCCTGGGAAATCCTGGTAGCATTGTCTGGGACAGCCCTAAGTTCAGAGCAGCAGAAAGAGATTAGCCAAGGGAACAAAGCAATAGCATTTGTTCTGTTAATATGTGGGAGAGACAAAAGAGCTGGAGAACAGCAAGGCTTCAGAGAGTGGAAAATTATTGACAGGCAGGGTTGATATTGCTGAGAGCTCTAAACATATTCCTAGCTTCAGCAGTCACAGACAAAGCAAAGGGTGCCATCCTAGAGTCAGGAACATGCTTCCTGCAGGGAAAGAAAAAAAAGTGTTAAATTGGCTTTTCCTATTGTTGAGTAGCAGACAAAATGGCTCTTTTCTGCTATTGGAAGCTTTCTAAATCATTAAAAGCTTGACAAGGCCTGGTGTTGGTAAAGCTGTAAATAGCAGCATCTATCTTTAATTGAAGATGGTGAAGGATTCAGTGAATTTCTGTCCTGTAAGCTCTACATCATCTGTGTGACAAAGATGAGGAATGCAGTGGCAAAGAATGTGACTATGAGAGTTTTGAAATGCAGAAGAAGGGGCAGCTTCTATGAATTTCTGGCACACAGTTGCTGGCTGGTAGTCTTTAATTCTTTAACAGGCTGCAGATCATTCAGGTGGCCAACAAATATTGCTTGATATGCTGTCACAGCACCAATGCAAGCTACCCCATAAGGGGACATCCTCTCCTTGAAATGCCTCTGAAAACGGCTGTCAAAGTAATGAATCATTTGCTACTTCGAGACACAGATTTTTTGTTTTCTTTGAGCTTATTGAGAAAAAATAAATCTGTTTGGATTTCCTTTTAAAGCATTTAATCTAAATCCCCCTTCTGGCTTTGACACCAAGTTCACTTTTGATCAAACTTCAGAGTCCTTTCGGAACCTCTGAAGAGCTGGAATGCAAGGCATTTTCCTTTCCCATCCCACCCATTCTGCTGGGCTTCAGGAGGTCAGGGGATGAGTTTTGATTGCTAACCACTTGAGAATAAAATTAGTCTGTGCAGGTATCTTTGGATAGACACTGTAAATGATGGATTTCAGCAAAAGCAAGAACATGTCCCGGAAGTGGGGTAAAAAATGGCTCACGAACAGAGCAGATTTGCACAAAGACTCAAGCAAGGAAAAAGTGCCACAAGGGGAATTCTTGGAATAATCATGCTCTCCTGGTTGGATAAAAGCCTTGCTGAATTATTGCACTAACCATTATATTTTGAATTAAGCCCTTATTTACACCCAGTCTTTTTGGTTGATCTCCCTGAGATGCACACATGTGGGCTAGAACTGATAGCATTTTCTCATAACACAAAAATGCACCAAGCTACCAAGGGACAAAAAGGAAGCAGAGCAAGAAAACGGAAGTAGACACTTTAGTGAGACCTAAGGCTAAGGGGAGACATGAGGTAACAGAGGAAAGACACTCGCAGTCACTTAGCAAAGTTAAATCAGAGTAGGAAAAGGACAGAGAACTTGGTCGACAAGTATGAAGAACAAGATGTTTGGCTGCTTTAAATCATAGCCTTTTTTGATTGAAGGTGTAGTGTGTACCTGTTCGGAATTGCAGAGCAGACAAGCACCCTCTCTGTATGCTTGCTTTCTGACTGTGATCAGAGCATGTTGTAATCAAACAAACAAAGAAGTGAAAAAGAAGAAACCTTTAAAAGTAAGCAACCCCCTCCAAGCCCCAGCTCTCTTTTCTGGCCACCCCTCACAAACCAACAGCAGCAACAATAACAGAAAAGCTTTCTAGAGTCCCCTGGGCTCTCTTACTGTCATACAGTTAAAAGCCAGCCCATCTGAAAAATCCAGTTAAGAGTAAAAAAAACCCCAAAATGAGTTTTTGATCAGAAGAGCAACCATTGCACATGTGTCTTCTTGCTTGCCCACTGATGTACCTTTCAGTCTGATATGCAGCAAGTTTTCCATATTAAATTGTCTAAGTAAGAATCAGGTAGCCTCATCATCCATTTTTCATGTGTGGTCCTTTTTAAGCCCAATTTTCCTTCTGTACAGTCATGCCCTCTTCCCCTTCAGTAGCACAGGGCCCCTTCTCCAAGGTAGCTGATACATGTGCAAAGCTGGTCCCAACCCTGCCAACTTCTTGTGCTCCCCATCCCCTTCTCTCCAATGCATATTTACCACCCCCTTTGGACTTTGTCCCAGTCTCCACCCTCTTGATTGGTGCTAATTAGCGTTGGTTCTCGGACCTTGGTCGTCCATCTAATTGTTTTAATCCAATTGAGAATTTTGCCCTCAATATCTATGTCCCAGATGGATTTGCAAGGAAAGATTAAGGACGCCAGATAGCTAGGTGAGCTAAAGAACAAGCTAGGGAAGTCTGAGGGCTCAGAGGTGTCTGTGGTGTGTAAGTAGCATCAGCAGGATCATTTCTTCCTTGTGCTGAAGAGGATTAATTGCCCTGAAATTGGTGGCCTGGCTTACTGAGGAAAGTCAGTGTGAAAATGGAAATCAAGGCTATAAGCCGGGAGGAGGAATTGTTCAGGTTACAAGGGGTTTTGTGGGGGATTGAAGGATGAAACTATCACATGAATAATGCAAGCAAAACGTCATGGAGAGCTGTGACACTGTATCGGGGTCTCCCCTGAGGGGGCTGTAAGCCCTGTCACTTGAGTCACTTGAAATCAGGTGAGGCAAAACCTCTAAGCATCTACCAGAAATAATGGCCCTTCACTTTTGTCAGGGATTAGAAAAAGACAGGGCTCTCCCGTCACTCGTTTCTGAGATGCTATTAGGTTAATGTGACCTGAACCAAGAGATTGTGGCAACAGCCTTCCACGATGGCCATCAATGAAGAGCACATAGCTCCACGCTGTCGCCTCTCATTGCCAATGCCTTGGAGACTTGATTGCGATCTGCTGAGGGAACAAAATGTTACCATGACTGGATTTGAGCCCAAGCTCTCTGCCAGGCCCTTTGGATAGAGATGACAGCCACACATTTTTGTTTGAGAAGTAGGATGAGTCTGTTGCAAGACGGTCAAAGTGTTTTAGATGGGACAAGGTGGGGACGTGTTGTGGGAGATCAGATGGACTGGTTCACTCTAAGACAGTATAACCAGAGCCATACACCAATGGTGAGAAATCTGATTGCTTTTTTCCCACTCACATGCTCAGAGAATACCACAAACTATTACTCTGAAGTTAGGATGAAACTATGACTACATTACTGTATGCAGGTCTTGCTATTGTGTGGCCAGTTTCCTTGGATGACTTGCTCCTCTAGCAACCCTTTGGCAGGTTTCAGATACATTTATATCCAAAGCAGTCCTATATGTCTGAAGGACAGTGGAGTTTAGGGTGTCACAAAGACTAGTGCGCCCAACCTGGCATTTTCTGGAAACTTCAGAGCAAAAAAAGTGCAAAAAGCATCAATGCAAAAATAGCATCCTGAAAGCCATCAAAGTCATGAAACGAGTGGATTTTCTTGAATGGAAGATAAGTAGAGGGTGCAGAGGGAGGGAAATCTGTCAATATTAGATGAGATGGGATGAAAACTGGAAGACTAGGAGGTGTTGGGTTTTAACAAGATGCCAGTGCCAGAAACTGCCCCACTCTGTGCTCATTTATTCTGGCTGCATCCCAAAATGAAATAATGAAATTGGTGAAAAAGAGGTAATAGTATTACATCTCCCTGGGATTTGAACAGCTGCATGTGGATGGAGCTGCTACATGTATCCTGAAACCTAGATTTGCTGTTCAGTGGGAAATTCTGAAACTTCAGAAATACGCAAGGAAGCCTGAGCAAAATTGTTCTACATCAAAACAACCCCCAAGTATTGAACTTGCTAACAAAAAAGGAATTCTAAGGCTTTGATTTTTTTAAAATGAAGTTGATGGAATTGGCTCATGACATGAAGCAGAGCTTCTAGATTCTGGGCAGGCTTCATGGCCATGCAGTTATCAGACAGACACATCAAGAGGACAGAAAGCAAGCAATAACCCTGCAAAGCTGTTTGATTTCTATTAAAAGACTGGTGAAATTAAACCACTCCATATACTGATGAAGAAAACCAGTCACATTATGGTAATTCCAGAATCCTCCTCTATGCTACACAAATATTCCCACAGGATGATAAACTGTCCCGGTGTGGGTGCTGTCTTGCAGCCCTTGTCTACTTGGGCTAAGAATCACAGCTCCTTAGCATTAGATGATTACAATGCCAGTGTTTATATTCAAGCTAATCATTGCACAGGGACAATTCACTCCCTGGAAACTGCACTAATGCATGGACTTCATCTAACCCAGAAACCTCAGCATGAACACTTTTACTTCTTTAAAGTGACCCCAGGATTCTTAATTCGGATGTGTGTGGCTGCAGTGCAGTCACCTAAAGTTGTATGAGGTGAGCACCATTGATAATCCCTGCTGACTTTAATCAGTTAGGTGCTTAAATCCCTTTGTTGGAGCTGAAGGTTAGTCCTGTATATAACTGGACTGTCCTTCAGATGACATAAAATGATAGGGATGAAGAGGATACAAAGATCCAAGCAGGGGTGGGAAAAGTCTTGTTTAATACCTATAAGAGGAGGGACACAGTATATCTGACTTCTGCTGAATAGTTGTGGCCTGGAGAAATGAACCAATATAGGGTAGGATTTACCTTTTCTTTCTTTTCCCTGCAACAATCACCTGCTGCCTAGCCTACAAGACTCCCAAACCTGAAGTACAGTGGAAAGCTGGTACCAGCCAGGCAACAAGAAAGCTACTGACTCACTGTGATCCACTATGTAACTAACAATTAGTGGCTAGAAGAAGGCTGAAGAC
The DNA here is from genome assembly GCA_028858755.1 of Ara ararauna. NCBI lineage: Eukaryota > Metazoa > Chordata > Aves > Psittaciformes > Psittacidae > Ara > Ara ararauna. Next base: position 92,055,872 of record CM054376.1, on the reverse strand, counting down.
CTGGCAGCTGCAGTCTGGCTGGAGGGATTTCTTAAGTAAGCAACCTATTCAGAGTCATTAACCTGCTTGCACTCCCATGTGCACAGGACAGCCTTCCCAGCAAGCCTTTGGGTCACGATTTGCATGCCTTTTGGACTCTGTCACGAATGGCCACCCTTATAAGTGATATGTCTGGGAGGAAGACCACATTTTAATGGCCTTGCTCAGTAGCTTGCCCTGTCAGTGTGCAGTAAGTGCTGTGACTGCAAGACAAAAGATTGTTCAACCATTTAAACAGCGCTTTCCCTCAGTGCTTCTCATGAAAGTCAGTGCAGACATTAGTGGAAGTAGGCCTGGACTCTGTATAAGCAGGGAAAAGAAAAGCACCATATGTTGGAAGGAGATTAATATTATGTAAATAATAACCCATAGAGTCATCTTGTAAGTGGGCAGGCTGATCTTATTATTGATCTACATTTAAACCAAACTGTGGGGTCAAACCATCCTATTATGTCTAGCAGATTAAGGCTGTCTCTTTTCGTTATGGTTTCTGAGAGAGTTTTGGAGCTTTCTTAATTTGGGTTAAAAATGAGAGGCTTCCTAATAAGCATTTTAATTAACCAGCTGAAGAATTCTATTGCCCCCAGAGACTCAAAGTACCAAATCCAGAGCTCAGCACTGCTACACCTCTCAGACTATTGTATTTCAGCTCAAATTGTGTTCATGCCCCTTTATTCAAGTCACAAACATAGCAAATCAAACCCAACCCCCTCACGCATTGGCTACTTTGGGAAAAAAAAAGTATCTTCAAAGTTTGATTTTTGACCTAAGTATGTTCTTTGCTCTCTGCAGCGCATAAGGACCAGAATATATGAGGAAAGCAACATAAATCTGAGGAGAAAAGACCCTTTGGCCGAACCGTGGGGCTACGCACACCTTGGCAGGCATCTTGCCTGCTTCAATACACCAACGTAATGGGGTCATCCAGCATTGTTTCAGGGCTGAGTAAAACCCCAATTCTTTTGCAGAGCTACTCCATGCACCATTCCTCCAGGAAGAGGCTATCAGCTGAGTGGTTGGGTTTCTACAGAGCATGCTGCTCCTCTAGCAGATGGGGAATTCCTTCCTGGTCCATGGTGGCTCTTGCCCATGCTTGCTAGGCTGTGGTTACTCACGGTGGCACTCCTGCAGCAAGGTGACTGTGCACCACAGGCCACCCATCGTCCTGGCAGTCTTGTTCGAGGATAGGAACCGCACACTCCCAAATTAGCCATGGGTGAGAAAAACATGCCCCAGACTTCCCCTGCTCCCCTGAATTCTTCTCTATGTGGAACTGGCACAGATACTGCTCCTTTCCAACTTGTGGGGTAGCAGCATACCATAAGGGGGGAGGACATTGAAAAACAAGTATGGTTTTGGGAAGGGCAGCAGCTCCAAGGGGTGGGGGATGAAGGAGAGTGTGCTGGGCAGCCAGGCAGTGGTCAGCTGCCCTTGCAGTGGTGAGTAGTATCCCATGGCAGGGATGGTAGCAGCGAACTTTCTTGGCATCGAGCTTGGAGCCTTTCAAGAGTAAAAATGAAGTCTCAGGTGAATCAATGCAGACTTTTAGTTAAATACAATATACAATCAACCTTATCTGTTTCTCTGGTGCTCAGTAATTAAGAAAATTTTAAGAAGAATAGACTCCCTAAACCCACTGATGTGCTATCACCCACAGATCAAGGCAAAAATACCCTTTTTCTAGCCATAGAAAAAGTCCTGACAGTGAAAGAGCATGTGCCAGCCTAGATAATATTAACTGTTCTGGACTTGGCAAGGATGTGGATCACAGGCAAAAGTTGCTGGTCAACCTAAGAAGGCTGGACGTTGTAAAGAGGTACTGTCTACAAAGAAACATGGCTTTGTCCTTGAAAATGTCACTTTTCTTCCTGTTTAGGAAATTTCTGATGGTAAATATATTCTCAATCAAAATAAAATTTACAGGGAAGTGATTCAGAAGTAAAATGGGGAAAGACCATCCTGCAAGAGGCACCTCACATCATATTTACAAAACAGAATTAATTTCATGAAGAAATGTGTTATTTAACCATATTTGGTGGGATTTCTCTTAATCATATTGCCATGTTTGTCTTTTCCAGTCCTTCTTCACTGGTATAGTCCCATGTGAAGAGATGACCCAGTGAATGATAGCTATCTCTCCCTCAGTGGCTTTTTATGTAGCCTCTGATACTTACTGTGATATATGACTTGGGAGCAGGGATGAAATCAACTTCTGTCAAATGCTGAAGGCCACCAAAGTTGCCAAATTTTTCATGTTTCCTCCACTTGGCTCGCTGGTTTTGGAACCAGATCTGGATACAGGCAAGAAAGAAAAGGTACAGAAATGAACAGGAGATGAAAGAGGAACTGCTCGCATCCAATTAATTTCCCTATTGTCTAAATAAACATCAGAAAACATTGACCTCCAGCTCAGCAGAGCCAGGGACTGAATCTAAAGGAAAACACTAAGTTTGACACAGCAGCTTTCACACTTTGTATGGCACGCGGGATGTGGGATGTGGGATGACATCCTCTTTCCTCTCACAGCTCACAGAAGAGCTAGGATCTACCTGTGAAAGAGTTAGGATCTACTGGAAAGACAGTGTCATAGGGAGGAGCACTTTTTCCAGGGCTTTCCTGGGGAAGCAGGTCCTTTTGCAGTCAAAGTTTTGCATCAGTCAAGGCAAATGACATTCTGTTTTCCCTAAGAGGTGTGATTTGTTGCATGACATGGATTTTTCACCCTGTTCCCAATTCCCAAATGAATAGACTGGGAAAAGACCCACTTAGATGTTTTTACTGGGCTGCAATAAAAATGTGTCACCAGTGGAGATGTAGTAGCAGGGTTTTTTCTATATTTAACTGGTAACGTTTTGAAGTTCATATAAGAGACCTAAGCACAAACCCTAGGGGGTCAGCAGTTTGAGTATGTTATCTGCTATCTCTTTTTCACTGGAAAGCAGACAGCTAAATTACTGAGGGGAGTTTCTTTCATCTGACCAGTCTGGTTTCTGGCTGAGGTACACAAGTATTTACTGTGCAGCCACTGTAATGCATCTTGCTGCAGTGCTGTGAAAAGTTGAATCCCCCCCCTTCCACTGTAGTTTCTAGCTGGCTTAGGACTTGCTGTTTGGATGTAAGCAAGTGTTTCACACGAACGCAAGGTGTTAGCGATCGGAACTAGATGCTAGTGGATGTAAATATATATGTATTTTAAACCAAATAATGAGCAGCTCAATTATTTCTGCATCAGTTGCCCAGGAAGTAATGGGGATGTCAGGAGTCCTCTGTTATATTGCTGATAGTTAGCAGTATCTGAGGTTATTGAAAGGACAGTTTTGTTTATCTGGGTTTGCATGTGTTTGAGAACTGCTTAGTCTGTATAAACTGCGCCATTGCTTTCTGCTATGCAGGAGTTATATGGTGAAACAGCACCATAAAAATGACTCCTCTTTAACACTGACAAAGTAACTGAGGGCAGATGGGGGACTGAAGCCAAAATTCAGCCTCTGAAGTGCTCCTTACGAAGTCTGCACATAGGATAAAGTCCTCACTTCAGGATTTTTTTATTATTATTTTTTTATTTCATAAAGGCAAAGGTATATTCACAGACCAAGTGGCTCTGTTTTTGCCCATCCAGCTCTCCAGTACTCTTACCCCTAAAATGATTTTTTGTTTTGTGTTCCAGGACTATTAAATATCAACATTGATGACCCAAATTGCTTCTCAAGGAACTTTTTAAGAACTACTGGAGGTATGTCACCTAGATGTCTGGATTTAAAAATATCTGTCTGTAGCAGCTGCTGTTCAACATTGTCCTTATGGACAAGTGTTTCGTCATTGTGTGATATTATCACCTTACCTGACATTTCCAAGGATAGAGCAGAAATTATGACTGAGTATCTTTGCCATTTCTGCATTATCCTTGGCAGTCCCACAGTTTCTAGAAAGTAGAAGGTCAATATAATTGTTGACTTGATTGTTGGGTTTTTTTGTTTTTAATGGACTTTTATGGAGTTTCAAATGATCCTTAATTTTTCCGACCAAAGCTTTGGCCTGTATCCTTCCGCTTTGCTTATTAATTTTTTATAATTTCTTTTTTCTAATATTTACTCACACAGCATTCTTCATTTTGTGTTGCAGGTGGGCATGCACACATGCAGGGATATAATTCCATCTATCCAATTAAACTGTTTCACAGCAATCATACCTTTGTTTCTTGGTTGGAGGACACAAGCTTTTTCACGATTATGAAATGTTTCACTTGGTTAACCAATAGTTGCTCACTTGTTTTTTTGTTTCCAGTTAAATCATCTTGCTGAAGTGATTTGGCTTATTCTGCTTTTAGCTTTGTCAAAACTATTATTTCAAAGTACCAAAAGCATGTACAAACTCTCTGCATGCTGTTTTGTTTATATGTGACAAATACAATCAATCAAAATTATAACAACTTGTAACTTGTGCCTGAGATACTGCTTATTTTTAGTTCTGTGGCTGGTTTTCCCTTGATCCCTTGGTTGACCTTGATTCCGAAGAGGAGATCAAACACAGAATTTCCTGTGTCATGTATAACACTGTGCAGATTGGGAATTTGCCATCTGCAGTTCATACATGTGGGTCATTTTACTTCTTTTGTCTAGGTCTCAGGTTGATGTTTCCAATGATAACTCTTCTTTATTTTTCAGCCTACAGATTATAAACATTTTTTAAACAGAAGATTGTCCTGTTCTTTCATGTGATTTGCCGTTCTATTGGGAACACTGATTAGTAGCCCTGCCTGTGCTTTATACCACTGGAAATGCATTGTGGGTGCAACGATATTGTTAATGGGCATATTATGGTTATGCTGTTCCAATTCTCCCTGTCACCTAACTATGAAGTAATATCATCATGGTTAGTCAATAATCCCAGACATGTCATAATCAATAAACTGCTCGGTGTTGAACTTTAATTGCTACTGAGGAATATGTGCATGGAAGTACACTGATGACTCTAGCCTGATGGCAAGTATGGAAACCGACTTATGCAAAAATCATCACAACAGTACCTGGTAAACAACACCAAAGTCCAATACACAGTGGAATGTACATTTTAATGTAGCAGATTTCATATGCAGTAAACATTTGGGGTCAATTTTAAGCACAGTCAGCAAGACTACATTACAGCTGGGGGGAACTGGATTAGTTTTCATGCACTGAAATTACAGCCAGGGCATTTATAGCCTGTGATATCAAAATGCAGAACATTAAGAAAGCATTTTCATTTGGGCAGTTATTTTTATTTTCTTGAAACCCTGTAGAAGATGGATGTGGATGACAGTTTGTACTCATGTACATTAGTCTATAAAAGGTTGAAAAATGATTAATAATTATTTTCATAAATGGCTGTTCTGTCAGTACAGAGTCCAACAGGCTGCTCATAACCATCTGTAACTCCTATTTGCTATGCATTTAGTATGCTTAGAGCTCCTGTTAACCCTTTGATTAATCCCATTTGGTTAGTACCAGCTGAGTGACAAATACTTTTTTCCCTATTAGTTAAAGGAGAGCAGTAATACTAGCCTCTTCTGTAAGGTAACAGAGGGGTCACGTATTTCATTAGTGTTGTCAGCCAGGCATAAACTATTAAGAATGTTCTCTGAATAAAGAATTGCTGCAGTGAGCATAGCCTTTTGGAGACAAATGTACCTGAACTCTGGCTTCTGGGAGGTTTATCTTTGCTGCCAGTTGATTGCGAATATGAACATCTGGGTAGTGAGTCACTTGGAAAATCTTCTCCAGTTCCTGGAGCTGCTCGGCTGTGAATGTTGTCCGGATTCTCCTCTTCCCTTTCCTCTCAACTGTGTAAACAAGAAAAGGTGTATTGCATTTTATAGGAAAACACCACAGGGTCACAAGAAGATTCAGAAATACAGCAATCTTTGTAAATTGCTATGCAGGTGGGATGACACCTCCAGCACCTTCTAGAGATATGCTTACAGTAGGTGACTCTCTTCTGACCCAGCAGCGAATGTGAATGAATTCCATTGTCATTCAAGAAATCGAAAGGGCACATTTGCAGTGCTAATTCCATGGGTCCACTGCATGTAAAACGCTAGAAACCCCTATGTATTTTAACCACACTAGCCCTGGATTTGTCATGAAATTTCATTAGTGTTGGACCAACCTTTGACCCCTTTTTGCTCCTGTCACATGCACACATCTGTTGCTAATTTGCAATCCTATATTAACTGTTTGTGAAGAAAACCTTAATGTAAACAGAATGGAAGAGTAGATATTGTATTTTGTCTTGGTACTGTTCTCATGCCTGCAACAAATCACCATCTTTCAGCTCCTAAATTTTCCATTCCTATCTTTTCCCATCATACTGGTCTTACTAGCTTTCCTCAAGCTGTCAGGTATTATTTTATTCCATTGTCACTCTACTGATTTTGATGAATTTTCTCATCCTGCAATATCAAAGAGTATTCAAAATGCGTGAATGCTGTAGAGAGAAGTCACCATTCCAAACTGACTGATGTTTTCTTCCCATACCATTCCTCTGGCAGTATTTAGACATAGCCAGCATTTTCACTTCAGTGTGACGGTGTCATTAAAAATATTACCTTACAAAGAAAAAACATGGTATTCTCCTCATTGCACTATTGTGGTGTGGGGACTTCCTAAACAAGCTTAACTTAAGAACTGCAAGGTCTTAAAAGCCATGGAGCAGCCTATGGGGAACTTTGAGTTCTGTGAATTCCTAAGGGGACTCCTAGGCTGCTCTATTCCTTCACTTCCTGCAGAAGTGGGACCACACTAAACACTTTCCTCAGCACTCCTGCACATGTGCTCATACACTAGAGTATGTTATTCAAATCATGAACTCAGTATGCCACATGGTGTAAGTTTGAATAAAGTCTAGGTTGCTCTGAAATGATGCTTGAAGGGCTGCTGTCTTGCAAGGATGAGGAGAAAGGAGCAACAGAAGTGAGCTCAAAGGCAAATGATCTGCAGAAAGTGGAGTTCAGCCTAGTCCCAAAGCTGGAATCCTCTCTGATGCACAAATGGCACTGGAAGTATCTTCCAGCTGATATTGAATGATCAGTGTAGAAAACTATCCCCTAAGTGTTGTGAGTCACAGGATTTTTTTTCTGCTGAGCTTGGAAAACTGCAGCCTGATAGGAGCATAAAAATTCTAATATCACTTATAACTCTGATAAGCTTGCTACTCAATGACCTGAAGTAATTGGCAATGACACCACATTGCTCGAGAAAATGACCTTTTTGAATAACTGCTTTGGTCTTACATGGTCTCATGACAACTACCAATTCATACTATGTAACTAGATGCAATGCACTTCCTAATGGGAACAGTTAACCAGAAAAGACTACCTTAGTCCCTCAAAGAGACTTTTTCCTTTGTGCACCACTTTTGCTCAACCACTGGCATAAACTTTTCCTTTTGGAGGCTAAAACAGTGAAAAAAGGTAGCTAAATGCCTTGGCCAATATAAGCTGGTATCTGCGCCAGTCAGAAAATGACGTTTTTTTTCTGTAATTGAAACCTCATTGTAACTCCGTTGAGACAGAAAATAAGGGATTAAAAAAATCTGCCCACTGACTTGGTTAGAAGGTGCCTAGGGCACAATACCTGGGGACCAGTAAGAGAATACATTCCATTGTATTTCATCTTTACTAAAACCTCGTGGGTACTTTGAAAGGAAACCAGGCATGTAGGAATAACTGAGGAGCATCATTTATCATAAATAACTGTCAATACTCATGTATCTCAGAAGCAGCCTAATGAAGATGGTGTCCAACACAGTTAAATCTGTATCATTAGACTTTTCACTGGCCTGTGAAAGTACTACTCATTAGACTGCAGCGCTGGCTTCAGCCCCAAGAGAAAAATATTATTTACATTGAATCTTGCTGGCAGTACTAGAACAGAGATCTGGAATGAGAAATAATTTTGTGCGTTTATGCTGAAAATAGCAATGGGCACCCTCTCCTAAGAAGCCCTGATTACAAAGCTGCATCTACTTGAACCTTCCCCAAAAAAGGCTGTAAGGGGGATTTATTGCTATACAGATTAAAAGGGAAATATCAGTGTTGATAATATAAATCTCAGGACACTATATGTCCCCTGTAGATATGAAAGAGCTAACAGTTCATAATAGTGTCTCTCATGTGGAAGATTTTCACCGCATACCTCTTTGGTATGAGGCTGGCCTCCATATCGTTCTGGCAGATACTGCAGAGAGGTAAGTTTGAGTACCAAGCTTATATTTTGTCAAGCATATAATGTTCTGTCATACGGTAATAAATCTCTCAGCTGTATTTGTATCATGACAACATATGGTATCTAGATTTCTCTAGCGTAAGGCATTTCATACAGCAGATCATGACAGCAAGTGAAATTTGCCCCAACCTTGTCACGGTCTCAGAAATTTGAGGGCTCCCTGTATTGTCCTGTGTGTCTCCCTGAACACTGAGCTGAGCTCCAGCTTCTATGCAAGGTAGAAGACTGGCTCTACAAACCTGGGAGAAGCTGCAGTCTACCTCCAGCAGTTCCAGAGTGGAGCAAGAGATCCAAGCTCAGACTGTGCCCACCTCCTTGTTCCTATGTCTCCACTGTACATAAACATCTGGGATGCTGGCAGGGCTCTTGTCCTGCCAGGTTTTGTATACCCTGGCAGTCTATGTGCCATGTATTAGTCTATGTACTAAGCAATCAGAAAGCCCTCAGGAAAAAGAGAACAAACCTGCCCAGCTCATTTAAAAAAAGAATTAGATTAATGAACTGAAATACAATTTCATGACTATGCAAATTAAGAACCAACTGTCTAAATTTTAAAACCTAAGATGTCACATCAAATAATAAGTAAAAAAGGCAGATTTTAGTATTCCATCAGAATTAGCAGCCAACTGTATCAGCCCTCATTGTAGCAGACACCATACAAACAGCATTCATTAGTTCTTGCCTGTAAGCACACATGATGACAGCTATCATCTTCTCTTTCTGATGGGGAATCAAGGCTAAAGCAAGGCTTTTAGTGTCCAAACCAGAAACTACTACCTGAGCTAGAAAGGAATGATTTACATTATTAGACGATGCTAGCTGGAGGACTTCTTCAAATAGAGTATGTTCATACACACCAGAGACGATTATGTCGCTACCTGTTCTTGGTTACCACCTTCAGAACTTGTGGGTGCTGGCAGGGCACTTGGTACAGAGCTCATTGGATTAATCAGCCTAGATGATCTCAAGAAATCAGCTACTACAAGCAATGCAATACCATCTCCACAGGGCCAAGGTGTGGAACAAACTCACTGCTGAAGGTCATGAGTCTAGAAGGAGCTATGAAGTCTATCCTACAAAGAATATACAAGAATGAGATGCCAATGACTGTGCATGGCTAGTGTAGGCTTGAGAAGAAACTTTTAGTTGAGCTGGAACATCTTACGGTGCCTAGGAGGCAGATCCATTGCCCTGAACCACACAGTATTTTAAACTGTACTGGAGATGGGATGGAAAATTGATCTGTCAGATAATCTCTTACAGTATTCTGTCCCACTGGTAGCTAAGAAGTGTCCAGGACTAGACAGCATAGCTTCAGAGACAGCAGGTTTGTGAGTTTCTGGTGTCTCATAACACCTTTTTTGGAATGAAAATGACCCAGATAACTTGGTGGTGGGCAAAAGAAACTCCCTATCAGTTCACTCTTACATCCTCCACATCTTTCCTTCTTGAAAGGTGAACTTTTTTTACAGATGAGACTCTTATGTAAGGGAAAGGTCTACACAATGCTCAGAAGTGTCGATTCTTCTGAAACCAGATTTTTCAAAGCTGAAACTCATCAGATTAACCACAATACAATAACATAACATCAGCTACGGGCCAGTAGAGACTGAAAGACAGGCTTTGATTTCAACTGGAAATGAAATTAAATTGCTAACAAAATAGACTACTGTGAACTAATCAAGGCTTTTGCCAGTAGGAAATCTGGAAGAGTGCATTTTTTTCTGTCATTCTATTTTTGTTTATTATAAAACAACCCCTCTAAAAAACCAAAACATCTAGGACTATACGTTAACATTTTCTCTTGCAAGATAAAACTTTTTCTGATTGTAGTTTTGACACTTCTCTTTGCCTTGGGACCTTAGCTTAGAGATCCCATAGCAAACAACTGTATTCAGAATTACAGTCTAATAAAGAATGTGGGTGGAAGATATAAGGCTAGAAAGTGTTGGAAGTGTAACTTTGGCTTTACAAACGTGGCTCTAGAGTCTCTGGGGAAATAAGATTCTGTCTGAGTTTCCTGAGCTATTTTCTATGTAAAAGCTGGGGATATTCAAGTGTGATTTTATGCTCTCTGAAAGTCACTCAAAGGTTAGCTGAAACCAAGCCTGAAGATATCAGGCAGCTAAATATGTCAGCATTTGCAGATGCTTAGAGATACAGCTGTCTATACATTGCCTTGGCAATTGGAAAGTTGGCACTGGAAGGACCAAGGTTCTCTACACTGATAAAGCAGTAAAGATCCTTTAAATTCAGTAACAGGCTCCATTTGTCCCAGCAAATCTGGCTTTATTACTAAGTCATACTTGGAGCAAGTTGAAGCATCTGATCTTCATAGAAATACAGATTCTTCTTGAAGGTGTGTGGTGAAAGGATGAGATCAACAGGTAAAAGTTGCAGCAAATAAAATTCCATTTGCACAACAGGATGTTTTCCACCATAAAGGTGGTCTGACATGGGCCTGGAGAGGGTGGGAAGTCTCAGCCCTTGGAGATATTCTAAACTTGACTGGACAAAGGTCTAAGCAACCTGATTTAAGCTGCCTGTGCTTCGAGCTGGGTTTGGACAAGATGGTCTCCAGAGGTCCCTCCCAACTTGCTTCATTATCTGATCTCTGACCTCCATATATCCACGTGGAATGAAGCCTCACCCCTCATCATTCCTTTCCTAATGAGTAAGGGAATTTAAGGCTCTGATACAATGCACAGCCCAAGGAGTCTGATTTGCAATTGCTTGTTTACACAGTTTTAGCTTAGTGTATTACAACTTATTTCCACTGTCCAGTATAACACAGGCACAAGACATTAGAGGTATGAACAAACCAGTACTGAAGACTACTGCTTGTACCTGAGTTTGCTAAGTAAAAGATGTGCAGCTGCAGTGATGCCATGCTTGGGCAAATTCATTCTGGACTATAGTCTGTAGTTGGCATATAGCCTATGGTACACCTTGTACTCCTGTTTCTCAGCTGCTCTGATAAATGCTATTTCAGGGAGATCTTTGCAATTGCGTCTCCCATTTGCACTTAGCCCATTAGCAGTCTAAGACTACTGTATCAAGACTACTTGGTCTCGTTACAAGGGTACATCCTTATCGCCTGTAGGGATAAAGAATTAAAACACCAAGAGGAAGGCTGGAAGTCAGTGGTGGCACATACTTGCTTTGGAGTATGTAATGTAGGTAGATGAAAGCTGGTGGAATCCGTTTACCTTGCTGCAATACTCTTTGTCGTTTCTGGACAGATACCCTCTCATGGTATGCAATAATCAGATCCAAAGATTTTGCTGCTTGTTTGACAAGAAGAGAGAACTCAGTCACATAAGCAAGCAAGTGGCTTTAGCTACATGTTCTCAGAAATATTTCTTTATGTCACAAAGTTATATCATTTGTTTATCAAAAAGAAACTCAAGAGCACTGAAAAAGGCCTTCATTATATCTGGTTAAGTTCTACTTTTCCTCTTTAGATGCTTAAAAAGATGTTCCCCTGTCTCTTCTTTTTAATTCATCCCATTACAAATATGTGGGCTTCCAGCCAATTCCTTCGTGTGGCTTTTTTGAATGCTGCCTCTTGTGGTGACACCCTGCCACCAAGCCCAGAGCAAAAAAAACCCAACTGCAATTCTATCAGAGTTATTACAGGGTGCTGATGGCATCAGGACAAAATGTGCTTGCCTGTGTACAGAGATGTGCCTGTTGTAGTCCCTCTTCTAGTTAAGTAGGTGGCTTGTGGCTTTCAAAAGAGCTTGCACTGCAATATTTAGGTGGGAGTATGGCAGAGTGGTAATCTTTATTGAAGTGGATTTTTTTTTGCCTTTTTAAGAAGGACTGGCACTGCCAGTGAGACTGATCCTAATTGGATAGGTACAATGTGCTCTGGATAGAGCCTCCTGATAGCAAAATGCAGCATTTAGGATCCAGCTGCTGGCTGTTCAGGCATTGCCAAAGATAAGACAGAGCAGCATGACCTGAACTTGCAAAGGCTTGACTTCTTCCCTTCAATCCAAACCTCTTTGATGGAGAGTTGCTTCCACCCTGGCACTAAGTCCAGTGCCTAATCACCCGACAGCATGGCTGGAATGCAGACAGGTACAGACTTCAGGTGGAATGAGTAGGGATTCTAAAAATACCAGGCTAGTGGTGACCGCGTGAGCTTCTCAGTCTGCTTGTCAGAGTAGATGCTATGTATGAAACTATTCACTTGAAAGTTGGTGGTGGAGGATGGTGCTTGCCATGAGCTTGAGCCCCTGGTGAGTTTAACCCTTCCTGTCTGCCTGCAAAATGATGACAGTGTCTACAAATGCTGCTGGCCTGAAATGGTGTTGTGTGTAACTCTGGCACAGCCATCAGCCAGTGATGTATCTGGAGGAAGAAGCATGCAGGCCATGATTTGAGGGACCTCAACTGCCAGGGGTGTGTGTTCAAAGCTGTACTTAGGCTAAATGACCTGCACCTTCCTGAACTCCTTCAGACCCAAATGGATTTGGGGTAGGTATATGTGTAGTTTCTCCATTCAGCTAATTCTCAAGCTTGAAACGTGCTTTCTGTGAAGGTTCATCACTTGTAAAACTTCACCTTAAAAGCAGCAGGCAGCCTAATCCAACAATGGTTCTCACTGGAGAAAACAGGTTCCCCACCACTCTCCCCACACTGTTTGATCAACTGCCTTTGTTAGAAAACAGCCATTTGCCCACAGAGAAAGCTGAGCTTATTGCAGGTTGCAGGCAGCCTGTTTTCGACTGTTCTTTGTGGTTATTTGTACCTGCAAACCTCTAGACATCAATCAGGTATGCTTGTTTACATCCCTGCCTCAGAGTCTGCACTCCCTAGTTTCCCATTTCAGCGTAAAGCACTTGCTAATACAGCAGGTAAAGACTTGCCCTCAATTTCAAAGAACAGTAATTAAAAGTACCAGATCCTGGGGATGTAATGAAAAATTCTCAGACAAATCTCAGGAGTGGTGCATCCCAGCAAAGAGGAAGTCAGGCAAAGATGCCAGGAGGCCTGCATGGATGAACCATGGGCTCCTGAAGAAATTCCAACACAAAAAGAAAACCTACAGAGCATAGAAGCAGGGACAGGATTGCAGAGAAATTGTCCAAACAGCCAGGGATCAGGTTAGGAAACCTAAAGTCTTAATAAAATTAAATCTGGACAGGGACATCAGGGGCAATACGGAAAACTTCTATAGGTATGTTGATGATAAAAGGAAGACTAGGAAAATGGGGGCCCTCTCTGGAAGGAAACAGGAGACCTGGATGCCTGGGATATGGAGATGGCTTAGATATTCAGCAACATTTTTGTCTCAGTCTTCACCGGCAAGTGCTCCAGCCACACTGCCCAAGTTACAGAAGGCAAAGGCAGGGGCTGGGAGAACGAAGCATCACCCGCTGCCAGAGGAGATCAGGACCATCTAAGGAACTTGAAGGTGCACAAGTCTCTGCATCTGCAGGTCCTGAAGGAACTGGTGGATGAAGTGGATAAGCCACTATCCATCGTATTTGAGATGTGTCAATCCAGTGAAGTTCCCACTGACTGGAAAAGGTGAAACATAACCCCTACTTTTAAAAAGGGAAAAAAGGAAGACCCAGGGAACTACAGGCCAGTCAATGTCACCCCAATGCCTGTTAAGTTCATGGAGCAAATCCTCCTGGAAAAATATGCTGAGGTACATGGAAAATAAGGAGGTGATTGGTGACAGCTAGCATGGCTTCACAGTCATGTCTGAGAAATTTGGTGGCCTTCCATGATGGGGTTACAGCATTGGTGTGTATGGGTCAGGACAATCCCAAGCACAAACAGAGGCTGGGCAGAGAATGGATTGTGAGCAGGCCTGCGGAGAAGGACTTAGGGGTGTTGACTGATGAGAATCTCAACATGAGCCACTTCAGTGTGTGCTTGAGCCCAGAGACCAGCCATATCCTGGGCTCCATCAATAGGAGAGTGACCAGCAGGTTGAGGGAGATTTTGCCCCTCTGCTCCACTCTGGTGAGACCTGGTAACTGCAATAATGCGTCCAGCTCTGGGACTCCCAACATAAGAAGGAAGTGGACCTGTTGGAGTGAGTCCAGAGGAGGTCCATGAAGATGTTCAGACGGCTGGAACACCTCTCCTATGGAGACAAACTGAGAGAGCTCAGCTTGTTCAGCCTGGAGAAGAGAAGGCTCTGGGGAGTTCTTATTGCAGCCTTTCTATACCTAAAGGGACCTACAAGAAAGTTGGAATGGACATGTAGTGACAGGACAAGGGGGAATGGCTTCAAGCTGAAAGAGGGTAGATTTAGACTGGCTATTAGGAAGAAATTTTTCACTATGATGGTAGTGAGGCATTGGCACAGGTTGTCCAGAGAAGCTGTGGCTGCCCCATCCCTGGCAGTGTTCAAGGCTAGGTTTGACGGGGCTTGGAGCAACCTGGTCTAGTGGAAGGTGTCCTTCCGCTCGAAGGTGTGGCAGAGGGTTGGAACTGGATGAGCTTTAAGGTCCCTTCCAATGCAAACCATTGTATGATTCTGTGATATTAATTTAGGAGAAGCTAAATAAGTATTCATAAGACAGCTTATCGAGACGTGCAATCAGCTCTACAAATGGTCACATTACACAGATTTGACTAGCAGGAACAAATTAATCTCTGGGTCCTGTGTAATGTACCCTTTGGATCCAAAGTTCCCAGTAAAGCAGAGGCTGATAGCGGAAAGCATTGAATGCTAATGTTTGCTCTAAGTAAAAAAAAAACCAAAACAACAAACAAATACAAACCAACCCAAACCCACAAACCCACAAAGAAACAATACAAGCAGTATTTATTATAGTCCCCCAACTGCTGACAGCTTTGCTTTCTTCTGCTCTCACTTGTATCAGTGAGACTTCTATGTGAACAGAATCTGAAAGGTGGGAGTAAAGGATTCAGGTTTCATGCCTTTCTTTTAATAGCCAGGGTGTGATTATAAACAGTCAGTCTTCAAAGAGGGAGAAAAGCAAAGAACCACCCTTCAACAATGCCTCAGGTAAATGCACCAAAATAAGGTCAATGGTCTGCTGCATTTCTAAATGTATATAGGAATACTGCACTTCAGAGACACATGGCTGCAGGGTCTATTCATGCTGATAAACAGAAGACTGGTAAGACAGCTAATGGCAGCCAAATTATATATATAGGCATCTATTTTTTCCTTCTGCTTTTCCTTTTCATTTTGAGTTGCTTCCTTTTGTTCTGCAGGATAATGGGATGCTTATGCCCTTTCTTGCAGTCCCTTTGGCATATTCTGGGCAGCCGATATTTATCTGGGATTGTGATTACACAGTGCTTCATAGTCTCTTGACTGCTTTATAAATGCATTAAGATAAGTCAGCATATTGGGGAAAAGACTGTTCTGAAAGAGATAAACCATGCTGTTTCACAGGGGTACATGGATTTAACCATATTGTCCACAAGTGAACAGTACAAGTTAATTTATGGAGTTAGAGAGAACATTAACACTAAGCTAAAGACTCATGCAACTGACATCAGTACAGAGGGGACATGACTGACACTGGAAGTTTTCCAGAACTGAGATCATCTCTAAATTTCCCATTGTCTTTATAATTGCCACCAGAATTTGTCAGTATGCTTTGAAATCAAAGATACTATCATAATACTAAAATAATTTGATTAATAAAAAGACCCCTGGGCTTCCAGTCAGCAATGTGCAGAGGATTTCTGCAATGGAAATATTTGGGTGATATTGACTCATTACAGCATCCTCCTCTACAGTGAATAAAGAAGACATGAGCTTCAGGAAATAACACTTTCCAGTTTTTCCGATGGCCTGAAACCCTCAATTTCTGCTGGAATTAAGAGCCAGCTCCATTTATTGAAGCCTGATCTACCTTGTACTTGAATTATTTTTCAGAGAAGAAATCCAGCAAGACTGGGCATCTGCCAGTGTCTTAAGGTGATGCTGCTGTCTGTCTGGCTTCTCCAACGTACGGACTGCTCCGTTGCTGGAATAACGGACTGCGGCTATTGCCTATGTGCAGTGCTGGGCACACTCATTTGGATGTAAATAGATACAGCACACACACATGGATGTATGCAGCCAGACCCAGCATGTGTAGAACACGCTGCAAAAGAATTGCCCATAGGGATGTGAACTAGGCTGGGATTTTGTACATGGCAGTCTCCAGCAGGTCAGGCAGGCTTGGGGGCAGGTAATCCTCTCAGGCTCCAGCGCTTGGCTGTCATGAGCTGGTCAAGTCTCAGGGGTGTCATGTAGGGCGGAGAGAAGTAATTAAATGGAAAGTGGGAGCTCACAGCTTGGGACATGTTGCTGTGATGCTGACTGACAGCCACAAGAGTTTGCCCTTCTTGCTATTAAGTTTTGAAGACCCTAGCAATGACGGTTGTATATAACAAACCAGCAGCAATCAACCATTTCACAGAGCGCTAGCGCAAGCACAGTCTGTACCCAGCTGCAAAGTAAGGCCTCTCTCAGAGTGGTCTTTTAAAACAGATTTTATAAGCACTGCTTCCCAGGAACGAGGTTTTCTGAAAAGGTGCTGCTGAGATTTTCATCCAGAAGGCTATAGGTGAGAGCACCCAACATTAAGAACAAAGGCTTCCAAATTCAAATGGGAGCTTAGCAAAACTAAATGTCACTGTCAGCATGTCTCCTGCATGTGAGGGCTTTTATCTTTCTTTTGCTTACGATGCAGCCTCTAAGTTCAAAGTGCAAGAGGCATTGCTTCCTGTAAATGGTTTGGGATAAGGCATAAGTCTGTTGAGTTTAGAAGACGCTGCGTTTCTAAACCACTTTGCCACAGAAGTCATTTTGTGCAAGAAACAAAATTTTAGGAACACTACAGAGTTACAGAGTTTGCTGGAAATACCCTCCAAATTCACACTCAGGACACAGTTGGGGTGTTCTTGCTATCTCAGACTACCTGCCCATGAAGGGTGTATTGTCACAGTTGCCTCCCCATCTTTCTCTTCCTATCCAAAAAAGCACCAGGCAAACCTCAGCTCTCCCGCCACCAAGGTGATTGCATAGCACTCTTGATTTCTTCTGCTCCTTGACAACTGTACAGATGTGTATTCTTAGCCAGAGCCTAGTGCCCTTCCTCACAAATTATGCAGGTGTTTTGTAGAGATAGAGGTGGGCTGTGAGAAAGAGAAAAGGGAATGCCCAGCCAAGGACTTCTGATGTCTTTCACATCAGAAAGTTCTCCTGGTGCAGAGGGTTGGTGCCATTGCCCCAGGCACTTGTTGGCATCTTTAGTGTAGATGTGAGGGAGGCCCTGGGGACACCTCCATGGCACATGATATGGGCATTTGGCACTTCCCTCGTGCCTTGTTAGATGGCCCATAACCAGAATATAGTTACCTTGCCAAGAATGTGTCTGAAGCACCACAGAGTTGATAGACATGGAAACAGAAGTTAATTTGCTGTCAGCACAAAATGTAAAGATTAGAGACTGTTTTCAAGGGTGGTGCAGTCTACCTCTCCTGCAGGAACTGCTACTGACCTTGTCTGGCAAAGATGACTCATGCCACAGCCAGAGGCAGGAGAAAAAGAGCCACCAGCTCTTCTCCCCTAATGCAAAATAGAGAAAGGAGGCTGAAGTTTATGATGCTGGAAAGGATTTTAAGCCCCAGCCGGCAGCTCTCTGCTAAGAATGACACAGTACATGAGAGGGATACGAAACATCATTGTTTGAGCACTGCAGGGAAAATGCCGGTTCAGTGCTTCAGGATTTTCCCCCCTCCTTGAGCCAGTTTCTATCAAAGGCTCAGCAACTGCGGGAACCAGTAGCCTAGAAAATGGCAGATCATTAAACCTCTGCTTGGTTTCAAAACCCCACTGCCACCAGGGAACAGAGGGATTTTGTTTAAAATGCCTTTAAAATATAAGTTTCCATTGAAAGGGCCTACTCAGATTGGCTCGGTTTTGCACAGATAATTACATCCTCCCCAGCCTGCTTTGCTGATGAGGCTGGTAACAACCACTGTGCTGGTCAATGAGGCTAAGTGCTTAGCTGGGATAGCTGCCTCCCTTCTCTATCACCTGGGAAAGCCACCTCCTAGCTCCAGTGTGATCGCTGTGGCTGGGGACTCCCTCCTGCATGAAATATACTCCTTCTTAGCACTCATGGGCAACTCCAAATGCCAGATACCTACAGCCCTAGCTCTTCTGAGAGGAACGTGATTTTGCCCTGCTGCAATCAACTGCATGCAGCTCACAGGATCAGAGGTAGGCTAAAATATCCAGTTATCTTACAAGGCTTCTGTCTGCATCAAGACAGATGCTGTCTCAGGCAGGAGAAGCAGGTGACAGCAGCTCATCACAAGATTCATGTATACCATAGCAGCAGCAGCAGGAACAAGGCTTTTCTTTCAGATGTATTTCACAGAGAGAAATGTTTATTTTGTCAACTTGCAGAGTATGGGCTGAGGAAGATGCGTGGATCTCAGTGAAGCCAGCTGAACAACTGCATCTGTGATCACATGAGGTCCAATAGGAGTCTTCCATGGCCTTAATTGGAATTGCTTTTTTCTTTCTTTCAGAAAGTGTGAATAATAAAAACCATGCAGGAAGCACCTTATTGCTGCCACTGAGTTGTTTTCTGGAGTGTAGTATGATAATCTGTATTAACCTTTCCTAAAACCCAAAGAACTTCAAGCACTTTTTGCAACAAGCTCCTAATAAATTGCAGTCTGTCTATTAGGAGCGTGTCTTGTTCAGGTACCATGCACCCTGCTTAGTTTAAAGCCTCTGTGCAGCACACTGGCAAAATACATTTGTATTGCCCTTTTCTATGGCTAAGAGATATACTCCTGTTCACCAGGGCTCACAACTAATGAGATTACCAGACCTGCCAACATAGCCAGGCTTGAAAATTGCTCCTGGCCCATCCTGCATGCCAGACTTATTGCACATGGATAGTTTGCCTGTGTGGATGCTGATGATCTCATCACCTGCACAGTGGGTCAAAGGTGTATGGGACACATGGAGTTGGTTTGTCATGTTCAGTAGCCTTGTTCCCCGCGTTGTGCAATGCCCATTTGCCAAGAAACTGGCATTGCACAACCCAGGGAGAGACGCTGCTGAACATGGTAACTCTGTAGATTGCCACCCCCGCTAGGAGGGCAATAAACACCCCAAGCAGTTCCTATCCCTAAAATTGGTAGGGTTGGCAGGCCAGATCTAGATCTTTAGCTCAAAGGGTGAGTCTCTATGTTTTCGATGGCAACGCTGAAGAATTATCCCTGTGACTCAGTCATATTCGTGATGTCTGTTACTAGGTATTGCCATGTACATCACTGTAAGATAACAGGTGTGGTTTTGGGTACTCTGGGAGAAAGTTTGGATGTAGAAGCACTCACCATGAAGTGGATGGTCCACCAGAAAATCACATATCTGATCTTCCTCTTCGTCGTGTTTTCTTTTGCCTTCTAGGTGTTGATGTTGTGCGTCCTCACCCAGGAGGGAAGCTGGGCTGTCAGTAGGTCTTCTGCAGTGAGCTGCCTGCATGTTCTTTGCCCTGGCTATGGGTGTAGCACACATGGCAGGGAGAAGCGTTTTGGCTGAATATAAGTCACAGTCCAACTGACTCCTGCTGCTGGAATCTGTGAAGGACACAGCACAAAATAGCTTTGAGTAAATCAGCCATTGTTCAATGCATCTTCCAGTTTGTGTGAAAAAATAGAAGCACGGATGTGGGCTAAATACTTTAGCATCCAAACCTGATAATATTTAAAATGGCCTTAATCCTTCTGTGCTGTGCATCAATGCCAAGATGAACCCATGTTGCAGAGGCATGATCCTGGTGAATTCAACCCCAAAATCCAGCCTGTTCTCTGCTTCCTTCCACCTCAAAACTTTCAATGGTCCTTGTGGAATATTTTCAAGAAAGTACTGTAGAAGTAAGGAGGCACACCCAATGTCAAGAAAGCTCAGCTTCCCTGTCTGTACCCAAATCAGTGGCTGCCTTTTCTAACAACTCAGAAGCGCAGTAGATGTGGAGTGCTCTGAAAATCTGTCAGCAAGATCACTATGGAATTTGCTGAATGCCAAATGCTTTTAAAAATTGTTCCTTTCTTAAATGTCCCTGTAGGTACATCTACCCTACAGAAAAATGAGCCAGAATAAGATAAAGGTCATTGTCTTCCCTGATTCGGGTCCATTTGTCCTTTCTTCTACATCTGGGCTGCCTGCCTCTCAGATTTAGGCATTGGATAATGCTAAAGGCAGCCTTTGCCCATGTTGTCAACATTACCCATCTGCCTTTGTGACAGGTGACACTGGTGATATCTAGGAAGGTACTGACAGCCAACTCATCTTCATGAAATCCCCTGCATGCTCTTGTTGACAGGACAAACATAAGAGAAGTGCATATTAGCCCATTTTCAGGAAGTACAGCCAACTGACAACCAACTCATCTTCATGAAATCCCCTGCATGCTCTTGTTGACAGGACAAACATAAGAGAAGTTCATATTAGCTCATTTTCAGGAAGTACAGCCATATGGTTATCTTATATTTGAGCATGGGCACTACAAACAGTTGTCGTGGGAGCTGAAGATAACCTCAAGTAGCAGCCAGTGGTGACATGTGCTAGGACTCCTGTCACTGATTGGTAATGAAATTGGTCGCAGAAGTCATAATCTTTCTTCTGCCTCATTACGAACACTATCATCTCCGTGTATACAGGGGTACTGCAAATATCTTTCAGATTAATTTTCTGCCTTTGTGGATGTAGTGAGTCCTTACTCTTCTTTAATGAGTCCTTACTCTTCTTTAAGAGTAAGCGGAGCTTGAAAAGACATACACTGAAGTACAAAAGGCTGGGAAGCCTCATTGTTCAGGCTGGGGTCTGTTGGTGGCTGTTAGTATCCCAAGAGAGGATGCTAGACCAAATACTCCCACTTTTTTACTCCCTCTCTTCTACATAAAGCCTTACCATAATCCCTGGTTCCTAGTGCTTTATGTGCTGCCTTTGATAGATGCAATCAAGGCTTGACTCTTCAGAGACAAAATAACTGGGTGTGGGCTGTTTTAATGGCAAACTTAGAATTCGATCTAGTTTTCCTCCATGCCTGGATTTCTTTGCTGGGAAAGGCAGAGGAATAGGCAACACATAAACATGATGGACCCATTAGGTTCCATGTTTAACGTAACACTTAAGTGAATGTGGCAGCACAGGTTTGGCTGCTGTTATCACCAAAGAACTTCAAAATCTTAATGCAGTAATGGACTGCAAGCATCTTTTTATTGAGCAGTTACTCATACCTAGGTTCTGGGGTTTGCAGCATCCGTGGCTGCTCCCCTCTCAATATGTAAATAGCAGCATGCATGAACCCAAACAGGTTATACGGGAAGAAATTCCATTTTTTTAATACATATTTTACTTCTGGTGCATTGGCAAAACATCTGACTTTTTAGACTTGTCAAGAGCTTTATTTTCTGAATAAATAACAGTTCTATTTGTAACCACCCTTGGAGTGATGATAATTATAACATCCGGAGACAAATTGCCCCTTTTTGCCCTCAGTGAAAGCCCACACATGAGGAATTTTACAGAGGGTTGACAGTGACATGAAGAAAATGCAGTTACAAGAGCACTTAAAATTAGTCAAAACCTCATGTCAATAAAGGATGACTGTTCAAATGTTATCTTTTCAAATAATCACCTATCTTTGGGTAAACTTCTAAACACAATTGCCTGCGAACATTAAAAACCTGGTATGAGGTCCACCTCTGTGTTTGAGGCATATTGTGCAAAATGAGGTCAATTTAATTATTTTTGGGTCAACTAGGTTTGAGTTTTCTGGTAAGAAAAAAGGTGAGGTGAGGTTTTGAACAATATTTATGGAATATAGGAGAGGGATAGACCTGGCAGTGGTCACCGGCTCGAGGCTGGTGTTAAATGATTTATTCAAGAACTCAGAGAATATCGGTGTTGGCATAGGTTTTTATATCTCAATCCCCCATCCCTAAATTAAGGACTAGATGCACTCCTTTGCTAGATGTAATGCTGAGAAAATGGCTATGCTACAGAATTGGTTGTGCTTATATCCTACAGTAACGAAGAACATAAGAATACCTGAGCAAGGTGCTCTTATGAGCAGTGATTAAAGCTGTCTGAGAATGACACTAGCATTTTCTACATTATGGAGACTTTTCACATATCTTCATCCTTCATACACAACTTTCCTTACTCTGATTTTTTTTTCTGAGGTGCTTATATACCCCAGTGATGAGTACAACATTTGTGTGTGCATGGATAGGATATTTATAGACTGAAGAGGAGAAAATGAAGGGAATGGAAGACTGTCCTCAGCAGATGGGAAAATACCAATGTCATTGTGAACTGGTGAAAAGGAGTGGGAGGATCGGTAGTTTGAGATAGAAGCAGTAAATCAGAATGCTATAAACCCTAAACAGAGGCTGAAAACATCAAGAAGTTTTCTGGAGGATAAGATTGAAGATAGATCATATTGAGTTTGAAGCACATATCTGAGACTTAGGAGCCCTAAAGTCAAGTCCTGTTTGCATTGCAACCTTCTCTGGTGTTTGTTGGCCTGAATAAGCAAGGAGATGTCTGAAGTGATAACTCTTTAGGCCAGTCAGTATTTTTTAGTGCATACTCATGTGATTCCAGCAGAGAGCTATGAAAAATACCTACAAATTGGCATGGGGTAAAATTTCCTCCAATTAATGCAGTTTTTATTTTCTTTTTTTTTCTTTTTCTTTTTTTTTCTTTTTCTTTTTCGTTTTCTTTTTCGTTTTCTTTTTCTTCTTTCCCTTTTTTTTCTTTTCTTTTCTTTTCTTTTTTCTTTTCTTTTCTTTTCTTTTCTTTTCTTTTCTTTTCTTTTCTTTTCTTTTCTTTTCTTTTCTTTTTTTTTCTTTTCTTTTTTCTTTTCTTTTCTTTTCTTTTTTCTTTTCTTTTCTCTTCTCTTCTCTTCTCTTCTCTTCTCTTCTCTTCTCTTCTCTTCTTTTTTCTTTTCTTTTCTTTTCTTTTATTTTTCCTTTTCCTTTTCTTTTTCTTTTCTTTTCTTTTTCTTTTCTTTTCTTTTTTCTTTTCTTTTCTTTTCTTTTCTTTTCTTTTCTTTTCTTTTCTTTTCTTTTTTTTCTTTTCTCTTCTCTTCTCTTCTCTTCTCTTCTCTTCTCTTCTCTTCTCTTCTCTTCTCTTCTTTTCTCTTTTCTTTTCTTTTCTCTTTTCTTTCTCCTTTCCTTTCCTTTCCTTTCCTTTCCTTTCCTTTCCTTTCCTTTCCTTTCCTTTCCTTTCCTTTCCTTTCCTTTTTCTCTCCTTTCCTTTCCTTTCCTTTCCTTTCCTTTCCTTTCCTTTCCTTTCCTTTCCTTTCCTTTCCTTTCCTTTTCTTTCCTTTCTTTTCTTTCCTTCCCTTTTCCCCTTCCCTTTTCCCCTTCCCTTTTCCCCTTCCCTTTTCCCCTTCCCTTCCCTTCCCTTCCCTTCCCTTCCTTTCCTTTTTTTTTTCTATTTTCAGGGATGGCTATGACATTTCAGCCTGGTACATGAGATACTTTCTAATGTCATGCACAGAAACTACTTTGAGTTGTGGCTGAGAATGGTCTTTTTAGCTTGACTTTTCATACAAAAGGATGGGAAGTTTCTTGCAAGTTAGTAATATTTCTTTTTGGAAGTGGGAGGTTATTTCAGATTGCTGAAGTTCCATTTAGGCCTTTCTGTGTAGTCACTGGAGAGAAATACCTGCTGTAGGCATAGGGCTTATGACTTTAGGATCTTACAATGGCTGTAAACAGAGAAGTCTGCACTGAGATATGCGAGCAACTTTTTATTGTGATGTTTTTTTCTTGCTTCTATAACTTTTTTTTTTTAAAGTGGATAGTTTTGCCTTGTAATAGGTGGGGTGAATTGGTGATATTGGCCAAGTGGTGTCTGTTCAGTTTTATTCCTTCAGCTTGTTTACTCTCCTGCAATAAAGCTGGGTGGAGTGTTGCTAAGGGTATAGTAAGCAATCACCATATTGACATTTGTGTGTGAAGCAACAGTTGTATTCTTATTAATTTGCATGTCCTTAACATAATGGGGCATAACACAGGCAGAATGACAAAATTGCTGTATCTGTTACTGCTTTTACCATTAATTTCCCAGGTGTAACGTACTCATCCCAAACTCTCCTTGATTTGATAAAGAACCTCCTGCTGGTGGAACTTCCCTGGTGGTGGAGTAATGAACAATTATTTCAGATGTACTTTCAAGCACATTGAAATCAAGTTCCCAGGGATTTCACAAGAAGGATTTCTTCTGAAATAGGCCTCCTAGTCTTCTTTGTTTAAAATGAAAGATTTGGCACTAGGGAGGAGATCAGCAGTTGGTGGATGCTTATTTGTGTCACTTGCAAAGGCCATGGTTACCCTTTTGAGTCATTGTGACAAAAAGAAGAGAGCAAAAGCATAGACTGAATACTAAAATATCTTCTTTTTCACTGTTCCTTTTTTAACTTAGTAAGAGTCTTTCAGTAGATGTCAGATCAAGAGTTTCAGGCCATCTAGTAGTTGTGTTTGTATGCAGTAAACTCACTAATACTAAAACTGGAAAGTCACACACTCCTGGGAAGACTGCACCACTCCTTATTCCAAGCCCCACTGGAATTACATTCAGAAAAACCTGTGAACTTCAGAGTTAGGCCCAGAGACTTTCTCGTACATCATCAAGTCCTGCCCCAGCTTTCCATGAGAGGCTGACACTGTGCATCACAACATCCTTTTTGTTAAAGAATCACAGAATAATTTATGTTAGAAGCAACCTCTAGAAATCATCAGATCTAGCACTAATGGGTTTTCTTGGGAAATTACTCCAGGGCAAACTTTGTGTCCCTCATTTCTGACATTCAGAATCTTCTGGTTCTCTGGTACTACCCATCTCCTCAGCTCTTAATTCTAGATTTAGACTTCAGGACAAGTGCGATCTCAGTACCTAGACTGCCTAGATTAGCAGATGAGCTGGATGACATTTTCTGGCCCTTGTATTTACCTTTTGGTAGCCACAAGTATGTGTGTGGTTGCCAGTTAGCTCTCACATGGATCATGGCTTGGTTCAGATGCATACTATATGGGATGTGGGAAATGTTCTTAAAATCCATAGTAAGGTATAACTCAGCTCTAACCTGTAATACTTCCTTCTTTGTTGAACAGTGCTGAACTGTTCTGGGAAAGGAGTTGGATGTGCGTCCCCTCCTGGAATTTCCAACAAGTTCCCTTGCGCATTTCAGTGCCCTGACCTTGGCCAGCACTGAAGCAAATTAGATATAGCTGACTATTTACACAACTTGTTTAATGGCAGTGTTATATGGCATGAAGTTGAATGACTGATGAAATACAGCAATTATCCCAAGATGTACAGCATAGGGTATTGCACTTCTGAAATAAATAAACCTTATCTGCACAAATCGGCAGTTCTGCTGGGAAAGCAAAGGTTAATAAGCCTAAGTATCAATTTGGTGTTAGTGAGAAACCAACAGCGAAAAAGATTCATTTTCAGTCTTTTTTTTTTTTTTGAACACCCTTAGTCAATTGCAAAAGCAATGTACAACAGCAGTTTGGAATACCTCTACAGCTTTCCTGCTTGCCCAGCTCCAGTGACAGTTAAATGAATCTAATGTTTTCATAAGTTAACATTTTACATTGCCTTAAGTGTATTAATTCAACTTTGCTTTCTAGCACGGGAGAAAAGAGTTACTATATTCTCTTGCTACAGCTACAGTCTCTCTCTTGGCTAGGTGATGAAGCGAGGTCAACGGCAAGGCCTGGCTTTTCTGCCTGCATTGCTTTCAAGGTGAAAAACTGACTGCACTCTCGGAGCAATTTGGGATGAGACAGTACTGGCAGTGCAGTAATGCAGTCCTAGGAACCCATCATGTCCTGCATGCAGATTTGTCAGACCTTGTGCTTGGAGCAGCACACTTAGCTGAGGCATACAGAGAAACAGGGCTTCAACATATTGATCACAAACCAGACTTAATATGAAAAGGTCCTGTCTCTGCCACGCTTCTCTGTTCCCAGAGGAGTTTCATGCTGTTAAAATGCAGTTCTATGGTCCATGTTATGAACATCACTGACTTCATTTTCAGTGGTGTTATCTGTCTCACTTTGGATCCAGTGGCACAGGAACTGCCTTCTGGAAAGCACTTTCAGTTCACAAAAACTCGCTCCCATGGAGCTCACACCAGTATTCTCCCCCCTTCACAACATGGCATCTGGGCTCCTTCAGCGCTCAAGCCCTATTATGTTTGCACAAGCATCAGTTAAATGTTGCCCACCCCTACAAACTACCAAGCTCTTACTTGTTTCAGGGCCATATTTAAAACATGACCTGAGTCTGCTGTTGTTCCAGTCCAATCTGCACTGCAGCTTTAGGAGGCCTCTAAATGCTGCAGTCCTCCAACAGTACCAACAGTGGAACAGCCAAGCAATGCTCACCATGGCAGCTTCAAAGATAGACGATCTTGTCTGTCTTCAAAGCTGTCCTTTCTTTGAGCAGCAGGCTGGACTTCCACACGACCTCAAGAGGTCCCATCCTATGGTTCTGTGAAAATTCAGCAGCATGCTATCCCTCTTCCCCACACAGGTTTCTGTGGAAAGCCGCAGGTACCGGCGCAAAGGCAGTGGTTGTGTACTCAGCCCCACGCTTGGGGCTTCCACAGCTGTGAGGTGTCTTGTGAACTGTCTCTGCCCCATGGTTAGGAAACAAGCTCTGTGCAGAGTGAATGAAATTAGCCTGTGTCAGAGCTGAATAAGAAAGGGCAAATCTTGTGCAAAGTGCGACCGAGAGTCAGTGTTAATGTGACTGGTGACTAACGTTACAGTAGTGAGTGAGGTGTTCACTTCATTGTAGTTTCCTTCCCGATTTAGGTCTTGTTTTCTTTCCAGTCCAGGTCAGTATCCACTTATGGACATAGAAAGAGCTGAAGCTATGCAAATAAACAATGATTACTTGGACTGCCAGGTTTTTGGAAAAGCCTCTCCTTTATTGCTGGGTGATTCATCTGGTGTCCGGGGAAATGGGGTCCTGAACTATGAAAGAATGTCACTGTGTTACAAAAACTGAAGTGGAGCCTTAAGCTTTGGTAAAAGCAGGTGAGAGGGAGGCGAGTGAAACTTTTCTGTCAAAACTACAGGTCATTTTCCAGTTAAGTGGATGCGTTTGTATGCTTAAAACATCTCCATTTCATGGATGATGTAAATTAAAAAAGAAGAAGGAATACTAAATCCTGAAAGTTCTGGCCATTATTCTTTGTTTAAGGAAAATAAAAGAGAGAATTTCTTGGGGGTAAAAGTTCGCTCAAGGCCAAAGTAACTAAACTGAGGAAACTGAAGTTAAAAAGGCTAATGCACTGCTGATTTGCTAAGATTGAAGTCATGCTAGTTTTCTACTAGCTGGCTTTCTTTAGTTCATAAAAGAACCTAGTGTCCCTGATGATAAGGGGAAATGATTAAACACAAATGCTTTCTCTTTTTTTGTTCCAGCAATTGAGTTCTAACACTCCTTACCTACCATTACCTTTGCAGATCATTTCTCCTGCTTGAGGATGAGTAGTCAAATTTATCAGGGAATGGTACTAATGTGAGATTTGGCTGTAATTCCAGACAACAGTCAGCTCTTGATTTAAGTGAAACTGCAACAACTTCAGTATGTTTCAGTAGTTTTAGGTAACTTCCTGAATGTGAATGGCTGTCCTTCCTTATGACAGGGATATTTTTCTTTTAATAACAATAATAATGTTTTTTAAAGGCAAAGACACTGGGATGATGTTGTATTTGTTTACTATAAGCAATTCTCATTGTTATTGAAGAGAGCTACCTGCAGTAACTGCTCAGGTTGGATACCCACCTCTCTAATGACACTGGGACTTTATAATGCATAAAATCCCACCAAAGCCTGGTGGCAGAGCCCAGTCTACTGCAAGGTTGAAAGCAAATTATTTTTTAAAGATCATTCCTGTATATACAATTAATGATTTGTACCTGATTTGGGAAATCCTAGATTCCTACAAAAGCTAAAGAATAAAAATTCTACATAATCATAGAATCATAGAATGGTTTGGGCTGGAAACGACCTTAAGATCATCTAGTTCCGCCCCCCTGAATCAAATGTGATAGCTCTAGGGGTTAAAAAGAAAGGAGCATTTTCATTAAGTGTTATAATTGGTACTTACCAAAGGCCAATGGTGACCCTGCTTTTAAGGCTGGAGGTCTCTCGGCGTAGCTACTTCTGTTCCTGGTTTCCCTGCTTAGGGCACTGCTGGCAGAAGGTTTCTTTAAGATCTCCTCTATGGAAAAAGACAGGCTGGGCTTCCCCTGGCCAGCACACCGCTGGGGGTCTGTCATCTTCTTGACAAAGTGGCTACGGGGCAAAGAGTGCTCTCCTGCTTTCCTGGCTCTCTGTGCTCCCCAAGACGCATGTGCCTGTCCCTCTTCACCCGTGCCCAGTCGACCTGCAGCAGCACTCAGAGGAAAAACAAAGGCCACTCAGAGTGAGCACATGCGCCTGCTCCTCTCTGCTGATCAGCTTGGGACCAAGACATACGCTTCTGTGTCTGGGGAAGACAGCATTACAAGTGTGGTGAAAAGTCTTAGACATCCTATCCACTGCCCAGCATCCCCCAGCCAGTGCAGATTTACAGAGCTCCAAACCTCCTGCTCCTCACAGTCCCAGGTGGGAAATGCTCTGGGAAGGACTGCTTCTTGTTCGTAAATCCTGTTGGTGGGGCAGTTATCCTCCTTTTCTGCTTTCAGGCTGAAATCTTTGGCAAGCCCATTGTATTTGCACTATTACAGAGTTAAGAAAATAACCAGCAGAATGAATACTTGTCCCTTGCGTGTTTTACTAGTAAGAGAGAAAGCTTGTGAACTTCTCTTGCATGCAAGAGAGAAACCTCCCTCACCAGCAATTCCCAGGTTATCCTTCAGCTATGTCCCCGAGCCATCAGCTTTAGTTCAGATTCTCTTTTCGTCTACTTTGGAAACCCCTTGAACTTTCCAAACAGGTGCTTTTCAACATCATCCCATCTTATCAGTCACAAGAGAAAAAGCGATGGCCCTTGCAACATGCTTTAGAATAGGAACTAGTGCCCTCTGCCCCCCACCTATAATCCTAAAGATAAAACATTATTTTCTTCCTCTCCTGAGCTATGAGAGAAGCTAGCTTGATAATCATCCCACCAGTTGCTTGTGTCTCCCAGTTTGGTGTCCACCGAAGGGGAGATTTCCTGGATAATGAGAATGAATGCCAATAATTTCTTTTCCTGAGCCATTTCTGTCTTGTTAATTCTTATTTTGGGGAGAATGTGTGGTTAGGTGCACTCCCGTTCCTTCCCTCTCCCTGCCCCACTGGCATTTCTTGCCTTCTTCTGGGATTGCCCCTCACCTTTTAAATTGCTACGCTTGTTTCTCCCTCTCCTGCTGGTTCTTCTCTGTGTCTTCCTTATTGAGCTCTTATAATTGTATTGGCAGGCCCTGCCTTATTTGTCCAATGAACTGACAATTCTTGTGCTGACATCCCATCATATGACCTCTCCAAGGAGCGGAGACCAAAATTACTGTGTAACCAAGGGGCAATAAACCACACCTGATAAGATGAAAGGCTTTCGGCTTATTCCAGATTCAAGATATTGGAAAAGCAGTGGGGGTGGTGGGGAAAAGAACAATGAAAGAGGTAAAAAATGTTGCAGCCAATGGTGATGAAGAATATTTAATTGTCTAATTTTATTAGTCAAGCTTCTCCCCAGATGACAGGGTAAACAAGAGAGTGTCTTTCACACTAATGAAATGCATTGGGTAGAAAGTGGGAAGTGCTTTTCTTTGCTCCCTTTTCATCCCTCTGCCCGGTGGCTCAGTGGAGCTGTCTGTCTAAAGGAGGATCTCATGCCTCCCTGGTTCTGTGATGAGGTGGAAGCTGTTGTGTGGGTGCAAAAGAGCTTGTGATCCTCTCCGTAAGCAGAGGATGCCTTGCCATTTCAATTGATACACATAGGGGGATGCTGTTCTGGCCAAGCCATCCTCTGCTGCTTTTCTGCCAGTGCCTGTACTTCTAGCTGGGGACACAAAGAGGGATGTCTTCCTCTTCTCTGCTTAGGCAGAATGAGAGAGTGGGTAATTTTATGGGCTGAGAAAAGTTGAGCATGTCATCTGTATGGAGAGGGAAGGGAAAGAAAGATGCTCTGAATCTGCACCCCGGATGAAAACTGTTTAACGACAGAGTTGCCCTTTTTCCTCATGGTTTCTGATTCAAGACCCATGAAAAAGCACAAGGATCAACCTGGTGCATTCTTTTACAAGTGCCTTACTTTTCCTACTCAGCTTGCCTAAGGCACTAAAAATGGGCCACTCTTCTTGTTTTTACCAGCTTTCAATAGAGCAGTGGTTTCCAACCTTACTTCCCAGATGTCATGAGTCGTACGTCCAGCCTTCAGTGTATTGATTCAGCACATATGAAAGTGTCTGAACACTCTGATTTTACTGTGCTACCATTTATTTAAAGGAAGCTTTCAGAAACAGGGCAACCAGCTCTAGGGACTTGGAGCCTCTGTTTTTTAAGCCTCCCCTGTTGTCCATTTTTACAAAGGCTCTATGTAGGTGAAGGAGTGAAGCCCATGGATTTGTCTGTTCTAGTTGCCAAGTGAAGGCCAAGAAAGGATACGTTTTCCATTGCTGTGGAAATGTTTGGCTTTGATTTGTTATTAAAGTCTCTTTGTGTTCAAGGAGCTAACTTTTTTGCTGCAGGGGGAGGAGGATTTCAGAGGAAAGTCTGATAAATCCCACACTCCTTATGAGAGGCCTCATATCTTTGGCGGTCACTGACTGGGTAAATTAGCCTAAAGCATCTCAGGGGAAAAACCATACTTCCTGTCTACTCTTTGCTCCAACTCTGTTTTAGCAGAGTTAAACACACAGCTTTGAAAGGAAGAAACGTAGCCTTTTGGCAGTTATGTCTCTATGAACGCTCACATCAGCTTCCAAAGAAATACATGCGCCTCTGTGTTAGAAAATTTCTGAAGAAGAGAGAGGTGAGACAGGCACACTCCAAGTTTTCATCTCAGTGAAATACCTTTATTCAATGATCACACTGACAACATGTACCAAGTGAAACCGGAGTATCTCTGTATTCGCAGTATGCGCTGCCTGTCTTCACTGCCACCAACTCGCTCTGGGTAGGTACCTGCTGAGATAACGCTGTAGTCCAATGTCACAAAACCAAATTGTGCCTGTTGGTATAACTATTCTGTCTTAGTCTGCAACTTTAAACTCCCTGCTGCTTGCAGGGACAAGTTGATTTTCTATGTGTGCTTAAATGAGATGCTCTCATGCAAATTTACAACTTGAAAGCTTCCTTGTGAAGGCTTTATTTTTGTTCTGTCTTATTGTACTGTTCTTTTTATTGTAACTGAAAGCAGTGCCAATTTAGAAATATATTTTTGTTCTATAAAGAAAACCACAGCAAGCACCAAAGTAGGAAATAGGATGAATAAGTGACAACTCTTGAAAGGGGATTAGAAAGCAGCAGTGTAATGGTGTATAAATCCCATGTTTTGTGTACAAAAGTTTCTTCAGAAAAAAAATGTAGGTTTGATATCAAAAGGTTTAAGTAATACCAAAAGACTTGAGCATTTTAATATTTTTAAATAAAAAAATGGAAAAATAGTGAAAATACTATTTCATTAAACTAAAAAAAAAATACTTTATTGGGATAACTGAATTCTTTTGCTTTCTATTAGGTTAGAATAAAGATGAGTGGCAAAAAATAGAACTTGAAATGCAAATAAACATTTTGCCAATTAAAATAGTTAAGTTGACCCCCTTATTCAAATGATAGAGTTGCTGAAATGTAGCAAATTATTTATGTTCAAAGCAAGAAATAATATACTTTTAAATTACCAAAGAATGAAGAAATTATTTTTCTGCTAAGTTCTAATGTGATGGATTTTGAAGGGTAGTTTGGGGATATTTTTGCATTTATGCTTGACCTGGAAATGCAGATGACTCTCATTCATGACAATTATTGTGCTACCTGTCTAATTTAGTCTATAAATTGTTTGAGGCAGGAAACATCTTCTTTTAGGTTGCTGAGCTCTGAAGGCAACTCCTTATACCAAAAGGCAGCTGTCTAGAACAAAATCACGCTGCGTTGATTTTCTCAACCTGCCCTGCCTGTGCCAGGAAAATCTAGAGGCCCACAAAGCCCTTAAAAATATGTTTTTTAAAATACAATGTGCTTTCAGAAAGTGAAGAATCCTGGATGCATGGACTCAAAATCAACTGAGGATCAATACTTGGGAGTTTTTTGTCCTATATTGCCTGTGTCAAAAAGGAAGAAGAATTGTATTTATGCTCTTAGTAGGGAAGCACAGCTGTTCCAGCCCCACTGATCTCTTCCTCTGGATAAAGATGACAAAGATGATAACGAGACAATATCCCATGTGACATCTCTGAAACATCTTAAAACCTTAAATTCCCACTTCTTTATGTGA
Source organism: Ara ararauna (assembly GCA_028858755.1). Taxonomy (NCBI): domain Eukaryota; kingdom Metazoa; phylum Chordata; class Aves; order Psittaciformes; family Psittacidae; genus Ara; species Ara ararauna. Next base: position 92,023,093 of record CM054376.1, on the reverse strand, counting down.
CTCAGAATCAGAACTGTCCAATGTTAATGTACAGCATGGATGCTGCAGTTCACAACACTTCTCCTCTATGGGCTTGTGCTCAGTCAGCTGTACAGAGCAAGTCTACAAGCTCAGGCAAATCAGAGGCACCGGTGCATCGGTGTACTGGCAGTTGCCAGGGACGGTGCAGCTGCAAATTGCCCATGTCACCTCTGGAGCTTCATGTCCTTGTATGTTTGTCTTCTATCCTTTACGCCTTACTGGATTCTGACAACTTCCCCAGCGACAGCCAAGCTGCTCTGCTCTTCGCAAAGTTCAACAGCTGCCTGTGATCAAGCAGAAAGCTGATGCAGCCTGCCTTCTGGAGTCCTTTTAGCCTCAGATTTATTAGTCCTGCTGTCTCCGAAGATTTCCCAACAAGCCCATAAATTAGAAATATTAATAAAAGGGACACCACAGGTTTAAACTGATAACATTTTTTTTAATGGCTCAATTATTATCAATTGACATTTAAAATGGCATCATAATCCATCAAGGTGAAATGGACTCAGAAAGATGTTTCTCCCAGGCCAAAACTAATAACAGCAGCAGCAGCAGGACTGCAAGAGAGAAAGCACACAAACAGTCTGAGTCAGGTCACTGATTACATAGTCTGAAAGTGTTTTTTAGCAACCTTACCCTCAGTTTAATCCATTACTGCATTTCATAATGCTTATTCTTTCCTGCCAGGCCCCTCAAACACTTTGTAGAGGTATTTCTAGCAAAAATCTTCAGTTAAGCCATGATGGGGAGCTCTTTGCCTCAAATGGAGCAGGAGTTGTTATATGTGGGAAGGGCTGGAGAGATCAAAGGTTGTCTTTTTCATAGCAATTCAGGCCTCTGAGCAGCAATTGCCATGGAGAACTGTCCGGCATGGCTATAAACTGGCTTTGATCTGTCTGCTCTTTAGATGATGGGAAGTTAAAAATAAAGAAGGAATGTGCTTAACATAGCCCATCCTAACAAACATGGGAAGAACAACAATTCTGTCTCCAACAGAGGCTGCATGTAGAGAAATAACAACATTTCTCCAGGAAGAATTAAAAAAGCTCCAGGAATCGGTAACAGAGTAAAACAGAAAGTCCATGACCTTGAGATGATAATTTCAAATCGGTTGCAATTTGGTAGTGAATAAATGTCCATAGTGATCCATGAAGATAACTTCCCATGTTCCAGAATGGTTCTTCATCACCAGATGTGTTGAAGGCACTGAATCCTCTCATGAATCACTAGCACTATGCTGGACTGATGCTGTTTTGTAGAGGTATCTGCAATTAAAGAATTAGGCCTTCACTTCATTTCCCGTTCTGTAGATGGCCAGCAGAAGATAATCTTTTAAATAGTGCCATGGCAAGCTGTCTCATTCACCAGTGTGGAGGAGAATGGCACTGCCAAATCACAGAATCATGGGCAACTCAAACTATCCTCAGGTCAATGTCTGAGAGGCGTTCCTAACCTCCTTCATGAGGCACTTGTTCTCTACATTTTCAACAGAGGAAGTCTCAAGAAGTAGTTTAGATTCATTATCTAGAAGTTAGGTGTCTAGAGTGTGGTTAAACACACACAAACACCCCACACCCCCCCCCCCATCAAATAGGTCGTGCAATACAGATGGGGAGTGTAAGACTGACCTTCTTTGTCCTGTGCTCTTAACAATGTGTGCACTGGGTTGTTTTGTTTTGGTAGACAGCTTTTTCAATGGGCTTATATGAGAAAAAGTGCACACAAGCAAAATGAGCCTAGCAGTAGGCAGAAGTCAATGAGATTGAGCTGACTATCAGTGTCTTGGCTGTATGGGAAATGTTTATGCTATTCTAATGGAGTGGAGCTGCCGGATATTATCTCATTCTTGAGAAGACTGATCTAGGGCCATTTACCTCCTAGGTACAGTTTCATGAGAAGTAGCCTTCTCATGCTGGGAGTGTTTTGAGATTTCAAGAGATGCACCTATTCCAAATCAGACCAAAAAGTCAAACTCTCAAGGACTCAAAAAAACTTCCAGTTCATGAGTCTCAGCTCAATAAAAACACTTCATTTTGATCATAATAAAATGTTCTGTGTTGCTGTTGAAATTTCAATTATTCATTTTCACCAAATTTATTTATTTTTAAACAAAGAAGTAATCTCAAACACAGAAAAACAACCTCTTAAAAAACTATTGGAACAAGTTTAAACAATTTGAAGTATTTTAATAATTTATTTTTTTATTTGAATTAATAGTGAATATGCAGAATGAATCTGCTTGCCACTGATGCAGTGCACTGACCTAGCTCTTCTAGATGTAATGGGAATATCAGCTGTTTGCCATAAACCAGTCAGAAGTATATTATTTATGCTTTTCCTAAGGCTGCTATCTGTCTTGATTAAGAGGGGTGTAGTTAATGATCAACCCCATTTTTTAAAACGCTTTTCCTTTAGTTCCATAGATATTTTTCTCAAATTCAGCAGCGCAGTGTGTGAGGTACCCTGGAAAGCAGTTATTGCAGTGACAGTTTATGTGGGAATAAATATATTCTTTATTACATGAATAACAGGGCATTTATCTGTCTGGAATAGTCACAGATTTCAGTGTATACAAGTTTGCTAACCTTACCTCTCCCTAAAACTGTTCTGATTTCCACAAGAAAAAAGCACTACTGTGTCATAAAGATCCCAACTGGCTCTGACACCGTGCATGGATTTTAACCAGTCAACACCCTTCATGTGATAGGCTTTGCAAACAGGATTTTAAAACAGTGCTTTAGTTACCAGTGATTAATTCAATGGTCTGGCTGAGCCAGTATCAAGTGATAACTACTTGAACCATTTCTGCTTCTCAAAGCCAAGCAGGAGAGGGCAGCATGTCCCGTGGGACAGCACGCTGGGGCTGCAACAGCACGCTGGGGCTGCAGCAGCCCAGGAAGGGAAGTGAAAATTGTCCTGCATCCTTGTTTTCCACTTTAAGTTGAGTCATTTCCATGGAGAAAAGATGTTCCAGAATGCAAAGTGATACTCTTATCCACCTTATTTCCATGCAAAGATTCTCCTGCAGTTACTTGACATAGTAAACCCCAAGCTGAGAACAGCCTTGATTTTTTATATGTATGGGCTTCTGCAGCTTTGCAAGGTAGCAAAGAATTACAGAAATTATTGGAACAGAACAGAACAACACAGAGGGGAACAGAACAGAACAACACAGAGGAGAACAGAACAGAACAGGACTGTTTCGGTTGGAAGGGATCTACAACAGTCATGTAACACAACTGTCAGACCAATGCAGGGCTTACCGAAAAAAGAATGTTATTAATGGCATTGTCAAATGTCTCTTAAACACTGACAGGCATGGGGCATCAACCAGGAAGCCTGTTGCAGTGTTCAACCACCCTCTCAGTAAAACAATGCTTCCTAATGTCCAGCCTAAACCTCCCCTACTGCATCTTTGAACCATTCCCACATGCCCTATCACTGCATAGATACCAGTGGGAAGAAATCAGTGCCTCCCTTTTCACTTCTCCTCCTCAGGAAGCTGTAGAGAGCACACTATTTATAAAGAAAGCCAGTAAATTAAAAATTGATAAACGCTGGTGACTAAAGCCATTTTTTCTAGTTGACTTATTCCAGAAAGCACAAGGGAAGCTGAGAGTTGTCCTGTCTTTTTTAAACTTCAGAATTCCTATCACTTAGACATGCAGTGTTAAAGAAATTAATAATGGGAAACATGACAATCACTCATGATTTTCCTGTCAAATACCCCAAACTCTTTTTATCCAAGAAAGAATAGGGAGTGAATTGATCCTGATCCAGGCCTGCTGGGCCAAACAGACTCTTGCTGATGCAACTTTAACTATTGTATCAGGATAAGCTGGGAGCTGGGATGGTTTGTATTATTAAATTTCTCTTAGGTCTAGAACAAGAATGGCAGGAGGACATGAAGGTGCATCCTCAGAGTCATACAAAGGGGGTCCCAAGAGGAGAATAAACTCTTTGCTGACGGAGGAGTGAGAGCAGTAGACAAAAGAGTATTGATAGCAGGAGAAGATACTGAGCAGGAGCAAAATACATCAGCAAAGCAGACTGGGAAATATCCTTTCAACCTGTCCTGTCAACATATAGTCTTCATCAGTGCTAAATTCAGGTAAATTCCATGCAGAAAGAGTGAAAGAGACTGCACTGTACTGATTCATTAGTTCTGCTTACAAAACCTGAGGAAAATGTCACTTCCAAATTTAGACAATACATCAAGATTTCAACTTCCGCCAGAGACAGTCGTGTTAGGCTGGCCAGATGGCAGAATGGCAAAACAAGCAAGAAGTCCACTGAGGCCCTGCAAAATCTTGGGAGAGCACAAAATATCTGTGTACCGACTAGAGAAGGAAAAGTGTCACCTGCAGGCACACAAAGGAGACGTTCATCTGCTTGCTGAGGAGACATAAGCCTCTCTCATCTGGCACTGCTCTCCCTTCCTAAGCCAGCCCTCTCCCAGGCTCTTTCACTTTGGTAGCATTGCAACTTTCACTGCCCTCTCCCTGGGGATACTGGAAAAATGATAAAGTGCACAATCTTCCTAGGCTTTCAGCATTTTGTTTTGTTTAATGGGCTTCAGTGGGAGCTCCTATTAATCCACTCTAGAGGGAAGGCCTTTTTTGTTGTCGCTGCTGCTGTTTTTTGTCCCCTTCTGCCTGAGGCAGGTCATGAATTATGTACCTGATGTTCTTCCTCACTCCTGGACTGCTCTGTGATATCCCACAGGGGCCCATTAAAAGATTCCTTGCTGCATCCCTCCAGAGAAAGGCCAAGTGCTGAAGTGGCACAGGAAGGGGTAGAGAGAGGCTCTCACGGCTCTGGGAATTACAGGATTTTTGGAGGGGCACAGCAAGTCCACCTTAGGCTTTGGATAAAGCCATGTCATCTCTGAAGCGACATGGGCACATAGGGGTCTGCTGGGGGGGTTGAGATGCATACTGGAATAAGTAGTCCGATTACAGGGCAAAAGTATGTTTTGGGTATTTTTCCTTCTAAATTGCTCTCTGAGTCATGGTATTTCCACTCACATAGTGGCACAAGAACTTCAACTTCAGGGAAATATACACTTCTTGTCTGCTGACTGTAAGTCCTTCTCTGGTCTGGCCCACAAATCACACACACTCAAGCAAAGGTTAGCTCCAGCTGCTAAAGCTGCCTATGCCTTTGGGTCAGAAAAGCCCTAGTTTGATTCCCCTGGGGGGCACCTAATGTAGCATGCACTTCAAATAAATTTCCTGCTAGAAGCCATCCTGTGTTTTTATAGCCACAGACATTTCAAACATGCTTCTGTATTTTCTGATGTGCTGCTGTCACAGGCAGTGAAAATTGTTTAGGCTATATAATTGTCTTTTTTTTTTTTTTTCCTCTTGCAGTTTTTAGTAGGAAACCAACCTTTCTGTAGTCGTGTGCCAACCTGGCCTCTCTTCAAGTGCACTCTCTGCTTTTTATCCCTGAAATCACACTCCAGAAAGTCCATCTAAAGAGCATTATTAGCTGAGGCTGCAGAGTCAGGTATTGGAAAGCTAAGGCAATGCCAGACTTGAGAATGCTTCTGCTCATACATTAAGAGACAGATGCGTCATGACATCCTAAAAAGCTCTTGTAGATGGTCAGGCTCCTGCAGATGGTGGGAGGATCTGCCTCACAGGCAGGACTGATGAGTTACCTGAAAAGTGACTCATTTGCATGAACTCTTTCTTCCTCAGCCCTGGCCCCCAAGCCCCTTCCCTCTGCTCATTTTGGTCTACTGTCCGTGTCCTCCACAACTCCAAGTAGGTACCAAAACCAGGGGGGCTGTAAGCATTCCACTGCAGACCAGGAAAGAGGGGAAGGAGGCAAACGGTGAAGACTGCCTGGTTCAGACGTCCTCTGATGGATGAAAGGGCATTTTTCAGCCCTGAAGACAACAGATGGGAGCTGCTAGGTAGATTAAATCCTTTCTGTGGTTTATTCCTGGCTCATTCAGTCTCCTTTGGTGACAAGCTGCCAGTCATTGGTGAGGCACTGAAAAGGGCTACAAAAGTAGTGTTATTTTCTGAACCACTAAATGTTTCCATGGCCCATTCTGGGGAGAAAATGAAAATTTACCCCCACCACATGTCAACAGAGTGTAGCGGGGCTGTATATGGTCAAAACAAAGCACCAAGAAGCCCCCTTGCATAGCCAAAGAGAAATCTGGTCAAGGATGGGTGAGGGCTGTTAGGGGCAGCTAGTGCAGGTTCTCTCACTCTGCCTACATTAGTGGTAATGTAACAGTGCAGTGAGTTTCCTTCCTGACTGAGTACTAGAGCTTATTCACAATTTAGGTTGCCAAAAATAAAACTAATTGGCTGAAATGCTCTATTTAGTTGTATTGCTATGTCAGTAAGTTTTGAAATATTAAAACATATTCATATTGTCAGTGCTCTTTTACAAAATTTATAAAAAGAGCATTTTTAAAAATGAAAATCTCTTCTGTCTTCTTTACTTATTTAGGGGGGAAAAAATGTCCCTCTAATTTCCCTTTAGCTTTAGGTAGAGCCCTTCCCTCTGCTGGACGCTGGCAGCAGATTTAAGCGCATGTTGCTGTATCCGTGACATGCAAGTTGCCATTTCCCGGTTTTCTTCATGTCCAGGAGCACTAAAAGCAGTTCTCAGTAATGCAAACAGAGATGTTGTTGTCATCAAAGCAGAGCTGGAGCCTCAGGCACATGCCTGTGCATTAATCTGTCCCAGGCATCACGTAGATTCGTTCCTCAGGCTCTGCAAAGGCAGGTACAGCCTTGTACGTGCTTTATATACAGGAACTTCCCTGCAGATACCACGTACTAATTGCCATCCCTATGCTGTTGACATGACTAGGTGAATACACAAGACAGTCACTGTCAGCTTTGACAAGTTTTTTGCAAACACTTTTCTAAGTTTTGTTTACATGCTAATACACTAATAGTAGAGATGTGATGAGGTTAAGAATCAGTTCATAATTACATATCACTTCTCATTCTAAATAATAAGGGCGGTGGGTTTTTTTCACTCCTTTGAAGAACTATGAAGAATATGGAGTGCAAACTCACATTATTTTTACATATCCAAATCTGTCACCTTTAAATCAGTGCTCAGTTAATAATACTTTGCCTACAATAGTGACACAAGCAGTACGTCTAGATTCCATTTCATATTCTAGCATTGGTTATTTAGAAACTGTACTAAATAAACAAAGCTGTACTGCCAAGGTATTTGAATGCTGCATACAAGCATTCTCCTGCTTACACCTGAAGATCTATAGTTTCACTTCAACATTTAAAACAAAATTTGAAACATTGTGTTTCCAGGGCCCAGCTTAGCGCCCATAAAATTCAGATAAATAGTTCCTTTGACTGAAACGGTGGCTGGATCAAGCTTGCAGCATGTCGGTGCATTTTCATTACTACCCAAATGTTAGAACTAACAAATGCAACTGAAATATTAATTTTCTGAGACTGTATATATTTTGAATTCAAGAGTTCTGAAGATGCACATTTTGGACTTTGGGGCTTGTAGTTTATTATAGAAATATCATATTCCAATAAAAATCCACCTCAGGCATAACAAGCTAAATGGCTAAATATTCATTTGGCTCCTTAATACATCACAGAGCTACTGAGCACTAAAAAAATTGCACACACACACACAGAGAGTCATACGTAGCCAATACGTTTTTATCTTGATAATGCAAGGTAATAGTGATAGAGATGGCATAACACAATCCAGAAAAAGCAGTAAGACAGCTGGCACTGAATGCATTTGAAATAGCATAGAGAGCATACAGAGAAGAGGATGCAGTTCTGGTGTCCTCAACATAAAAAGGACGTGGAAATGTTGGAACAAGTCCAGAGGAGGGCCACGAGGATGATCAGGGGACTGGAGCACCTCCTGTATGAAGATAGGCTGAGAAAGTTGGGGCTGTTCAGCCTGGAGGAGAGAAGGCTGCGTGGAGACCTCATAGCAGCCTTCCCGTATCTGAAGGGGGCCTATAGGGATGCTGGCGAGGGAGTCTTCATGAGGGACTGTAGTGAGAGGACAAGGGGTAACGGGTTCAAACTTCAACAGGGGAAGTTTAGATTGGATATGAGGAAGAAATTCTTTACTGTAAGGGTGGCGAGGCACTGGAATGGGTTGCCCAGGGAAGTTGTGAATGCTCCATTGCTGGCGGTGTTCAGGGCCGGGTTGGACATAGCCTTGGGGGGCATGGTTTAGTGGGAAGTGTCCCTGCCCCTGGCAGGGGGGTTGGAACTGGATGATCTTAAGGTCCTTTCCAACCCTAACTATTCTATGATTCTATGATTCTATGATTCTATGACTATGTCAGAGCAGATACCATCAAGGCAATGTCCAGCAGAGACAATATGTGACTTTGGACCATGCTAATGTCCTCTGTGGATATGGAAATAGCATATTTGTTCAAGTGGAGCACCCACAGGTGGTTGCAAAGTTAATATCCAGCCTGAGTAATGGGCATATAGAGAATCAAAGAGAGCCTTTTTATTTCCTGCTTCACCCTCAGAAAGACAGTCTTTGCTTTCCACAACAATCTTTCCATTAAGAACTTTTCACCATATGTAACTGAGCTAATTAAATTCAGGATACTTCAGTCCAAAGAGAGTTCAAGGGTCCTTAGCCCATGAACCCTACCAGAATCCACATTTTTATAACAAAGATTAATCCAGCTTGCATATCTCTTCTATGCAGCCAGAGCAGGAAGAAAGATGGGGAAACATTTTTAACCTCATGTACAAGCTGTTTGCTTAACGTGACTCACGTCATCCCAGTCTGAAGTTGCTCTTTAGTGCTATTGATCAGCTTCATCTTCAGCTTTTTTCTCCACAGTGAATTGTTGAAGAATCTTCCCAGCGATCTTTTAGAAGACCAAATATATAAAGTGTTTTAAAGACATGGAGAGAGAGAAAGAATTTCCATAGGCATGTGTCCGTGATGAGGAAGCTGTTATGAGTACAGCTTGAGAGTATTTTTTTTTTGCTTCCTGAGAGAAAAAGAGAATGACAACACACATTTGCTTAGCTACCTTCTGCTTGACAAAACATGACCAAGAAGTGATCTGTGTATTCTTTATGATGATGCAGTCAAGATTCCTGCCTGGGGTGCTGGCTGAGTATCCCTGGACCACAGCTCACAGGCTGGACTTCAAGTGCACTAGGAGCTTCATACATGGAGGAAATAAGTTTTATGCACTTTCTGCATTGCTCATATAGACTTAGTTCATGGCTGAGAAAAGCACTAGGGTTTGGCTCATACTAGCATAGTGCAGTGGGAGCATTTGGAGGAACACAGACAAAAGGAATGAAGCCATTTGCAGTTTGTGCAGTGTACCTGATTCATGTGTTGGCTGGTCTGAAATATTGATCAGGTTTTTGGCTTAGTCAGAAATGTTACAAAGCTGTCTGATTGAGGATGATTTAATGCCTCATTTGGCATCTGAAGTTTCACTCAGGCCAAACAGAACATGTACTAGGCCAGAGGAAAATGGAATGGCTATGTGTTCACAGGTGCTCCTGGACATCGTGGCCGCATTCAGCCTTGCAGTGTATCCTCTCCATGAAGAGTCCAAGAATGTAGCCTTCAGACCAATACCCTGTGGTCACAAATGAAGATTGGAAGTTATGTGCTTGGAAACATGCTCTGAACTGTTGCAGTTTTCTCTTAATGTGGGGAACGTTGTCATATTCACTGAGTTTGCATTCTGTGTTTGTTTAATTATCTGAAATGCAACTTGTACCTGGACTTCTCAAGGTACTAGACTGAGTTTACAGCTCACATTTTGCACCTAAGAACCTCTTTGTGGTAGGCGCTGTAAAAGCAGACACTTAGGTGTGTAAGATGAGAGGTGCCAAAATAATGCAGTGATCTTATGAAAACAAAAATGTTACATAAATCTTGTATCTTCACACTGTCCTTGGTGGAATGGGCTGTACTGAGCTAAACCATGGACATAGTTTAAGCATTTGTATCTGAACTTCCTTTCAGGTGCATCTGGGCATGTCAGCACCATGCAATGCAGAGATTCTATGTATGGGCCAGTTTCAAACCTGCTGGCTCCTCCTGGGAGGATTGCGCTGAATTTTGATGTACTGAGACGCTGCTTCTAAGACCAGTGGAACTATCTCAGTTAATACAGAGTTCTAAGCAGGCTACTTAGTCCCATTCTGTGTTGTGAGCCTGATGAAGTAATTATCTTTTACAGCACTGTCTTTTACATCAACACACAGTGCTGCCCAGAGTGATGGAGATGAACCCGCTACTCCTAGTGCCCTCTCTGTGAGCAAGTGAAGAATTAACTAGAAATTTACTTCTTTCTCAGCTTCTCTCAGTCTGCACTGTACAGCAGACAGCCAGTCTGCTAGCAGTTAGCAGCATGCTAACGAAAGCACTGAGCTCTAAGTTATGGCAGGTAAGTTCCCAGGTGAGAGCTACTCTGTCAGGGTCCTTGGCTTCCTGTTCATCAGCTATTCCTCTTCGGGATCTCCAGTTTCATTTTTTTCTCCCACCTCCCTTTGGGGTAGATATGAGCAGAACAGCAAAGAGTATTTGTATTCCCCCCCCCCCCCCCCCCCCCCCGTAAAAACATTAATCTCCCATTATTGCTGGGGCCCACATAAATTCTAAAGTGCTGTGACAGCGCCATGGCTTGGGAACAACAATGGCAGGGAATGACTGATACTGCTAGCAAGGATCTGGAACCATAGCACCAACAAACCTCTCTCCAAAAGCTTCAAACGTCAAGCTCCGGAGTGTTTCCTGCACTGCCTACGCAATCTCGGAGATCTATCATTGAGGCAGGCTGCTTCCTTACCCCTCCCTGCAGAGCAGCCCGTTTCGCGCTCGCTTTGTAAGTGACGCGGCGCCCCCGCGGCTGTGCCCACCGTGCTGATACATCTGAGGGTCCCGGCACGGAGCCATGCCGATCGCGGCCACCAGAGGGAGCCATGCGAGCGGACCAGCCGGGGCTCTGCCGATGGGCTGGTCCGGCCAAGCCGCGGCGGCAAAGGGCGCCGGAGGCTGGGAGGTCGCGGAGGGCTGCTTCCTCGCCCTGGGCGGGAGGGGATTCTTCGGGTGTAGTCTATAACAGTGCTCCTAGCCTAACCCCGCTGGGCTGGGACTAGGAGGCCTGGCTGGGGGATTGACCAAAGGGGGGGAGATGGTGTGGGTGAGAATGAGTGTCTAGAAAGAGCAGGAAAAAGCCACACCTCCTGGGTACCTCAAGATACAGGGCAGTTTGGAGCCCTTAGAAAGTAGGGGCAATTTCACAGAAGAGGGAGGTTTTTGATGTGGTCCCATAGTATTTAGAGGTGAATAGTAAATTGGCATAGCCAGCTGCTGACATCACATTATCTAAAGCAGTCAGAGCTAAAACTGTTTGTGAAGGCTTGCAGAAGGAGCTTGAGAAACTGAGTGATTGGGTAATAAAATAACAGCTGAAATTTAGTGTCAATAAATGCAAAGTAATGCACACAGAAGAAAACAACCTTAATTGTACGTTCACAGTGATGGACTCTAAATGAGCTATTACCACTCAGAAGACAGATTTGGGAATCATTACACATAATTCTTCAAAAACATCATCTCAAAGCTAGCAGTGGTCAAAAAGACAAATGGAATATTAGAAGAAAGAAATAAGCAATATGATAAAACCATACGTTTTGTTACCATGCAAACCTATGCAGTGCTCACATCTTGAATGCTGCCTGCAGTTCTGATCTCCTGGTAGAATAAAAAAAGGCATGAGGTAGGTATGGAAATATAGAACGAGAAATTTCATTAAGAAAATGACAAGGTTCACTGGAGGGAGGGAGCAATTTATTAGGCAGCAGATTTAAAAGAAGCACTGTAAGAATTCAAGAGCACATTCAATTATTCAAGTATTCCACAGCACTGTGGAACTCATTGCCACAGGAAATTCTGAAAGCCCAAATGCATTGAAATTAAGCCACCAACAATTAAATGAAGCTGTTGGCATTAGACCAGACAAAGGTTGCATTTTTTGAGTGATGTAGACACAGCTACAAGCTCAGGAAACGACATCATTTCTAGATGCTGGAAAGGCATATGGGAATAGGGAATAATCACTCTATTCCAGCCTTGCTTCTAACACTTTTGTTTATCTGTTGGGCTGCACAGACCTTTGCTTTTAACCAGCAAGGCCACACTTATATCATTATGCTAAAGATAAAGAAATATTTTAGTCCTAACGAAAATCAATGGCAAAATTCATTGATTTAAAGAGCAGGGAAATCGGTTCTGCCTCTAGCTGGGTCATGTCTCACTGTTTGAGGTGTTGCATTGATTGAAGCGAGACTGCTGGAGCAGCATGAGCAGCTTATAACAGGTAGCTTTGAGCTACCCAGAAAGTAGCAGTAACCGTGAGCGGGATTCATTTCAGCTAACTTTAGCTGGTGTTGAGAACTAGGTGAGAACTAGGTGCTTATTCTTTAGGCAACTGAGGTATGTGTTCCTGTCGCAGTGTGTCTACAGTGATACCAGGTTTGCCAGAGGAAACAAGGACAAAATACATATTGTGTTTCCAGATTAAAAAAAAAACAACTAAAGCATCAAGAGCATAAGTCACCTTGCCTGTTCTCTGGCACCTGAAATAGGAAACGAAGATGATGGCGTTTGGGTACCTTGGGGTAAAGACATGAGTGGAGAAATTAATTTTCCTGAGGAAAATAAATGTGATAGTGTTTGCCTTTGGGATGTAACCTAGTACCCAGAGCTGTAATTGCTTTGTCTAGCCAGGATTTCATCGTCTTCTAGGGAAGAAAAGCCTTCTGACAGTGAGGAAGTAACATTCCTCAGAATTAGGTTATCTTAGCAAGAGTTAGCAAGTCAACTTGAGTGAAAGTGTTTTAGATTAGTAACGGGCAGAAACAAATCAGAATATTGCAGAAGGTAATGCAAATGCAAGAATACATCAACCTGTATGTTCTAGGAAGGCAGGAAGGAGGGGACTAGTTTTGTGTGAATCTGTTCCAGGGATACAGATTATTTCTCTCATTTTCTTCATTTATTTTTCTTTTCTTTTCTTTTTAATTGCTTCTGTAGCAGCTGATCTCCTTCCCTTTGCACTGAGTCTTTTTCTGTTTTCCACAGAAAAGCTTAATGGGTCGGAGACTTGAGCGGAAATGAATACTGAGTATGTTTGTTCCAGAAATAATTAAAGAAATGGAAGACACCATTTCAAAATCCTGAAAATGTCATGGTTTAAGAACATCTCTTTCATTCTCTCCAAATCTTAAGCCTTATATATGTTATATACCTTTTTAAATGATCAATCACTAATTTTTTTTCTGTGGAAAAGAAATATGTATATACACTTATGTATATATTTATAAGCAGAGAGGAAAACAAAGGGCTAATCATCTTTTCAGAAGTCTGTACATAGGGCCTGCTAGTCAGCTGGTTTCTTTGGTATACACAATTAATTCGTATTAATTATCATGTATTGCAGTGGTGCTTAGCAGCTGCTGCTGAAATTGAAGCTTTCTTATGCTGTATCTGCAAAACCCTAAGGAAGAGTCCTAGCCTTGAAGCCATCAGAGCCTAACTAGACAAGAGAAGACATGGCAAGAAAGAGTAGACATCTCCCCCATTTAATTTCTCTGACTATCCTTGTAATTTCTAAAGGAAATCTTACACAAAGCAGTTCTTGGTTAGATATCCCTAACCAAGCTAGTGCCTTGAACTGTTCCAGGGTAAGACTGTACAGACAGTAGCCTAGAGCAAGTCCCAGACCCAGAAAAACCTCACATATAGGGTGCTGTGCCTGTACCAGAGGCCCTCCTTTGACCCAGGTTAGTGTGGGATTGCTGCACAGCAAGTCTGTGGAGCATTGGCAGCAGAGCCATCACTCATCTTGCCTTCAGTGACAAATGCACCTAGTAGCTTAGCTGAGGGCACGCAGAGGGGCAGTGCTAGAGTTGCAGATCTACCTTAATCTTCCAAATTAAGAGCTCCCAGTCCGACAAACCTTATCCACAAGTTTGGTCACATCTAATTCCATGCTTTTCACTATACTGTACATGGCACATCATCACTGGGGGAAAAAAATAAATATGTTTTTGCAGTGTAAATCAGTTTTGGCTACACCTCCTGTTTCCATATAGTTTCTGGGTATCACCTTTTATTTGCTGAAATACAGAAGAGTTGCCATTAGAGCTCTGTTTTATTTTAATATTATGGTAACACATGCACTAAAAATGCATAGGTAGATTGGATATTTAACATTCAGTTGGAGTTCTGGCACAGTCTGAGGGCATGAGCTGTAGCAAAGAATATATGGATTCTTAAAACTGCTTCCTGTGCTAAATCTCAGCATCAGCCTGTCCATAAGTAATGAGAAATAAAATAATTGTATCGTTAAAATACTGTCAACTGTCCTTCCCCCACATTTTTTAAAGAAATACATTGCAAAAAATTCATAATGCACTTGGCCGTCTTGTTCGTGTCTTTGTTTCTTTCTCATCCTGAATCAGTGCTCTATATTACTCTTTAGATTCAAGAGATTATGGCAATCTTCTCTGCTTTTTCATTAGTTGAGCTGATTCTGTGCAAAAGCTATTTAAGATTCATGAGTGATTTTGCCTCTGCAAAGAATAGGAATGCAGCTGAAGAAAAAAAAAATAGAAAAGGAGAGGTTTCCAATATTCTAGTCTGACCATGGGGTGCTGATGAGAAATATGCACACAACTAACATGAAATAAAATGCAACAATATCTTCCTTCAGGACTGACTTCATAAACTGAAGTGTGCTTTGGTTACTGCATCCTCCTTTTTGTGCAGACTGATGTTGTACTGGCATGCTTCTGCTTTACTGGGTCTCTGCAGAGCCATAATCTCCCAACAACTATCACAGATTTTCCTCAATCTTGGAATCTTGAGGTCTGTGGTTTCTGTGGCCAGACCACATTGCTTCAGGCCAAAGTTTCTTATTTTCTCACACCAGAAGGCTTGCAGAATCAGGCAAATCAGGGTATCAGATTCTATTGGTCAATGCTCCTGAGAAGCTAGTGAGAGAAGAATCCCTTCTCTGCCCATAGATCAATTATCTACACCATGGGTAGGGGTATGCTGTATGCTATTCTGGTATGAACAAACTGCCAGAGCCAGTCGAATGGTGAATTTGGGATTAGATAATTACTAGGCTCCACATCTGTTTGTAGTTCCCACTTCAAACCTCTCAGTGGATGCAGGGATCATTTTAACTGATTGATTTTAGGCTGATCGTCATAGATCTCACAGGAAGAAAAGCAGAACTAGTAACAGGATCCCTGCTCCAGTGGGCTTAACATGCTTAGAGTTGCCAGTTGCAGCAATCCAATGTAATGCAGTTCACTACAGTGGCTTTGTGCCTCCTGATCCTCCAAAGAACTAAGGAGACTGATGGGTATGGTTTGCATACCCTGGATGTGCTCAGGAGACCACCACTCCTGGTGCTGCATAAGCACTTCCACACTGGGTTCTGTTTGTCAAAAGTGTTTGCAAATAACACCCAACTCCCCTTCCTCCTGGCTTTCCCATCCTGTTTCTGGAAGGCACTCAGAGCAGGAACATGGCATTGAACATGAGATACTCTGATGAATTACCTCCAGGCTTATTTTTAGGCACACTTGCTTCATTACTATCTTGGATCAGGGCCTTAGCAATCTATAGTCACCAAGAGAACAACCCTAATGTGAAGCCAGCGCCAAGTTTGAGTGCCTAAGCAATAGAACTGGCACATTGTATTGCTGCTCTCTTCTTCATTAAGAAAGATGATTCAAATATCATTATTTCTTGAAAAGCATCCAGCCTGTGAAAAGATTCAGACACTGTTGATCAAGTTACCATGGATTTCTTTTGAGACATTCAAGCTATTAAGAGCAGGAATGTTTTGTCTGAAATGTAATACAGAAACCTACTGATAGAAATAATCACTTTCTAGCTGTTACCTTTCATCTTTTGTACAAGAGTAGAAGTTTACCATGTTCCTAATTACAGTGAATTAGATTAATTTGTCTTAGGAAATCAGGCCATTCAGAGTGTGAATATTTTCTGGAAAGGGAAGAGCAAAAAAGGCTTCAAAGAGTCAGTCCAGAAGAAAAGGTTGTGAAGATGGGCATACATGAGTCATAAAGGAGGGATACTGTAGGTGTCTGTCATACCTCTGCATGATGTTTCTTCTTCTTGTACAAAGGAAATTAGTAGCATTGGACACGGACAGCAGAACATCTTCATTTGAGGGCATAACTTATTGGAGCTTCTTAAGGAACCACTCATTATTTCTTAATGAACATGCACATTTTATCAACAAGATCATTTCTACTCTCTAATCTCACTCTAGAAAGTTTCCAAGATGAACTGTGCAACACATCTGTAACTGTAAGAATAATATTTTTCATTACCTGTTGCGAAACAAAACAGAAGAGGAACTGATTTAAAAAAATAAATAAATATATTGCTTTGTGTTATCATTTACAGACAGGTTTTTTTACAAATTTTGGTAGTGTAGAAGTGAGTGGAATATGACCACAATCTAGGAAACTGGGGAAGAGAAGCAGCTGCTTTCCAACCTGTAGCTAAGAGGATACATGGCATCCAGTATATGCTGTAAGCAGAGCTCTAGCTCCATCGACCCTTCTCCTTACAAGTCTGTCTCTGCTGTAACAGCAAGGAAGAATTGCACAAAAATAATATTAACCTTCATCTTATGGTCCATTGTAAGGGGAGTGGAAATGAGAATCATTGTCTGCATACACAGAAGTATATACATACTTGTTATTGTAAGCCATTGTCCTGTCTTCCTCAGGGTTACAAGGAGTGACTGTGCCTAGTAGCACAACTGCAGAATGTCTCTCTGAAGCTGTCTGAGGTTTCAAATTGTTTAAATCCTTCCCCAGGTTATGAGGAAAGTTAACACAAATACGTCCCCTTTAATTTTTAATCTAGAGGACATTGAAACTGAAGGAAGGCCAGATTTTGTTCACCCCTCTGAATGCAGCTAGCTCTGAGGCAGAATATAGTCACTACTTAACAGTATCTATCACAACTGCATAATTTGGCTGGGGCAGGACAGGAGGTAACTGAAAATATAAGAATAGCTCCTTGGTGGATGTTCCCTCCCCTTCTGGGTTTTAGGGAAGAATCTGTAAGTTCACTGCAATTCCTTGGGAATCAAAGAGCTTAAGAGGAAAAGCTGAGGAGCAGAAAGAGGTGTCACTCACAAAGGAGACCTTGAGGTTCATTACTTAAACTCTTATGTTCCCACTGGGATGCAAGGAGGATTATGACATGTCCTCACTGAGAGCAAGGAGGTTATAATTACTATCTTGATGTAGTTTCCCACAGATTGCCACTACTTCCTATGCCCCAGCTCTCCAGCCTGGCCTGTTGGTTTGGATGGGGATTCCCAACTTCTCTGCAGCTGAACTTCACTTGATGAGAAAGCTGGTGGTATGCTTCATGCATCACTGGGCACAGCTCCTCAATGATAGGGGTGAGGAGACTGGGCTGTCTCTCACAGGGGCTACTGTCACCATTTTGACATGTTAGTATCATTAGCAAACACCGCTTAGCAGCATCTTCACAATTCAGGTTGGGCAAAGCGAAGAGAGTAGTAAGTCAGGCTGAATCATCTCCTACATGAGAAGGGCTACAAGATCTGCTGTTCAGAGCCACTGACCGAAAGAGAACATGTGTTGCAGGTGCAAATGCTGCGTCCCCAGACATAGTGCAGCTGGTGTCTTTGGGACCAGTCAAGCTTTCTGGGTTATGTGTGCCATCCAGGTAATGCTGCCATGTTTCTGAAAGGGATTTCCTGGATGGGAAGCACACCACTTGTGAGGAGCTAGACACTCCCTGGTTGTATCACAGCTGGCTGCTCAGTGTGTATCTTGGGGGCAGCAAATCCTTTCTGGACTGATTTTGCCAAGCAACAATTCTCAACTAGCCATGTTTGCCTGATTCCCTGAAAAATATCTAATAAAGAATGATCTGAAAGGTCACTGGTACAGCATTTACAAGTAGAGGAATAAAGGATGTAGTGGATAGATGGTAGCTATACTGGAGCAGTGTATTTCATTCGTGGCAGGTGGGACACCTCAGATCATGGGAGAGGCTAGAAAACCAGATATACAGGATGGCATGGGATAAACAGGTCCCACCTGAGGGTGCAACCAGTGCAGACAGTCCTGCTTCTCCCCCACTCCACACCCCCACCCCCACCCCCCCCAGCACCACTAAAGGATTAAATAGCTCTGAACTGGCACTCTACCTTTGCTCTCCACCTGAGCTGCTTAGTTCTCTTCATGAGCTCCCAGGGTACTGCTGGCTTGCCATTTATCCTTACCTTGCTGTCCAAAATCTGATGCCTTTCAAGGCTACAGTCACTACTGCCACCTATTTAAACTGATTAAACTAACATGGATGAATTTACTTGGCACAAATAAAGGAATGCTGACACAAACTGCTGTGCAGTCATGGTTCTAAAGGGTGCTTAGCACTAGGGGAGGGAAGGGATGGGAAGAGGACAGGAGTCACAGATGAGCAGCTACAGTGGTAACAGAATCGTAGAATAGTTAGGGTTGGAAGGGACCTTAAGATCATCCAACCCCCCTGCCATGGGCAGGGACACCAAACGCTAAACCATGTCACCCAAGACTCCATCCAACCTGGCATTGAGCACTGCCAGGTATGGAGCATCCACAACTTCCTTAGGCAACCCCTTCCAGTCCCTCACCACCTTTACAGTAAAGAACTTCCTCGTTTTATCCAATCTAAACTTCTCCTGTTTAAGATTGAACCTGTTACACCTTGTCCTGTCAGTACAGTCCCTGATGAAGCGTCCCTCTCCAGCATTCTTGTAGGCCCCCTTCAGATACTGGAAGGCTGCTATGAGATCTCCAGCAGCACAGCTGGATCTGAAGGAGATTGTTTGTCCACAGCCCTTGGAAGCAATTAAACTGGAGACTTGGTTGGTCTGGTGCATCTGAGACAAAGTGCTACTTACTCAGTTAACTAAATAGAGATTTGGATATTTGTCCTTATTTCCAGATTGTAACATTCATAGGCCTGTGTGTGCTGAGTAAGTATTGAAGATTTGGGTGCCGTAATTGCTGGTGGCAGCTCCTCCTTTAAATGTTGTGTAACATATGAGAAGACAATGATGCCTATTTCTAATATGAAGTAAGAGGAAGGGTAGTTCTGCTGTGACTTCCATCAATCCATGAGGTGCCTTTTGTTCCAAATCAGGCTGTCTAAACTCAAGAAGACCAAAATTTCTGAAGAATTCAGCTTTGGAACCTTCTTTTTTTTTTTTTCTTTTATTTTCTTTATTCTTTCTGATTTCTTCGTTATCCTTGCTTTGCTAAGGTGTCCTTGACTGTTGTATTCAAGAACACTCATGTCAGGACACACACGTGAAGTGCAGCAGCCTAAGATTGTCATCTCTCAAACACTTCTATACACAGTGAACTGCACTATAATGAATTGTTCCTTCACCATATAAGTGCATAGTCACTTATCCAGGTTTGCAAATTTTCATTATTTTCTTTTTTTTTTATTTGATTTTAAGAAATTTCTTGTTGACATAAATTTCAAAGTTTGGAAAATACTGCTTAGAACTGGAGAATATTACTTCAGTTTTCTTTTAGACAATAATAATTTACTAAAATCAAAGTATTTTATTTTTTAGGATTTATCCATTTCATCAACATCACCTTGTGTGAAATTATCTTAGTTAGCACAATGGAAATGTTTCGGTTGAGCATTGTCAAAAGAGGTTTTAGGTCAGTCTGATAGCTAAGCTACACCATTTTGGCTTCTAATGTTGAAAGTTCATCTCAGCCTGCCATACAAAATTGAAATTATATGGCCAAAATGGCACTATTCATATATAAATAGGATCCTTTTCTTGTTTATCTGCAGCTGTGGTTACACTGTCCAAGGGATCTGGATCGCTTTTCTCAGAAGGGAACACATCAATTAACTGCACCAGCTGAACATCCTGCCACTGGTTTGAACACTGATGTCAGACCTGACCAATGGATTACATCTAAAATACACCAAACCAAGGTATGCAAGAAAATTGCTTGCAGGTTCCTTAATACCCTTGAAAAAGCGATATTAATTTCCTGCTGGCCAGTGCAGACTTCGCTGGTACTTCTTCAAAGCTGCTATGTATGATATTTTCAACACTGTGTCTGGTCCCACCAAGACATGCTTTTTCCACATCTTTAGGCATGGTGATATGACTTTACCCAGCCCAGCAGGCACCCATAAGAAGCTTCATTGAAAAGTGATTAAGCAGTCTCCTTACAGCATGTAGCAAGACTTGCTGGAGGCCTGTAGAGAGCTTGACCATGCAGAGAAACCTGTCCTCTCATTGCTGCACAGCCTGTGACCAACTGTCTTCCCCCAATCACAAGGCCAAAGGGCTGATGCTATACATCATCTTAAAAATTAAAAATGGCCAATGTTATCGATAATTATAACTTTTTAGGCTATTTTTATCATTTAGTATGCAGCTATAGCAAATGATTTAATTGTGTGACACCTCTTTGCCCCTCACAGTGAGCACATAACACTTATTAGCTTCAGTAGGAGTTATGTGCACATAACTACGCAAGAAATGAATATACCCTTTTGATTACAATAAGGTTATAAGCAGCAGGAGTCCATTATGATTAGCAGTAAAATGAAGAATTTTTTATAAATCATGAATGTTACTTTAGAATTTCCATTTCTCCTTCTCCTTTTTCTCTGTGTGTGTCTACACATTTATGTTTTGCCTTAATTGAGGCAGCTTACAATCATCCCATAAGTTGCTATTCATTATAACCCAAAATGAATTTGCTGAATTTTTCTTTTTTAATTTCCAAAGGATCAATTGCACCAGCAAGAAAGTACAAAAAAAAAAAAAAAAAAAAAAGGAAAAAAAGGAAAAAATACTAAGAACAACAAATGTATTAAGACCACTCAATAATATCTACCTGAATTTACTGTCTGCTTCCCTGCCCTAGGGCTAGATCTGACTTGAATGTCATTTTGCATCCTTGCAAAGTCTGCCACATCCAAAACTCCTCATACTCCCCAATGGTAGCAAAAGTGCCATTAGCATCACCTTAGCCACTCCAAAGCAGTACAAAGTCTAGTGGGGAGGCAGAAAACGCTAATGGCAGCTGTACTGTTATAGCTGTTACCACAGTATCTGCCTCAGGTGGTACAGTGTGAACTTCTGTTCCGAAAAGGTATTTTCCCCGCCATTCTGTCACCTAGGAGAGATTCTGGGAGGCCACAGTTTGTGCAGCATAAATGTGGGATGTGTCTTTTGTACAGGCAGGGTGTAAGATCCCTGGTGCCAGTGAAAGCTTTGAGGCAATGTTGGAAGAAAGGAGCAATGGTTTTGAGGTGAGGGTGGGATTAAGGCTGTCTCTTTTAGATACAGCTGCATCCATGGCTGTCGGAGGTAGGACAGTGGACTAGGCAGTCTGCAGCTCTACTGTGTCAGGTCCTGTGTTTCACACATTTCTGCAAGAAATTGCAATTCAGGCCAGTGCTTATGCTGTGTAAATGGCCAAGAATTACACCCTTCTTTGTCATTACAGAACACATTTATTCTGAGAGAACAGGGAATCAAAAATCAACAGTCTTTGGCACTTTAGGTGGAGTTACATATCTCGAAAAAGAAGGTAGCATTTGTCTTCCGACAAACAAAGCAAATGAAGGCAAGTTGTGTTTCACAGGAGCAGATTTAGAATTGGGAAGTTCAGACTGGATATGAGGAAGAAATTCTTTACTGTAAGGGTGGTGAGGCACTGGAATGGGTTGCCCAGGGAAGTTGTGAATGCTCCATCGCTGGCGGTGTTCAAGGTTGGATTGGACATAGCCTTGGGTGTCATGGTTTAGTGTGAGGTGTCCCTGCCCCTGGCAGGGGAGTTGGAACTAGATGATCTTCAGGTCCTTTCCAACCCTAACTATTCTATGATTCTATGATACTACATACTGACCAGTCATTAGAAAGGACTGTTAAGCTTATTGCCATTTCTGATGTTTTTCTATAGCTGCTTTGATCCTGGCTGAGGAACTGTATCTGATAGAAGCCAGAGTTTGTGTGTGGTTCTGGAAAGTGGCTATTCTGTCTTTCCAAAGGACCAAGCCTTCCCAAGGAGCATATCTGCTGCCCCAAGGAATCACACTGTATCTTCCATTAAAAATTAAAAAGAAATCCTACCAAATGCTGTATGGGCTCATAGCAAGTATCAGGCACAACATTAATTTGAAATAGAGGAGTTATCATGACCAGAGGGCTAAAAGGTATGTTCAGCTGCATGTATACAGACATACGGATATAACCTCAGGATACCACAGTGAGCCAAATCCTGCTGTGATTAACAGTGGCTGTGACATGTGTGAACAACATATCTGTTCACATATTGCTGCCATTTTGCACTATTCATCTTATCATCCCAAGTGTTCTCTGTAAGATTGACCACTTTCCATTCAGCTGGGAGGAGGTTTTTCAATGACGTCAGCAAGTGTTAATTTTTGTGACTAAAGAAAATAATTTGGTTGGAACACTGCAACGTTAATCATAATCGTAGAATCATAGAATAGTTAGGGTTGGAAAGTACCTTAAGATCATCTAGTTCCAACCCCCCTGCCAGGGGCAGGGACACCTCCCACTAAACCATGCCACCTAAGGCTATGTCCAACCTGGCCATAAACACCACCAGCGATGGAGCATTCACAACTTCCCTGGGTAACCCATTCCAGTGCCTCACCACCCTTACAGTAAAGAATTTCTTCCTCATATCCAATCTAAAATCATCATCATCTCGTATTTAACCAGATGAATATTGAATATTTGCTTTCTGTAGTGGTAGGGTCTTCTTTCTGAGAGGTGGAAAGGTAGCTTTCCTTCTGGAGTTTAAAGCACTGGCTTTTTGCTCTGCTGCTATAGTTGATCTTCCAAAGAAGCTCTTGCAACACAGCAGAGGCTTGTGCTCAAGTTGGAGAATTTGGTTTGCGATGATGGGTTCTCTTGTTTAGAGTAGGGAAAAGCATGAGAAACTCCTTTACATTTTTCACTCTAAAATCCTTGGAAGTTTATAGCTGAAAGATCCCTCTGTAAAACCAAGTAAGCCAATATCTTACCAGTTCTTCCAATGCCTAGGAACACTAATATCTTTATGCTTCTCATATTTCAAAAGTGAATGGAAAAAAAGCCCTGACTTTTTTGTCACATTTCTTTATATTTTTTTAGTTTCTTCTTGCTAGAACACTTGAAAGCCTAGAATCAAGACACTATATGCAAACCGATATGTTATTTGTATATTTATAAAACTGTATTACAAGGTGTTAAGGTAAGTTGCAGCTACCTCTATATTTAAGATGGAAAAATTGGTTTTATTATGAAACCCTGTTTTTCAATAGTTGTAGCTTGTGAAATACCCACCTTCTAGGCTGAAGTTTGCCATGATTGCTGAATAGTTTGGAAAATTTTACATATAAAGCATTCAGACCATTTTCAAGTGACAATGAGAAGCAGAATATATTTCTCCAACTGTACCTTGTGACCCATTTCAACAATTCATATGGGCAAAATAGCTGGCAGTTAAAAACTGTGATTTGCCATGGTAATAGCAATGCCTAAGTCTCAATGCTCAGTGTTATTATAAAGGAAATAGATTTTTATTTAACCAACATTTAAATGTTTGAAAATCCCATACCAATGATGTGTTTTAAAGGCTTTTTCTTCTTCCATTTATGTTTTTCCTTCCTAATTTTGCCTTATAATGCTGGTCTTGGAGACACTTGTACAAATGCTTAACTTTGCATGCTCTGAGCAGTTCCCTTGGCTCCAACAGAATGACCAAAATGCATACAGCGTGTGTGGGGAGCAGGTCTTTATAAAATAGGGTTACAGGCTTATTTTTTTAACTACTAATGTACTCCGTAACCCTAATCTTAATGCATAATGTCCTGGCTATGTTTCAAATGCCTTAGAACTTAAAAGAAATTTAAAGGATGCAGACTTTCAGAAAAAGAAACACTTTTAGCATATACAGATACAGACTCCTCTCCTACTGTTGTGATCTACAAGTAAGGCACAGAGGACAGGGAAGAAAAATACTCCTGAACTTTATTCTTATCTTTTTTTGTGATTGGACTTTACAATTTTTGGTAATTTATGGCCTCTGCTGCACTTTGAACATGGGTGCAAACTACAATGTGGGAGCCAGAAAGCTGTATCTCAGGATGCAGGCTGGCTTCACTAAGCATCCATCCCTCTCCTTGTTCCTGAAGAAGCATTTGGCAGTTGATCAAAAGATGAGCATTTGCAATTCCTGCACTGAAGCTGTTAATGGTGAGCCTTTGGCAAGCCTAGTTAAAACACTAACAAAAAGAGGTCCAATCCCACAGCTATTAAAGGTGACAGGGAAGCTGCCTCCTGCAGGAAAAAGGCTGTGAAACTCTTTCTACTGAGCATTGCTTTCTGGTCTTTAAGCAACTCTTTCAGGCATCTGCAAAAGGAGGTGGAGACAAGAGGCAATATGTTAGCAACAGACTTTGAAATGTAGGTGTCGTGATTTAAGCCTCTGTAACTCACGCAGTCGCTCTCTCACTCACTCCCCCCTCTTTCTTCCCCCCACTCCTTGAGGGATGGGAAGGAGAATCAAAAGAATGCAACTCCCACAGGTTGAGATAAGAACAGTTTAGTAACTAAAGTATAACACAAGACCACTACTGCTACCACCAATAATAATAATGACAAGGCAAATACAAGGAAAGAATACAATCGCTCACCACCTGTATCCAGCCCGACCAAGCAGTGCATCCCCACCCTTCCGGGTCTCTGCCCTCTGCTTTACATCCTGGGCATGATGTGCTGTGGTATGGAATACCTCTTTGGTCAGTTTGGGTCAGGTGTCCTGTCTCTGTTTCCTCCCAGCTTCCCCTCCTCCCTGGCAGAGCTTGAGACTCAGAAAGTCCTTGGTCAGACCAAAACATTACCAAGCAGTAACTGAAAACACTGGTGTTATCAGTGCTGCTCCCAGGCTGAAAGTCAAAAACACAGCGCTGCACCAGCTACCAAGAAGGAGAAAAATGACTGCTACTGCTGAACCCATGACAGTAGGTAATAAGCAAGGATTTGCTTAACAGGGCACAGTTGAAGAGCTTATAAATGACGTTAGTACATATTTTTTATAAAAGCTCTAGAAGCACATATCAGAGGGTCTGCCAGAGCACTGGCACTCATTTGGGGAATCTGAGCAAATAAAAAGCATAGGTGGTTTCCATACATGCTCTGTCCTCTGCTGTTATGTGGCTCTTCGTGGAACAACAATGGACTTGCCCAGAGGCATCGAGGCCAGCCATTTGCCATCTGGGTCTCTCCACAAAGCAGCATTGCATTGAGAATATAAACTCCAGTTTAAAGGTGTTCAAATCATATTAATGTGGCCAAGCTAATAAGCTCTACCTCGGGAAACTCTTACTTAATGCATCAACAACTGTTTAGAGTAAAATGCCAAACTCAGATCCTCTCTCTGGCCAGGCAAATGTTCTGATCAGTGGAGTAGAGAGCAACAGTCCCCTGCACTTTCTTGCTGCCTGACCTGGTGATTGACCATTCCCATCTGCTTTGTAGCCCATGTTGGATAAGGGTTGGGAAAGCCTAAAAGATGAGCAGGTTGTTAAGAGACTCGAATGTTGAGAAAGATAGGTATGAGTCTGTCTTTACTAGGCAGGGAAGTTAATTTGGGTTTTCCACTAGGAAAAGAGTGCCCCAAAGCTACCACTTGATAAGGTCAAACCTTCTACTCTCCAGCTTTGGAAAGAGGGACTGGGAACATGTCCTTGTAGTGCTGAAGAGAGCTCTCCTACTCTCCTAAAAGACAGGAGATCCCAAGTGCTAAGCCCTGCTCAGTCATATGCTCATTACATTGCTTGGTGCCATATTCAGGTTACTCTGACATACTTACCCTCTTTTTCCATGAGCCATAGGATTTGTGAGCCCTTAGCACAGCTTTTGGGTGCCAGTCTGGGGATACTTCACCAAAAGTCTGGTGCTGTAGCTGCTACGACTTCTCCCAGTTCTAGCCTGTAAGGGCATCACAGCCGCAAGACAGAGCTGAGCATGGAGAGCTTTGTGTGAGTTATCCCACTCCTGAGTGACTTAACAGCTCCTAGGAAGTGAGGGAGGCAGATGGGCAGGGATGTGTGGAGATGGAGCAGGTGCATGATAGCACTGTGCTGGACACAAATAAGGCACATTTTTCATGATTTGCAAATGTCCATTTGTGATCCATCTCTCAGCACTTAAGTGGAGGGAAGACAGTGAGTGCATTATAACATGCTGTCTCTCAGCTTGCAGCAGGGCAAGTATCAAACCATTCCTCCTTATTACAGTCAATCAGAGGGTTTACTGGCAATAAAGCCATCTTATCTAAACAAAGAGGCAATTGTGTATTACACACATATATTTTTATCCAGGGCCTATGATGACTCAGGCTTCCTTTCTTGCGGCTGATTGCATCATTAGAAGGTTTCTGCTCAGGATTAGGAGCCTTTGAAGGAATAAGAGCCTCATGATTCGTAGCCTCCTGTTATTTATTTGCTTTAGAAATCACTTAATCCCATTGTAGAGGCATCAGGGTGAGACTGGGTGTACTGCAGGGGCTGCCAACAAGCATTAAGCCACTGGACTGGCAGGGGCTTGTGCATGAACATACACTGGGCTGCCTCTTTGGGGTAAATTTTAAGCTTTCACTGTTTTGTTTTGGGGAACTTACTATCTGCACCTCTTACTGGTGTACATTTTCCACCAGCTTTAAAGAATGGTGAGATGAGGTGGCCTCACTCCAGTTAAATTTAATCACTCATAGCTCCTCTAATATTTTCTAGGCTCAGTGGGTTGAAGAAAACTGTCATTAAACATGCAAAAGCAACACTGACGTTTACTCTGCAAGGAAGGAGAGAACATATTGAGTGAGCCCACTCTTTGTGCACTGCAGGGCTTCAGAGACTGGATTAGCATCTCTTTTTCAGTTAGTATTCTGGCCTGGAAGGTTTGCTAATTGACTAGTGTTGTTAGCATGGCAAAAAAATCAGTGTGTTATCCTGAATGCAGCTGCAAGCAGGATCCTAATGTAATTTTATACCTTCTGATGCTTGGTTTCTAGTAACTTTCAGTAGATTATCACCAATATTTGGCTGATGACATCAAAAATGAGGTCACACCTGTTACCAAGATGGTTATTTCTTGGTATCTCTCAGTTTTTCATCACTGAAGCCTTCCCTTGTTCCACACCAGCACACAGTGGTTGTGTGATAGAGTATTTGGTTTTGTGGCCTTACTCCATGCTGTATAACCGGGGCCTAGAGATAAATATTGCCTACAAAGACTCCAGACATGATAGATTTTTTTTTTTCTGAAAATTCAGTGAACATTTCAAATACAGTTCACAAAGATTGCTTCTAGGAATTCCATTCTGAGCAAAATGGGAGCACCTTCCTTTAACCTCAGTACTTCAGTGTTTGCAGTTTGATATTTCTTGTTTGAAGTGAGGGTGCAAGTAGTAAATAATGATTCTCTGCTAGAGGGAATTACTGCAACAAGTATTTTAGAACTGGAGCTTAAGGCCTATTTTGCACTATAAATGGAAAAAATGGTAGGGGAAAAACGGAAGGGAAAAAAAGTCAATTGTAAATTTCTCATGGATTTTGCAGTTTCTTAGTTCTCATCTTCTCTCTTTCTTTATAAATAGAATCATAGAATCATAGACTAGTTAAGGTTGGAAAGGACCTTAAGATCATCTCGTTCCAACCCCCCTGCCAGGGGCAGGGACACCTCCCACTAAACCATGCCCCCCAAGGCTCTGTCCAACCTGGCCTTGAACACCACCAGGGATGGAGCATTCGCAGCTTCCCTGGGCAACCCATTCCAGTGCCTCACCACTCTCACAGTAAAGAATTTCTTCCTCATATCCAATCTAAACTTCCCCTGTTTAAGTTTGAACCCATTACCTCTTGTCCTCTCACTACAGTCCCTCATGAAGAGTCCCTCCCCAGCATCCCTATAGGCCCCCTTCAGATATCGGAAGGCTGCTATGAGGTCTCCATGCAGCCTTCTCTTCTCCAGGCTCAACAGCCCCAACTTTCTCAGCCTGTCTTCATACAGGAGGTGCTCCAGTCCCCTGATCATCCTCATGGTCCTCCTTTGGACTTATTCCAACAGTTCCATGCCCTCTTTATGTTGAGGACACCAGAAGTGCACACAATACTCCAAGTGAGGTCTCAGGAGAGCAGAGTAGAGGGGCAGGATCACCTCCCTTGACCTGCTGGTCATGCTCCTTTTGATGCAGCCCAGCATACGGTTGGCTTTGTGGCTATGAGAGTACACTGCCGCCTCATGTTCATTTTCTCATCAACCAACACCCCCAAGTCCTTCTCCTCAGGGCTGCTCTGAATCTCTTCTCTGCCCAGCCTGTAGCTGTGCCTGGGATTGCTCCCATCCAGGTGGAGGACCTTGCACTTGTCATGATTAAACTTCATCAGGTTGGCATCAGCCCACCTCACAAGCATGCCAAGGTCCCTCTGGATGGCATTCCTTCCCTCCAACGTATCAACCGAACCACACAGCTTGGTGTCATCGGCAAACTTGCTGAGGGTGCACTCAATCCCATTGTCCATGTCACCGTCAAAGATGTTGAACCAGACCGGTCCCAACACCGATCCCTGAGGGATACCACTCGTTACTGGCCTCCAGCTGGACATTGAGCCATTGACCACAGCTCTTTGCATGCAGCCATCCAGCCAGTTCTTTATCCACCGAGTGGTCCACCTATCAAATTGGTGTCTCTCCAACTTAGAGACAAGGATGTCATGTGAGACAGTGTCAAATGCTTTGCACAAGTCCAGGTAGATGACATCAACTGCTCTACCCCTGTCCATCAGTTCCGTAGCCCCATCATAGAAGGCCACCAAATTGGTCAGGCAGGATTTCCCCTTAGTGAAGCCATGCTGGCTGTCTCCAATCGCCTTGTTGTTTTTCATGTGCCTTAGCATGCTTTCCAGGAGAATTTGTTCCAAGATTTTGCTAGGCACAGAGGTGAGGCTGACTGGTCTGTAGTTCCCTGGCTCATCCATTTTCCCCATCTTGAAAATGGGGGTTATATTCCCCTTCTTTCAGTCATTGGAAACTTCACCTGGCTGCCATGATTTTTCAAATATGATGGACAGTGGCTTAGCAACTTCATTTACCAGCTCCTTCAGGACCCGCGGATGGCTTTCATCAGGTCCCATGGACTTGTGTACATTCAGGTTCCTAAGACGCTCTCGAACCAGATCCTCTCCTACAGTGGGCCCAGGGTCTTCATTCTCACAGTCCCTGCGTCTGCCTTCCAAGACTTGGGTGGTGTGGTCAGAGCATTTGCCAGTGAAGACTGAAGCAAGGAAGTTATTAAGAACCTCAGCCTTCTCCAAATCCAGGGTAGCCAGTTCTCCTGATAGTTTCCGGAGGGGGCCCACATTGTCCCTAATCTGCCTTTTATTTGCAATGTACCTATAGAATCCCTTCCTGTTGTCTTTCACATCCCTAGCCAAGTTAAATTCTAACTGGGTCTTAGCTTTTCTAACCTGGTCCCTAGCTTCTCAGACAACATCCCTGTATTCTTCCCAGGCCTCCTGTCCTTGCTTCCACCTTTTATAAGCCTTGAATTTTCCTTCAAATTTTCCTCAGCAGCTCCTTATCCATCCAAGGAGGTCTCCTGGCCCTCCTGCAGCACTTCCTTCTAGTAGGGATGTATCGCTCCTGAGCTTGCAGCAGGTAATCCTTGAATATCAACCAACAGTCTTGGGCCCCCCTGCCCTCCAGGGCTATATCCCATGGAATCTTACTCAGCAGGTTCCTGAAGAGGCCAAAGTCTGTTCTCTTGAAGTCCAGGGCAGTGAGCTTGCTGCACGCTCTTCTCACTGTCCTGAGGATCTCAAATTCAACCATCTCATGATCGCTGCAACCAAGGCTGCTCTGGAGCATCACATTTCCAACCAGCCCTTCCCTGTTGGTGAAGATGAGGTCAAGCATAGCACCTCTCCTTGTCAGCTCCTCTATTATTTGCCGAAGAAAGTTGTCTTCCATACAATCGAGGAACTTCCTGAATTGCATACATGTGTGCATATTTAATGTACTGAATTATTGCGACTTCATGGCTCCCCCTATGCCTTACAACACTAGAAGGGGGAAAAAAAAGGTGTAAGCTCAGGCATCCTGATATTCGGAAAGCCACAGGAGAATCTCAGGCTTGCATCTAAACTTCACAGTTGCAACACCTTACAGAGCTGTTCCTGGGGCAATAGAAATGACGCAGGTATAGTGACAGTGTTTTCGGAGATAGCTCTTTAACTGTATTTGATATTAAAATTCCGTTGGAGTTGGGTGGGTTAGACTTCATCTGCATCTCCAAACTTCAGTCCTCATCTGTGCAATTCCCTTATGCAGCGCTCGTTTCCAGAGTGCAAAAAATTAGGGTTATTTCTTTGACAGCTGACCTAGAAACTCAGGGTCAAGTTTTTCTGCTTTTCTGTAGAGTTTTATATTGCATCCATCACTACAGCCTCCAAGCAGCTTTTCATGTAGAAAAAAAGTCACTAAGTCCCTCCCACTTAGAGTTCATGGGGGCTCTGGCAGTTCCCCTTTTTTGGAGTCAGCACTCTACATGGATGACTGCTTTCTTTGGAGGGAATGAGAGCATGAGGTGGGGAGAATAGAGGTTTTTGCATTGTTAGTGACAGTGATGGCAGCAAAGTTGTCTTCAAGGAAAGCCTAATGACTTCCTTAGAGGCTCCCGGGCTTGGGAATACACTTGTTCCTCACTTGAATAATTTCCACAGAGATTCGCCTTTGATCAGAGCTGTTTTGTTTTCATTTCCTCTGATGAGGCATTGGCTCGGAGGAGCTCAGCTCTCCGCAGGGGCCACAGACTGAAATTTAGTCCTTCATGGAGCAGGGATTCGATCCCTCAGCTTGTTTGAAAAATGGGACTTTGAATTGATGGCAGAGGTTATCTACAAGCTAGGGAAGGGACTACAGCAGAAGTTCTTCACATCTGCTGTGGCTTCAGCCACGCAGAAGGCAGCATTTTGTGCTGGCTGGAATTGAGTGGCAACTTCAAAGTGAGGTTCAGATATGGTTGTTTCTAATAATCCACGCTGATGATGAAAAATGCATAGGTTACATTAGCAACGTCCCACTCCTGGGAGGAAGGGGTAAAGTTGCCTTGCAAGCTGAAGACAAAAAAAAATATAAAGGCATTTTTAGAAACTAATGTGAGTTGGTTGTCCAGGCTTAGTGAGGATTCTGGTGGAACTCTGGAGCTTTGCACCATTCCTGGCAAATGGGCTTCACCAATGGAGCCATCCTCGAAACGAGTTTGGCCCTGAATGGCAGGCAGGTTACTTCTATTGTAAATCTGTATCAATCCACTGAAAACTTCTGTCTACAGACTGGCACATGCTCTGCAGGTTACAGATGCTCCAGCTGTAGTAGTGAATATATTACCAAAGAAGCAGTGTGTGTGGTTTGGCTATAAAACGGGGAGGAACTACTTTGGTAGTTTTCTGGGGTGAGAAGGGACATGCAGAACAGAGGCAGAAGAGGCATTTCCCCCGGGCCAAATGCTGCAAGGTGTGTGGTAGCACAAGGGGAACTCTGCCTGGGAAGCCCCTTCTTGGATCTGAGTGCCCCTCAGGGGATAGCTGCCACTGCAGGAAGTGTCTCATGAGGGAAGCATGGGTGGCCTGCAAGTGGGAGTAGATAGCGACAGATTTTGTCCTGGAGCTCCTTGCCCCTGTTCCTTCTGTTGCTCAGTAGCACAAACAGCTCTTGTAGGAATGCATGCAATGAAATAGAGCAGGCTGTAAGGAGCAAAGTGGAGAGGTGTCACAGTGTGATGTGGGGAAAATAAGGGCAGGTGTCCAAGCCATGGAGAGGATGGAGATCAGGACCAGCGAAAAGCTGGGCATCCAAACCTTTTTCCCAGCACTGTCTGTGGAAGAAGCAGCAGAAAAAGTTAAGATGGGAATGTTAACATGGGAAAATGTTAGTATTAGTGTGGGTCTGCAGGTCTTTGTGCAGAAGAGATGCTGAGGGAAAGTGAATGTGAGAAGAAAGAAGAGTCCAAAACTAGTCTGGTGCCACACAGGTCATAGGTTTTCCTAGGGAGCGTCCCTGTGGAGTCTGGCATCTCATGTTGCAAGCAGGTCTTACAGAGAGGTATTCAACCTGAATACAGAGAAGGAGAAACCACTGTTTCCCTTGGTATTTTTTTCCAATGATTAATCATCTGTGCTCCTAAGAATTTGTGCCCCATTACTCCTTTAGATTTGCTGGGCTTCACCTTCTGGTAATTAGTTCTTTTTATGTCTCTCTCTGCTAGATTAAAGATCCCTTTTGTAGCCAGTATTTTCTCCCCATGTGGGTAATTATACCCTGTAGCCACACCGCTTCTCAATCTTATTTTTGATTAACTAAATCAGATTGAGCTCCTTAAGTCTTTCCATGCATGGCACCAGGCTCTTTTGTTCTTTCTCAACCCCCAGTCTTTGAATTACATTTTGTCACTCTTCCCTCCATCCTGTCCAGTTTTGTGGCACCTTTCTAACAAATGGATGGTAGAACACAATTCAGTATTCTTCTGTCAGCAACACTCATAGTGGATCATCAACCATGTCAAAATCTTTAATTTTAGTATTTTAATAAAAAATAATATACCGTCATATTTTAAAAACCCCAAGCAAACAACAAAACCAACAGACCAAACAACTTTCTGCTCTCTGAGCTCCTGCAGATACTCAGACATCACCTATTAGCTGCTCCAGGCTTCTGAGCTCCTGTTGGTGTGGGGCAGAGCTGACTTGAAAGCTGCTCCCATGCCAGCAGGCAAGGATTTGCTGCAGTGTAGGACGCCGTGTTTCTCAGTGCCTCAGTGCCTCAGCGCCTCAGCTCAAAATGTGGGTTGCCTGCCTCACCTGGAGTTGGTGTGAGCTCTGTGTTTCTCCCCAGGGAAAGGTAGGAGTTTCCATATTCAGAACATACTTCTGCTTCAAGCCTCCTGTCTTACTACCTGAGCACAGGAGATGAAGTCTTTTCCATGCATGATATAATATTCATTTACAGTTATACACCAAAACTGCCTTATCTCTGCTGGCACCAAAGAGCTCATGCTCAGCCCTCTGTCTTTATGAATGTTGCTACTTTTAAGGGTTTGGTTTTCATCTGACACAGATTTTATAAGATTCTGTGTTGGCTTTTGCTTGGCAAAATTGCAATAGCAGGGGTCTACAGGGGTGGCTTTTGTAAAAAGCTGCTAGAAGCTTCCCCCATGTCCAATAGAGCCAATGTCAGCCAAGACAGACCCGCTGCTGGCCAAGGCTGAGCCCATCAGTGACGGTGGTAGCACCTCTGGGATAACATATTTAAGAAGAGGGACAAAACCCAACTGTGCAACACCAGCAGCACTCAGAGAAGAGCTGCACTCCATGGAAAGGACCCACACTGGAGCAGTCTGTTCCTGTAGGACTGCCCCCATGGAAGGGACCCACATGGGACCAGTCTGTTCCTGAAGGATTCACCCCATGTAAGGTACCCACACTGGAGCAGTTAATGCAAAACTGCAGCCCATGGAAAGGGCTCACATTGCAGAAGTTCATGGTGGGCTGTCTCCAGTGGGAGGTACCCCATGCTGGAGCAGGGGAAGAGTGTAAGAAGTCCTCTCCTGAGGAGGAGCTAGCAGCAGAGACAATG
Source organism: Ara ararauna (assembly GCA_028858755.1). Lineage (NCBI taxonomy): Eukaryota > Metazoa > Chordata > Aves > Psittaciformes > Psittacidae > Ara > Ara ararauna. The sequence goes on along the minus strand of CM054376.1, from coordinate 91,989,261 downwards.
TATGACGAACTGACCACGGCCTCATTCCCTGTCCCTCTGTGCTGCTGGAGGGGAGGAGGGAGAGAAAATCAAGAGTGAAGCTGTGGCTGGGAAGAAGGGAAGGGAGGGAGAAGATGTTCTAAGATTTGGTTTTGTTTCTCATTATTCTGATTTGATTGGTATAAGTTAAATTAATTTTTCCCCAAATAAAGTCTGTTTTGCCTGTGATGGTAATTGCTGAGTGATCCCCCTGTCCTTATCTGAACCTATGAGCCTTTCATTGTATTTTCTCTCGCCTGGCCAGCTGAGGAGGGGAGTAACAGCGTGGTTGTGGTGGGCACCTTGCGCCCAGCCAGGGTCTACCAGTCACAGCTTCACAGACAAACCAGAGCTAGTTCTTTTTGTTTATGTAAATAATTTAGTCTTTAGGTTGTGGTATGGAATAACTCCAGCATCAGACAAAAAGTTCACAATATTAACAAGGATATGAACATATTAACTGTTTCCCATTCCAGATTCATTTGTTATACATAAAAGTGTCATCCTCTAGCTTTGCTAATATATTACCTTCAAATATAGACGTTGTCTAGGTACAGATGAGTTGCTGTTGCAGACACATCATTATTTTTCAGGATATCTTGCCTTTGGAGTAATGGATTTCAAGACTTTAAAGTTGTGCCAAGCCAAAAGGCTCATGCTAAGGTATGAAAATAAAGTCATCAAAGTGGATGTTCTTCAGGTAAACCTAATCTACAGCAGCAATCACTTAATTCTATTATAATTAAAAATAGACAGTCAGGAAGCTAGTCAGAGAAAAATATTCTAACAGATCATTTGTCAATGACATGCTGAGTCAATAAATCAGAATAAACTGATTTAAGCATGGTTAGGAGCTTAGACTGTATATTATTTCCTTCTGTTTATAACACAAAAGGAAGAGTTCATTCTGCCAAACTTGTCTGATTGCTTGTGATGAGATTTGGAGGGATGCCTTTAGAACAAATGGAGGTTTTTCTCTTCAGTGATCCCAGTCTGGGTGCTTCAACTGGGCATCAGTGAAATGTGACACCAAGCTCCCTTGATAACAGAGCAGGATTCTGAAGGAGGGCAAGATGCACAGTTCTGAGACAGGGCAGGAGTGACACTTCCACACTAAGGAAAAAGAAAAACCATGCTGTGTTGTACACCACCTATTCCTTATGTGCCATGAAGTGCATTGGGAGCTGGGGTTATTTGCATCAGTGTGGTGACCAGTCCATCCAGGCATGTCTCCAGAGAGGGGGCACAGAGAGGTGGGAGCCTGCTGTGAGGTGCAGGGTGTGAGCAATTTTTGGGCTGATCCAGGTGAACACAGCTCAGAGCTGGAGGTAGCACCTTGTCATATGAGGTCTACACAGGAGGATGGAAAGAGCAGCATTACTTCCCAGCTGTACAGATGGAGAGCTGACACACAGATGGCACTGGATGAAATAAAAACCAAAAACGGCAAACAAAAAGATTGTGGTCAAGCAGGACTTGAACATGGATCTTCCAAGTCCCATGCAGGGGCTGCTGGAGGGGTAGGAGCAGGGTGTTGAGAGTAGGGAGAGAGTACTCTCCCTACAGGACATTCACCCAATACAGGTGAATGTCCTGAAGGAGAGAAAACAGTCAGCAGTTGGAAGAGACTAAAGGTACACAGACCAAAGCTGTGCTGTGCTTAATCAGCTTAGATGCTCCCTTTGCTGCAAGCCAACATCAGGGTATGTAATAGTAGCATGTTCCTACCCAACAGCCTCATGATGGCTTTTACGACCACGGTCAACTTCCCTAGGCCATCAGACGCAGTTGTCTGAAGTAATCATGTAGTAAAGGGGGCAGTGAATGAAAGAGAAAGAAAAGAAAACAAATAGGGAAGGAAATGAGAAAGCTCTTTGATCAAAAGCTTCTACAGATCAGATATTATTATTATTATACATTGTAGCACAGCGGTGGGCCTTTCTCAGGCAGGAGATGCCAGCTGGGACAAAAGAGGTGCAAATCTGGTTCACTTTGCAGGATGGATTCTTGCTGAATAGGGGCTGAACTTCAGCCATCACACGCATTTCAACTGGAGTGTCAGGTTTGTAGCTGAAATATCAGACAACTCTGTGATTCAGCCAGCTATGCCTATCTTCCAGGTAGAGCCTTTTTCTCTGTGAGTCTGAGCAGGCTGTGCCAGGACCCATTTTCTTCCTGTGACTTCCATAGGAAGCAGATTTAGGGAGGGAAGTACAAACAAAAGAAGGTTTCAGCAGAGTGGCTTTAGAAGTGGAGCACACCCAACCTTACCTCCCCAGACACCTCCCTCTAACACATGAAGCATTTCTATGCTTCACTTTAGTAAGATGAAAAGCAAGATTGAGCTTTCATGGCCCTCTCCAAAGACCATGAGACCCCACTTTCTTGGGGTCTGACAGAGGTCCTTGCTGAGGTGGATTCCTCGAAATTGATTCATATTTGGTCGGCACAAGCCATCTCATATCAGGGGGAAGATTGTCAGCAATATTGCTTCTGCTGGAGGCTGGTGGCAGAGGGGACACCATTGCGTTGGCAATTTTCCAACAGTCAGGAAAGTGATTGTCAGCTACACCAACATCAGGCATGAAGCAGCAGAGTCCAGGATGTAGGGAAACAGCAGCTGTGTTTCATGGGGTGTAAGAAAGAAGCAGCTTTTTTTTTGTTCTTCAGCAGGATTCAAGTGATCCCACAGAGCAAAGGGCAACAAGCTGGTGGGTGACAGCAGCAAAATCAGCAAAACAGTCTCATCAGCCGACCTTACCTTCCTATCTGCATTATCTTTCATAGCTGAGTGATACCTTTTCAACCAAGGGCAGGAGAAGTAGGAGCGCAGAAGCAGCCAGGGCTGCAGACTGTGCCTGACTCAGACCTCAGCCTCAGGCTAGACGATGCTGCTTCATCTCCTGGTTAGAAAGAGGTATTCTTATTTTGTAAAGGGCAATTTTAAATAGCTTTCCTTTAGTGACTTAGCAAACTCCAGCCACAGCTGAAATAAGCAGTAACTTCCACTTGCCTTTTACTGCTAACTTTGACCATTATTATTAAATAATACTATTAAGTGAAAACCTAGATGCCCTGGCTGTGACAGGAGATCCATTATGTTACATTGTCTGGTAAGTTTATGACAAGAGCTATAATCATTTAAGGGCTAAGTGGGTGCAAGGGAAAAAAGAAAAAATGATGCATTCTTATAAGAAGCTAGCTAAGGAATGTCCTGCCAAAAACTACTTTTTGCATAACTGAAATTTTGCCATGAGAAATTTCAAGTTTGACAATGAATTCCAATTTTTGTCTGAGAAAATGCAAATGACAGCTTTAGAGCTGCCCGCCTGACAGGCGTTTGTCATCTTTGTTTTCTGTCTTCAGGGCGGCAGTGGAATCAACAAGAACCATTTTAATGGGCATAAAGTCAGAAAGCCAAACAATAAAATAATACACCCTGGTTTAACTTTTCTAAAGACCATAAATGTGGGGGATTCTTACCTGGATTTTCACTTCTACAGAAAGCATTTGTATTTAATTCCTTACTTCCAAGTATTTGGGAAGCAGAGGTTTTGACAGGTTAGCAGAGAAAAATCACCATAATTCACTCTTTGCACTGTGGCATAATCTATGAACTGTCAGTTTCTTCATGGTATGCATTTTTGGCCAAATCTGTACAAAACCACCATGGTGGTTTGCTGGGGTTGAGCATGCCAGCCTTTTCTCAGTAGCCAACCACTGGTTTACTGGTGACTCCAGCAACAACATACAGGAAAGTGAAGGTGAAAAAAGGAAAACCACAGGAATGTCAGAACTGTTGAGCAAATGTGAGACTGATCAGAGCCGGTAAGGGTTTTAATAAGTGGAACATTTTGTAATGTGTGATAACTGGCGCAGGTGCAGTGAAGGGGAATGTCCTAAAGACAGAGTGGTCAGGGTCATATATGCAACATACCATGATCTCACACTCTTTCTTTCTCCCTTTCCCCCTCACTCTCTGTTCCCCCAAAGACAACTCTAACCTAGTGTTTGCACAGGAGCACTGCCAGCAGAGACCCCCAAAAGGGCAAGCCAAACCAGCACATCCCTGGAGTATCCTGAATACTCTCACATGGCTTTTTGCTAGGCTGAATGAGAGAGCAATCCATTATTTAATCTTGCTGTCACTCCGAGATTGTTCCCTGCAGTATATTACAGTGTTTTGTCCAAGCTGGTTTTAAAACATCAAAGTGATAAAAATTCCACCAATTTACTTGGGGAAGCTATTTTACAGGCTAAAAGACATCACCATTAATACTGTTTCTTGTCACATGCATCAACAGCTCTCCCATAAATAATTGCTAATACTACAGCTATTCTACAGGCCCAGGGAAGGTGAAGGAATACAGTCAGGGAGTCAATATTCAGGTGAATAAAGTAATGAAAAGATAATGCAAATATCTGGTTCCTCCAGGAACATATGGCATTTAGTTAGGTAATGGACACTTGAATAATTGGCAGAGAGGTAACTGGTTACCTCCACACTCATCCCTGAAGAAATGTGAGGTAATCTGGGAGAGCTCAAGCACAGAGGGAAACTGGCCTGCTCAGGCTGCCGAGTTCAGCTGTGCCAGGATCTAGCAGAGCTGGTTACAGATGCCTCCATTCCCCTGTAAGGCCACTCCTAAGTAAATTACCTCATAGGTATCAGAGTTACTGCAAAGCAGCTTAGAATGTTCCCTGTTACTGCTATTACATCTAAGGAAACAGATATATGACTAAGTGAGTGATGTGTTTAATGTATCTTAAATTCTTTTATTGAAAACCTATTTCCTGCTCTTCTTCTCCATCTGCAGAGGTCAGTTATGTGGTGTAACGACCTGTATGAAGTGTTCCGCATAAAGGAAAAACAAACCGTCCCTCCTGGCCCCTGCTTGCAAATCATCACCTTTGGTAAGCAGCAGCATACTCTGCATGGCTACTAATTCAGCGCTGGTAATAGCTGTGACACCAGCAGATGCTTTTCAAAATTCCTCACCGCAGCATTTCACTCAAGGTCCCCCTTTGGCAAGAAATTCAATAGCTTTACTGTAACACACTGGGCAATGCCATCTCTGTTTCCTTTGTTCCTTATTATGTGTCCATGTATCTCAGCTCTACAATAAAAAAAACCAAAACCCTGCTGAAAACATCCTGCAAACAGCATTTCTTTTAGAATACATCCTCCCCCTGAAACAATTAGCAGGCTGGTGTGTACAGCGCTGGTGATAATCTCCTTGACATACACCACAACAGCTTTAAAGACTAGATGATGTCTCTCAGAAAAAACTGCAGCAAGCTATTTAGGGAGAATTCAGCAGATACAGAGAAGTCTATCATTTCTGGGTTTAGAGAGTGGCTATCTGACCTCAGGAGTCTGTTCCCTCTTTTGATCAATGTAGAATGGTTCCTTAACTGTTTTCTTGTAATGGGACAAGTATAATTTAAGCAGTCCTGAAGCAATACTTCCCCAGGGGTCCTTTCCCACACATTACTAGAAAGGAAAAAGTTTTTCTTAACATTCAAACTTCACAAGTTTTCCTTCCCTAAAGTTCATCCTATTTTGCAGTGCCCCATTGCACTAAGTCTGCATAAAGTCTCTCTTGGGATTTTCCTTGAATTTATTTGGAGGTGATTATCATATCTTCTTTTAGTTGTTGCTTTGCAAGATGCACATAGCTTGCTCTTTTAATCTTTCCATATCAATCAAGCCTTCCTGCTACCTAATAATAATTGTGCCTCCTCTCTGAATTCCCTCCAGCTTTTCAATATCTTTCCAGTGACACAGCGCTTGAACAGCATGGGAGATGCCAGCTGCATTTGCAGCTGTGTAGAGAAGGTGCTCAGTTCACCTGCTCTGATGCAGAACGTGTTAAAAAAGATTGCTTACCTGTCCTATCACCTATCCTTGCAGCACTTTCAAGAGCCAAGGGAAAGCAGGTTTCAGTGCTGGAGAGCTGCCAAACCAGTGGAAGGTTCTTCTGGATACGTTATACCATGATTCCCCTTAAGAAATGGTACTACACCCGTGAAGGAGCATGTGCTACCTATTTCCAAGAGGGTACTGACAAGATCATTCTGAATATGGATTAGTTGCTGCTTCTTTGCTTTGGTCAAACTTTCTGTTTTCTCATCAGAGCTGTGAACAGTCAGTGATGCAAAGTCTTTGTGCAGAAAACAAAAACTGTTTTGGCTTTTTCTAAAGCTGTAAGCTACATTATGAAATCTTTTCTGATTTGCTTATTTACTATGTAATCTAATAAGAGATACATTTGTGATTCATACTTCAGTCAAAGCATTCAATTACCAAGCCAAACTCCTGAAAACCTAAGTATGTGCTCAGTTTAGCATCAAAATACATTTGGTATTATAGGAAGAGCTATCGAAAAGAACATGCAAACATGTATTACTATACTTCTACCACAATTTAGCAAGCAGTTTTCTATTAGGCCCGAGAGAACAACAGATATCTTTGGCTTCTGCAAGCTTTGCAGTCTATCAAGTAGTTGATCTATCCAAGAAGTGGATTTCCTGTCACTAGTTGCAGATTGTATCAGAAAAAGAGAATCACAAACAGAAGTCGTAGGCAAATGATAAAGAGAAGAGAAAAATGAGAGAATGACAAAAGAAAAATATGAAAAGACCCTTCAGGTTTGCTGAGGTTTAAACATGCAGAAAGGAGGAGATAGAAGAAAATGTCTGAGAAGCAACACAGGCAATGTTTAAAGTCGGGTTCGGAGTTCTCTGTCTTTACAGTGCTGACACTACCAGATGCAAACAGTTGCCACAACACAGGTAATATAATACTTTGCCTAATGACCGATTACACAACGCTGTAGCTATAGTCAATAAACCAATTCTGCTGGGTCAGTTTGTTTTTTTCAGGTTTGCTTTCAAACTGTTAACAAACAATTAGCGTTCACCACCTGAAGTCTATAAGACTGGATGCATTTCTGAGCAATACGTTCTCACACAACTTAGAGCACCTGGCTTCTTAGAGAAATGAAATTGTGCCTGTATTGTGAAGGGAATGAAATTAAATGGACAATATGGCATCTTCTGGTTTTAAGATCCCAATCAGTTTTCATTTCTCAATATTTTTACCCAAAATACTCCAAGTAAGATCTAGTCGTTGCATCACTTTTTTTTTTTTTTTTTTTAAATATTCTCTGCCCTTACACCTCACTTTTAACTGAATGTTTTTGGTTTTCCTTTTCATTCTTTCCTACTAGGATTTGAAACTCCCCCCAGTTCAGCATTGAATGTGAATTTCATTAAGTGCTCTTTATTTTTATTCCAGGCCAATTAATGAGGATGACAAATGAGGTAGGACATATCACCAATCACTGTGGCACCCCAGTAGCTACCTCCCCCAAATTAAAACACTGTCATTTATCATTACCATTTGCTAATGTTCTTTCCGCCAATTTGTAGACCCCGTGGCAGTACTCCTACTGAAGCCAATCTCAATTAATTTTTCAAGTGCATTCATGGGAGAAGCAATATCAAATACTTTATGGAAAACCAAAATGCCATATGCCAACTGAATTTCCAGTAGGCACTACTACTTTAATTCTTTTAAAGCCTTTTATATCTCTTTGTGAAGATTTGTTGTTTTATTATTTGTATTTTAGTGGTGCCTGAAGAATCCAACTGGGCTGAAGACCCATTGTTATGTTTATTACTAAAATTTTATCTTTAGCTGTTTATTGATTCTTTTCCTTATTCTGTCTCTCATATTTGCTTCATTTTCACCCCAAGGATAGAATTTAAATTAATAGAACTGTAATTGCCAGGATCACTGAAAATTCCTTTTTTTTTTTTTTGTTTTTGTTTTTTTAGGAAATTGGGTGCATTTTCTATATTTTGCATATTTGCTGTTTCCACTTTGTCTCTTTCAAAAAACATTTTATTATGAGTCATGTTTGCATGAAAACAGGCTTCTCTCTCTTTTCCTACCGTGCATCTGCTCCAGCTGTGCATTCGTCACTGGGGTCTGTATTGCTGATAATCCTGTGACTGAGAAGTCTCAGTAAGTTACATAGAGATGACTGATGTCACACTGGAGGATTAAGTAGAGAATAAGTAGCAGGAGCACATCATATCTCAAGAAACTGAGACCCCATCTTGTCTGTGCTGGAAAATGCCAAAGACAGATTTTTGAAAGATGCTATGGTGCTTCTTGATACAAGAAAGAAAGCCTCTACGTGCCAAACCGAAAAGACACTGATTCAAAAGGAGGAGGAGAGCAATGGGTATTTGAACAAACCCAGTCGCATCCCGAGTCCAAGGAAGATGAGCTGTGTGAACAGACCTCTTGTGCCAGCTTCGGTCTTTGGAAGACTCGCAAGCAGGCACTCTGCCTGTAAACTTACAATTTCCTTGCATTCCACACACCACCCCCTCACTTTTTGCTTTTACATAAAAGATAATAGCTTCTTCATAATCTTCCCTGTATTCCCTTTCTGGGTACAACCTGGGAACAGTGTCTGATATACTCCATTTTCCCTCTCACCCAGGAGAGAGTGGGCTTCAGGCTTGAGAAAATTTCAAGGAAACACTGCAGAATCTTCACCTTGGTCAGAAATCAGAGCTTGAAGGAAGTATTTTCCCCTATGCCCTAAACCCATAGGATCTACCTGGCCAAACTGTTTTTCCCCTCCCACTCACACAATAGCAGTCTCGCCAGTGCTACTGAAAGAATACTATCTCACTGTTCCAAGGAAGTGATTTCATTGTCTTAAAAACTCGAAAATCAGCTTTCTCTTAAGATCCTGAAGATCTGAAGATCCTTTATCTGTCATAGAACAAGGAAACAAAGGTTTCCAGTCCCACTGTGTTCCTACAGATGCTATGGAGTTGCTTCCTTAAACAAGGTACTTAGTGCTGTGATGACACACTCCTTCATGCTGCTTGAGGAGACTTGGCTACTCAGCAGCATCTTGCCTGAGTTAGGGCTCTGGGCTAGTGCTGGGGGGGGAATGAGACCTCAGCCTTAGCCCATCCTGACTCCTGAAATGGCTTGTTACTACCTCTTATTAGTCCCCCAATATAAAGGGAAATATTTAGTATCCCTTCAGTTTAATCAACAACTGTCTTTGATTTCCCATCTGCTGACAATTATGTGCAGGCTACCGGCCAAAAGAGGTCACACCTTATTTTATGCTCTACACCCAGTAAGTAGACTTGGGCTTCTGCATCTAAAACTGAATTCATACCACCCCATCTCAGTAAAGCTGTGGATGCTCTATCCCTGGAAGTGTTCAAGATCAGGTTGGATGGGAATTTGAACAACCTGGCCTAGGGAAATATGTCCTTGTCCACAGCAGGCACATTGGACTATATGATCTTTAAAGGTTCCTTTCAACCCAAACGAGTCAATGACTGTGATCCAGTTCAGGTTTGTTTTCTGCAGAGGGAACCAAAATAGGGGCATCTTAGTGTGAGCTATAGTTGAGAAAAGCTCTAACTTTTTCCCAACTAGAGCATGTAGTTACAGTAAGCCTATTCCTTTTGATGCTGTAAGTGGGCTGTTTACCCAGAGGGGTTCAAAGCTAGTTTCAGCCTGCTTCTCCCAAACCCTGGTATTATTCAAGAGTCAATAATTCAATTCAAAACAATGCAGTGACAATGAAGGGGAATTGTTTTAATGGTGTTTACTTGTTCTTAATGATGTGCTGCATCCCTGTCTCCCTGTTACAGATAGATGATAAAGAAGGGAGAAACTACACAGTAATGCAGACAGATAGTAAAATCAAAGATGAGACACTCCTGTTGAGATGAAAGAGAGACTCTGCTAGTTTCTGAAAACTCGCAAATGTAGGATTTTTACTGCCACAGTTGAGGTCTTTCTGCCAAAAAGTACCTAACTGTAAAACCAGAGGAAAATTTCCCCAATTCAGAGCAGTTCAGAACCCTTTTTAATAAAAACATTCTACCTTCTAAAGAAAGTACTTGTGGCCAAACCAGGATAATTCTCTGCCTCCTGTCTCCTTTTTTTCTCAGTTCTTCCTTTTTTCTCATTTCTTCCTGATTTTATATTCTCAAATGTGACATATTTCCCCCCTCTGTCAGAGAAAATAACTGAAAAGAGAATGTATTTATGCTCATTACCTCGAGAGAAAAGGCAAAGAAGAAAAGGGGTAGAAAATTGGTCTATACAATGATTTACACAAGTCTTGAAGATATGCCAGTTTAAGCAGCTCAGCAGGGCATATGCAAAGGCCCAGGATGTCCTCACAGCCCCACCATATCCATTCCTCCAAGGCTGTGAGAAGAAACAGAACGGTACGTAGTGCAAGCCAGAATGTGCTTCTACCTTTCAATTTCTATAAACATGCAGCATTAATATTGTGTCCATATGGTGTAACAACAGCTTCTGAAGCACACAAGAGATTCTGCCCTCTCAGAGACTTGTGGCCAGCAGTAAGACCATGATGACTGTCACTATTGCTTCTCCATTTTCATTCTGCATTTATTATTTGTCTGTCATTGCTCCTGCACAGCCTCTATATGCCTTGTGTATGAGAGACCAGAATGGGCAGCTGTGTTGTGGTTATTAATTATGAAATGTACAGTTGTCTGGGCTTGTGGTTCCAGCAAACATTGCTGATTTGCCTGTAGGCTGAGAAGCAAGCAACAGGTCTCACAATGTTTTTGCTAGGTTTCTGGATAGTACTGGGAAGGGGAGCTGGTGGCCACCATCCTTGTGAGTGTCAGTGATGTGAGGGGAGAGGTTTTGGAGGCAAAATTGCAGTATCTCCTTGACAGCTTTCCCCAAAATAATCCTGGTAATATATGCTGGGCCAGGCATATATGAAGAGGTAATGCTGTTGGGAAAATTATATATCTAAGAGAGTTCAAAACCATCAAGACTAGAAAGGTGTCTGGAAAAGAGGGAGCTTGCCCAAGGGAGTTCCAGCTGCCAACTCTGCCCAGGATGGTGCTCCTGTGAGGATGATGGGGGGTATGGGGGTTTAGAGGACACATCCAGACATTACAAGAACTTTTCATCCTCAGGTGAAGCATATGACAAAAACTAGAAATTGCCAAGTTACAAAAAAATGCACAATGGCACAGATAGAAGAAAGCTAAAAGTAATTTTATGCATATATCTACCTCAATATTAGAAGTCTAGGGAGATAAGAGTATTTGATTTAAATGAATTTAAAGACATAAAAGGCATGTTGGAAATTTGGTGGAAGAAGAAGCAGATGGACAGTGAAATACTGGTTTGAAAAATTATACTGGAAAGACAAAATGGTCTCTAAAGATGAAGGGGTGGTGCTATAACCTAAAAGATGCTTTGAGTCAAATCAGATAGATAAACAATCAAGCAAACCTTGTTAACAAATAATAGAAACCTTTTGAATCAAACTCCAGTCCCATGTAGGAAAAACACAGCAATAAGGTTGCATTATGGGCTGCCTGATGAAGATGGTAATAGAGACTGACATACTGAGGGAGATCAAGAAAGGCAGGAATGAATAATGAAAGAAGACTACAATTGCACTCATTTGCTGGGTAAACATTTCTGTTGATGTGTGGGCTGAATTTTTGAACACTGCCAGTTCTTTATTATGGAAGTACTAGGCAGGGAAATGAGAAAAGAAGTCCTGACCAATGTGAAGGACTTGGTGACTGTCACAGTCTGTTGGGAACAGCGGCAGTACTATATTTAAGTCAAGTCCAATGTCCTTATTCTTCTTGCAGGAGCCAAGAGGCCCACTAGTGAAGTGATGAATTTTAAAATAGAAAAACTGCACAAAACCGAAGGGGTCTTGTTACAAAGAAGCTAAAATCAGTGGTTTAAGTACAAAAACCTGGTTTTGGACAGTACTAAGGCTCTTCAAAGATATCATGCTGAATGATCAGAGCAAGCACATATTACCTATCAATAAATGTTTGAGAAAGACCAAAAGATAGCAGGCTTAAAGAGGTGTAAGGGAGCTTGCTTAGGAATAAGGTGTTATTAAAAAAAAAACAGCAAAAAAAACCCAACCCAAACCCCAAAGGAACAACAGGCCAAATATGCTGATCTTCAGGATGGAAGGCAAGAAAAATGAATTGTGCTTTAACTTACAAAAAATCAGAGACACTAATTATAAATCATGTTGTTACATCTTGGGGCTAGGAGACCTATAGAGTGTCTGTAAGGCCATGGAAAAATCAAGGAGCAGGAGGCTTCAAAGACAACAGAATTGTATCAGAAAAAAATGAAATCTGCATGATCTCACTAAACATGAAGAAATTAGGGAAGCTTCCACAATAGAACTTTCCTTTTAGGGGCTCATCTTTCCATGTTGTGGTGGCAGTTGATATCTGATGGCTATAGTTCATGTATGCTTCTGAAAGTCATTCTACAAGGTCCTTAGTGACAAAAATCATAACACGTTATGGGATAAAAGCAAATGTCCTCACGCGGAGATGTAACTGGTCGTAAGACAGGAAAGAGATGGTAAAAGTAAATAAAATTTGTGGAGAAGCTGGTTGTCAGTGGAGCTTCACACATGTCTATGTTCAGACCCATGCTATTCATGACTGCTTAAATGACCTAGAAAAAGTATTAATTGTGGGATGTTTGCTATGCTATTGTAAGAACCTAGACATTAAGCTTGTCTCAAACACTGTTTACATTCCATAGTGTGAGTCAGAGACAGGAAACTGAGTTTATCTCAGGCACAATTTGCATTTGACCATGGGAGGCCTTGAGCTTAACTGAAGCAAGTAACAACTATGTTCGCCATTAATACTGCACAGATAGGACTGTTCTGACCCCTTTGTTCAAAGCTGATAAACCTCCACAGGACTGTGAAAGGATGACTCAAAGATGAGCTGACTCAGAAGATGTAGTCAAAAAGCAGACACCATAAAATGAGGGACAATCACCACCTGGAGGTTCCACACCGGGGAACCCCAGCTTTGGAACTGCACAGGTGCTCACTAGCCTGTGCCCACCTTTATCACAGTAATGCCTTTCTATGGAGACTATGGATAACACCCCAAAAGAATACGAACATTAAAGTGCAGGGCTCAGGTAGGAGGGAGAGCTCCCACTGCCAATGATACCCTGGGTGAAGAGGACCAATGAGACATCACTGGATCCACAGGTGGTGACACCTCTTCTCTGTCTCCTTCTCTCCCTTTCTTTCTCTCTCTCTTCTCCTCTCCTCTCCTCTATTTTTCATTGAATATTGACTAGATTTAAGTAAAAACATGTGGCACAGAACTTACTGATCCAGTTAAAGTAATCATTGTTGAGTTATTATATCTAGCCACATGCCTTGTATTTTGAATTAATAAATCATAAGTGGTTGGTTGGTGTCATTTCACCTTAATTCAGTACAGAAGTATCAGAAACTTCGTAGCTGGTCCTAAACAGAGGGACATAGTACTAGACGACTTTCGGGTCACAACAGCTATATCATTCTAAGTAACAAAAGACGTGACTGGGAAAAACACTATATAAAGCCCCTCACTACAGCAAGCAACTGGGTGTAAAGTAACAGTATTTGAAACAATCCATAATCAGAAAAAGTCCTAATTTTACATATATAATGATGAGTTCTGAGCTGCCTATTACTATTTGGAATGAGATCTTCAGGTAATAATAGATAGCACTATGAAATGTCAGTTCAGGATACAGCAGTATCCAAAAGCAATCAAGATGTTAGAAATTTTGAGGATGGGATAGAAATCACAACAGGAAATATCTTCATGCCTCTAGAATATCCATTGTGCACCTGTACTTTAGAGACTGAGTGCAGTCTGGTCTCTTGGTCTCCGAAAGAGCATAGCAGAATCAGAGAAGGTGCTACAAAAGTCAGCAAAATAATGAAAGGCTTCAAATAGCTTTCCTTATGAGCCATACAAAAGATGCTAGGACTCTTCAACCTAGAGAAGAGACAGTAGCAGAAAAGCATGCTGTAGATTTGTTAAACACAGGATGCATGGAGAAGTCCTGACCATTTATTGACAATGAGCTTATGAACTACAGAAAGTAAACAAGTATTACACTTTATGATGCAATCTTTCCAACCTTGGTGCATATCAGCTGTTCACTGAACTTATGAAAAAATCCAGTAATAAAACCATTGCAGTAGAATTGACATGAAATATTGCAGAACCACTTGGGATAAAAACATTGTATATGCCTAGGTGCCATGATTTGATACCATAAAAGCAGATAAATTACTTAGTAAGTTCCCACACATGTCTATATATGCAGTAAATTGGACTGTCTACCTGGGAGGAATTACAGAATGAAATAACATTCAGCAACACTGTAGGAGGAGGCGATATGTTGCACTGGCTTAGTTCACGGGCTGAATCCCTCAAAGTCCAGCCAAGCTGAGCTGAAAGCATTCCAGGTTGCCAATTAAAGATTAATGCCCATGTTACACCAGTTAGTTTAATATTACTTTGCATTACAGAGCTTCCTATTGCAGTATAAGTTGAGGAAAGATAGCAGATGCCTGTACAGTTCATGGCATGGTTTTGCAAGTGTACAGCTTGAAATGGGCTCTTCAAATATTAAATATTCAGTGACCGAGTCTAGTAAACAAGGCCATTTGTTATACTTGTTTATAGGGAATTGAGAGTCCAGTTAAAGTTTCCACAGAAAATGTGCCTCTGCACATGGACACACACCCAAGTGCAAACACACACATGCACTGAAACAGAGAAAGTCTGGGAGTTTTTCTGATTCCTGGGATGAATTTGCTATATGCCTCTTGCAGTCAAATAGCAGGTAGAATATACAGGGCATGCACACAAATGCAGTTCCAGCTAAACTAAACCTTTTAAGGTACTTGAAAATATGAATGATATCTGCAAGAGCATTTTCAATGGCTTAAGGCAAGGGAGCTGGAGTGGTGAGCTTACGAAAAACAGAGATGAGGAAGCCAGGGTCAATCTGCCCGAAAGCAGTGACTCCCACAAGGTAGCTCTTACTGGAATCCATACGTTAAAGCCATCGTTTTATAGGTAGAGGAATGCATGGCAGGGAAAGTCATTATCCCGCTGCTAGTTACAACTGCAACAACTTATGCCAATGAGATTGACTTGGTATCCTGCAGCAGGAGAGAAGGGCTCCAGGGTCCATGGTTCAAGTACTGTCTGTGGACTTTCCATCTGTTCTGGAAGGACTTGTCAACCTTTCCCAAAGTACTACTTACGGCTACTCCACATTCTCCCAGCTGTAATTGCTTGTTCAGCCCTCTGGAAATATCTGTAAGTCCAACACAGGCATTGTTATTGACACATCATATGCATCTTCCACCTTTGTACTTTGTCTTTCTGTATGAAATATCCAGCAAAGCCTGATACAGAACCTGTTCTTTCCCCAAGTCCTCAATTATTCAGTACCAGCTCAGCTGAATGCATGTGCAACCCCAACTGCTGAGAGACAATTCTATATGTGGGGATGTATAAAGAGGTTTCCACTGCTTACACAGAGCATCTTAAATGAAATAAGATCTTCAGGCAACTGACCTACTAACTGTAAAGGCTTCATCTAACTCAGGGTTTGGGCTCACACTGGAGCCCTGACTCCTTGGTTGACAACATTTACTTACAGGCAACTTGATCGGTAGGTAAGAAAATGCAGGCAAAGCTCAAGAGTGCTCCAGTCCTCTAGCCTTACATCTTCACATGCAGTACTGATGTGGGTGCCTCAAGGCGTTTGACTTCACACAGCTTTTAAAGTTTATAAAAGCCACCATGTTCTTTTCTTTAGATAGCTGCTCCTAAGGTCAAAGTCTTATACTGGTGGTCACAAATAGGTGTCAAAGTAAATAAAACCTGTCTTAAAGGACACTGAAGAGAAGATTCAGAGGAACAATTGCAGGCACAGCTACAGGTTGGGCAGAGAAGAGGTTCAGAGCAGCCCTGAGGAGAAGGACTTGGGGGTCTTGATTGATGAGAAAATGAACATGAGCCAGCAGTGTGCGCTTGCAGCCCACAAAGCCAACCATATCCTGGGCTGCATCAAAAGGAGCGTGACCAGCAGGTGGAGGGAGGTGATCCTGCCCCTCTGCTCTGCTCTCCTGAGACCTCACTTGGAGTATTGTGTGCAGTTCTGGTGTCCTCAACATAAAAAGGACATGGAACTGTTGGAACAAGTCCAGAGGAGGGCCACGAGGATGATCAGGGGACTAGAGCACCTCCCATATGAAGATAGGCTGAGAAAGTTGGGGCTGTTCTGCCTGGAGAAGAGAGGCTGTGTGGAGACCTCATAGCAGCCTTCCAGTATCTGAAGGGGGCCTATAGGGATGCTGGGGAGGGACTCTTCATGAGGAACTGTAGTGATAGGACAAGGGGTAATGGGTTCAAACTTAAGCAGGGGAAGTTTAGATTGGATATGAGGAAGAAATTCTTTACTGTAAGGGTGGTGAGGCACTGGAATGGGTTGCCCAGGGAATCTGTGAATGCTCCATTGCTGGCGGTGTTCAGGGCCGGGTTGGACAGAGCCTTGGGTGGCATGGTTTAGTGTGAGGTGTCCCTGCCCCTGGCAGGGGGGTTGGAACGAGATGATCTTAAGGTCCTTTCCAACCCTAACTATTCTATGATTCTATAACAGGAATAACCTGTGAATACTATCATTTTGCATGGTAGTGCCCAGCAGTCCTAGGAGAGGCTGTGTGCTTGGCCCTTTGAGTTTATGTGTACAAAAGGCTTTGCAGGTAATTGAGAAAAGAAGGAATGTGAGCGTCATATGATACAAATTTAAATGAGATTATTATGGAAAGAATACTTGAATACAACACTAGGGTCACTTGTCCAGAGGTGTCTGAGGTAGAATAGAGAAGGCTACAAGTAAAAACTGTGCTTAAAATACTGTAACTACAAATGTACTTCAGCCCAAGGCTTTACAGCAAATCTAAAAAGTAAAATAAATTTTAATCTTTAAGGGCACATTCTTCTTCTTCAGGGCTAAAACCAATCAGGTCAGTCAGGCATGAGCTGAAAAAATAGGAGCTCTTTTTCCTGGCCAATAAATACTATCTTCAGTATCGAAAGCTGGATTGCTAGCATATACACTGCATGGCTCTTTGGGGAAGCTCAGTCCTGGGTCTGAGCATCTATCAATCAGAGTTGAACAAAAGCTTCCAGTGTGGGGGGAAAGTGCGCTAGATCAATAGAGAAGAAAATCTTTCACCCATGACCTTTGATGATTATCAGGTAACAGTGACAGTTGCTGCTTTCTTAGTCTTAATGTGGGTCCGTTTACTCTTGCTGTGGATGTATCCTAGGATAGAAGGATTGTTTATGTGAAACTTGGGTCTTGGGATCTTCCCTTTTCAGACGCCGACTGAGGAAATCTCTCTTGATTTGAAGTGATACTAATTCTGCAATTACACACTGAAAACATGCTAGTCCCTTGTACAAAACCCTCTTGCAGGATGACTGCTACAGTGAGGGTCACAAAGAGGAGCTCATAGTTCAGTGTTTTCTCTGTCCTTGTTTTACACTGGAGATGAAGGGATGGGAATGCGGGCATAATTAAACTTCAGTCCTCCTGTGCTACTTTCATGTGTAGTAGCTTTCATCGCATCTGAAAATGGGCATGTTGCTATGGTTTCAGGAATAAAGAATGGACATCCTTATTCCCTCTTGCTATTGCTACAGTTTCTGTCTTCCTTTACTCCACTAAAAAGTAAAAATGAGTTCTTGAGATAGACAGATCATATTCCATCACAATAAGTATTTTATGAGAGATAAGCAAAAAGTCTCAGAAATCTCAGACATGTTATTTGGGCCTCCAGTGACCATTTAAGAATACACTTGCTGGTAACTCAGTATTATTGGAGTTGGTTGAATATTCTAGGGATAATTTATTTGTCAAATGTTGCCATTTTAGAAAACAAATTACTCATCTAGTTTAAAAAATATAATTCACAAAGATACCAGACAGAGTATTATTAAGTATATTCATCAAATAAGTTGCTTGAGTTTTATAATATATCTGAATAAATTACTCATCTTATTCATTATTCAATGAGTTCTGATCATTATTATAAGCACTTATATAGCAATATTAGTGCACTGGTGTAAGTAGTCAGTGACAAAAATGACAGGTCTTCTGATGGAATTGATGTCTAATTAAGACTGGACTAAGGCATGGGAAAAATGGGCTTCACCCCTACTGAGTACTATTAATTTGATAAGTTTTGTATTAGAGATGAAGGATTTGTGCTTATGCTCCTATCTTCTGGAATCAAAGAACTCCAGCAGTCTTTTTCCCTGTATGACTGAGATAAGGACCTTGTTGAGATTCAACAACACTTCAGTGCTGGGTCCTGCACTTAGGCCACAACAAACCCATGCAATGCTACATGCTTGGGGAAGAGTGGCTGCAAAGCTGCTTGACAGAAGAGAACCTAGAGGTGCTGATTGATGACTGAACATGAGCCAGCTTGTGCCCAGGCAGCCAAGAAAGACAACAGCATCCTGGCAGATATCAGGAATAGTGTAGCCAGCAGGGCCAGGGCAGTGATCATTACCCTGTATTCTGCATTGGTGAGGCCGCGCCTTGAATCCTGTGTTCAGTTCTGGGCCCCTCACTACATGAGAGACATTGAGCTGCTGGAGCAGTTCCAGAGAAGGGCAACAGAGCTGCTGAAGGGTCTGGAGAACAGGTGTGATGGGGAACAATTGAGGGAACTGCGGGTGTTTAGTCTGGAGAAGAGAAGGCTCGGGGGGACCTTATTGATCTCTACAACCCCCTGAAATGAGGTTGTAGCAAAGTGGGTGTCAGACTCTTTTTCCCAAATAACAAGTGATAGGACAAGAGGAAACGGCCTCAAGTTGTGCCAGGGGAGGTTTAGATTGGATATTAGGAACAATTTCTTCACCAAAAGGGTTATGAAGCATTGCAACAGGCTGACCAGGAAAGTGGTTGGATCACCATCCCAGGATGTATTTAAAAAACATGTAGAAGTGGCACTCAGGGTCATGGTTTAGTGGTAAACTTGCAATGCTAGTTTAATGGTTGGACTCAATGATCTTGAAGGTCTTTTCCAAAACGATTCTATGATGCCATGAAAATTAAAACTGGCATAGCAATGTCAACCTGCATATGCTGGCATCCTAAACCAGCAGCTTGGAAGACTCTGAGCTTAGCTGTTAGAGTGCAATGCCAACCCTACAGCTTTAGGGGCAGATGGGAGAACTTTATTAATCTTAATTACATGTGAATGTTATTGCAAATTAAATCCCATCGTAGTCTGTTTCCTTCAAGGGATGGACTGCTAAAAGTAAGAGGATTCAGCCACAACCTGTGTTGCCATCAAACCAGGGTGAGCTGACCCCTGCCATGCCTTCCCATTGGTGAGCACTGCAGTCTCACTAAAGCATCTAGTACCTAGCTCCTCAAAGGGCTGTGGGAAAAAACAAGTGGGTGGTAATACAACATACCTGCTCATCCAAAAAATATCAAGGTTTCTTTTATAAAAAGAAAGCTCTTCTTTCAAAGAGCTGATGAGCTACACTTTGCTGTGTACTTCTAAAGTGCTTTTCTACTCTTTTAGTGGGGAGGCAAACCAATATACAGAAATTGCCATGCTGTACCCTCTAAATGGACCTTTATCACAGGGAGGCTAAAATTCTGCCTAAGGCTCATCTGTGAACCCAACACCAGATAAGATTCATCCTGGCTCTCTTCATGTTTCTGAAGAGAGGGTCAGTTCTTCTGTTGGAACTAGATGATCTTAAGGTCCTTCCCAACCCTAACAATTCTATGATTCTATGAAAGGACAATGTATTTCAGAACCCAGTAAATTTGAGTAGAATAGACAAAACCTATTGTTGCAAATGCCCAGTTTTATTTTTCAAGGCAATTATCCTTCTTTTTTTTCTAACATTGTGTGTCAGCATTTTTTTTCTATGTTTCTCTGTCAGAAACTAGAACATGTACATGTGTGTGGACATAATGTCTTCTTTTCAGTCTTTCCTATCTTTCACTTTTGCTACTAATTGAAAATCAGGACTTGTGAAACAGCATCTGATGTTAGTGAAGTAAGAAACTTTATGGCAGAAAGCAGGCTTAAAAAAATTATTTTTTCAACATCATGGTGCATATCTGAAAAGTCCAAATTGTAATTTTTTGGGTAATGCCTTATGGAATAGTTTGTACTAAGTGTAGCTGCCTCCATGGCCCATCACATCTCAACTATGTCCCAAGTGGGGATAGGTCTTATTATAACCCTGAAAACAGAAGGCAATTTACTTGAGACTAGACTGGAAACTTAGAAATGCATCAGGGAGATGCACCCACAAAAACACCCATAAAATACAAACTCTATACTGTCATGAGTGGGGAGTCACTCCTCCTCACAGATAATTGTTTATTTTCTGGCCTGAAAGCTTCTTGCTAAATATAAATGCAATCTTTGAGCACTGAACTGTAACTTTGCTGGGCTGCTTTTTTTGTTGATAAAACTTGAAAAAGCAATTTACTCTCTTGGGCCTGTTTAAGAATTTCCAGTGAAGCAAGAGGAGGGGTGGAGAGACAAGCCACATCCTCCTACCTCTCCCAAATTCTTGGTTTTTAAGCAATGAGATGAAAGGGGGCAGAAGCGACACCCCCACACATGCATCAACATATGCACCCCCAGCCTCTCAAGGGAATGAAAATGTTTTCATTCCCCCTGCACTGTCTTTGTGTCCTTATTTTAGGGGAACACTTCAAGCTATCACTTTACTCTCCAAGGGGAGAAGCGGAGCAAACCCCAGAGCCTGGCCAACCTGTCTGCTTTTATTCTAGACACCTGATTTTCCCAGAAAGGCTTCCCTAGGAAAGCAATATATGTTATTCTAGCAATATATGTTCAATCTGCATCTAACCCAATAAGTACACTTGCTTTTCCTAAACAGGCTGGTTTCGTGTGCAGATGGCGGGAAGCAGCACAGAGGGGCTGTGACTGTGTGAAACAATGGGAATTGGCACGACTGCAGATGGAGAGCCAGCCTGTCGGGGAAACAATGATTCATGGCTGTGCTTCACACTGAGTGCATCTTTAATATTTACTTTTTAATATCAGTACAGCCAGAATATATACATAAAAAAATAGAAACACTGAAACCCTGAGAGAGATTCATTGAGCAGCTTATGACAAGTGCACAGCTTAGTAGGAAATGCTACAAATGCTCTTTAATCCTTTCTATTATTTGCTCTTTTCTTAATTAAGGAACATGGGTGGAGAAGGAACTTCACTTGGGCTATAATATACTCTTCTGAAGTAGCTGTCCTACATGGATAAAGATTTCCCTGCAGGGTTTCTTTAGGACCTAGGTTTTAAAAACAAATGAAAAGCTCAGGTCCTGTGGCAATGGCATCAATACAAAGCCCTTGTGATTTATAGGGTTAATCTCAAATGGCAAGAATTGCCACCTGAGGAACAATGTCTTGCCTTGCATTTATACTGGCTATTGTTATCACGTGAGCAGACTGGAGGCAGTGCTCTGGGATGTGTCCTTCAGTCCTGCCTGAGGTCGCTTTTCCTCCTGGCAGACCTGCCTGAAGCCTGAGAAATGAGGGTACTTTCTAAAAAAGCAGCATAAATGTTCTGGCTTGCGTCTTTCACCTTCACAAAACAACTGCTAAAAGCTCCAGGAGAGAGACTGCTTACAGGCAACTGAGCTGGCTAGCACAGTAACCATGTGACTACTCTGTATCTTAGAAGTGCTTTGGAAAAAAACCTTCAGTAAATAAAAAAGACTACAGAAGGTGAAATCCTCTCTTTGTATCCCAGCTCTCACAAGTAGGATAGATGCTGTTTATTATAAAGTAATGCTGGCAGGCTCCATGCTGATGAGTACAAGAAACTTTTATGAACTGATAGCATTGCCAATATATTTCAAGGAAAGCTCTGAGTCAAACTGGATGCCTGGTCCTTTGGGCTGAGAAGCAGCACATGAGTTATGGCAACTAAAAGTAAAAGGTGATCTAGGGGAGGAGATGGGGTGAAGAGGAACTTGATGAGGAAGGCCTTCTCTAGCTTCCCTTTTTCACTTTCCTGAGCATGACAAGCTCTGCTTAATCCACATGACCAGCATTCCAACTCTTATCAGTTCCTTCTGCTGCAGCATCTTCCCAGACCCTGGCACCTAGTTTCTGCTTTGGTATGACACAATTCACTTGCAGCCTTCCTCCCCTGCTGCAGGCTAAAACTTAGTTTGTAAAGACTCTGGGAGCTTCATATCACCTCCAGCCTCAAACTACATATCATGGAGGCTCTGCAAGCTCTTCTCCCGCTGAAATTTCATCATACCTTGGTGTGCTGCCAAACCACTTTTCTTTCCTTCTGCAGGTATTATCACTGCCTCAGCTAGGATATGGGCTCACTCTAGTATGGGATCCATGTAGCTTAAAATTGAGTCTTTGTCCATCATGTCAGCAATTCACAAGTCATTGTATGTTTATTTTGGCCTGATGAACCTCAAACAGGCTTGGGCTTTAAAGGAAACATTTTATACATTTGAAATACTGACTAAAGGCATTCTTCATAAAACAGCATTCAAAACTAGATGAGCCAAAGAAAAACTGTGCAACAGAAAGGATATTAAATTACTGCTGAGTGTTCACATTAAAATTATGAACACCAGGAAATGCAATATTTAGGCTGAAACAACGTTTTGAAGAAACAGCCAGACCTGGGGAGAGCAGGACGATATGCCAGCTCGTGATTGACTTCTACCGAGATGTAAAAGGCACAGAGATGACAGCTGCTCATATCTAAACACCAATTAGCTGCAGCAGTGCTGAAAATAGTAGCGCAGAGAAAACTGCCTCTACCTTCCTTCTCAGCTCTATCATTCCCTCCATTTCTTCCCTCTTAAATGAAGAACGTTTCATGCTTATACCCATACACTGTGCAGGATGTGGTGAACATTCCACATAACATGTCACACTGCTTCTCAAACAGCAGTCATGCATGTTTGTGCACATCATGTCTAAATATTAACTTGCCCTACCTTATCTGGGCCTCAACATTTGTGAATTTTACTGTGGTTTGGCTTCTTTCTCTGACTAGTCTTAGGAAACTCAAGGTATACTCCTGAATCAGAAGAAAGGTGGGTCCAGAGGCCACACTAACACAGACAGAGATGCCATTTCCAGGAAGGCTGTAACCTAATGCTGCCCAGAATTTTGTGTGCTTTCTGAAAAGCCTAATTTTTCTAGAAATACTTCATTACAAGTTCCAGCATTTTCTTATAACTACTAGGAGACAATATATATTTTAGTCATTCTGTTGCTTTCTGCTAACATTGAGACATCTGTAGGTGTTACTAGATCATACTCCATTTTTAGGACGTCTGGGATCTATTCTTTTAAAGGTTAGAGTTCACATAGACAAATGATTCGCCTGGCTAATGAAGAGATGAACTTTAGACTTTTTGCAAAAGTAGTTCTTTGTGCTACATCATAGAATCATAGAATAGTTAAGGTTGGAAAGGACCTTAAGATCATCTAGCTACAACCCCCCTGCCAGGGGCAGGGACACCTCACACTAAACCATGCCACCCAAGGCTATGTCCAATCCAGCCTTGAACACCGCCAACGATGGAGCATTCACAACTTCCCTGGGCAACCCATTCCAGTGCCTCACCACCCTTACAGGAAAGGATTTCTTCCTCATATCCAATCTAAACTTCCCCTGTTGAAGTTTGAACCCATTCCCCCTTGTCCTATCACTACAGTTCCTCATGAAGAGTCCCTCCCCAGCATCCCTATAGGCCCCCTTCAGATACTGGAAGGCTGCTATGAGGTCTCCACACAGCCTTCTCTTCTCCAGGCAGAACAGCCCCAACTTTCTCAGCCTATCTTCATACGGGAGGTGCTCCAGTCCCCTGATCATCCTCGTGGCCCTCCTCTGGACTTCTTCTAACAGTTCCATGTCCTTTTTATGTTGAGGACACCAGAACTGCACACAATACTCCAAGTGAGGTCTCACAAGAGCAGAGTAGAAGGGCAGGATCACCTCCCTCGACCTGCTGGTCACACTCCTCTTGATGAAGCCCAGGATATGGTTGGCTTTGTGGGCTGCAAGCGCACACTGCTGGCTCATGTTCATTTTTTTATCAACCAAAACCCCCAAGTCCATCTCTGCAGAACTGCTCTGAATCTCTTCTGTGCTCAACCTGTAGCTGTGCATGGGATTGCTCTTACCCAGGTGTAGGACCTTGCACTTGGCATGATTAAACTTCATCAGGTTGGCATCAGCCCACCTCACGAGCGTGTCAAGGTCCCTCTGGATGGCATTCCTTCCCTCCAATGTCCAACTACAGGTATTACTGGGTTGCTCTGTGTTTGTATAGCCTCACCCACATAATGAATATAGCTTTAATCATGGATTTAAGTCTTTCCAGAAAGAACTTTTGTCAAAAGCAATACATTTCTTTAAAGTTTAAGTTCCACAAATCAGTATTTGCAAACAAGAAGCAACAAAGTATTTTGGTGGGTGGTTGTTGGTGCCAAAAGGTAAACACCCACACTAACATTCAGAAAAGATTTGTCATTTTTGTGAATAAGTTAGTAAAAAGTATCAAGTACTTGAATAGGAGGATTCTATGAATAACAGCAGAGAGAATTTGCATATTTGTTTATGACTATCTTTTTCAGTTCTCTCAGTATAACTCAATCAGCTCAAATAACCTCTCCAAAGAATGCCCCATCTGTCAACCATACCAGAGAAGCAGCTAGATAATTTTGTATGGCTGTGCTATTGAACTGAGCTTCACATTGTTGTTAGAAAGTGGAAACAAACAAACAAACAAACAAACCCACAAAAAATCAAAAAAACCAAAACCAAAAAAAAAAAAAAAAAGAGTAAAAAAACCCCCCCAAAAAATACAAACCAACAAAAAGAAATCAAAAGTCGGAGGGTTGGCAAAAATATGTGCTTACATGGAACCAAAATGACTGCAAAGTGATGCTGTGTACTGCAGAGAAGCACTGGTAGTGTAGCATGCAGTGGGTTAAAACGAATAAATAAGAAAAGGCACGTGGCATAAGGCACTACACGCAGAAATGAAACTCAGTTCTTTTCTGCATGTCTGCAGGACACAAGTCAGGGGTGTACATGGAGTGCATGTGCTGAACTCTAAGATTATGCACAGCAGTCCAGTAGCTTATTTGCTCTGCTGCCTGCTGGTATGGATCACAACCTGATGATGTGAGTTTCCAGCCCTAACATCATCTATGCATTTACCATGGCTTATATGCCTGATATTTCTTTCCAATAATAACTTTCCTTTAGGCACGGTTATTAAGACCTCCGCCACTGTGAAATAGCTTGTGTTCAGTGAGGCAGTCTTTTAATGGGGTGTGATGCTGTATAGCAGAGTTTCATCTACTACGTTCAAGAAGGTAAATGATAGATTGTTTACTCCCTTAATCCATCTAATTATGGCATCTTACAGAAAATTGGAGAAAAAAGAATTTATGCCGTAGGTGATGCTGAGAGAGATCTGAGAGCATGTTGATTTAAAAGGCCATAAAGGAATCATCTAAAACATATACAGAGTAGCTTGTTGATCTCACTATAAGAGATAGCACTGATAATTCAATCCCTCTGGGGAGATGGCCTGTTACCAGAGACTGTAAAATGTTCCAGCTTCTTTTGTCTTCCTTTGAAGGGTTTGAAGCTCAAGAGGGAAGCTGTAGAGCTGTTCTTATAAAGCTGCATCCAACTATGGAAGCAAGAAGGTGAGGAAGGGGAGTTACTGCAATAAAAACAGAGTCACAGGGCTGGGACAAGCCCAGGGAGCAGCACAGAGGATGTGCCTCCCATCTGCTGCCACATAAGTCTTCTCCCATGCCCCTGCCCTGGCACTAGCACTGCAGTAATGCAGGGAATACAGCACCCATGTGGGGGAGCATGGTCTTTGATGCCCCACCAGCAGCTCCTGGTCACACTGCACTCCACAGAGCTAGAGGAAGAGGACTGGTGCTTCTTTTCTCCCTGTGAGAGAAGAGAATGAGTTGTTCTGGGAGCTCTGGCGCCAGTAAAGCATCATGTCTGTAAGGGTATCTTTCCTCAGCCACTGACTTTGGAGTTTAAGGAGGTACAAAGTCTGCCTAAAGCTTTTTGCCAGGTGTCCCATGAAGACTCATCTCCATGTGGATTGTCTGGGGTTTCAGCTCACAGACACAAAAGGGTCTCTGCCTCAGATGCTAAGGGAGATGCCCTTGGGTACAGAGTAACCTATTTCAGTGAAACTAGTTGGCACCTCCATCAGACGGGGCTAAAACTCAGCGCTGTATTCAGAGTCTATTGGGAAGTGGAAGAGGAGAGGATGCTTACATAAGGCACAGCAATGCAAACTTCTAATAGGAAACCAGACCAAAATGCAGTCTCATATTAGTTTGCTATGATGTAAACTGTTGAAATTTAGGACACGCATCTTTTTTCTAGAACGGTATCTCTTCTTACTTTCTATACTACTATTCTATATTACTTTATATACTACTACCATTAGCAAATCTGCTAATTTGTGGGTTTATTTGCTTACTGTTGTTGCTTTTTAAACATTTTTAAAAGGCTTGTTTCTTCTCCTGCCCCCCTCCCACTGCTCCCACTTATTAAGTAAGGTCAGAGCCATTTAGATCTAACTGCATCTAATTATCTACAAAATGATTAATATTTATAATAGAAGCTGCACGTGTTTGTTTTCATTGGGGTGCAGGACAGCAATAAGGTAAAGGGTTGGACAGTTAAAGTTTCATTATTATGTTCTCCGCTTTACATTCTCTGTTTGATAAATCCTTCACAGCAGAAATGGATAGACCAGAGCTCATTTGAAATGAATATTGTGAAGAGCTCAAGATTGATTTTTCATCTGGTTTGCACTCTTGACAAGACAGGTGCAAGGAATAAGCCTAATTTGAAAAATTAGGGAAAGTAGTAATATGGGAAGGTTTCTTTCTTCTTGCAACCTGCTTGCCAGATGGCCTGACAGGAACAGGTACCAGGCTGAGAGAAAGAATTGTTATATGTTCTTGTAATTCAGAGTTCAATAATATGTAATCTGTGGGGTGCATGTGTAGGAGATACTATTTTGGTTATCAGGGATTGAAACAAGGGCTTCCAGAAATAAAGTAGTAAGGTCTCCAGTATGCACTGCCATGACATGTGGCTCTCAAATCCTAAAAAGAAAACTCCTGCTAAGTGTGTCGCTAATGGAAGGTGCAGGTATTGTTTTTCTTATTCTGATGTTGCAAGAGACCAACATACCATTGCATAGCTTGCAAGGCAGTTGCAGTCTTTTCCTGTGCCTGCGAAGAGAGATGGGAAAATTTTGCTATTAGGCAGAGCTATTAACTGAGTTAAGAAACTGTGTATCTGTGCAGCTATAGTAGTTTTCACCTGGGTGCAGAACACCTTTAGGTTCATGCCTGAGCTTAACTGTATTTGCAGAATGTGTTGGCCTTTCTTCCCCTTCCACTTCCCTTCAGTCAAAGGTGCTTGAGTGATCTGCAAAGCCCCAGTTCAGGAGGCATTCATCTTGCAGGCAGTAAAGCCTATGTTCCCTGTCTTGATGATGCTGCATCACCACACAACCTCCTTCAGTCTGAAGGCTTTGTCCCTTCAGACATAAACTGTAAGCTAGCTATCCATGAGGAAATAGTGTCAGAGAGGAAATAAAGAAACTTGCTGAAGTTCATCTTTACAAAGGCATTTAGATGTCCAACGGTATTGGTAGGCTATGCAATCGTAGTCCTTAGAATCCCAGCTTCCAAATAAAACTCATTGCCTTGTCTTTGGAAAAGACAAGTCCCACTGAAGAGAGATGTAAGGGGCTTAAATGAAAATGCTAAGCAGGAAATCGTCTAAGGCAGCCTAGAGAAGACATCAGCTAAGGGTGTTGCATGAATTTAGCCTGTCTGTAAGTGTTCTAGTGAGTTGCAGTCTCACTCTCATTTAAGGGTGGTAAACACAGGAAGTAAGAAAATGGAGACACTCATAGGAAGAAGAGTATTTATTTCTTCCCTGCTACCTGTAAAAAAACCAATATGAGGGGAAAAAAAACTAATAGTTCACTGAGAGGTTAATTGGAAGGTGAGAGGAAAGCAAGTGTGTTGATGGAAGAGCCTGCTGTCCGCTACGAATCCCAGCTGCTCACCATCTTCTTTCCCTAGTTCCTGAGCAGTAGGAGTAAACATAGTAAAAATCATCAGCAGGGACTATTTAGCAAGGCGACAGCACCAAGCAGAATTCCTCCCTCTGTATTTTATAATTTATCTGAAGGTTACAGACATCTGTTCGGATGGCCAAGGGAAAAAAAGCATGAGGGATTTGGGATAAATTCAGCACCGCTTAGGAAATATGCACCTGGCCTGCCATTTGTTATGTTCTCTCCTCTCTGCTGTATGATTTATATTTTATAAATCCTTTTCATTGTTGCTCCCCCTGCTTCCCTCCTTCTGCTCCAGTTTGATCAGATTGTAAAGGTTCAAAGTGCACTCCTGTTACTTTAATTAAAGTAATTTTCCTCTGCCCTCCCTGTTAGAACAGATGTATTGAAAATTCCTAGGTGCCCCCTCCCCAGGCAAAATTGGGCAATAAAACGTAAAACTGCATTAAGGCAAATTCCCTGTGCTAATTGCTCTTCTCTGTACAGTAGGGATATGCAGGAAAGGAGGCGTTTCTGCATGCTAGCAGATCTAGTCTACCCTGTAATGAACTCACAGTGGCTACCTGAATTCCTTCTCATGCCATCTTGCGACTTTCTGTAATGACTCAAGACAATAGAAGTTATAAGACACATCTGGCACGATTTGGTACCTTCACTGCCTGTCCCATGTGTATCCTGGGGATCTCATGTCACTGGCTGTTTTCTGAATTCACCACTCAATTTTCAGTGGGGAATTGTGTCTACCACATGGAGGTTATTTGGGCACTCAACTAGGTTTAAGGCTGAGAGTAGGAGAATGTAGCCCGAGGTAAAAACAGACTTGCAGTAATAAGTCATGGGATGAGGCAGGAAAATACATTTCTATGACTATGCTTAAGAGAAAAGTGCCAGCTCTTGCATTTAAGCCAGCTAGTGGAGTAGCTAATAAGCCTGTATGAGCTTGTCCTGGGGAGCAGTTAGAGCTATATCTTCCCTGCTATTGAACATAGCTGCCCCCTTAGCTTCCCCCTCCTCCTTAACCTTGCTTAATAGAGATTTATTCTCCATATGTTGTTTATAATCCTGCATTCAGGCTTGATGTTAATTTCCTTCTCTTTCAACATCTTTAAAACACTGCAGATATTATCCTGTACGTGCTTTTCTCATCTGCTCTAAAAGGATAGCCCTTACAGGAGAAAAAATCTGCATCTCTACAGAGGGTCATTTCATCCTGGCTAGAACATGTCAAAAGGTCTAAGCACAAACACTGATCAACCCAGGCAACAAAACAGCAAAGATTACTTCAGCCACTCAAAGCATCATTGTCAGTCTGTAGAGGACAGCAAAGAGCTGTGTGGCATGAAGTATAAAGCTCTGCTGGTTTGGAGGGAGTAAAGCCTGGTTATGCGCAGAGGCAAAAAGTACAAGATCATGGATTTTGTTCTTGAATGAAGATATATACTGTGCCTAAAATGGACTCTCCTGGAGCCCTGGCTGTGCTACTCAGATGATATTCCCAACCTGTGCACACTCAGAAGCTGTATGCATGCTAGGCTGTATGTTAGTGAAACCTCAGAAATGCCCAACCCTAGCAGCAGTCTCCAGCAAATGCTGTGCTTTATGTGTGAGTAGATCTGTTCTTAGTTCATAGACAAGTACTACTCCAGGAAGGTACATCCTTTTTTAGCATTATTGGATCCCAGAGCCAAAGTGCTCCTTGGCCCTCCACCTCCTCAAAAATGCAGAGCAGTGTAACTCTGTCTTCTCCCAAAGAAGCCTATGCAGATTTACAATGAAAAGGAGAAGGACAACATAGCTTAACAAAGACCTTTCTCCCTTCTCCACACATTCTTTTCGAGAGACAGTTTTCTTCTCTAATTTTACATGGCACACTGGGACTTACCATCTGTTTCAGAGAGACCTCAGATGAGCAAAAAACAGTCTGTGTCTTATAGCAGAAGAGGAAATCTTTGAGCACCACACAGACACCTGACAGAGCAAGGTTTTGGATAACATTTTAATTTAACATTATAAACAGTTCCCACAGAAAAGGCAAATTTTGCACTGTCAATTCCCAGTCCCAGCTCCTGCTTCTCAAAGGATAACAGAAATCTCTCATTCTTGGGAAAACTCCCATTTTCCTCTCATTCCTGGCTTTTCTGGTGGAAATATTAATTACACACCAGTTACTCACCTACATGCTGCATTCAGACAGTCATAAACACCTGGATTCCCTACCTTCTCATGACATCTTTAGTCAATTCACCATTCCTCAAGGTCCTAAAAATTTTAAGATTGTATCTAAATCCTTTCAAAGTCTTCCCATCTTCTTATTAAAGAGAGGTCAGACCGGACTGATCTATGGTCCCTAAAGTCAGCATGTCCAGCACCTAGTTGGTACATTTGGAAATTTAAGTAAATTCAAGGAAATTCAGACTCTCCATCAAGCTTATGTATTTCATATTTAAAACATCTGCATTTGTAAGCAAGTGTCCAGGACAGCACACAATGTAATCATTTTTAGTTAAGACTTTGTCATGGGTTCAGCAGCAGCAGTTATTTTTCTGCTTCTTGGTAGCTGGTGCAGCACTGTGTTTTTAATTTTGGGCCTGGGAACAGCGCTGATAACACCAGTGTTTCGGTTACTGCTTGGTAATGTTTTGGTCTGACCAAGGACTTTCTGAGTCTCATGCCCTGGCAGGGAGGAGGGGAAGCTGGGAGGAAGCAGAGACAGGACACCTGACCCAAACTGACCAAAGAGGTTATTCCATACCACAGCACGTCATGCCCAGGAGGGAAAGCAGAGAGCAGAGACCCAGAAGGGTGGGGGTGCACTGCATGGTCGGGCTTGGTATTAGGTTGTGAGAATTGTATTCTTTCCTTGTATTTGCCTTGTCATTATTATTATTGGTGGTAGCAGTAGTGGTCTTGTACTCTACCTTAGTTACTAAACTGTTCTTATCTCAACCTGTGGGAGTTGCATTCTTTTCGATTCTCCTTCCCATCCACCTGGGAGCGGGGGCAAGAAAGAGGGGGAAGTGAGTGAGAGAACGGGCTGCGTGAGTTAGGCTTAAACCACAACAGACTTATAAATCAATAATATTATTCAAATATCGAAATCCAATAGCCTGAAGATGGCTGCTATACTGTTGCATAGATACAGGCAAAAATTCAGTCGACATGATACAAGAAAATGAACTCAATGAGAAAACATAGTGAACAGGCAAGGGGAATTACCACCTGATGGATAGACATTATATAGGATGCCAAGAACAAACAAAATGTGCCTTCTAAAAGAATGCAAAGATGAATGATAATAAAGAATGCACTTAAGTATGATATTTTCATTAGAAATCTCTTAGGCTAAAATTAGTAGATATTTCACTGCTGCTGAAAATTTCATAACTATTCCATGTTACACTTGTGACTCCAGGTCAATAACATCAGGCTGGAAAAACTCATTGTTGAACATGGGTAAGTCTGTGTGTGCTTTTTTAAAATCTGGGAAATATCTGCAAGTAAATGTTAATTTTCTGCTCATGCCAATTGTCATTCTAGGAGAAGGGGAACACATTCAGAAGTGTACGTTTAGCAGAGAAGGGAATGCAGATGGGGGTGAGTTCTGAAGCAAGCACTGTTGACAGATTTACAGGATAACTGATGAGGTTTTGAAAAGCTGCTTGCACACGATACAAAGGACACCTTGTGCCTGTGAGGGTTGTGAGCACTGATGTGTATGCTGACAAGCTTTGCACAGCTTGCTTGTGTGTACATTTGCCTTTGCACACTATACTGGAGGTGAGAAGAGCCTGAGCTGGCATGAAGACATGCAGCTTAAACATGACACAAAAGAGACTTAGTGATCATGTATTTGCTGGAGGATACTACGAGCTTTGGGCATTTCTGGGGCTTTTCAAGCTAATTTAATTGCTATTTCTTATGAATTTCTTCTTGCATTATTTTTTCCTTTGGTTTTGATTCATGCTTGGATCAAAGGGATCAGAGGGAGATCCTTTCTTTTCTAAAGTAAAAAACAAATGCAATAAATTGTAGCTCTCTGAGAAATGAAGGTATCTAGGGGCTGTATTTCATAAAAAGGTAAGTCCTAGTGGGAAGAGGAAGAAAAAATTCACTTGCACAGTGTGTGGGTATGCAGGGCAGTCACAGTATTTGTTCTTTTGGGATTTTTTTTTGAGATTTGTCACCTCCTTGCGAAATGTTTTGTGCCAAGGAAAAGACTGCATACATCATTGGTTTTGCTTGCATGGCATTGTAGTGGTAAAGATCATACAGAATAATCAAAACTTGTGCTTTCTATTTTAATGCAAATACCACAGGAGTGAATGATGCTTCTGAAAAGCAGAGCTCCTGGGGCTGAGAGAATATCTGCCTTGACATTTTTGGCTGGGTCAGCGGTGATGGGCAGAGGCAGAACTCGCATCAGTCAGTGGTGCTAGTGGCAGCAGGAGTCCCAGCTATCCAGGGCTCTCTTCCTCAGAGCTGCTCCTTCCTGTCGTTCCTCCCCATGCTGAAGAATGTAGACCACAAATTCTCAGCCACTGTAAAATTCAGATTTTCTTACTCTGCTGGAAGCCATGTAGTTAAAGCCTTTGACTGCGCACTGTGCAAAACACATTCCTTTACTATGGCAGAAGTGTTGTAAGCATCTATCCGAATCGACGAAGCAGAAGCTAGTCTTCCCAACCACAGCACTTCACCCTCCTGCTATCAACCCTAAATAATCCCTGTAAAACATGGTTTCCTTCTCAGAGTTCTTACAATGCCATGTGCACTTAAAAGGTTCTTTTTAGAAGTACGCTTTCATGAAGCCTAGTTTCAGTCTCTAATGTAAGAAAAAGCATATAGAACTTAAGAATTAAAGTCCAGAGAATGCCATGTTTTTCTAGAGAAATCAACAGGGGAGACTCCACCAAAGAAAAAGAGACCCACTTACTTCCTTGTTCCTTTGAGGATAATGATTTACAGTTATGATTTTTCTTCATCAGAGTACCTACCTTAAGTGAACTGTAGTAAAAGAGGACAGAACACTTACGGTTCTTGGGACTTTCAGGATTTTGCAGCTATTTTGGGGATACAAATTAGACAGTGCTCCTAAAGCCCATAGGTGAATTTTGGAAAATCTCATCTATTTATTCACTGTTAATGTGCATGCCAAGCTCTCCTTCTGGAATTCAGGTTGTCTATACTTACTTTTTGACAAATAAGTAGGGGAAAGAGAATGTGAACTATGCCTCAAAAGTGAAAATCTTGTTGATTCTTATCGTACTTTGCACATTCTTTGTGGCAGGGGACCATGCATTTCTGTCATGTTTATACAACATGATCACCCCATTGCATTTCTATGTCACGTGCTGCGGGTTATGCAAGCAGGAAGCATAGAAATGGAAATCAAGGTCCTAGTGGAAACCAGTCCATTAGAAAACCATTTCTGCCCCAGTTAGAAAAAGTGGTTTCTCTAGGTTGGGAGCTGAAGGAGCTAGCTGATACTGTATGAGGATCAGAGGGAGTATCATGTATTTCTTTTGGATTTCCTTAGCAGAGAGGAGGCTAGAAAGAAAGCAGCCACTTGGATTGTCTCATCTGCTCTGCATCTACCACTGGTAAGCAGGCCATAATTCCTTTTTATAGTCTAAACGATCAAGTACCAACTTTCTTAGGCATTGACTGTTTTCATTTCCCCTATCATACTGTTGTCTAGGGACCATCTTCTGAATTAATTTGGTCTTGTATTGACACTTTTTAGATTAGGCAGACAGTAGTCTCCCTTCCTACAGTGTTTACCCACATGATGTATTGCTATGCAGCCATCACAATATCCATTTGCTCTAAATAAGAGCTAAATAAGCCAAGCCGTCTTACCCAGGGGAAGGCTTCAGTGTTCCTCTTGTTTAAGCAAACTGATTTTATGCCTATTCTAACTTAAATGAAACCATCCTTATTATGACTTTAATATGTGACTTTGTATCTCACACTATTCTTCCTGGTGATTTTAACTTCAACAGGTTCTCTCTGATGTATGCTTTCCTCTTTATTTTTTAAGTTTACTGCATGCAATGCTTCTCCATCTTTTCTTTTATACGTATTTGTCCTTTACAAAATATTCATCCCATGACAAACAACAATGGGGAGCTCTTAGGGTGGAGATAAGAAAATCTAGAGAGAGACCTTCTGGGTCCCTTAAGAATCACAGAAGATCTATATCCTCTCCTGAGAGAAAAATCCGAGACAATTTGTTGGCTTTTGCTAATTCTCATTTGTTTCAACACGCAATTTATCACCTGCGTCTCCCCTCACATCTCTGAAACAAATGCCAGATCCTTTCCATGCTTGCTTATTTCTCCAGCCATTTCAGATTCAGACAGCATCAATTCCAATATCTCAGGGAGGGCCCTATTTGTGCAGCCTGACAATAAAATCTATATCTTTATTCACAGCATTTAGTGAATTCATAAAATGAGGTCGATGGCATCCTAGTGGTTATTTCATCTCTGGGTCATTTTTAAGCAGATCCTCAGAATACAGATGGATGCAAGCCCTAAGGAAGTCAAGACCCCTATCACTGTGGTGACACAGAGAAGTGGCATGCAAATTAGCAAAGCGAGCAAGGAAGCTGATATATAAGCAAGTGATGTGTAAGCACTGATTTTGACTCCCCCATAAAGAAGTGGAAAAAATAAAGAGGGCTCAGCAAGCCTTGCTGGGTTTTACCCCATAAAGGTGGAAGGCTGGGTGCTAAGTGATGGGGTAGACTGTGGTGGGACTCAGAGCCATTCTGAATTTCCCCAAAGGGAGCAGGTACAGCCATGATTTTGAGTATGAATTTGCCCTCCCTCCCCAGGACTGGAACATGGTAAAATGTGCATCCTTTAGGAGAGACTGAGATGATGAATTTCTAGGGGTGACAGTAAGGGACTGGGAGCCTGTAGCTCACTTTGTTGTGTATCCTTTTCAGGACTTGTCATGCTGGTGTGCCTCTGATGCTCTGCAGTCAAACTGGGTTGCCAGACTTCCCCTGGGTCCCAAAGCATTCTGTGCTGGCTGCTGGAGTACTGCTGCTGCAGGGGCAGCTTACTCAGCTGGGCTGCAGTCAGATCTCCTGACCACTTTTGCACTGAAAGATGCAGGTTTGAGATGCAAGAAAGGAACTTAAGGAAAAAATAAAACCTACCAGGGGGTAAGGGCAGATAAAGAAAATTTCAGTTGTATAAAGAGTCCTCATAACGATTCCTACATGCTTCCTTTGGGCTATTGATCTCATGGCACATCTTGTGTGTTTTTTAGAAAAAAAAATCATCCAACATAAGGTTGATTTTTGGACAGAAAATAGGAAGGAAAAGCAAAAGGCAACACATCAAAACAGACAGTCACTGCTGAAAGAAAGACCTCTAGAAGGCAAGTGTCAGGCACCCTTGCACTTTGGCCACAGTTTTGAATGGAGTGAACAAATCAACACAGGAAAAATCCTATGATGGCATTACTAATTTACCAGTCCTTTCAGCTTGGGAGATGGCAGTGTGCCAAGCTACAGGCTAGGAAAGCATGCTAGGTGCAAGGCAGCAAGTGGGGAACTTCTAGCAGGGTGTCATTAAGCACAGTCTCTGCTATTCCACATCTGTTCAGTCATCCGCTGTCCTCTTTAGGTCACTCTCCCCATGTTTGACTACTGTCATTCTATCAGGACTTTTTTTCCTAGTGTCTAACCAGAATTTCCTTTGTTGCCTCACAGTGCTGAAGAGAGCTGAAAGATCTCCTCCCGTGACCTGCGGGCTACACTTGCTAATACAGTCCAGTGTCAGGCTGGCCTTTTCTATAAGGAAACACAACTGACTTGTGCTCAACTTGTCCATTGAGATGCCCACAACTCCCTCCTTAAACCAGAACTGAATTTCTGAGAAAAAGCAGGAGGTCTTACCATCTGGGTTACTCATCTCTGTGAAGGGAACAAGGAAAGATTGAATGGATGATAACCACCTCTCTCAAGTATGCCCTGTGGATTTGAACCCAGGTCCCACAAAAGAGAATTCCTGTGCTCTCCTGTGTGCCATGAGGAAACCTTTCAAGAAACTTTGTTATGTTGCTTCCCTTACAGATCCCTACAATTAATGATTTCATGCAGCGGGGGGAGAAAAAGAAGCATCATTAGCATATTTTTAAAGACACTGGAGTGCTTTTTCATATCCATTACTGAGAAATTGAGTCATCTTTACTCTGTATAAATTCTGTCTCTGAGAGCTTTTGTTCAAACAATGTTTGCTGCTTAACAAAACTTGATTTAGTGAAGGGGTATGCATAGAAGATACGGAAAGGAAATATTAGCATTTCATTAAAAACTTTAATATAGGCAGTAAATGGAACCAAAGCCCAGACAAGTTGGTGCTTTTATTGACTTAGACTCCTAGGCATTAAATATTGTTCTTCTACTGTTGCTCCTTCTTCTGCTTTCCTACTACTCTAGCTCTACACATCACACCCATCCTCTCCTGTGTGGGATCTCTAAATGGTATCATCCATTATTTTTTCCATGGTACCTATATTGGATTTGTGGATAAAGTGGTGTCTGTAAAGAAATGAAAGACAAATGGCAATGACTACCTCCAAGCAGAAAGCAGATGAGCCTTTCCTATATGACTGTAGTAGGATGGTGTGTACTATGTTGATGAAATGTGAAACTACCACTGAGCCTAAATCAAGGTAAACTCTGCTACTTGCGCTTCTGTTCTTAGACCTTCATGCAGTCCTGTTGGTCCTGGCTTGCAGTAAGGATGCCAGCCAAAGGCTACTTTTCATCTTCATGTGTCAAAAAGGTCACCCAAGAGCACATCTCTTTTGCAAAGAACACAATGAATTTGTGAAGCCAAAGGTGTTCCCATTGTTTTGGGAATGTTCTGATCATTGCTTTAATCCTGGTGACCAGATCTTGGTCGACATCAGATTAGATGCGTGGAACTTCTCTGAGCAACTCTGGTTTGAACTGAGGTTTGAGCTTTTTTAAAAAGTGACAGAAGTGAAGAAATTACCATCAGCCTTTGCCACTGCTCCCAGCTGATAATGACCCTCAATCTTCCAAACTACCATCTTATTTTCAGATCAAATGTTCCCACACCTTGCTTCCCCGCCACTAGAATTTGGTATTTCTGTATGAAACTTAGGGAGAAGTCACTATGCAGTTATTTTCTTTTGCTCTCCAAGCTTCTGGGGAGAAGAACATTGACTCACAAACAAAACAAAACAAAAGCCTTCTGCTCTCTGTTAGTCCTTTCTTAATTATTCCTTACAGGTCTGCCAGGACTTCAGATAAATTCTTCATTGGCTGTGCCCTTGATTCATTGACCAAGGTTCTCCCAGAATCTGTTGCTGTCACTGGTAAGCAGTCACACAGCCGAGTAAGGCATTTACACCACTGACGAAATACAGCTGAGTAACTACTCCTGAGAGAGCCAGTGATTCAAGGTTTGGTACAATGGAGGAGGATATTCCACTTGCAAATAGTTTCCAGCTGTTCATTCAGATGTGTATGCTAAACACTACTAAAACTGAAAAGATGCTGAAATGTAAAAGACAAAGTGAAAAATAAAAGTATTGCCATAAAAAAAAAAGTGGCAATTAAATAGAAAAGAATCAGGATTATTGTTACACATTCTTTGCAAGTGATACTTCTCTGAGAAGAAAAAAACCCAAAACACAAAAAACCAAATTATGAAGACGACTAAAAGAAAAAGTTATCAGGTTCGTTCCCATTCTGCAGTGTTATATAATTCTCCATCACTCACTATCACTATATTTACACCTCCCACACAGCCTTTCCCTTGCCTCTTGTTTTATGCTGTAATGGAAATGCGCTGTTGGGTTTCTACTGTTGACTTTATACATTGTTTATTAAATGTGCAGAACATATTTTGAAAGAAACATGTCCCAGGGTACATCAAGCTATGTCAGACTGTGATAGGTTTTCCCATAGTGTGCTGAGCTAGTGAAGGAGAAGAACTTGTTTATGGTGAGGACTAAAATGAGTACTTGAAATGTGTTGATTATAGGGTGTTGTAGGCTTATGTAGGTGTATGGGCAACTTTCTAGTTAATATTTCACTGTATTGTACAGTAGCTAGCATATGCAATAGGGATATTTTTAGCATCTACAATAACGTATGTTTGCACTTCAGCATGGTAATATCCCCTATTTCCTGTTTAAGGGATCTATTTCTAATTACCAATATCCACATATTTTTTAGAAGAAAATTTGAAAATTAATGCATGATAATTGTACTTCAGAGGTGAAATAAAAATCAGAATGGAAAGAAGACATTTTTAAGGCATTATGAAATGCAGCTAATTAACCCATAACTGCTTTCCACTTAACTTATTAAATACTTACCCCTAAAGTATTTATAAAAGAAATATGGTGGAGTCTCTGATGATCTGCAGACTTTAAATCGCACTCAAAAGCCTTTCTAAGAAGTACCCTCCAGATAATCAAGTAGCTATGGACTTGCTGTAGGAATTGCAAGGAGAAATTTCATAGTTAAGTAGGAGATTAAGAGATCAAATAACATTCTCTGTAATTCTATCATTCAAAGCTTTCACAGAATCAAAGCACTTTCCACTGCAACTCTTCAAAAAACCTGAATACATTAAATTTAATCACGGGTATATATCCTCCTCTTTCTCATCTGGACAAGCTGAGGCGCAGTGCAGTTACAGGGTTGGTGTTTTCAGAAGTGGGCTGGAATTCTGGGTGCTATCCCTTTGTGTATGCCTTTCATGGGGGATTAGACATCTCATACAATGCTGCCTGAGCAACTGTGTTCTACTTGCATGGTGGAAGAATGCATGACGTCCTTACGTCATCCTTTTCCCTTTTATCTTTCTCCTGCAGTGATACACAGAGCTTAGAGCATTACTGCATGTGTTGGCAGCTATAACTAGATGATCAAGTGGATCTGCCAGTGTACTTCCCAGTCCCCTGAAAAGAAAGACTGTTCAATGAGTGGATCTAAAGTCCATCCAGTAGACTGAGGAAGGCCAGAGAGAGACATGAAAAGTAGGAGTGTATTGTAAGGTGCCAAAAGCATTGCTCCTAGTGTAAAAATCTAAGACAATCTTCTTCTCTCCTTGACTTTTACCCAACAACAATGCACATGTCTGTAAGATTATCAGATTTTGACACTCATTCAACCACGAACCTCTAAAAACACAGAAAAAAGAAATAACACTGCAGCTTGAATCCCTGTCTAGTCCTGTGCTTTGGCCTCTTAGCTTGTTTCACAATGCTGTCCCCAAGCATAGGCATAAGTAGGCAGCCTGCATAATATTTTTGGCTTCCTTCCCTGAGTAGCTGCTCTGGCCAAGTTTTCTAATCAGTGATCAATGATCACCAGACCAGCAAATGGGACATGCACACCCAGCAGCAGATGGCAGTGACAAAGAGTGACAACTCTTTGCATGCAGAACTGGCTGCAGAGGGACGTCGACTGCTCAGGCCACCTAGATTGAACTCTCCCTCTGCTCTAAGCCCCAAGTAGAAAGCATTTACTACCGGCTAAGATATTTGAACGTCCTGCTGAAGGTCTGGAGAATCCTTTGCTGTATGGTAGGTATGTGCCTGGGAAGCAAAAGAGTTTCTCTGGCTTCTGCTTTCTGGGACTTCATAGATGGCCCTTCAGTTGGGTGAACCCATAGTGTCCAGAGTATGGGAACAAGAAAAATGGAAGCCTAGCCTCTGTAGTCTTATCCCCTATTCAGCCCAGAGACAGTAGTCAGGAGAAGTAGCTGTATCTGTGTTTCTAGAGGAAACACTATTCTTTGAAGGATCCTAAGGATTTGAGAGCTGCCAAAGGCTGTTTACGTACTAACAGTCTCTTATTTTTCCATATATACCACTTCCAAAACCTCCTGGAAATTCCCATGAACCATCTTTAATGTTTGCCTCTACGTTTCTCTGAAGGGGGATAATTGAGCTCACTGCTAAGGGAACTGTTCTTTATCATTATATTAGGACATTTTGAGAATCATCCAGCCCCATTTCATCTAATTATACTTTTTTTGAATGTGGTAGATAATTCCTCCTCGGCTAGTACTTAATAGCTGTGAATATAGAGGAAGCATTTTTGTCTGTTTGTTTATATTGGGTAGCAGCTTCAGTTACGGGCTAGAGCTGCATTATGCAGGGAGTTGTAAAAACAGCATTCACAATTAGCTTGTAGACAGTTATCATATCCCTCAGGCATTTGGCATGTTATTCTTCAAGTGGAGGAGAGTTTGAAGGCAGATCAAATTAATCTGCTTTATAATTCATACATTTAGATAATTTTGATTCTCTCCCATAATAATAAAGTTCCAGAGTGTCCACATGAAAACAAACTGAAGGAACTTGTCTGCATCCACCCTGTAAGATGTCTAGAACAGTAGCCAGTATTCCCAGTACACTCTCAGCAGCGCCTCACCACAGGTTTCTAGGTCTGTCCTGTAACACAGCATTGCTTGTTGTGCTGCCCAGTGTTTGCACAGGTCTTTCTGACATTAACAAATGAGGTATGAGCTTGTATTACAAAGACTGATGTAAATTTCATGAGTATGCTGTCCCCTTCTCATAACTGCTGAAGACATGTAAGCACACTGCATAGCCACATTATGTAAATAAGTATGTTGTCATTTGTCATTGACTTTTCCTTTCAGATCCAGCATTGCTTTTTCAAAATCTGTTTAAATCAGCTTTGTGCATGAGCTTTCCAAAAGCACTGGACTGTAGTGGTATGACAAGGGGTAACGAGTTCAAACTTAAACAGGAGAAGTTTAGATTAGATATAAGGAAGAAGTTCTTTACTGTGAGGGTGGTGAGGCACTAGAATGGGTTGCCCAAAGAAGTTGTGAATGCTCCATCCCTGGTGGTGTTCAAAGCCAGGTTGGACAGAACCTTGGATGACATGGTTTAGTGGGAGGTGTCCCTGCTCCTGACAGGGGGATTGGAACGAGATGATCTTAAGGTCCTTTCAAACACCAAATATTCTATGATTCTGTGGAAAATAAGCAAAAATACTTGGTGCTGTTCACCTCCTCATGGGTCTAAACTCATTATGACAAAGAAACTAGTGCTAGGTGAGGTACTTACAGCACAGCATTGGGGAACCCTGGAGGACAAAGGTGAAGAAATGTTAAGAACTTGGAATAGCTCTGTGCTTTACATATTGTCAATTGGAATTGAAGGCCCAGGGAATGTTGGTTTGATTGAAGATGTGTGTGAGGTAGATTGCAAGACAGGCATGGTCTTGCCTTACTGACACTTCATAAGACCAGTAAGTAGACCAGAGAGGCTTGTCTTCTAGTTAGAATTCAGTGTCTCAGTGTCTGCCTTCAAAGAGCTCATTTAAAAGAAAATATACATCTCCTTATACAGCACCTCCTATAACATCTATAGAGGAAGTTATTAGGACCCACTGCAACAGAAGCAATCATCCATCTGCAAAACAGGAACATAGTACAGAACAGACTGATAATCCCTCCTGTAGAATAAACTGAATTGGATGCAAACCTTTTTTTTTTTTGTCTGCATAAAGCACTCAGAATTGTGTTTTTTTTTTTTTTGTGATCCATCTGTATTATATGTAACAGCAGTGTGTTATTCAAATGTAGATTAAGTTAAACTTTTCCTCCTCTCAAGTGGCCATTCCTTATGACTAGAAAACAATCCCAAAGTTAAGGGAATTGAATATAAGAATTACTGATCACATTTAGACCATAGTTTTAACTTCTGTGCAAGCAATAATAGAGAATGATTCAATTGGAGAACTGAAACATACATTTTTTTCAGAGACACTCTTCCATGTTGGAGGAAAAAAAGTGTCTTCAAAAGGAACTTCTATAATAAAACTTATTGGCCGACATTTAAAGTAGACTGTCAAAGGAGTTATAAACAGCTATAACATTGCCATTATCAGAGTATGTAAATAACAATAGTATGTAAGAGCTCAAGTTGTGTTTATAATCCTAGATATGGCAAAAACAAATAGTGGAGATGATGCTCACTTTCCAAAATCTACACTTTAGTGTCTTTCTCTAATGGAGTGTCTAGCTGATGATTTGGGACACCTCAGAACTACCTGGTCAGCATCTCAGGCTAGAGTAAATTGAGGGGTTTAGTATTCCTGCATGATTGACCTAGAGCTCATCTAAACATGAAAATCTAGACCCAGACTCCTTCTGTTTTCCACCAGGAGGAATAGGGAGATGATCCATGCTTCTTAGCAGAACACCTAGCCACATATCAACACAGAGATAATACCCAAGAGTATACCCCAGTGTCTTATCTCAGTTATAAAATTGCTTTCAAAATTCATATTTTTGGTCTCCCAGAAATATTTTAGAGGTGGAGAGGAGAAACAAAAAATGCAGTTGGAATGTTCATCTTAACAACTCTCAGACCCTGGGAAAATGTTTTCTTTTGACTGAAGTAATTTCATTATTCCCATTAAAATTGCCTTTATCAATATGTTTCTACTAATAGAGTAACAGGGTTTCAGTTGTTAGCCATGGTCCTGGTATCTTGTCCTTTTGAAAACTACTGTGTTAAATATTTGCCTCCAAATAATTGACATTTCTTTCAGCTTTTCCTCAACAAACTATCTCTGCATAATCCTCCTCATTTTGGCTTTATAGAAATAGTGTGCACACTTTTTCATAGCTTACTTGTTTGATGCCTAGGTCACTTTTGCTGTCAGAATCCATTTATTGAAAAAAACTGATTTTTTCCTTTCTCAAGATAGAGTGAAAAATGTGCAAGAGCTCCCAGTACAGGTATGTTGGTTACTAGGAAACACAGTCTCCAGAGAGCAGAGTAGGAGCACAAGCCTTGGACTACAAAGATTTATTCTAGGGAAGATCTTTCAAGGCTTGGAATTAAAATCATAGTAATCTAAAAAAATGCCTTTCCAAAAGGACAAGTTTAAAGACAGAAGTGGGTATCCGTAAGAGTCTTAACAGTCTTCTTGTCTTGTCCTAAGAAAATGAGTTATGTAACGGTCCAAGCTCTGTGGATTTCTCTCAAGAAAGACATTGAAAACACTCTTGAGTGGAAAAGAAAAGATCCAAGGATTCC
Organism: Ara ararauna; assembly: GCA_028858755.1. Taxonomy (NCBI): domain Eukaryota; kingdom Metazoa; phylum Chordata; class Aves; order Psittaciformes; family Psittacidae; genus Ara; species Ara ararauna. The sequence goes on along the minus strand of CM054376.1, from coordinate 91,946,019 downwards.
ATTGAGTGTTGTTCTGTTCCTTGGCAGTAAAAACTCTGCTACAGTGCTCTCTGTGCACAGCCATGACACATATGAGACCCTTTTCTCTACATGGGCTTGTGCTGGCTAATGCCTTCAACCATAAGTGCTGAATGGGTGCTTGAGTATGGCCTTTTGACATGACCTTTGTCAATGTTTATGATTTTCTTACTTATTGTCTGCTAATTGGCAAAGTAAGACCACTAGGATAGAGGACTTTTAAACAAACCAAACCAACCAACCCAACATAAAACATCCAAAAAACAACCCCAAAAAGAAAACCCATCCAAGAACGGAGACAATATTGTGTTCAGTATATCAAACACTTGCATTTTATGCCCACTCAGATATGGAAATATGTTAGGTGAAGCCTTCTGGGAGGAGAGGCAACACCTCACCTTTCAGGGAAGAGATGTTTTAGACAAGAGTGTGTGGCAGAAAAAGAAAATAAGGATCATAGAAAAGAGTTCATGGTGAGACAGTGAGACATCTGAGAGGAACATGGGGAAGACGCACAACCAGGCCTTAGACATGATGGAAGGAGACATTTCCCAGGGACTAGAAAATACTGTGGAATTATCTGTTAATGCAGAAGTTATTGTGCAGATTGAAACCAAGCACTGAAGCAAGTTCCTGTCTGAAAAAAAAACCAGTGGTCAGGAAGACAGTTGTGTATCAGCATTATTTCTAGCCTCACTGAGTTAACAACTTAACTGTTTTAATTACTAGCATAATAAAATCCAACTTCTTTGATCTTAAAAGATTTTTTGTCTTCTTTGGGCTGGCTTCCTACAAAGAAACTTTACTGGCACAGTTGCACCTGCCTGACTAGGAGCACTGTCTCAATTATGCATTTGAGATACATTATCCAAAGCTTTTCCCAAATGACTCCATGTCTCTTGTATGAGGGAAGCCCACAACAGCCAGTGGGCTATATTGTCTGAAATTTTCTCAATGTGGCCTGACAAATAAGCAAAATATGAAATGACCCAGGCAGAAGTCACTGAAGAGAAACTTAATCCAAAAGATTAACAGTACTGGAACAAGGCCCAAAGTACCGATGTTTCTGTATTACTTACTTAGATTGACATATTTTAGGAAGAGAGTTGTAGGGGAAAGGCTTCTCTTTTAGCCTCTTGTAGATTCATCCATCTGTCACCAAATAGCATGATGCATATGCCAAGGAGATTTGAAGCAAATGAAGAGTCCCATGCTCGAGTGGCATGAGGGCTATCAGAGGAATGACCGAATCCCTCTTGGACCATTCCTAGAGAGGCTGTCAGACAATAGCCCATTAAGTGTGGCCTGCAAGGACCATGTAAAAAAGCACAGCTTCTGGGGATTTGTCTTAGTTGTAATTAGTGTGTGTGGGATGCTCTCATGTTCCAAAACACAGAGTGGAGGTAACTGCAAGAGCCATCTGGAGACTGGCCCTGTGAAGCTGGTGCCAGGCAGTTTTAAAAAAACACTAGTCTTTCCCACCCAGCAGATTGCAGAGCTGAGCACATCAAAGGCAGGCAGGCAGCCAGAAGCAGACTCATGGAGGTATACACATATGATGATATGATATGATGTGCTAGGTACCAGAAGAGGAGGTACTTTTAATTTTGAAGTATTCTTCTAAGTTGAACAGAAGAATAACATGCTCTCCTACTGTCACCTCAAACCAAAACCAAAACCAAAACCAAAACCAAACAAAGAAGACAGTGGAAAAAAGAAAGCAAAGACAGATTTTTTAGGTCTGTGAGCACCAAGAAAACAGTTCTGAAAATATTCATAGCTTCTCTTAGGACTAGAGTTTTGAAGCCTACAGTCTAGGAAGGCCTAATCACCACTTCATGCTTAGGAGACTGAAATGCCTCTAGAATGACACATGCTGCTCTTGGACTCTAACTTCACAAGAGAATGTCTGGAGGAGTTGTCCAGGTCACAGGGAAGGTGTGCTTCTACATAGCATTGAAGACTGGTGATACACCGCCCACAGTAAAAAGTTTCTGAACAAACTCCAGCACAAAAAGGAAGCTTATAGAGGATGGAAGGAAGAACATGTAGCCTGAGAGGAACACGGCCTGAGCTGCCAGGGATGAGGTCAGGAAAGTTAAACCCTTAATAGAATTAAATCTGTCAAGGGTCATCAAAGGCAGAAACAAAAGCTTCTGTGGGTATGTAGCTGATAAAAGGAAGACCAGGGAAAATTTGGACCCTCTTTGGAAAGAAATGGGAGACCTGGTTACCCAGGATATAAAGAAGGCTGGGATACTCAATGACTTTTTTGTCTCAGTCTTCACTGGCATTTACAGTTTTTCCCCTATCTTCACCAGCTAGGACTAGACAATATCCTGTCAGTGTTGTCTTAGCGATAGTGTCAAGAAGTTCAAATATCCTGACAAACTATTATTGATGATGTTAAGGCCCAGTGATAGACTTAGCAGCTCAATATGAGGGCAAACCCAGTTCTATATTAGCAGGAAAATTTGGAAATTTCAAGAATTTAAATTTCAAGTCTTCTCAACCTTGTCAATCACCCGCTTTGTCTTCCCAAGAAGAATCAGTGCAAGGTGGCATGAGTCCAGGAACCAACTACTTGGGAAAATTTGTTTGTCCTAGTCAAGGACAAGTTGGCAGATTGCTCAGCTGGAGTTATCTGCTGCACTGTACAGGCATTTGACATGTCCTCAGGTGTGGTAAAATAAAAATGATGCACAACATTTTATCTAATGCACTAACTTCTTTGGCTTTAAGTTTTCCTTTTCCTACTTTACCTAGCATTTCTGCATCTTTATTGCTTTGCCACCTTCCTTTCCTGGGATGATTTGGCTGCTCAAACAGGCTAATAAAAAGCCCAACAGAAGTTGCCAGTCTTGGTGGATAGACCATCAAGGAATTTCTTCCTACAGTCCAACATGGAGTTTACGAATAGCTTGAGTGACTCCTTCAACAGTATCCTCCCTATCAGCCACCCATGGAACATGAAGTAACATCTTTCCCTTGACTTGTCCTTAATGCACCAGCAAAACTTAGTTCTTTAAACCTAGCCCTTCTTGTCCAGCACTGTATTTTTCCTTAGGTATCCAAAATGTCCCAAGGAAACCTCTACATAACCTTAAAACCTGGCTTCCTGTCTGAGAGTTTTGCCTAAGGTTCATCATTCATGATACCAGTGTTATTTAATACTTAACCATAAGAATTTTCAAGAAAAACTTTGATGAGCATTGGAGAAGCTGTCATTAGGAGAAGGATTATCCCCCCCCCCCCCCCAAAAAAAAAAAAAAAAGAAACCAGGGCCTACTTCCATTTAATCCAGAGAATGTTAGAGAGAGTGGCCTTAACAGATTGGAAATAACCATAAAACCCTGGGGAACATTCTGATGTGGAGGTGCAAGTTAGTCATAGGTAAGTTATAGCCAAAGATTTAGGTTAGTTGTAAGTGATCAAGGCCTGAAACTAAGACAAGGGGACCCATTTGGGGGAGCTGACAGGAGCCTGCTTTTCTGAATGCACTGTGTAAGTTTTTAAAAGGCTCCTGGGCTGCTCACTAGTTGAGTCATGGTAGCTGTTCTTGCACATTCTTGCCCTGTGGTAAATGTGAGGTAATGTGTGATCTCTCAGCCTTCCCATATTGAGGCAAAGCTCAACTTATCTTTCATTGTCTGCAAGATGACCATGCACACAGACCATGGCAAGGGATCATCTAATGCTATTACTTTCTTCATGGGACTGAAAACTTCCACTCAGGCACTTAAAAATAAAGGCAAGCTGACAATTGTCAATAGTCATCAGTAAGTACTTTTTCAGGGAGAATGATGAGGGAAGGAAGTCAAATGTTACAGTAGAGAAGTCTCAAGTGAGCCACTGGTTTGGATATATCATCAAAAATGGATGAAAATTACCTTTTTGAAACTGAGCTGCTTACAGATACCTGAATCTATGAAATTCCTTGTAAGTACCCAGATACAAAATACTTCGGACTTTGGAAAAAGGTGTTGAGTTTTCCAGGTGGCTCCAAACCTCTCAAATAAGAGGTCAACACTATCTTCTCCTGTACCTTTGGTACCCATGCCAAGAAAAGGCACAGGTTTTGAAAACGTTACCTGGTTGATTGCTTACTGAACCATGTGAGCTCCTAGCAAGACCAGGACAGGATGAGGCACTGGTAACATAGCTCCCTTACAAGCCAACAAAACTGCATCATTAAGCAGTGATAGACTAAGCATGACCTGACAATCACTTTAAACTGGGCTTGGTGAGACCAGTAGCAAACACCAGCTGAGTCCATTACCTTGTCCTTCTAGGAAGTAGACATGGATGATGCTTTGACAAGTAGGGTCAAATTCTCTCTGATTCATATCCTGAGAATCTCAGACATTTCTTAAAGAAGGCTGAAGCATATTTTAAGTAAGGCTATTGTTGCAGAATAGTCCCTCCAAGAACTTACTCACACTGTTTTACTTGCTTTGCTAGCTCTGCTCCAGGAAACAGGGATATTTTGGTGGACAGAGCTGGGATAACAAGTGTGAAGATAGTCCTCATTTGAAACAAGCGGTTGTGGAAATACAGCTTCCCGGTGCATTGCTGATCACTGGCTACTGCAATAGCCTTCTGATTGCTGCAGTATGTTAGAGCAGCCCTTGTAATTTCCACTCATAAGGAGCTGTCTGTGCCTACATACTGTCTGATGTTTAGAGAAGAATCCTTTCTAGCTTTTCTTCTTTCCTTCCCAATATGTTCCACACCTCTCAGCCATGCCAATGGGGACCCTCTCTCCAGGTGGAAAATCTGCAGGGATTGGCTGTGAGCACATAAATCATCAAACAAGCATTATGTAGTATGGAGTACCATTTCTACCAGAAGCAATTCAGTGTGTGTGCATGTATATGTGTGTATGTACCAAGAAGAACACAGCTGATTGGACAATCTCTTCTGCTCCATAAATCTGTGGAGGAGAAGCCATCAACTTTCTTTTCCTTAGCAACCCCATTTTTTGATGACAGCAATGAATCAATAAGGAAAATGATCCCTTAAGTGTCATCTCTTTGCGCAATTTAATCTCTTTCCTCCAGTTATTTTGCTGTTTGCTTCAACCAGGAAGCCCAATCAGAGCTCAGATGCTGCTTCAAATGCATTCATGAATTTTTCATCAAGGACAAGAATTGTGGCAGGTGAATTATTTTTCTTCATGATCTGTTTTCACCAAGGGCTCATTAGAAGTGCAGCTTCCATATCTATGATACAATGGTTCAAGCCTGCTCTGCTGACTTAAAAGACAGTAGGGCTTGTGAAGTTGACCATTGCAGAGAGACTTTTAAGGGACACTGGAACTAGACAGCTCTTCAGATTGCAATGGTGGTTCTCTGTTCTGCATTGTTATCCCCTGCTGCACCTAGGGCTAGAAGGGTCATATGCAAAAGCCATATTTTGCAAATGCATCAAGCAAAACACAGTAGTCTCCCCACAGATCATCCTCACTCAGGCCTAGAAACTGCAAAAAGCTTCCAGAGTTTAACGCTGGCATACCTTTAAATTCCTAGAGCTTTAAACTAGGCTTGAAGGAGGAGGAGGATAATATCAGGCTTGCCCATGACAAGCAGTGAGATGACATGACAAAGTTAGAGGGGTGGGGTGCTAGCAAGGACTCTCAGCCTGTTGCTCTGAGAAACACTGAGTAAACTGCAGCACACTGAAAGTCTTATGGAGATGAGCCAGGGGCTCCTGAGGTAATCAGAGCCAATAGGGAAACACCAGTTAAACCCCTCAAAGAAACCAAAGGGTTTCCTCTAAGAAGGTGACATGGCCAACAGACCAGTTGAAATGCCTCTACACCAATGTATGAAGCATGGGAAACAAACAGAAGGAGTTGGAAGCCATCATGCTGCTAGAAAGTTATGACCTAGTTGCCATTACTGAAATTTGGCAGGATGATTCCTATGTCTGGTGTGTGATTATCAGTGTCACAGGGTGTCATAAGGGACAGGCGAGGAAGGAGGGGTGTAGGGATTGCCCTCTACATCAAGAAATGGATTGACTGGAAGCTTTTGAAGTCAGGCTGGATGAGGCTCTGAGCAACCTGCTCTAGTTGTAGATGTTCCTGCTCATTGCAAGGGGGGGTGAACTATATGAGCTTTAAAGGTACCTTCCAACCCAAACTATCCTGTGATTCTATGACTCTAAGATAAGTAAGTATGGTTCTTCAAATGGGACCTCCTCAGCAGCATCAGAGTATGAACTGGATAGTTGTCATGAGGGTCCCCTAAGTCAGGAGTTTTCTGGCATGGGAAGCTGGAGTTCAGTAGGGACTCCGAGGACTGTTGTGTTACAAACAACAGAAGCAGCTGACAGCTTTCTCTCTGTTTTGGAAGTGGGAATGAGTTAGCACGGCTTCAAAGGAAGACACCATCCAACAACAGGTGCTCAAAGAGCTTTAAGACTGCCTTTTACCTTCAGCGGACTGAGACACTGTTCAAACTCAGTCCACTTCGAAGATAGCTTAACTTCTTTCAAACTTCTTTCACATTATTCATTGCCCTAATTCCTTGGGAGAAAACAGAAACAGTTCATGTTTGTGGGGTTTTTGTACAAATACATTTCTTTCTCCAGCCCTTGGAGTATCCTAACTCTTTGTGACAATTACTCTGAAAAAAAAAGGAAGTTTTCGCTTTTTTTCTTTTTTTTTTTAATTTTTTTCCCAGAGGAGAAACTTATCCTCTTATGGCAAAATAATTCTGAAGAAACATGGCCTTATTAATGTAGTCCACCAGCCCTATTATAATATTATCTCACCCATGTAAGTCCTCCCCCCAGAACATCAGGGTAAACAAGTGTTAATCAGCTTCAAGTATTTCTTTAAGATGTGAAAAAGCAAGTCATTCTTGTGTGCTTACTTATGCCACTGCTAATCTAAAGCAACCCATTTCTGTGAATTTCAGCTTTTCTCCAAGACTTTATCACTGAAGCTTGATATTGACTGATTGAAGGCAATTTAAAGGATGAAGTCAGTAACTGGCTGAGAAACCAGTCTTAATGTAAACTTGACAGAAGTGAGAAACTCTTTAGCACTAATATTCTTTATGCATTAGCCAGTTCACCTCCTCAATGCCAGCAAGCCCTAACCAGTACAACTACTGGGTCTTTTGTTTCACAGAAAGAGTTTATACCTGTGTTGAGGGGCAAAGTTAATCTAAAGGCAAGCTATGATTCTTCTATAGATGAGGAGTCCTTTAAACACACGAAAAAATTACAGAATTTACAGTCTTCCTAGTTCATCCATGCCAGGGACACGGCTGGAGAAAGAGTGGAGCCACCACTGTAATGGAAGACGCAAGAGTTTTGCTGAGTGGGATGAAGACTTAGGAGACCTCAGAAGCTGATCCAAGCCATGGGAGTGCTTTTATTTCCATTTGCTGGTGGCAGAGAAAGAAGATGTCACAAATATTTCAAAACAGAGGAGGCTGGCAGCTGCTTTAGTGTGTCAGCAAGTCTCCCTCCTGGAGTAGGGAGCAAGCCACACCGAGCAATGGCTTCTGCCACACAGCAGTTAGACAGAGGTCTGTCCGCCTGAGCCATCTCTGTCAGAGCCAGCTCTGCCAGTGACCTCCCTCAGCCATCTCCCTCCAAAAGAAGTGACTGTGCTAAAAGAAGACAGCAGCATCAGCTCAGGACTCTCCAAAAAAAGGATAAATATCCATTAATGGAAATACAGGAATTTTCTGGAATGGGTAATTTCTGAACCAAAGAGTCTAAATTCACAAATAAGCCATCAGAATAAGGTAATATTTTGGCAAAGAAAATGCATCTTCTACCTTAGCTGTGTATTCATCAACCAGGCCTTTTACTTTAGGGACTAAATATTGGCCTTTGCTGTTTGCAGCTCTTTCTGCTAACCCAGTCTTTTTGTATATCCTGAACCTGCTGAGCAACCAAAGCTTTAAACTGATTTTGTGTTGGGTCAAATTAATTTTGAAACCAGATTAATCAAAGCAGATGAAGCTTTCTTTATCCATTATTCATGAAGTTCATTGGAACAAGTGAGTACATTAGCTTTATTTAGGATATTACTTTGCTTTAATGAACTCTTTTTTGCCTCTTCATGCTCCTTTTGAGCAGTTTTTTTTTATTTCTTTCCCTTTGGTGGTCTAATGCAAACAATGTGATTAGTAGGATTTTTTGCTCCAGAAAAGCTGACAATCCTCAGCAGTGACTGCCTCTCACCATGATCCTGCAAAGGGAGAGGAGAGCACGTGTGCATGTGCTGAGCAAGGATCTCCAGCTCATCCTCTCCTGCTGCAGATGGAGGCTGCAGAGAGGTGTGGATAGGCTCAGTCAACACCAGAGCCAGAAAATCCGCTGATGGTCAGAAGAAGCTGCTGGATAAATAAACTAGAACCACCTAATGGAGAGTGTTTCAGTGTCACTGCGGATGATCTACTGAAGAGCTCTTTTCCCAACAGAGCAGTGATTTATAAAAGCCAAGCTAGACATGAGGGGGTGTGAAGTGTGGGATGGAAAATATTACTGGAGCTATTACAGTGCTTTTTCTTTGCACAAAGGGTGTATTCCCCTCTGGACATGGTTTAGTTCTAGTAGCTCTGTCTGAAACGATGTGTTGAGACCTGAGATACTACTTGTCTCAGAAACTAATGACATTTAGGAGCAAGTGGAAAACTGGAACTCTTCAGAGTAAAAAGAACAAAAATAGAGATTTGCTCAAAACTTGCAGTAGCATTTTTATTTGTAAATAAAGCTAACCAAATGTAAGTTTAAACAAAGGAAAGGTTGTCTTCACAAAGTGGTTTGAACTAAATTAAACAAAAGATGCTAATTAAATGAGATACAAAGATAGGACTCTGTACAAAGATAAAAGGATACTTTGCAAATTTGGAAGGCAAATCATTCAACACTGCTAAAGCCCAAGGCTTCTTCCTGCAGAACACAAAACCAATTGACAGATCTCACTGCTATAGGATGTTAATGAAAACTGATGAAATCAAAGACAGAAGTGTTTACCCATATAGCTTAGGAAAACATCCAGGTTTTACATCAAAAACACTGTAAGGGATACAGACTTGTGTTTTAGGTTATGAAACAACAACAGAAAATTAGGATGAAGCTTTCATAGGAAAAAAATATCTGTTTTCCTCTTAAATAGTTTGCCTGAAGAATATGGTATTAGCCAGTGCAAAAAAAACCCCACAATAATAAGTCACATATAGCAATCACTTGATCCCCTTTACTGCAGTATCTGAATAGCTCACGATCTCCATGTGTTTACCCTCACAATCCACTCATGAATGTGGGAAAATGATTTGTGTTTTAAGAATGAGGAATAGAGTGGAAAGAAACTAAGGCTGTGATACTCAGAAGTGTTTTGGGACCTAGTTACTGTGGTTTCACACAAAGCTGCAAGAATGAAGACCTGATTTTTGTACCCAAGGTCTATGCCCCTAGTCGCTGTTTTGTACTCTTTTTAAGATCAGGTAGTCCAAATTGACTATTATAGCAATTACTTTTTTGTGTCTATCAACAAGAAAAGTATTTTTCATTTGCTTCTGAAGAGAAGGATGGTTGCTAAGCAAAAGAGTACCCAGAAAGGGGAATGTGAAGTGGTTGGAGAGATCAAGGCAAGAAATCAGGATGATGAAGTGAGAGCTTATGCTCCCTTTATTCATGACACTTTTATTAGTGCTGTATTTTTAGATAACTAAAGTGCTGTTGTAACATCACCACAGAAAATTCTAGGATCTAGAGAAGAGTCAGGAAAGAATAGAAGTCTGTAAAGTACTGAAGAGGGAGGATAAAACTTACACTAAAGCTGATAGATAGATTCTTGGGTGTAGAAGACTAAACCTCATTTAATGGAGCTATTCATCTGTTTTAGTTATTGTTATGGTCAATGTTGTCCAATAAACTTCTATTAAGTAGATCAGTACTGGAGCGCATAACTTCCTGGTAATGTGCTGGTAATTACCACATCTTGAGCTAAATAAACCTGGAACCTGAAGGCTGAATTTTTTATGGGAAATAAATTCCTTCAGCCTTGGCATTTGTTAGCTCAGGATATGATGAAACTAAGCTAAGCAGGGAACACCACCGTACTTACACAAAAATGCCGGTTGGAACTAGATGATCTTAAGGTCCTTTCCAACCCTAACTATTCTATGATTCTATGATTCTATGTGCTCACATGGCTGCTTCAGCACAGCTCTGCTCACTATCACACTGTTTCTGAGCACTGGCACACAAAAAGGCTAGAAACAAGCCAGTTTTATTTAGGAATTATTTTGGCCTTCCATTTGCAAAAGTTGCAGCAATATTTTTCACCTGACAGAACAGGATTTAAAGAATATAGCCCTCAGCTCGGCAGGGTGTCTATCTGCCCTGCTTGGAGACAAGAAAGGGTAATGAAGCTGATGGCTGCTTGGCTGCCCGAAGAGTGACTACTTTTAACAAGCTTTAAAGCTAGTTGAAGGGAATTAACTTTGAGACAAGTCAGACCCACTATGCAGGTTCAATAAAAGTGAGTCAAAGCCACTGCTTAACAGGTCTACATTTCTTCTACGTCATGGCCCATTTCGGTCAAACCATCTTCTGTCATCTAAGAGTGGGATGAAACCTGAGGTGAAGTGTTGGCTGGGAGAATCACGAGCAAGCAGTGGTCTGGCTGGCATGGGCATCATACAGGACTAGAACAAACAGAATCTTCATAACAATGAAAAGTAACTGGAGTATTGTGTGCAGTTCTGGTGTCCTCAACATAAAAAGGACATGGAACTGTTGGAACAAGTCCAAAGGAAGGCCATGAGGATGATCAGGGGACTGGAACACCTCCCATATGAAGATAGGCTGAGAAAGTTGGGGCTGTTGAGCCTGGAGAAGAGAAGGCTGTGTGGAGACCTCATAGCAGCCTTCCAGTATCTGAAGGGGGCCTATAGGGATGCTGGGGATGGGCTCTTCATCAGAGACTGTGGCGGTAGGACAAGGGGTAATGGGTTCAAAGTTAAACAGGGGAAGTTTAGATTAGATATGAGGAAGAAATTCTTTCCTGTGAGGGTGGTGAGGCACTGGAATGGGTTGCCCAGGGAAGTTGTGAATGCTCCATCGCTGGCAGTGTTCAAGGCTGGATTGGACATTGCCTTGGGTGGCATGGTTTAGTGTGAGGTGTCCCTGCCCCTGGCAGGGGGGTTGGAACTAGATGATCTTAAGGTCCTTTCCAACCCTAACTATTCTATGATTCTATGATTCTATTATCTCTGTATAAATCCTGGCACTTTGATTGGCTGATGGCTATAAATAGCCAATTAGGCTGCACATGTTTGCAGGTTAATAAATGGCTATTCCACTGTGGCGAAGCTGCATAGCAACCCTCAGTATGTCTCACTGAGAATATTCCACTGCTGCTGACTTTAATTGTTATTAGTTTGCCTTATATGTTAAATAGCAGAATATTTTAATGTAATAGCTGTAAGCACTAAAGCTGAGTGAATAATTCATAGCAAATAAATTTAGTCTCTTTTACTCTTCAATTTTTCAGGAGCAAGTTTATTATTTTCTCAAAAGAGTGGTTATTATTCAGAATTACTTTCTAATCAGTTTATCGGGATGTTTCTTGCTCTGCAGATCCTCTGGGTAGGCGAATTTTTACTAAATCAGCAAACCACACAGCACCATTGCCTCCTTTGTTTTGATGTGTGTTACTCTTTTGCAGAAGTTTCCAGTCAGGACTCAGATTTGACCAAAGGCAACCCAGCTCCCCTTGCTCCCAGTGTCCTTGAAGGAAGGTATGACACATGTCTTCCCACAACTTTTACTGTCTATGAAGGCTGGCCTAGGAAAGTGGTCAATGCTCTGAAGATTGAGGCAAATTTAGGACTGAGAATTTCTGTTACTGTGATGAAAAATATAAATAATTATCCCACACCCCCGCTTCCATGCAGTGGATGCTGAGTACTAGAGATGTAGTATTGCTTCAGCATCCAGAACTAGTATGAAAAACCATTATAAACTGCCCACTGATAAATGGCATCTGTCTCACTAAGTGTCAGAGGACCCCAAAACAAAACATATGTTGTTGGTTTTGTGTATTTGTTTGGTTTTTATTAGGTCACAGCTAAAGGAAAGCAGATAACAGGAGGGAACACCCCTATCCATACATAACTGAATAGAGCTACCCTCTGTGTGCCTCTCCTGTCTCTACACTATAGAGTGAACAGGTTATAGCTCTGTGTTTTACACTGTGCTATCTTCCCTTGAGCCTATTTGCAGCAACCACAGAATAGCTGAGGTTGGAAGGGACCACCAGGGGTCATTTGGTTCAATCTCCCTGCTCAAGCAGGGTCACAGAGACCACAGTGCTCAGGATTGTGTCTGGACAGCTCTTAAATATCTCCGGAGAAGGAGACTCCACAGCCTCTTTGGTTGTAATTTTACTGCAGCCATTTGTGCCTCAGGTCTGCATCTCATTCCAAGTGTCTGCCTCAGCTATTTAACCATGCACATGAGATCTAAGAAGAGCAGAACTAATCAGTGAGCCTTGATAATTAATAATCCTTGCAATCTCATAAATTTTCACATTGCTCCCTTGTCTTCAGACAAGTTTCCCAGGGATTGCTCCTACTTCCCCTGTAAGATGTGCTCCACTTCATGCGCTCTGGCTCAGATCAGCCCCTCTGTTACTCACAGCTCTGTAAGGCATCACTGCATCCCTCCTCTTTCCAATTACTGGGTGGTCATCAGCATAATGCTGTTTATCATCAGTACAGAGGGTTCTACTGTTTACTGAAGACCAAGTGGGAAAGCAAATAGTTTGACTAAACTAAGCACTGCTGACAGTAGAGTACAGCTTTATTTAGTAGGATTTATTTCATACAAATGGGCATCCCAAGGTACTTATGGAAGTAAAAAATATATAATAGCAGAGGGAGAGAGAAATAAGAGGCATAGGCATAGGAGCAGAGATATTTTCAGATGAGATTTGAAAATAGGTAGAGAAGCAGTGAGGCAAAAAGAAATAACAGAAAAAAGACTGTTTCAGATGGTGGGAGATAGAAGAGGTGAAAGCTTTCACAACAGCTGTAGCTTGAGCATACTTAGGCACAGAGAGATGACCAATGTCATTTGGAGATAAAATAGAAACAGAGGAGAAAGAAGATTTCCAGCAGATGGACTGGGATAATGTCACAGAAGGCAAATACATAAATTAATGGGGAGTTGTGGGAGCTCCCTCTGTAAATGTCATCATAGTGATTTAGAAAGCCAATGCACCTGAAAAAAGGCTGGAGTGCACAGAATGGCTGAAGACAAGACAAATTTCTTTTTATCCAATAACCTATGAGAAGGAGCTAAGCTGTTGCTAAAGATATAGTTGATTATGGTAGTCACATGAATGAGGTATTTGCTGTGCTATTGTGACCTGAAGTTGTCTCCATTTTGTTAGGTGGAAGAAATATCAAGTCAAGGTACACTTACCTAATACTAATACAGAAAAAGAAAGGAATCCTGCAGGAGGTCACTCTGGTTGCCCGGCTCCTTCTGCCTGACAGTCCATGAGACAAGGCTGTAGTATGACTAGAGTGTGTTGTCGCAAGAAATTAAACACAAATATTCCCTGTCCATAGTTTGATTTGTTGTTTGTTTATTTAATTCCCATCTTCCTCAGTCAGGCAGAACTGGGATCTGTAGAGAAATGTGAAAGGTCTAATCTAGCTCTTTTCAAATGTTAAGTGTTTGAAGACCAGATGAAGAACAGTAAAATTGGCCTTTAACTGCTAGCTCTTCAGCAAGTCAGAATGAGGAAAGGGAAGACAGAAGTGCATCTGATTGTAAAGAGCAAGGCAAGTCAGTCCATCCTTGTCACAGAGGCATCCACTGATGTCAGCAGAAGGCCTTTTAAACAAAGCTACTGGTAGGAGGAGGGTAAAGAATTACCTAGTTAGGCCAAGAATTCAATACATGGATATTGGTCTGGGAGGAGAGGTTGCAAATCCATCAGGAGAAAAAAACATGCTGGGAAGAGACCTAAAACTTTGAAGCCTCTTCATGCGTAGCCCTAGCCTCTGTAGGGGATCCTGGTGGTCTCCTCACATTCCCGTTAAAACTATCAAAGCTCAGAACACAGAAGGAAGCCACAGCCTTAACAGTGAGATTATTGCTCCTGCATCCCCTCCAGGAGCCTGTCAAGAGAGAAGCTACTGGGAAGCTTCAGGCTTTGGTCCTAATGCAGGACATAGCAGTGTCTTTTTAAAAATTTGTTTCAAGCTTTTGCTGTGTGTACCCTCTGTGCCTGAAAATCAGAGGTCAACAAAAAGGCCACAGAAATGAAAGAGTGAAGAGAAAGGAGATATTGGTTTTGCCAGGACAGGAATGAGATAGCTTCCTCCCTTAGGACATGTCTAGTATCAAAGTATAAAAGGAAGCAGCTATGTAGACTTCTGTACTGATTTATTTTTTCAGCGCAGAATTCCCAGTAAGAAATAATGTTGTATTCAAAGATTTTCAGAAAGACTTCTATGTATTTTTTCACAGGTATAGGGACTTCTAGCAACATTCATAATTAGGACAAATAATTATAAAAACAGTTAAGGTACCCCAAATCTTCCTCACTATGTCTTACAGTACTGAAGTGGTCTATGATGTTGCCATGTAATGTGCAAGAACTTGCAGGAACAATTGTTTTTGTTCTACTCTTGTAGAAAATCACTGTGGTATGCTGGGAACAAGGCAGAATGGTGGGGAAACTTGTAAGGTGATGGGCCACAAATGGAGGAGGATGAAGAAGCTGGCATTGATCTCAGGGAGGGTGATCATTCCATACACACCTGACTACTACACTTAAGATGCCTTAGAACTGTGCTAGCTGATATTGGGCAGCATCTTCTCAACCCACTACACCCACCACTTCAGTAGGGAGAAGTATAAATCATGGAGCATGGAGAAGGATCTGTTTTTGTTTGGGGCTAAAGCCTCTTCCTTCTTAGAGATTTTTGAGTTGATCAGACTTCCAGCTTCCATGCTTAGGACAAGTGTGTGAATGATATGTAATAAAAAGAAACATGAGAAATCCTTTTGTCTCCAGCTCCTTTAAAATGTGAATTTGGCTCTCTGTTTTTGAACAGTCTGTGTTTCTTGGATTTGAAGAATAAATGGCATACTGTTGGTGCAGAAAATTTATGTGCCAATAAGCCAATTCCTGTAATTATCAGGGCAGCCCATGTTGCTAGAAGGTATTAATATTTTATTTAAAACTCTTTATTAAAGAGTTTGCATTGTGTTTACTTTATTAAATAACATCAATAAAAAGCTTGATTTCTCATTCAGCAGTGCTGATAAATAAGAAAAGAAAAGGTTGTGCAGTTGGGCTAAAACCATTAGACATTAAATGATTATTGTTTGACTTTTCACCAAGCCATAGCAGAAATAATTTCCCTACGTACTTTCTTAAATGAAGAATCTTTCATCTGCTTACATCCTTCCCTGGTGCTAAGAGTGGAACTGAGACAGTGCTCCTAAATGCCAACACCTATGGCTAGAGAGCATTAAACGAAACATCCTGTGTGCAAGACATGCCAATACAAAACCCATCTTCCCCAGCCTCACCAGTGGCCACTTGGATCCTTGTAATCCCATATGCTCCTCAGCACCCTCACACAATTGCTGTGACTTCCCACCATTGGAAGCCCCCAGTAAAAAGGGTCACCAGGTACATAGCAAATGGCTGCCCAGTCTGTCTGTGGGAGCAGAAGCCACTACCCACAAAAATGATGGGTTACATTGGATACAGGGAAGTCTTCAGCCTTGTGAATACTTGCAAGAAGTATACTCATGTTGACCATTCTCATGCTGTCAATAATAAAGGGCCATTTCCCTGGTCATGGTCCTGTCAGCTTCAATCACACTGTGAGGTGATGTAAGTTTAAGCTGCAATTTGATTATCTGCTTACAATACAGTATCATAAAGATCTCAATGGAATTCTTCACAGTTTGTGGTAGCTCAGGACACACCTGTTTGAGGATCAGTGTTATAAAAGCATTTACCATGGCCTCAGGGTCGTGCTTCACAGTTTGTGTTAGCGAAGAATTGAAAAGAGCAGGAAGGGGCAAAGCCTTGGTGAGAGGTGGATGAATCAGGAATAACAGATGGGCTAGAGAGTGAAGAAAACAACGGATAAGGTATACCTAGCACAATTCCCAGAGTGCTTTGAAGCCTCTATAGAATGGACACATGGCACAAGGTGGGACAGGACAGAAACTGTCTGGCTTTGTAAAAGTAGTTTAAACAGAGCAAACTGAACCATGTGCACTTTTAGGGACAGATACTTGTTCATGCAGGCAGCTAACCTGGTCAGTAAGGATGAGTGTGGTATCCTGATGACACTACTTGGTCAAGCCTCAGAGCAGAAGAAAAGCACAGGCAGACCTCAGAAGTAATTAAAAATGAGAAGAAAGGAGACATGGGCGCCCCCATTTCCCTAACATGCAATTAGTGCCTGGCCTGCTGGCTTTAGTATTTTTTAGCCTTCTTGTCTCCAATTGACCACAAGCTTTTCTGCCCCATTAAGACTTTTCCTAGCAAGACTGAGCTGTGGCTGGGTGTCAGCCTCTGAGCTCCTCCTTGTCCTTCCAATATGAGGAAGAGAATCAAGAGCTTTCCATTTTACCTCTGTTTATATGTTTTGTGACTGCTTTATTTTGTTTCATTCACAACCCTTAAAATTACAAGCACTGCTTCCTTTCCATTTATGGGCAGGAGGCAGCAGCTGCCTGGCTTTGGGCATAATTGCACTCCAATAGCTAAGGCTGGGAGTCAGTAGCAGCCTCATTCTCCCCCCAGCTTTCATGAGGAAAAATTCATTTAGCAGCTCAGCATGGAGGGCTCTGCACAGACTCCCCCCTCCCTGTGAAGAAAGAGACATTTGAAATGGCAGGAAGAAGAATCTGCACATGCATTTCAGCTGTTTCCTCTTTCAGTTACTTCTATCTGGGTTCTCCCATGCCCTCTGCAAACATGATTTCTCCCATCTGTGTGCACTCGCACTGCGCTCAGGTGGCTGGCACTGAACAGACACACATTTTTTTCTGCTTGTTAGGCACTTGATTTCTTGTTGGGTTTCTTTTTTTTGCCTTTAGTTTTCCAGGAGGGACTGGTTAATCAGGAGACCTGTACTGTGTGACTGGCCTGATCATAGAATCAATGAATCATAGAACTGTTTGGGTTGGAAGGGACTATAAGCATCATCCAGTTGCAACCCCCTGCATGGGCAGGGACATCTTCCACTAGACCAGGTTGCTCAAAGCCCTATCCAACCTGACCGGGAACACTTCCAGGGATGGGGCATCTGCAATTTCTCTGGGTAACCAATCAGTTTCATGGTCACCAGACAGCACGTTGCTCAGTGAGAACTCAAAGCCAAAGAAACCAACCGAAATCTGTTGCATTTGACACAAACTGCTTGAAAGACAAGACCCAAGTAGCTTGTTTAATCATCTGGTGAAAAGGCATGGCTCTATGATTGATCCTCTTCCAACCAAACCTATATGTCAATCAGACAGGAAAGTAACATAGTAAAACTTATTACACATCAATTAACCATACTAACCACAGAAGCTTATGTGTCTTCATAGTGCCATTTGTGGTCACTGGAGCTTGGGAGTTTCCCCTGAGACATTCACATAACAGCTGCCACTGGTGCTGGCTGTGTTAACTACTACACTTGCACTAGTGTACTGGTGTCTAGATCCCTTTTGCCCTGAACTAAACACTTCATATCTTCTGCCTTTCCAGGAAGAGAATGATCATGTTCTTTTACATGCATGTGCCTGTCTAGGATGGAGTGACAATCTTCTGTGACTACAGAGGTATCTCTCACTCTCACCACCATTCGGGAAAGATGTTTCCTGTAGTGGACATGTGCAATACTTTTAAGAAATATTTATGTCAAGTATCGCATATTATGGTAAGTTTCTTGTGTTATTTAACCTGTCTCTCATTAAAAGTACCTGCAGTACCTAATGACTGAGCTGTTTGATAAATGCCTAAAAATTGTAACACCTGTTTTATATTTTAAGAAATCAGATGTTACCACATTATAACCCACAGTAACAAACACATTTTAGAAATCTGAAATTTAGATGCAGATCAACTGATTTTCAGCCTTTTCAACGGGCTACTATTTTGACACATTTTTCCACCACCTTATCACATTTGAAAAAAATAGGAGACACAGTCACATGAAAAGACTGTGTTTCAGTGCAAACTGTTTAAACTCATGCTGTTGATCAGTGGTTCACCATCAGATGTCTGGAGCAGATATACCACAGCAGATAAAATAACTCAAGCCTCTCTTCTATCTCTTGCAGATTCAAAAGGTGTCTTAAACTGTGCTGCATGCAGTGTAACCAGAGGGTGGTGCTTATTGTCTCTAGGACACAAGACAAGCCATCCTTCCAGCCTGAACTGATGCAGGATGACTGTCTCAAGATTTGGGACACTTGCACTAGTACTGTGTGAGTGCTTGAGCAGGTTTCTACAAAGGTGAAGGACTTTAGCTGGAGGGGTTCAGGCAGCACCTTCAGCAAAGAAAAAAGAATGAGGGATAGGGTTAAAAAATGGGCTTTACTTAGCATATCATGGGACTGGCATGGAAATATCTAAGACTGGGAACATTCCCTTTTGGGCTTGAGCCTGCTGTCTGGATTGCAGGTAAAGAACTGGAAATGTGCATGTTCAGAATGAGTAAGTTGCCAGTACAGTTTTATCTGGCCCTTGGCAGCTTCAAAATCACCAGTAAAAGTTAAATCTATAGCTGAACTGGCAGCCGTGCGCCACAGGCTCTAGGAGCCTGGCACAAATGACACAGGTAAGGTTTTGCTAGAGGGATCATGGTGAGAATGGGAAGCCCTGTGAGGGAAAAGTCTTATCATGTGTTTGTACCCTGTTGAGCTGTGATGCTGATTGGGAATTCTAGGAGTGCTGATAACCACAACGACAAGCTCCTTACAAATTTACTCACACTGTACGGTTGCCTATAATCTGTTCTGTAGAGAAAGCTTTATGAATCTCTGCCAGCATGGAGAGGACTGAAAGGCAGCCTGGCACCCTTAACATAAAGCTTCAGGGAAGCAGAAAAGTTTTCAAATATCTATTTAGTTGGTCTTTAGGGGGTTTTTGGTGCAATTCAGTAACACTGTTATGCTAAAAACTCATCTGGGGGAGGGAAGGGAACAGAGCAGGACATATCCTATTTTCTGACTGAAATTGCTAATCTGATCAGAACTTCTGAAAGATAACACAACGGACAAAACAAATGTACTGAATCTTATTAGGCCATGGACATCAATCATGTGGTCTCTCTGAATATTTGTACTGACAAGTAAGATATCCCCTGTCAATCATGAGAGACTGTGCAGTGGAACAGCATTATAATGGAGTGGCATTTGGTCCATGCTCAGGTTTGTGCTGATGTCTGGGAATCAGGTGGGGAAACAGTGCCCTTGTCAGGTTTGTTATAAAAAACCTTCCTCTGTCCCTGGAGGCTACCATGAAATGGTTTTGCCTCCTGCTGTCAGCAAACAGAAAATACACAAAGTGCTGCAGTGTTTCTCTTTGTAATATAAGGAAATATATAAGTACTTTAAGTACTTTAATGGTACACTATTCAGTGCATGGCAACAATGACAGAGACTGAAGAATACAATTCAGTGGAGCAGAGACAGTGGGTGCAAGTCCAGTCTTTGTTTATAGACTACTTCCTCTTGCATCACAGTCTGCAAAGGCATAAGTACTTCCCAGCTCTAGTGAACACCAGCTAAAACTGGAAGACATGCACACAATGCTTCAGGACAGCCTATGTTGCAGGCTTCCATATTTAAACATTTAGACTAGACGACTGTTGTAGTTGCTTCCAACTGGAACCATGCTATGCCATGCTATGCTATGCTATGCTGTACTATGCTATTTCCATTCTGTTCTTAAGTGTCTGATGTAGACATCTATGTTTTCTTCCTGTATTTTTCAGGCCTGGACAAGAATCTTACTCCTTTGTTTACAGAGCAGGAAACATGGTACCTCAGATGAAACAATTCAGCTCGCTCTTAGCTGAGGGCGGCATGCATACCACAAGATGAGCAAACACAGGCTTTTAGGTTTCTCCCTTGGCTGTTCCTCACAGGTGCATTGGTCCCCTCTGAGTGGCCATCAAAGCAGCAACAGCTTTCTTCCTCCCATACAAAAGACCTCCTCTGTGTAAAGAGAAATGAGTGGCTCCTATAAGGCAGGTCTGAAAGAAGAGGTGCATATGCAAGAAAGGGTACCAAGCGCCTGCTATTACCCTTTCTTCATGCCTCTGCAGGAGACACAAGAAATTGGTCTATGACCCTCATGATGTAGCTTTACAAGGTCAGTTTCACATTAATCAGGCCAAAGGAGATGAATTTGCCCCATGGGTAATGAACTGGGTTACCAAGGAAAGTCTGTGAAGAGACACTGAGGCAGAATGGACACAGCCCTGCTCATCCCCGTCCTAGCAGTTCTATCTCCAGTTCATCTCCCATCTCACTGTTTCTGACAAGGTCTGTGCAGACTAGTCATGGTCCTGGCCTGGCTAGCAGTGCGTATAGAGACAGGAAAACCACAGCGCAAGATGTCTACTGTGGCATATGCTTTTCCATGGTATGTAAAGAAACTGGAATGCAAATGACTTTGTAAGCACAGATGTTCGCGTGGAGAACCTTATGTAAAAGACATCCTACATCTTCCAGTGTTGTAGGGATGTGGATATTTGGATAGAGGACAGTTTGATTAAAAATCTCTATATATCTCTATATATAAAAGTTTTCGTGCCTTTGAATATCTAAACCACCCTTATATGCCTAGATTTATAGGGACAAATCACACCTTATCATACAGTTTACAGGAAGACTCATGGGGATCTTTGCAGTCTCCACTGAGTATACTACAAAACCAGCATGCATATAGCAAAGAATATATAGCAAGATATTTAAGGGAGCCACATTTTACAGTGAAATATCTAGTTCTTTCATGGCTGAATTTAACAGAATAAAGCTGAGCTTTTTATGAATATCCTTGTGTAGGATCACAAAGCTACTTTTACTTTTTTTTTTTTTTAAGAAATTTTAAAACTTCTTATGGCTGGAGCAGTTTCAGTACAAAGTCATGCAAATCTACAGAATCAGTTTTATTCTGTTGAAATGAGTAGAATAGCTGTATCACAGGGGCTGGAAATGAAGTCCACTGTTCATGGACAAATGTGTTTTAATCTTTGATATATGTAGGCTATTAGTATCAGAATAGAAGTATCTTCTCATGTAAAAGACCTTCCTTTCAGCCTCTTATCATTAAAATTCATACATAAGATGCAACCATGTACACAGTCAATTCAGCCTTCCACTTCTCATACATGTTGAGTCTATGTTTAATAATACTGGAAGTTCTTCCTGGATATACTATCTATATACTAAACCATTTCTTACTTTTGTTCACCTTGAAGTCTATTTTGTTGCAAATATCTGGTATCAGCATGGCCAACGGCCTTTAACTGATTATTGTCTGCCACTTTATATAGATACAAGGATGCAAAAGTCCTTCTTCGCGTTCTCTTCTGGAGAACTGACAAAAGAAGTCTCTTCTTCAAAGGCCCCTTCAAGTTGTGCAAGGAGACAGGCAATTCATGCTCAGCATTCTGGTCTTTTATGAAGACAGACCGATGACAAAGCAAACAACTTCTCCTGTGCCTTTTAAAAGGAAAGAGGCAATCTTCCCCTTTTGACCTTATTTCTAGGCATGTTAGATTTGCCTTCTGATTGCACTAAAACCATCTTTAAACAGTGTCTAATGAGCACAGTGCGGCTCTGCTGTCTTGTAATGCACGATTAGTTTGCTAACAACTTGTTTGTGTAGGCATGTGTGTTGCTTCATGGTTTGAAGATTTTGCCTGAGCAGGAATTAAAAGGAAAAAAAAAAAAATCACAGTTCTCCTCCTGTTACTCCTATTCTAGACTTCCTCTGGAGCATTCTCTCTCTCTCTTATGTCTGTCTTAGTTAGATTATGCCAGTCTTAATTTGAGAATGCAGATTTTAAGCAGGGAGAGAGGAAGGAAACACACAGACAATATACAAATTCTAGACAGAGACAAATGTGTCTTTTTCCATAAGAGAGATGGATGGAAGGAAAGCAAAGGGAAAAATAAAAAACAAAACAAAACAAAACAATGACGACAAAACCCACCAGAACAACAGAAAAAAAAACCTGTGGATGAAATTGAAAATTGTCTATTGTATCTGACATGGTGATTCTATGAAAGAGTAGTAGGAAATTCAGCTGGAGAAAAGTCTACAGCTGAGACTGCCTTCAGTTACCAGCCCTAATGGCCTTTTAGCTGTTCTTGCTCAAAATATACTACAGAATAGTATTGCACATTTCCATTCAAATACACACCAAACATTTCTATTGCAGGAAAAAACAGCATGTGTTTAGACTCTATACCTTCTCCCATGCCCATCTATACTAAAGCTTGATGTTATCTGTGGCTATTTTCTTCTAAAGGATTTCTCTAGTGTAAATACATATGTGTGTGTTTAGGGTGAACACAAAGTTCAGAGTACCAGACTGTAGAGATTCTTTTGTTTAAGCATGGATTTAGAGGGCGATGCCTAGCACACTCTGGATATAAACTGCATCTCTCCACCAAGCAGACTTTTGTTACAGCCTGGGGAAGGGGGATAACCCTCAGAGTGATAAATAAGAGTTTGTGTCAGGCCTCGAATTGGTTTTGAATAAATCCATTGTATGACTGCATGCATGACAAAAGGTATTTAAGATGTGAAATGATTGCTGTTTATTACTGTAAATTATTTATGTTTTTCCTTCTCAGGCTGCCTCCCTGTCCTGATGTAAATTATGCACATGTGGAATTTGAAGCTGAGAAATACACAGACAAAGGGGATTACAGTTCAGTCCCCAAAAATTATTCGTGCTTCAGATTCACCTTGCATTTTTCCACCTCATCTCTCATTACAGAATAATCAGCTCTGAGGCAGAATATTGGAGAGGGACTTTTTACAAGGGTGTGTAGATCTAGGACAAGGAGGAATGGCTTTAAACTGAAAGAAGGGAGATTTAGACTAGATACCAGCAAGAAATTCTTCACTATGAGGGTGGTGAGACACTGGCACAGGTTGCCCAGGGCGGCTGCCCCATCCCTGGCAGTGTTCAAGGTCAGGCTGGATGGGGCTGGGAGCAGCCTGATCTAGTGGAAGGTGTCCCAGTCTGTGGCAAGGGGGATGGAACTGGATGATCTTAAGGTCCCTTCTGTGATTCTGTGATACTCCATGTTGACAAACCTGGCAAATATTTGGAGATGGAATTGCAGTCCAGCTTATTAATAAGAGAAATGACATTCAGGAACATTTCTGAAAGTCTATTTTTTTTGTAGGTTACCTATGCAGAATAAACTGGACTAGTGAGGGATAAGAATAGCAGTAAGTCTAATTTTGTATATCTAATTTTGGTGATCTGATCTGACTTCCCCTGTTTTTGACAGCAGACAAATTATCCAGCCACCTAGTATGAAGAATTGAGCAGGTGATGTCTGCTTTTGCCCAGATCAAAGAAGAAGCCACACAGGAGAGTCTACTTGGTCCAAAGAACATTGTCATAAGCACCAAAAATAGGTGCAGTATAGGTGGATAGTGCCTTGTCACAGGAGTGACAGAGAGTGCAATGTGGATCTTTGATGAAATGCTGTGGTGCTGTCACATGCAAGCACAGGCAGATGAGAGGTACATAGGCTAGGGACAGATGCCTTGCAGTGTGGCTATGGCCAGTGCATTGCAGCTGGAGCTAGCTCTTAGTGACATTAACATAGGCCTCCTAACACTGCTTGGGTTTATCTCAGGAATCCTTTGCAGTGAATGCAAATGGGAGGCTGGATGTAATTTAAGAGAAAAGTGAGGTAGAAATAGTGCTCTGTAGACCAACCGGTCCTACATTTCTCACTTTGGTTTTTTTCTATTTAAAGAAGATGGCATTCCTGTTCACCCCAAACTGAGCTGACACAGTGAAGAGGCAATGGAATGAAAGTGAATTTCAGCAACTTACATTGTAATTTGCAAAAGTTCAGCCTATGGTTAAAGCACCCTGCCAGGGACTCAGTGGTAGATTCTCTGGAGGCCATTGCACAGCCAGGAGTAGCTGGGTCACAGCAGACCCTGCAGTGCTGGCAGTTGTCTTCTTTAGGGAAGTAGTTAAATCAGGCTTCTTTTCAACTGCTGGAGTTTTGTGAAGGGGCTACAGCAGAAAATGGTTCAAGGGTGTTCATCTGACTTTTATACTTCAATTCATAGTTTAGCAGACTCATCAATTTCCCAGGTAGCAGCAGTTGCTTGTGCCATTGGTGAGGAACAAATGACCTCTCCTCTATGCTTCAGACCTTTCTGCAGTTGCCTGTACCCTTCCCACACCCTGAGAACAGGCCAGCGTAACACCCTCTGCGTGGGACTTCACCTGTGATGTCACTTCCAAACATGAGTTGTCTGCTTATTAAATGAAGGTACTCTCAAATTACATATTACAATCACAGAGGTCAGAACTTCAAAAGTAAAAGCAAGCCCCAATACACCTTCAGTTTCCTGGGGTTTTGCAGTTTTCTTGTTGGAAGGTTGTTATGTATCAAGCAAGAGCAATTTCAACGTTCTCCACAAAGTTCGTTATAAAAGCTGTTTATACAGCAGATCATTCAAAAAGAAGGAAGGGAGAAAGGGAGGGAGGAGTGGAAGGGAAGAAGGTCATAAAGGGAAAGACAATATTTATGTTTTTCTCATCCTTTCTCTTTTTTATGAGTTTTCAGCAGCTCATCTGCAAACTCTTGCAATTTCTCTTATACCGAGACAACAATCTTCTTCATACTCAAACTGTAATGTTTTTGAAACAGAAGGTTTTCCCTCACTCTGACAAAACAGTGGTCAGGGGCTGACTTTTTAAGGTACCATAGAGGGCTTAAACTAAACAGATCAGTTTTGTATAAAGTCTCCTTGGTATGCAGGGTCAGGAGAAGATTAGAACTCAAAACCAAAATGGTAGAAGACATTTAGAAAATAGGACAGAATGGGGTCGAGGCTGTGGTGTCATAGAACCTGTCAGAAAGATAACATTACAGATGTGGCCTGTCTTAACCTGGTGTCCCAATCTGTATCTTCTGTCCAGTACCAGCTAGAAGTCACTGCTTCACTGCATGGACTATAGTGTACCGCTTCTTGACTATGCCCATAGTAATAATAGTAAGCTGACTTCTAAAAATAACCCTCAGTGATCTGTCATGGACCCTACATTCCCATCCTCTAAGCACTGAAGGACCACTCCTTTGATCATTTATTCTGACCTCTGAAATACTTGAGCTTTCTTCCTTCCCTCAAAGTAGATTAGGAAAAACAAACAAATAGAACATCTCTCTAAAATGTACCAAATCTGCCCTGAAAGAGCCCAAGCAAAGGCAATCCCATTTCTTTGCCCAGTAAGTTGCTGACCTCATTGCTAGAAAATGGCAAGGTTACTTTCCACCTCTGAAGCTAATCTATTCCAGATGGTACTTCCTATTCAGCTCCATCATGAGAACTTTTTTACATGCATGAGCACCCTTATGCAGTGATCCTAGGAACCTGTCATTGACCCACTGCCTCTCTTGGGTATATGAAGGAAAAGGTGGAGTTACTGGATAAACCATTATCCTTCTCCTAGTATATCACCTCACTTTTGTGTGACAAGGTGTGAAGGGATTTTCCAGATGGGAGGCTGCTTCTGGACCTTTGCCTTCTCCGGTAAAGCAGAGTTGTTCACGTTCTATGGCTTTCTTTAAGGGACTTTCGACATTTGCAGCATCCTTTCATGAAGAGCGTGCACAAAGGCAACAATGCTATTCTGTTGTGAAATAATCTTGGAAAAACTGGAAGGAGGCTCTATGGTAGATCACAGAAACACTCTCCTTCTACTTCTGAAGCTGAAACTACATCAGTGATGAGGCACTGGGACTCAGACCCCACTGGCTGAAAATCAAAAGCAAAGCTATCAGCCTGGAATGCTCTCAAAAAGGAAGGGAAATATGTTAAATTTCTGGACCTGTCAGTTCCTTTGCTTGGAGTATGCAAGCACTATGAAAGACCTGGTGACTCCTGCCAATTTTATTTCTGACAGGCACTTTCTGTAAGAGAATTGGACTCACAGTGGGTTTTCTGACTTCTATTTTGGGTACCATTATATGGGCTGTGTTTCACCATGACCCAGCTGAGTCCACATTTTACAGGTGTAAAAGCTAGTTACCCTGCTCGTGCTTTTAGTTTTGCCATGTGCTTTTGGCATAAAGCACACTGTACTAAATCAAAGGAAACAAAACACACCTAGCAAGACTGCACTATTGCCTTTGTTTTCGTTCCAAAGCTGAAAAATGTCCTTGCACTCTATTTTACCCTCCTCTATCCTCTTCCTAAGGAATAAGCTGCAAATGAGGTTCAAACTCTTCTCTGAGCTGTGCTGAAATCTGCTTCTCTTAACGAGCAGCCTTCTGATTCTTCTAAACACACCACAGCTTGGCCCCTGTTTTCCTTGACACTTTGCCAAGCCTATTACACATGTTAGAGCAGCCAATGTAATAGAAGAATTATGATTTCCATTTGGCTTAATCTAATTTTCACTGGCTTCGAAATACAGCAACTACTTGTATTTTCCCCGTCATTTTGCTTGTTTCCTTTTCTTTTTCTCTTTCCCTGAGAAAAACTGAACAGTAAAAAATTGCTAAACTGAATTGCCTTTTTCCTATGCTGCTTTTTTTTTTTGTTTGTTTGTTTTTTGTTTGTTTGTTTTTTTAGTTTTGGGTTTGAATATTTTTTGCCATAAAATAACCACTTATTTATTCCAGAACTAGATTTCATTATCTGAAGAGGTTTTCTTGCAGGAAGAAGTGCGCTAATGAGGTCATATGTAATCAGAACATATGGAATTGCCTTACCATTATCTTCATTTAAATTGCTTTGGAAGCAGGGTGACAGCAAGGCATGTGTACCTGTGAAAGGAGGCAGTAGCCATGGCTAGTAGAGCATTTGCATACCATGTGAGTAGGAAAGCACGTATCTCTGAAGCAAAAGCATTTGTTTTTCAGAAGGGCTTATGCAGGCTGGAGGAATAAGCCAACAGGAGCCTTAAGAAATTCAATCAGAACAAATGCAAAGTCCTGCATCCAAAAAGGAATAACGTCTTGTGAGAATACAGCCTGGGGACTGACTAGCTAGGGAGCAACTTGGCGTGTACTTAGAAAGGAATGTTGCTGCATACAAGCAATTGAGGAAATTTCTGGAATTGCTAGAGATAATTTATTCATAGGCATGTTGGACAAGCCAACAGGAAAGATGCTCTGCTTTGTATCCTGCTCAAGGGTAGAGAACAAATGATTAGGAAAATGAAAGCAGTTTTACAATGAAAGCTGTAATAAGATGATAAGGTGATAATATGCAGCTCGCCAAGTGATGTGAAGGTAAGCAGCAACATTACCACACTGCACTTCATGAAAGTGTACTTCATCTTGCTCAGAGAACTGACAGAAAGATTGCTTGTGGGACAGCCTACCACGGTAAAGAGCCCTGGGAGAGCTGTCTGGTCTTCCAAGACAGCTCCTTAAAGCCAAAGAATGGTCCATTCCAATTCAAAGGAAAAAGAACAAGTGTGGCAGGAAGGTGGCCTGGCTGCAGTGAGAATTTCTGACTGAGCCAAACTAGAAAAGGAAACATATGGAAGGTGAAAATGGAGACAAACAATCCAGGGAGGATACAAAAAGCGGTGTGCAGAGAGGATGAGGAAGGATAAAATTTGCCAGAAACTGAAATTGTCAACATATCTGGAGAACCCCCTTTTACTTTCTTTGAGTCTTTGCAGAAAGCTGGGCCCGGAGCAGTCTGGTGAAGAAGAAACGAGAGTAGCATTATTCAAAGCAGAGGAAGACTGAGATAGGGGCCCCTTAAGTGAAGCGAATATACACAGCCTGGGGGTCCTGATGGTGTACCTCCAAGGTCGCCGAGTAGGCTGACGGATGTCTTTATGAGGCTACCATCTATTACCCCTAAAGGATCATGGTAATCAAATAAGTTCTTTAAGATTGCAAAAAGGCAAGTGGAACACCTGGGGTTTTAAGAAAAAGGGAGAAAAGTATCTAGGAAACTGCATCTCTGTCCTCAGTCTCTGAAAAGATCATGGAGTAAACCACCCTGGAAGCCATGACCAAGCACAAGAAAATAAGGTCACTGGGAACAGCCAGCACAGATTTACCAAGGACAAGTTATCCCAACAAAACTGACTGTTTTCTCTGATGATATATAACTGACTATAGAGGAAGGGAAAGCATAAATGTTTCTCACCTTTACTTCAGTGAGGCTTTTGACAGTTTTCAACAACATCTTTACAGAGAAATATGGTTCATATGGATGACTTAAAAAACATGTAAAAAGCTACCTGGATTGCTGAGTTCAGTTGAGGTGTCAATTATTCAAAGACTATATGACAGCCGGTTACCAGCTGTGATCCTTGAGGGTCTATATAATGGATCAGATGCTGTGTAATATTTTCATTAATGACCTCAACAATAGGTCAGAATGCACTCTTGCTGAGTTTGCAGATGATGGTAAATTGTGTAGAGAACTTGAAACTCTGGGGAAGAGAGCTGTCATTCAGAAGGACCTTGATAAACTGAAGAATGGTCAGACAGAAGCTTCCTGAAGTTCAGTAAGAGCAAGTGCTTCATTTTGCATTTGAAACATGACAGCTTGATGCAACAGCACAGGCTGGGGACTGGCTGGCTGAGTTCTTTTCAGCCTTGCAGAAAAGAACTTGGTCCTCATGGACAGCAAGGAGGAAATAAAGTCAGCAACGCATGGTAATGGAAGGCAACCACTTCATAGGTAAGATTGCAGTGAGCCTGTTTTCTTTAGCTGGGAGAAGAGGAAGGGCAACTTGAAGTCTTCCATTAACTAAAAAGTGATTGTAAGCTGGACTCTTCTCAGAGGTGCCCAGGAAATTGACAAGAAACAAGTAGTAACAAAGCATATTCCAGCTGTTCTGATCTAAATACTGTCAGACTCTGCCAGACTAGCAGCTGGTTTAAAGTTATCCCTCTAAGAAAGTGTGGCTGCTTTTGCTTTAGCAAAGAGTTTGGTACAATATAACTGGATCAGCAGATTGATACCGTTAGTGCTCAGGCTTCTCATCTCCACTACATGCAGTATAAAGCTCCCCTGGTCTGAATTTTGATCTGAAGTTTCAGGTCATCAGCCATGAGCTAGCGCTAAGTCTTCATTACCATTGGACTTAATTTTGTCAGTCCGTAGCTGCATTAGAGAGGGACAGTTGCCCTGTGGAGTCAACACTTAACTCTTTCTGATGGAGTAATTTGGTGTAAGCAAGACTATCACAGGCAGAAAGGTAACTAACCATGTCTTCGGGGTATTCTTCAAGACCCTTTTTTCAAGTGAGTGAGAAACATCAACAAGACTATTTAGGAATTTAGTCAGGTGCAGTTACCTGAGACAAATGCAGATGAGTACAGACAACGTTTTGAACATTAAGTGACATTCATCCTTCTGGAGTGATATAACCAGATACCCGAAACAGGTGGTGGTAGTGCTGTCTCTGATTTACTAAGGGGTTGTCCTGTTACAAGGAGATACTGCTTTTGTAGCAACCATAACTGTTGAAAAAAAAAAAAGAGAAAAAAAATGAGAGAATCATAAATAAAGATCCTGGTCATTGGGCCATGCTGTCAGGAGGAGCATAGCAGATGCCAAGCACGCAGCCTAATCCCATTGCTACAGTGGCAAGTGAGAAGTTAATGTGTGGGAAGGATATGGGACTACTACTCTACTGTTAGTGAGCAGAATCCATATGAGTTCACTGGTGAAGTATCAGTGGCTAGGAAATCATTTGACTCTCACTGGTGCACTGCAGATGGACTTCAGATCGTTGTCAGCCAGCCAAATGCACAAGTCCTCTAGAAGGAGATGAAGGATTTAAATATCTCCTGATGGCTTCTGACAGATTGTTTGTAACTTCCCAAGTGTGCAGGTACTCTGCCTCAATCAGGAAAATAACATGGGGCATTTGCGGACCAGTCTTAAGCCCCAATGTCTCTATGAGAAACTCACCAACCCATGGTGCAGACAACCCCCACCTTGGAATTCCATATTAGTTAAATGTCAAACCACATTCTGGGATGGGCTGCTTGCCTGAGTATCCAAGCTGGTGCTGCTGTGCACCCTTAAGGAGGTGAGATGGTATGATAAAGAATTAGACAGGACTGGGGGAGAAGAAATAACCAGACAGGCAACCTTTACTAGAAAGTAAACTTGTGAGTCACCTATTAACCAGTCCTGGGTTTTTTTAGCGTATTTCTGTGGACCTGGTGGGTGTTCTGTGTGTGAAAGTGCTGATGTGCCACAAATTGCTACAAATTAAAATTCACCAAAATTATATGAAAAGAGGAAGAAAAAGCAACCTGTTCTCAGGAAGATTTTTTTTATTCGACTTCATACTAGGCAATTAACTTCTTGTATAGAAGAGACCTATTTTGCTCTGCAGGGGAGAGAAAAAATATCCATGCCATAAAATATAGTAAAAGCTAAAGGAAATTGAGCTGAATTCACAAAACAGTTGAGCAAAGGGGTCAAGTGAAATTGCTGCATAAAGTGTTCATTTCTCGACTTTCTGCAGAGCTTCAACTAGCACAGGAAAAGCTCTGATGCCCCATTACCCGTGTTTCAAATTCTCTCTCCTCAGCCACTCAGTCCCCACAATGGTGACAGGAAGCTTTTCTCAACAATTTTATATATATAAAAAAGAGAAAACCCGGCAAACACTCAGATCCTGAAACTTGTCCAGTTCAATCCAGCCTATCCAAGAGCAAACAAACCCGAGCTTTTTTCTGTTTCTACCTCACAGGGAGCACCATTTCAGGGATAAAGATTTTCTTCTGAAACAGAACAAAACAAAGAGCATATGTGATGCTCCATTTTCTATCTTTTTCTCTCCAATTATTTAAAAAGCAAAACAGATCAACACAGCTGCACTTCTTAGATACCACAGACATACTCTGCCAAGATAAGCAGCCCTTTTTGTACCTGAGCAAATAGCATTTAATTCACTACAATCCAAAGTGTAGAATCAAAGGTTGAAGCTGCAAATAGGGACTTGAAATCCTTTCTTCCCCCTAAAAAGGTGTCATTTCTTGACTGTAAGAGTGGAGTTTCTGTGTCCAGCATGTAGGACCATTGAGAGTTAGAACCTGTGGAAGGTGTCTCTGCCCATGGCAGGGGGTTGGAACTAGATGAGCTTTAAGGTCCCTTCCAACCCAAGCCATTCTGTGATTCTTTGATTCTATGTCAGGCTGAACTGTCTCAAATGCGTCTCTGAATAGCAAGCCTGGGGACTTACTATGGCTATTTCTTATTCAGCTGCAGTAACTTACAGTCATCCAATAATTTATTATTCAGAGAACACCTTTAACAGTTTTATCCATTTTTATTAAAATCAAGAAAATAACATAGTTCATGTCTGTATCTATGGATATTCACTTTCCTCACAAGGCCCCCTTTGCAACACAGAACAATTTTATCATCAAGCACAGACGAGCTGCTCATGCAGAAAATGCTGGGGGCAAGAGGCCCAATAAGGCCTGGGAAAGGTGTCTTGTCAAGGTTAGTAATTTGGAAAAACTGTGTGGCAGGGATGAGTTACCTGCAACTGGAGAGCTTAGAACTGTCTGGAGTAACCTTCTTCTTAGACCTCTGAGAGTAAAAACTTTAGGCAAAAAATGCTTTACATATGGCATTACATTTTAACCACATCAGATTTCTTCCGTGCTTTGAATATGGGAAAGTTCAAAAAAGAGAGACATTTTCCACAAGTTTCCTGTCTCCAATGTAGACACAGAAGTGTGCATGGCAATGTCCAGCAATGAAGAGAACATGAAGGAAATGGGTGCAGATAAGCTTTCTCTGAATTGGTACCACCAGCAGCAAGGGCTATGTGCTAAATCCAAACCACGGTATGTTGACGTTCAATTTACAGCTCATGAATACTGGACTTTGGAAGTTAGGTTTTATTTGTCTCTTCATGGAGATAGTCCAAGACCTGATGCTCAAAAGGTGCAAAATTTAAATTTAAGGTCCAGTTCTGGATGGTGAAAACTGAGCTGTGGCATACAGACCTGGGGTTACAGTTTTCCTGTAATGCCCACAGGTGTTAGTTAAGCTGTTCTAAATGCCCTACGACTGCCTAATTAATAATGTTACTAGGGTCATGTAATAACTTACGTTTGAAGGGACTTACGAAAGTCATATGGTCCCATCCCAACTTAAAGCAGTGCCAAATTTGATCAGGTTGCTCAAGGCCCTGCCCAGACTAGTTCTAAGTACATTCAAGGGAGTATAAAGAAGGAAAGGTACATCCATGCTGGGGATATGAATTCACACTTCAGAATCTGTGTTTGGGAGACGAGGGGAAGGAATAGAGGGTATGAGCAAGTAAAAAACCCAAACATGATTTTGAGAAAATAAGTGTTTGATAGATGCAAAGGGTGAGGTTGATTTTGTTTGCCCAATGGGGATGTAGCTTTTTGAAATTTGGGAGACCATTTTTGTGGCAAATATCACTAAGCATAAATAAAGCCTCAGGTTAGCATACAGCTTGCTTTTTTGCCATGTCTTCTTAATACCATTGTGTAACAGAAAGGAGAAAAAAGACACTTTGACAAAATAATAGATTTTGAGTTCTTCCTGTTTTTGCCTGTTTCAGTGATTTCATCTGTTGGGGTTGTGGGAGGTTGGTGTTCTCAAATATTTTCTCCCAGAGAAGTCTAAACATAAAGCAGAAAACAGTGTTTCATCATAAATGACTTCAATATGGTCCTGCAATGTTTTTCTCAGTGTACCAGTGCTCATCTCATAGCTGCTGGTGGCACTGAGGATTCAAGTTCTTTAGTGCTGCCGCTTTGCAAGAAGCATTAGATAGGATGCTATAATATTAGGATTAACATAAAATCTCAAACAACAGGCAGAATCAGAGGTATGGTGAAGGATCTACACAGAAGTGC
Source organism: Ara ararauna (assembly GCA_028858755.1). NCBI lineage: Eukaryota > Metazoa > Chordata > Aves > Psittaciformes > Psittacidae > Ara > Ara ararauna. Next base: position 91,912,875 of record CM054376.1, on the reverse strand, counting down.
GCCAAAGCAGTCATTTAAGTTGTTTCATCCAGCAGGCAACAACTTTTTCTACAGGCATCATTCTAAATTAGACTGACCTACATTTTATCTCATTTATAGTTCAGTGGGGGGTGCAAGAAACCTCCTCAATCATTCAGAGTTGGATAGGAGGGTTCAGCATGGCAAAGTAGCTACAGAACAAAGAGTATTCAAAAGCAGGTTAAATTCAGAGGAGGCTGAGCTATAGAAAGGGCTTTGCTTTCCAAGTGCTTTCACTCATTATCAATAGAAACACTGGTTTTAACTGGATAGCTTTCAATACAGGAACAGGCTTAAATCTTCACTACAATTTGCCTCACAGTATGCAGGCTTCTCCCATCTCCTCCTGTAACTGATTACAAATCAAACTTTAGCATAGTTGAAAGAATAACTATAAAACATTGACTTTTTTTCCTTATAGGATGTAGGAGAATTTGAAAGGATTGCAAGTTTATACTCAGAAGTAAGTTTTCTAACCTCCCATTACATCATTAATCTCCAGTCTATTCCTCCAGCAAGTGTTAACTACAGAGATGATCCATGTATGGGCCACTGTGCCTGGTTTCTGTGTGCCTTGTAATGCATTTGTCTCTGCTTGCTAACAAGACTCCTAGCATTTCAAGGAACAGACACTGGGAAAACTGAGGGCAGAGGTTAAAACTGTGACCATTCAATTCGTCACTTGGGAGCCTAAAACTAAAAACACAACTCACACATCAGAAAAGCGATCCTTAACAAAAATAGACAAAAAAAAAAAAAAAAAAAAAAAAGCCAGCTGTTAAAAGCTACAAACTTTTGCTTAAAAAATCAAATCTACAGGTACATTCTGCTTTCATGGTTTTCTTCCAAAGAAAATGTCAGAAGTAACTAGCAAGTACTGAAAACTGTCTTCCAAATTTCTTTTCACCCTAATCCTTTTGGGTACTAGTCCATATTTCTGCCAGTAATTACTTGTAAACCTTCCAAGATATAGCACCTATAAAGAAGAAACAGGTATAAGAAGTCATGATGGCAAAAAGCTTACTTGGCCCACCTTGGAGTTAGAAATTAAATTTTCCCTAATCATAGCATGCAGTGAAGTCACTGTTTTCTTACGCCAACTGCAACAACCAGAGAGATTGCTTAGCTTTATTCAGACCTTCTTCATATCCAATGGTTGTGGTGGATTTGTCGTTTCAATTATGCATGCTCTGAGAGTAGAAAGCTGAATTCATAATGAAGTTCCAATGCCATCAAGGAGAAAATCAGCTTCATGTGCTGAAGTAAAGTACGGAGTATTTTTGCCTTACTCCTTCCTACGGAGTCATTCCCAAAGACAGCAGGAGGGAGATAAGTCTCATAAGTATAGAAAAATAGCAGTACACTTACAGTGTCTCTCATACACATCTATTGCAGTAAATTGCCACTATAAAACACACTCCTCCACCTTGTTGAATAGCCAGCTCATAACCTTCCTTCTCACTGGGTAACCTAACCAACTCCCCTACTTCTTCACCAGTTAATCATGAAGGCTCAGTAGCTCCAAAATGCACTCTGGAGATATTAATCACTTCCAGAATATGGTGTTCAAATGTATCTAGCAGAAATATTAGTTTTAGCCTCCAGTTAAGACTGAAAGATTTTGAATCTTTTAAATGAATTTTAAAGGTATCATCTCCTGATTATATCCCACTCTTTTTTGAGTCCCACTTTCCCTCTGGTATGTTTCTCACTTCTGTGCCTGGTAAAATCTTGGAGCGGATAATTCTGGAAGGCATGCTGAGGCACATGCAAAACAACAAGGTGGTTGGTGACAGCCAGAATGGCTTCACTAAGGGGAAATCCTGCCTGGCTAATCTGGTGGCCTTCTATGATGGGGCTACAGAAGTGATGGGCAGGGGTAGAGCAGTTGATGTCATCTACCTGGACTTGTGCAAAGCGTTTGACACTGCCTCACATGACATCCTTGTCTCTAAGTTGGAGAGACATCAATTTGATAGGTGGACCACTCGGTGGATAAAGAACCGGATGGATGGCCGCACGCAAAATGTTGTGCTCAATGGCTCCATGTCCAGCTGGAGATCAGTAATGAGTGGCATCCCTCAGGGATCGGTGCTGAGACAGGTCTCGTTCAACATCTTTGTTGGTGACATGGAAAGTGGGATTGAGTGCACCCTCAGCAAGTTTGCCAATGACACCAAGCTGTGTGGTTCGGTTGATATGCTGGAGGGAAGGAATGCCATCCAGAGGGACCTTGGCATGCTTGTGGGGTGGGCTGATGCCAACCTGATGAAGTTTAGCCATGCCAAGTGCAAGGTCCTCCACCTGGATGGGTGTCATGGGTTCAGCAGCAGCAGTCATTTTTCTGCTTCTTGGTAGCTGGTGCAGCGCTGTGTTTTTGACTTTGGGCCTGGGAACAGTGCTGATAACACCAGTGTTTCAGTTACTGCTTAGTGATGTTTTGGTCTGGCCAAGGAATTTCTGAGTTTCATGCTGTGCCAGGGAGGAGGGGAAGCCAGGAGGAAGCAGAGACAGGACACCTGACCCAAACTGACCAAATAAGTTATTCCATACCACAGCACGTCATGCCCAGGATGGAAAGCAGAGAGTAGAGACCAGGAAGGGTAGGGGTGCACTGGGTGGTCGGGCTTGGTTTTAGGTGGTGAGAAATTTTATTCTTTCCTTGTATTTGCCTTGTCATTATTATTATTGGTGGTAGCAGTAGTGATTTGTGTTATACTTTAGTTACTAAACTGTTCTTATCTCAACCTGTGGGAGTTGCATTCTTTTCGATTCTCCTTCCCATCCACCCGGGAGTGGGGGGAAGAAAGAGAGGGAAGTGAGTGAGAGAGCGGGCTGCGTGGCTGAGAGGCTTAAACCACGACAATGGGAGCAATCCCAGGCACAGTTACAGGTTGGGCAGAGAAGAGGTTCAGAGCAGCCCTGAGGAGAAGGACTTGGGGGTTTTGGTCAATGAAAAAATGAACATGAGCCAGCAGTGTGCGATTGCAGCCCACAAAGCCAACCATATCCTGGGCTGCATCAAAAGGAGCGTGACCAGCAGGTCGAGGGAGGTGATCCTGCCCCTCTACTCTGCTCTCCTGAGACCTCACTTAGAGTATTTTGTACAGTTCTGGTGTCCTCAACATAAAAAGGACATGGAACTGTTGGAACAAGTCCAGAGGAGGGCCATGAGGATGATGAGGGGATTGGAACACCTCCCGTATGAAGATAGGCTGAGAAAGTTGGGTCTGTTCAACCTGGAGAAGAGAAGGTTGCATGGAGACCTCATAGCAGCCTTCCAGTATCTGGGGAGGGACTCTTCATGAGGGACTGTAGTGATAGGACAAGGGGTAATGGGTTCAAACTTAAACAGCAGAAGTTTAGATTGGATATGAGGAAGAAATTCTTTACTGTGAGAGTGGTGAGGCACTGGAATGGGTTGCTTAAGGAAGTTGTGAATGCTCCATCCCTGGTGGGGTTCAAAGCTGGATTGGACAGAGCCTTGTGTGGCATGGTTTAGTGTGAGGTGTCCCTGCCCCTGGCAGGGGGGTTGGAACTAGGTGATCTTAAGGTCCTTTCCAACCCTAATATTCTATGATTCTGTGTTTCCCCCTACTCCTCTTATTCACCCTCAATGCTAAGCATAATCCCAATTACTCCACTGCACTGGAACTGACTGAGTGATGGAAAAGTATAAACTAACTGTATCAGGTCAAAGTGTAATCTAAGATTATTTCACTTTCCAGCCAAAAATCCATTTTCACAACTGAGGTTATTGAGAGCACACACGATCTACCAAAGAAATTAACATAGATCCTTACTAAGCTAGATAAAAAATTGCAGCCACATCTCTTCTATTAGCCCCATTTATAGTGCAAACTTGTGAACTTCAAAAAAAATACTTTCATGTGTTCAAAATATGTTTCACGCTTGTCCTAGAGTTTGTTATTAGGGGAAGATGGTATGAAAAGGCATTTCCAAAATGCTTTCTGTTCATGAAGACATTTCCCATCCTGTTATTCATTCAGCAAGGCCTACAGTGCTTTCCTCCTTTTTACCCAGTAAAAATAAACTCATCACTTCTCATTTTTCTCTGGAAGTTTTATTGGCCACTAATGTGAAAGTTTTATGAGGTATTTTGGACAGCCATTATGTTGCTGACAGATGAAAATAAAACCAGTACCTTATAGAAGTGAAGTACCAAAATAATGTGAACTAATTAGCTAACTTTCATTACCACTACATACTCTAGAATTTGATGAGTACCCCTTGGTTTCCCCATCCTACAGATGAAGGAACAGCAGCACAGGAGCTGAAACCTCCTGACCCAAAGCCATAACAAACCTGAAATACAGCTTGAATTTTAATTTAGGATTCTGATGTGACCACCAGACTTTGAAATACATGATTCCCCTAGGGGAAAGAAGAAAAATTTTTAAAAAACAATTCAGTAGGTTACTCTGAAATCAGGCTAAAAGGCTTCCTGGCACCATAAGGGGAGGACTGAATAGCAACATGTCCATAAGGCCTTTTGTTTTCACACTGAAAACTTTGATTCTCAGGTTGGTCAGTCTGATGGCAAGCAAAAGCCTATTTCTCTTTAACAATTGCTTGGTGACCTGCACAAAACAAATTGGTTGTTATCTTTAGCTTACGCGGAATGGAAATTGAACAAGATAACCATTACAGCTGTGAGAATAACTTACTGTGATTTATATATTCAGTGAATCAAAGTGGTTTTCTCCTTGCAAAAAAAGTCAAGGCTTGCACTAAAGAGGGATCCATTGGAATGGAATATACCCTCTTCTTTCTCAAATGCAGATCTTTTGTTTAGGTGTGTGAAGATCTATTCCTATACAATGCAGTATAAGCATAAGCAATACAAGTTACATCTGTTTTTTCTAATGAACTTGATACCCACTTTAGAGGGGAGCAAAGAGCTGATACTAATTTTGTCAGAGCCTGAAATTAGGCATCCAATAAGAATTATTCTGGTGGCATTGATATTCAGAATTTCATGACTGATCAAAGATGTCAAAAGGATAAAGGGAGTCTCCTTCTGAAGATCTGTGGGTAAAGTTTGTTCCTTCAAAAGCATGATATTAAAGCACCAAGATTAAAGTAGCAGGTGTTTACATTTTACCCAGAAGTTCTGCAAAGCACCTTGAAATATTTGTGCTTCCTTCCTGTAACTGGAGCTGAGATAAGCTTTCAAGTCTTGAAATTGAATTTCCATCCTCTGGAGGGCTTTAGAGCACCATCCGTTTTTCACACTGTAAAGACAGGGTGCTTGTGTCAATCCATTTTTAATAGCTGCGATTAGTTGTGTTTCTTGATTCAACAAATACAACTAATTTCGTTTAGAAAAAAGGAACAAGAAAAGGTAAAGAAAATTTGCTAAGAAATCTTAAAGCCTTTCATGGGCCACATGACTCTTGTCTCAGCATGGCTTTTAGTCTCCCAGTACCTTAATTTTCTATACATGGAACGGAGGTGTTCAATGCTTTTATGACCTACATCCCAAAGAAGACATTATGTGCTTTGGTGTGCAAGAAGAGCCAGCCTTCTTTCTTTTCTGCTGACCCGGGTCTCTGCTCAAGAAATCCTGCCTGCTGTTGTTAGGGCTATAATAGTATGATCAAGTATGGCCAGAAATGTTCAGTGCTCCAGAAAGCAGAAGGCTGCGTGGAGACCTCATAGCAGCCTTCCAGTATCTGAAGGGGGGCTATAGGGATGCTGGGGAGGGACTCTTCCATTAGGGACTGTAGTGAGAGGACAAGGGGGAACGGGTTCAAACTTAAACAGGGGAAGTTTAGATTGGATATAAGGAAGAAGCGCTTTACTGTGAGGGTGGTGAGGCACTAGAATGGGTTGCTTAAGGAAGTTGTGAATGCTCCATCCCTGGTGGGGTTCAAGGCCGGGCTGGACAGAGCCTTGGGTGGCATGGCTTAGTGTGAGGTGTCCCTGCCCATGGCAGGGGGGTTGGAACTAGATGATCTTAAGGTCCTTTCCAACCCTAACTATTCTATGATTCTATGTCTATGACAATAAATGGTCAAGCAAGCCACTCCCTGGCAAGCCTTGGCCTGCGCAGCTAGTTTCCGGGCATGGTTGCTCTGTCTCTAGCCAGATCCCTTGCAAAGGAGGTAAAATCTGGAAACAGTATCCTAGGAAGTTTGAGTGTATCATATCTTGGTGAAGAGGGTACAGATGCTTCATACTGGGCAACTCACAGTTCATTTGTATGTGTTCATAAACCTTGGATGTAGAAAGATTTAATTAGTTGTTGTTTGCAAAAATGGGAGAGTCTGAGAGTTTAAAACAGTAAGTGAAAAATGTTTTTTCCCAATAATAAATAAGTCACTTGGCCTATTCTATTTAATCTTTGCTCTTTTGAGTTGCCATTTTCTAAGTAAAATTAAGGCTTGACGCTTGTCTAGAAATGGCCAGACTAATATTTTAAATCAGATATTAACTTCTTATGAGAGATGACTGCAGTGGTGTGAGGCCTTCAGGTCATAGAAATGCAAGACTGAAATCGCCAGTTCTATTTCATTTATCTTTTAGTACCCTTGACCATCTGTCATTGGTTCAGCAGTAGCAGTCATTTTTCTCCTTTTTGGTAGCTGGTGCAGCGCTGTGTTTTTGACTTTTAGCCTGGGAACAGTGCTGATAACACCAATGTTTTTAGTTACTGCTTAAAATGTTTTGGTTTGACCAAGGACTTTCTGAGTCTCATGCTGTGCCAGGGAGGAGGGGAAGCCGGGAGGAAGCAGAGGCAGGACACCTGACCCAAACTGACCAAAGAGGTATTCCATACCACAGCACATCGTACCCAGGATGTAAAAACGGAGGACAGAGACCTGGAAGGGTTGGAATTCGCTGCTGGGTTGGGCTTGGTATTGGGTGGTGAGCAGTTGTATTCTCTTCCCCTGTTATTTGCCTTGTCATTATTATTATTGGTGGTAGCAGTAGTGGCTTTTGTTACACCTTAGTTACTGGACTGTTCTTATCTCAACCTGTGGGAGTTGCATTCTTTTGATTCTCCTTCCCATCCCTCTGGGAGATAGGGGAAGAAAGAGGAGGGAGGGAGTGAGCGAACTACGTGGCTAACTTCGTGGTTTACGGCTTAAATCATAACACCATCCAAAGAGTAAATAGCTGGCAGTTAACCAAATGTATTCTTTCTTTATCAGTCATCAGCACAATGAAAGGAAGGATGAAATAATTTGTCTGCCAAAACAGACATACTGATGCTGAGGCACACGCAACACAACCCTAAGGCAAGTCCCAGGCTTAGCAATGTAAAAAGCTAGCAATCACAGCCTGCCACTTCCACTATTCAAGAAAGCTCTGGTGACTACCTGTTGACAAATTGGAAAGGATTCAGAGAAAAAAATGCAAGTCTATTTCAATGACAGATGTTGTTTCCTAGTAAAAGGCTTAGATATGGTAAAGAACTGGTTGGTGGATAAAGAACTGGCTGGATGGCTGCACACAAAGAGTTGTGCTCAATGGCTCAATGTCCAGCTGGAGATCAGTAATGAGTGGTGTCCCTCAGGAATCGGTGTTGGGACTGGTCTGGTTCAACATCTTTGTCAGTGACATGGACAGTGGGATTGAGTGCACCCTCAGCAAGTTTGCCGATGACACCAAGCTGTGTGGTTCGGTTGATATGCTGGAGGAAAGGAATGCCATGCAGAGGGACCTTGACACGCTTGTGAGGTGGGCTGATGCCAACCTGATGAAGTTTAACCATGCCAAGTGCAAGGTCCTCCACCTGGATGGGAGCAATCCCAGGCACAGCTACAGGTTGGGCAGAGAAGAGATTCAGAGCAGCCCTGAGAAGGACTTGCAGGTGTTGGTTGATGAGAAAATGAACATGAGCAGGCTTCAGCGTGAGCTCACAGCCCAGACACCAACCGTATGCTGGGCTGCATCAAAAGGAGTGTGACCAGCAGGTCGAGGGAAGTGATCCTGCCCCTCTACTCTGCTCTCCTGAGACCTCACTTGGAGTATTGTGTGCAGTTCTGGTGTCCTCAACATAAAAAGGACATGGAACTGTTGGAACAAGTCCAGAGGAGGGCCATGAGGATGATTAGGGGACTGGAGCACCTCCCATATGAAGATAGGCTGAGAAAGTTGGGGCTGCTCAGACTGAAGAAGAGAAGGCTGTGTGGAGACCTCATAGCAGCCTTCCAGTATCTGAAGGGGGCCTACAGGGATGCTGGGGAGGGACTCTTCATGAGGGACTGTAGTGATAGGACAAGGGGTAATGGGTTCAAACTTCAACAGGGGAAGTTTAGATTCGATATAAGGAAGAAGCTCTTTACTGTGAGGGTGGTGAGGCACTAGAATGGGTTGCCCAGGGAAGTTGTGAATGCTCCATCGCTGGCAGTGTTCAAGGCCAGGTTGGACATAGCCTTGGGTGGCATGGTTTAGTGTGAGGTGGCCCTGCCGCTGGCAGGGGGGTTGGAACTAGATGATCTTAAGGTCCTTTCCAACCCTAACTATTCTATGATTCTATGATTCTATGATATTTTCATTGTACCTGAGGCATTAAACAGGTTGCTAGATCGTGACCCATAACTACCTGATGGGAGAATGGGAAAAGGTTCTGACAGTGAGAAATAAAGTCATATTTCCAGATATCTGCTCCAGTTTTGGCTGAGACAGAGTTAATTTGTTTCATAGTAGCTGGTATGGGGCTATGTTTGGGATTTGTTCTGAAAACAGTGTTGGTAATACAGAGATGTTTTTGATGTTGCTGAGCAGTGCTTACCTGGTGTCAAGGCCTTTACTGCTTTTCATACTATCCCACAAACAAGTAGTCTGGGGGTGTGCAAGAAGCTGAGAAAGGACACAACAGGGACAGCTGAATGATGGAGCCCTGCTTTCCTGAACATGGCTCAACACCCACTTGGTTTTGGGCAGAGGTGAATGAATTCTTTGTTTTGCTTTGCTTTCTTGCACGGCTTTTACTTTATCTGTTGAATTGTCTTTATGTCAGCCTACAAGGTTTCTCATTTTTACCCTTCTGGTTCTCTCATCCACCCCAGTGGGGGGGGAATGAGCAAATAGCTGTGTGCTGCTTAGTTGCTAGCTGGGCTTAAACCATGACACTGACTAAAGCTAGACAAATTCACATGAGACACCAGGTATCCTTTCAGAACATTGTGATCAGGGGGATAATTTACTGAAGGAGGTATGGATAATCTATTAGATGAAATAGCCTTAAGGATAAGAGCTAGGTCAGCCAGACACAGCTATTCTGATGCACATATTTCTAGACAGAATCAGAATCATTTAGGTGGGGAAAGACCTTTAAGATCATTGAGTTCAGCTGTAAACCTAATATTGCTGAGTCCATCACTAAACCATGTCCCTGAGCACCACATCTACACATCCTTTAAACACCTAGCTGGTGTTTTCCTTAATCCTGCTGATGAGGAGAAAGAGAAATGTAGGGGCAGGTATTTTGCAAGTCAATAGCTGGTAGTAAAGCTCAGATTGCAGTCAGGGTTTCAATTTTTGTGAGTACAGGACTATCCAGTGAGAACAAAGGACTAAGTGACAAAGCAGGATGAGAACATCTTTGCCAACAGCCTTTCTAACCTAGCAAGGAAAACTAAGCCAGATTCATTGCAGGAATGAAGTGCAAGGAGAAGAAGAGGTGCAGGTAAGTGCCTATAAGGGAGTGCTCCCGGCACTGTATGATAGAGTGAAAAGGACCTCTTTCAAGAAAAATCAGGGTGATAGCATGGCAATTAAAATGACTATGCACAAATGCACACAGCATGGAACAAAGGCTTTGCTTGCATACAGAAGTAATTCCATATCATGCATAACCCCTCCATACCCAAAATGGGCTTACTTTTCCATGGACTTTGTGTTCTTCGTGGGCCTTTGCTGAAGGAATAATACTTTTTTGAACATCTTTGTGTACAGGCATGAATAGCAACTATTGTAGTTATGAGATTAAAGCATGTAGAGAAATACTGGGGGAGGGCAGGTAAGAAGCATACTTGCTGTTTGCATCCAAGTTGTGTGTTCTGTGAAAGTTTTCCTGATGAAAGCATCTTTGAACTGAATCACTAGGTCTGTCTCCATACAGTACTTCCCTTGGAACAACTGGGAAACTGAATTCCTTAAAAACTTCAGGCTTCTACTTTGGGAAGACACACTGCTTATACATGGATATGTAACTTCACCTAGCTGACTCATGCCTTTAAAAATACTTAGTTGAAATGCAAATGAATTGAAATTTAATCCAAATTATAGAATTACTTGCTCTGGTAAGCTTTCATGTTAAGTGTGGTGATACAGCTCAGCCTCTCCTAGGCTTCTGGCTTTGCCAGCATTTAAGCAATCACCTTATATGAATATATGATATACTGAAAAGTAATAGGCACAAGGTTAGCTTAAAGACAGTAGTATTATTTCCCTTCATTCCTGGCTACCAACCTTAGTTTGAAGGCAGGAATTTCCAAACTGCAATTGTCCTGGCACTGCCACTGGCAGCAATAACTACAGCAACTCCAAGCTGGCTATGCACATGTATGGAAAAGTGTTAGGAAAATTATTCAGACAACATCTGCGTCCTACTTTGAAGTAACTTGAATAGAGCTCTGCACACATCTGTTTGAGAACCTCACCTAAAGGCATTTCCATTTTTTCTGTTCATTAGAGGAAGAAAAAGCTCTTCCCAGATGCTTGCTTCTCTCAGTGTTTTTGCAGCTTCCTCTACATTTCCCTTAATATGAATTTGTCTACAGCACCATACTGAGTCATGAAGATAGTATTTTTCTGAAATAAAATATGAAAGGCAATTACTTCTGCTTTTGATTTACTTGAAGAGAACCTGCAGGATGGGTTTTTTTTTCTTCAGCTAACAGCTTCTGAACTGTTAAAAAGAATGGAGCTCTTTGAACAGTGTTTGAGATCAAAGAAATATAGAAAAAAAAATCAATAACAAAAGCTTGGCCTGCACCACTTTGGTGATGTCAAATCAACAGACACTAATGCCTGCTCAGACAACTTTTTCTTGGGATTTGAAAATTTGAGTGGAAGAGAAAGGTCATAGGTTGAAGACATAAAGAAATGTTTCACTTCAGTATGCACATTCATGTGCCCATTTTTGGAGCTTTGTATTCATAACAATCCCAGTTTTCTAACGCACTTCTCTAGAAAACCACAGGCATCAGAAATCCAATGGGTGATTCTACATTCAGGCATTTCTTTAGATGTAGATGGCTACAATTTCTGCCTTGGACAGCTGCTGTGCTTGCTTTGCAATCTGTCCACCTTGCAGAGCAGAGCTCCCTGACCAACCACATGTACACCCATAACTAAATCAGACTGATGATTATGGGAGGACAAATACATTCACTGCTAAATGCAGTATCACCTCTTCCATCAGCAGTCATCCTGAAGCACTGACTTTGGTACAAATGTCACAGTCCAGAAACATTAATTACCTCTTAACAATTTTGATTGACTGTGGCCCTGATATGGCCATCTTTCAGTCTATTTGATTGCTGAAAAAACTAAATGAAATCAAGCTACTAGTAGCAATCAGTCACAGATTGAGATAGTAGGATTACAGTTGCCTAATTTTCTTCTTGGTTAAAAATCTCCAGTCTATCTCCTGACAATTCCTGCAATGGGTTCTGTATTATGAAGAAAGAAAAACCTGCAAGTATAAGGGGAAAAATTACATGAATGCAAAATAAATTGCATTTAACATCAAAGCAAATTCAAGGGCTACTGCACAATGTGTATTATTCATATTCATATTTAATTTATTAAACTTCATCTTTTTTAAATTTAAATAAACCTTAGACTATCTATTTTGCCTACTGGCCCAGACCACTGCAGGTATTCCAGATATGTCAGAAAACTTACTCACACTTTGCTGCTCTGTACAAAGGCGCTTGGAAAGTCACACACAATTGCATATACACAGAGGCATGAAATATGCATATTTTCATGCATTTTAGAAAGAGTGATGAGAAACTACTGTCCCTTTATTACTTTTAATATTGCTTTTTTCATTTTATTTCTCCTTACTTTTCCAGACTTTCTTTCCTGCTACCATCTGCTATATCTCCTCTGTTTTTCCCCACAACCCTTCCCCCCCTTACATTGTTCTATATTTAATTCAGATTACAAATTTTCCAGGGTCTAGAAAGCAATATCCCCTCTGGAAAAATAACCACTCAACTGCTCACTCCTTAAGGTTGCTTTCTCCTTACATTTTTTCTCCTCTTTCATAAGCCCTTCCCTGAATTTTTCCCCTCGCTTATTCCTTACCACAATTGCCCTTGATTCTTCTTCAGCAGTAAAGCTTAAATGCCTAAGCCTCCGCCAGTACAGTTAAAAAAAAAAAAAGCTGTCATCATTATCTTAGGATATAAGGTATCCATGCTAAAAATAGCATTAGTTGATTGAAAAGAAAAGATAACTGAGGTGCTCATCCATAGACTTAGTGTCTCGAGAGTAGGCAGGATCAACATAAGGTAGACAATAACCCATTCCTGAATTTCAGTATTCCTGTTGCAGAAAATATGATTAAGTGAGACTATATTAAGTTCCATTTGACAGTACAATCAAAAAGGAGGAAGATCTGTGGAGGGAATGGTCATCTTGGAAGGCAAGGTGCACCTGCTATGCTGTTTCTCTAGTACATAGATTGAAAGAGATCTACTGTCTCAAGTCAAAATATACAAGGCTTTTTAGGAAGACGGACACCCATGCAGATTCAGTCATCCTGTCTCTAATGTACTTTCTGTCCTGGAAGAGGCAAATCCCCACTGACACAATTGAAGACTGGGAAAACGGTGAACATATCCTTGGTGCCAGGTCCAAATTCATAATGTGGTTCACCATTTCCTAGAGGATTTCTGGCAGCCTTTTTTCTGTGGTGTGTTGTGAAAAGTGCTTCCCACACACAGAAGGCCAAACAGTTCAGGTGTTGCCACCTCATCTGCAAAACTACAGCACGGCTTTCTCCTCCTTTTCAGCAGCAAATTAACAATGGTTATTGTAACTGCACTCCCTTGTTACAGTGAAAAACTGAAACCAGGAAACCTTCAAGTTTTAAAATGGGTGAAGTGTGAACAGATGGTTGTCTACTGAACTGTACATCAGACAAGGACCTAACAGACTAGAAATGAACCCCTGTCCACTTTGGGAAGTTATCTGACTCCTGTAGCTCTCATCACCAAAAAGAGGCAAATCAGCCCCGAAGGATGAGGATAACCTGTTTTCTCCACAGAAGACTTAGTTAGTGGGGGATCAGGATGAGTTTGGACCCGCAGGTATAGAACATCCTTTAATTTCCCACCACCCCTAAAAGTGCTCTAGCTCTGAAACTCTTCGGAAAGTGAGTATTATGTGGGTAAGAAAGTCAACCTTTTCAAGATAGGTCTAATAGCAAGGACTGTGAATTGACAGATTCAGTTCCCACTACGCTGACACACCAAACACAACAGCTTTACCCATTGCTGAAGACTGAAGGTGACTCAGGGAGGAAAGGAAAAGTCATGAACATTCCTTGAAAAAACAGCTTTGGAAACAAGGAGGGAGAAGACAGGCATTTTCATCCCTCAATATCATGTAGAAAGTCATAAGTGGTTTAAAGGAAACACAAGTGACTCCTCTCTGCTTCCTCAATGGCATCGGTTCAGTGGGGTGGGCTCCTGTACTGCCCAAAATAAGGAAACCCTGGGTTGAAAAGTGTGCTTTCATACGGAAAGGAGGAAAAGCTGTTTTTCAGCCACAGAAAATAACACATTGAATAAAGCCTTTCAACTAGCTCTTAGGTTCAGTCACCATTGGAAATAGCCATAAGCACAGTTCGGTTAATACCATCCAAATAAGCACAGTGATCAGCAACCTTTGCCAAGTGTTTTCTGAAGGTGCCACTACCACAGTTCCTGACCCTTTAGCAATGACAACACTGCAACAAGCCACAGACACTTTTCATTGTCGCATCCATTGCAATTCCTGTGTATATAAAAGCTGTCAAAGAAATCCATGGTCACAAGCATCATGAGGCAGGGCTGAAGACTAGAAGGAAGCCTTCCATAAGTCACAAGGAAAGAGGAGCAACAATATGTTTTGCTACCTTTTTTATTTCTACTGACTTTGATAAGGAGGGGAGCTTTTGCTATTGTGGCTTTGGAAAATTCTAGACAGGAGGTTTCAGAAGGACAGACAAGCCCTGCTTTTTTTAGAGGGGTATGGTGGTATAAAAGCCCTCCTGATCTTCAGACAGGCCTCTTTTAACAAGGTTTTCTCTTTAGCAAGGATAAGGGAAAAGCTGTCATTCTGTAATTACAGAAATTATCATCTCATATTTTGTTTTCCTTCATGTTTATCACTCATAACAACAAAACCATGAGCTGCAATTGAAGTCTTGCACTTGGGACATTAAGATCTGCTCCACAGTACTTCCGAGGCCAGGTTATGTTTGACCTCCCAGCCCCTCTGCAGTCAAGGAGCTTCCAGACTCTGCTGCAAGCAAGTATATGTGGAAAAGCTGGTACAGAACTAGCTCTTTATGACCTCTGGAATCACCAAAGCTGGTGACAGCTGTCAACACACTACCAGAATTATTGGATAAGGACACACCTGAAGGCATATCCTAATTTGAGCCACAAAATCCAATCCCAAGAACAAACCAGGCTTAAAAACAACCCAAAGAGAGAACAATCATGCAGCTGTAATTCCTGCCCTTCATATTTTCAGTTGTTCTCTCCTTCATCGCACCACAAATCACTCTGAACAGAATATAGTATATTTATCTACAATACCTTATCCAGTTTAGTATTATCCATGGGATGTATGGAGCTCAGGAACAGAATCCCACTCAGAGACATGAGCCCAAGCCTTTTGTTTACATCTCTAGCTCATCAGAGGAAAACTGCAGCAAAGGTCTCTCATCCCGGCTATTTCAGGATTCTAGTTATTTAGACCATAGACATCTCACCTTTCATTTCCCCATAAATCATCTAACTTAGGTCGTAGTGCAATAAAAATGCTGGAAACAACATTTGTTTTCTCATTCATTTCTCCATTCATACAGGAGGAGAGGACCATCAGCCCGAAGTTCATATTGTGTCTTTAAAGGACTAGAGAAGCAGAGCAGAATTCTGGAATACTCTTTCAGTTAAAATCTAGGAGGGTTTCCCCAGCTCTGCCAGAGAATTAGGATTGCTCAGAGCCTCTCCAGCCAAAAAAATGTCGTACATGTGGCTGCCCACACCAGTCTGCTTTCAGCTAAGAGTTAGCTTTTACAAATTGCCTCAACTGAAAAAACCCACCAAAACAGAACAAATCCCTAACAAGTAAGAAAATCTCTAATAGCTTGCTTCCTGCTATCCATAGCCTAGCCTACAGTCCGTCATCAACCTTCTGCCCATAAAACATGCTTGAGGGCCAGCAGCTGCTTTTATGGTTTGTCTTAGCATTACTGGCTAGGACTTCAAACTCAACCTTGGTTTGGGACTCAAACACCAATCGTTGCAGATGACCTCAGCAGGGACTTAACTCTTTGTCTGATGGAGCTGCTGCTTTCTCTTTCTCTGGAAATAGCCATCCCTTGCTGTGATTGTTTTATGTATTTATTTATTTTACTGTGGCTTTGTAGTATGCCCATAAGTGTCTCTTAATAAGGTAAAAACCTGAACAACAAATCCTTTGTAAGAAGTATCTTTTTAAAAGCTGAATGTTTGTGGCACAGACTACACCTATCAGACCACCTGATAAATGTAGAGAAATTAATGTAAATAAAGTTCAGCCCAGAGCGCTGGCCTAGAAATCCAGAACATTTTTCTCAGTTTTTGCCTGATAAATGAAGTTGTACACATTGCTGATGTCTCTATGCCTCAGTTTCCCCATATCTAATAGAATAATGAGCTATTAAACTCACTTATGAAGTGATTTGAAGGCATTACCTATCATGTAAAAAGCTTGGTGTTACTGAAGCAGAGGGAATTTTTAAAATTGAGAGGCTTGTGTTTAAAGGCTTGTAAAGAATTAAAAGATGCTGGAATTCCTTTAATTTGCATGGATCTCATTTGCTAGCAGATGAAAGGAAGAGACTGAAGAGTAATCAGCCATGTATAGTAGGCTGGGCTGTGAAAGTGGTGGGGGCCAGATGCCTGCATTGCTTTACCAATTGCGTGAGGATTATGAGCAACCTTTGATGTGTATCAGGTCTTCCAAGCAGAGGAAACTGCAGTGAATTTCTTACAGCTGACATGATCTCCCATCAACCAGGCGCTCTACTGCATTCCAAACCAGATTTCCCACAGTATTTATACACCTAAAAATACACACTACTGCCTAATGGTGCTTTGAAAACTACAAATGAAGTGCTTACACCCCACTGAAATCACCCATCTCTTTAGATGCTGTACAAAACCCCATTAAGCGCCTACCTTCACCTGTAGACACCAAAAACGTTTAGGAAATGAGGCGTTAAGTCAGTCAGGAGTCTGAATCCCACCCAGATTGTCAAGACTATAGGGGCCATATATAGACTGCCTAAAGTTACGGTCAAAGAGGGATTGAGATGCTTGCTCTGGGATTTTAGCTTGAAGTAGGAGTGGAGCAGGGGCTACTCCCAGACCCCTTACTGTAAGACCCTCATGTTATGGGCATGAGTGCTGCTGTCATGGCACATCCAGGAGTCTCACAGCTCTGAACAGCTCGAGACTGTCTCACTAATCACTGTCATGGTTAGGAGTGGCAGGCAAGGTTTGCAGCAGATTGGATTTGCAGGAGACAGACATCAGATGGACAAACCAATTTCACTTGATATGCGATCAGGACTCTAAATATCTCTGAACATGGAGCATGGGCTTTATATACCTGTCTACATTTCTTGGGACAGAAGCGACAGACAAATAGCAAGAACCAGTTCTGTGGGAAAGTTTCCTGCTCCACGCAGAAATGTTCCAGAGGAGGTTGACTGAATCTCTGCTGTCACTTAAGTCACTTTTGAGGGCACTATGCAGAAAGCACGTGGACTGGGTGGCTTTTCCTCATCTGCCTTTTCACAGGCAGACTTATTCTTTCCACCCCTCCACCCTGCTCCCACTGGCTTTCAGTTCCCTCTACCAATCCTGCCAATTGCTTTGTGGAGTTTAGGAACTTGCTAGAAAGAAAAAACCCTATTATTTATAAATTCTAGTGCTGTATGCAGCTGAAATCAGTGTCCATTCAGAGCATGTTTATGAAGAATGTTGCTTTGATTTGTAGCTTGTGTAAGCATGCATCACCCTTGCAAAATAGAAAAGATTGCTTATTGTTCTACATGAGTAGAGCAAGACTGCAAGACAACTTCATCCTTTGCATGCACAAAACAAAAAATATATGTAGGGCCAATTAATTTTTTTTCATTCTGTATTGTTATTGAGTCTTTGTGTTATGCTTTTGTGTTATGGTTTTGAAAATAAAGTAAGCAGTTTGCAGACCTTTTGCAGAAGATTTAATCTCTGGAAAGGCTATGTTGTTTATTTTTCACAGTTTTCTCTGGCGGGACAATGAAAATATGCTTGGCAGTTTCAAGCTTAATTTATAAATCATTATAGAACTTTCCTATGCAATCTCACAGGAAATTATAATTTTCCTGTATGCCTTGGGATCACTCTGTAGAAGATACTAATGCACAGTTGCTCTGCTGTGATAGATTTAGTCTGTTGGATGACTGAATCAACTTGCATAAATAAAGGTCTGTATCTTTAATGTAGCAAAGGGAGCTTTACACCAGTTTTGCTGCTTCCTGACATTCAGTTTCTGGGAAGATTCTGTTGGAAAGTTAAAACTACAAATGACCAACCTAATCACAGCAGCCTCCCATTCTCTCCTTCTGTGGGATGAAAGATTAAAATTGCAAGCAACCTGTATATCAGCTGGTTCTTCACAGATAGATAGGGTAAGTAAGCAGTGGGATTACTCATGGGAGTTAACAATGGATGCTTAAAGATTGCACAAGCTGAGAAAGCAGTGAGATCCTGGAAACAGAGAGCATATTCTGAGGAAAAGCTTTTATGTAGCTAGGTGGTTGTTACAATCACCCTTTGGGACCTGCTGTTGACTATGTTCAGTGGTAATATAGCTTTTGGTCTGATTTGGCCTGGATGTTCTTATGAAGAAGAAAAACTTCCTAGAACAAGTTTTGAAATACTTGCTGCAAGCTTTTGTGAGTTCACTGCAGCAGAGCTCCGTGGGAGGGAATATGGCATCTTGTTAATTAATGGGCTGTATTGTCAAGTAACTGTATGCTCTCAATGGGCTAGTCAACTCCATTAATCAGCTCAACCCTGCATGGGTCTCCTCTAATACTGCTGTTAGTGCCACGGTGTATTAATAATAAAAAGTCCAATTAAATGACACTTTGCAAGCCTGTCTTTCCCATGTGCAAATGAAACCTCAAGTCACAGTGGTTGTTGTCTCTCTTTTATACAATTTTGTGGTTATTGTTCTTTAACACCTGTTTTGAAGTCAAGTTTATTTGTTCAAAATCTCATTATAATCTACAACATGCAGCAAACACAGTTGTCCTATTGTTTTTTTTTTAATTGATTTTTATATAATGAATATAACAATTAAAAAGACACTATTTTGATGAGCGCTCAGGCCTCGCTCAACATCCGTGAATTTAATCCCCAGGTGTTGTCAGAATCTTTCTTTTCACTTGAAATCTGAAACTCAAAAAGATGCTGATTTAAAAATAGCACAGTCAACCCAGCTCATAAATTGTGCAATCCGCTTTCAGGAGGTAGAGAAAACAAAGAGGAAGAGAGAGGAGAGGAGGACTAGGTTCATTTCAAGACTGTGTGCAAATCTGGTTAGAAGTCATCACCTGAAACCTGGACAGTGTCTACAAGTCCAAGACACAGCCTGAATTTTTGGTTTATTTGCTGTGGGGGTGAGATTTTGATGGGAATACCTTAATCAAAGCCCTCTGCCTACACATTCTTCAGAAGAAGTTGATCAGAACCTGAAATCTGAGTCTCTCGAATTATCTTTGAATCTTTAAGGACATTACTAAGAGCCTTGTTCTGCCCTGTGTAATCCCAGAATCTTTCTAACAAGACTCCTTTGACTCTATGAAAGAGCCACATCTTGGCACGGAAGAAGGCAAGACATTCACATCTTAGACTATTCCTCTCAGGATCTTTCCTCTAATGTTCATAAATTAACTGCTGTATATGAAAGTTCTATCTTAATTATGAGTGTGGCTCAGACTACTCAGTAACAAAAATTCATGGTGTAGAATTAAGGAACGTAGTAATTTCCTTTGACTGAGATTAAAAATAATAGTCACTGTTCTTTTTAAAATGTCTTCATGCTCTTTCACTAGCTCTGATTTGTTATGTGTATTCCTTAGCTATGAGCTGCCTGGGATTAAGAACATTATTTTGTTGTTTGTGTCCAAAGTGTTTTCCACCAAGCAGCTTGTATTTACAGGGAAGTACTGGGGTATATGTCCATGAAATCTCTGGTATTATGGAGATCAGCTACATTCTGGAAATGTTGCTTCTTTTGCGGTCATATAACCACTCTCCTATGTGGCCAGGATCATTCCGTCAGTCAGCAGAAGTCTCCGAAGCCAGTCAGCTAGGCAGAGAGTACTGCATGCAGTCTTTGCCAAGTATCAAGTATCACCCGTACCTGCCCACTATTGTGGAAACCAGAGAATTAGCAGAGGCGTATCCATGTGCATTCAGGACTTATCACTGCACAAGAGGAAATGCTTTCATGGAGCCCAGAAAATGAGAGCAAATCATTGGGTCAGTCAGGCTAGCTCTGTGCTGTAACTGGAATTCAAGTCATTTGTCTTAACTCCTGCTGATTTCAGAAGCACAGAATGGGACATTTTTTCCTTTCCTAAAGAAATGGGGGAAAAAGGGAGAAACCTACACTAACTACAGTGATACTACAACTGTATGAGGCTCTTAAATGCCCTACGGTTTGCTTCATAAGGAGAGACAAAAGCTGAAGCCACCCTCTGTCCACCATATTGAGCTCCATAGTGTTTAGGTGTTTGTATCAGCCTTGCAGTCAGTTCTTTTCTGAGCCTCTTGACATGCCAGCACCTTTGCCAGCTTTGGACTCCATGACAGCAGGAGACCAAAGTGGTTCCCAAGTTCACCTACCACACTCATTGTTTACAAGATTGCCCTGCAATGTGGCCTCTGGTCAAGATACAGAAATGAAGGCAAAGGGCAGATTCAGGAGTTTCTCTTCAAACCTATGGTCTCCCAGCAGTTCAGGACCACAGGACAAAATCTTCTACAATCTACTTTACCAGTAAGTTTCTGAAACCTGTTGTTTATGTTCCTCAAGAACAGCGTGGCTTTGAGATAGAACTTCAGTCAGGTTACTACTGGCAGCAGGGCCAGAAAGTAGATCAGTCATGGATTGCTAGTGCAGATATGGTTCCTGGTGCAGACGTGGAACAAGCAAAAAGTGAGAGACTGAGGGTCACTAAGGGACTGCAGGAAGAGGGGAAGACACCCTTGAAGAGCACCCCACAAAAATACCCACAGGGAAACACCTTTACACCCTGGTTCTATCCCGAGCCTCCTAACCACAGCTAGTCTCTCCAATCATCTTTCCCCTATGTCTGTGAATAGCTTTTCAGGATGCAGACATGGCCTGGAAATACCTGCAGGACAGAATGATACCTCCTTCTGTCCTGGCAAATCATGTATAAACCAAGTCTTAATCTGAATCTTGTTCCTTTTACTTTCACAGTACCGGTCACCTCCTTGCTTTGAGATTCTGCAAGTCGTTGATGTTGCTACCACTGTGCTGGCTTTTCCATCAGGATGGCCCCACAGCTGCAGTGCAGACCCCAGTGCTGGTGAGGCTGGATCACCATGCCAAAACAAAGTTCTCAACCAAACCCATTGGTATAAATAGAAAGAAAGACCTGCTGAGTTGCATAAGCTTTGGGGAAGAATAAAATTCTGTTGCCCTTGAGCTCTTCAAACAGCTTCATTCATTGCAAGATGAAAAGGAACAAGTAAGATGATGGAGTCTGATCAAAAGTCTAATACTGCCCTGACTTAATCTGTGTTTGAGCTAGAACACATCTTTAAGAAGGCACCAGTTTTGATTTAGGTATAGGATCCTACAAGCCCACAACATGGAATCAAAGGAGAATATTAGCTCCGAAGGGGAAGGAGAATTATGGAGTGGAATAAAAAAATACATGAAGAATTCATATATAATGTGTCACATCTTCAACTAAAATAAAACAACATGGAATCTCTGAAGCCAAAAGAACTATACTGATTTACACATTGTAAGAATTTGAGACTTTGTTTTTAAGAAAAGCTTTGTGCTTCGTTGTCATGCTGCCGCTGAAAGAACAGTTTGGGGGTTACATTCATGGAGCTGTGATGAAGTGTGCTGTACTTTGTACCTGATAAGAATAATGTGTTTATTTATTATGTGGGTAGAAGATTTATGTCGTTACTGATGCATTTCCCCTGTTTTTATGTATTTGGTGTTTTGCAAATGACAACATTGTAACTAATTCAACTTTGCTTAATTACAGCCCATTTTCTTCAAACCCAGTAGAGATGTGAGTTTTCAAGGGGATTTGCCTTCATGAAAAACCTGAAGTGATAAATAGGAACAGCTGTATAGCTAAAAGAACAAAGAAATGGCAGTAAAAAACAAATTGGAAGAATGTCGGATGTCAAATCAGCGGCTGTTTTTGCTGTAGAGAGACCAATTCCTCCCAGTGATTCTGAAGGAGAAACGGTTATTATTGCAATTAATGCCATTTTTTTGCACTTAAAAATCCAGCTGATAATTCAAAGACAGTAGATATGGTACAGTTTATTAATCTGGATTAAATATTAATTTTGTTGGATTTGTGGTATTCCAGATAGATACATTCAAAATCTGAACAGGCAGTGTAAAAACACTAAGCAAACTAACTGGTTGAGTACAGTTAGCAAGCTAAGCATGCTAACATAGGCTTCACCATATGTGATCAGAAGCCAGAGTAATGTCTGTTGAGTGAAACACGTGCTTTACTGATCAAATACCTAAAAGAGTTACTTAAAAGTGAGCCTAATCATCTCTGCAGTACTGGCTCAGAGTTCTGAATTGCAGAGAAAACAGCCTTCATAAGAGGCAGCCCATCCAAGGATGCAAAGGAAAAATATACAAGGAGATACGAGAGGAATTTGAGTTATGCTCAAGTAAACTTGAGTCACTGTAAATGTTGCTGCAGATGATTCTGTTCAAGAGGGGTACAAGAGCAGACAGAACCTGGGGGATGAGATCTGTGTGGGCAGGATACATCATTTGAACAAACTTATTGTGATGATTTCAAGTGGTATTAATTTCAGGTCAGCTGGTGAATTGCTGGCAAGACAGAGAGGTTGTGTGGGTTTCTTACAGAGGAGGAAGTGTCTTCACACTGCACAGCCCAGTTGGAGCATGAATTTCATCCATAAACCCACAGAAAGCAAATGCTGTGCTGATTCTTTTGTTCTCTTTCCCTCTTTTGGCAGAAACAGTTAGAAGGCATTTTTCTTGGCATTACTCTCTGTCAAGAATCACACAGTCCTATGGAAAACACTCTGCATCATCTTGGACATTGAAATACAGCAACAAGGCTTGATAGATAGAAAAACAACAACTGGTACATGATTAAATTATTAAAATATATCATGTTAAGGACCTGAGACAGTGCTGGCTAGTTCTTATCTGACGCATGACAACACAGCTCTATTTGAGCTAGGCTTTTATTAACATGAAGGTCCTCCTTCACCCTCTTGACAGTGTCAAGTAACACAGCACTGGCAGTGTAAGGAGGTCTACAAAGACTCTGGGGGTCTGTTTCTCCAAGTAGAGGTGCTTTGGTGCTCCTAGTGTGTGAGGCTTGTAAATTTTCTGCCACAGTTTCCATTAAAACCCTCCTCCTGGAAGCTGTGATTGTGTTCCTGAAATTCACTTGTCATGCTAAGTTTTCCATGCTTTGTCTCTGACCAAAGATAAATCTTTATCTGGTTCCTAAAATGTATTACAGAATACTCAAATCTACAGTTCTTTTAATCAATATTAAAGATATATTTGGTTACTTTAATTAAAAACTGTTTTTATGTGGCACTTAGGCATTTAACTAGAGCACTTCGTCATGCTGGAGTGATTATTCAGAGTTGTCAGCCAGAGTGTCTAGAATAGGTATTGTATTATTCATATTATAGCTAATCACCTTCTGGCAAGAATAAAACCTCACATTCACTAACACTGTGATGTTAACACTAACTCCATAAGAAGCTTCTACTAGATGCTCTCTTTGTGACTACATAATTCTCAAGGGTCACAAGGGAAAACAAGGGAGTGAGATTTTGTCTAGACTACTGTGTAGGCATACACTACTGTGTACTCACATTTGCCTGTACGCTGTCCTAGAAAGATACAAGTCAGCTCTGATTCACAGACTGCAAGTGTGCTACTAGGACCCCAGACCTGAGGTCATATTGCAGGCCTCTTACAAAGATGCATTAGTTGGAGGGCAGCAGACTGCTAAGGTGCTGTGGTTATCAGCAAATTAATATGGTATCACCACTGAGTGATGATCTTTCAAAGAGGAATGGTGTTGTCTCTGGAGCACACCGGGTTTGGCAGGTTAAACATGTAGCTCTCACACAAGGCTCTGGGCTTGCAAAGTTTTTCACCAGACATAAATGAAGGAAGATATGGACAGTAACAGGCAGTTGATGCCACCTATCCAGAAACCCTCTCTGACCACAAGAGAATCATTTAAAACCTGGGGAACCCCTGTTCATACTTAGGACTCTGGTTAGCAGCTAGGCACTGCTGCCTAAGAATGAAAAATCCATGTGAGTCATGGAGAGGAAAAGTTAATGTAATATTAAAACTGGAAATATCCATTCTGTCAAATGTAATGCCCTGCTGTTCGATCCCATTTACTGGAGTAAGGCTGGGTTTAAAATTACACGTCAGATAGATATAATTTTGCACTGTGGACATGAAATGTGGGACCATCCTTTAAAGGAAGGAAAGAGCAGCTCAGTTCAAAGTGTCTGACTAATAGTCGCTTGCATGACCATTACAAATCTGACAGCTGGCCACAGCTGAGAAGGAATGTTCTGAAAGTGGCCATGGACAGTGACAACAAAGTGCCATCCAGTGCTGACGCGGGTGTCTCCATTTCCCTGAGAAGGCATCACTGCTTTGTAGTGGATTCTGTCAGGAGGACCCAGAAAGTAGAGCACCTCTGCACTTCCTTTAAGATCGCATGACAGCACCTGCAGTGAGTGCGTTGCAGGGAGGAGCTGCAGTGTCTATGCAGGAAAGGATTTCTGCTTTTCACACACAGAGAAATAGGAACCAAGTGACCACACCTCGTCATGGGTTTTCTGAGTTACTTCAAAAGTCACCAGTCTGTGAACATAATATCTCAAAACCATGGTTCTTTTCCTTTCCTGTGGAACAACACTTTCAAATACTTATTCAAACTAACTTCAAGAGGTTGTCTTCCTTTTACAAACTATCTGTCTACCTTATTTTTTTGACCAGTCTTATTATATCTTTCCTAAGAGTGACTGTTGGGTTGTGAAGGCAGCATTAGAGCCTGTGTTTCTATCGTACTTTCTGTCTCTGCCTGAATTTTCATGATAGAAGAAATGTTAAGGGTCATTATCTACTGTACTGATGTGATAGGAAGATTCATTCATCCTGTTCTTTGAAATAGAAGCCTTCAACACCTGGTATAGAAGGCAGTCCCCATGGGCAATTTTTAATTAATTTTTCTCTCATAGGTTTTCATCCATACCACATTAATGTCTAGGGGTCTCAAGGCCGATCTGGGCTGCATTGTACAAGGTGCTGTATAAATCTAGGGAAAGTGATTTATCTCACTAAAATCTCTGGTTTTAGCCATCTGAAAGTGATGCACCTGTGCTGAGCTGATTGAAAGGGTTCTCTCTACAGCATAAAATACAACACAAAACCAGCCTGTTCTGGGAGGCATATTTTAGAAAGATGGGATGTGCTTTGTTCTAGGAGTGCCTCTGTCCATTAACTGTAGCAACCTTAACAAGAACCTTGGTTTTGGTGCCTTTGGTCTCAGGATGCTCAGGTGAGAATCAGTCCTAGTGTATGGCCTTTTTCACCTAAGGAGAAGTCAGCCCTTAGCCCTAATAGAGAGGGAAGAACCCAGACTTCCTGTCCCCCTGGCCCAGTGTTGAATCACCAACTCAACTGGAGATTCAAACAACATATCCGTTGCTTAGTGAGTATGAAAGCTAGTTTACTCAGGCTGAGGTAGGATCCCAAAGGCCACTATTTGCAAAGGGTTCTGTGCAATTGTGTCTTACCTTCGTCGTGAAGGAGGCAGAACTTGAAGGAAGCTTTGCAGAACTTTGCTAAGATCTGATTCTCTCCCTTCAGGAAGCTCTTCCCACCAAAATTACTTTTTGGCATGTTCCTGTCCATGTGATCATCCAAATGAAGCCTCTGATTTTGTCAGTCTGAAATCTGCACCAGGTACTCCATCCTCAAGAGCCTGTCCTTGATGGCTTTTTAATCAGATAAGTGGTCAATTACAGACTTGGATTGAGTGAGTTAAGCACAATAGATCATTTTTTTCATTTTTACTCTCTCTATTTACAGATTGTCTGGGAATGGATGAGGATTTCCTCAAATGTTGTGTTATTTGAAATGATTCATACATTTTCCTAGCAAATAATTCTTAGCCTGTAGATTGTTCACCAGTAATTTGTCGAGGATATTTGGAATGCATGCAATGTTGGTTAGATACATAATTCAGCTCATATTGTTACTGTGCCCTGATTGTATAATTTATATAACAAAATACAGGACAAATTATGAATTTTACAATTGCTTGCACAATGAGAAATTTGCTCTCAGTGAATATTTGCAGATTCAGTCTCAACATTCATTTTTCATGAGCATTCATTCTGGCAGAGCTGCTTTGCTAAAATATTTCTGGAAAGCAAGCACCAAAAGGATCTTAAACACAGACAAAAGGGTGGGGAGAAGCAAACAGGCATTCAATGGAAAGCACTTGCTGGATTCATCCAGGATTGTTGCTGTGTTTTGCCCAGCTCTTCATCTCATTGCTGGTCTGAAGATTGAAAGTGGATGTCTGTGGAAAACGAAGGCAGTGATAAAAATTTAATGTCAGTATGAGCCCATCACTGGTTCAGTGATTCGGGACTCCAAGTCATGCAGAGGATGGCTGAAACAGACTGTTCACAGCTATCTTCTCTGTCTTTCTGAAAGGTCACCCCTCCATATTAACCTTGCTTTTCTATTCATTTACCCAACATATAAATCCCCCTTCTTTTCTTTTTGTATTAATTTATCCCCTCATACCTTTCAATAATGACAGCTGGCTCCAGGCCATCACAGGGACACCATGGCTGCCTTTGGGCTCCCTGAAGATGGAGGAGGCACTTCTCTGCCTGCACAGGCTCCACGCTTAGGAAGGCTTCGAGAAAGAAAGGGAGAGGTGTCTGGCTCTCTGCCATTGCTGAGTGAACCTCTAAACATGATGGGACAGCCAGCAAACCAGAGTCATGCCACACACTGCTAAGTCTAGTGCAGCGCTGACAGCTTTGGAGCAAGCTCTAGAGACATTAGAGGCTGCTGGCTTGGGATTTGTTTTTTTAATTCCAGTGCAGTTGAGCCCTACTGAGTTGCTCAAGCAAAGTATGGCAAAGCTTGAAAGCCCTGGACACATTATTTATTTATTTTTACAAATCCTGCAAGTAAGCCAGTTCAGTTGGTTTGAAGTTGTTTCATAGTCTTGGGGATTTTTTGCTGATTTTCCACTCTTTTTAGCTGGAGAGTCCTTTGGTTCTAAGCCTCAGAGTAGCCTAGGTAACATGGTGGCTAAAAATCATGGCATTCACTTGAAATGATAAGTTCTTACACCTGCTTCTGGTCTCCTGCTCACCCATGGAAAGGCAGAGTGGAAAGGCTTGGAGAGTTATTGTATTGATACACCAGTAAACTAGAGCCAAGATTGTCAATCAAACTTTTGATGTTTGTTTATGTATGTGTGAACATACATGTCCATGAAAAGTACTGGCCTGATGCTGAGCTACTATAAAAAAAGCATGCCACAATCTCCATCTATAGTTAAACCCCAGTGCTGCTAATTCTGAGCACATCACCTGCTGATGCTCTCGAAATCCAGTCTTGCCCTGCTGCTTCCTCCAGCTTCTGGATTCTTTCCTGCTGCAGAGCTGGTGATGTGAGTACAGCTTTTTTTCAAACAATCCATTTTTACTGTGAGCAATGAAGCCTTTTTTGACACTATCTTCCCACAGTACAGATATTTTTGGCTATATTCTCCTTTAGTGTAACAGTACTGAAATTGGAGGAATTGCATGAACATTGTAGTTGACCATATTTGCTCATCTGGATGACTGAAACATATATCATGTGCTTTTATGAGCTTCCTGCCACACACAAGGCTTTACACTTACATTGCACATGCCCTTGCATCAGCGATACTCTCTCTGTGGCGGAAAGCATGGCACAACATATACTACCAGTGATGAGGCAGTTGGTGCAGAAACTGATTTCCACCTCCTTAATGGAGGTATATGAACATGTCTGCTCCAGACATGGCAGTGAAAGAGGACAAAATCTCTTTGCCAGCTTATATAGAGCAGCAGCAGCCTCCCTGTGCAGTGGCTGCTCTCTCTATACACGCCTGGCTGCAGACTTTAATTAACTTCTCTGACTGAGCAGAGCCGTTGCTAATGAAGCAGCTAATTCTGAGAGCAGGGGGCATGTTCTATCATTTAGTGCATTTGTGTGATTCCAGCATCCCATAATACCCCATTTTCCTCCTCAGTTAGTGCCTTTTCTTTCTTTTTTTTTTTCTTTTCGTGTATTTGTAACTCTAGCTCTCTCCTTTCCCACATGGGTGTCTCTGCTCTGGCGCCAGTTACATTTCACAAAAATCTATCTATCTGAGCTTGAGAGAAAGCTCCAGTTCAAGATTTACCAATATTTAATCTCAGGAGAAAAGTGCCATGTGAAATACAAAACCCCAAACTGGATTTATGTGCTCTCTCGGAATTAACACAAGCCTCTGAATGAGATTTCTCTCCTTCCTCAGAATGGATTCTGTCCATAACTACTCTGATGAAAAGAAAATAAACTAGGTTTTTTTCTTGCTGTTGCTCGCCATTTGCTATTGTCAAGACACTGCTATGTTCGCCAGGGAGCAAAGGTGGTGCATCTGACTGGAGGTTTAATATCTGATACAGCCTCTGGCTGGGTCTCCAAATAGATGTAAACATCACCAATGTGGCATCCTGATTTCTTTTTCCATTGCATTGTGGGGTTTTTTTTAACTACATCTTATCCTCAAGCCAGTTTGTCCTAGAAACTTCAGATAAAGTTTAGTTGAAAGGTCTTGGAATCAATTTTGAGAGAAGGAAAACCTCAGAGGGAACGTATTTCTTGGAAACTCAGAAACTTCAAAATGACAGAGTCCAGAAGACATTGAAAGAGTGAGCAATGGCTGAAGGAAGCCTGTAGTTCCACCTGAAAAGACATGGTTAATGTGTTGTCTTTCACCCAAAGGGCAATAAACTCTCTCCCAGGCAATCCCACCACTTCCATTTCTCCTTACTGCACTCTGTCAGCCATTGCTTCTCACAGGCAGCTCTGAGAAGCCCCTCACTGTTGCTAACAGTGTGGGAACATTCAATTCAATGTCCAGTGTTCAGGAGCTTAGGCAAAAAAGAGGACCTCACCACTCGCTCTGCTTGGGTGTTTGAGATAAAAGAGACAGCATGGATCAAGTCAGGAGAATGGGTTACGTATTTCAGCACCCAGCAGCAGGCATTAGGTGGCCTCTTGAAAGCCAGACTATGAAACCTCTTGTAGGAACTTTATGGGCCGTGGTCTTGAGAAAAACTTCTGCAGACCCCTCACCCTTCCTTATCATTGCACCAGCTTACAGCCAGCGTAGAGAGCAAGGAGAAGAAAACTGCTGTTAGGCCCAGGGAATAGAAAATGTTTTGGTCAGCAAGCATATGGACTGAAAAAAAGCTGCAGCTGGTTGAGGGGAGCAAGCTGGATCCCAAAGCAAGGAAAGAAGAAAAGCCTGAGTTGGAGAAGGTCCACCGGCAGCAGGAAGGGAGGCAATAATAGAGCTGTGTATTTGCTCGATTAATTATCATTTGTTTAATTTGTAATTTAGAAATGAAATGATTTTTTTGTGATTCATTCAGGGGAAATTTCCCAAGGTGCCAAGTGCAGTTTGCGAGACTGAAAGATGATATCCTGTGATTAGAAAGATGATTATTGCACTCTGGGCTGAGGGGTTTGTTATGGCAACCAGCAGCTTAGTAGTATTCCAGTCTCTCTAGTCTTAAACCCTACCTACTTAGCCTTCAGTGTTATACTTGCTGCTGGAGGGGAGCTGGCTGGGGTTGCTCCCCTGCCATTTGGTGGGTTGTGTTAGACCAACACCTCCATGCTTTCTGAAGCTATGTCCTGACTCTTTTTGTCTGATTTTTGGAAGTGAGCACACTGTGTGAGAGAGCAGAAAAGACAGGAAAAATGGGAAGTGTGAAAAAATGTGAGAAAAGTGAGGAGGAGGCAAACAGAAGGTGAAGCAGCCAAGACTGTGGGAGGGAAGAGCTCCTCTGTGCTGGAGGCAGAGGAGGGGACAGGTACTGTGTCCATCACAGCTGCCAGACAGAGATGAAGGCTGTATATCAAAGAGTTGATGACTTTTTGCAAACTAGAATCATCCTTCAGATAGAGGATCAACAGATAAATAGGACAAGGAAGTCCAAAAAAATGATTTGAGGAATGTCCTTTATATGTTGTGATTTAGGGCTCAATGCCACTATTACTGTTGTCGGTTTTGGTGGTGGTGGTTTTACTAAAGAAAAGAGGAAGATCTAACTCAGGCAAAGTTAATGATCCTTTATCAAGAATTGAGGGGGACCTGGGAAGAAAAAGAACCTACATAACAGCTAAAAAAGCCAGATCCTGATACTGGTCTTGGTTTAAAGACTAGTGATGCTAAAGAAATAAAAAGTGCCAGTAATGAAATGAAAACAAACACAAAACGCTGTGTCATCTTATTAGCCATTACCCAAACTGCATTTTTTTACTTTTAAATGTGCATTGACTGTATTGATTCCAGCCTTCTTTAAAGTGATACTCTGCTCAAAGACACCTATGTACTTTACCAATTCCTCATTAGAGGAACAACATACTGAAAGCAATTATTGCCTCTGGTATATATGGAAGTTAAAGCATATTCTGCAAGCTTGTGGTTTTGTCCTGCATATTTTAATGCAGCGGGAGAAGCGTTGTTTCAAAGCCAGAAAGAGTTATTTTTAGCTGCTGAATATTAATAAATCATTGAGTTCCCTATCTTTCATGAAACCATGAAGAATATAGGAGTATCAGGCTGTATTAAAAGGAGATAGCTATTAAAAAATAGCTGTAGGAATAGAAAATGTTAACAGATTTTACTCCATTTGAGCTTCAGCTTTGTTTCTCTTGTAGACCAGGGGTGTTTGTGAGCTGGATCGCAGAGAGTCCTCTAGTGACTATATACTGCAAGTGCATGTAGGATCCTGAAGGATTTCAAAGTCATTCCTGATAAGAAAACAGCAAGGTCATGATTATTATAAAAGAGATAGGCTAGTCAGTAACTTTCAGAAATTGACTGACATCCTTAGGCACTATTTTGAGTTCCCATTTTCTACCCAGGATAAGGAATAATTTGGTGGCAATAATCCTTCACTCTGTTTCAGAGCACTATTTGCACCTGGATAGAACCATTTTTCACTAACATTTTAAGTGAATTTAGCTCAGCATCAAAAGTTACACAGGGGAAAGCAGAGGCAAGCTGAACCTATTATTATTTACTGCTAGCACCATTACACTTCAAAGTTGAAGTAAATTGAGAGATCAGGGTTTCATCAGGCTAGGCACTGGACAAACACAAACAAAAAGGCAATACGTCCTTGTCGCTGCCTCATCCTTTCCCTTACACCCATTAATGCTCCTTCTGGGAAATACATAAGGTAATAACCAAAAGCCCTATCTCTAACCTCTCTGAAGTCTGGATTCTTTGATCTTACATAAGGCCAGTAGTCCTTGGAAAGCTAAGCTCTGGACTTCACCAAATGAAGCAAGGTAAAAGTGCCTGTGAGTATTATTACTCACAGGATGGGAAAAATAGTGTAAAGTTTGTGACGGAATGTGTATCTTCCTATCCCAGTGATTTCTGGCTGGAAGACATGGGCACAACAGCTACAGCCACTCACTTGCAACTACAGATTCCAGTCTTTCCAGGGCTAATGCTTTTAATTCTCAATTTTCTTAATCACTCCCCACACAAAAGGACACAAATTTGTCTTCAGGGTGACTGCAGGTGACATAGGAAAGAAACTTAGAGGGCCAATATACTCTTCACACAATGTAGGAACACCTTAGAAGAATGAAAGAAGAGCTAGGCTGGATCTGAGCAGCACTGAGCCTGGTTGAGCCTCCTTTATCTGATGTGCCCAAGAGGGGTATGCACAGGATAAAAAAACAGAGCCAGCACACAGTGATGCCCACATATGTCAGTGAACACAGTAATGCCCACATATGTCAGTGAATCTGTTGTGACTTCCTAAGGCAGATAATTGTCTTAAATGACCATTAATGCACCTGCCCTACGCAGAGGATGCACAGATGTATCCCAGACCAAATTCCAACTCCTCTACTAGGCAAAGTTTCCACTTTTCAGTTGTACTTGTTCCTCTGAAAACTTTTCTTAAAACCAAGATAAATGGGAGACAATAAAGCTCAGCTTTTATAGCACTCTTCATGCAAAATGGACCCTTAAGCACTTTACTGAGTTAAATCACACAGTTACAGACTTAAATAATGTAAATTAAATTTTTTCAGCTTCAATGCATTACTCGTTGTTTTATTGTTACTATCCAATTTGAGTAATTCTTTCCCTTCTCTTTTAGTGCTATTATTTAATATTTATACAACAGTGCTGATCAGAGGTCTCAATATGACCGCTGAGTAGTCATGTTATGCTCCTCAACAACAGATGCTACAGAGATGAATTTTGCATTTATTGATATCAGTAGCAAAATTTCAATCGATTTCACAGAAATCCTTAGAGGGATCTCATCTAAGTATGGATACTTGATGATCCTGTCATCCATAGTAGGACCACAGGTGGGATGCTTGTAGTTTTAAATAGCCCAAGATGATTTTATAGCTGCTGTACCTGGAGTTACAGCAATCCTCAGCTTGTGCTCAAGGCACAAGCACGGCAGCAAGATCTTTGGTGTACACTGTGCCAAAGAGCAGAGTTCTACTGAAGACCTGTCCAAAGAGACAGAGATGAGATCTTTGACAGTCTGATGAGGATCATGTGTGCGAAGGACTTTAAAAAATTGTGGTCTCAGTGACTGCAGAGCCCTGGAAGAAAGCTGACAAGTGTCAAATAATGAGCATTGAAATGTTCAGCCTCTATGTAACTAAGCAGCCAGAGGCACAGAGAAATGTGCAGATCTGCTTGCTAAGGCATTGGGCACCAATATTTGGTGGGGTGACTAGCTCTGATTCAGACATTAAACTTGTTGGGGCGACAGGGCTCACAGGCACAAGCCTCAATGCTTAAATCAAGCCCATGGTTTAATCCCATAATCATTTCTTGAGTGATAACTTTTGACACCCTACAGTTTGCTAGGAGAGCTGCAGACTCCTGAAAAACCACTTCGAGTGTACTGACCTTTCTACTCTGAGTCAGCTTTCACCAGTCCCTTAGAAACAGTAGTGAGCACCAGGGAACCACAGCCTACAGGCTGCAAACCTCTGCCTTAGTTATTCCTTAGGCTGTTCCGAAATGCCAGCTTCCCCAAGGATGCAGAAAGCCTGACCTTATCACAAACTTTCTGGAGAGGCAGACCCAGACAGGAAAGAAACCTTTTGGATGGCTCCAGTGAAGGAATCTTTCATCAGCAGTTTCTTGCATCCAAGAGACAATATATTGAGCATCAGATTTGCTTTCCTACAGTAGAAGTTCCTTCTCTATTTATTTCATTTTATCATATGATAGATAACAGCCAAGTCCTATACTCAGCGGCCTTTCACAGACCTCTTCTTCATGTCCTTCACCAAAATTTGGCCCAAAATTTTTTCAGCAGAAGACTGTTTGTTTGCTTTTTGCCCATCTAATGAAATAAAAGTGTGACAGAAGACTGTATTGATTTTCTAACAGTCTGAGGGAAAACTGGTTTCCTGTCAACTTCCTTTTCTTCTGGCCACGCACCCATGAAATGCTGCAGGACCAAGCATCTGCTAGCTCTGGGAGTTTCAAAGGGAAAATGCTCAGGCCAGGCAGAGCTCTCCAGGCACCTCAAAACTCTGATGTTCAAATGACTTGGGAAGCACTACTGATTTTACTAAGAAAAATAGTAATACAGTAAAATTTCAGGAGTCCTGTTCTCATCCAACTCTTCTTAGTAATATTATTGCCTCTCTGTGACACCATGTAAAACCTTCTCTGACTGCCTGGAGCTGAAGAAGAAGAGTGGGACAAAACTGTGTCTTATGGAGCTATGGTGAATGTGTTGTGGGAAAGCCTCAGTAGGAGAAGCAGTCTTTCAGAATGCCCTGCTATACATGGAGGTTTGTCTCAGTCACTTGACCTCTTATGAATGAGGGCTGCAATGCAGTGCACAGCATCTCTCCCTGCTCAGCATGCTGCAGACTGTGGCTGTACATGGGAGTCCTGGGTTGAGAAAGAGGCCAAAATAGTGCAGGAAAAAGGTCAACTGTACAAATTGTCCCATGGCAAGTGTGGCTTGGCAGAGCTGCAGGAAACACACAGATGCAGCATGCACTAGCTGGACCTTTC
Source organism: Ara ararauna (assembly GCA_028858755.1). Taxonomy (NCBI): domain Eukaryota; kingdom Metazoa; phylum Chordata; class Aves; order Psittaciformes; family Psittacidae; genus Ara; species Ara ararauna. Next base: position 91,878,926 of record CM054376.1, on the reverse strand, counting down.
TGTATGTGTGGTTCCTCCCAGACCATGTCTTTGTTTCAAGCTTCTCAGGAGATCAGGAGAGACTCAAATGCACTATTTCTAGTATTTCAGGCTTTGCAGTTCGTGGTGTTGTTGCTTTGACTGCTAAGTCAAGAAATGTCTTCATATCTAATTTCCTTTCCATTATAACATGTAGCAGGGCAATACCGTGGTTCCTTCTACCGCACTCTCAGGTGCGTATAGTATTTGGTGTGTGGGAAATAAAGACATAATGTCGCCTCTGACTTGGTTGCCTTCTCTCCTTAATACTTTAATAGATGCTTAATGTGTCTTTTATGTTCCTAAAGAGTTCATTAGTTTACAAATTAGCAGCCTGAAGTGAATTTTTCTACCACTGAGTGACTTTCCATTTGTAGCAATATGTCTCTTTGGATTTCTTTTAGTTTTTGTTTGTTAAGATTAGTGTTTATGAAGTATAACTGACATGAATCACTCAGCTACATAAACTTTTGAGACACCCATGATCTTTTCTTTCTCCTATAGCCTGTTCTTCCACCCACACTTCCCACCACTTTGAAACATAAAACCCACCTCACAGTTTTCCCTTCAACCAGGAGAAAATGCATCTTATTATAGCAAATTAGTTGGGCTTGGGGGAACCAACCAATGGTGATACTGCACACTTTGAGAAAAGCTCAGCAGCTGCTTCTAGATTCTATATAATTGCCGAGAGTCTTAAGTGACTTGGAAAGTGTGAGGCTAAAAGATCAATGTCTCCAGCCTCCTCAGGTGTGAAAAGATAGCCTAAAACCTGAATGCCTAGGAGAAACTTAAAGGAAGTAGATTGAGTTAAATATATAAATTTAATGAGATAAATTTAAGCATTTGCCTGGGATTATAGGCATCAGTTTGATATCGCTGACAGCCCATCTTCAGGTTTCATTCATGTACTGAGAGCTTAATTAGTGTTATGAACTCCATTGCTATCCACAGAAGAAACTCTTAGGTAAGGATGATAAACTACAGAAAAGTGTCCTGTGAAAAGAAATGGGAAAGTTTCAACAAATTTCAGCAATTTGGCCATAATGTCTTCTGAGTAATTCTTTTTATCTGGGTAATAAAATGGAACAAATAAGGCAGAAGAACTATCCAAGGCAGAAAAAGGGCAAGGGCAAAAGGTGCACTGCTTGGTTAAGTGTGTTCTCAGACCAGATCTGCTTCAGTGACAGACCATGTCAGCAGTTTGCTGTAATGAAACACAGTGTGTCAATTCTGCACCTTCCTTCATAATATGAAGGGTGCCAGATGCCAACCTTGTGTAAGTACTCGCATTGGAAATGTTTGAGTGAGATGTAGGGTAAAAATCTCCCAATTTTCTCCTAATTAAAATGACTGCTTTCTTACACTTGCCAAACCTCTTTTCTTTCCTGGTCTCAGCAGGTCAGGTTGTCAGTTTCTGTAGCACAGGCAGGCTTCTTTTGCTGGTTTGAATGGCAACACATAAAATTGTCCCTCCCCACCTCTACAGACACACAGAAGTAATAGTGTGCCTGTGGTGGGGAGAAATGAGGCTTCATGACACAGACTTCCCATCCTAGGAGGCTGATGCTGTGTATTTCCATTTCCATGGAATGTGCTTTGGCAATCCTGGGAAACAGAAGAGACAAAGGGACCATTTGGGATGTCTAGGGATTATCTCACCTCTGCTTAACCATCAGGTAGATCTACATCCTTCTGTAGTCATCAGGGAGTGATCACCACCTCTCACCACTTGCCATGTCCTCCCTGTGGCCTCCATAGCTGTTGTATCCAGGAATGAAATGTCTTCAGAAAGTGGGAGCACTGTAATGTACTATCAGAGCAAACTGGGTGACTTCTGGAGTGCGCATGAGTGTGACTTTGTAGCTCTGTATGCCTCAGGGATGTTGCAGGCAAGAATGGAAATATGATGTGACTTCAGCTGAGTAACAGTTCCATGGAAATTCATGGTTTATCAGTCTTTGCTTCAAGATTAGCAAAAGAGAGGTTTGTTTGTTCAATTGTTCTTTCTGTTCAAAAGTCAAAGTGTAGATCTGGGGCAAGACATCAGTCAGATATCACTCCACTCTCTAATGGGAGGCATTACTGTGGTAGTCCTAGAGTTTGAAAGTAGTAGCTGGATCTGTAGTAGGCAAAGTGCAGATGTAGCTATCCTGCTCTTCAGGTCTCTCTGATATCCATTTCTAGGCACTGTTATAAACAGTGTATACACTAAGCAATCAATATTTTGGTCCAGCGGGTACTGCCATGTTTACCTGTAGGTGCATCTGGCATTTAGTGCATACATACTCTTGCTGCATATTTACTGCAAATAGCAAAATAAAAGCTACTTATGGCCTGGTTATGCACCATCTCTCAGGAAAGTTTCAAACTTTGGATGTAGCATCTCACTAATGTGGCTCTATGGCTCTTTAGTCAGACCAGTTTTGTGTCCAGCCAAACTAAAGGGAACATAACATGTCTGTGATTTACAGACATTGCTACTGGCATACCTTACAATAATCATCTTTAACATTTCTGGGTTTCTTTTATCTAGAAATTTTGTTTGAAATAGAACATGTCAAACTAAGAAAATGTGACACATATGTTAAATATTAGGAAATTTTTCTTACAGTAAAAATAGTAAAGAATGTAGTGCTAGGGAGTGGTGGAGTAAGGACCAAGATATTGCCTTTTGAAGCTGAGTGGTGCTCAGCACAGGGCATTTTTAGAGCAGACTAGGTATCTAGGTATCATCCATCAAAAATTGCTTTGATCCTAGGAATAAATCCTGAATGGGCAAGACAGCTGATGTGAAATCGGCAAGTGTAAATCAGTAAAGACACAGGAAAGGAAAGCTGACGGATGGCCAAACAAAATGGGGGGTAATTGTGTAGGCAGCAGGACAGCAAGGAAGTATGAAAGCTCTTTAGTGTCTCTTAAGATAACTGTAAGTGTAGAGCCTGGTCATTTGATCATTAAATGGGCTTCCTCTCTGAAAGAAGCACTTCAAAGAAGCATTAGCACAGCCTAGAAGGCCATTTGCACTAGGGGTAGTGGAAGGAATAACCTGGAGCATGCAGGGAAGCTGCTTTGTGAACTATAATGAGAAACAGGAAATATGTAGCAATCCTTGAAAACAAGGAAGAGCTGACGTAGTTAGAGATGAGGCGATGAAAAAATCTTTCAGCCTGCAGAAAGCTGTTAAGAAGGTGATACGAGAGAGGGACAGCCAAGAGAATTACAAAAGTGAGGGGCAAATATTGGTTTTCCTTATACTTGCACACACACTCAGTTGCTGGGTTCCTAGCACAGGAGCTGTGTACTCATTCCTTTCTAGAAACTTTCTCATGTTCTCACAGTGCAACAAAGCATCTCAATATGCTGTGAGTAAGGTGAGATGGGGCTCTAAACTTTCATTTAGGAAGCTTAACTGTCAAGCAGGACCCTGGAAATACTGAACCTATCTTTTCTCTGTGTTGCTTCCTCCCTAGCATCTCTGAAGGCACTGAGGATGAAATGGAGGCAGTCAGGAGGTGCCAGCTCTGTGGTGTCCACGGCTGACCACTATCTGCTACAATGGTAAGAAAAAGAGATGTGGGGCTCAATCATCTCTCATCCTGCCTCAAATGAGAAGTTGTCTCCTCTTGCAGTGCTGGGTAGTGGGGTACACACTTGGAAGCTGACAATATGCAGCAAGGGATTCTCTTGTTAAGAAGCACTTACCAAAACAGGGTAGCTATTTATAAGGGTGTGTCTGAGTGCTATGCACATTAGACAAAAGGAGTGAAGCTTTCCAAGCTTATTGTTCAGGAAGCTCATGAAGTGGAGGCTTTCTCTTCCTCCTTGAGGCATACCATGCATGCCTCGAAGCAGCATCTGTTGTGAGCAGAAGACTACCTCTTGGGTGACCTAAACATAACCCCTCAGTATGTAGTTTTCTTCCCTCTGATCTATTATTCTCTGCTAATTATTTCCGCGTGCAAACCTATTGGTTCCTACAAAGCCTATTCATGCAGACCAGCAGAGAAGGAGCTTCATTGAGAAACTCTAGTAAGGGCTTGCATTTTCCTATGAATCTTTACCCAGAATAACCAAGTCTATTAATTTCTCTTCCTAAATATATTTTAGAAGCATTTTTAGGTGAAGATAATCTGTTTGGCCTGAAAGCAGTAGGATAGTGCATAATATCCACTTATGCTCTACTTAGCACCTTTTACCAAAATACCGTAGCCCATCTTCTGCCTAGAAGTGTGATTTCTGGAGGCAGAATGGATAATGTAGGAGACATATGGAGGGAAATCTTTCCTGCTTATCCCACTAGCTAAACACAGCTCTGAAATCTGCACAGGTATTTCTCTCTCACTAGAGATTTAATTATTGTCTCCTCTATGTGACTTCAGCAGTGACATGTCTCTGTCAAAACATCTAATCAGTTGCTGATATGCAGCTGCCCATGTGAAAGATGTGGCTGACACTGTCCAGCCTCCATGCAATCTCTGATCTCATGTTTGAACATAGCATATCAAGCACTTCTTACTTTCACACAGGGCCTTCAGCCATTAAATGTTTGCAGAGCTCAAAAGTAATAAGAACTCTTTGTGACTTAGTGAATAAATATATCAAAGCTTTTGGGATGGGATAGGGTTTAAAAGTGACAAAGAACATGTATACCAACCACCCTTCAGCAGAGCTTAAAAACACGGACCTAGGCTGGAGTTAATGCTGTTCCCATACTGCAACAAGCCAAGTGTTTCTATTCCATGTTTTAAGCCCTGTACTGTCATATCTACATTGCTAGCAGCACCTGGCCTGGTTTTTAGCTAGCCCAAGCACTGAGCAATAGTAGCACAGACCAGCCCCTTGTGTGTCTCTGCCCTCTGATGCAACCAGAGCGCAGGCCAGCAATGAAAGAAAAGTGGGACTTTTCCTTCAGCTCTCCTCAGATGGGATAAGCAATTGAAGTAGTCTCTCCTGCACAACATTTGTGGCAGCCAACTCACTTACTGTGTGCATGTCTGTATGTTGTGGGGAGGGATAATGAAGACCAGGACCCCAGCATGTACTCAGCTGCAGTCCTGAAGAAATCCTCTCTTTTCTACCCTCAAAAGAGTATCTCATTTATAATTAGGAGTATTCATATATGCCATTTAAAAGCATTAAATTCTTAATTCATCTTCTTTAGATTTATTCCTTTAAGACCATGGTAAAAAGATGAATATTATAACTGGCAGATTTCATGGTTCACGGACATACTGTCAGCAGCTGGTCTCCCAGCTAAGGCTGAAGGTTCAGGCAGTTAAGCTGGCTTGACTGTGCATGGGTAACTCAGCACATAACACTCGGCATCCAGCCCGAGGGTAGGAAATACCCTGTCACTGGAGCTGCTGCTGTTATGAAGATGAAAGCATGGAGCAGCACAGAACTGAACACAGGAATACCATGTTGTTTGTGAGAGAAAATATGCACGTACGTGTACTAGAAATGGTAGGTATCTTTCTTTCACTCCCAAGGCTTCCAAGATTGATTGATACCTTCGCTATCACTACTCTTACTGTCCCATTCAGCTGATCAAATAAACACTTAGCATGTGTTTGCTGCCACAGCAGAGGAATACTTAATGCAGCAAGGGATTATCACTGCTTAAAGCTGGGAGGCCATTCCTAAAGCCTCATCACCTGAAAAGGCTTGGGAAGCTTCTCCTAGTCTGACCATAGCGCTGGGCCCACATATAGGTATGACACTGAACCGAAGTGAGTCTTCAGCTTGGGTTCTGGAGAGACTGGGCTGCTCCTGGCACCAGGGTTAGCTGCTTCAGGGCATGCCTAGGTATGCTTAGTGTGGCAACATGCCAGGTAGGCTTACCTAAAGGAGGATGATTTAATTACTCAGTCGGCTGTAGCTGTGTTTATAGTCACCTGTATGCCAAAGGCTGCCAAATGTGGTAGCCATTAACACTTCCTGCAAATACAATAACACCTCTTCCTTTTAAAATTACACCTTTCTGACACAGATCTAAACATGCTCATGATGAGGTGAAAACCCTCAGCCTCTTGCCAGGCAGGAAACATTAGTTCTGCTGCACAGAGAAGCAGAGAGCAAACGCAAACAAAAAGCCAGGTCTGAGAAGCTTTAAGGTGTCTAACAAACACTTAAGCACCTTCTCTCATTCACTGAAGTTGAGATAGGTGTGAAAATCCCTGGTGCCTGTTGATTATCCATAGACATCTTGAAACTCTTGAAAGTCTGGCTTATAACTTCCAAGTGACTTTACAAATTCACACATAATGTAAGTGGCAACTCCAGACAGAAAACTGGGGTGACAGAGTGCCTGGTTCTGTGCTTCAGGCCTCTGCAACACTATCTCGTTAAAGATACGGATGGTAATTTACCCACAGCAATGGTGTTCATTAGACCTGATGTCCTGCCTGAGGTTCACCTTGGGGAAATTATGTTCTGGACAGTCAGAATGCCTTCTCTCTTCTTTAACAAATAGATGCAGTATCGTTATGTTGTTATTAGGTACTGATTTATAAAGCACCTTTCACATACATCACAGTGCTGTATGATCTAATTACGAAACACCTGAGACTGAATAAGAAGTACCCAGGCAAGAATATTGCTTGAAGCTTGACCTTTAATGCGCTAAAAGAACCAAGAGTTTGGAGTGAGTAGGAGACCCAAGATGAAGAAATCCATCAATCCTGACTGTATATAGGATCAAGAGCCTAAGTGGTAGCAACACTGGGCAATTAGTGGCCTGGTGGAAAAATTATGAATAAAATGGAGAAGCATTCATTAATCACTGCCTCCTTCATACCTCAAAGCCCACGGAAATCAAGGGGAGCAGTGCTCGTGACTTTGCTGGGGCCTCTGGTGCTCCCACGCTGGATAGTATGGGTTCCTGGTACCAAACTCTTGCTGTGTCACATTCCAAATTGAGTGTGTCCAATGATTGCTATCCCTATACCTCTGCAACCAGTTTGAGGAAAAATAATAGAATCATAGAATGGTTTTGGTTGGAAGGGAACTTAAAGCTCATTTAGTTCCAAAACCTGCTATGGGAAGGGACACCTTCCAATGGACCAGGTTGCTCCAAGCCCCATCCAACCTGGTATTGAACACTGTCAGGGAAGGGGCAGCTATAGTTTCTCTGGGCAACGTGTGTCAGTGCCTCAGCACTCTCACAATAAAGATCTTTTTCATTATATCTAGTCTAAATCTCGTCTCAGTTTAAATCCATTCCCTCTTAACCTCTCACTACCTGTCCTTGTAAAAAGTCCATCTCCAGCTTTCTTTAGGCACTGGAAGCTGCTCTAAAGTCTCCCCTGTGTTTTTACTCCAGAGTGAACAAGCCCAGCTTTCTCAGCCTGTCTCCATAGGAGAGGTGCTCCAGCCCTCTGAGCATCTTTGTGGCCATCCTCTGAACTTGCTTCAACAGGTCCACATATAATTCAAGTACTATATTTTTGTTTTTATTCTAGCTGGATTTTTATTTCTGTCTCAATTCTGAAGATTAGAATTTTCTTTCCTGAAGTCATCTCCTCAATCTTTACAATTAAACCTCATTTAAATATTTTGGTCACTTTCATGAACTAATTATAGTGACTTATGGTTGAGAAGGTACTTTCATCTTAGAATCATAGAATCATAGAATAGTTAGGGTTGGAAAGGGCCTGAAGATCATCTAGTTCCAACCCCCCTGCCAGGGGCAAAGACACCTCCCACTAAACCATGCCACTCAAGGCTATGTCCAACCTGGCCTTGAACACCACCAGGGATGGAGCATTCGCAGCTTCCTTGGGCAACCCATTCTAGTGCCTCACCACCCTCACAGGAAAGAATTTCTTCCTCATATCCAGTATAAACTTCCATTGTTTCAGTTTGAACCCCTTACCCCTTGTCCTCTCACTACAGTCCCTAATGAAGACTCCCTCCCCCAGCATCCCTATAACCCCCCTTGAGATATTGGAAGGCTGCTATGGCAGCCTTCTCTTCTCCAAGCTGAACAGCCCCAACTTTCTCAGCCTATCTTCATATGGGAGGTGCTCCAGTCCCCTGATCATCCTCGTGGCCCTCCCTTGGACTTGTTTGCTGGTGCTTAGAATTTTTAGAAAAGAATGTCTTCTGCAATTACAACTTATGCTTGCAGAGATCAAAGCTGACCCAGAGATGAAAACAATTTTGTACGAGGCCTTTCCCATCCTTTTTTGACATGCAAAAAGATATGAAATAATAATTTTCCTCCGGCTTCTTTCTTTATTTACCTTCACAATTATTTGGACTATATCACATTATGTCTACTGACGTTTAGGAAAGGCTTCTCAGAAGACTGAAGGGGTAAGGAGGAACATATCTCATCAGTAATAAATGTGCTGTACTTTTTGGCTTTTTACAGTTATTGGAATACAGTTATTTTTTTCTCAGAGTTTTGTGGAGACATAAGGCACAGACTCCGTTTCTGGTTACAAATGAAATCATTTATCTCGCATCTTGCATCCCTTTTATAGTCTACTAAGTGCTAAGCAGTAATTTTACACTCTCTCACTCCCTTATCATCCTGATTCAGCAAAACTACTACAGATTACAAATATTCACATGGTTTGGTCTGTCTTTGAGATGCACATCCTGCTTTATCTTGCAAACTGTCTGCTTTGTTTTGCTAACCAATCTTTACCCTTCATTGTTGTCTTTACAGTTACAAAGGCTTAGGCCGGAACAGGGCATTAGCACCTGGTGTTTTCTTCACTGTTCCCAGGGCTTAAGCTAGACCAGGGTGATAACAGCTGAATTCATTTCGTTAACTATTTCTATCCCTTCACCCACAGAGTTTGAGGCATTTAAACAGTAACAAACCTATAACGAAACAAAAAGTGAATTTTATGCAGAATGACTGGAAAGGTTCAACTCTTCGCCACCACAAAAGCTTCAACATTTTGATCTTAGATCAAAGACTGGTAATCTTGTGGACTTTTTTTTTGTTTGATTTCAGCAAGCCTCAGATTCTATGTCATGAGTAAACTGCTTAACCCAAATTCTGTGTCAATAGGACTACATGAAATTGTCTTTTTAGGACACAGTAAAGGTTTAGAGCCATGTTGTATTAGTTCTCTCATTCTATAGAGAGGCCTCCAGCAACAGTAGGAAGCTTCAGGATGGGTACTTCTAAGCATAAAGACCAAATGATGGCTTATGCCTCCAAGGATCAGCTGGCATCTCATCTTTTCTTTGAGATCTGATGGCGTCCAGCCCAAGAACCTAGCTCACTGACTTCATATTACTGCATCTCGAAAATGGCTCTGGAGGAAGAAATCTGCTGGAAAACTAATGAGTGTTCACATAGCTTCAGTTCCAAAGGGGTTCATAAAATGCCTTTTGCATCAGTGAAATGAAACTACAGACTATCTTGAAGCCTTTTGAACAGCCTCTGCTCAAACCCAGAGCTGCAGCCTCAGACCAGCTTATCTCAGGTGTCCCATCCATTTCCTCCACTCCCCATGAAGAGATGAAGAGTGGCTTTCTAAACAACAAGTGATTTATTGCAGTGCCTCTTTCCTGGCCCACAGGCTCTGTAGCATCTCAACCAAGCTGAAGAATTGCCTTGGGTATCTGCCTTTGTTGCTTGAGCTGCCTGAACTATCCTTACATGTCCCTTTTAATTAAATAACTCTTGACTTGGTTTAGTAAAGATAATAAAAGACGATGAGGATAGTACAAGGTATCTTTACCTTGCCAGGCTGATTTGGCGAAGCTGCAAATCCAATCTGTGTGTCTAAAACCCACTTACGTTTGGGAGCTGGAGGGGAAAAGCCATCTTTGTCTTTCCTAATATTCTCTAGGGAAAATTAACAGTGTCTAGGGTTTTCTCTGTTCACCCTCTGCCATTCCATCGTTTCGCTTTCTGGCTTCCTTAACTTTCAATCTCCTTTAAATTGCATTAAAAGAATAGGAGAAACCATTGCATTCCTCTTTTCGCCTTGGAGCTAAAAGCTTTCTCTTTTCTTCACAGTGCTTGTTAAATGCTATAGACAGAGTGAAAGCTTCATAAATCATAAACAAGCAGAGGACCTAAATAAAAGTTACTGCAAACTGTTGAAAACAGAAGCCCCAGCGTGCACATTAGCTCTAACATCACAGTGTTCATTTTAAACTACACTAGCAGGAGGCAGAGGGCATGCCTGTTTTGTGTCTAACCCAGGAACCAAAAGAAAAGACAGTGGGCCATGAAGATAAGAAATTATTAAGAAATAGCTTTGCAGTGTTACAGACACAGATGGATGCAGATTTTTGCTCTCCAGTTTTGCCTGTTCCTCTACAATAACCAGCTCCTTTTCTCTCTATTGTTCCTTATAGCATGGAAAAGTTCCTCCCTTTTTCATCAAGTGGTAACTTGCTCTGGTCTCTGCTGAGTGCAGCAGCAGCAGCCTCCAGAGCACTCCAGCAGTAAGAAATGCTGGACCATGATGCTAGTGGATTGCCCCCTGCTCAGGGTCAGGGCAAGGAAGTTGGGATTATGGCAGGGAAAAAGTTTGTTTCAGAACATCCTTCTTCTCCACATGCCTGTTTACAAAGCTATGAGATGCATGAGTGTGTGATAAAGCAGAAAAAAAGGGAAAAGTAGACTTCATTCCCTCAAAGGAAAGCACTCACTGGCGATGAGGAAGCAGAGCAAGTTAATGCAGGAATCAGAAAAGCAACTCTCATACACCCAGCTGGTGGGGCCCAACCTTTCCATGGTCAATCTCTGCTCTTGTAGGAGACTGGGCTCTGTACGCAATTGGTCTCCACTCCTCCATGTCCCAGAGCAAGCCTTCACAAAGAAGGGAAGAGTCAGCCCCTGCCCACCACAGCTTGGATAGGGTTGGCACATTGTGTCAGTCAAGAACCTGTGTAATGAGCAGGTTGGTGTTCTCACTTCTATCTGTCTTAAGAGTGCAGGTTCTGCTGATCATATATTTCTGAAAAGACTTCTCTTTGTAAGGAACTCTTTCTTGAAGTCAGTAGAGCACATTTCTTCACTGGCGTAGATTAAATCTAGGTTTTCCCTCAGGGTGATCTTTCTCCTCACTTTGAAGTGGAACTTTATTCTTTCATTCATGGTGCTCTTGGAGGTGGGAGCTTTCCAACTTTGGGTCTGGGAAATGCCTTGTCAGGAACTGGCGCTACAGCAGTCTCAGGAATTACTGAAAGCACTGTCAGCTTGTTCCACCTGTTTTTCCTCATAATTAGTCTTTAAATCTATGACAGATTTCTCTTCATGGTGAGGTTATTGAGTTTCTTAAATTACCCTCCTGTGAGCAGTTTTATCATTCTGGGGGGAATGGTTTCTATCTTTTTATCAATCTATCATTATCCATTCTATTGTTCATTTTTATACAGTATTCTAGTAAGCTAAACAGGATGGATTTACATTGACAGAAGTCACATTGCTCTGCTCCTACTGTCATCATCTAGGCATATTTATATTTTTAGCCACAATAATTAAGCTATTATCTAATGCACTAAGGCACATCTGCGTAAAATTTCTTAGATCTCATTGAGTTGTTTTTGAGAAAACAAAACCAAATTTGAGGTCATATATCTGTCAATTTGCCTGGAGTTCAGGAAAATAGTTTTTTTAAAGAAATGGTACTTTTTATTAGCAAGCAAATCAACACCATTTTGTGTTCTTTCAGCAGTGTTTGAATCAGATTCTAACTTAATTTAGTACAATTTAAAATTTTGAGTGAACTGGTAGGCAATGTTGTTCCTCTGCCTGACAACTTTTTCTTCTGGTTCTTTGCTTTTACCACCAACAAAAGACAGATCACAGGGTAGCTCTCTTTTCCCATCACATCCTGGGGCAACAGCCAGAGAAGAAACATTTAGTCCTTTGCAGTCAGTTTCTCTTTGCCTTCCCTCTTTATCCTTTTGCAATTTTAACAAACCTGCTTTCTCCCCCACAGGCTGCCTATTTCAGATACGCTCTAGAAATTGTGTGCCTCAGTTTTGCTCCTAGAAATCTTAACTTGACAAATGCTGATCCTCCCTGGCATTCAGTACAACCTTTAATAACTGACAAGAAGGGTTAACCTTTGGTCTGGGGAACACAAAGTTATAAATCAGTTGCTGTTCCAAAAGGCTGAGTTTGAATCAGGTGTTTCACATTTTTTTCTTTGGAAAAAAAATCCAAACAAACATAGAGAAACAAAACCAAACCAGAACAGATAATCTAATACAGCTGTGGCTGGGAGGAAACACGACATTTGTAACAGCTTTTAAAGCATTAAAAAGGAAGCATGCTATGAACAAATACTGTGCTTGTGTTCTGAGGTTAAAACATGACAGTTCTGAAGGAAGAGATTTACTGAATCAGGTTTGATGCCTTGAAATAATGAGAGGGTAGGAACTTCCAGGGGAGGAGGGGGAACAGACTTAGGGTATGTGGCCTCATTTAGAGAAAACATAAATGTGCACTGAGCAGAAAGGAATTGAACATTTAAGCACTAGTTTGTTTTCATGGAGGAAAAAGCTCTGCCATGTTAAACATTTATCAGAAAAGCCCTTACTGATGTGGTCATGCTGAGCCCAGAAGAGGCTTAGATTCAGAGGCTTTAGTCAGGACAGCAGGATGCTGGATTACTCCCTTTAGGAAGAAAGAGCACAGCCTCCCAGGGAAAGGCAGGAGGGACAGCAGCATAGGAGGGAGGAAAAAGGAAGAGGGCAGCATGCTTAGTGCCAGCACAAGCAGAGGCTTTAACTGGGGCTTGGTCTGGGCACAGACTCACCGTGCTAAATTCATTTACGTGTCTTAGATCATACAATGCAATCAGGCTAGGCAAAGGCTCTGCCCCAGCCTTTAGACTGTACAGCTCCTATTTTAAATGCTTTCCTAAATGCCAGTACCCAACTCAATTGTGTCCTCAGATTCCTGGAGATCCCAAACAGCAAACTGGGGAAGAAAAGCAGCAATATCATTGCATGGGGAACCTGCATCTGACTTGAGTTTTCCTGGAAATGAAATAAAATGTGATTTTGGGGCAGGGGATTTGTTTGTTTGTTTGTGGGTTTTGAGAGAGTTTTAAATTTTTTTTTTTCCATTTCTGAGAACTTCCTTGCATTGATCTCCATAGCAAAGATTGCAATGATGCTCTACACAGAAAGTACGTGATACATGTTCATTTTTTTTGTTTAGCACTGATAATCTTGACCCATATCTCCTTTAGTGTGATCTTGCCAGCATGGGCATCTTTTTGCCTTTGCCAGAAGGGATATTTGTAGAAGGAAAGGGTTTTCCAGGGCTGTTGTTCAGATGTCCCAGTTCAATCATGGCACACACAGTTTTTTTTACATCTTTCGTGAGGCCACAAAATACTCGCAGTTTGGTAGGAAACAGAAATTGCCAAAAGGAATAATAAGCACTGAAAGACTCTGGTTTTCCAGAAGTGGAGTTATTCAACCATGGATAATGACCACAGCCCAGATGACAAGATAAACACTGTATATGAGGTTGAAGTAGACAAAGCATTTAAAAACATCATCCCAACAATGCTAGCTGCTACATTCAGTCATCAAACAGTGACAAAAATGCTATTTAAGGCAGGTAAAAAGCAAATTGGGGCTAAATGGACATATACAATTGCCTCATGCATCCACATGCAATCACACATGCTGCTACATTTATACGTATCATCCTGTATATTATCCACGCCTCTACTCTTGCTAAGATAAAAGCATACCTTTTACACATATGCATACATTCTCCCACAGAACTTAATTCAACATAGCACACTTGTATGGTCAGCACACATGGGCTTTTATCTTGACATTGCTGGGTGAAGTTGAGGCAGTAGGAACTAAACTCACAAGAGTAAACTACATAAATACATTCAGTAGTTAAATGCAAGTTATATTCCTACAGCCAGGAGTGATTCAGCTGTGAAGATCAGTGCAAGTGGTGCCCCCTCAAGGGTCCCTACTGGGACCAGTACTGTTTAATGTCTTCATCAACGATATAAACAGTGGGATTGAGTGCACCCTCAGCAAGTTTGTTGATGACACCAATCTGTGTGGTGCTGTCAGCAATGCTGGAGGGAAGGGATACCACCCAGAGGGAGTTTGACACGTTTGAGAGGTGGGCCAATGCCAACTTCATGAAGTTCAACAAGACCAAGAGCAAGGTCCTGCAATCTGGCCGTCCCAAGCACAAATGTAGGCTGGACAGAGAACGGATTGAGAGCAGCCCCGAGAAGGACTTGGGGATGCTGGTTGATGAGAAGCATAATGTGACCCAGCAGTGTGCACTCACAGTCCAGAAACCAACTGTGTGCTGGGCTGCATCAAAAGGAGTGTGGCCAGGTCAAGGAATGTGATTCCTTCCCCTCTGTTGCACTCTGGTGGGACCTCACCTAGAGAACTGCATTGAAGTATAATAAGGTTTGGGCTTGGACTACATGCAGAGATGCTCAGAGGGCTAAAGCACCTTTCCTATGAAGACAAGCTGAGAGAGTTGTGCTTGTTCAGTCTGGAGAAGGCCATAAAGTATTCAGGGGAAACCTTAAAAGAGTCTTCCAATACCTAAAGGGGCTGGCAAGAAAACTGGAGAGGGTTTTTTTACAGGAGCATGTAGTGAGAGGACAAGGAGGAATGGCTTTAATGTGAGAGGAGATTTAGATTAAATATTCGGAAGAAATTATTTACTGTGAGAGTGGTGAGGCACTGGGACAGGTTGCCCAGAGCAGCTGCTGCTTCCCCATCACTGGCAGTGTTCAAAGCCAGGTTGGACACAGCTTGGAGCAACCTGGTCTAGTGGAAGGTGTCCCTGCCCATGGCACAGGGTTGGAACTGGATGATCTTTAAAGTCCCTTCCAATTCAAATCACTGTATGATTCTATAAGTGTTGGAAGTCTTCTGATTGGAGATACTTCAGGCAAACTTTTTACCATTTACTTTCAAGTCAGTGTTCACTGAGTGTATGAAAAATATCCTGGAGCAGCTGTGCTCTACTCTTGTTTTAGATGGAAGTAACCAATTTATTGTTTCCATATAAGCACTGTATATTTCTCACTCTTGGTAGAGTCATGCAATTCATATTCTGCCTCCAAAACAGATAATTTTCATTATTTTAGAGGGATGATTTCAAGATTACCTATACTAAGGGTATCCCTTGCTACTATTTCAAAAAAAACTACACCAGACCTTGTGTTTAGTATCCTAAGCCAAAAAATTCTTAATTTTCCTACATATGCTAGACATATAAGTGATTTGGTGATGAAAAAAAAGATGTCTTCCATCATTTAACTATATTGAATAGCCCTACTCCTCTGGTCTAAGTTTGGAGCAGCTTTGCTCAGAATGAGTTAGCTAATTTGTTTTTCTACTGTTGGGACTTGAGTGATGACAGCAGAAGAGGATAGCTCGGATAGCTAAGTAGTCATCACACACAGTGCTCAGACAGTATCCCTTTTAGGAGAAGAGCAGCTCCAGAATATAGTCTGGAGAAGCAAGTGCACGGGGAGGAACAAAACCAAAAACTGTCTCTATCTGATAGCAAGGAATGAACTTAGATGCCAGGCGATCTGAATATATCTTGAAGTTTACTGGTGAGATGCAATATTCAGCTTGCTTATTATCAAAGCTGCTAAACCCTACATGGTCAGTGGAGAGCAGCTGGGATTGTTCTCGTGTTTGTGACCTCTGCTAGTTGCCTACAGCCCTTTGCTATTTGTATTGTGGCAGCATATTGGTGTCCCTCAGGGATCAGTGTTGGGACCGGTCTTGTTCAACATCTTTGTCAGTGATATGGACAGTGGGATTGAGTGCACCCCCAGCAATTTGCCGATGACACCAAGCTGTGTGGTTCGATTGATATGTTGGAGGGAAGGAATGCCATGCAGAGGGACCTTGACACGCTTGTGAGGTGGGCTGATGCCAACCTGATGAAGTTTAACCATGCCAAGTGCAAGGTCCTCCACCTGGATGGGAGCAATCGCAGGCACAGCTACAGGTTGGGCAGAGAAGAGATTCAGAGCAGCTCTGAGGAGAAGGACTTGGGGGCATTGATCAGTAAGAAACTTAACATGAGCCGGCTTCAGTATGCACTAGCAGCCCAGAAAGCCAACCGTATCCTGGGCTGCACCAAAAGGAGTGCGACCAGCAGGTCGAGGGAGGTGATCCTGCCCCTCTACTCTGCTCTCTCGAGACCTCACTTGGAGTATTGTGTGCAGTTCTGGTGTCCTCAACATAAAAAGGACATGGAACTGTTGGAACAAATCCAGAGGAGGGCCACAAGGATGATGAGGGGACTGGAGCACCTCCCATATGAAGATAGGCTGAGAAAGTTGGGGCTGTTGAGCCTGGAGAAGAGAAGCTGTGTGGAGACCTCATAGCAGCCTTCCAGTATCTGAAGGGGGCCTATAGGGATGCTGGGGAGGGACTCTTCATGAGGGATTGCAGTGATAGGATGAGGGGTAATGGGTTCAAACTTAAACAATGGAAGTTTATACTGGATATGAGGTAGAAATTCTTTACTGTAAGGGTGGTGAGGCACTGGAATGGGTTGCCCAAGGAAGTTGTGAATGCTCCATCGCTGGTGGTGTTCAAGGCCAGGTTGGACAGAGCCTTGGGTGGCATGGTTTAGTGTGAGGTGTCCCTGCCCCTGGCAAGGGGATTGGAACTAGATGATCTTAAGGTCCTTTCCAACCCTAACTATTCTATGATTCTATATCAAAAGTTGTTATAGCTCAGCTGGAAGCTATTTGGCTTAATAACATTTACCTTACTACAAGGCAGACAAGGTAAAATCATATCCGTGGCCCACGTGACAGTAGCGGTGAAAGATGATTTTATACATCTGTTCATCTGTCAGAAAGCTCCTAAAAGAACACCAGATGTTCGAAATCCAGGATATGAGGATTTTTGGGTACCATCCATGTCTGAACATAGAAGTCCTGGTCAAGCTCTGTTTGTCTAACAGGAGAATACATTGACACTCAACTCACAAACAAGATGTTTAGCAGTAACCATTCAGTCTTGGCTGGATATAGGCTTTCAAGAATACATAAAGACATCGTGTCTGTTTCCTTGGACTAGAATTCCAAGGAAAAGAAGTCCATGAGCATCATAACCTGCCATTCCCCTTGTACTCTTGCTGTTTACAACCCATGCAACCGTATGGTAAGGAAGTTGTCTCTTTTGCTGTTGTCTCTCTGTTCTAGAATACAAAAAGTTGCCATTTCGTAGGACCACAGGATAATTCAGGTTGGAAGACATCTCAGTAGGCTTCTAGTCCAACCTCCTTCTCAAAGCATGGTCAGCTCTAAGGTCAAACCAGATGTCTCATGTCTGCTCCTCTTCAGGCCTTCAAAACCTCCAAGGATGGGGAACTGGATGCACAGTCTCTCTTGATAGCCTGTTCCACTGCTCAGCTGTCCTCAATGTGACAAGTTTTTCCTTATATGTGAGCTGAAACTCTCTTGTTTCAATTTATATCATCCATTGTGCTTCCTCCCTCCATGCACCACTGTGAAGAGTCTGGTTCTGTCTTCTTGATGTATAGGAATACTGGCAAAGAAGACTTGGCTGTATTTTCTGTTTGTGGTGCACATAAATAAGCAGAGAATGAAGCTGTGCTGTGGAAAATGCAATCAAAAAAACCCTGGTGCTTTTTGTATCGATTGTAGATGATGTTAGTAGCTGTGAACATAAGAAAGCTTTCAGCTCTTGTTTCTTAGGAAAACAATATGTGCTTATATTGCTGGTCAAAAGCATGCTGTGAGTTTTGCGCAATGCAACAGGGATGATATACTCATGTATTCCAGACATAAAGACAATATATACTATATATAATGACAATGCTACTGCATGACTGCAGTAGTATCAATCAGGAGGAAATCACAGCATGCTTTAGTCTGCTTTTCAAAGACAATGGGAATACCTCAGACTTTGCTTGTTTCAAATGCTGTCCTGCCAAGGACAATTTTTTCTCAGTTTTAATCTAATGGAAAACAGAGCTGGATGTCTCATCGTTTGTGTCTTTACTCTGAGTACAGGGCGTATACACAGTATTTTATGAGATGCCCTGGACAGAGAATGTATTGTAAGCTGGCTCTGGCACATACTACAATTTAGTACTACTTCAAGAGTAAAATGGGCCTGAGCCTTCCTAGCCAAAGGCATTGCTCTTGTAGCTTTATTCTTTGTTCCTGAATGAACATCTTTGAAAGAAATACCTAGACCCACTCAGTGGAGAAAGCCTTATTGTCTCTGAGAAGTGATTCAGAGGATCAGAGGAAGACACTGAGAGGAGAGCAGCCTAAAGGCAGTCAAACAAAGCACTAGTCCCAGGACCTGGGTGAAGGTATTAAGGCATCAGCATGCAGCCTTCAATCTATATTTGTCCAGTCAAATGAGTGGCTTGAGGACTCAATTATTTTCTGTATGAACAAT
Source organism: Ara ararauna (assembly GCA_028858755.1). NCBI lineage: Eukaryota > Metazoa > Chordata > Aves > Psittaciformes > Psittacidae > Ara > Ara ararauna. The sequence goes on along the minus strand of CM054376.1, from coordinate 91,860,503 downwards.
ATTTATGCTCATAAGAGGAAAAGGAGTCCCAAGGCAGAGTGTGTACCTTGATCACAGCGTGTTTTGTGCTGGCTAGAAGGCAAATAAGGGGAAGCAAAAACACTCTACGGATCTGCGCTTGACAGACAAGTTCCTTGTCCTCTAATTGCTGATTGCAGCGGTACAGACACCTGAGGCAGCTGTGGAAAGATCACAAAGATGAGAGAGGCTTTTATGTTGTACAAGAGCATTCAGAGAAGCATTCAGCTTGTGTTTTTAGGTGCAAAGTCTAAAATAAATAAGAAGCTTATTTTGAACATTCTAATGGGGGTAGCATGAATCCAAAGAAGGAGCTGTAATTTCCAGTCTGTCTGTGACTGACAGCTCTGATGAGGGCCAGGCACATGGTCTAGGCAAATGTCTTCCACGCAGTGATGTGACACAGGACACACTTTCAGCATCCACGACAATGCATGTTTGCTCTGCCTTCTCTAAACCTAAATAACTGCTGTGGCTGTGTAAGTCAAGAAGATAAATTTATTTACTCAGATCACCTTTAATTGGTTGCACTTTCTCTAGTTACCAGGCTAGGATTGAGGCAAAAGAGGTTCTGGTCCCTGCCCTAGGAAATGCTGTGTGAAACCTTATCTATGCCTCACTTTCTCAATCTGTACAATGGAGAATGCTATCTGAATAAAATCTTTGATGAAAGAGAGCTATGTTGGAAGCAAGCTTTTATTATTCAATCTTTCAATGCGTTGTGACACTCTTATTTTCTTTATTTCTTCAGATGGCACTCAGGTTTGAACAGCAACAGAGTTGTTCAGTGCCTTCATTGAGCTGCATGAATGAAAGGCTACTGATTTATGCAGCCTTTGTCTGACACATACATAGGAAGCTCCAAGGACTGCTTAGGGAAGAGAGAGAGGTGTTTTCTGTACTCAACTTGCACTCCTTAGAGGACTGAACTGGGCCTCAGCCAGTGTAAAAGCAGGCTCCAAGGTGAGCCAAGTGAGTAGCTCTTCTGTACAACTGCTCAGAGCAACAGGTTGTCTGAGATTTCTGGTCAGATGCCTGGAGAGCATGGGTTGGGATCTCCAGGATATTTACATATCTCATTCCATTAATTTTGACAGAAGACAGAGAAAGAGGATACCCATTTCTTGGGGGAAAGAGCTGCATAAAATGTAGCATAACTGAGCTTGGAAAAGGCACATGAAGGTCTCTAGTCTAACTCCATAACTAAAGCTAACTCCCAGTTGGATTAGGCTGCTCAGTGTCTTGTCTGGTTAAATTTTGCAGATTTCCCAGGATGTGGATTGCACAGCCTATCCAGGAAACCTGTTCTGATGCTTAACCATCACTTCAAAGTTAACAGCTGTTAACCTTTCTCCTCTTATATCTACTTGCACACTTGTTTAGTCAGTATTAGGTGGCATATTCAGAGTGATGGGACTGCCAGTTATGTTTGAAAATCAGGACTTAAGCAGTGTTTTCATCCTCCCCACATGTCTGTGCACTTCTAGGCTGTGTCCTGTCACTGGGAAGTCACATGTGTATAGGGCAGAAGAGCGTTACATAAGCTACAGCTGGTCAGTCACCAGGACTCCAGATTCATCATGAATTCATCACGAGATGCTCTGTAGCTAGTAGTGAACACTGTCTTGTATGAAAAGAGTAAGAAAAGGATGCGATGAGTTACCTTGACCTATAACAAGCTCTCTCTGAATCTGGCTGCTTTCCACAGTGTTCCTATGTTGCTCTGGGTCATATTCCTGACCTATTTCCTCTTGCACCATCAGAAAAATTGGGTTTCCCTCTGTTTCCCTCTACTTTCTCTTCTGCTTCTCTTTTCCACCTACTTCACGTAAACAGGGGTTTTTGTAGAAGTATTTGATTTCTGACATTTTTCTTCAATGTTTTCAAACCATTGATTGAAACACTGGAAATCCATTCAGTTTTCAATGGCCAAATGCCGGAAGTTTTCAGGTTTCTAGCTTGTTAATTTGCAAATGCATGTGGATGAAAGAAAAGGAAAGGATCAGCAGAGCAAATAACTTGTACTGCAACATCCCTGACCATCCATATGAACAAAAGTTAGGCTGAGCTTTTTCAAGTTCATCTCTGAGTGAATGAGCAGGAGCACTGACAGGAAAATTAAAAATACCTCATGCTCATTTGATTGTTTGCACACAATCTGCACTCACCCCTTCAACAGCTTGCAGTCTGCTGAAGATTCAGTTGATTCCCTAATCCACTGTGCTAGCTTTACCTTTGCATATACCATTCTTCCAGCATGACCAAGAACCTGATTCTTCAAACTAGCTCTCTTCCCTTTCATAAAATGGGAAAATGTCATTGCAAATATAAAAGTGCTTGTGTATGCATTGTTTTTGCACTTGTGGGCTTAACTGAGGACTTAATGCTATGACAACCAGAAACTTGGAGTCAACAAAACAATGAAATTAGGAAAACAACATGTGTATGGTAACAGAGTATTTTAAAATACATGCCACTTGGACTTAATCAGAAATTCATTTAATCAGGACATCTCTTGGAGCAAACCTAATTTAAGCCTAATGACATTTAATAGTGATAACTATGGCTTGGTGGGGATGGTAATTCCATTTAATTGGGATGCCTCCAGGTGATGCAATGGTGCTTGTGTGTGTGTGACAGCTGCAGGCAGGTTCTGACTGCTTATGTACCCAGCAGCAGCCTTCAGTCTCTTGTCCAGCTGCCAAGCACCAAGACAGCCCAAGAAAAAGGGTTTGAAAGTCCTTCACTGCTGCCTGAATTTGGCAGGAACCATAATGTATTCACTACATGCCAGCAATGCTATCTAGTCTCTTGATTCCTGTCTCCATATCTGCCACCCCCAAGAGGGTTCTCTTCCGGTCCATCTTCACGGCATCCTTCCCTAATTTCCCAGGACCTATCCCATGAATGTAAGTTTGCTGTACAGTTTCCTACAGAGTGACATGCATATTGCAGTGTCATGCATCTGGTGTCAGATGGAAATTCAGGTTTATCAGGATGAAGGTCAACCACAGGGGTGTCCCAGAGAAGGGACTCTGAAGGCAGGCTGCCAGCCATATCCGTTTTGGTGATAGAGACTTCAACCTCCATAGCTCTTTTGGAGCTATTGCTGCTGAATTGACAGTCTATGTGTTTGTCTGTGCAGTCTCTGCAGCACCAGCATCCAGCTCATTAATGAAAAGCTCTTTGGAATACCTGGAATAGGAAAGTGTCCAGGAAAGCCAAATTTCAACCTTTTAAAACTCCATTTTTAGTCCCAGTGGGTTGTGATTGTGAGAAAAAAAAAGTCCATTTCAATTCCCTCTGTAGAACCCACTGTATCCACAAAAGAGTAACACTTAGATCTTGTCTGCACACAAAAGTGGCATTGATTTAAATAATCAGGTTTAAAATGAATTTAACTGAATGAGTGCAACCTTTTACATGGACTTTAAGTCAATTTAAGAGATACTTTTATCCTTATTACTCAAAGATAGAGTCAGATAATCATAAGAGATTGAGTTAAAAGTGTGTCAGGAAGTTTTGTCTTTTCAGATGAAGGCTACTGTCCTTTTATGGGAAATTTCACACCCTACACCCCACTACCTCAGCTGGAATTGAGCCTCTCAACCCATCACACCCCATCATTTTGCAGGCGTTTCAGTCCACTGCATTGCAATTAAAAAGGAAAAGTAACAGCTCTTCCACCACTGACTGCATGGCTTGCTGGCCTCTGCTGTGAATTGGCATCAAAAAGAGCAGAAGGAAGTGTTTCAGCCCAAGTAGCTTGGAGGGCCGAAGTAGCAAAAGGCACCTTTAGAAGAAAAAAGATAAAACACAGCATATAAAAAAATTCTTAATATTGTTAAAAAGAATTGCAGATGTCTCGATTATAGTCAACTTTAACCTGTTTGTATCAGTGGCAATTTGGTATTGAAACCTTCAACATATCCCACATGAAGTACACAGAGAGGAAGCCAAGACGAAACAAGATGTATCCAAAAGTGCACATGCATGTTCTGTGGCTGCTTTTTTCCTCCAAAACATGGAGTACATTTTAAGAGGGGATATAATGCCTATGCCCTTGAATTATGGTTGAAAATACTACTGCATACAGCACAGAACTTCTGCAGAGAGGAAGGGAACACAGGCAGAAGAGCACTGTGATTAGAGAGACACATACAGTTGGATAAGGGAAGAATTTTAACAACATCATGAAAAGTGGTAAGAGCGGTTAAGAAGAATCCCAACTCAAGTGAGAAGGATACTGATATTTCATTTTTCCACATGTTCAGTTGGATGGGTGAACTGGTCTCTCCCAGATATTTCAAAATACCACATTTGTAAACAAATATGTTCATTTTTCTTGGCTTTAAGCTAGGTTTTTTTCTTTTCTAAAGCATAAAGGTCATTCTGACCTCTCAGACAAAACATTTTAATTGAAAAGAAGCCAACATGTAATGGCGAGGCAAAATGTTAGAGGAGCTAGCCTTTTTAGGCAAAAAGCTTCATTTCAATGAATTAGCATCTCCTGACAAGTATTTAGACAAACTATTCCTGTTCTGCTCCAGGCCTGAATACTGGTTCTTTAGTGCGGGTTCTTCAAAGCTAATACAGCAGATTATATGCAGCTTGCTGGATGCATTGGCTGATGGCTAATTATGCGCTCCTGTAACAAAGCACATAAGAAGGGTGGGCTTGCACAACCAACCATATGGTTGAACATGCATTTGAAATATAATGGAACATGCGATTTCAGTCACATAAAGAATGCAGAAAAAAACTAACAAAGTGGTTCTACAAGCCTCCATTGTCAGCTAGGAGACACCTCTGTTTCAAGCTTTCAGACAGCATTTTAGCAGGTTGAGAACTCCCTGCACATATGCATATATATACACACACACATGCATACACATACGTATACATGCATCTATGTGGGTATATATGGATGGATTAGGCTGTCTCTGGATTTGTAGCATAGTCTCTATGAGAATGATGGAACCACCTTCATTTTTGCTTTAATTTACCTGGCCAGAAGGAGCACCCGCATTCCCACCCAGGTTAGGAAACACCAGAACTCCTAAAGGCTGTCTCTGCCAGACTTTAAAGAACAGCCTGCTAACACTGAGGAACTTTTCAGAGGATGTAATGACTCCTACACTCAGCAACTCTGTTACAGCAATATTTCATTGTTACATTATTATGCAGGAAGTGCACACTCAAGCCATTTCTGTTTGCTCAGAATAGTGTTTACTGAAATATGTTCCGCAGTTTGCTGTTCCTTATGGAAGATAATATTGTATATACAAGAGCAAATTGAATATATGTAGTGCAGTAATTGCCATCATGCCTAACTAGTTGATATATTTGAATACTCAGGATAGATAAGGTTTCTCTAAGGATTACCCCTCAGCACACTCACTGAATTTAATTTTGCATTGTTACTTACAATTCCTTGGAACATGTTACTTATAATATAAAAAAATAAAATTTGCTGTGAATACTTTCTTTGAGAAAACATTGCACATGCTTCCAAAAGTCTCCACCCTTGGGATCTTTAGAAAGCAGTTTTGCTTTTCCTCCATGCAGTAACGGGCTCCTTCAATGAAGAGCAATCCAGGGCCATTATTCCAGAGTTTGGGGGAAGCTGAATACTGACTATGCAGATACACACCCCTCATGTATTTTTAATGACCTGATGTATTTGTTCAGTATTTGGTAACACAACTAGATGATAAAAAACCTGACCTAGTTACCACGTACTGTTGGGAAGGAGTTTGCAGAACAGTAAGCATTTAAATAAAGATGTTAAGGTGTACCTACAAGAAAGGAAAGGTTTAGAGAAAAGAAAAAAGAGACAGGATTTCTTCTTTTATGATTCACATGGGATTTTGATACAGCATGGCAGGAAGCAGAGACTGTAACGAGACATAATAAAAAAAAATATAGGCAAACTTGTCCAAGCAAGGGCAATGTTCCAGCCCTGGTGTGAGACCACTTGCTATGCACGCACAGGTACAGATCCCCCACAGCATCCCTCACTGCTTCCCCATGGCAGTAAATGTACTCCTCCTTCAATGCACCTCACACTTTCTTGGCACTCCACTTCTGTTGCTTCTGCCTCTTCGTGCAGGCCTCTCTCTGGAGATCTCTCTGGATCCCCATCCTGGATTCCCAGTTTCATCTCTCTGGATCCCCATCCTGGATCCACAGTTTCACCAAACGAGTTAGCACTATGAACAAGTACCTGTTATGGAGTTATATCAATTAAATAACCTCTATTTCCTTTCCTTTTTTTTTTTTTAATTAGATAAATCTGAAAGTTAGCTGATTACACCACTGTAGATGTCATGTCCATGTAAAGCTCAAAATTTAGCAACCCAACAAAAATATTCCAGCATAATACAGTATGCTCAGTATGAACCCTTTTGTTCTGGAGAGAATGGGTGAAGAGCAAACTGCAGATAGCAGATATCCATCTTGTCATCTGATGGGCATGCACCTGAAGGAAGGATCTGTATATTGCTGTTCAGAGGGATGTAAGACCTGTATGAACTGGAAAGCAAGGGGGAAGCACCACTTGCTCAGTGTTCAGGAGTTTCTATGTCCCCAGGGTTTTGACCCCACTAAACTAGACAGTTCTTGCACCACTGCTTCATTATCAGGATGTTCTTGTTTGAACCTGCTCCATCCAGGATGTTAAGACAGCAAGTGAGCTTCTATCTATCTCTTGCCCTCCCTTCCTTTCCTGATTTAAGCAAATTTATTTTCATTTTCCCTCTCATTCTGGCTACTGGCTTTGAAGTCCCCTTCTCTCTCTTCTACCCTCCCCTCTCCCTCCTCCTGGGTCTTCCTGACAAGAAGAAAAGAAGAGAAACAGGATTTTGCAGTAAACAGCAAGAGAGTTTAGTGGCACTAATCAGCATTTGCAAATGAAGATTAACAAAAGTGCAAACAAGTTTACGTGATAACTCCACAGCCTGACCTAATCTTAATGAAATCTACAAGATCTATTTATATAAATGATAATGAATTTTCTTACTTTCAACATGGACCAATTTGCACATGTAGATTACAAGTGACACACGCAATTGTTTTGCCTGCGTAAGTTCGCCAACTTTAAAGAGCTTACTGACAGCTCCCTGCAAAGAGAAGACATGCAGCTGACAGAGCTGTCTCAACTTTATTCAGCTCCAGCAGGAGTGCTCCCTTGCTTTTCTTTAGAAAATACATTCCATTTAATTTCTTACTTCCTCGAGGACATCAAGAAACACTGAATGCTAAGAGGAGGGGGATCCTGATGACATGCAGTGAAACAAGGACAGAAAAGGATAACTTTGCCTGGAGAGCTTTGGGATTCTCCATTGGGAAGTGTGACTTAGGCTCACAGTTTTTTGCATAACGCCAACAACTGGAAATGTATATTTAACTCAAAAGTATTCATATAGGACAATCTAGCAAAGCACTGGAATACCAGACACACACAAGATAGAAGGACCACAAGGGAGAAGCTTATAGTTGAATTAGGAGACATCAGCTCTAGGTCAGGTTCAATTGCCTTGTGACAACAGTTCCCGTCTCATGTTGTGAGAAACTTGTGTATTACAGCTGCCCATCTACCCAAACCAATATATAATAAATGTAAATGGAAAACAAAGGCTCCAAACGGAGGACAAGGAAGTCTCTGATGACCAGCACGTATATGTAACTGCACAATTCTTTACATCGCTCTTCCTTGTGGTCCCTCCACAGCCATAAAATAGCCAGACTTCTGTGGATACTTTATCTTCATTCCACATGTTATGTTACAACTTCAAGTATAGTCTGCTTATCAGAGACTAAAAGTAGTGCTTAAAAGTGTTCTTTAAGACCTATGGAAAAAAAAATAAAAGAGCCCTTGCCCTTTCCTCAGGCATTTCACAGCTGACAGGTGCCAACAAATTAAGCAGGAAAGAGACTGAGGAGTAAGTAAGCTTTTGTAACCTTCCCCAGCAGTTGTTTTTGGCTGCTGACAACTTAATATCTTATGAACTATCAAGTGGAGGTCAAGGGGAAGGAGAGGATGGCAAGAATACCATGGAAGACAATTATTTCATTGCAGATATTTTCACATCTTGCCTGCTGTTCTGCCTGCTCATACGTGGCAGACTTCTGCTAATTTGGTTTGACAATAAACTTTGAAAGCTGACAAGTGCTGAGGTATCTCTGTGTGTCTGCATTCATGTTTGCTTATTGTAACCTGTCAGATAACTTTCCATCCCATCGGTGAAGAAGAGAAGAAGTAGCGCTGGATAGTTTTCCACCAAGCATTGCCCTTGCATCATTCATGATGGGCTTTCATGGCAAATTGAATTTTGAAGAGCCACAAGTCATTTACCACTACATTTACCCATCTTTCATAGACAACTACTGCTTATCGCTGGGAGCTAGCCATCTGTTTATCTAGAGGGCTACCTGCCATATATTTTTGCCATATCAACATTTGCAGTATTTATGCTTACCATTTTTGTGCATTTTTTTACCTTTTCCTTCCGCCTTTTCTTGTCCATATATGTTTATGTAAGGAAGTAGCTGCATATCTCTATATGTCTTCATGCATGAGCAAAACCAAATCAGTTACTTCAGATTAGGAACACCAACACACATGAAGCCTTGTAACTTATAGGTACACACTAGTCATACAGTGCATTCAAACACTCCTTACAGAGACCAGCTGTGGCCCCCAAGGGGAACCAAGTGTCCAGCTGGCATTGTGCTACAGGGTCTCTGACTCTTGCTTTGAAAACACCGGGGCCTTAAAACCTCTGTCAGTGAAGATAAATGCAAGCACATCCCAGCATTGCCTCATGAGAAGGTGGAAGCAAAAGACACAGTTGGACAGGGCCACCCAGCACAGCGAGGTGCAGAGGAGACACTTCTATTCGGGTCTTTTGTGAGGGGTATTTCATCTATCTTTTGCCTGTAGGAATTACAAAGCAAGCAAAATCTAATTTGGGTGCTGACTTGAGCTGTCCCTCAAAATAGCAGAAGATGATTTTTAGGGGGGAGAATAGAGAGGATGCTCTGACCACACCACCCAAGTCTTGGAAGGCAGATGCAGGTACTATGAGAATGAAGACCTTAGGCCCACTGTAAGAGAGGATCTTAAGATCTTAGGAAGATCATCTTAAGAACCGGAACATGCACAAGTCCATGGGACCTGATGAAATCCATCCACAGGTGGGTCCTGAAGGAGCTGGCAAATGAAGTTGCTAAGCCACTGTCCATCATATTTGAAAAATCATGGCAGTCAGGTGAAGTTCCCAATGACTGGAAAAAGGGAAATATAACCCCCATTTTCAAGAGGGGGAAAATGGATGACCCAGGGAACTACAGACCAGTCAGCCTCACCTCTGTGCCTGACAAAATCTTGGAGCAGATTCTCCTAGAAGGCATGCTAAGGCACATGAAAAACAAAAAGATGGCTGATGACAGCCAGCATGGCTTCACTAAGGGGAAATCCTGCCTGAGCAATCTGGTGGCCTTCTATGATGGGGCTACAGAACTGATGGACAGAGGTAGGGCAGCTGATGTCATCTACCTGGACTTGTGCAAAGTGTTTGACACTGTCCCACATGACATCCTTGTCTCTAAATTGGAGAGACATCAACTTGATAGATGGACCACTTGGTGGCTACATGCAAAGAGTTGTGGTTAATGGCTCGATGTCCAGCTGGAGACCAGTAACAAGTGGCATCCCTCAGGAATCGGTGTTGGGACCGGTCTTGTTCAACATCTTTGTCAGTGACATGGACAGTGGGATTGAGTGCACCCCCAGCAAGTTTGCCGATGACACCAAGCTGTGTGGTTCGATTGATATGTTGGAGGGAAGGAATGCCATCCAGAAGGACCTTGACACGCTTGTGAGGTGGTCTGATGTCAACCTGATGAAGTTTAACCATGCCAAGTGCAAGGTCCTCCACCTGGGTGGGAGCAATCGCAGGCACAGCTCCAGGTTGGGCAGAGAAGAGATTCAGAGCAGCTCTGAGGAGAAGGACTTGGGGGCATTGATCAGTAAGAAACTTAACATGAGCCGGCTTCGGTATGCACTAGCAGCCCAGAAAGCCAACCGTATCCTGGGCTGCATCAAAAGGAGTGTGACCAGCAGGTCGAGGGAGGTGATCCTGCCCCTCTACTCTGCTCTCTCGAGACCTCACTTGGAGTATTGTGTGCAGTTCTGTTGTCCTCAACATAAAAAGAGGACATGGAACTGTTGGAACAAATCCAGAGGAGGGCCACGAGGATGATGAGGGGACTGGAGCACCTCCCATATGAAGATAGGCTGAGAAAGTTGGGGCTGTTCAGCCTGGAGAAGAGAAGGCTGTGTGGAGACCTCATAGCAGCCTTCCAGTATCTGAAGGGGGCCTATAGGGATGCTGGGGAGGGACTCTTCATGAGGGACTGTAGTGATAGGACAAGGGGTAACGGGTTCAAACTCAAACAGGGGAAGTTTAGATTGGACATGAGGAAGAAGTTCTTTCCTGTGAGGGTGGTGGCGCTGGAATGGGCTGCCCAGGGAAGTTGTGAATGCTCCATCGCTGGTGGTGTTCAAGGCCAGATTGGACATGAGGAAGAAGTTCTTTCCTGTGAGGGTGGTGGCGCTGGAATGGGCTGCCCAGGGAAGTTGTGAATGCTCCATCGCTGGTGGTGTTCAAGGCCAGATTGGACATGAGGAAGAAGTTCTTTCCTGTGAGGGTGGTGGCGCTGGAATGGGCTGCCCAGGGAAGTTGTGAACGCTCCATCGCTGGTGGTGTTCAAGGCCAGGTTGGACAGAGCCTCGGGTGGCATGGTTTAGTGTGAGGTATCCCTGTCCCTGGCAGGGGAGTTGGAACTAGATGATCTTTAGGTCCTTTCCAATCCTAACTATTCTATAATTCTGTGATTCTATGAGGCCACGGTCCTTTGGAAGAGATAAAAGAAATTGTTTGGTTCTATTGGCCTCCTTGAAGGAAAGCAGGGAAGGAGGCAAATCAGGCGGTAGCCGAAGAAAAAGGAGGATTCATGATCTTTTGCCTTGGTTTTTGGTTGCATCCTGGGGCAGTTTACATGAAGCTATTTAGACCTACAGATGGTACCTTCAGTAGGCGCTATGTTCTTGAAGTTATGTATTTGTGATCCCTAAGTGAATCTAGTTGATACCTCTGTTCAGGGAATGTAAAACTTGCTTATTCACCTAAAAATAGGCCCAACATCACAGACTACGGATTGAGAGCTACTGCACAAATACTTATGTGTAATATTCACCATCAGTAGTTTCAGAAATAAATGTATGTTAACCCCTTTCCCTGACAGCTCTGCTATGTGAAAAGAAAGCATTTAATTCTTGCTTCCAAGTTTTCAAGAAAGGGAAGGTAGATTTAGAAGACATAGTAAGCAGCTATTTCAGTGCAAGCCCAGAAGAAATCTGTTACAGGAATATTGCAAGTTATTGCCTAGGGCTCAAGAATCTGACATACCAGTCTCCAGAAATAAAAACACTCTCCTGAGAATTCAAGCTTTTGTGAAACATATGTAGGGAGATTTTAGCCAGGATTACCAACACTTTTTTAAGCTTAATGTGTAACCAGAATAATCACTGGCCTTATAAAGAGAATTTACACAAATTCACTACCAGATCACTTCTCATTAATTCAGTACCATGGATGCTGTTTTGTGTCAGTTGACACTCAGTGGAATACAAATATGTAACACCAATGTAAAATTAGTGATTAACTGTGTCAAACAGTGCTTACTGCCCATTTCTGCACAGTGTTGGCTGTCCTTTCACTTAACGATTGGTGTATAATTGAGGCTTTCAAAACATACCTGCACATCAGCAGATTCGCAGAACCATTAAGTGGGACAGAAAAGAACAATAACATCCCTTTCTTTCACTCAGAAGTAGAAAAAATTAACTCCCAGTGTGGTTCATTTACTGGCAGTTTTCACCACCTCCAGGTTGCTGGAATGAAGTGTGATTATACATAAGATACGGCTGATGATGCTTTGTCTTCTGCTCAAATCTCGCATCAAATGAAAACTTTGGAAAACTTCTTTGTGCCTCCTGTCTTTTCATCACTGAAATGAAGTTCGTGAGGCTTGTTTATATTCTGGACCAGACAACAGTAAAAATTCTTGTAAAAATGCGAAGGGGTAAAAATCCTCACATTTTTCTTTAGGAGTAAGGAGGGATATTCAAAGGCCAAAATAGTTTGGAACAAAATCAAACAGTATGAATTTTTCAATACTGATTTTGCCAAGTAAACTGACGGTTAGTTTCAGTCTTTCTTTGATCTCTCCGGCTTCTGTGCAGAAAGGTCACTTACCTAGTGTTTGTATCCGTGGAAGTGTGGAAGCTCTGCTTCTTCTGCAAACCTGTTTTATGAATAAGATGTTGTCAAAAGGAAACCAAGTACAGCATGAAATATCATAGCAAACTATCCAAGCAAAGTATGAACGAAGTCAGGTTTAAAGATATTTCAGACACATACCTGGCACACTCCCAGAAGCAGAAGTAAGCATTCTTATAATTGGAGCTCCCATTTTTCTGCAGAAAAAACATTTTGATATACAGTTTCTGACCATGAGTTTCAGCCATTAGAATGAGTCATCCCTCTCATACACAAAGATCTATTCATATTTAAATTGCTAGGACAATTTGAAATGTAAATGAGCTGGGATACATGTAACAAGCTTGCATTTACTTTTGGAGGAGAGTGCAGAGGATGGAACTATGAAGGCAAAAGCATTACTATCTGGGGAGTCCTATCTTTATGTTTTCACATTCTTTCTCTGTTTTTGTGAGTGGGGAGGGAGTGAATTCTGCTTTAACACTGCCCTTTACCCAGGGTATTTTTAAGAAGCTTTTTTGATTAATATTTGCTCTTCTAATTTTCAATATACATTTGCAAATGTAAGCACATCAGATTTCTTGGTGTAATGTAGTGTAATGTACTTATTTTTAATAAACATTGTATGAAATTCACATGTCCAGCCTGCAGCATAAAGCTCTGTAATTATCTGAGAGATACTTTTTGGATTTCATTGCGTACTCTTTCTTGCTAAAGCTGTAAATTTTCATTGTCATTGCTATGCTGTTTGCTTTGTTGCGGTGAGTTTTTTAATCCTGGATGGAATCAACAGCAACATGGTGATGGTAGAAGATACAGCATAAGGAAAAACTACTTTTCTTCACTCCTAAATGTTTCTTGCATGCTCTCATGATGATATGAGACTGGAAGACTAATGAGAATCAATGAGAAAATGATTGTGTGTCTCAGGGCACCATTGTTTATGGAGCTAACAGAGGGGTCACAGAATTAGAAACTCCATGCAGCGCTGCTGTATGTGTATGATGGTGATAGTAGTAGTAATAGTCCCTATGTATTAATACTGAGTGTGTGACTAAAAGAACAGCTGGCTGCAAGGAAACTGAAGCTCCCTTTCCAACAGCAAAGCAGACTGCTGCTGTCCATTCTTCTATTTTGTGACTTCAGAAGCCTGTAGTGTTGGTGACAAACTCAATAAGCTATTTCAGATCCCATCAGGCTTCTGTCCTGTTTCCAGTTTCCAGGGGATAGGTTCCAAGTTCACCAGCACTCTCCATTTTTTATGCAGAGTGGGAGGGATGAGAACCATTTGAATAAATCATATTTGAAGTTTCTAGGCCAAACCATTCATGAGCTACTGCATGACCATAGAGCAAGAAACACTTCAAATTTTTCCAGATACGATTTACAAGAAATTTTTCAAACTCCATTGTTTACAAGCTGCTTCTTTGTTTTTCCTATAGTGTACCCACAAATAAATTATCCCCTCCTGCAAATGACACATGTGACAAACTTTTCAGGACATGAAGTGACTGACACAAACTATAATTTCTCAGATACTCTGCCAGTGAGTGCTATGGAGGAGCATTCACTTTTACTACTTCATTTGCACACATTTTTATTAAGTTCACATTACTCACATTTACACACATTTACTACTTCAGCTTTTCTCTAATTAACCAACTTTTACTTTTAAATTAAACTGGCTTTGAATAAATAAATTCTGTCTATAATTTTAATTATGCAGAGCTTACTTCTTTCCACTAATCAAAACCTTGACTGAAGCCCAAGTATTCACAATAGGTCATCATGATCTGAATAAGTGAGTTGTCACAGGTGGGATGCTAAATTGTCCTTCCTTCATTACATTTAATGAAAATGTGTATGCCAAGGAAATTGCTTTGAATAGAAATGAACAATTAAGAGAACCAAATGTACATAGTGAAGGGTGGAGGGAAAAGCGTTCCTACTGAATGCTGTTCGATGTGTTTAGCAAGCTTCGCATTTTTAAGAAAAATTCCTCTGTTGGCTTGTTTTCTAGATTGCGATCTCAGAGCAAAAGCAACTCTGCTGAGCTAGGAACCTCCAGGGAGGAAATGATAAGAAAGACATTCCCAAGAGAAAAGCTGGAGTAGGAACAGGGAGAAAGAAATACATGCAATGGGCTTCAGGAAAAATGTAGGAACTATGAGACAAAGAATTAAAGGAGAGAACTGAGTGCTATGGGGAAGGAAGATGGGGGGAAATGATATTGAAGAGTCATAGAATGATTGCAGTTTCAGCTGGTTGAATTGTGAACTTAATTCTTTTTCCTTATGTACACAGTATACGCATAGTCAGCCTGCCTGTGTGACTTTGAATACCTTCCCCTCAATGACTGTTGAACCTGCTGCCTGATTTCAATCCAATTTAATAAAAATGAACGATATATAGAAGTTAATTAAGCTCATAATTTTTATTGCAAATAGCTGGTTAGGAAGAAGAAAATTTGAGTGCAATAGATGTGAGAAGAACTGGAAGAGGAGCCCACTTTTTATAAGAGACTAGGTAATCCATGTGGAATCTGTCCTGGATGGGTGGCATGGTTTAGTGGGAGGTGTCCCTGCCCATGGCAGGGGGGTTGGAACTAGGTGATGTTAAGGTCCTTTCCAACCCTAACTATTCTATGATTCTATGATTCCCCAAACACAGGGAATGCTTCAATCAGAAATTGCAGTTGAGCACACTACACAAATCCACAGAAATCTGGGCTTTGTTTATTCTGGTGTTCATTTCTTCATTATCCTCAATGACAGCTCAAGTAGACTAAGTGGATTTTGAAATGATGTTAATAGAAGGTCTATATTTTTTGGTGTCAGAAGCCTTGCAGTTGCTTGTGTAGCCCAAGAATTCTCCCTCAAACACAGAAATTATTTTCTTACCTTTTTGTAAAAAGAAGTTCCACATATCTATATTTAGGACTGCCAAAAAAAAGTGTCTTCTGAAAAAATACAAAATGTGTAGACAGTAAAATAAAACCAGAAGTAACATACCTTTTAATGGTTAACTATAGAGGAATATACAGGTTAACACAAACCCAAAGTCAGGTCTTTCTCTTCATACCTGTAGACGTATAGTCCTGTTAATTCCAACTAAGTTATATTATGCATATTTGCAATAAAACCTGTAAATTTCAGCCTGCTGCTACCTGATCATAATATGACACAAACCTTGCAGTATGTTTTTTTTCATTTTACATTGTTAGATCCTTAAGCACTCTGGATGAGATTCTGAGCTAGTGAAAACCACTGGTTCTCTGCTGATTTTCATTAGCAACTACAATTAGCATTAGCAGAGAAGCTACCTCCTTTTGCTGATTCTCTGTGTGCAGATGAGGGATTTCATTATCCCTCATCACAGCTCCTATGATAGATATAGCCTTTTAAATAATACTCAGTTCATACAAACCAAGAGGAAAACTACATACCCACCAGATGCATTTCTTTCCTTCTGCTCTCTAATTTTACTTTTCAAAAAGGAAATAAACTATCAAACCCTGAACAAAGTTAGAGCTTTCTGCAAAGAAAACACTGCTAGAAGCCTACTGTACAATTGCCAGATAATTCATATAAACTCTGAAGGCCACAAAAGTATATTGGTCTTTTAGCTCCAAAAAACATAGTCCATCATTCTCTCCTTCCTTAATTTACAATGTCATTAATTCATTTTTTCTCCCTCTATAGATTCCAAAATATGCTTGTAATTACTACTCAAGTCCCTTTCCAATTTCTAGTATATTGTGTCTAGGGTTTCAAAGTCATGAGGGAGTTAGATGCATGACTCTGTTAGGCTGCTTTGAAACTTCAGCTGTAGCATTAAGAGATTATTTATTATGCAGTGTGTACATTCATTCCGTATAGGCTCATATAAACCATGTTGTTAAACACAAAATTCCATACATGAGATCTCCCTAGATTGTATAATCTACACATTTCATTACACAAATGGATTGATCACTCTGATCCTAAATGTTGAAACGTTCTTCTGCTTCACCACATAACGCTCATACAAGATTTTACCATCCTGGGGCATAACCAAAATAATCCTGGGATTATAGTCTGTTCAAAGCCCTGTACAGCACATTTGAGAAAACTGCATTTAAATCTGCAATGTAACTTCAATGGTGTATTTCTATCTGAACCAAAGTGCAGAAGGAAACTTATAAAAGACAAACAAGTTAAGAAACTATGATGGTGAATGGTGGAGGGCTGTGTAGTGTTGGGGAATATGTTGGCAGGCTACTAATGGTTCATCTTCAGCCATTACTGCTTTGAGGAGTAGAATTTGTAATGGTTTTCTGATCATTAGCTGGACTGTAGCAAAATATATTTCAGCCATAACTCTCTTCTAAAGAAGCTTTTTGTTTGGGAATAATGCAAATTATCCTCATTACAATCAGATGGGATGGTTGTTAATATCTTTGCATAATTAGAAGCTATTTTCCTTAAATACAGTTTACGCATGAACTTTCCAAGGAGATCTATCGACTGGGGTAAGACTGAGTAATTTTCATCTGGAGGCATACACTGAAGGTTACACAAGTCAACATTTAAAATTAGTTTTAAAGTTGAACCAATTTACACCCTACATATGGTAAGAATACATATATACCTTACATATGGTAAGAATTCTGATCCCACTTCATGTATGTGCTAAGGACACTTTGTGAAGTGCAAGTGCATGAATGGTTCCAAGGAAAAAAATGCCTAAATGAATTTCAAGGCCATGAACCTAGCAGGAATTATGCCCCTTCACTGCAATATCAAAATGCTTCCTATGCAAATGAGTTTGCATAATAAAGTGTCAGAGGGAGGCATTTTCTTACTTTGCAGATAAGCCCCCTTTGCTTTCAGAATAAATCACTTTTAGAACTATCTATGAAGAATAAGAACTTATTGATGAGAGAGTATCTTAAGAGCTTTGATCTGACCTCAGCTAAAATATTACTGTGCCATGTGTCATGTTCACTCTAGGCCCAGCAAAACCAGTGACACAGTTTCAAGGACCTGTCAACAACTTACTCTCCCTATTATGCATTCAAGCAAGACCTAGGGCCAAAATTTGCACATCAATTCCCTGCCTGTTTTGGCTATGACCAGTCACTATGATTTTTGAGCAGAAGAGTACAGTTCTTCCTGGAGCCCCAGAAATGCCAAGACCTAGAGAGAAGGTCTGCATTCAACCAGGTATACCAACTTCAGTGATGCTTCTGGTTAGATAAAACAAAATAGTGTTCACTGGTTTATAAAATAACAGATAAGATGGGAGGTTAACAAAGCTTTTAGATTGAAAAGGGGCATGTGGGTTTAATACAAAATGAGAAATCCCTTAGCACAGGCTAGGTGGAAAGAAAAACTTCCAAGAGGAATGTGAAGTTCTTTACTACGAGGGTGGTGAGGCACTGGAACAGGTTGCCCAAAGAATTGATAAATGCTCCATCCCTGGCCAGTGTTCAAGGCCAGGTTGGACAGAGCCTTGGGTGACATGGTCTAGTGTGAGGCATAGCAGCCCATGGGAGGGTGGTTGGAACTAGATGATCCCTAGGTCCTTTCCAACCCAAACCATTCAATGAGTCTGTGATTTTATGATCTGAGTGGAAAGTCAAGCTGTGACAACAGGCAACACTGGGGACAAATTCTATTTGCCCCTACTACTGGTCATAAGTTATGAAAGCAACATTTCCCAGCCACACTAGCAAGTCCCTTCACAGCCAGGACTAACAAGATGACTGTGGTTTTCATTGGATTTGCATTTGTTTTGTGGTTATTGTTTTTTTTTCTTTCTCAGACAAATGGCTTCAACTTTCCATCAGACTGTGATTACTGTTATTTTTTAGATCCGTGCACAGCTTGTGCCTAAGTACTTTTAAGGACAAAAGAATGTTTAGCAGAAGGAAGGAAGATAAAACAAAATGGTGTTCACTGGTCTATAAAATAACAGAAAAGGCTTGAAATAGGGCTTGAAATCTCATGTGAAAGCAGCGACCTAAACTGTGAACCTTGCAATAAAGTGTGCTCTTGATAAGGGTGGCAGACACAATGTATGGCTGTAAAGGAGGACTGGCCTGCCTGCTGCCCACAGAGTGCCTTGGGTGAGTGAACAAGCTGCTGCAGCAAGTACCAAATGTTGTTTAAAATATGACAACTAACCATTTCTAGGAAACAAAATGTCCTAACCTGTGCCCCACAGGAAGAGGTTTCCCTTCGTAGTGGACCAAGAAAAGGCAGAGAAGCTTAGCTGAGGCACAGCAATTCTTCGCACTCTGTGATGAGCCCTGACAAGAGAAAAATATTGTTCTTCCTTTTCCTTTTTAAATTATTTCTACTTTCTCAAGAGTTGAAAAAGATAAGAACAATGGGGAAATGACAGCAGTTGAGAAGATCATACTACTTCAAGAATGTAGAAGGAGAAAATTACCTGAAAGGAGACTCTTATGAGATCCTGATGTAGTACCTACCTTAGGAATGGATTGGTTGCAGACCTGAGAGCAGCTTTTAAGATACATTTCCCAGCCACTTTCTTGAGCTCACTGACGCCGATAGATTTGGCAGCATAGTGCCTAGTATAATATGTGCTGCTTTCACTTTAGAGAACAAGAAATTTTGCCACTGCCTGT
This sequence comes from Ara ararauna, assembly GCA_028858755.1. Classification (NCBI taxonomy): domain Eukaryota; kingdom Metazoa; phylum Chordata; class Aves; order Psittaciformes; family Psittacidae; genus Ara; species Ara ararauna. The sequence continues at coordinate 91,841,504 of CM054376.1, read as the reverse complement.
CCACCACTTGAGGGAGGTGGGCTTTGTCACTGGCAATTTCCCCAGAAGGGTCTTAGCGGGAAGATTGTGATGTGGGGATTTCTGCCACAGGGAGGAAGACATCTCCCATCTCTTCCCCTGATGCTGGTGGGGATGAAACATTTCTTGGGAGCAAGAGCATCTGTGATATTACAGGGCCACTAAAAGTGCTAGGAGCTCCTGCCTTTTCTTTAAGTTTTTGAAGGCACAAAGACAACAACAAGATGTGGGAGAGGAAAGAATCCCTCTCACAGAGTTCACAAAGTGCAATTTTCCCAGTGGTCCTAAAGGGAAATTTGAGCTTCCTGAGCTGAAGCGTTAATTGCCAGAGCTGGGGCTGGGTAAGATAAAGAAGTGGCACTGTATATTAAAGCCTGCTTTTTCATAGCTCTCTGGACACAGTGTGACTTGACATCACATTGTCATCCAACAGAACATCCTGAGATGGCAATGGAAATAGCTTGCGCAAGCATGTGGAAATGCTGAAACCCCTAAGCACATCAGAGGCTCAGCAAGGGAAGGGACAACTCGAGCCTGCAGCACAAACCTTGCTCACAGCTGAAGTGAGATTAAGCTGCCTTGTGAAGACGTCTCACAGGGTCATGAGGTATCACTAACACAGAAATCAAGAGACCTTGAAAAACATTCCTACTGTTACCAAAAGCATTGGATGGAGCTCTGATCCTTTAAGAGTCAGCCATGTCTGTTTGGGACACAAATTATTTGGAGTTGCTGGCAGCTAAAAAGGTCCCTGTGGTATAGCAGGAGCTGGAACTGCAATCAGACAACATAGGAATGAATGGTTAGGGTTCATGTCACTGCTTCGAGACCTACCACCATATCTTCGGTCTGACTGATTCTGGTGGGACGTCAGGCAGCCTTGCTCCCTCGCCTCCTTATCCCAGTGTTACTACCACAGAGCACAAAGTCCATTCGAAAGAAGGAAAACCATATATTTTGTCCCAACCTTGGGGTATGGGGAAAGAGACATCAGGATTACCCTTTTGTGAGTTTATCTCACCACTGTACACAAGTAATTGGTCTGCTTTGTGAGGTATAGCACATAGCTGTAGCTTCGATGTGTCTGTAAAAATAGACAATTGTGTAATGGGTATCGAAGAGAAAAGCTGCTCAGGTCATGTTAAAACTAGATCAATACTGAAGCAGTCTATCATTTTACTTAATGGCATGTAATTAACTGCCAATCAGTCAACTATACATTCAGGATCAATAACAACAATACAAGGGATAAAAACCAAGACCAGCCACTTAGAAGATATTACCATACACTAACAGGTTTAGCAACATCCTTTTAAAACTAGTCCAAATTTTTGAATCCAGCATTCACAAGTAGGATCCCACATCACACAAGGGCTGTGCAAGTTCCCCTTCTTTGTGGGAGCTGCGCGTGCTTGGGGTTTAGGTGTACATACATCCCTCCTTAAAATCCACGAGTGTCTGTGCCATGAGAACGCCCTTTATGAGGCCACACACCAATGCATCCCATACCAGGCTGCTTAGGGGATGCTGTGAGATTGCAGCACTTTCTGCCGTGGGCTGAGGTCACAGTACTACAGGGCCAATTGTTTGCAGAGTCAGCTCAAGTTGTTTTCCTATCAACTACATATTGTTGTTTAAATATGGTGAATATGTAAAGTGATTTAACGTGTTTGATTTGCTGACTTGTTTCTCTCAACTAGCCAACAGGCGTTTGCACTTAGTTGTTTTGCAGGGTCCGTTGGAAAGTCTAGTAGGGAAAAGCTCACTTGGCTAATGGTTGTTTGTGGTCTCTCCCTCTCTCTGACTGAGAGTGCAGCGTGCATGTGAGGGGAAGAATTCATGTGGGAGAGAATGTTTCTTTTACAGCAGAGAAGGGGTTCTCTAGATCTTGGTAGTGTTTTCAGTGCCTGGAAGAAAAAATGCTTCTTTCTGTTACTATTCTTCTTTCATATGAATGTAAATACTTCATTCCTCAAAAGCTCAGTACCTGTTCCTTAAATGCTATTTTAATAAAAAGATATTTTCTTCCAAGTGAGTTGTTTAAATTTTAGTGGGAAATTGAATGGATGGAATACAGAAAATAATAGGGTAATGTTTTTTGAATAGTCTCATCAAACCAGTTATTGCTCTGAGGTATTATTTATAAATGAAAATGGTCTGACTGTTTGATGATGATGTTTACTCTGATCTTACTCTAACTGCTAAAGGTTTCTCTGACTTGAAATTACACTTGTATTTACCTGTACTCTTCTTATAACCCTTTGTGGCCCCTGGCTCAGGAAAGCAAATAAACACACACTTACAGGAAAGCATGCACTTAAAATACCCAAAGCAGGGAAGCTTTACTAACAGGAGCAAAAGGGAAGGGTCTCTATTGACAGTAGAGATAAAGCACTTCAGGGTGTATGCAGGCTTCGGATGAAACATGCTGTTCCCTACATTTCCACGATCACACTCTCCAGTGAAGCCCCACAGCAAAGTCTGATTTCACACACACGGGTAGTCCTGGACAAAGAGGGAAGAAGCGCTATTAGAAGTACCATGCTTCCTGAGTCACTAAGTCAAATCTGCCTTTCAGCTACTCAAGGGGGTAGCTACAGATGCAGTGCATGGAGTGGTGTTCTGCTGCTTATGATGCTGTTCTGGACCCAGGGGCTGGGGGATGTGTTGAATAGGGCTTGCAATAGGCATCTCTGAAAGCCAAGATGCAATCACTTTGTTAAATTAAAGCTATTTTCCTCCACTGTTAAAGACAATGTATGCGATCACTGTCACCAAGTGATTATATTTAAAGTCAAAGGATGCAGAGAGAATGCCAATTCTTTTGGTCTGTATTCAGCTACAGCTGTGAAGGATTAAGGGTTGTTTAAAAATCTCTTAAACGCCTGCCAAAAGTTGCCAGTCATTAGAACCAATAGGTGCTTATCATTCCAGGCATTGTTTGAGGTATTGGAAATTACACAGCCACAGATGACCACATTCCTCACACAAAAGGAGTGTGTGGGAAGTTAGGAAAAAGGATTTGGGCTCCTTCCATCCACTTTCAGTATATTCATTGCTGGAAGCCTTTTCATCTCTATCTTCAAGCATCTCCACCCCAAATTTCAATCCAAATCTCTCAGTTGTTGGACGCAGCAGTCCTCCCAGGCCCTATAGCTTGACCTGTAAAAATCTACTCAGAAAGAAAACAACAGAATCATAGAATCATAGAATAGTTAGGGTTGGAAAGGACCTTAAGATCATCTAGTTCCAAACCCCCTGCCAGGGGCAGGGACACCTCCCGCTAAACCATGTCACCCAAGGCTCTGTCCAACCTGGCCTTGAACACCGCCAGAGACATTAGTGTCCCTTTCCCTTCACTCCTATATATATATACGTATATGTGTGTGCTGCAGCACCGTCATGTTTTCTTCACAACTCATATTCCAAAATGTGCAGTTTTCAAGCAGACCATCAGTTTTCTTTGCAAAACTCTGTTTCAGAGGTAGAAATTAAGTTTCTTCATTTCAGCAAGATGAAGTGAAAATTGGTAGTTTTGCAAAGTAGATTAGAGGAGTAAAGATACACAGCACCTGAGTAGCTGGCACTGCTGGGTAGAGATTACAGGGTCCAAGTGAAGTCAAACACCAGACTTCAGGATTCAAACGAGTTTCCATTTCACGTCTCTTTTCACTTGGTTAGTGCTTTCCAGGACAAGCTGGATTTTCAGGTGAAGATGTTTTTCCACTTCATTGTTAGCTGACAGGTGTGTTTTTGTGAGAATGTTTGAGGGAAATCTGCTCAATCTCCAAGAGCAGAGCCCTATTTACTGGTCTCACTGGGTTTTGTGTTACTTCCTGCAGCAGGCTGAAAAGAACTCCCCTCAGCATGGAAAGAAAATAGCAGTTACTTTTCCTCCCTACACACAGATAATTAAAAAGCTTCTAAATCTGCAGCTTGGGGTATCTGTTGTGAGGTTTCATAAGGCACGCATCCATGTTCAGCCTGCAGAGAATGGGTTAGATAAGGAAATCTGAAAGACTTAAATGTCGCTCACAGTCAATCAGCATCAACCAGGAATTTCAGCAGACCTAATCGACCTTTTGTGACACCACAATGAATTTACTCTCTGCCCAAAATAGCTGCCTCTGGGACAATTTGCATGAGAGATATGGATGCATTCACATCAATCTGAGCAGCTTCATGCAGAGAAGCTTAAAAGCTCAAGTGGTGAAACTTTTAATAACTCATCTCAGCTCCCTGCCCCCAATTTTCCCATTAATATTCCCACTTTCTCTCCCTTTTAAATAGGAACATTAGTGCAGATAAATAAAACATTAGGTTGATAAAATTACTTATATTGTGGTAGCAGCTGGAGGCCCTGATAAATACCTCGTGATTCTAGGTCCTGTACAAATGGGCAGCACTGAGACCGTGCTGGCTCCAGAGACAGAAAGCCGCAGTTTCTGACAAGATGCAAGCAGACAATGGGAATAAGGTGGAGAAAGATATAATGAAGCAGGCAGTTGTATCTGCTTCAATTAGTAAACATCAAGCACTTCAGGAGTTTTCACTTTATGTTCTTTATTTGTGTAGGTAGACATAAGCTATTATTTATTGCACTATATGTTGTAGTTGAAGGTTCTTTGAGCATGTTTGGTGTTGTGAAAAAATGATTTTTCAGAAGTACAGCATGAACACCAGAAGCTTGTTACTACTTTAGACTCCTGTTTGTTATTTGTCAACAGTGGAAAGCTTATAAGCTTGGCTATTCAAAAAGGCCATTAACATAAGCTTCAGCCTGTGTTTTTAATTACTCAAGCAGAATTTGCACAAGCAAGCTGGAGAGTAGACTGAAAAAATTGTTCACAGTAGCATGGGTCACAGCACTACAGCAAGAGGCACAGTTGCAAGTGTTCCAAGATGCTGGCATCAGGCAGCCAGTGCTGGTCACAAAATCTGACAAATTGTATGTGTGCCCCAGGTTGTGTTCGAAAAAAAAGAGGAGAAGGAAAACATTTGGGTTTTACTCAATTTGCTGATCCTGGTTGGACCATTCCAGTCTTTGCAAACTTTCTTAACTGCACAAGTTGCATGAGGAGCCTTCCAATATATAGACACTGAGAAAAATGTATATAGGCTGGTAACTGGAGTAGAGGAGAAAGCATCTGCCCTTTTGTGTAAGAGAGACACCACAGACAAACTAAATGGAATAATACGTTACCGGTACTGCCACTTGATAATTGCTGCTCCTATTTGTCCAATTTTAACTTGCAAATAAACTTTCATCAATCTTTGTCCTGCTTTCTTAAATGAATCTCTTTGATCACTCTGTCAGTCCATTCATTTCCAGAAATTTCAGAGCCATTTTCTCTAAATGCATCCAACTTTGAAGGAAAAGAGAGGTCTCAGTTGTGTTTTGTTCCAGCAAACCTCACAAAAATACGTGCCCAGAAAGATCTTTTCAGTGTCCCCTATGAGAAAATCTGCCACGTGATCCCCACTCACAGAAGCGCACCCTTATTCATGTCCTCCAGGGCAGCAAAGGCTTCAGCTGGAGCTTTCATCTTGTTAAATTCCTGGAAATCCAGTCACAAGACACAAATCAATGGAAACCCAGGCTTTGTAAGCCCTACTGCTCATGGGGAAACTTGATTTTTAATATGAGGATCAAAAAAAGCTATTAAAAGCCTAACTTTATACTCTGAAATTGTTTCTTTTCTGTGCTGCGTGAAAATTTGCATGTGGTTATGCTAATCTGAGCTTCCCAGTATGGGAGCTGAATATCCTGCTTAATGGTAACCATACTTAAGAACGAGACTCTGAATGGGATCTCTTCGGTGCTGAACCCTTTTGGAAGAAAATGCAGACATTTTTTTGGGAACCTTATAAAGAATCAGAAGCCCAACTACAGGCACTTTTTTTGTGCAGATCTTTGTCCATCACATATCTGTTATAACCCTACTCTGGAGCTCTGTGCCTGCACTGTCAGGGTATTGAATGTAGGCACTGTGTATGGCTTTTCGTGCATGGTCCCCTTGACAAAATTCCTACAGAAGGAATCTGAGGGCCCAACTGGAAGAAAAATACAGGTGTTCTAGAGCAATGTATCTGCCCCAGGAAACTGCTGCACTTCTGCTCCTTGGAGCTCAAAGAGCAGCATCTGCAGGAACCCTGCCTCCCCATGCTGTGATTCCTCAGCCTGTCAAATAGGGCACCCCACAAGCTTACTCAACCCTTTTGGCTGGATTTCACTTTTGCACACAGGCACTTCTGGGCTGATTTCTCTCCTTCAGCGTACTCCAAGCAGAGTGGCAGCTGAGCTACTGAACTGCCACAAAGGGCCTCTTAGGGAAATCTGCCCCTCTTTCCCTGCACTTCTTTCTGACCAGAGCAATGCTCCATAGTTCAAATGATACTGTGAAGCCTGTCACTTTCATGTATTGCCTCCTTTTAAAGTTGCAATAAGAGAAAATGGTGCTATTATTATAAGCCTATCCATTAAAAGACCAGTAGAAGGGTCACTTTGGAAAACTATAAAAAAGATATAGATTTTTTTTTCCTTCTCAAGTGAGTTAAAATGTGATTCTGAAATATCAATGAAAAGCTGAGGCACAGACAAAACATTAGAGTGGGTCCATTCCCTCGGTTCATTGCTGATGTTGAAAATAATTCTTCAGGGCATAAAGCCTTTTGTCGGCAGGATCCCCTTTCTGTCTGCAAAGCTAACCCTTTCTCTACCTCAGTGGATGTTACACCAGCATATTTTATTGGTGGGGTGGCAGGATAGTTGGGACCAGCCAGCTGCTTTCTGAAGATTCTGTTCAAGCCTTGTGACATTGCTTATAGCAAGCATCACAAGTGAAGTGTTTTGGGCCTTACCTGGTGCGCAAGTTCTACTATTTAAGTAGTGTAGTGACTCAGGGTAAGAAGTTGCAGCATCCCTAGCTCTAACACCATGTTCGTGAAAGATCACCTCACAAAGTAAGAAGCAACCTGAATGTTCTAAATTAATTTTGCAGGCATGCAACAACAGTGTAGAGCAGCGTAAGGATCTATGCCATAGCAGCAGGTACTGGGAAGTGCTGTTTTAGGGGCATTGCACCCAGAAGTGCCAAGGACTGCTACCCCGAAGAAAGAAAGTTCTGATTTTAAACCAGTACTGAGAAGCCTGCTCAGCCTTGAAAGTCTTCTATGTCAGAAGAGAGCAATAAGCTTGGAGAGGGAACAGAAAACATTGAGAAATCTGCTACTTGCAATTCTCTCATAAATAATGGAGAACAGGGAGACTGAAGTCCTGCCCTGGCAATAAATCTTGAACTGTGGATGGGTGAAAAAAAAAGGAAACTAATAAGGAAAAAGCAATTTTTGCAAGCAAAGCAAAATGAAAATAAAAACCATAGCCAACCCCTTAGTGTCAGAGGAAAAATAAAATCAAGATTAACTCCCAAGTTCTGACTTGGTGGTTCTGCAAGTTCCTAATGCGCCAATACTTGATCTTTCTTGAACACCAGTTTAGAAAGCACTTCCTTCATTAAATATGGCATGAAATGAGACTGCAGCATGTGGAGATGCCACTGCCTTTTCTATCTTGCTCAGGTATCCAGGCTAAATGGTAGTCATGCTCCTTAGAAGATGCTTGTCTAACATATCTGTCTTTTGTCTAACACATCTGTCTTTCACTAATGTACTGTTAATCTAACATAAAGCTAAATTCAGCAACTAGTTTCTTCTTTCCGTAGGGCTCTCTGGAACCTAACAACAGGAAAATAATGCATAGAAAATCAATGTAGATCAGAAATCAAGAGAAAGGGTCCTGGAACCAGTAATATTAGGGTGCATGGAAAACATAAATGTTACTTGATGTAACGTGTCTTGAAAGTTTCATAGAATCAGAGAATGGTTTGGTTTGAAAGGGACCTTAAAGATAGTCTAGTTCAAACCCTCCTGCCATGGACAGGGACACCTTCCACTAGACCAGATTTCTCCAAGCCTTGTCCAGCCTTGCCTTGAAGGAGGGGGTTATTTAATTTGGCGCCTGCGGTACTAAGCAATGAGGCTCTCAATGAACCAGTACTAAGGTCCAAATACCCTGGTGGTGATACCACCCTCTCTTATTTCTCTCCCTTTTCATTTAGGAAAACAGGAGCATATCAGCTCACAAGAACAGCTTCAGAGATATTTTCCCTAAAACAGAGCTTCTACCTTAAAAGGACTTAGTGCTTTAGCTGGAAGATGGCTCTCACCAGAGAACACTTTGTGTTGAAGAAGATAATAAATTTCTAATACACATTACTAGTGGAGGGAAGCTGTATCTCAGCTGACAAACAATGAATTACAGTATGTTGTTCCAGACTGTTCCAGAACAAAATCAGCTCTGTGTTTCACAGTAACTAATTGCTTTCCTACAGCTGAAACAACTTTGTCACTTGGTTTCATTAGATGTACTCTTCCCCATCACTGTCTCCATGGCAAAGACTAAGCGGTTCTACAGTTACTCTGCTCAGCAGGACATGCTGTGAAGTCCTTTCTCTATCATGATCTCAGTGAAACTGTCAACTGAAAGCAGCCGAAGCTGAAGCAACAACTGCAAGTAGACAAAACTGAGTTACCACACTGTTTCTTTCCCTGCTCATCATTCATGTGAATGACTGTTTCTAGAAGTCAGTGAGGAAAAAATAAATGATGCAAAGGCTGAGAGAATGAATTGGAGGAGTAGAGAGAACAAGATTTAAATTTTGGAAGGCAGATAGCTGTTATTCAAAGGAACTGACTAGCTGAAAACTCCTTTCTGCCACATTTCACACTCATCTGCTGCTTTAAAGAAAGATGTAAAGTGCATTTAAGCTATTTTACGAGCACTAAGCTGGCAGCACTGGAGGCCAAGACTTTCAATTTCACTCTTCAGCTCAGAACAGGCTGTAGGTCTGCAGCCTGTCCCTTGTTCTTCCAAATTGTCTTACCAGGTCCATCTCCTCCGTACCACGCATAACATTTAGTGATGGCTTGAAAATGTAAGGTTTGGATGCTGTCGAATTTGTGTCTAGTTGGCAGCTTCTCTTTTCCCTAGCCTTTTCTGTTACAACAGTGGCTGTTATGACCATTTGTGATGTTAGTAAATACAAAGATTCAAAAGAATGAGATATGGGCTTTTCTTGACAGTTTTTCAATAGAAAATTTTATTTCCAATACTCTGCACATAATCTGGTGTCGTGCGTCTTCGTAATAGGCAGAGGAGGGAAAGTATTGGTATTCTGAAGATTTTAAATGAAAACAGACTTTTTCAACTCCAAAACATCCATGTTGACTTAAGGTAGATGTAGCTCAGGAGCCCATGCTCTATATTACTCCTCTAGGCTGGCTCAGATGAGCCATTTCCCATTTTCTGCTAGAACGATGCAACTGATACGAGGCTTCACCAGCTCCTACCAAGTGAGAGATCATCATGCATTTTATAAGATGTCATTGCGGTAGGAAACTCAGTCTAAAGTGAGAATGGGGGAGCAGGAGGCACCTGAACTACAGCTGCAGTAGCATTTAATGCAAAAAAACTGTTTGAATTTTCAAAAGATATATTTTAGGTCTTGATATATTGCAGTGCAAAGCACTAAATCTCTACATGTTTTCGACAAAGAAGACTTGTTTGTATTCTTGTCAGTTTTTCCTGTGTGATTTCCACTCAGGCCTGGCAAAAGGCAGGCCATAAGCTCTTTTCATGTAATCCAGTAAAATCACAGAAACCCTCAAGAAAGAGCTAGCAGGTCAAAGTAGACAACTGATATTTCCTGTTCTTGGGAAAGTTGCCATTAAAATTTGTGCAAAATTATTACCATGCTCAACAAAAGGACACTTTTTTAAAAAAATCTATCATGGAACAGCTGCAAGAGGCTTCATCTAGGAATGTCTATTTGGGCAATTTGCAGAGAGCTTTTTGTGCAGAGAATGGCAATTCAAACCACTTCACTTTCGGCTTCTCCTTATCCTTCATGGTTCAATCCTAGCCCACATACGTTACACTCATGCACACACTCATAAACTCTCTTCAGATGTGGACGTGCTTTCATCTGGGGCCTGATTCACTTCCCAGCATGAAACTGATTAAAGGAAAGCATGGATGTGGAGACCATGAGTCGAATGAGTAAGTCAGGCTTCTTTCATTGTTAAAGTTCTTTGGCTTCACTCTGTGACAAGTCTTTGCTTCTAAGGAGCAGTGACCAAGCCAGGAGCAGGGTTTCATTTTAAGTTTTTCCGTGATTGTGAAGCACAAGCTTTATCGGCCATAGACCTGAGGAAAGAATTTGGTCTTCTTCTAAAGATCAGGAAAATGGGCAGTGCTCCTAGTTATGCCTCCACTGTCCTGTCTTACAGGCGCAGTGCCAGTATTCACACAGCTAGGAGTAAGAGGGGACTTGGGACTCATTTTCAGAGTCAGCTGGTTGCCCACATGTTCAATGACAATGCCACCTTTCCTACTTGCCCTAAGTGTGATATCAGCGGCGGATCACACAAGGATGAAACAAATCACACAATCAGGATCTATGATACAAGGTCAGATCCCAAAAACCCATACCCTAAAGCAGTTTAGAAAATTGATAGAAAAAGACATGAGAGGCCTGCCTCTGAAGTAAAGACCAGTACATGGGATAGCCCCTGTCTTAAGCACGCCAGAATTGTTGGATTATTATGCTCTCTTTTCCTTCCTTACTTGCTTCGGGCGCAGTGAGCCTCTGGATTGCACATTTACTTGGCATCAGTATGTAACCATAGAACTGAAACAAACTCTGTAACTAGGTAATCAATTACAATTGTGAAGTTTTGTTTTATTACCTATGCTACTATGTTACCATTCTATAGTCCCTTCCCAAGAGGTCAATATGGTCTCAGGAGAATGTCTAAAGTAAACAGTCAAAGAACAGGTATTCTTTCAAGATAAATGATTGTAATTAACTTGATAAGAAAATGAGAAAAAAAAAAAAAACAATGTAGGTGAAAGGTAATTCTGGCAGGGCGAGATCACGACCTCCAACTCAATACCCACTGACTCAAATTACACCCCAGACTCAATTTAGAACAATAGAAAAAGCTTGTGCGCATGTATAGAAATTAGAATTTGGTGTGTGTTTGTTATGACCAATCAAAACTGGAACATAAAATGGGATATATGAATACGTAATAATTTCAGATATAAATATCTGAATGTTTTGAACCCTGGTTATGCACGTTTGGAGGAAAGATCCCCCGTGCATCCAGCACTGTAATAAAGAATGACTCCCTTCTAACACTACATTGGTGTTATGAGGTTTTCTTGGGCGAGGTTTTCGATAACAAGTAGAAGAAGTGATGAATTTGTCACTTCCCCATTCATCTTGATCAGGAACAGCCTGAAGCCTTGTGTTTAGACATAGAAAGGTTCAATACCAATCTCTGTTCAAGTTCCTTGCTCTAAGGAATCCAGTGAGGTTGAAAAGATTAAGAAAATGTTATCTGCAGTGGAACAGATGCAAAGAGGGGGCAAATTTTAGGACGCATCTGTCCCCAGTATTACCTGTGACCAAAGTTTAAGTGTGAGCAATATGGGCTTAGGCTGACATCATGATCAGCAAACCAGTTCTTCCATTTTGATTTGACTCTTTCTCTGCATGAGCTGTTTTAGATCCAAGGGTCAGAAATGTAAGGATTAATCTTCTCAAGATTCTGAGTCCAGATTTGTGTCCCTAAATCCTTCCATACAAAGTATGGGGATTAACATTCCTCTTTTTTTACCCAGTACACAAGAAAATCTTTTTCCAGCATTCACTTAGTGCACCATGAATAAAATGGAACATTACAAATCATGAATCTTCAAATTCAGGTGAAGTCTTTTTCAGCTTCAGGAGTGCTTAGGTGGGCATGAGTAGGCACTCAGCAAAAAGGCCACCTGCGTAATGTGCCTTTATTATTTTGTTCCTGTGAACCAGTAATTAGGACCCTCGAATGAAACACACCAGAATTATGAGTCACCAGTGTAGCACAACACAGACATCATCCATGAGAAATTTGCTTGCTCTCTGGCAACCTGATTAAACAAGATGAAACATTGGGGAGCTATTCTTGTTTTGTGGCTTTTGTATAAAGTGAGGTTGCGCTGAGGAAAGTGGTGATAAAAATGACACTTCATGCACTAGGTCTCCCTGCCTTAACAGCAGCCCTTATTTTTACTGACACAAATAAAATCTTACTAGTGTCAGCACTGTAGTCAGGCAAAAGTGAGCTCTGTTCCATGCTGCCATATCCATCACGAAAACACACACCTCCTCCTCCTTTCTGACCCTGGAATCATTGTTAGTGATGATGTGTGAAACAGAAAGAACATAACTTGATAGCAAGATATTGCTTTGAACTTGTATTTGGTGGCAGGTGAAAGCCTTATTTTTGAGATTTAAATGAAGCATGTTTGGGATGGAAGTCACTAAGAGGGAGCAAATACGGAACACTAAGAATTCATTTTACAGACTGACTTTTCAGACTGTAACAATACTTACAAGAGGAAAATAGGCTTAATTTAAATGCTGACGAAAGGCCCTGGCCTGACAGCACTGTGGAATAAAGTTCTTTGACACTGTACCTATCATTTCTGCTACAGTACAAGTTTCTTGCTCTTTGCCAGTCAGTTTGAGGGCTATGTTTCCCCTACCTTCAGGCTCCTAGCTCATGTCAGAATGCCATCCTCTGCACTGTGAAGTCCAGAAGTGGTGGCAGGCAAGGCCAAATGACTCTAAATGGGTGTGTTAACCTATCTGTCATGTGCACTTGTGGTGCAGTGGCTTTTAGGTAATAATAACGGCAACCTGTGCCTTTCCAAAATGTCTGTCTGAGCTGACAGGTGTACTCACTGTTAGTGCAACCATATGTCTTACTCAGATCAGCAACCTATTGTTAGTCAGCTTGTTTGTCCAATAGATGTATGTTGAGAGAAGCAGAGCAATCACTGCATTTTCATTCTATTTTCTCTCTTTGTCCTGATGGTTTTCTTCAGTGCGCAAGACTGAAATGGTTGCATTTCTGAAAACCTCTGCCCATGAAGAAACTGACCTGAGATAATCAACTTGATCAGGACTACTACTGGAGGGATTTACCATCTCCTTGTCCCTTGCTTGTTAGGTCTACTGGGGGAAAGGTGAGCAAACACAAAGCTTTGCAGAGTTTACAGTGAGCAGCCTCTCAAGATGCTCCAAGAAACGTACTGCTGCCCACCCTTCTGGGTGAGTTGCAGGAGAGCTGAGTTTGCTGACTACATGGAGACGATCTCTGTCTGGATGAGTCATGCAGGTGACATCCTTTGCATTAACAAAAAAGACAGTGTGCAGCTGAGAATCCTCAGGAAGTTATTAGGAAAATAGGCACAAATCTACAGCATAAATATGCACCTGCATGAGAAAGGTGGCCAGGGAAGGGAATTTTCAGTAGAATTTACTTTCATTGGATGGTTTAGGGTCTTTTTTAAACAGAATTTCTTTTATCTCCATGTAAACTTGCAGTATTTCTTTTCTCCTTAGATTGCTTGTCCCACTGAAGTGCTGGTGATGACGTCACCACCACTTGATCCCAAAGTGAACTGTAGAGAACAGGAGTTGTAAATAAATGTTTTTGTTTGGATGCCACTTCCTCTTCCACCTACTTATTTTTTGAAATTAGGAGGTGATCTTTTTGAAGCCTCTGTCACTCTCTCCAATGCAGTAAAATCCACTGATGGCTCCAAAGTTTCAGTGGAGAAGCAGCAGCACAGAGGCACACACCTGTAGACCAAATGATCACATTAACCTTCTTCCACTGCAAATCAGACTAAAATATGGTTCCAATATTGGGCATTCCCTCTACCCTGTGAACCACTACAAGTCACTGCCAGATGCCACAGTGAAAGCGAGTGATATGAGGACAGAAGGCATGCCCTAAATTCCATCAGGTCTATTTACAGCTTCGTTGCTCTGACTGCTGTTAGATGAAATGGTGCTGGCATGGTGCTCTTGCACATGGGCACACTCTCTTGTCAAAGCTTAAAAGGGGCAGGTTCCTGAGGGATCTATCAAAACTGTGGGATATGTGGTACTTCCAACACAGGCAGCTAACCAGCTGATTTGGGACTTAATCTTTCTGACCCTTCCAATGTAATTATATGTTACTGCATAGTATTGCCTTTTTTACATTCTTTCTCTTTTTCCCAAGGTTTAACAAACACATTTTGCGAATTTTGGATGATAGTTGCTTCACTTATTCTCTGCTAGTGTTAGAAAGTATAATTTTCATGTGTTTTCACATTTTGGATACTGGTGGGGAAAAAAAAAAGAAAAGAAATTACTTCTTCCTCTTTTTCCTCATGATTTATATGGCTTGTCTCCTCTGTGTTCTAGTTTCGCATTATGCCTTTCATTTTCCACCTCTAGTTTATGACCACTGAGTCTTTTCAGCAAGTTTCGTATATTACGGCACACAGAGGTCTGCTAGTATTATGAATCTGCATGGGGATCTGTGTCATCCTAGAGTCTTCTATAGTGTCTACGGGCTCTTCTCAAAGATTTGCATTTTCATCTGCTGCCTGGGTATCATGAGTGCTTTTCAGAGCTGTTGATATTCTGACACGCTGTACAGTGCCGTCATGGAAGTGGATAGATAATGTCTCATTTGGATGAAACCCTTGTTAGTGTAGTCCAGTGATCCCCAAAGATCAATTGCTCTGAGATTTTGCATAAGGCTTTGGAAGCTGAAAAATTGAGGCTAAAAGGGAAGAACAAAGTACAGTGCTGCCTAGGGTATGCTCAGAGTCAATGTAGGACCACAAGACATGGTTCTGCCCTAGAACTTTGACATAAAGAATATATCCACTGCTTTCCTTAGTATGCGAGACCCATCATTATTTTCTTTCAGTACATTCAGTATCTCAGAAGACTGAATCTGTTTGAAAGTGCAAGTGTTCCAGCAGTTTAACACTAGCCCAAAACTTGCTGATGTTTTCACTGGGGACTTAACATTCAGGTTGTTTTCCACATTAAACCACACAGACAAAACCCATACTTGACCCATTTGTAAGCTATGACTGAATTATCCTGGTGAGTGAAATCTCAAAAAGGTGATTGTACTTAAGAACAAATGGCATAACTTTTTATTTTAGGGCAAGAGCCATTCAAGGTTAGCTAGCAAGTTGTTCTTAGCTAAGTCAAAGAAACACAAGTTGAAATTACATGTTGATTTTATTTTTTTTAATAAGCTTTTAAATGTCAGTTTTTATCTTATTTGTATTGTCTTCTATTGCATTCAAACACCATAATGGCTCTGCCCACTAATTTGATATTCTAGCAGAAAGAAGAACCAGATGGAGCCTATTTAAGAAGGTCTGTGAAGGGGAAAGTAACTTCCCCATTTTGTGGTAAGTGGAGCGAGATTAAAACTTTTGTTAATGATATCTGTAAGGTGAAGGTGTTGTCCATGGTTCATTTTTCAGGACAAAAACTAATTTCACTTATATTAATTATATTGCTAGTGCCTACAGACATTTCATTCTTTTTTTTTGGTAGTAGTCATGGGGAACAGGTTTTTGAAGGAAAAGAACAGGATAGTCATCTTATGTAGCTATTAATACAAGTATCTTTATAATTACTTTGTTTGAGAGTATCTCTGCTTGAATATATCGGGCAAATTAGTCTGCTGCACTGTATTTCTGAAACATGTTAGGGCTGAAGGTTTAGCATAAATAAATCTAGTGTTTATTCAGCCCCACGTTTCAAAAGCTGAGATGTTGTTGGCATCACATAACTTTCAGAGTTTTAATTTGTAGAAGTTGCCCTTTTGTTCCGGTAATATATCACGGTGTCAAAGAAGACATGACAGTCATTACTGGTCTTTTCCAGTTTGCTTTTTTTCTCATGAAGCTCGGCATTTTCCTTTTGGGTTGAAATTCTTGTTTCACGGACATCCTTCAGGTATTCTGTCTAGATTTGACCATTCTAGATCTTTCTCCATAAATGGAGAAACTCTCCGCAGACAATTTATGCTGCTGCAGGATATTCAGCTTTGCAAGTTTGATAATGTAGCGTTGTATCTAATTACAATTTTGGGGAAAAAAGTATTCAGGCAGAATATAATTGCTCAGATTGTATTTGGGGGAACATTTTAAGCTGGTTTTTTTCACTCACAAAACAGGTATTCTTGGTAGCAATGCATTTTTCTTTGGAAATACAAGAGTCACTAGACACTACTGAGTGAGATACACTATAAAAATAGCTGCAAGACCTGATTTTCTTATACTTCTATATAGTGATTTTAGAAGTTCCTGACTTTAACACTAGAAGTCAGAGAAAAAAACAGAAATATGTTAAAAAATCAGAGAAGACTTTTCATTTTGGCATGCAATACTTTTGTTCACTATTTAAACTGGCAGACTGTGTTCATTTCTGAGTATGCTTTTACTTTTTACTCAGCTTTACGAAGAAAAGGTCTTAATAATGTATGTCCTCTCCATTGTGCCATTCCCCAGACTGGTTCTCTTCTTTTGCTTGGAAGTTTATGTCTAATGTTCTTCCAAATTTTCCTGTTTATAAAATTGTGCAGTGAGAAAACAACATCAGGAAAACACGTTAAGGAATGACAGATGTGCAGGCAAGTGGTAAAGCAACACATCGTAAACTGCTCTGACAACTATCTTCAGTAAGTATTTGGGAAAGAGATTTACAGTTAAGATTAATGTTGCTCAAATGGTGTCCCAAAGTTCAAATCTGGCACTGAATAATTCTGTCTGGGCCATCATCTTTCTTTTCCTCCATCTCGAAATGCTGTGCCCAAGAAAAGGCAATGGGGGGAGTTTGTCTTCATCTGATTTCAGAAATAGATGCTGAATTAGCAACAGGCTCAAAAAATAGAAAAGGTTAGATCACTGGTAAGTCCAGCTCATAAATCAAGCAGATGTTGCCTGTGTTCTTGCAGGAGGTTCATAAAAACATTAGGAATATTTGTAAATTTTTGCTGACAAGAATGTTACTTTGGATAACAATAAATGTAAAAATTTATTGCTCTATCCATCTGTAGGTACAGGCATGGGCCCATTTTTAGATTTGCCAAGAAACTCCAGTGGAGCGGAGCATAAAGGTCCCAGGAAATGCACATTAAAACACTGCCCAGCTTGTTTGCACATCTGTATGTTCAGAACTGCCAGAATAACCAGTTAATGTTTCTTGTAGCCATGATGATGCAAACATAGATTCTGAGTAAAACCTGAGAGGACTCTGCTGTGATCAGCCAGGGCATTTGCTGAGGCTGCAGTTCACTTGTAGGCTGAAAAGAGCCTGGCCACACCAGGATAAAGCTCCCTTGGCATTTTCCTGTTGGGACCATGCGCTACCCCTTAGGGCTGCTGAACTCCAGAGTTATTTCTCTCTGATCCTGCAATAGCCATCTGTTAATAGCATGTTTAGCACATTGCACTGGGAACAAGAGGGTGATGGGGTGCTAGCTGAAATATATATATGAGGAACACAGCAGAATCATGTGCTTCTTGCTCTCCAGAGCCTGATAACAATACAAAACAAAAATGCCATTGAGAGCTGCTGTTGCAGTGGAACAAAGCCTAATAAAAGCTCTTCAAAGAGCCATCTGGACTGTGCTAAGGATGCTGCTCCATACTAAATACCCATCCTTTGGCAAGTCTGTGTTATAATCAACATCTAGGGTTCCTCAATCCATTCCAGCAGTCTCAGGCTAGAGAGCTGCACAAGTTGACAGAACTCTGGCATCCTTGGAGATTAGTTTGCAAACTGTGATGAAGAACTCAGGCCTGGTCTGAGATGAAAAAGAATGTTCTTGACATCTTTTAACATATTTATTTTTGCTTTTTGTTTTTTTTTGGGGGGGAAAGATATAACCTGTTCTTTTTCCTATCCACACAACTGGGTTTGGAACTGAGGTATGGTCTTGAGAAGGGTTTTGCTAACTCCATTGGATGACTGGCAAACTGTATTCAGTGCAGCACTGAAGATCTCATTGCAGTGAAGAAAAGGTTTTACTTCTGTTTGTAAAGGTCAGCAGAAAGACCAATAGCAATAAAGAATAAATCATCTTATGGTTTTGTTTTCCTTTCAGTGATGAAATCCAATTACTCTATAGTCCATGTATGCTGAAAAATGACTGAAAAGAAACATCAATGCTCCTTCTCTGTCTTGAAATCAATTGTGTTAAGCATTTGTTGACAGTTCTATTCCCAACAGCAAAAGTAAAATATTAAATAATATTCAAAGTCATTGCCCCTTTACCTTGTGCTAACCCATCCTTCCCCTGTGTTTGCTGGCAAGCATTTAGTGTTGTGGATCCAGTCCTCAATGCTGTAGAGTTAACTGCAGCATGTTTCCTCACCATGGAGAGCAAAGAGATGAAGAAATTGGAGAGGCTGCTATATCCCTACATCACAGCAGTTCTTGCCCTACACGCAGATTAGTTGGAGCTAATGCCAGCTGATGTAGGCTGTAAGATTGTCCTAGACTTTCCAAGAGAATCTGCATACAGGGAAAAGAAACTTCAGGATAAAGAAAATTTGAGGAAATATTTGTGCCTTTGAAAAACCTATTCCTTGGACAGTTCTTCATGTGTGACAGATGTATTTCAGTGCTAGCCCAGGTAAGGGCATGTTGCCTGTAAGGCAAGATAAGTCTTTGGTGGAAATAACTTACATGAAGTCTCCTGGATGTGTATAGCTAGAAGTGGAATGTGTACAGTGTCAGTTGCAGAGTGTGACAAAAAAAGCACGCAGGTTGCCTCTGAGATCTTTTTCTTGTGTTTGTGACATTGACAGAAAGAAAAATAATTTCTCTTTTGTTCTCTTTTTGACTAAGTGAACCTGTTCTACAAATCATGCAATTATTTTTTTCCTTTGACAGAGCCTCTCTGAAAGGGCTCCATTCTATTTGCTGCTTTGGAAGCCAAATATTACTTAGGAAGAGAATAAAACAAATTAAAAACATTATTAGCATGAGAATTAATAAACCTAGAGCCTTTATTAGGTCTGTCTGACATCCAGAAACCCAAAGGGTATTTGCACTGATAGGAGTCAGTGACTTGAAAAGATTAAGTACTGCCAGCTAATTATGATGTCCTTATAGCAGGGATTCTTGCATTAATACTGAGATTTTTTTTTAACACACAGCTTTTGAGAACCAACAGCACTACAATCTGCAAGTGTATAGCTAGTGTGTTTTCTATTCACTGATACATTACATCCCTGTGTCGATGACAGTAATTGCCTGTATGGGAAAGTACCATTATGAGAGCACTTAAATGTATTTGTAACTATTTCTAACTCATCTGTAGCTGCTGGAAATGAAGAGAAGAAGCCAGAACCATGTGAGCAGGCAGCTGCTGTTGGCAACCAGTCCCATGTGCTCTGTGGGACACAGTCTGAGAACCTCTGTGTTGGAGCAAGTAGGCTTTTGAACATAGGCTGCAGCTGTAGAGCCTTGCCCACTGAGGTGATGCCAGAGGAAAAGTAATGAAAAGCTTTATGACTGGGTTCTTCCCTTATTGATTAGTTGTACACCTTCAGATGTCCTGAAGCTTTAGTCCAGGCCTTTCTTTTCATCACAGTTAAGTGATATTTTCTAAGAAGTCCACTGTAATGAATCCTCTCTGGGACAGCTGGCAAATTTGATAATTAAGAAAACTGCTGGGTTGGAACAGACTGAGCAAAGATTTCTCTGGCACAGGACCTTACCTCTGGTATTGCTCTGTGATGAATGGAAAGAATATGACCAGCAGGACGCACAGAAGGTGATCCTTCATCCTGACATACCCCTCAGTCTTCTAGAAAAAGAAAGTTTAGGATCTTGAAAAGTCAGCTGTTAAAATCCACCACAAACACACCTTTGTTTTGGGTTCAAATCCTTTGCTGGCAGAAGCAATTTCCTCCATTGTCATTCAGTTTTACTAGAAAATGCCAATTTTTATTAAATCTCTTGTTCCATTCTGGAAAGCTTTGTCCTAATCCTAGAACATTTATATAAGCTTCTGTGATGCTGCTGTTCCAGTCTGAATGTCACAGCACTCCCTCCCTAGGTTAGTCTAATGTGCATGCTGGCTGGTACTTCACCTTTCAGCAGGACTTGCAGGGTTAGTCACACATCCTTGTCACTAGCACCAGGCAATTCTACCACTACTTCTTTTCCTGTAGTGGTTGAAACAGACCAATAGGAGGACTTTGAGCCAAATAGGCTATCCACTGCTTTTTAGTAAGAACTTCTCTGGAACAAGGCAGATGTATGTGAAGACAGGCATCACAGATCCTGCAGCTCACTCTCAGAAGTCCATTGGAATACTGAATGAGAGAGGGAAAAATTAACTTGGTAATAAGAACTTATTTCCTGCTCCAGAAGCAAGAGGAATTAAATGAAGATGACACAGACATAGTTAGGATGAAAATTATCTTCTTAGGTTTATCTGGAGGACCATCCAACCAGTGCAAAACTAAAATGAAATTAATGATACTCAGTTTTCTTCAAAATAATGTTTTTCCTTTGGCATGAACAAAACCCAGCCCTGCAGCTCCCTGAAGATACCACACTTGCACAGGACTACGTTCCTCTGATTTGTTCTGGTTCATCCATACTCAGCCATCCTAAAGCCACTTCATTGCTCCAAAGAAGTGTCATCACTGCATAGAAAGGGTATTTCATGGGTGCAGTAACTTCGCACTGGATTCCAAACCCTTAAGGCTTCTTCAGGGAGCAATGCAAAAGGTCAGAAGAATCAAGAACTTTTAAAGAAAAAATGGATCATATCAGGAGTGGATTAGAATTGGAATTGGCCCAGCAGATGAGTGCACAACAGAAGCTGGGAAAAGTTACACCAATGTGAAAACTGTTTTACATAGTGGTGGGAAGGCAGAGTGGGTTTCCCAAGGTCCCTTGTATTCCCCTCCTAATCCTGGACTTTAGCTGATGATATATGTAGCCTGTGATCTGGGCCCCTTTTGAAAATTCTGGAATTGTTCCTGGAAGGAGTTAGCAGCCTGTGCGAGGAGTGCTCAGCTAAACTCTATCTTGAAAATGGCCAGGATGGTGGTGCAGTGAGAATGAGAATTCTCCTTCCATGAAGTTTCCTAGAAGCTCTTCAAGGCTGAGTTGGGAGGGGATGGGAACACTAACCAAGTAGAACAAGATTATAGATCAGTTTGTCAGACGGGTGAAGAAATCTTTTCTTCTTTGGACAGATTGCTTGCACAGATCATTAACTATTCAGAACATCTTTTTTTTTCTCCTTCCCTTAATTTTTTCTTGTTGCAATTCCTCTCAGACCTAGTGAAATAAATATGAAGCACCATTATGACAAAATAATATCCCATTTGTTTTCTGAAGCCAGTCTTTCAGTTCTGATTAGAGAGAAGAGGTATCTTGTTGAAATTAATATATTCAGTGACTCTGAGAGTAGGCTGCTCTGTAGAGGCATTTCAAGATCTCAGTAAACAAGCAGAAATGTAAACAGTGCTCCTACCACTGAAACTCTAAGCCAGCCTTACATTTCCAGGCAAGGGTGCTTTCAGTCTTAACAAAGGAATGAAAAGGAAAGAAGGATCCCTCTCTTCTCCAGTGAAATCTCTCCAGATCTTGGAGATAGGTTCAGTGTGCTGAGTGCATTCATTTTCTCCTTGGTGCAGGTGGATGCCAAGTGGCCAAAATAGAGCCACCATTTCTACCACCCACCTATTAGTCCTGTATTCAGTGTCAGTAATAATTTAGTTATATTTTCTTGTGAATGTCATTTTTCTTACCCAGTTGTTACAGTAATGCATCCCTAGAATGAACAAGCCCATGATGATGCTCTGAAATGGGGTAGGATTATTTCCATCTGTACAAAGGATGCGCATCCGAAAAGTGATATATCTGTATCTCCATAAGGGAAGTGATACCATTGTGATGATTTTGAGAGGAGATAAATTGCCTAAACATGGGCATCTATCCCTCTCAGGTGTCTAAAATGGTATCTAACACCCTTGCAAGGGGCTGGAAAATATACCAGAAGTTCCCCAGGGAGAATTACAACCTGCTGGATCACAGCTGGAAAGCAGGTGGGCTTTGGCAGCTTTGGAAACTTGAAGCAAAGAAAAAATAAATAAATAAAATGTCGCAAGGCAAAGTCCCTCCACTGAGTGAGGGCACTGAAGGAGATGTTGGGTGACACAGGAAAATTGAAAGGAGAGGATGAGTCGGAGAAGGGAAAAACTGTGAAAATGGAAAAGCACTGTTGTTTTGAATGTAAAGAGGAGTGTGTATGGAAGTCAATGAATCACAGCCATCAATATGCAGGAGCAAGAATGAGGGCTGATTGGAAAACTGCTTTTTTTACATGTATATTTTCTGGTAGAAAATTAAGAATCCCAGACTCAGGATCACTGTTTGAGGTCTTAACTGAAAAAAATAACCACCTACCACATCTAAACAAGTGCTGGCTGTCACTATTGACAAGCAATAAATGAAAACTGAAAAAGCAGCTGCCTCCCTTCCCCTACCAGATTCAGAATCATAGGATCAGCTAGGTTGGAAAAGGCCTTTAAGATCATCAAGTCCAACCATTACCACTAAATCATGTTATTGGATGGGAAATGGACTTTTTTCCACAAAAAAGTCCATGCTCATAGAAAAAGCCAGGACAGGGGAACAGACAACAGTGCATTAAAGATTTCAGCCACTTTTTGGATTTTGTTTTTGTGGCACTTCTTGAAGTTGGACCAGTTTTTGCCTAATCCTTGCTGAGATCAGCACCCAGGGCACAGTCTGGGCATTAGAGAACAGCCCTAGTGATGCTTTTTGTGCCCCTGCACTGGATGCACACAGCAAGTGTGCTCCATAGGTATTGTGCAGGCCTTCAGGAGCCTTATGGACCCTCTGAAACCCATAGCACAGCCAAAGGTACCTCAAAACTGAGCTGTAGCTGAGCTTAGCAAAGGTATGATCCCATCATTTGCCTTCAATACTTAAAGGTTACATCTTCCTATTATAAACCTTCCAGAAACAGGGTGTCTTTCCCAACTCTCTCAGTTTTCTGACCACTGATATGAGATGAGAACCTCCAGATATGGGTTACACCATCTGTGAACAAGTTTCTAAGATGAGCAGCAAGAAAGTCCTGTTGAGAAGCCTCGACATAGTATGCATAGCAAAATCCTGTTGAGGTTACTTCCACTCTCAGTGTTGATTAAGTCCTTGTATTGTCACAGTTCTTAGCCTGCAGGAGTCCAGAGCATCCTTCCCCATTTCTGCAGCTCCACTACATGCCTTCACTACAGACCAGGACATTGGCCATCCCTGTAGATATATTGTCATTCTATTCCCTCTGTGCTGAATAGCCCAGTTCACCCATGCAGATTGGATTTGGAAATGTCCATGTTTCTCTGCTGACTTCCTGAATCAGAATTGACCACCATATTTTTTGTAAAGAAATCAGGTTAAGTGCTGCACTTGCTACACACAACTGGTGCATGCTGTATTCCTGCTGAACCTCTGCTTCCAAGTGATCCACCAACCTGGAAGCATTAGGTCTGAAATTCATCCTCATTAGCTTTCGTCTGCCTCAGGAGGGTAAAAATTCAACCCCACCACCAGCAGCAAGAAGAAAGGCTGCAGCTTCAAAGCAGAAATCTACCTGCATAGGAAGAATAACCAGTTTCCTGATATGTCAACAGGATGCAGAAACTGATGTTGTCCAGGTAGAAGCAAAAAATAAGAGGATACTGCTTAGCTGTGAATGGGTCATGCATCCTGCAAGCACCATTGGTGCACTGGGCAGAGAGAATGGAAACCAACAACCCCCTATGCTCCCCACTCTCCCAATTCATCTATGCCCAGCATGCAGGTAAAGCAAGAGAAGGCACTGGGCCTTAATTTTCCTCTCACAGCAGCTTTACAGGATGATGAAGTTATTCTTGGTGCAGTAAGCAAAAAATGTAATGATCCTGTGGCTTGTGACTGAGGAGCACTCTGCAAGGATTCTCTTTTTTTTATCACTTCATTGTTAATGGGATGTTTTCAGGGTGTTCTTGTATACAGTGGCTGAAGCCTCATTATATCTTTAAGTTCAATTACTGGCTTGGTTCCATTCTCACACAATATTTGTCCTCAGCACTGCATCTCCCCCACTCTGTTTTCTTGTATTTGATGAGTAAAATTGGCAAAGAGGCCAGATTTGCTAATAAATGTATGAGCCCTTCAGAGCTCAAGATTCCTGTAAATTTAGCTTCATCCCTGCCAGGCGCAAAATCGCTTGTTATCTCAGGCTGAGTACAACCTTGGAAGAATAGGGGGTAAAAAGAAAGAACCAGGAGAGATGGAAAAAATAATGAGGGAAAAGGTGACACAGACTGATTGGCACTTGGGATGAGTTAAAACAAGATTGAGGAATATATATGTGTGTATTTCCTCCCAGGGGAATCTCATGATTTTAAGGCAAATCTTGTGGCCTCTGCACATGACTGTGCTTCTAAATCAGCATTTCAGGAAGAAAAGCAGTTTGAAAGTATTAGAAACGTTAAAGAACAGCAACCCTGTAAATTGACAAGACTGAGATAAACCCATCATTTTTGCTTTATGTTTGCTGCTTATCTTATATAAAATGTACTCTGTAATTACCAGAGTTAAACTCTGAGCAATATACAGTATATAATAGAACACAATTTTCTCTGGCACATGGCTGAAAAGGAGAGACCTCAGCCACACCTGGGTACAGATTCCCAGCAACGTTTACCAGACACGCAATTCCAACCTCTTTGACATTAAAAGGTTGCTATAATAACATGATGCATTTATTCTTCTATAGTTTTCCCTTGTTTATTTTTTATAATAACTTTTTGGAATATCAGTTGCCATAACAACAAAACATAGTATTTTAAATACCACTTTTCATGTATGTTTATGCAACATAACTAAAGGTATGAGATATGGGGCTTAGGCAAGTTTGGGTTGGATGAATTCACACCTTTCACATGAAACACTCTAATGTTATCACTAGAAGTAAGAGTGAATTCACATAGGACCAGCTTTGTGGTGACACTGCCTCTTGAAGCTGTAAATATACTTAATTTTGCTATGCTTCTGTTGTTAATTGTTGATGAGTCTTCTAAGTTATAAGCTATCAGCATGGCTCACTCTTAGGATCTTTTTCTAAGCTGTGATTTCTATTAATCACAGTTGTGTTTCTGTTCTTACTAGCTAAGCTGATCATTCTCAGTGGAATATGTGACTTTCTTGAGCTGAGCAGACAGTTGAGACATCCAGCCTGCTATCCTGACTTTCAAATAGTACTGGCAGGCAGATTCTTGGCTCTGCATCCAGCTTTTTCCACCACTGTAGTGGTGTGACCTAAAATCAGTTTGGAGAGGTAATAATGTCTCCCCATGCAGATGGGTATATGTCCCTGAATCTTCTTTCCACACAGCAGGAATATGCAGATAAAAAGATGCGGACAAGCTGGGGCAGAAGACCCAGCTTCCCACATGCTGCCGTGCTGCATGCAGTTGATGTGGGAGCAGCACTTGGGCATTTGCACTCAGGAAGTATATTTGTTGCTGGGGTCAGCTCCACCCTCCATGGGGACACATAGCCCATATCCGGTCAGCACCTTTTGGAGTGTGAAGTCACGAGACTCATAAGTGATAATGTTTGCAATAGCATGACACAACACTGACATTTCTGTAAGTTCCTGCGCTTATGGTAATGTTCCTATATACTTGTTGGCTGTTTCTTCTGTTTCTTTGAAGTTTCTTTCCACTTTCAAACTGGGTGCTGACTGTGGTCTTTTCTGTGGGCGGAGGCTCTATCCCAGCTCTGAAAAACAAGAGAAGTCTTATGGGCACACAGCTATCTAGCAATAGCAGGGCACTAAGATCACTGATATTCTCCGGAGAAAATGTTCTTGGCGAGACAATTTATCAGGGAATGAAAATCATGAGCTCTACCATCACACCTCAGGGAGGTTAGCAGTGCTATATGTACATCCACCCAACCAAACATGTAGACTGTCTACAAGGAATATTAAAGGAAAAAACCCACAAAGGTGTGTGCTTGCTCTCCACAAGCTCAGAGGAACCAGGGTTATCCAAAGACCTGAAGAGGCTGGCTCCCATTTTATGTGCCCAATGTGTCTTCCTTGACAGGGCAGTAGGATCATACTGAGGAAGGATGCCAGGAGTGAGCCCAGTCCTGAAAGTCACCAGTGATCCTGCTTGACGGGTGAGCTCTCCAGAGACACACTGTAGGGCAGACCTAGAAAAAGACTCAGAAATGGATAGTGCAGGGGCAAGCAAGGAAGGGGCTGAAATAATTGTATCTTTTATTATTACTCTGTGGACAGTTTCTATGGGAAGAAAGAAGGGATTTCTGGTTTGTGGCCAATAGCAAAATTCTGTATGGAGAATATTGTGTGAACTGGGGTGTCCTGAGTTCCAATACACTGCAAAAGCTATATGAAAAAAGAGGTATGGAAATGATCTCTCTGACCTTCATGCTAACTATCTGAGCATGAAAATAACCACAGAGGAGAGGAATAGGAAAAAGACTGAAGTACTGATACTTTCAATTTCATTCTTTTAGCACTGACACAGTCATAAGTGTAAATTACTGCAATCATTGTTCTGAGTGACTAGGTCAGGTTGATGCCACACTCTTCACAGAGTGAAGTACTCCTTTAGAGAGAACTGTGCTCTGGATACTACAGATTATAAGGCACCACAGTCTACCAGCTCTCTGCATGCTTATCAGAGAGATTGAGAGTGGTGCAAAAAGCCAGCTGGAGTATTCTGTGATTATCAAGTTGCAAAGGATTGGTCTCCATTGTTCCTATTCTGCTCTTACTCAGTAAGCCAGTAGGGTTTTGACAGACGTAAGCCAAGTATCCACTGCTACCAGCCCTTCAGTTCCTGCTTCAGCAATTTTCAGTGTTCCCCTTGACACCTGCAGGTTTCACAAGAAGCTGTTTAGCAAGGAGAGCAGTGGCACAGCTGTCCTCAGGAACACCCTTGCTCTCTTCACTCAGCCATAGCATGCTGCTCTGCCATACTCAAGCCAGTCTTAACATGGGCAGCACTTAGAGGGGTGAGATAATCCTCTGCGGCCCTGCAATTACGTAGGCATTTTTCAGACGCTTACTTAGGACCTATTAAGCCTCCTACCAGACTGTATCCAAAAATATAGAAACACTTGTGTCCATGTTAAACACCTATTTGTCACACAATACTGTGGCTGTCATGCTTTAGTGGGTAGGTCAACTCTTCAGACTACAGTATGAACTTGATGCCTCCTTGAAGACAACCCAGGTCAGCTTTTAGGAGATAACTTGGAAAACCATGAAGCATTTACATCTCACTGCATTGGGCTGTTGGCAAGAACTCTCTCAGTAGCAGATTCCTTAAACAAGACAGATGGATATGTCCATTAATATAATGCTTACAAATCTGTGGTTTCTTATTAATAACCTAAATAAGATGGGTAATATCCTGTTCTTCTCCCCCCACGCTCTGGTTGCCAAGATCAAATACTCTTTCATCACTCTGGCTAGTCCTTCGGCATCTGTCAGACTGAGCTTGAGCCTAGAGGTTATTAACAAAGGAAGCAGCTGATGTAATCAGGTTATGCACTGATGATCTATGGCCAGACATAACTAATATATGGTTGTATGCATGCACTGGGAAAATAAGGAGTTCAAAGATTTCTAGGAGGAGACAGAGTCTGATAGTCTGATATCAGAGTTCAATAGTCTGAGCCCCTGACTGGGTGCAGCAGGACTATGCTGTTGCAGAGCTACAGTACAATGTGCTGTTCACTGAGAACTGTTTGACCAAATGTACTTCATTCTGACCACACAAGTTTTGAATATTTGTCTGTGTCTTTGACACAAGATCATCTCTGCACTTTAAATGTACTCCATGTCAAACATGAGCAGGTCTTGAAGAGAAGAGGAGCCAGGAGTGGGGGTAGCATGGCAGGACGGACAGTGGCCTCACTGGCCAGATCATGACCTCTGGCAAGAAGGTTGTGGGATAGTGAAATTGTATGTTCATATGCTTGTGTGGTCTATCTTTATAGACAAAGAACTTCATATATATATATCTATCCATATGCATATATGCATACATAGCTTATATGTCCAAGGAGGTCATAGTATTTGTTATTCAGTTTGAAAGGGCTTCAGGTCATCTAGTCCACCCTCAAAGTAGGGTTAGCACTGAATTGATACCAGGCTGCAATATACCCTCTGCTTTCCATTGGCAGGTTTGTAAGAAGGTGGGTAAATATATTTCACCTGCCAGCTCTTTAAACTTTGCATTACCAGCAACTGTTCGTTCAGTGCAACCCCTTGGTCACCTGTAGAACCCAAAACAAACAACAGATCAGTTACTCTTCAGAAAAGCAAAGTTAAACTCTCTTCAGCAGCAGAAAAGCCATCCCTGGATTCTGCTGTGTGTTGTAGAAATGTTACCTGTCATTCAAATTGTCCTGTACTTTTGAGCTTGTGCAGGGAAGGAGAAGTGAAGGTGGGGAGGAAGGTGCCAGGCTGTGTGTTATAGCTGATGAGATGAAAATGACCTTGTCGTCATCTGGATTCTGCTTTGAGCAATGCTGTGAATCCCTTGGAAGTGGATTAGGTTTCCATTGACAGGCTCTGGGAGATAGAATTTCCATTAAAATTAGGGGAAGAATATCTATTAGATAGATACAGGTCCTTATCTGCACTTTGTCTCCTCAAATTGTCTGCATGCTATCTCTCCTTCTCCTTGCCTGCTCTCACAGTTTCTCTGCTCATCAGATTTGTCTTGCTCTTTTCACCTCTCCCTGGGCTCTTCTTGCAAAGATAAAAAAGTTGCTTTTGCCAGACTTGAAGTGCCATTGCTTGCCCTTCACTTTCTAACTTCAACATCCAATCTAGAGGCTTCTCCTGCTGTAAAACGACTAGACCAAGCAGTATGCAGCCTATGCAAACCCATAGTGCACCTCTGATTCCGGTGAGGATTCTTGTCCTCTCTGCTCTCTACCCACCACTATTAAGACTTCCTCAAATGAGGCCAAGAGCTAAATGCAATGAATTTGTACTCTGACATCACACAGGGGTCCCAGCCTTGTTGTACAAGGTCACCTACTAACCCTTATGCAGGAGACGCCCTGAATCCTGAAGGTTTTTGCACTCTACTTGAGAGTTATACTGGAACAACAAGAATGGCTGCAAGTGCGTATATGGCCATCACACAAATTTATGTCCTTATTCCTGCACTGTGTTTTTATTTTACCAGTGAGCTGGGTGGTCAGTGTTTTGCACAAGTAACTCTGGAATCACTTCTTTAAGAACCACCATCTTTCCAAGCACCGCTCCTTAAGGATAACTGTGTGGCAAAATGATACAAAAGCAAAACAAAAAGATCACAGAATAATGGTGCATTTGGTATTATGGTCTATGGTTGTGCATGCTTTAGAGCAGAATGTGAAGTGGGATGGACTCTAGGAAAGGAAAAGAAAGGATACAGCAGATTTAGCAGGAGGCAAAGCTCTGCTTACCATCTGTTTTTCTGGATCTTTGGCAGGGTTGGGAATAGTGGGCAAAGTCTGCAAAGGATCCCACAGTGCATAAGGGAAGCTTGAATCAGATCTGCTCTTCCTGCTCAGGGAGGCTTTTACCAGATAGAATAATAGAGGCTCTACTCAGCCCCAAATGGTGTTTTAATTTCTGGTAAAAATTAAAAATTGTCACATCAACCTGTATCTCATTTGCAGTGGCTTTTCCCACCATGTCAGTAGATACCTCTGCAAACCATAGCCTGGTTTAATTAGTTACATATAATATCCATGGTGAGAGATGCTGAGAGGCCCGGAATCTACACAGGACTGATATACTAGATTTTATATTAGGACATCAGTGTTGGACCTGCATACTCATAGACATTTAGTTCTCTGTTGGACTCTTTTCACTAGGAATATTCCTTGCACATTGAATATTTTTTCCAAGTCAGAGCATTCTGTTGGCACCAAACCCAGGAAAACCTGTGATTTTAGAGCAATACCCACAATGAAAGTGAATGACTTAACCTCAAAATTTCATGGAAAACAAAAGATATTGGTTTTACTTCACAGAAAACAAAGTCCCAGTGAAAATTAAACCATTGGATTCTAGTCCTGACTTTTGTAGTAGGACACTAAATTACAAAGAAAAAATAATACCAATGCAAAATTGTAATCTTCACTCAAGAAAGAACAAGGAGAAAAATTCACACATATTTTAAAAAATAAGTTTTCCTCTAAATTTAACCACTTTCTGAAACTTTTTAGTTTTTTATCGGTCAGCATTTCCAAAAGAAAAAAAAATCTGACAGAATTTTTGGCATCAGTCCTCCTGGGAATTGTTCTTGTGAGCAGGATGACATCTGCACTTATGTCCCCATGGAAGTCAGAGTGCATTCTTGGGTGCCATTGA
Organism: Ara ararauna; assembly: GCA_028858755.1. NCBI lineage: Eukaryota > Metazoa > Chordata > Aves > Psittaciformes > Psittacidae > Ara > Ara ararauna. The sequence goes on along the minus strand of CM054376.1, from coordinate 91,811,048 downwards.
GTGACACTGTGAATTCCAAGACCTGTTTAAAAGACAAGCACCATAGACGAGTTTGCATCTTCACCTCCTACATGCACAGGACCTCTATAAAGAAGTGGTTTACAGAATAGCAAATAACATCAGCATTATTTCAAAATGCCACATTTTTTGAAGCCTTCCTACAAGGATCTGGAACTCTAAGCATAACAATGTTTTTCCTATGTGTATTCATGGATATTCGTGCATGGTTTTTCTGACAAGTGGGAGAGTAGTTTTGCACTTGTGCTCTCCAGCCAGTGGCAAAATAATGTCTACCCTCTCTCATGTCCACATGTTTTCCATGACAGTCCCTCAACCCTGATTCCACACGAGTCTCCCAGATTTGTTATCTTTTGAGGAAAAAAGTATTTTGAAGGAATTCCAATGATGCAAAAGGATGGAAATTTGAAGGCAAACATACTTTCACATGAGAAATAACATTCAGGCAGTTTTATTATGAAAGGGGTGCTGCACTAAACACATGGTATTAAAGCCTTCTTTCCAAATAGAAATTGTATCACCTTGCTTTGACCTTTGCACAGCAATGTTCAAAATTCATCAAAGTTTTCAGCTGGGAAAGCTTACTAGCTTCTTTCTCCTTTACATTCTTTTCCACCCCCCTCTGTTTCTCCAAAACAAGCATTGCTATACTGGGCTTAATATTTGGCCCTCATGTCTTCGGAACCTTTTCTGTCAATAAGATACAATTCAGGATGCCTGCTCTCCCTGCCTTCTGAAGGGAAGCTAGCAACACTGATGAGAGTATTACAAGTCGCGTTTGTCAGCTGCATGGACTGAAGCAAATGCCACAGAAAAAAAATATCCACCAGGTCATTTGTGCTGTAGGCACGTGAATGTAGGCATAAGTTGCAAGCATGGGTTTTTTATGATGCTTGCTTTAACTGTAATGTTATTCCCCCTTCCCCTAAAGTCTGATTGATGACACAAGTTAATGGCTTATTTGGAAGGAAAAGCACTATAATACTGTTTTTTTAAGTACATGTAAATCCCTTCTTGGAAATGCATCAGACAAAGAAGAGAATTGAGCCATTATACAAACACTGGAGAGTGCATCTTTTAACTCCCAGGCAGACCTTGCAAATGAAACAGAAGACTTACCTGTGACTGTAAGAAGACATATCTGCCAGCAGACAGGCTGAGAAGATATTTGTTTCAGGATGCATTTATTGTTTTATTTTTGTGCCCAGAGAAGCAGGTGGCTCCATTGTGCATCTTGGCCATTTTTTGTTGCTTTGAAATCTAGGGGATGGAGTGTATGCTTAAAGCTGTCCACCTGGAAAAGGAAAGCAAGAACATACAGCGTTTGCAGGGTTTTAGTGGGTGACGATAACAGAAAGTGCATCTCTGGAGTACTTTGTACTCTGCAGAATTCCAGATCTCAAAAGCTGGGATGGTTCCCCTGACAAGATTCCTTATGCATGGAAGAGCCATGCAGTAGAGGTCAGCCTTCATCATCTTCTTCTGCCACCTCTGAAGCCATGTGATACATGTGATGGATGTTGCATTCTGTTTACTTTTAGCTTGTTGAACTTTGCTTTCATTTGCAATAGACTACAAAAGCTCCCCAAGGCTCTTGGAGCACAGGGTGGTGTGACATATTTTTCATGGATAAGGGCAGAAAGGCTGAACCAGTCATTCAGACTGCCTTAAGCAATGCCAGGCAAAACAGAGTCTGGCTCAGTTAGCTGATTAAAGTGCCAGTCTCTCAAATGCATTGTTATCCTGCAAAATTCCCCCAGAATTCATAATATGTCATAGTAGGCAGACCTGCAAGAGAGAGTCTGTCAGTTCTGAGAGATGAAAGGGCTCAGCTAAAAATCAGTATCAAGAATTGTGGCCTAACATTAAAGTAGAATCTAAAGCAACACTCAAAACTTGTCCTTTCTCAAGGAAAGAAGTAATTGGAAGGACAAGATAAATGCATTATATCAGAGCAAAAGGGAGTTGAAAGGTATAACCCAGCCCCATGGACAATCTCTAGCATTGCTGATTGTTTTAAAAGATCTTTGAGAGCTGCTATTGTTCTTGGGTCTTGGTTAGAAGTGTTTCAACATGCAGGATACCTCTGAAACTACAGAGCTACTTTCCTTAGAATATATCATGAAGATGAGGAAGAGCTAAATGTTCTGCCCCCACCACCAACTCCATGTTTTAGCCATTAAATAGTGAAATAAAACAGAGTAGAAGGGCACCATATCTTTGTCAGATATTTTAGGTACACAAGATCCCCCGTACATGGAGAAGTAATCGCTGGACCTGAACCTCTTTAATTTGGCCCTTAGGAACATGCTTATAAGAGCTTGCCAATTCCATCATCATTAAAAGTTGGTAATATTTTGACACTCTTCTCTCAGTATTTGTAAATCATGGTTCATATTAACTGTGTCTTTCTGGCGGTGAAAAACAACTATAAATTTGGTTTAACCAGCCAGACAACTTCATCTTAGGGTTTGTTGCCTTACAGAAACAGCTCAAAGAAGCCAGAGGACACTAAAGAATCTGGCCTTTTATATCAACTGAAAGGGATGATTTAAGGTCTGAGCTTAGCACAAATACCAGTGCTCTTAGATCCGTCTCTGGTACCCCAGGGTCTTACAGAGACCAAGGCCTCTTTGCTACTGGGACATGTCATCATCTCTTGTTCAAGTGCTAATATCAGATGGAGATCTAATACAGAAAACACTGAGGCCTCTGAATTCCCATCAATGGTTTGTGAAAAATGCACACTGCTGTCTGTGCACAGAATTAGCCCAGCAAATCACAGTGCATGAAAGCACGTGTTGTATTTTAGAAACACAGTTTAGCTCAGTTCAATTCAATCAGCCTGGTCGAAATCAGAATGCTTTATATGGAAGCCTAATGTGATGATTTATTTTATCCATTACAGTACTACAGACTGGAGTTTAAATTTTGGGATCTGCTTTATGCTATCTTTACACACCCTGACCCAGGAAACTATCAGGTTAAGATCACATTAGTACAAATCAACCTCAGGCTTAGTTAAGATTCATCTCATTATACTAACCTAGGACAACTTCAGACAGAAAATTGCATTCTCTCTGTCTTCTTTATCATCAACCTTTCTGCTCTCAAATGTCCCTAAGCTAAGGAAGGTGCTGCGGTAGGAGGAGCCTGGCCAGCTGTGCAGCAGCTGGTAGTTGCAAGCCATGTCCAGGCTAGCAGTGACGTACATTCTATGGTATGGAGTCTGCACAGTACCCAACAAACGATAGTAAGGTTTCAAGACCTAACAGAAGACAGAAGACTGAGATAAAAGTGACCCACTATGCTTCTTCAAAGAGCTCACGTTTCTGACTGCAGCCAGCCAGGATCTACTGTCTGTTTTACTTAATTTCCATAGGCAGAGAGTTTTTTAGCAGACATAAAATTTTAAAATAGTAAACTCAATCTACACAATTCAGATTATTTCAGGCTTAAAAGTCTAAAGTGTTGAGATTTGTGCAAGTAAGGGAAGTAAATCTTGTCTAATCCACCAATAATTCCAATGACTTTATTTTGTTTCAAGAAGCTCTGTTGGTAAATTTCACTGATAACAAATGATGATCAAGAGTAAAATTATCTGCGCCACAAGATATTTCACAAGATTTTGTGGTGTTTGCTTCTTTGTTTGGTTAAAGTTAAGGAAACTGAGCAACATTAAAAGTGCTACATAAAACAAATTAAGGGCTTTTATTTTTGCTTGGTCAAAGCTTTTCTCAGTATCATCAGAAGTTTTCATTTTTCATGCTATTTTTAAACTTGAATATAGCAAGCTTATGATTAATTTAAAAAATACAATAATTAAATGGTGTAGACCTATTTTATCTTTATCACAGCTTAAATTTCTAACTAAAATAATAAACAATTTAAAAGTTGTTTTAAAATGAATCATTGGAGTGTTACTGTACATGTCTTTTCAAATAGAATTTTTTACCTTATGGAAATGTCTTCCTCCCCTTCTCCCCCTAGCCCGTTTTTTCCTATGTCCGATTAGATGATATTAAAATCTGCATTTTCTAGTGAGAGCTGCTCAGCTCTGCTAATAAGACTTTCATGCACATAGTTCAGTTTTGTCATTTGGAAACTAAGATGTTTACCCACTTCTGCTATTCAGTTTTGTCTTTCTGGGGAGATTAAAGAAGGGTAATGAGTCAGAAGGGCAAGAGACGGAGGAGTGGAAATAATTCAATATAGCCCTACCATTTTAACCCTATTTACAGTGGGTTTTAAAATTCTGGTTCAGTACAGAATCACATATATTTTACGATCATGTGTCCCAGTAAAAATATGAATTAATTTATCTACCTAGCTTTTCCTTTCTTTTTATTTTCATAAATCAGGAATAAAAGCCGACAGATTAAAGCATGTTCAAACAAAATGCGCTGGACAAAGTGTTAGTAGTAAACTTGCATGTGCCACTATTTCCATATTATACATCACAGCCTTTTGGAAATTAAGCCATCTTTTTGATATATGTCCTTAATCAGCAGAGCAGGAAAACATTATATTAACCAGTGCTTGTAGAAGCGTGAAAGATTGCTGGGGTAGCTGGGGGCATCAGGCAATGGATAGTACTGAATTTTGCTGAATAAAGTTGTAGAAAAGCAGCTACATTGTGCAGAAGCCTCCTGTGTAATCACTTCTGGCATCAGTTAACTTTTCCATTATCATCACTTCCAAACATCCTTTCAAACTCTTTCTTCTAGACACAGAACTTCCTTTTGTTTCCAATCCACAGTAATTTTACGTCGTGCTGCTGCAAATAAATGTGAAATCAATTCTGTGTTTTCCAGCTTATACTCTCCTTTTTCTTGTGCATCAGCAAAACTAACATCAGTGACAGTGTGGGTCACCCTTATTTAAAATATGCACCACTTAGAAACCACAAAGCTCTGTAAAAAAGGTGGAGAATGTTAGCCTGCATGTGATAAACACACTGGAGCATCATCTAAGTGCAGGTAAGTAGGACTATTATTTCAGAAGTCACTCCACATCAAACCAGACCACATCAGGAGAATTATTACAATGAGCGAAAGACTGCCTCCAAAGTCCCTATAGACCTAAATAGACAAAAATCCAGTGTGAAGAGTATATATGTGTGATAGTTACTGTCACCGGCAAACCTACGTAGTACTTGTCCTTGGCTTTTAGACACTTTCCTGGGCAACATCAACAGCCAGTCAATGTCATGGGAGAAGACCCAACGAGTGCCTTTCTAGTGATAACAAGGGTGCAGAGCATCTTTCAACAACCTTTTGACAAACCCTATGTATCCCAGCTGGTCTAGCTGAAATTAGGTTTATTAAGAAAGAGAAGGGGAGATGCTAGCATGCAAAGGTTATGTGGGATATAGTCAGCCATAAACATTATATGTGAGAATGTTAGACTGTTCAGGTACACCCAGTTTACTGCGAATAAGACGCCTAGCATCTTCAAAAATAGAAGGAAGAAGTCTTCTGGGTTTTTCCCTTTTTAGGCCCTGTTTGGCAGGACATTACGCAGTTTCTGTGAGGTCCATTAGTGAGTTTCATCCTTCCTCTCATCAGGTCTTGATTTTCCATTTTGCTTTCTATATTCATAATTTAACTTTTGTTGACATGCAAAACTCTGAGTGATTATTACCCTCTGCAGATACTCCTTTTGCCTAGCAGACACACACTCACCTCTTTAATACACTTTGCTTCTACACTGAGACTCCTGTCACATGGCATGCAATACTGAGTTCCTCTGTTCAGCTTTGATCTCAATTACTTTTTTTTAATTCGTCCTTCTCTCCAACTCTGAAATCCCATTCCTGAGAAGGCCACAGATTAAAGACCTTCAATCTTCTGTCTCTTTTCTTCCTATGCAAGAAGCAATCTTCTTGATGGGCCAGTCAACACTTTCCTAACTGTTCTTCAGCTAAGGGAGCTGCCAAATTCAATGCCATTCTGAGAAGGCAAGTTTACAGTTTTGAACTTCTCATTAAATTTATTTTACTTTATGCTGAGCACATGCTATTGGCAGACATCGTGTTTACTGTAGAATAGTAGAAAAGAGAAAACACTCTTCTATGATTTACAGGATATTAAGTATACCTGAAATTTAATCAAGAACACATTTGTAATGGGACTAAAGATAGCCTGTCAAATACTGGCTGATGATTTTTTAATTAAAAACAATGATAAATCTTCCATTGGAGAGGTAAGAATATTAATATATCAGTGTGGGATTACACAGAATACATGATAAAAAAAAAGAATCAAGCTAAAAAACAAACAAAAAACACACAAAAAAAAAAAAAAAAAAAAAAAAACAAAACCCAGAAAAACCCCTCATCTTCATTCTGTTTTTTAAAACATTCATGAACACCCATTGAAAAGTGATAAACCAGCCACAACAAGTACGTTGGAATGCCTACCCAAAAAATTGTTGAACAAATAATACTATTCCTGGGCTGATGCTTACTGCTAGAGCTCAGCTTTTGTTTTTCTTGCCTTGCTTCAGCAATACGTATGCTCAATGGCATCTCTTCTTTTACAGCTATTGACCTAGTCCTTTTAAAAAGAAAGTTTTCCTAAAATTCTCCCAAAGACTGAAAATCTCAGTACAGTGCAAACTACTTAATCCAGGAAAGAAAAAAGACAAGTAGCTTGCACCAGTCTTTTCATGCTGTCCATGGAACTCATCACAAGTTTTAATGCAGTAGTTTTAATGCTGTAGTTTAACCCCAGTAGGCAGCTAAGCCCCACACACCTGCTTGCTCACTATCCCCCTGTGGGAGTAAGAGAATTAGAAGGGTAAGAGTGTGAAAACTCATGGGTTGACATAAAGACAGTTTGATGGGTAAAGGAAAAGCTGTATGTGCAAGCAAAGCAAAACAAGGGATTCATTCACCACTTCCAATAAGTAGGCAAGTGTTCAGCCATCTCCAGGAAAGAAGGGCTCCATCACTCATAAAAGTTGCTTGGGAAGACAAATATCATCACTCTGAACATCCCCCTTCCTTCTTCTTCCCACCACCTTTTATTGTTGAGCATGATGTCGTATGGTATGGGATATTTCTTTGATCTGTTGTGGTCAGCTGTCCTGGCTGTGTCCACTCCTAACTTCTTGTGCAGACCAAGTCTGCCCAGTGGGAGGGCAGTATGAGAAGCAGAAAAGGCCTTGACACTGCGTAAGCACTGTTCAGCTTTGTGTGTGTTATTAATACTGTTTTCATCACAAATCCAGAACACAGCACCACACAAGCTACTAGAAAATTAACTCTAACTCAGTCAAATCCAGTATAATAAATTAGCTTTTATCCTTGCACCTACTAGCTCACAATGCTACCTGTTTATCTTTCCCACAGGCATCTGCTCAACGTACACACATTTTCCCAAAGGAGAAATGCCTAGTTTTCAGTATGCTTGCCATACAAATCTAATCTGGGCCCCATCGGGACTGTTCTGCTGCACAAGCAAACCCACAATATACAGATAGGATTTGTCATACGCAGCCAATTGAAATTTGCAGCTACCGTGGAGCTCCCACAGGTATGGGCTGTGCATGTCAAAACAAGACTCCCCAGTCCCTCTGCCTCTTCAGCCATCCCTTATACTATTTATACAGGGTAGGGATTGCCAGCTTCCATTTTGAGCACTCTTCTAGACTATAGCATAGCTTGCAGAATCCAGGAGCTCTTTTTGAGTATGTAGCCCCAGATGCCTCTAAACACCACCCAGGAACAAGGCAGGGGGTATACACATCTTCTTACCTCTGTGTCCTGATTTCTGTAGGAAAGAAATACACCCATGTTGTCCAGATGAAAGCTGTGGTGCACACCAGCCAGCTCTCCAAGCTGGATGATGGGGATACTGGGATCTCAGGGCAGAGCTCAGTTCCCATTTTCCACAGAACATTCTTATTTTATTGCCTCGTCTTTGAAGGTAGAGACTACCTTGGACATAGCCAGGTGAGAGGGGAGCATTCACTCCCCTTTTTCTTGGCAGTCCAGAATCTGCAGCTAACTGTGTCCAGCTCTAGATCCCCTGTTGCAAGGGAAAGAAGAAAAAGCAGAAAAAGTTTAGCAGAGTGTTATGAAGACGGCTAGATGGCTGGAGAACATGTTGTATGAGGAGAGATGGATGTAGCTGGGTTTCTTCAACCATGAGAAGGAATGGTGGAAAGGGATTTAATTTCTGCCTACTACACCTGGAAGTGGATGTGTGGGAAAGATGGAGCCCATCTGACATGCACGGCAAAAGTAAAAGAATCAGTGATCAAATCTCAGCTAAAGTAAATCTGACTGGATATGAGGAAAAAAATCTTCACTGTGAATGTGGTTAAGGACTGGAACAGGGGCCCAGAGAGGCTATGGACTCTGCATAACCAAGCTGGAGAGCTATGGACTGGGCAAATCAGTGGTAAGAAGGTGGAAAATTGTCTGGGCTCAGGCAATGGCAACCAGAAGTAACAAGTCCAGCTGGCAGATTCTTACTGGTGGCATCCCTCAGGATCTAATACTGGGTCAATATAATTTATCAGGATTGTTAGCAAGCAGGATGATGAGACCAAGCTCACTCCTGGCAAGGGTACAGATGGCACCAAACCAGGGGGAGCAGCTGCCATGCTGGAGGGTATGACTGCTGCTCAGAGGTACCTAGACAGGCAGTAAAAATAGGCTGAGAGGACCATGAGGTTCTAGAGTGGCAAATGCCAAGTCCCCCACCAGGGATGGAATAACCCCATGTAACACCCCACGCAACAGTGCAGGCCAGGGACTGATTGATTGGCTGGAAAGCAGCTTTGCAGGAAAAGACTCAGTGGTCCTGCTCAAAAAGAATACACAGAATCATAGAATCACAGAATGGTTTGCGTTGGAAGGGACTTACAGATCATCTGGCTCCAATCGCCCTGCCGAGGGCAAGGACACCTTTCACTAGACAGGAGTGCTCCAAGCCCCATCTAACCTGGCCTTGAACACTTCCAAGGATGGGGCAGCCACAGCTTCTCTGGGCACCCTGTTCCAGCAGCTCACCACCCTCACAGTAAGCAATCTCATCCTAATACCTAATATGAACCTCCACCCTTCAAGTTTAAGGTTATTTCCCCTCGTCCTATCACTACATGACCTTATAAAAAGTCCCTCTCCAGATTTCTTGTAGACCCCCTTTAGGTACTGGAAGGCTGCTGTAAGGTCTCCCCTGAGTCTTCTCTTCTCCAGATTGAACAAGTCTCTCCGACTGTCTTCATAAGAGAGGTGCTCCAGCCTCCTGACCAGCTTCGTGGCCATCCTCTGGACTCACTTGAGCAGGTAAACACCATAATTAGGGAATTACTTAACTTTTTCTTCCTCTAAATGCTGCTGAATGGTTGTAGAAACACTCTGAAACAACTTTTGCATTGAAAGTACACAGTCAAAAATTTTAGAGCAGTATGTGAACAGTTCAGAAGCTCAAATGCAGAAACTGCCTCTATTGTTGCTTTAACCAAGAAATGAACATGACTCAGCAGTGTGTCCTGGTAGCAAGCAAGACCAACCAAATACTGGGCTTTATTAATAAAAGGTTAGCCAGCAGGTTGAGGGAAGTGATTGTTCCCCTCTGCCTTGCACTTCTGAAACTGCATATGGAGTGTTGTGTTGAGTTTTGAGTTCCCCACCAGAAGAGATATTGACATACGGGAAAAATTCAGAACTTTGCTTGGCAAGGTCCTGAGCAACCTGTCCTAGATAACATTATATGAGCGGGAAGTTGGAAGAGGTCATCTCCAAATGTCCCTTGCAATCTGGATGTCTCTATGTTTCTATTTCTTGAGGTACACAAAACTGATAAGCAATCGGCAATTTGATCTAATTTTGAAGTTGACCCTGCTCTGAAATAGCAGTTGGACTAGTCCAGAGATCCTGCTAACTTATGTTAGCCTTTGACTTATGATTCTAGTGAACAACATATTTGCTCATTCACCTGCACAAATCCAGTGCCATTCAAAATAAGCCTGTTAACAGGACATAAAAATGAACTGATACATAAGCAAGTGTTTTTGCTCCTGACTTCCAGTGGTTGACACCATTTATACTGAAGGAAGGCCAAAATATATCCTTAAAACATTATTGTCATTTTGACCACTGTAAAGTATTCCACAAGACTTCCAGTTGTTCTTCCAGAAGGACGCGGTTCTCGTGGACCTTCTTTGCCTATCTGCCAGCTCTGAGCAGACCTCCTGAACAGCTGCAAGCACAATAACAACACCAGAAGGCTATGTTTAAGGCTTGAATTGAACTCTAAGTTTGAGGAGATGTTGAGCACCTCCCTATAGACTTACTGAGTGTTACAAGCCAGGCCAATTAGGCTGAGAGGCCACTGCCACAGGAAGAACCAATTTAAACAAAAAGAAGTCTCCTGGGTTTTCTCAGTTTCTGCTGGGCAAACCTTTCAGAAGTACCTCGGCCACTCAGGAGTGTCAGCTCCACTGACGTTCAATTGGATGTACACCTGAAGATGCTTAGGGAATTCTGAAGCTGTTGCATTTTGGAAGGAATATCTGTGCAACATCTAAATATCTGTGCATGACAAAGCAAAAAAAACCCCAACTGACATTATGTTGAATCAACTCCTTGCCCACTTCTTCTAACAGTGGTAAAAAAGATTCTGTGCCCTCTTCAGCTAAACTGCTTGTGACTTTAGCTCATCAGAGTAAGGATGTATTCTTATTGACCAGGAATAATTTTCATCATGACATAGACCTGCACTGGTAAATTTCATTCTTCACAGAAGAAAATCTGCAGGTGAGACAAGGAGGAAGATGGGAGATTGGGCTGAAAAGAGGTGCAAAATTTTTCAGATGGTTCCTGGGGTAGCAGGCTCTTTATAAAACCCAAAAGACTGCACTAAATGGCAAACTGAGAGGGTTCTTTCCTTTCTTATATTGCTTTCTCTTACATGCAGGAACTATTTAGCCACATTTGACATGCAGTCTTGAAAAGCAAGTCTGAGCTATAATTTCTAAAGCTACATGCTGCTTCCAAATCATTTATACAAAGATATTTTATAAATATTCAGAGAAGTCACTCCTTTGCTATGCACTAAGAACAGATTTATTTAGAGCACCTAATGTGCCTCAGGAGAGGCAAAGATACAGAAGTGCAATAAAACTCAAAAACTGCCAATGTTTAACAAACTATATAATAAAATAATAATATATTAGATAGAGAGGAGGGAGTCCAAAACAGTGACAGAAAAAAAAAATGCTGTAAATAAGCATTTAATTGTATCACACCCAAAAAGGAGACTGCCACGTGACTCACTGGTACTTTGTAACCCTCTTTTTTGCAAGTCCTGTATGACTTTTTTTTTTTTCTCCCATGAGCAATTCAAGCACACAACAGGGAATTAAACCCTCCGTGCAACCTTTTTTAACATCAGTTATGGTTTTGTTATCCCCTCTCCATGTGAATGTATCCCTCCTCAGAAAGCCAGTGCAAAGCTGTCATGTCATTTTTGAGTACATTTTCCAGTACCTCTTAGCCCTGCAAGAGAGTTATTGCTGCACTCTGATGGATCAGAGCCCTGCTTGTGAGTGGTTGAAAGTCAGGATTGTGCTCTGAAGCACAAAGACAGGGAAATTGTTGTATTTGGAAGGGAAAAGCTAGATTTACAGATTTTCAAGAGGAGGCAAATCACCCTATTTTTGTGTTTCTTTCTCATCTCTCTGCACTCCAGTAAAAAAAAAACAACAAACAAAAAAAACAAACAAACAACAACAAAAAAAACCCCAAATAAAATAAAAATACATTTGTAAATAGAAAGACCACCCATAACAGCAAGAGATGTTACATCCTGGAGCTGCAAACTGAAGCTTAGCTGGAACAGAGGCTCAAATCACCACTTTCCATTTTAATGCAAGCCACACAGATGACTCTTGAGAAAAAGCTGTCTGGTTTCTGCACTTTTGTAAGCTATGTAAGTACAGTAAGTAAGAGGTACAGTGAAAAGCACACACAAAAAATGAGAGGCTACACAGAAATGCCTGGCTGCATAATCCAATATGCAAAGGTCCCAGAAGGAAAATGTTGCTCAGGGATTTCTGTAGCCAAAAGCAACTGTGAAAGAAGCTTTGTTTGCCTTAAATGTCTTTGCATTCAACACTCAAAGCGGCTCGATGACAGTCACCGTAACTGCGCAAGGATTCTAGTTTGATAAGGTAGTAGGACTGGACAGAAGGATGAAATAAGGGCAGAAGGACTGGGAAGAGGCAGAAAAGTCTTATATTTTGTGTCACTTAATGAATGCTGCAGATCTCTGATTCCCTGAAATAGATACCTTTCAAAAAGTTGGCCAAAAGACAGCTTCAAAGAGAGGGTGTCAACAGAGCAACATCTCCTGTGAGCTGTATCAAGCAAAGGCTGAATGAACTGCAGTGAGAAAGGACCACCTACCACAAATAATTGCAGAGAGGAAGGTGGGGGAGTCTCACGACAGATCCAGGCCCTACTTCTCCCATGGACTAGAGATAGCAGTAGCTGAATATCTACAATGTGGACTGGTAGCAACTCAGAAGATGATAAAAGCTTGTTTTCCTACAATGTGTTCAGGATGCTGCTGCATTTTCCTTAGTGCTTTATCTTCCTCTGACTTCTTCCTTGTGGTCTCCATCCCAGCAAACCAGGAAAATCAGGTTACAAATGAAGAAAAAAAAGAGATTTGGCTTGTCCTGGCTTTTGGACAGGGTTTTTAGGCCAAGGAGGCCAGGATGCATTCCCTGGTGCTGCCAGCTCCATCAGGATGGTGACTTCAGGGGAGTATCCACAGGCACGTGAAGCTCAGCACACTTCACCTCTACCAGGGCCCTGCATAAGGGCACTGTGTGATCGACGGGAAGGGAAGACCACCCAGCCATGGCATGATTGTTGTGCCATATGAGGGGGAGGCACATACCACAATGAGCTGTGTTGTGAGGAAATTATGAGATCCTTCAACTCCCCTGGGAAGTCTGCTTCCATGCTTACATTGCCCTTACAAAGAGGAGGGATGAAGTCCTGACACAGCTAACATTGGTACGAAAAACAGACACCCAAGGAAAGGAAAGGGAGAAATCTACACTCTTCCATACTTCTCTCCCTCTGTTTCCACACACACCTCAACATTTGCTTTTTGTTTTACCTTGGCCCCACTGTCACTGCTTTTTTCTTGTGGGGGAGGCTGCAATGCAGCATCCCAGCATGCAAAGCCGTAATCCCGCCAGTTGATGCACACAGCAGAGCTGCAGAAACATCCTCTATGTCTGACTTCTCCTGCTCCCCACTGCCTTTCACTAGATTATCACAACGTGTCATTATTGTAACAGTGTTCTGGAAACAGAGGATAGGATGCATTTAATTATACATTGTATTTGTAGGTTGTGAGGCTGACAGCTTGTTTTTAATAACCAAACACTTTGTGATAATCAAGCAAACCTTTCGAGTTGAGCTGACAAAGTGCCAGCCAGGAGGAACACAGCAATGCAGAAGATGCAGGGACTTCTGCAGGCACAGCAAGAACACCCAGCCACCAGCCTGGCTCCAGGGCAAGGATACCAGTGCTGCACTGCCCAGCAAGCTCAATAGCCAAAGCCTTACCGTGAAGCAGAGCTCTATGACAACTGCCTACCAAAGGACTGTAAGGAAGCTGTAGGTTTTGGAAACTTCATCTTGAGAAATAACTGAGATAAAATACCTCTGCTTCCTTTTCTTTGTTTTTTCATGACCTCCCATGAGTGGCATCCATATTCCCTTACCCCCCATTCAACATCCAAATATTCTCATTGTTGTTTTTCACCTGGTAAAGACTGAGAAAAGACTATCATGTGAACCATCCACAATGATAAAAGGATTCTTAAAGAGTATGGCAGAGAAGCAACAGTTCTCTCTATGGTGATATTTCACTTTTATATGTTTGCCAATCTCAGATAAATTGCACCCTAGGGTTTCTTTCACAGCTAGCTCTGAATTTACCCACCCCTCTACACTGCAGTGCTTATAAAAGTAGTCCTGCTCTTTATTGTTTATTATTTATTTGCCCAGCATGAAAATCATAAACCCTGCATCCTTTCTAGAACACAAACCAAAACTTTTCTGTACCTCCCAAGAACTTTCAGCACATTCCCAGTGCTTTTTGCAGCCCTCATCAACATTTCCTCTCTTGTGGCCACATGCTGGCTGCAAAACCTGAGGCTTTTCTGCAGATGCCCTTTACATCCACTGGCAATCAAAGCTCCAGGTACTAACATATTCATGCTTTTGAGAAATAGAGCCAAGCTGTGGAGCTCAGCTCTCATTAAAGACATGCCAGTTTTTAAAGTGGCTTTATTCTGTGTGCACACCTTCATAGCACATGTCCAGAGACCTCTCTTGCATGGCCTGGATTTGAAATGCTCTTCTGTGATCCATCTGGCACTGCCAGTACCAAAATTATTTGTCCTGCTTTATGTCAAAAAAAAAAAAAAAAAAAAAACCAAAACAAACCAACAACCCAAAACTAAGATACAAAATGATACTGTCCTCTATGGGTATGAAGACTCTTTTAAAACCCTCTCTGGACCTCCCATCTCTCTCAAGGATCATTTCCTTGTTCAGTCCAGATGGACTAGTTTTCCTATGCCATTGAATTTCACTCTTTCCTTCTGTCAGAGGACAACACTCCTGGATGACTTTTCCTTGCCTAAACTTGTGATGAGCAGCCAACCGATAGGTCACTGCGTCTTAATAGGAAGTCAGAGGCTGTGAAGTCCAAGTCTGTCTCTCCCCCTCTTTTTTCTGTGTTATTTATAAGGGGACAAATTTTTGCCCAATCTTTTTGCCTAAAATTTAGATTAAGATCTCCAATGGATGACTCATTAAGAAGTCATTTCTTTTTCCAGTTTTCCCACTGTTCAGGCTTGGAGTTGTGATAAACATGCAACTATAGAATGAAAAAGGTACAAATATAGCAACGGTAAAAAACAGTGTTCCAGTGACAGATCCACTTTCAGAGGAGAGGGAATAAGTTAAGACTAAGGTACATGTCTCATACTTACCTTATAATTTGCCAGCATAGTCCTATTTGTAATGCAGCTGTGGCAATATTTAAATGTAGTAATTTTGAATCTGAATTATAGATGATGTTTTGTACTTTAACAGAACTCAGCGGCTAAATATTTATCTTTTCCTCTTTCAGGTGTCTCCTTTTGTTGGCAAATTTCCAGTTCCCTCTCCCTCTGCTTTGGAAATACTGCACTGAATAAGGATTTTTATTCTTTAGAACTTGGCTTCTCTTTCACCTGGCTCCTGTGGTGAAAGTAATTAAGAGCAATTGGTTGCTATAGAAATATTAATATTTATTATTGATACTGCAATAATATCCTGAAGCTTTAGCAGCTGTGATATAAATATGTGAGAGAGTAATATCTGTGATAGTGTCAGCTGAAGATTATTACTTTGACCATAAGGTCAAGAACCCTGCTATCATGTAGACATACTTTGAAAACAATGAAGTAGGGAATCTTCTAGAAAAAAAACATAAACCACAGTTGTAATCATTTGCATGCAATACAAATGCCGTCATTGTAAGCCCCATTTCTCTTGAGAGGATCTCTGGGAACTGATAACTATAAATTGGTCTTTTGAGAAGTTGAGGAATATGAGTTGAAAGAAAAAAAATTCATCCGTTTAAACTTCTTTACCATGGGTCATCTTGTCTTCTGCAGTTGTGCCACGTGCTCAATTCTGCTGAAAGTTAACTGCAATCATCGGAAAAAGTTGTCATGACATAAGCACAGCAAAGGAGCATTTTGGCTTGGTCTGCCTAACCTAGCAAACTACCGTGCTAGACCATTAAATGCTAATATTCTTTGTAAAGTGTATCAGCCCCACAAAAGGCTAATATATTCCTTTTTAGGCAGAAAGTAAAGGTGAGATTTATGAAGGCTCTATCCCACCATGCTACACTGCACAATCACTCATATTGGCAAAGAGTGAAGCAATTTTAAATGTCCTCACACCAACCTGTTATTTTGTCCAGAAAGACTCAGCATGAAAATCATATCATTGCAGTAGGTCCATTACAGTAACTGATGCACTTTCAAAATATCACAACAGAAAGGCTGTAAGTAAAATCAACACCCTAAAAAAATAATATTTTTGCTGAGTCTGTTTTTTGTTCAAATCACATTATAACATTTTGAAAAACATGAGGTATTGTTTCATGAAAATTCCTCTGCTTTAAAAAAACTGTTTGTCATGCAAAATCACTGTGGAGAAAATGTTCACACACTTTAGCGCATTAGCGTATTCCTACTTATGTACACACAGATTAAGAGGATATATATATAGTGTGTATGTGTCTGGGTGTGTTTCTAACAGCTTTATATATTTACCAGTGAGTCAAGATGATTACGGTGAGATCATGAGAAGAAAAGATAATGCACTTTAAAGGTTAAAAGGGATTTTATGAAAGTGACAGGGGCCAATCATTCTACTTAGCCAACAAAGAGAGAACAAGACGTAATAGGATTAAAGGGACACTGTCAAATTACATTTTAGAAGCCATCTAATTGCAATAAATTCATATTCTGACAACTTGCACTTTTAATAACATTTCTTGGTTTTGAGATTGTTTGCAATTCCTGTAGGAAGGAAATTTTCATTTTCAGTTTACTTTTGAAGGAATGAAGAAATGTGAAAAATAGTTCCTGTACACAGAGGTCATTGTAGGAGATTATATGTTCAACAGTTTATTGGGTGTTACATAAATAAGCTAGAGAAAAATAACTTCTGTTAATCTATCAGCTACAGCTAAATTTCATTTTGCTTCCATTCAAACATGCACGATTTTTTTTTAACAGATGTGGTATTTTTCAAATAGGAAAAGAGATATACAAAGGTGCTGTTTATGTTTCGTTGTACCTGCTGTGCTACTGCCTGTGTCCCACTGATACAATTTGGTCATGTTCTAAAGAAGAAATGTTGATTCTGGGCATCTCCTTTTGCAATCTCCAATTTGCGACAGCTAAAAACACCCACTTTTCAAACCTGCACTACTTAGTTCTTCCTGAAAATGAGGTTCCAGCTCAATGTCTCAGAAAATGAAGGCCCCTAAAATGAATGGCTGTTTGGAAAAACTTTGTTATTTTTTAAATTACATAAGCTCTTCCAGAAGTGACAAGTCAGGAAGTTAAGAAGAAATATTCTCTTTCTTTTGATATTCCTCTTCAAATGTGTGGTTTGGTCACAGTAATTTTCTTGAGGAATGGTGGACTAACTGTGGTATACTAACACAAACGGGAACATACATTTATTTTTTCTCCACAGATGCAAATCTAGTTTTAAAATTTTGTTATATAAGTGCACCAGCTAGTCTGCCCCAAAACCATAACTGACAGCTGGAAATATCCTAGTTCACTTTTTCAGTGACAATTTTTGTGAATTATTTTTTGTTTCGCTAGATTTTTTCTTTTTTTCTCTCTTTTTTCTTTTCTTTTTTTTCTCTTTTTTTCTTTTAATGCCACAGAACGATATCACATTTTCAGTAAAGAACAAAGATAAATTATGAATTAATTTAATTATTTTCTTTTACAGGGAAAATACCTGATGTTTCCTAACCAGCTGAAACATTTTCTTAGAGTAGACTTGCCATGGGATGATGTTACGTACTGATGAGAACTGTTTTCCATTCCATGTATTTCTATTAAAAAAACACAACTTATTGACAAATATGAAGGAGTGCAAGTAAAAGTAATAGACACCAATTATGCTTAGATAATATGAGAGCTAGGACTGAGAGCAATAACAGCAATGAGAGCTAAGGGTCACATTAGATAACTGAGTGACTAGATTAACTGGTTTATGAAGAAAGATGAAGGAAGCTAGGCACAACTAGATTGTCTAAACATAAGTGAATTGTCAATGGCATAATACACTACACATTTATAAAATCATAGAATAGTTAGGGTTGGAAAGGACCTTAAGATCATCTAGTTCCAACCCTCCTGCCATAGGCAGGGACACCTCACACTAAACCATGCCACTCAAGGCTCTGTCCAATCCAGCCTTGAGCACCCTCAGCGATGGAGCATTCACAACTTCCCTGGGCAACCCATTCCAGTGCCTCACCACCCTTACAGGAAAGAATTTGTTCCTCATATCCAGTCTAAACTTCCCCTGCTTAAGTTTGAACCCGTTACCCCTTGTCCTCTCACTACAGTTCCTCATGAAGAGTCCCTCCCCAGCATCCCTATAGGCCCCCTTCAGATACTGGAAGGATGCTATGAGGTCTCCACCCAGCCTTCTCTTCTCCAGGCTCAACAACCCCAACTTTCTCAGCCTATCTTCATACGGGAGGTGCTCCAGTCCCCTGATCAACCTCGTGGCCCTCCTCTGGACTTGTTCCAACAGTTCCATGTCCTTTTTATGTTGAGGACACCAGAAGTGCACACAATACTCCAAGTGAGGTCTCAGGAGAGCAGAGTAGAGGGGCAGGATCACCTCCCTCGACCTGCTGGTCACACTCCTTTTGATGCAGCCCAGCATACGGTTGGTGTCTGGGCTGTGAGCTCACGCTGAAGCCTGCTCATGTTCATTTTCTCATCAACCAACACCTCCAAGTCCTTCTCTGCAGGACTGCTCTGAATCTCTTCTCTGCCCAACCTGTAGCTGTGCCTGGGATTGCTCCCATCCAGGTGTAGGACCTTGCACTTGTCATGGTTAAACTTCATAGGGTTGGCATCAGCGCACCTCACAAGCACGTCAAGGTCCCTTTGGATGGCATTCCTTCCCTCCAACATTCACAATCAGGAACAAATAATAGAAAGGGGTTACTGTTTATGGCAGCATAACTGGTTATGACTTGACTATTGCCATAGCCTGATGATCTTGACAACACAAGAGGCACTGTAAGGTAAACTTCCTGACAATGAGATCTTCAGGTTATTCAAAATGACAAAGCAGGTGAAGGAAGTCCTATTGCCTCAGGCTGGACTGGGCAATAGTCCAGCCTGCTGAGTACATATTTTAAACTTCTTGAAATGCGTATCAGGAAGTTCTAAGAAGTGTTTTAGATGGCAAAGGCAAGGTACAAACAAAGATATGTTTCAGAGTTAAAATTACTGTCCCTGTTCCACTAAAGTTCTGTAGAGAACTTTCAAGAAAAGACTCTACTGTGACTCTTAGCTCCTGTCACATGTACAAACACAGAGCGCAGGTATCAAGTCTTTGGAGGTAAGATGAACTAGACAATGAAACAGATCTTTTCCATCCCTAGCTTTCATAAATGCACAAATATTCATGCCTGGGAACATTAATCGCTATTGGGTAGAGGTCAAAATCACAGAAGGGAAAAAATGTTTTGTGCCTTCCCAGCACACAATGTTCTGATTTTTATAACTATGTAATTTCCAAACCAAATTTCTTCAAACAAGGTAATGCATCATTCAGGAGTACATTCACTTTCAAGAATGATGTTTCAAAATAAAGTTGCTTTGAGTTACTGGGGATGAAAAGCACATGAACAATATCTTAAGTGGTGAAAATTAGTTTTGCTTCCTCCTGATAGGATAATGTTGAAAAAAAAATACAAACAGCTAGGTTGATTTTTATGAAAGTTTCTAAAACCATTTCAGTCCTGGACTGAGACTGAACATGAAAAATTTGAGCCCCAAAGGTAGTATTTTTCTGAGAAAGTTATAAATGACTGTGATTTAGAATTGAAATGCCATTTTCAAGCTTGGCAATATCATCACAATTGCAATGTTACATTAACTTGTGTTGTGCAAAGCTGTAGTGATAACAGAAACCTAAATTCTCCTGATTTCAACAGTCCTGCAGCAAGTTACTCCATCAGGGAATCTGTCACACAGAGAGCAGGGAGTAAGAAAAAGAAGAGGATAAGTACGACTAGAGAAGAGAAAGAGAAAAAAACAACCAACAGTGAATGATAAGGGGGAGAATGGAAAACAAAGCAAAAAATAAAAGGTAGACCAGCACAGTCTCTCTTATCAAGACTCTGGCTTACCAAAGGTTCCTCAGTGTAAAGGACCCCAGAATGCACAGGTACAGAGGGATGAAATTATCCAAATTTACCAGCTTTTCTTATATTTGTTAACAAACTGAAATGTCCTGCCAGGGATTCTGCATATACATACCACTTAAAGATCCTTTCTGAAGTTTCTATAGGTCCTCTAAAGTTCAGTGGTAGTCCTGGTTGCTGGCCCTGCTCTGCAAGAGCTAGCTCAAAAGCATTTCAGGCATCAGTCTTTGACTGAGGCTTGCTTTTGTCTTTTGAGCATAGACCTGGAGTCTGATCAGCTTTCCTTTGTTACTATTTTCACTCCTGTCAGGTGCAAAACACATCCTGTGTTCTTCATCTTCTGCTTGTCTCCATGGAGCATTCAGTGAAGGACTCCACCATGAGTTTCAGTCACAGGCCCCTCTTTTACCTTTTTCCAAATCACCCCCAGGGGTTGAGCATCATTCAAAGCTTTTACAGTATAAAGCAGTTGTGACATTACAAACATCCGTTCTGCTTCTGATTGGCTAGTGAAGAGTGAACTGTTTGCTGCGTTGTGTGCATAACCTGACATGGACAGAAAACAGCAAGAAAAATCAGCCTCTCCTTCTGACTATAGGTATTTTTTTTCCTTTTCATACTCTTATTTCAAACTAGCCATCCTTGCTGCTCTGTACCCAACAGCAAAAAAAGTTCAGTGACTCATCTCACTCATTCTGGTCTTGCTGACATTTAGAAACAAATATCAGGTTGATGGCTTACTTGAGAGACAAGAGAGGGGCATTGTCCTCTCTATTCAAAAAAACCATGGTACAATATTTGTTGTGGGGGACTACGTGACTGAGGGCATGAAATTAGAACTTAGCCTTGAAGATATCAAAGCTTATCCATGAAGAATGAGGCACCAAAGTTATCTGGATGAGAAAGCAGAAGGCATCTGGATGAGAAATCAGAAGGCATCCAGAGGAGTGAGCAAGTCAAAGGGAGTAACAAACTGCAGAACAAGAGCTTGGCAAGATAACAGACTTTAGTAATGAGACAAAGGGTCATCCAGTAATGTGCTGTGGCTAACTGATGTAATCAATGGCTAAAAGACACATATGTGTTAGAAACTGTATATAAGTTAGGTTTTGTAATAGTAAAGAGAGAACTTTCTACTGAGTCACCAAAGAAACGTGTGTGTGTGTTTTTTGGCCATCTCAACCGTGACAATTTGTAACATTTTTTCAATATTCTATATATTAAATATCTTAAAATGCATGAGCAACATAAAATTCCACCTTTATTTTTAGCAAACCCTGAGCAAGAAGTAAAATATGTAACAGGCACATCAACAGTATGGATAATAAAGCTGATAAGAGAGTACTTTGATCCATAGTTTCATTTCTCTTGGGAACATATTTGTGTGTTAGCCTTAGTACCAACTTACATGACACATGAGAAGCTTCACTTAACCCTAAAGGTTTGTTTTGCATCTTGGAAAGTGTGTCAGAGATTGGACCCCACCATCAAACCTTTAGTACAGTGAGAAGGTGGCTAAAGCTAGGTGTTTGCCAATACTGTTTCAAATCTAAAACAAATCATTGGGACTGTTTTCCAAATGTAAATATCATTGACAAATATGTGCACATAAATATTTTGATGTGGAAAAATGCTGATTCTGCAGAAAAACAAAGCTCCTTAAAGATAATCTACAAAGCTCTATCTGTAGCTATGTCTAGACACTATTTTTTGGTGACATCGTACATCAATAACCATAAAAATGCATTGGGAAAAAGAGAGTTTGGTTGCTTGAAGTTTATATTCTGCATATTATTTGAAGTTCCATGGAAAAAATTTATTACTTTAAGTGATATAAGAGACTGTGATGCATTCTACAGGCAAGTATTTATATTATACCTTATGCTGTGCCAACTGTGGTATGGCTTTATTTAATGCATCTCTGAGCTCAATGCTTTTTAAACCAAAATATGTTTTTTATTTTTTCAGATATACTTAGCAACTTACTTCAGGGAGCAAAAATAATTTTCAGCTTGATTCTTTAGAAAACAATAATGATTCATGTAGTTGCATACTAATACACTAGAGTTTTTAGCAATAAGGGTGCTTAGTATATAAAAGCTGGGCTGGGAAATACTCTGTACCACTAAACGAAATAGATAACAGGGCAGAAAACTTCACAGGACTCTGGTACTCATTGCCTTGCTGGAATGAAAAAACAGTGAGAATTCTCTGTAGTGTAACTCATTCTTGTAATATAACTTTGTTATTTTTAGGACAGCAAAAAAATCTAAGCACTCTTTATACTGAGAGATATTTAAGTCTAGGCTGGAATTTCATCTTGAGGGGAGCTTTTAAGGCCTATTAAATCAGATCTGACATAATTTAGTTCAATGGCCTAGGCAGGCAATTAGAAATGTATCCCAAGCTCAACAGCTCTATGACAAAACATCCAAAGACAAAGTAGAGTTAATTGCTAACTTTTTCCATATTCAAAATTCTTCCAGAGATGAAGGGTAAAAAACATTAAATAATTTGTCCAAAAGTCTACAAAGATGGAAACACAGGCGCAATACCTGACATGGATTCTCTAAGAAAAATACTATGTGCAAAATAGATGTGTCTTCTGTGTAGTGACCACAAAGGCTCAAATCTGCCTTTATCAAAGCCAAGATCTGATCATAGAATTAAACCTGACAGCCTCATATTTAAAAGATTTGAAGACCAAACAGTTTAAAGTTACAACGGTTGTCTACAGGAATGGGGTCTACACATCTTAGAACTTAAACAGGGTCTGTAATGACATCTAGTCTCTTCTGGTTTTAGTGAAAATGAAAATCATCATCATAGAATCATAGAACGGTTTAGGTTGGAAGGGACCTTAAAGCTCATCTAGTTCCAAACTCCCTGTCAGAATTCTCAAAAGCTCTATCCAACCTGGCCTTGAACTCTGCCAGGGATAAGACTATGTTCAACTTCTCTGGGAAGCCAGTTCTGTTGTCTCACCAGCCTTACAGTAACCACTTTCTCCCTAATATCTAATCTAAATCTACCCTTTTTCAGTTTAAAGTGATTCCCCCTTGTTCTATCACTACATGACCTTGTAAAAAGTCCCTCTCCAGATTTCTTGTAGGCCCCCTTTAGGTACTGGAAGCTGCTGTAAGGTCTCCCCTGACCTTCCTCTTCTCCAGACAGACCAAGCACAACACTCTCAGCCTGTCTTCATAGGAAAGGTGCTTCAGTCCCCTGATCATCTTCATGGCCCTTTGGATTTGTTCCAAGAGATCCACATCCTTCTTATGCTGGGGAACCCAGAGCTGAACACAATACTCCAGGTAGGGCCTCACAACAGCAGAGCAGAGGCGGAGAATCACCTCCTTTAACCTGCTGGTCACACTTCTTTTGATGTAGCCCAGGCTGTGAGCACACACTGCCAGGTCATGCTGAGTTTCTCAATGATCAAGACCCCGGAGTCTTTCTACCCAGGGCCACTCCTAATCCATCCCTGTCCAGCCTTTATCTGTGCTTGGGATTGCTGCAACTCACATGCAGGACATAGCTAATCCTAACCTTTCTCTTCAAATGGGTGCATACACCCATAATCACATTTAAAACAAAAAGGAAAAAAGAATGTAAAATACCTATTTTTTTAATTGTCATCCAATTTAAACTTCAATTTAGGCTGATTTTGGCTGAAACATGTACCAAGTTACAGGCTGTTTGTTAGCTGACAGTTGTACATTGTCAATTCTGGTAATGTTTACTAAGTCAAATGCTTTTTCTAGAGAGGCAGAAAAGATCAGTCAGTAAAAGAAAATGTTCTGCAAATAGAGTAATGTTTCATTAGTGGTGGCATTCAGAAAGAGATTTATTAAGATCTTTCTGCCTTCAACTTGCTTCCCTTCCTCCCTTATCCCCAGTGCTTTTCTAGTGCTTACCAGCCAGTGGTCTACTCCAAATTATATCTGGGGGTATAATCTTTAGAAGAAAGCAACCTCTTATGTTGACTTTTGGGGTAAAACCACAAAGATTTTTCCCTCTCTCTGTGGTGTATGTGTGTTAGATGGTTTTCCATATCTTTAGACCAAGCCCACACAAATAGAAAATGGATTGAATTGAAGGAGTAACTTTTGGCAGGAGATAAATCACTCAAAGTGGCTCTATCATCAAAGGATTCACAACATGAAAAAGCATATTTGCAACAGTGCTCACAAATAGATTAGCATTTTCCAGTTTTGCACAAAGCATTTCTTTCCAGACAGACTGGGGGATTCTCATTGAGTTTTCTGACTGTTCTGTTTTATCATTACAGGCAAGCAACAAAACCATGAACACTTTGTTTTAATCGTCTGTCAGGTACTATGTTTTAATTGTCTGTCAGGTACTATGGCAGTCTTTTAGGTCCTTTTGTGCTACACCATTTTTAATTAACAGGTTATGGACCTGCTCATGCCCGTAAGACTCCATTAAATGCAGCTGGATGGTAGGTAACACTGAATTCCAGAACAAAATTTATTTGTCTGAGAATGTACTGTCTTAAGACAAGCTTCACGTCCAGCTAAAAATTCAATGAAAATATTAATGAAGCTTGTCACCTTGTCTGATAAAGAACACTACTACTCTGTACAAAGCTGGAAAGCACAGAAAATTTTGTCACAGTCATTCTGTTAGACATGATGAGCACTGAAGACCAAGCTGAAGTACAGACTAGAAGCAATTGCTTTTCATTTGACCTAGTTATGTTCCTCTCTAAAACAAATTGAGAAAACAGTGGGTAATATATATGAAAGCTGAAAGTAGGAGAGAGAAGGAAGGAGGTAGCTTTCATTTTGGAAAAGACAGTTCAGCAACAGGTAAAATTAAAGAAGTCTGCTGGTGAACATCTGGTGGGTCCATGAGTTGTTAGTCTTAGCACACAAATACTTTTTACTGACCACAGTTGGAATGGCTGTTTTGTTAGAAATATCCTCCTATTCATAACCAAGCTCTTCTGGCTGTGTGGGAATCCATTGTGCTGTGGGGTGTTCATTTAGCTTCACTTGTATGGTTTTCATTTCAGTCTGAGGAAGGTAGGGATTCATGTATTTCAGTGTGTCTATTGTAGGTTCCTTAATAATCCTACAAATATACAAAACTGGTTATTTTTTGCATTTGCTTACCTAGTGCAATCCGGTGCTATTTAATGCTATTTGTCACACACACCTGGTGTTCTTTACAGTTGCTTGTTTTCTAGAGGAATATGCTGTTCTGCTAGGGGTTTTGAATATCAGTGTTGTAAAATACATTTATTTTGTAATGTTGACCATGACACCTAGGAAGTTGAGGTTGATGAAAAACATGGACGTTTTAATGGACAAGTGGTTGTTGATAAATTGGTGATGAAAATTGCCATAGGATTCTATGGTTTCAGATCAGATAAAGAAGTCATCCTTATACAACACGGATGTCCTATTATATGCAGCTCCTTGTAAACTCCATAAAGCAAGATTTTTCTCTGTTATTCCTTCAAGAGTAACGGCTGGTAGGTGTGCACAGGAATTGGTGAAACTACCAGGGAATGAGAAATAATTGAACTATTTTGCAATATGGCTGGCTTTAAAATCTGAATGCTGTCATGTTCTTCTAGGTGAGACTGTGATGGTATAGGATCCTGATATAATGGATGAAGATACTCAGAATGATGAAAGAGGGTTTATGCTGAGAAGTTTTTGAAGTGTATTTTGAGAAAAAAAAAGCTTTCTAAGTGGGAAGACAGTTCTGTGTGTCCTATTTTTACTAGAACGGTGGTTGCATCTGATGGTCCTGTATTCATCATCACTATATCTGGGGTCCTGTATTCATCATCACTGGGGAATGTACAGAAAGCTCTAGGGAACAGAGATGGAAATAAGAAATCTGGTAGCACAGGATTTTCTTGGGGTTCTTTGAGAAGGCACTCAATAGTGCTTTTGAGATTAAAGGCAGAGAAGAATATGTCTTCTTTCCTTGAGTTCCTTTTTGCTCTGATTATCAGTAAATCACTGTCTTGTCTTGCTGATGCAATCTTGCATGATGTACCATTTCTGTAGCTCTTTCTGAAATTAAAGATTCTCATTGTTTTCAGTGAGAGGTAACATACAACTTGAATGGAGATTATTGGTTACTGTCATTCATCTACATGAAAATAAAGTCACGTTTCAGGCTTTCAAATGTGTGATTTTCAAAGCAATATAATTTAGAGCTTGACAAGATGCAGAGCGCTTAAAAGCGGAAAATATTATTTCAGGGAAAGGAGTTACTGATATTTAGATGGGAGAGCAGTCTAAAATCTGCTTTACCATGTAAGTTCCACCAGTGGGGCTGGCAGTCACACACCATGGATAATCAGGTCATGTGGCCTAATTTGTTCTCTTTCTTTCCTAACAGTAGCTAACACCAGAGCAAGGAGCATCTGAGATGAGACAGGGGCCACAGACTTGGCAGAAACTCTTCAGCTGTCCAGCCCATGTAAACAACAGAAGACATGTCAGACATGCAAAAACAGAAGGGAGAGGTGGGATGGCCAGTTCCACATCGTTTCCCCTCAGTCCACCATTCTCTAGCCTTCACAGGAGAAAGTCACTACAAATGAAACACAGAAGTGGAACATCATTGTTCAAGTGTAAATGTAGAAGAAAGAGAGGTTATACAGAAGAAAAAAAAAAAAGAGGAACAGAAGGAGAACAAAGCAACATGAGAAATATTGACATTTGTTACACTGTGGCATGGCCTGGAGGTCCAACTTTATGTTTGTGTACCACTGTGCTAGTTTTTATTTTAAACATTACAAAAATATAGCCATTACTCTGGGAGTGCAAAAATAAACATATCCTGAAAGAAACAGAAGATTCAGATTTATTGTTTCAGCTTTGAAAATGCTAATAGCAACAATACATGTTTTAAGGAATGGCTGTCATAAAAGAGGACTGGACAGCTTCTTAGTTAAACCTACTTAGGCTTCAACAACAACCAAGTCCTGCCAGACACCTTTCAACCTCATCAAAAGCCAGGGAGAAAACTTGTCATGGTTAAAAATAACTTTCAACGTGCTCAATGGCACAAGGAGGCTTCCGGTGGCTGGGACCCAACCTAAAAAACCTGACTGCAGAATTGTGAAATATTTTCAGGCATCAGCAGCTGCCTAAAGGAATAAACCCGGTTAGCCTAGGGGAGGTAAGTGACCAGTGTGGGAAATACCAGCACAACAAAGTCAAAACTGGGCAGCCTCTTCTGAATGAGCAGAACGAAGAAGATTCTGAAACAAATGCTCCTCCTTTGGCTTTTTGTCCCCCGCCTCCTTGAGAACTTGCCTTCTGACGTGTCACACCCAGGGAATATGTGTGCAGCTGCTGGGTTAGAGGCTTTGTTCAGCTGGGTACCAGCTTTGGGGGAAAAGACAGGAGGAACGAGGGAGTACCTGCTGGCAGCCATGCAGGGGTCACATCACAGGCAGCACTTTGGTCATTCCAAGCAGCCGGTCAGAGTTCAGCTCCACTCTGCTGACTCTTTGAAAAATAACCATTGTGCTTGATCACTGGAGTTTTGAAGTGTCTTTCCAAGAACATTTAGCCCTTATGTGCAAACACATTCATCTGAAAAACCATAGGAAACCTCTTATTTGCTGAGAAAACTCTGGCAAGTTTTTTAATGCATCTATTAGAATCTCTAAGAAAAGAAAAAAAAAGAAGAAAAAAACCTGAAGGAGGAAATAACAGCTGATTCTAAGATTCAACAAGTAACGGGGAAAACTGGTGCACAGTGCAGGTACTAATGCCTTTCTAGTGACAGTAATATAATTATATAACAGCCAGAGAGACTAGTAGTGCTCATTGCTAAACATTAAGTACCTGGTTCTATCCTGAGTCTGCATTCTATTTTAGGTTAGGGGTTTTTTTTTAGAAATTCAACAGACCCTATCCATGTGAAGTAAAATATGACAATTGCATATTTTCTGTAATTACAGCAAAAAGAAGTTTCAGCATTTGAAAGGGAGACAGTAAAGGAAAAGAGTCTATTCCTTTGTTTTTCATTAAAGCATTTTTAATTTAATTTAATTTAATTTTTTTATTTTATTTATTATATTTTATTTTTAACACATTTTTCTAATATCTGAATACTTTGCAAGACGCATGCTGTTTGTTTGCTAGGGGAAGTTGAGAAAGAAAGAAAAGCTTTTTGTTATGTCTGACAAAATCTAAGTACATTTTGTAAACTGGAATTTTTACATTCTCACTAGAAAAACTTTAGAGCTACCAAATATTTTTTACAGGTTCCCTATGTGTTGTGCATGTTTCTAGACTCCCCCAAACCACCTCTTCTGTGCT
Source organism: Ara ararauna (assembly GCA_028858755.1). Taxonomy (NCBI): domain Eukaryota; kingdom Metazoa; phylum Chordata; class Aves; order Psittaciformes; family Psittacidae; genus Ara; species Ara ararauna. Next base: position 91,782,688 of record CM054376.1, on the reverse strand, counting down.
TTTTGACTGCGTCGCAGCATTAAACCTTACCCTCAGAAACATGGAACGGGATTCAGCAGTCTGAACTTCCATAATGCTGGCACTTCCAGTAAATTGTTTTAGGCCACAGCAGCGAAATGTGTGTCATCTTCTCTTCCTGTACTTAGCTCACATAGACAATGAGAGCCTACTGATAATATCAGTTACTGCATTAGTTGATAAAACAGAGGCTCACACTGGCACCCAGCTTCCCAAGGAAGGAAAGTGACTTGTTCCAAGAGACTGTTTTGCTGTGGGAGTCAGCGTGCAAATTGAAGGAAGATATGTGCCAGAATGCCAATATTAAAAGTTTGCAAAGTCAGATTCTGGAGCTGAGGAAACGTCAACATTGTACTTGATGGGCATGCATCGCTTTCCCAGAATGAGCAATGAAAGAGGTAGAAGCTGGGAAGAACAGAAGGGATGTTCTCTGCTTTAAAAGCTGGTGTGGGACCTAGGGTGGCTGAGGTTTATTCCAAATTCAGCTGCCACCTTTCTACAGGATGTTGGACAAAAGTGTAACAGTAATTAATAATAAGGAAAGGTGGATTATGTTGTGCAATTCACCTTAAATCTGCTATCTCTTTATTGTTGTTTCAGTCTTAACCTTCTTTTAATGCATTTTCTCCAGACCTATTTGATACACATTGAAATGGATCTATTTCTCATACCCAGGAAACCCTGTTAGCAGGTTGTTCAATGCTAATTTGTCGTATACAAAAGGCTCAATTATTCATTCTGCTGCAGCCTTGTCCCCAGGAGCCCTGCCACCCCAGTGGCTCGCCTTTAACTGAAGCATATTGCTATGCATCTTGATGACCATGTGGAGGTGTTCATGAGCGGGCAGAAATCAAGCAGATTTTAAGCCACTGTAGCCTATGTCAAGATTTGAACCTGCTCCTGGCTGGCTCTTAACCAGAGGAATTATGAAAGTGTTATGGCATCTGAGACCATTATTATCCATCTGAGACCTTAGATAAACAGTTTGGTCAGGAACAAGTGCAACCAGGGTATGTGAATGCAGTGTCTAGGGAAGTATACATGTGCATATATACACAGTATATCCCAGGCTCATGACATAGCCTTTTGCAAGAACAGTGCACAAGAACTTGCTGCATTTTTTACCTTGCAGTTGACTGGATCTTGCTGTTTTGCAGTTTTTAGCGGAGAGGAAAACACATTTTTCTTGATTTTTCCCCCCCTTGTATTTTTGTGAACACTGGGATCCTCACTGATCTTTGCTTAATGGGAACCACTAGCCAAAATGCTACAGCTGAAGTGAAGGACCTTTGCCAATACTGAGTTCCTCTTGCAGAAACCAATGGACAGGGAAAGAGCAAGAGATGAAGAGACAGCTCCAACAGTAATGGGCTGTAATTGAGTTCTCAGCCTTGCTTTAAGTGCCTTGGTGCGATTGCCTGTGAAAGTTGCTCCATTTTATGCTCTTTGTAAGGGTCTGTCAAGCCCCATTTAAAATAATGAGGCCCCTTCACTCACTTTCTCTCCTTTGAGTTCAGAGCAGACAAGAGAACTGTCAAAGGAAGAACAAAAACTCATCTGCGGAGAAGAGGGGGATATTGTAAATTACTGATACCCAGGACTCTTACAGAGACAGTTACCCAGGTGTGACCTTGATAAAGGACAAATCAAACACACATTATCCAGCTCTTTCAGACAAGGCCTTCTGCTCACAGGAGGTGCAAACTCACGCTGAATGCCCGATAAAGCTGCTGCTCTCTAGCAGCTGATCCTTCTCTTTCATCAAGTGAGTGAATCCACAACACACATCACAGAAGCAGGATGGATATGAGCACTAATGGGTCTTGGAAGGCCCTTAATGAAAGTCATGTTTGAACTGGGAGCAAAGGCCATGTGTAGAGAGGTGCCAAGCACTCCTAATGGTGTATTTCTCTAGTGAAGATGTAATACCGACAGTAGCCTTTGGTTATGGGACAGCTCTACCATGAAGTGATTGATCTTATCACCAGGTGTGTGCTGTAACCATCCACAGCTGCTTAGGATGCCATAACCTGCATGTCACACAATATCAGTACCAGCAGATCTAATGAAAGGACATTTTGCCCTCACAGACTCCTTTTGATCACCGTTAAAAAAAATCCAGGGTATGAAACAAAAGGTTTTAGAGACATTCAGTAATATCCAAGTGGTTTTGAGAAAGCTTTAGGAAGAATAAACTGTAAAAAAATGAAAAACACTTTCCACACTGAAAATACCAATTCTTACAATCTTAGTAAAAAGATTAATTAAAAAAAGCTATTTATTTAATGTCATATTTCTTGTTAAAATCATCCTGCTAACTTTATTGCTGGACTGCACTCTGAGAGTGCACTGTTAGGTTAAAACTGTCTCTTGAACATGAGGGTTCCCATTGTGTTGCTGGAGGCAAAATACTTACGAAAAGAAGGTTCAGTCTGAAAATGTTGGAAATAGCTCAAACAGTATGTGGAGAAAACTTATTTTCTTATACATTTACCTGTTTTGAGATTTGTATTTTCTTCAATACAGCTTACTTGTCCGTAGAAAAGGGAAGCTGGAGAAAGCAAGTGAGATGACTACGTGACTTTCCAGGATGGATGTCACTCATTTGAAACCTCTCCTTGGATTCCAGTTTCAAAAAAGACTTGCATCACCATAAGATGGTCCTCAAAACATTCTGTGATTTGTGGGAACGTCCCCTTAGGAACAAGGCTGTCCTGTGAATGAATCCACAGGAGCTGACTCTAGTCCTTTCTAGTATGGGGAGGAAAGCAAGGGAAGAAAGCTATTCTTGATACAAACAGAAATGAGAAAACCAAGTCTGGACCCAGGAGCCACCAATGCCCGAGTTCTTTTTGCTGCCTTTGATAGACACCCCTCACGTTATACAAAGCCCTATACATGTACTGCGCTTCTCACTAGTGTGAGAAGACATGTACTGTTGGGAATACACCAGTTTTTTCGATTGGCTCAGAACCATTGTTCTGAGACAAAGGTGGGCATAGGTTTAATTACTGCTACCTTTCCTTGTACTAAGAGGATGGAAACCAGACGCAAGTCCAGCTGACATCAGTACCCTTATTGATGAAAGTAGGAGCTCGGGGCTTGAGAGTGGAGTGGTCTAGTACTTCTGGGATGGGGAAAGAAGAGTCAGTTGATTTGTCTTTATCACAGCAGCAATAAACGTCAGTGTCTCTCACTTTATAACCCTGTCTTCTCAGGAATGGGAAGCCAAAAGAAATGAGCTGATAGACTGAAAACCTTGTAGAGAAGACATAAATACCTGGCAAACAGAGGCCTGGAATAATTAATCACATGACATCAATTCTAGCACTGGTCTTGCTTGCAATGTATTAACAAACCATTAGATGTCCCTTTGGGCCTTGCAAAGCTCCAGATGGGGCAGAGTCGCTGGAAAAAAAAGAGCAAACAAAGCTGGAGCTCAATCTGGGCAGAAACCTTTCTGCCTTTTTCCTTGCCTCTGTTAAAGTGATATTTAGTAAATTCCACCTGTTCAGGAAAGAACGTGCTTTTGCAGTTCATGATGCCAACAAACTACTGGCATTACACTCTTTGTCTTAGGCAAGTCCTTCTGGTATGCTGGCCCATGTTAAACTTTGAGGATGTTAGAGTAGCATGTTGTGAGATAGGTAGACAAACAGCAGCATGTTCTTGCAATGTTTAAAAAAGAGGTCCAACTTTGGGACAACTTTTAACTTGCCCACCTACAGCAGGAAAAGGCATCCTAAAATACTGATCAGACAGCAACAAGTGAAGCTGCCAGAAAACATGGCAGGCAGTATGTAGCTGGGATAGTTTTTCGAAGCTGCTGTGGTCTGTGGGAGGCACCCTCTGTAAGCCAGTAAACAACATAATTTCCTCCCAGGGAGCAAGAAGCTGAGTTGTAGTTGTCTCTGTTCTGGATGCTTGCCTCTTAAGCCATCTTCTCCTGTATTATCAGCAGTTTGCCACACTGAGCATTTCCCTAAGGTAGACAGGAAGTGCAGTTTATTATTCAGTCAGAAGTGTTGCTTTATGATCTCTTAATTGGTGAAGAGACAATAATTGTTTGCTAATCCAGCTCTGACCACATGCTGCTGCAGAAAGAGAATCAGAGCTGAGTCTGCAAGAAACCTTCTGATAAGTCATGCTAATAATCCCCAGAGCTACTGCTTTTCTTCCACACTATTGTTTTTCAGGATTCATTATGCTTTCTTCCTTCTTCTCTTTTGCACACATTTGTTTTGCCATTTCACAAAGATCCCATTGCCAGTTCTCCCACCTTGCTTCTCACTATCTCAGAATCTGGTCATATATTTTTATGGGTTTTTCTCCCCTTATTTTCTCCATAATTTTACTCTTCTGTGTGTGAGAGGGCATAGACAAAGCACTGTGAACTCCAGCCTTTAGTATGATGTTTATTTGCCTTCTGGATGATTTTATCCTTACAGGTATTTATTATTAGCTCTTTTCATTCCTTGGCATTTCTCAGTGTTGGTAGTCAGCTTCCTTTATTATACACACCAATCAGTGAAATTTATATTCACTGCCGACTCATAATAATAATAAAAGGGAGGTAACATATCTCCTTATGTTGTGTGCCTTGTGCATTTATTAGCAGCTTGGAAGGTCTCTTTGGCAGTGGTGCTGCTGACAGAGTTCTGGAGCTATCATATTTGAGACAGAAAATGGTATTTGTCCTGCAATGACAAAGACGTTACAGTCCTCATCTTGCTGACTATCATATTGTCAATTGCTTGGTTGCTTTTTATTAAGACAGTGTTTTGTGCTATTATTTTTTATTTCACTTATATTGCTCATGTACATTTTAAACTGCTGTTCATCTTGCTGCTCAGGGTTTTCTGCAGCACAAGACGTACATGAACTATGACTTAAAGATGTCTATGGAAGAACTGCAGAGGTGAGAAATATATGTGCACATATCATCATCCATTAAATTTTAGGAACTTGGATTGAATGGTAGTGTAGAACTAGAAAAAAATAATGTGCTAGTGGTACATGCTGTGCATGCATTTGACCATGACACAGAACAACACAACAGGGGCTGCCAGCCAAGCAAAGACCCCAAGCTAAATGAAAAAAACCCCATATAGAATAGTCAGAGGAAATTCTTGCAACACCATCAGTGCCACACAAGTAATTTAACAGTTATGTTGACAAAAAGCTGTCCAGGGACTGGCATGAGGCTGACAATTCCATTTTACCTAAACCACACCATGACTCGCCCTGCAAAGTGTCTTTGACATATTCCTCAGTGTGAATATTCAGTGCAGTAGGTAGGCCGGAACTAGGAGGCTTAACATATCTGTTTGCTGCATCATCTCCTAGGGAAGAGATTGGATACCATATTATTGCTACTGGACTCAAGAGCCACTTTTGTCTCCCTATGGTCAAATATTTCTTAGACGTGGTTTGACTTTGGCCATGTAAGAACCAATCCATAGAAGACTTATTTGCATTGTAACCGCAGATGGATTGAACTTTTGTCATTCCTTCCTTAAAGTTTTGTTCTATGAAGGAGGAGGTTTGCATTTTAAAATGCAAAAAATAAACCAAACAAATAAACCATGATAATTGGATAATCAAATAAAATGGTACTTGGGCATCTCTCCTTTACTCTAGCTGAGTCAGTAGCCAGAAAACAGAAGTAAGGTGACCTGCCATGCTAGTAATAGAATGTCATTTACAGAAATATTGAATCCATACTAAGCTCCACATCTCAGGCCCTGACACAAGGGAAGTCTCTGCTGATAGTCAGCAGCTCAATATTATGGCTCAGACTGGAGCCTCCAGTTGTATAACCTGTCACTTGAACTGATTTTCTGACTTGCATGGTAGCGTGGTGTACAGACAGATCTTGGGTCATAAGCTTGCTGTGCCAGCAGCATAGCTGTGAAACACCACTGTGCTGTACTGTGCCACTATAGAATCATAGAATCATCAGAATCATAGAATAGTTAGGGTTGGAAAGGACCTCAAGATCATCTAGTTCTAACCCCCCTGCCATAGGCAGGGACACCTCACACTAAACCATGCCACTCAAGGCTCTGTCCAACCCGGCCTTGAACACTGCCAGCAATGGAGCATTACAACTTCCCTGGGCAACCCATTCCAGTGCCTCACCACCCTCACAGCAAAGAATTTCTTCCTCATATCCAATCTAAACTTCCCCTGTTTAAGTTTGAAACCGTTACCGCTTGTCCTCTCACTACAGTTCCTCATGAAGAGTCCCTCCCCAGCATCCCTATAGCCCCCTTCAGATATTGGAAGGCTGCTATGAGGTCTCCACGCAGCCTTCTCTTCTCCAGGCTGAACAGCCCCAACCTTCTCATCCTATATGAGAAGTGTGGAAGGAGTAACGAGGGAGTCCACTTGCTTGCAAAACTGATTGGTCTAAAGTTGCAAGGAAATTACCTTCCTATGATGTGTCCAGGACTGTAGAAAGTCATAGTCCCACCTTAGGATTTCAGGGGAAAAGGGATTGTCAGTGTATAAAGAGCTGCCCCTGTAAGAAAAGGGACTTGTATAGATAGATAGCAGAAGAAGTTGGCTAGCTCCCCTTGAGCTGGTTTGAATTCAGTGAGTCTGGCAAAGATCTGGGAAGCAAAAAGAATGTGGGGAAGAAATATTTATGAGGATTTCCACTTAGTCTTTTTTTCGTTTGACTTGGGAGAGATGTGAAAAGAACATTAGAGTTCCCAACAGCAAAACCTGGGAAGCAGAAAACATCCAGGGGAAAGGCTTTCTTTTACTATGCTATGAATCACTTGACACAATCTCTCATGCCTGTCTCTCATGCCCCTGATCCCGGTATTAATTAAACTCTGCTCAAAACTCAGTCTCAGTGGTCCTCATGGGAGGCAATGCAGCAGCTGCAAAAGTGATTCAGGAGAGAGGTGAAGAGCGGGAGCCTAGTGGAAGTCTTGCTTCTATCTGGGTTATTTTTATACTGCTCTCATCAGCACAGTAGCAGTATGCCTTCCGCTAACACAACAAGCTGCACAATTAGCATCTTGTAACTGTGCCTCTTTCTCCTCCCTTCCAACCCCTATGCACAGGGCGATTTTCTTTTTAGCTAAAGATTATATATGTAGAACTATAACTTTATAAACCTTCATTAGCAGCTACTGAAGATGGTGGGTTGCTAGTGGCTAAGCCAGGAGCATTCTGGCAAGGTAACATGACATAATGTAATGTAACGTGAGGACTCTTCACATGTAACATCTATTTCTTCTTTGCAAAAAATGTATATATACACGTATATATCAAAAGCATATATACACATATGTATCAAAAGCTATCAACGTCGCCAGTGCCATCAGGGAAGATACAGGGGCCATTTCCTAAGAGTGCTGCAGGAAGAGCCAGAGTCAGTATGCTAGGTGAGTGGTAAAGGCCAGTAGGTGTTTCCGATGAGTGATAGAGGCGACTCTTCTCCCATGTTCCTCAAGCCAGTAAGGCAGGTAGGAAGTGAAGCTGAAATATAGCAAAATGAGAAGTGAGACTACAATGTACAACTAAGCAGACCTTTTTTCCTGGGCTGCGAACAGGAGGAATACTATAGATCTCACATGTCTGTCTTCTTCAGTGGCATTTGATCTCTAATTGCTACAGCAGCTTTGATGGGCTATGATCCCCACTGTGGCTTTGAGACAAAGTAAAATATGGGTAAAGTAGGAACTCATCGATTCTGGTACATAATTCATAAAACTTCCGTGTAAAAGATCCAGTTCATGAATTCCGATTTGATGAAATATTCAAAGGAAGATAAATATATTTGCAGCTATTAGACTCCCTGGCACTTAAAATCTCTCAGGACATCATGCCAGAGATTTCCCAGCCATGTTAATCACACTGTGCTGTGAGTAACCTGCTGCAGAGTATATACTCTGCCAGCTGAGAAGACCTGAAAAAGCAGACAACCAAAGAGCCATGCTTCTAGGTCCTGCTACCCTCAGCTCTCAAGGACTTTGCCTCTGACATCCCAGAGCCATGATGTTGTCAGCACTCCCCACTCCCACAAAGCGTCATCACTGAAGACACAGACGTGTATTTTTTCTCTTTTCAGGGAAACATTTAAGGCCTTGTTATTATAACCAGGTCCATTTGCTCTCATAAAAAGGTTATATCAGTGTTTAGAAAGTGTCTACCTGCTGAAAGATGAGGAGTTCGAGCTGATAGACCCTGTGACTACTTTCTTTTGTGTTGGGTTAGGTGGCCTCACTCTGTGAGCTGGGGGAGGTGTGCTGTGCCCCCTTTCCAAAACTCTGGTGGGACAACTGGCCGAACATTGTGTCTGGCAGGGTCTGAGAGCTCTTTTGTATATTTTCTGAACAGGAAAGTCAGGTGTAAGAAAGGGAAGAGCAGAGGGCATTGAGCTGCAGCCCTTGAGGAGCTTGAAAGTAGCATGTCTGAAAAGCATTCAGGGTCCAATGATCCAAGGACTTCTTGGTACCCTTCAGTATATGAACTACCCTATGCTCAGAGATGCATAGGAAAGAAAAATTTAGATTTACCTGTGTCTTGAATAAAGGTTCTTTCTCCTGTCCAATTTTTATATTTATTTTAACCTTCTAGCTCAGTTTCTCAAGATTTTGCTTATAGCTGTTTTCTGATTGCTTTTTTAGGATGGGACTCAAAACTTAGGAACATATGGTGTCAAAATGCAAGCACCTCAATGCAGGAATATCCTAATGGTTATAATAAGTATGAACTTCTTAGGAGCTCTGTAGGTGACTGAGAAAACAGGAGTCACAAAACAGAAACAATGAGGATTCAGTAACACTAGAGGAGAAGAATAGTTGAAGATACTTTGAGAAGGTATCTTCACTGGAAATCATCACTCTTTGGTAGTTTGTTCCAGTAACGCTTAAGGAATTGCTTCTTTGTGGGTTTTCATACTAGTTCTGACATGGCTTTCCACTGGAACTCTGGGCAGAAATCCACTGAAGCCTTGGAGAGGTGTCCATATGTTGCTAAGCAGTCATAGGTGTATATATATAACTATAAAGCTAAAAGAAACACATTTGTTGAGCCAAGGAAGACATGCTCTTTCTCTAAGCCACCCATGCCCAGAGTGATGGGAGTCAGGTCATCTTTTCATCTCCAGATCAGCAAAGGCTGAACCAGCTGATATTTGGTATAGAAATGGGATGAATTTCCAGTAAATTCACTGCTAATTGGGAAGACTGCAAAACTTCTACAAACTCCATTTTCTACATATATTTTTTCAAGTGTGCTTTTTTTAAAGTTAAAGTTCTCATTAAACTTATTTTAAATGTCAACCTTCTCTAATCTTCAGATTCCTCAGGAGAGGAAAAGCTTTTATAAGGTCAAAAATTAGCTGTAATAGAATTGCAATCAATGTCTTCAGGAAGACAAAGATTGTCTCAGTTGCTATTTTCTCCTCTTTCATTATTAATGCAGCTGATGGACCTAGGGTAAAGACAAACATGAGCAGAAAATATTGTTGCTAAGCACCTTAAAAGGTTTTCATCTGGAGCACTGAGAGTTATTACATTTCCAGAGAACACAGAATAATCTATCTCTTCAGTAGCTATACTCTTTCATTCGATGCTTGTTGCAAGTTGTTTTATACTATTATACTAGTGCCAACAGATCCATAGAGAGACTATTTACTTTCAGAATGTAGTAACCTATGTGTGTACAGTAAGATATTAGCATGCAGACTGCAGGGTACTCCTGAAGGCTAATTTAGGTAAAAATAAAGGAAATCAGTCTGCTTAGCCTTTTTCCATAGTCAGTGAAGGGAGAGAGCTCTTCTAAGCAGGCCAACTCAAGGCATTTAACATTTAAGTATAACAATTGTCTCTTCACAGTCTGTAAAATGAGTCTGGCCTGCCCCATATTAGTATTATTCTTGTAAATAACTCCATGACTGGAGCATTTGTTGACAGAGTGACACTGAGGAAGGTTAAATCCAGATTTAACAACCAAGTGCTTTTATAATGGATTAGTTAAACTGCATTAAATCCTTGCACAGCCTCTGGAAAATGGAAGTGAGTAAGCTGAACTGAATAAAGTCTACATTTGTTCTGAAGAAGCATCCATCACCAGCTCTGAATGCAGTCAAACAGGCTTTAAAAACAAACAGATTTTTTTTTTCTGATTTTTTCTGATCATTTTTTCTCCCACTGTATGGTCAATATTCTTATAAGCATTAACACAAAGTAGATTGCCTGCTGTAAGTTTATACCCTGCTTTGCCTTCTGCTACTTTTTCCACAGACAGATCTTAGCAGTCTAAAGCATCCCCCCTGGAACTGCTGATATGATATCTACAGAGCTCTAGCTATTGCAGTGGAAATTGAAGAGGATCCCATTTGCCAGAACTTGCTGACTAGCCCAGTGAGAGCCAGAGAGGTTAACCAGTTATCAAAGGAAAGTGGTTTGTGGTTTTTTTACCTCTCCTGTTTGGCATACTGTGTCAGATGATGTTTGTCTGCATTCGCCTCAAGAAATAGATTTTACTAAAGCAAAACTTTTCCTTTGTTGATCTTCCTATCTGACCTGGAAGCATTCAGTAAGTGGAGTCAACAGTTATCTCAATATTTCACTTGTGACTTTATAAGACTTATGGCTAATTTGACAAAAAGTGCAAATAAAATAAAGAACATCAAACATCAAAGAACACTGCAAGTGGTCCAAGGAGAAAGCTGTTTTTGGAGCAGACCTAAGCTGGTATAATTGCAGAGGTTTTCCCAGGTCAGAAATCATATACATCATCAGAGACATGAGGCATTGCTACAGACATGGAAAAGGAAGCAAAGTGTTGGTCACTGCCAGATTATGGTCACAGTTGCTTGCTCACAGTTTGCTTGATGATATTCATCCCTTGTCTTTCCTTCGTTTGGCAATCTGGCTATGAAGGAGCATACAGATGTTCACAGTAATATTTACAGAAGCATTTTTCTAACCTTAATCTTTTTTGAAAGCTCTCTAAATTACTGTGGAGAGTTAAAAAAAGCTATTTGAAAGGAAACCGATTTAGGATGCCATAAGGTAGACTTTCTTCCTAGTACATTCCACATCCTTTTATTCATCAGAAAAATGCAGTCCATGGGTAAAACACAGAAAATACTCCTGCTCATAGAGTAGGCTTTGATAAAAGAGATTTATCTGCACAAGATTGCAGGTAGAAAGGATCTCCTCAGAGCTGAGAAACAGCACTCAAGAAACTTCTATAATATTTAGTGCTGTTGTCTGTCTTACACTTGAACTGGACTTGATATTAGTGGCCAGCATCTCACATACAGATATGCAAAATGCATCCCACAGCTGATCACTCACTATTGCAGATCTGGACTTCAGAACAGAGAGGGTTCTCTCTGTTTTGCTTCCAGGGCTTTAATTCTGTGACGGGCAAAACCAAGGTTTAGGACAGGACCGTCAATATGACACCATGGGAGACAAAGGAGGATTGAAGTATGTTGGAAGTATGTTGAAAGGAAGAGCTATAGCATCAAGGGCCCACACTGCATCAAGGGCCAGCTTTTGAAGGAGATTTTCTGAGGTTAGCAAAGTTTTAAGAAACAGGGCACTGATCAGTTGCACACAGATAAATAAAGCAGCAAATCTTCTTTCAAAAAAGAAAAAAAAGAGACTGGTAACATGATAAAATATTCAAGAAGGCAAACAGAAGGAGTTCTAAAGTGGAGAAGGAAAATTATCTCATGAACGGCACTGCAGCAGCTCAGCTTTCATTTCCACACCAAAGATGACTACCTCATTAGGAAAAGGCAGAAGGTTGTATCTAGAGTCTGGAGGAAAGTATATTTAATGGGAATTGAAGTGAGAAGAAAAAGTGTGACCTGGTTAACTGTGCAGTTAAATAGAAAAATATTTTTTCTCAGGAATGCTAACATCAGTGGACCTAGCAGTTTAATAACTTGCTCCTCTCCACATTATGGCCCAGATCTCCATATCAGCTTCTATTTTGTGTCACAACCAGAAGTGTGCCTTCCAGAAATAGCCAGATTCACAGACAAAGCAGAAATTACACAAAAGGATCAAATATGGCCTTAGCTTTTGCGCTAGCCCTGATGATGTGTTTGTGTTTTCATAGTGGCTTTGTCATAACCTTGGGGAATGTCATGCTACTTCTAATTCCAAACAGGTTCAAGATGAGCTGTCAGTTTCCATCACAAGACTCTGTGAATAGCTTTAGAGGGAAAAAGTTCCCACTGCAAATTTGGAAGACCAGCCAAGCGCAAAATCTGCTGTTTTATACCTAAATACTGGGGAAGGAGGCATTTTGGAGGGATTCATCTCACCTAACTTCCATTTGACTAAAGAGTGGTGTCTATAACGCAGTTGGGTATGTCTGATTCAATGACCCTGGCTCCCTTTGGTAGCTAATCAAGACCTAGTCAGGACAGCTAATGGAGACTAGATAGCAATTCTTTCTCTTCCCACTTTTTCATAGAATGTTTTCCAGTAGTTCCAGAAGCCTCTGCCATGAGGAATATTGGCCATTCTAAAAAGACATCATTCCTTGTCCCAAAGAATTTCTACTTCAGTTAGTCAGGACAGAAAAAAGTGGGAGAAATGCGTTATTATCATGTACTACAACTGTGTTGTTTCTTTCCCCTTGTTACTAAGTGACACAAACTGCATACAAATTAGCTTCCAACCAGGGAGCATCAGGAGGATGTGAAACAGCATTATTTGGAACAGAGTTCTGGAGGGAAGCACGCAGTGCATCACTAACAGCAGAGAGATACAGCTAGACCTTCAGCTCACCTTTCTTCCAGGGGCAAACACACATGCAGCTTCTTCATGGAAAAATGTAGTGCAGTTCTTTTCGGAAAAACACATTGATAGTTCATGCAAAGGATCATATTTCTGCATTGTAAAAATACTGTGGCAAGGCAAATGCCATAAAGGTCCACACTTGCACACTTAATCTTATTGCACTTAATGCAATGAAAGTAGACCGAGCTCCATTATGATGTTGCATTTTGCATAAGGTGAGGACTCTCACACAGAGAGTTACAGACGACTGACAACTCACTAGGCCAGCAGAAGTTTATCATATGTCTGAAAACTGAGATTTCTGAGGAATCAAATTTTTCCACTCTAATTGTGTCTATTGCCATAACTTTGCACAGTGTAAGTCTTACTCCATGAGTGATCCCATCAGGCTTCAGTGCAAATTTTGCCTCATTAGAGGGAAACAGGCAAAATATGAGCAGAACAATGAAGAAAATAAAGCATGTTGCTGGGGTCCTGTGGAGCAAGTAAAATTGCTTACACAGAAGATTAAGACAAGATATCCTGATGGTTCCTAATTGCCTTATAATCCATGAGACCTGAACATATGAGAGGGATAAGAAAGATGAAAATCAAAAAGAAATGTAGGACTTTGCTTATTATTCTTGATAAATTTATTTTGCCTTCAAATTTGGATGACAATAACCTCCCATGTGGCCATGAGATACATCTCACTAACATAGCATTTTTTGCTACAGTGAAGGTTGGATGTAGCTTAGAGTATCTTGTCTGAACTCTGCCAGTAAAAGTGTCAAACTGACATTTTTTTCAGCACATTTTATAAAAGGCAGCAATCAGCAGTAGGAATAGGAGTAAATATGGCAATCACATCTTCCTTGGTCTACAGACAAAACTAATTTTTCATGAGTTTCTTACTGATAGAGGTGAACTTAAGGAAAATAATTTTTGCTATTTACATTCATAGTAATAAGCTCAAGTACCAGAGGTCTAGCATGAAAAATGTTAGTAATTGAAAAAGCTTATGGGTATTTATTTTTAAGTATATATATGTCTGTGGACATATATATTACTCGAATTAGGGATATCTTCTTTCTGGAAGAGTGCAGAATTAGACTCAAACACCATAACCTTAGATGATGTTTTTGAGAAGACAGTACTTATTTCTAGGATGACTCTTTGTAAAGTTCAGATGAGCCATAATTATGTAGAAGAAGATATTAAAAGGTAAAGACAAGAGGTGCATTTATTCACTCCTTGAATTTATGCCACATGAATCAACTAAAACAAATCTTTAAAAAATGTTCCAGCATGTCAGCACAAACATTATAACCTGGATATCTTTACCAAGAGAATCCAGGAACCACTGTTCCATTGACTCTCAATAAAGCTTAATCTCTTAAGCACCTGTTATTTTGAAAATGGGACTTAACTCTAGATCCGCAGAGATATTTAGTCCTGTAACTCCTATTTATTTGAATGGAAATACCTTTGAGGACATGAACTCTAAATCTAAGCAAGCACATGTGAAAATGTTATTTTAAATATCTAGCACCAGGGATATATTTTGCTGAAAGTTAATTCAGATTAAAGTACCATGTAGAATAGGAAATATTCTGGAATATATCTGTGAATGCAAGCAATGATTCACTACCAGGAACCTGTGGTAATTTAACAAGTCACTGAATTCTGGTCAAGGCACACTAAACCTCTGGTGGGGCAGTTTGTGATCTTGCTGCTTGTAAGGTAATGAGGCTTAATATCAAGCATCAGATGATGATATAAAAATTGGTGTTTTTCTGCCCATAACTTGTGCATGGACATGATTGTGCTTTATTTCCATGCAACTAAATCCATTGCCCAAACAGATTACATTAAAGTGAAGCAAGACACTGTTACTCTTGAGTAGGGCTGTAGTCTTTCAGGTAAAACTAGGAGGTCCAGCTAGGCATTTAGGCTAACTTAGTTTCTTTTATAGACTATAAACGTGGTGGAGACATATAGCCATGGCCAAAGGCAATTCATCCTGCTCTAAGACAACATCTAAGAGAGTCACTATCAGTTAGAGAGCAAATCTAAGCAAGCAGGCTGAAGAAATCACTTACTGTTTAGAAGGTGAATGTAAGAAAGATTAATCCTGTCCCAAATGTCCAAATACAGAGCTAATTAGAAATTGTGGAATAGGTTTTCCTGAATAATTCCATGCTCAGGGTAGCTTTAAATCTTCATAAACTAACCACAGTGACATGCAGAACATCAGAAATGACATCCAGTGCATTTGTTTTCAATCATTGAAAGAAAGAAAAAGAAAGAAAACAAAAGGGAACTACCATGGTGCTCTTGCCTACCATGTAAGAAATCAGGAATGAGAATAACTGAAATTATTTAAAATTTGGCAGCTCAGATTCTAAAGATTTTTTCCAGGAAAGTTCAACATTTATATCATAATGCAAATATTTGGATGGTGGGGGGGAGGGGGTGAGGCATGTTAGGTTTATCTCTTCACAGTTTTCTTTCATGTTAAAACACTGCATTTTGGGGTAGAGTTTCTGAAATGGTGGCTGAAAATATCATCACGCAAAATCATTTACTTACTCTCTTTTCTCATTTACATAATGTTGTATCTCCTGCTTCAGGCTATGAGCCTGCAAATAGATTTGAACAAGTAGATTTAGTTTACTGAAATGCTTAGTCCATGTCGCCTTTTTATCATGGGATATTTCACACATACTAGTTGCACAACTGAAAAGTATGTCTTTCATTAACATTTAAGAAAGGTTAAAAGGTTAAAAGCTCTAGAGTTAAGGTCTTAGTTTACGGGGTCAAACAAATACTTAAACTCTAACCACGGTTCAATACAGCCTCTGTCTTTTTGCTGCCGTATGAGAAACAGAAGCCAGTTCTTTCAAATTCTGTTTATCTACATGCAATACAGGAAGGAATTTATCTTATTTTCTTCCTTTTATCACTAAAAAATCACCAGTGTGTAATGTTATGGGATTGCCCTGAATTTCAGAGTGACCCAATAGCTTCTGTCACACAGTTGTGGAGCAGTTAGGAGGCAATCTAACACATTTGGCCAGTTGCACTGTGCTTTGTACTAAAGGCCAGAACCTTTCCTGACCCTGTGCGGATGAGATTCAACCTCCCTTTTATTGGGTTAATAAAACTATAAATATTGTCAATGGCCTTAAAAGCATTCATTCCTTTTTAAAGTCCACTCACTGCATTTGGTTTGATTACTTTGTCTGGCAATAAACTAACTCTACAGATTATTAACTATCATTAGGAAATGCTTGTGTATGATTTCAAGGGTGTGAATTATTCATCACAGGTAGGAAAAGAACACAAGGAAAAAGATTTTGGCCCTGTGTTTTCTAATGTTTTTTTAATTTTCTGCCATGCTGTAGGAATACCTGGAGGGAGGGAGACAATATCCATTTACTCTTCACAGTGCTAGCTCCCATAACTCTAGTTTTGGGAAAGCACCTGGCGTCTGTGGGCATGTTAAGGGCACATATGGTGACTGCTGCAGGGGCCAGCACAGACTATGCTGGCTCTACTTGCAGTGGCAATTTAAGGCTACTTAGCTTATACCAAGGGACAACTGCTAGCTCATCACCCGCCAGAGCTGGGTGAGTAGATACAGGATGCAACTGTCTGTGCTGGCTGGTAGAGATCTACATTGGGCCAGGCTAAGTGAGAGGAGCAACAGATGATCTCGCCCAGCAGACTTCATAGCAGCATGGAGATTGTAAGCCACCTCTTCTGGAGACTGTGTGGGAAATTGCAGCCACCTTTATAAGGGGAGGTGGCTCACATTAAAGGCCTGGGAATGCTTAAAATTACGTGATCCTTTTTTGTGTAGAGCAGGCTACCTGCCTAACCATGCTGTAAGCTTTTCAGCAGTTCCTGAGATCATCAACTTTTCCCACTAAACAGACATGCACCAAGGGATTCTCTGGACTAGCAGTGGTCATCTGGCCACTGTGTGGCTTTTCTTCGTTGTCCTCTCCCACGCCAAGCTGAGGAAGCCCATGCTGAAGAACCTGACTATGTCTCTGATGTGCAAGGCTTTCCACTGGGGTACTGGGTACTCTGTGATTAGGCAAGGAACTGGCCTATATGGTTCACATCATCTCTTGGATGAGATCACCCTGATACTATGCAGTTACCTTAAAGTCACCCTCAGCTCAAAATGGGTCTTGAGGGCAAAAGCAAATAAAAACAATATTTATTTACGAAATCCAAAATAGACACTCTAGTTACAAAGATTTATAAAGACACAGCCAAAAAAATAGAAAGAAAACTACATTTAATCTACTTATCCTGAGATTAAATCTAAAGGTTAGTCACTTCCCTTGTATCTAGCTGACAAGCTGTTAGACACTTATTTAACCCGTGTGGCTAGGGACTCAGTCCTTGGGGACAATCTACATCTTTATTCACATTTATAGGAGGTATCCCTAAGCTACAAAAGTATGTTAGATTTTATAAGTAATTATTCTGTTCAGGTTTCCTTGGAGCTATATGTAGATTCTTAACTCCTTTTCTCTCTTCATTTCCTCCCCTCAAGGGTTATCGATTCTTAACTTATTTCATTTCATATAAATATGTAAAATGACATCTGCATTTTATACAAACAGACTTTTTTCTGTTTCTTATTGAGTGTAGACATAAGACTATCTAATTATAGAGAGGTGCTGGCAAATCTGGATGATTTATGTCCAACTCTTTTTATAAGCTAAGGAATAGACCCACTTTCTTCATGAATCTTCTGGTGGTTGGGCTAGAATAGCAGTGCCTTTCTTTTAGTTCAGTTCATGGGAAAAATAGAGTTTGCATCTACTGTATCCCTGTGAATGTGACCTACAAGTTCGTATCCAATTCACTGCATGCAGAATGAGTGCCCACCGATGCTCAACCCATGGTTACCCTCTGGTGCCCCTTTACCCTGGCTCTAGACTGCAGTAGTCCTCTACAATGGCTGTGAGCTTAACACTCCAAATTACCTGCTTGTTCACAGTGTTGCCGTAGGGAATGTAAAGAGTTATGCTTGCAGAATCACCCCTGGTTTAAGTATTACCTATCATGATATGACCTGGAGAATAATATGTGAATTTCTTTTCTTTCAGTGAGCTAAAGGATATTGTTCCTTTGGTTTGGAAGTAGTTAGAGGCATATTAGTTGCCATCTGTAGAAAAGAGAGTAGGGAAGTAAAATAGTGTATGTCAATTCATTGTACAGAAGCCTCCGATCCAGCTTAAGGAGGAAAGGCGCCAGGGCTCTGTTCATTTCTCTCACTGCAGGCATCTAAAGCCATCTGGGATGCCCTACAGTATTCTGCCTCTCTTCCAGCTGCTGCTTCAGTGTCCCGTAGGTTCTGTGCTATGTCTGACAGCCCCTCTGTGAATGTTTCAGATACTCCCAGGGCATTTCAAATGTTCCTGAATGCTTATGCTCAGGGGGAGTGAATTAAGTGTTCAATATCTATCATCACACGCACTCACTCGGAGCAATGTCTGTTATTACCTGTATGCAACTCTCATCTCTGTTGTTCTGCTGTTAGCCAAGGACCTTCACCAAAATCAGAGTATGTGTGTGCCAGGAGGTCTGCACAAAACTCATGAAAAACACTCCCTAGCCCAATAGTATGGGGAAAAAATAAAGATGTCATGCCTGAGCTCATGCAAGGGACCTCTTGCAGAAAAAAGAACTAAATTAACTTCTAAATCCAGACAACAGCTACTCATTCCAGACCGTCCTTTTGTAGGGACGTTTTGTAGTATCTGCGTTATCTTGTGTGCCTGAAATCGAGCACTTTGTGACCCAGCAGGGCTGGTAAAGGAGGGTGGAGTTCAAATCTGTAAAATATAAGCTGAATTAAGATAAAATCAGGCCTGAAATGCAATTATCCCTTTTCTGTTCCTTGAAATATCTCCACTTTCACTGACTTTCCCTACCTTCATTTCATGCCACTTGGAGTAAGATTTATTTTCAAGCAGAAGTGGTGAATTATGGTCATGGTGCTGCAGCCTCTCAGACCCTATATATCACAGAAAGCTCTTTATCAGAGATGTGTTTCTAAGAGTATTTTTGCAAAAACTTCAGCTACTCCATGGGGATTTCTTTACACACACACAGTGCAAGGAGCAGTTCAATGTTATGGTGCTTCTGTATGTATGTATCTCTTCTTGTTTCTGCTTGTCCTGCTCAGATTGGATTATGTATTTCTGGGATTTTACTGGTGTCAAACAAGAGTGGTCGTCTTGGAAATAACTCATAATCCCTGCCAAGCACGAATTTAGAACAGAAAGATCTTTTTTCTACTCAGAACCATTGAGGAAGCAGTCCAATTTGGAGAGTCCCTCTTGGATGCCCTTGATGTATCTTTGTGCCTTGCTTAAGGCAGAACTCCTGCCAGTTCACTTCCTAGTTTCAAAAGGGAAGAACGACCATGTATGCATAAGATACTTCCCTGTTGGGCAGTTGTGACATGCAAGTCTAGTGCTGTGACTGTCAGGGCTGCCTACCTGCTGGCAACCACTTTACCCTGCATTATCTGGCTTTAGTGGAACAGAAGATAAAGCTCAAGGAAAAGTGGCTCTCTGCAAAGGTTGGCACACGTTAGGTCAGGTACTTGGATGAACTGGCAGCAGTAGCTGAGCACTGCAGGCTAAGTAAGGGCCTTACCTGGCAGAAACATTCCTGATACCCAAGCCCATCACCATGTAGCATACTACAGAGATGAACCATGGGACACAGGCATTTCATCTTGTTGACTTTTCTCCTGAGTGCTGGAGGTAAGCCTCCTGATGAACTCCACTGAAAACAGTGCTGGCCAGACAACTGCATGCTGAGCTTAGATGGCACAACCTTAGTGCAGGAGCAAGCCTTAGCCCTGCCCTTGTCAATGCTGATGCTCCATGCTTCTGTTTCCATTTCCCTCTCAAACTATAGGCTCAGAGATATGACCTTTGTCTTCTACTTACTCATGCTGGGAGATGTTCATTCACAGGTCTAGCCACCCAGCACATGCAGCCAGCCACTGTTTCCTTAGTGAGAAGAGGCTAGAAAAGAGAAGGGAACAGAATTAGTTTATTGGGATAATCATATCCTGAGTTGCTAGCTACTACCCACTAACCAAGTACACAGCTTCACTTCAGTTTAACTAGCAGCACTTGATGAAATGTTCTGAAAGGTTTATTTCCCCATATTGAGAATAAACAAAGACAGAGTATAACTTGGGGAGTAGCAATATAAGGCCAAACCTTTTATCTCCAGGTTTTTTTGGTTTATCACCACCTTAAACCATCTCACTACTGCAAAGACGAGGAGTCAGTGACAGATGCACATTGGTTTACATTGCCCTGGTCAAATCTGCAGCAGAAAAGCATTGTTACAACAAAAGACTATCATACAGATTGCACTTGTGCTGAGTTCTTGGCAAAAGGAACAAGCTGTTTTTGTAGCCTTTTATTCCAAGAGATGGTCTAATCAATCAGATATTGCTGGGGAGTGCTGACAAAAACATAATGGAAACCTCTCTATGGTCACAGCAATTAGTTTGACATCTTCACCATCATATAGCTGTCTAGAAAGCACATTTCCAGGTGAGTTTGGCTGCCTGTTCACTGTAATGTTGTGAAATTCTGGCTATTTGTTGTAGTACTTCAGTAGGAAGATAACCTACTTTGGAAAAAATATGGTACTAAAGATTTTGTCCTTCAGGTATTTGATTCTGGCTCTCAGAAATATCTGTATGTAAAAAAAGGTAAGGAAAAAGTTGTTTGTCTGATGATGTCATGTATCTGACGAATGCCCAGCAGGGAGTGATAGAAAGATGCAAATAAAAATCTTTGTTTAAAAAAAAAAAAAAACAAACAACCCAAAACCAAAAACTGATAACTCGAAAGATATTAATAATTGCAAACCAACCTCAAAAAGATGAATTGAAAAATCAACCAACTGCAAATCAATTACATACAAATAGATAAAGCAAAGATAGAAGGATAGTGGTCGACTGGTTGGTTTGTTTTGCTTTACTGAGTCCTGTCACAGTGGATATGACATGCACATTAGCCCCAGATGAATTCGTAATGATCAAAAAAGTCATTACATGACATGACAAATGAATTATTAATGACAGAACACAGAGTCGAATGTGTCCCCGAGCTAAGTGGTAAGCAAAGGGTTTAGCACAATGCATTGATAGGAGGGAACAGGGGTTCAGTTACTGATCCCAACCTCTTCCTCCCCAGAGACCAGGAGGTAGGATGACCCAGTGTTGCAGTTAGCAACTGCAATGAAGGCATCTCTTGCCACCATTTCGTTAGTCTTTCTGACTAACTGAAGACTGATATTTTGCGGCTTCACCTAGTGTTTGCATTCTCATGATTCAGAAAAATGTCTTTTAACTGTACAGTGTCACACAGAGGAAAATGATAGGACAGGAGTCTATGCTCATTAGTAGACATGCAGGCATGCCAGGAAAGACAACTTAAGCAAAGATATCTGGATATCACAATTTAAAAGAAAAGCAGGCATTTTGAAATGAGCAGTTGGTTACCTGCTGCAGTGACCAATGTCCTCCCCTGGATACAACAGCTAAGACAGCTCCTACCTACTCTTCCAGCCCAGATCTACCACATCTCCTAAGCTGGCTGCTGCCAGCTGGATTCATGGGTCTTGGAGCTCTGCTTTCACTGATCCCTACCACCATCTGTGGGATGCAAGCACTTTTGTACTGTGGGACTGACTTCTAGTGGCTCTAGAGTTAGCTCAGGAAATGTTCCCAAAGCCCACCAGGCAACAAATAACAGTTCCATTTTCAAAACAATCTGAGGCAGCAAAGGCAATTCTGGGAGTTCTATTTAGATCCAGACACCAATTCGCCTTCCTCCTGGGATGAAAAACTTGAGGGTGTTTGGAGAACAGTGGGGAGAGTTGGCTACTTTGGAGTTGTTTGTTGAAGAAGTTTCTGGTGGGACATCTCCTCTGATTTCAACAGTGGTTATATAAAGCAAAAAAAATAGAGAAACTATTATCCCACATTTCCCCTCCCTTCTGTGCATCGGAATTCCTAGAGCTGTGTCAGGAAACAGTTGGGGGCAATTTGTTTAATTTATATCTCATCTCGTGGTTCTCTAAGGACTCCTGAGGTTTAGGTTTCCTGCTTTCTCAGAGAGCAAATTATTGTTCTGGCTTTTTCTCTTTTCCCATTAGATTTCAAAACAAAAAAAAAAGCAAAATAAAAGAAAATAAAATTCATTGTGACTCTAATGCATGGCTTTCAATAGGTAACAAAGACAGCGATTTGAATTTCCTTTCTTAGTCAAAAAAAAAAAAAGATGATGGATGATGCTGTGCAAGGGCACTAAGACTGATCTGGGAAATTGCAAGAAAGGGGAAAAACCCAGAGGGCTCCAGAAGAGAAAGGGGAGCTAAACCCACATGGGGGAAAAGGGAAAGGCAAGGCCTGGGGTTGAGAATGCAGGCTGGGAGTGTGAGGGAGCAGGGCTGTTTCTGTGGCTCCGAGTCCTAAATGAAGGGACTCACATGTTTGACTTAAATTGGAGAAAACACCAGTTCTGTTGCCAGTTAACTAGACACAAACATACTGTCAAAGGAATATTTGTGCTCATGGAAAAAACCCAGTGATGGCTGCAGCTGCATTTTTAAACAGGGCTCTGTTTCACCAGTGTGAAGGCTGGACTCGGCATGGAGGGATGGCATAGGCAGGGAGGATTAAATTCAAAGGCTGAGATGTTCCTCATCCCCTCTCGGACTTGGGCCTGGCTTAACCTGCATGCAGTGCTGTGGCCTGGGATAACAGGCAGCTGTCACTGTTATTCCCCCATATGGGAGTCCTGCACCGCAGAGAGTTAGAGCTCAGCAACGAGTAGCTTTGATTTGCTAATTTGCACCCCACTGACATTAATGAGGGCACAATTTGCCTAGAGCATTTGCCTTGCTGGCTTCCAAACCATCTCTGGGGCAGAGGCACATGATGTGCATTGGGAATCACACATCACCTGGAATCCCAGAAGGCAGCATAGCCAGCCTAAGCAGAGGGTGGGTGAAATCCAAACAAGGAGGGAAAAGGGTAGCACTCTTCCAGTGGCGATGTCTCTGATGTGGCTACCATTGATGTCAGGTCAGAAGAACAGGTCTGGTGAGAGAGCAGAGCAAGCAGTGTGCAGCTACTCCCTTGCCTCCACACCCCATGCAACCAGAAACCTTCACACCCTTCCACAGATCCAACCTGATGCAGGATTTCTTTTGCATGTCAAATCAGCAGCCCGATTCTGTGATCTTTCTTTACAGTGATCTTTCCGCTGGCTTTTATACACCCTGCAGGTGGGCCAAAGATATTACTAAAAAACTTAACTCTTTTCTGGCTACTCCCACCTCTACTCATTAACAGGAAAAGGCAGGGCTGGAGCAGCAGTGATCAGGCAGATTTGAGACCCAAATGCTGAGAGCTTCCTGAGAGCCACATGAGCATTTGTCTCCGTGACAGGGTCTCATAGCTCACATCTCACACACAATGTATTTTTCCAAGCAGAAAAACTTCAGACACAAGCACTTACAAGATGTACTGGGTGCCTTAGGATCCTTCAGGAGATGTGAAATGTCATTTTTCGTTTCTATCCTCAATACTGCTGCTGCTGTTCTTTGGTACCACCTTGCAAGGACCAGCTGGCTCTGGCTCAGTTATCCTACAGCATGATTGAAGGAGCAGACCAGGAAAGTGACAAGGACAAAATAGATGAGACCCCCCTCAGTCTTTGCATGGCAGCTACAATCCTTTCAAGTGAAGGAGGGTGAGACAGGAGCTGAGTCGGGCCCACAGTGTTCCTAGGAAGACTCAGAGGACATCTTCTGTCTCCAAATCTGAGAAACCTCCTGCAGCCATGTCTCCTGGCCAGACCTGTGGGTGTTAAAAGGATCCAACAGGGTGTAGAGAGGAGTCCCGTTTGACAGCAGCAGCCAATCCTGCACAACAGGGCCACAGGATAAATCCAGAGTTGCTGCCAGTCAGATCAAGAAGGAGCAGCAGGCAGTTGTTTTATATCCTTTCATCTGGAGCTGTTTTGGTATTTGTATTTATTCCTTCATGTCTTTCTCCTTGTTAAAGTAAAATGAGAAAAAAAAAAAAAAAGAAAGAAAAAGGGATGAAATGAAACAGCTCTTGTCTTCTACTAAGTTTGAAGGTAAGGGAATCGGGATGCAAATTACCAATAACACACCAAAACAAATGATGACATCTAGTTAAGGCTGCTAAATTGCTCCTTCAGCTCTGGGGGTAAGAGAGGAGTGTGGAAGTTCAGGAGTCTGAAAAGGAGCTAAGATTTTTATTTAACGTACAACCAAAGAGCAGCAGAAATAAATATTAAGGAGACACTAAGGGCTTCAGCTCAGGTAACAGCAGGAGGGGCTGAGGGATGCTCCAGAGAGGACTTTCTGTAAGTGCCTCCTCTTCTCCCACAGGTAGAGACAGAAGAGGGAATATGATTGTTTATTGTTCACACTTTCAACAGCAATGGGAAAACCTCATAAATCTAGCAAGGGTATTTCACCCTGCATGAGCTCCAGTTAAGGTTCCCATCCCTCCATCACTCTGTTGTTCAGTCTGTGTGGCAAGTATTGATCAGGGCTTCAGGTGCCGACAAATGATCACTCTGCCATACCCAGCTCTCAGCTGCTGGCTGCTGTAGTGCTGAGGCTCTCTCATTATTGAACTCTCTTTCTAGATGCTCAGGAATTGCTGAGTTGCCTATTGCACCATTATGAAACCCACAGATTGCGAATCGTTATGTTGAGCTATTTTTCTGTCCTTTAAGACCTGTTTTCTCTCTTTGCTTCTATCTGTCATTTACTTCTGCTACTGCTCAGTTGTCAGTGCACTGTCCCTTCCTTGTCAGAGATAATCTGCATTCTTATGGAATTGTCTGTTTCTTGCCATTTCTCATTCATCACTTTCACAGCTGCATGGCCAGCAAGAGAAATGTTTCCATGCCGAATGTCTAAAGCAGCAGTTTTCAGCTCTTTAGCTTATAGATCCTTAGCAGTTCTCCAGTAGATGTACAAACTGCTTAGAAGTTAAATTAATGTCCGTTTCCTCCACATTTTTCTTTTCAGTGTGAAACAGTCTACAGAAGACAGAGATTTTGCAAAATACAGATGAAAGCCACCTCTCCAGAAAGACCCAAATCCTCTTTAGGCCTCTATGTTTCACATGTTCCCTTTTCCTTCTCATTTTTCTCCTCTTTCTATTCTTCCTCCTTCCTCCACCTGGTTCTGTTTCTTTTCTTTCTCCCATATCTTTTCCATAGCTAATAATATCTATATTTTCTTTTGAGCTCCACTGTCAAAATGGTGGAAAAAAATCCTCTAAATCTCTATTAATTTTCTGCTGAGTGTCTTCATTCTTTGCCATGTCAGAAGTGCTCCTGCTGCTCTGAATATGTATTTTCCATGCTGTAAAGAGAGATTAGTAACATATGCCAAGCCTTTGTGCCTAAAGCAGCCCAGATCACACTAAGCACCTTTGGCCTTGGAAGGGCAATAACTCACACCATTCAGCCTCACTGTGCAGAAATGGGCAAAACAAACAGTCTTACTTGGGAGGAATTTTTAATAGGGATATTGTTTTTCCTAACCATAATGCTAACCATTTGTGGGATTTCAGTAAGCTCAAAAGTGAGACATGTGAGAGAAGAAAGATTTAAATGGAGAATCTGATTACTGCTACAGTTTTCCCTGAAAGACTCGTGTACATTAATTTTGCACAACATTCAGTTAATCTGCCTGGGAAAATGTGGATCTGGATTGAGGTCCTTAGGGATTTCAAGCTAGGAACTTAATAGTGGGAAAGGCTAATCTAGGTGCCATGTTGCCAGTCCAAAACATTCAGAAAAATCACATTGGTCCCACAAAACCATGAGGTGAAGATTAAAAGAAGTCTCACATCTGAAATCATAGTAATTTTCTGGTTTCTATTCCTTTGAATCACAAGAAGGAAGTAGGAAGAAACCTCAGACATCTTTCCAACAGGACTTGGTGTGAATGGGAGATGCTCAGCAAATCTGCAAGTGAGTTGCCTCCCACAGAGGAAGGGTGGAAAAAGGGATTTGGCACCCAAATCCTAACACTGTACTTGGCTGATCCCCCACGTGTCAGCTAAAAGTTCTGTACAGGCTATGACCACACAGGCAGATGTATGTGAGTATTCAGGCTTATGTCAGGAAAAGCCCAGAGCCTCGTTAGTACAGCCATGTAGTTTCCAAACTAGCTCTAGGATGCATCCACACTTTTGGGCATGGCCAGCTCAGCCTCTCACAGATGTACCCAGTGATGCTTACACTTTTTCAGCCATCCCACATGGAATATTGGCAAACCTTCCTTTCCTGCCAGCCCTGGGAACTGTTCTCATGTGCTTCACTCCTGCCGTCTCTCTCCTTTGTATATTTTCTATTCATCTCTCTCTTTTTATCATTAGGTAGCCTGTGGCATCCAAAGTGATTTTGTTTGCTACAGGGGAGCTCCCAGTAGACCCAGAGATCCACAGAAAAAGGGAATTTCATAACACTGCAGCACTTAGTCCATGACTTGTCAAAGACTTACCTGTATGTATTTAACTTCAGGCACTCAGAAGGCACACTTCAGGTAGCACTGAAGTAAACTGAACTCCTCACAGAGCACAAAGTACAGTGTGTGCTGAATGCATTGAATGATTGGAGCCCGAGGCTATAGACACTCTGGGGCAGGACTTTCCTACTTGCAGTTACTTCTATCAGAATGATATCCCACTCACGCTATGTGTTTCTCCTGTCCCTGAAGCACTTTACAAAGGAAATCACTATCAGCCACATTTTGCAACAGAAGAAGCAGAGTGGCAGGAAAAGCACGGGATACTAATGAGTCTTCTTATACATTTGCCATTTAAGTCCTGTCCTTGCAAAGCACCTCAAAATCTGGAGGTAAAAGGTGCTCTAACAGGTTGTCATACTTCTAGTATCCCTTGTTAATGTGATAGATGCACTACAGCCAAACGCAATCTTTCAAGACATGAAATGCTGTTTTATTCTGTAAGTGATCCAGCTTGAGAGGCAGACCAGTAGTCTGGGAGGCTGTGCCTTCTTTTTTGCCAACATTACACATCATGTCATTGCAAAATGGTCTCTGCTGCTACCAAAGCTTGGGAATGTCTGTGGTAATATAAAGTAAATAAATAAATAAAATTATTACACTACATTTCACAGCCTGTCCAGGTGATAAATGTTTCTTACCTGGTTCGGGTTTGGGTTTTTTTCTTCCCTTGTTGGTGTGTGGGGCTTTTTAAACTGAACAACCCTACATCTGCATTGAGCAAAAGTTCTATGTTTTTAAAAGTGCTGTACAAATTGATAACTCATTTTCTCCATGTCCACCCCAAGATGAATTAAATTGAAAAAAAATTAATGCAAGAGGCAGAGGTCTTCCCTAGATATATAAGGGTAAAGCCTGCTTTTTCTGTTGCAATTCTGAGCAGGTGGTATCAGTTGAACACACAAATCGGAATTATTATGCACTTTATTAAAAGACACATCTAGTCTATGAATAAATTTTGCATAGAATTTGCTATTCTCCTGAAACCTCAGGAATTAGTAAAAATTCACTTGCTGATGCCAAACAAGCAGTTATTTAGTGGGACCACGTTCTTGTAGTGAAATGCCTGGCAAAAATAAAGAACAAAGCCACCACAAACAGATATAGCATGACCAGCAGGGCCAGGGCAGTGATCACCCTCTGTACTGGGCACCAGTGAGGCCACACCTTGAATTCTGTGCTCAGTTCTGGGCCCCTCACTACAAGAGAGACATTGAGGTGCTGGTGCAGGTTCAGAAGAGGGCAACAAAGCTGGTGAAGGGTTTGGAGCGCAAGTCTTATAAGAAGCTGTTGAGGGAACTGGGATTGTTTAACCTGGCGATAAGAAGTCTGAGGGGGGACCTTATCACCATCTAGGGCTACCTGAAAGGAGGCTGTAATGAGGTAGATATCGTCTTCTCTCCAGGTAACAAGCAATGGAACAAGAGGAAATGGCCTCAAGTTGCGCCAGGGGTAGTTTAGATTGGATATTACAAAAAGTTTTTTCATCAGAAGGGTTGTCAAGCATTGGAACAGGCTGCCCAGGGAAGTCACCATCCCCGGTTTATTTAAAAGACATGTAGATGTGATGCTTAGAGACATGGTTTAGTGGTGGACGTGGCAGAGCTAGGTTTACGGTTAGACTCGATGATCTTGAAAGGTTTTTCCACAGTCCTGGGCACCCTGCTCCAAGTGGCCCTGCTTTAGTAGGGGCTTGGACGAGATGACCCCTAGAGATCCATTCCAACCTCTGACTCTCAGCTTCAGATTCTGCAGTTCCCTCCTATTTTTTCAGGATATGTTTGCTGGTGTCCATGCAGCATGCAGAGTCTCCTTCATCAGGTGTCTTTTGTTCAGACAAGGCACCTGCTTATAGATGCCAAAACTGTGTAACTGTCCTTTGACAAGCTGTTAGACACTTATTTAACCCATGTGGCTAGGGACTCAGTCCTTGGGGACAATCTACATCTTTATTCACATTTATAAGAGGTATCCCTAAGCTACACTAATATATTTTAAACTACTAACTGTGCTGGGTACACTTGTGCCAGGGCAGAATCTTTGTTAGGGCCAGTTTTCCAGCTGCAATAAGGACAGTACTTTTCTTCATAGTTTTTAAAATTCTTATTTCTCTGCCCCTTTTGTATAAAGTAAAAAGGATATCAAACACACTGTTATTCCAAGACATTCTCAATTATGACAGCACTCACAGCCCCAGTTGCTTAATCAAGACTATAAGTTTCAACCAGTTTTGAAGCAGGTAGAATGAAATGGAGGAGGGGAGTTGAAATAGTGCAGCATTAAAAAAAAGAAATAAAATTGTAGAATTACTAATAGACAAAAAAGTAATACTGCCTGAACAGTGATGCAGTGCAGGGTCTATTAGCTACAGTCTCAGAATCAATCAAACAGCTCTCAGAGATAGACTGACTTTACAAACATCTTTTTCAGCTCTAGGTTGATGTCATTGGTACATATTCAATTTCATGGCCACACATTAAAAGAAAAGAACAAAATTATAAAGTGTCTGGTTTGATCCCAGTCAGAGAATAACTCAGGTTTACTCAAGATTAATGCTACAGGGAAAGTTGGAAAGTTGAATCATGCTGTCTGAGCTGAGATACTCTTAATTATCTGTGTCCTAGAAAACGAGACTGTTGAGTGTTACAGAAAGCACATTGCTTTCTTATGGACATACTTCTCATTGCTGTCAGCAGACTGCAATTAGACATAGTTTTTGTGTGCTGTTCATCTACTTTTTATAACAGAATAATTCTACTAGAGTCAATAAAGTACCCAAGAGAATCCACAGGTAGCACTGAGACATGTGAAAATAGGACCTGCCTGTAACCTCCGTGTTACAGACCTGTCTGTAATCTCTATCCTACAGGCTTTTCCAGGAATTATGAAGACAAGCATAACAACTACAGTATCTTGAGAAGAACTGGCAAGGGAAGATTAACTTTAAAGAGGAAACCTGAAATTGGTTGAGAAAACCTGAAAATAGGTTTAGAAACCCATGCTGAAGCCCGGGCTGTTTGCATACAGGCAATGGAGTCCATATGGAGTCCTATGGCAGCACTGTCTATAGGGAAAATGCCTAAGAGGGCTTATTGGCCCTGGGAGAGGGAACTAGTAAACAGGTCCAGCTCTCCTCTTTCCTGCTGTTCCCTTCCTCCCCTACTCTAGCTTTCAACTCCAATTGAAACTGACCTAAAGATGGCAGAAAACCTATTGAGAAAAAAAGAAAGTAACTAACCTTCTGCCAGTTCAGGGAGGTTAATCAGCTTGCTGATGGCTTGGAGGAGAGCTGGAAAAGGGCACAAGGGAAAAGAATGGCCAGGGATGAGTGGAACCATCTCTTTGGCAGAAGCTGCAGGGCCAGCCTAGCCATTTTTGCCTGCTACATCTTCATTACAAATTATTTACACACAACCCTGACTGCACTGATACCAAAGTACTATCAGCACATATTTCTAAGGCACCCATCACTAACAGTTGGTTAGGATTACCTATTACCTAGCCAATAGACAGACTTATCCTGTCACCTCCACCACTGTGCTTACTGGAAAATATTTACTTCAAGTGCCATTCTCCTTGCTTGACAATTTGATGTCCTGGCAGGTTGATGAATTATGGAGACCCCAGGCCTGGTGAGATACTGAGCTTGCAAGCTTCAAAATCGCCAGGTTCCCAGCTTTTGCCTGTCACAAAGTGTTTAGGCTTTCTTTGCTCCTGGGCTTCAGGCATGCTGGGCTGTAGCTTAGCAGTGGAGCTGACAAGGAGCTGGGAACCTAGAAGTCCTGAAATTGGCAGTTTCCAAACTCTGAGTTTCCTTCTTCAGAAGATGCTATGAATAATTTTTTGTTGCTTCAGATTCAGTAGAAATGGGATCATTCTGGTTCCTGATCCACTTATTCACCTCATAAATTTGAAAACCTTTGACTTTATAGGCTTAAAATTGAAACTGCACCCAAACCAGCATCCAAACACTGACATACTATTTCTGTGTAGAGCTCTACCTACTAGTACCCTATGTAACTAAGCAATATAAAAAATACAAACCCCCAGAGTGCCTGTTGGGCAGAGTCTCCAGCATGTCAGTGTTTTTTTTTAAGAGCATTATAGTACCACAATAATAATAATAACTACAGTAATTATAAACTCTTTAAAGAAGACGTAGAATTCCTTTCAGAACCCTCAGCTATTTTACCAATAACTGACTCATTGTGTGTCCTGCAATGACAATATTTTGCATTCACTTTAGTCAAAGCACAATACTATTTATTGCAATTGCATGACAGGAAAAAGCCACAGGCTTTCCATTTACTTATGGGCTTATTTTTTTTAAAATTCTTTTTATTTGATATCACTGTGCTGTTAACATGAATATAGTGTTATTACAGCTTAAGCAAGATTCTTTTCCACAAATTCAGTTAACAACAGCAGACAGCTCAGATATATCTAGAGAGTATTTTACCGTAACTACTGAAAAGCTATCCTTATATGAAAATCAAAAAGATCAGAGCTCAACATGTGCAACCTGAGAACTCTCCTCAGAGGGTTGCCTTGCTTGACATATGTCATGGTATCATCTGTATTATGCAGACATGTGTTTGTTCTGTAGTGGAAGCATTGTTTTCAATTCTTTGATGTATCCAGAGAAAATATCTGCACCTAGAAGAGTTTGATCAGATCAACATACAATCCCAATACAGACCTAATAAAACAGCTGAACCAAGAAAGACTTTGTTATTTCTATTCCAGCCCATGCCAATAGCTCCTAAGACACCTGGATCCATTGACAAGTCAAGAATTCCAGCCTAGCCAATATCACTGCTTGCATGAGGTTGATTGCTCAAGATATCTTCAGAGACAAAGATGGCTGCCATGCATGCCAATCATGTAGTGGCAACCATGTAGTGGCAACCCAAGTTGTCTTTGACAGCAAATATTTCAATATGAAAAAGACTGAGACGTAATGAAGCATTTGAGAAGACTGAGTTTCAACACAAGGCTGACAGTAGAAGTTTTTAATGGAAGTAAATTGCAAATCAGATACAACACATCAGAAATGTTTGCACTGTAAGTACAGAGAAGCCTCAAAAAGTCCTTCTTCTGGGTCTAAGAACAATTTTATCTTTGCCATCACTTCTACTAGGAAGAAAACTTTCCTTCCTTCAGACTTTATACCATGAGCCAGAGTAACAGATTCTTCATTTTGATGCCTTGATTCTTCTTTTTTTTTCATCTCTCTCTGAGCTTTGATTTTCACTGTCACATCAACTTTATCCTCTAAGAAGAAGTAGATCACATGTTACCATGTAGAGATGTACCACTGTCTCCTAAGACAGAGATTTCTGCACTGTGTTCCATTCTCTGATATATGTTAAGCATCCTGGGTCTGTTACAGAGAAGATAACACCAGAAAACAGATTATTCAATGGACTCTGGGAATTCACTCTAAAGAGTGAAGACCAATCTGAGGGGCTGACATCAGCCTATGTCACATTCAACTCAAGTGACACATGCTACTGTAACTTGTTATGAACTCAGCAAAATTATCTCTTTTCTGACTACCACCCATTTATCTGAGCCAACATGCAAGAACTGTTTGAATATATGGTAAACACTTAACCTGGGCAACGTGTGGTAATGTGATCGGAAGTATTAATAGTTGAAGAAGTAGCTGCAACCTGGTGGCACCTGAGTCTGCCCCACATGACCACCAAATATCTGCAAGTGGAGTTGAGAAGCAATGAAGACAGTTGACATCTGTAGTACCTCTGCCAACTGAGTATGAATCTAGCAGTGGAGAGAAGCAGCATTGTGGCAAAATCCAGTGATTTTATGTCCATCGCAGAGGCCAGTAACCATTGAATAAAGGTAAGGAATGAGGACCATTGGTGACAAAGAAATGAAGCTGAATCATTTTTGCAGCAAGTTCTATACTGGAGCTGTCTCTAACTGTTCCACAGAAAAATGGTGATTGGCAGAAAAATATTTCTTTGCTGAAAGAGGAGTTTCCATTGTAAAAGCATCAGTTCCTATGAAAGTTTTATCAGGAAGGCTTCTTAAGCCATGGGTAGAATTTTAAGACAGAGCCAGAGATGGAGCCAGAGCCAAAAGCCAGTACTTGCACCCTGATGCAGACGAGGAAATAGAACATGCCTCTTTGATATTTCATGTTCTTTTAGGCCTGAGTTTCCAACTCACTTTTCCTAATGACTTTTTTGTATATACATAAAGTGGAGGAGAGAAAAAAGCAGAAACTGACTTCATACTGTTGTTAGCTGTCCAGTTTCACATCCCTGTTCTGAACTGGGTGAAAGCAGAAGACTTCACTGTCAGTGTTCTGGTTCTTGGTGTTTTGAGGAAATTCTAGTTCTCAGAATATTTTCTGAGGGACAGCCAAAACAGTGATGGACTGCTCTGAGCACCACCATTTTCTTTTGGATAAAACCAAACTGCACAAATAGCATTTATAAACACAGTTTTGTTAATTGCAAATTAACTTTATCCTAAGGACTTTGATCTTAGGCTCACATCCCAAAGGTGAACTATGAAAGCTTTGAGAAACATGATGTTAATGACAATTTTTAATTCGTTACTGGAAAACTTACTTCATAATCCCTGTAAACGTTAGCCAACGACTGTGAAACAGCTATAATATTTTTACTATTTTAAGAGAGGACATCATACTTCTTTGTTGTCTCCTATCATATAAGCTGTACGGCTGAGAGACGGACTCATGTTACTATTCACATCCAAATGCTGGAGCAAATACAGTTTGAGAACAGTGATCGGATCCTTAAGCTAATCTGCCTACCTTGACCTAAATCCTCAGTTATGAATGATTTGCTCAGATACATAAGTCTGTAGACTACAAATAGAAGGTTTTTCCACTGCTTTGTCTTGTAAAGTGAAGAATCAGAGAGAGCAACTATGTTTTTGTCTCTAGGAAGGCAAAAATCGTGTTTCTGTTGACACCAAGGATTACAGATACTTGGCTCCTTAGAGACACCTTAGGGTGTCCACTCCAGCTCCTCCAGTGTGGTTGTCTGGGGACTGAGTAATCTGTTTCACCAGCTTTGCCACTTTCTTCTGTGGAGACTTGCTCACACACAAATGATTTACGTTCTCACCTTCTCTTCAGCAGCTGAAGTTCATAATCTCTGCTATTTCATCCTCATTAGTATTACCTTTGGTTAACCTTGGGGATATAAATTTTATAAGGCTTCAGGAAGATGCTATGTCACAGATATGATAAAAACTTGGACAAAGCTTATCAGCTATTAAAAATATTAAGTCTTCCTCATGCTGCTCGCTATGCTCTGTGTATAAAATTTGCCCAGAGCCTGGCCTCAGACTGGGAGAGATGATATTCTCTACTGACACCAGAGTCGGCCTGTTTCATCTCATAACTGTGGCGGCTGCCAAGAATCCTTTATTCAGATGGGTATATTTCTCTTCCCTTTGATACCCCTGGGCTGCGTCTTCATAAGCTATAAAACTAAAATGTGTCTTGATCCCCAGATAAGGTTTAAAGGAGAGATTCATGAAGCGCTGCTGTTGGCTTACCTTTATTTATCACACAAAGGAAAGTTGACTCAGTAGCAAGTTATTGCAATGTGGGTCGTAGCTAAGCAGTAGTGTGTGAGCCATGTGCGGCTCTTCTTGTGAGCATCCCTCTGCTCTCCACGTCCAGGAAGGACTGAGATGTGGCTGAAACTGCCTTATTTTCTCTCAAAAAAACCAAGGGTGCCAAGTCAGCCCATGGGTCTCCTCTCTTTGGATCCTCTGACAAGAGGAACTGTCACTGGTCTCTTGGTCCCTCTGATACTGTTCATGGATCTCTTGGCTTTTCAGCACTGTTCCCTTGAAGATTAAACCTACACTTTCTTGGCAAAGCGACTGTTTTCAATGGAGATCACACCTAGTATCTTGTTAGAATAATGAATGGGCTAAACAATGAGAGGTGAGTTATGCAAGGGGATTGTTGTGTCAGTTTGAGGAAACAAAGGAAAGACTCAAGTGTGCTGCCTCTCAGACAAATAAATCTTTAGGTCTTTCCTGTTGTTGTCTTTAAATGCATATTATGAATTAATTTGTACCTGTCTTAAAGAGGCTGTCCTTCGAAAATCTGCACCTCTGAATCAATTCCAGGAAAGGGTGACTTATAATTCATAAGATCTTTGTATCCTATAAATACTAATTCTGTGTGATATAACGAGGTCCTGACTGGTTATTTACATAAATGGCAGTTCTGCCTTTTGGCACCTCTATGCAGTAGTTTACATTAATGGTAATGTAAGCCCTTCGCATCCATTCAAGACCTTAATATAGTCCTAGGTAGTATCACATCATTTCATGGTAAATTATTTCTGTCTTTTAAGGCACAGAGCAAATTGCAGGTAAATTATTAATAATAATGATACTTAGATCTTATCTTCAAAGGACTTTGTTAACATTAATTAATTCTTGCACTCCTCTGAGGTAGGTAGCTGCATAATCAGCTACATTCTTCACAAGAGGGGAAATTAAGGCAAAGCAGGATGAAATATGCCTGCGGCTGCTGCTGACTATGGGATGCAGAGTACCAGGTAGAGACAGGCAAGCATCCAAGACCAGCTGAAATGCTTTGCCTCTTTGCTATATGAAGATAGCTATTTGCTATCTTCTCCTCCTGCAGATCATTGCCTCTGCCACAGACTGAATGACAGGGTGCAATAAGAAACCCTATTCCAGCCCTTTCTTTAACAAGTGTGGCACCTTTAGTTACAGATGCAAGTGAAATGTGTTGTGGAAAAGAATAAGAAGGTTAAGCTGAGTTTGTTAAATCCCTGCTCTGAGAATGTTTGTCAAAACTAGTATAAAGAAGACAGCTGTGGCACCGCAGTTTTACACCATTACAGTCCGATGTTTTGGAGGTTTCTTACCTGCAGGTTCAATTTCAAATATGGAAGTAGAATTCCAATTAAAAAAGGAAAAATTGGACTTTCATAAAGAATCCATTTTGAATTTTTTTTTATCCTTCCAATATTTCTTCCCCAACTTTCAAAAAAAAAAAAAACCTGAATTTTATATAGGTTTTAAAAATAATTTTATATTGTTAACGCCATATAACATTCCCACTACTATGAGTATATAACATAGAATCATAGAATAGTTAGGGTTGGAAAGGACCTTAAGATCATCTAGTTCCAACCCTCCTGCCATAGGCAGGGACACCTCCCACTAAACCATGCCACCCAAGGCTATGTCCAACCCGGCCTTGTACACCGCCAGCGATGGAGCATTCACAACTTCCCTGGGCAACCCATTCCAGTGCCTCACCACCCTTACAGGAAAGAATTTCTTTCTCATATCCAATCTAAACTTCCCCTGTTTAAGTTTGAACCCATCACCCCTTGTCCTCTCACTACAGTCCCTCATGAAGAGTCC
Source organism: Ara ararauna (assembly GCA_028858755.1). NCBI lineage: Eukaryota > Metazoa > Chordata > Aves > Psittaciformes > Psittacidae > Ara > Ara ararauna. Next base: position 91,746,827 of record CM054376.1, on the reverse strand, counting down.
CTCTCCAGCATCCCTATAGGCCCCCTTCAGATACTGGAAGGATGCTATGAGGTCTCCACACAGCCTTCTCTTCTCCAGGCTCAACAGCCCCAACTTTCTCAGCCTAACTTCATATGGGAGGTGCTCCAGTCCCCTAATCATCCTCGTGGCCCTCCTCTGGACTTGTTCCAACAGTTCCATGTCCCTTTCATGTTGAGGACGCCAGAACTGCACACAATACTCCAAGTGAGGTCTCAGGAGAGCAGAGTAGAGGGGCAGGATCACCTCCCTCGACCTGCTGGTCAAACTCCTTTTGATGCAGCCCAGGATATGCTTGGCTTTGTGGGCTGCAATTGCACACTGCTGGCTCATGTTCATTTTCTCATTGACCAGCACCCCAAGTCCTTCTCTGCAGGGCTGATCTGAATCTCTTCTCTGCCCAACCTGTAGCTGTGCCTGGGATTGCTCCCACCCAGGTGGAGGGCCTTGCACTTGGCATGGCTAAACTTCAACAGGCTGGCATCAGCCCACCTCACAAGCATGTCAAGGTCCCTCTGGATGGCATTCCTTCCCTCCAGCGTATCAACCGAACCACACAGCTTGGTGTCATCGGCAAACTTGCTGAGGGCGCACTCAATCCCACTGTCCATGTCACTGACAAAGATGTTGAACAAGACCAGTCCCAGCACCGATCCCTGAGGGACACCACTCATTACTGGTCTCCAGCTGGACACCTAGCCATTGAGCACAACTCTTTGTGTGCAGCCATCCAGCCAGTTCTTCATCCACCGAGTGGTCCACATATCAAATTGATATCTCTCCACCTTAGAGACAAGGATGTCATGTGGGACAGTGTCAAATGCTTTGCACAAGTCCAGGTAGATGACATCAACTGCTCTACCTCTCTCCATCAGTTCCGTAGCCCCATCATAGAAGGCCACCAGATTGCTCAGGCAGGATTTCCCCTTAGTGAAGCCATGCTGGCTGTCACCAACCACCTTGTTGTTTTTCATGTGCCTCAGCATGCCTTCCAGAATAATCCGCTCCAAGATTTTGCCAAGCACAGAAATGAGGCTGACTGGTCTGTAGTTCCTCGGCCCATCCATTTTCCCCTTCTTGAAAATGGGGTTATATTTCCCTTTTTCCAGTCATTGGGAACTTCACCTGACTGCCATGCTTTTTCAAATATGAGGGACAGTGGTTTAGCAACTTCATTTGCCAGCTCCTTCAGGAACCACGGATGGATTTCACCAGGTCCCATGGACTTCTGTACATTCATGCTCCTAAGATGGTCTTGAACCAGATCCTCTCTTACAGTGGGCCCAGGGTCTTCATTCTCACAGTCCCTGCATCTGCCTTCCAAGAATTGGGTGGTCTGGTCAGAGCATTTGCCTCAGTAAGACAGCAAGTTGTCATTGAAATATCCTGGTATTTGTCCATTTTCAATTATTAAGGGCAATTACACTGAGCTAATTAGAACATCTTACCTCTTTTTGTGAATCAGATTGACTCCTGGTTTCACTGATATCCAACAGACTGCTTAATGGTGCTAAAATTAAAATGAGAACATTTCAACAGTGATGTCATGAAAGAATACATACGGAAACCAGAAATATGCAAAATGCGTATGAAAGTACAGAGACAATATTCATGTTTCAAACAGAAATTTTGAAATGGGATCCTAAGTCCCTTTTTGTTTTACAAATGTTTTCTCCTGCAGGAATTCCACAGAACTTGATAAGATTTTGCAAAAACCAAAAATGAGCTTAAATATAAAGACTTTTTTTCCTAATGAAGACTGTCTGAGAAATGTTATCCTGACTACAGAGAGCCATCAGGATTCTGCTTACACCTCTACAGCAAGCTTTGTTCTCCTTTAAAATTACATGGCTCTGTATCATTTCCTCCTGTAATGAAGCCTCTCTTAAAAAGCCTCAAGAAAGGAAATCTACACAGCAGTGCCCTTAGAGAATTACAATATGCCCACAACTCACAGATAATCTGCTGGTGGGGCTGGATTTATACCCCCAAAATTCATCTATTGGCAGGCACACAATGAGAGCTGCTGTGTTTTGCAGTCACTAGTGCTCCTGCACCTCTTGCCCTCTGTGGTCCAGTCTGCTTAGATTCATACCGTGGGCTGGAGATGCCTAGCTTTGTCCTTTGGCAATGAAAGAAGCCTTGGACAACTTTGATGGCCCAGTTAAGTGCCTCAAGTTGAGGCAGCTTCACTGTAGTAGCTGTGCAACTCATGCCATTCAGCTCCTGGTTGTGGCCATGCGGGGAATCTGGAAAGTCTCCCTGAACTAACAATGGACGTGGTCCACTTGTGTAAAGGGCTCAGAAGAGTGTTCCAGAGAGTCTAATTGCTGATAGATATCTGCTAATTAGTTACGTTTCTGAGCAATCTCAGACAGAATAAATGGAGATGTTCCTACTGGAACACCAGTACATTAAGGAATTAAGGAGTATCTTTTTTTTCAGGTATTATTGCTTTGCTGAGTATGATCTGCTAGTTGTCCTAGCTCCAACTAGTTAGCACTGAGGGAAAGTATTGAGCACATGCTTAAATCCATCCCTCTCCAGGTCAGCCTTCAATCCATGCCCAAAAAATGAAGGACTATCTGTCTGGAAGGAGGCACAACAAACAAAGCCAGCCTGATAACAGTGAGACACCTCCAGTGTTCCTGGTCCAGACATCATCCCAGGGCTGAAGACAGATCGCTTTCAGCAGAGGAAATCTAGGGATCTGGGATCAGGCCAAGACACCTTCTGTCCCATCTACCTGCATCCCAGAAACAACCTCATAGCACAACAGACAGAGCTGTGCCGTATTCCTCCGCAGTTATTGCGGTCCCTGTTTCACTGGAGTCCGGGCTGCAAGCAGTGAAGAGAATACAGCCCTGTTGTGATCCTAAGCATTTTTTTTCCATTTTATTTTTTACTCTTTAAGTTTTTACGCACCAGGAGACCTTCCCATACTTTTTATTCCCTCATTATACAGAGAGAGCATGTGACTGTGTGCCTGCACATACACTCAGTGCCTATAACTACCACTGGGAAAGAGCCAGGAAGAAGAAGAAAAAAAATCCCACAAATTTTTAGTTTCCTCACACTCTCAAGCACATTTTAAAAAGTGTTTTTATATGGCAGGATTTAGGACTGTTTAAAGCCATCAGCTGCAGACTGTCAAACAATGGTAGTGAAATTTCTTTTTCCCCATGTGCCCTGCTCAGGCCTCTGTTGCAGCAGTGGGAGGGCAGCCACCTGCAGAAGGCACTTTATGTCCATGTCTAACTAGGTGATTCAGATACCAAATCAACATAGTTTTGGTGTCACCATCTTTCACAATCTTTAAGTTTAGTTTCATTGCATGCCTTTTGCTGGTGTCTACAGCTAATTACACCATTGTTATCTCCTCCCCCTTTCCAACAGTTTTTAAGATAGGGAATATGTGTTTGCTTGGTGGTTGCACAAATGGGATGATTAAATGCTGCTCTGAATACTGAAACTGGATTGTTAAGCTCTGGGCTTCTCATAAAAACAATAGCTGGAATGAAAATCGAGCTTGGTAATGTATAGTCCTGAATTTATTTTTGTTTCCCTAATAGCTTTAAGACTGTGTACAAAAACCATACCGAATCATATTTACTTCTCTGTAGGTGCCAAGCTTCTTAGGAGTGTGACAGATCCCAGCCAAACAACCCCAAAGCCTGACTAGATGTCTGCCTACTGACTCTAAGACTTTTTTAGGGACGAATAAAGAAAGAAAGTCATCCATCTATATTGAAGCTGAGGCAATGTAAAAAGCTTTATGAATCTGCATAGCTATCCCTAAGAGTTACTTCAAATTTAGTAGTACCCGAGGTATTAAAAAACAGATTGGTACTTTGAGTCTCAAACAAGCCAGCAAAAGATAAATTGCTGAGATGTGAATCCATATAATCTCCATTTGATGCCCAGCATGTGGGCTGCTCTTGCATGGCGTTGCAAAGAGAAATAGCAGTCACCAGAGAGAGAAAAGAATAAAAGGCACATGGTACAATGGAAAGAAAGCATCATCCCAAGCCATGCTTCAGCCTTATATTTATGTTTTGGAAGTCCATATGGGAACAAGTCTGCTTGGAAAAGGCTCTATTCTTGATCAGCCCTTTCTTTGTAGCAGCTGTCCTAAAGAGCCATTCCTTGTTGTCCATCCAATATTACAAGCCATGGTCAGAACTCTGATTTATCTCCCATTCCAAATATCAGTCCAGGCTTGAGTGCCCTCTGTCTTGCACAGGGCACATCATAAACCTCTCAGGTCAGATCTACTTCAGCAGATGAGGGTGTACAAGGGGAGGGCAAGGGAGGAGAGGGCAGCAAGGACAGGCTTCCACCACACTCAGGCAGGATGCTCTGTACTGCTTCCCAGCAGCTGAGACCAGCTTGAGCAAGCTAGCATGGTCTGTGGAGTCAAAGCCCAAGGCTCATGCCTAGGATGAAAATATAGTGTAAATATAACCATTCAGATCTGCTGAGCATCTGGTTTGCTTGAAAAATGCCAACAGCACTCCAATGCACAGTGCACAATATCTCTGAGTGCAAGTATTGGAAATATTTCAGGGGCGTTAGATGTGTTCATGCTGAAAATCAGGGAAAATTAGGTCAAGCTGAAATGAGTGTCAAAGCCAGTATAGCCACTTCAGAACTGTGCTATGCTGTGCTACGTGGTGGTTTCAATGTTTTATTGCCTTGATGAAGATGCAGCATCATGCTAGCAGCCCACCAAACCTAGAAAGGGCAGGGCGGCAAAGAATGAAACTCCTCAAAGGTACCTTAGGAATAGTCCTTTTCCAGTGTATAGGCTACAGGACTTCCATCTCTAAGTGTTATAAAAGATTCCTTCAAGCAATCAGGAAGAAAAAGAGCCATGCAGTGTCTATCAATCAGCTTAGCTATGTTAAAATAGATATTTGAATACATGTGACCAGGCATCACTACTCCTTTCCACACAAGCTTAAATCCAATATTTTTATCCAGGGTACTCTAATAAAATATAGGCTAAAAAAAAAAAATTAAAAATAGGTTATTCCCACTAGCTCCACTTTAAGGCAAGTAAATGAGACAAAGATTGATGACATGACTTGGCCCAGGTCACCCTGCAGGCTGGTGACAGAGCTGAAAGCAAAGCTGTGATCTCCTGAGTTTCAGTCAGATCTGTCAATCCACAGCATCACAATGTACAAGGCAAAGTATTAATCTTGTTTAAACTAGGAAGACAGGCTCAAGTCAAATGGCCAAATACTCTGTCTCGACAGGAAAAGGAAAAAAAAAAAAAAGGAAAAAAAAAGAAAAAAAGAAAGAGGAATAAAACCCCAAAAAAAGCAGTTGTTTCAAAGCCTAGGAGAAGAGAACTATCCCATAATAACTAAATAATTAACTTTCCCAGCAGGCATGTCTTTCCCAGGGCCACTGTCCCCCTCCACTCCTTCACATGCCTGATCAAGATTACAGCCTTTCCTCCCTCTTTCTTCCTTTGTACTTCCATTTATATCTCAACTGTCTTACGTCAGAACTTGTTTCTTAGCTCAAGCAAGGCTCTACTTTCAATCATATCTAGGTCCTTTCACCACCATAAAAACATTCTGATCAGAGAGACATTAATAAAGCTACCTTCTTTTGCTTCATTTGTTTTTTTCTACTGGCTCAACAGGGTGCATTGAGCTACATGATAAACATTTACAGCCAACATTAGAAAAGAAATGAGGACTGTAATAGAGTCTTGGTTTTTGTCTTTCACTCACATTTAAGACTGCAGCAAATATAATCCAGGCTGCAGGAAATAGAAACCAGGATACTTTGGTGGACTGGATCCCCAGCTCACCTTTACTTGGTCTCTAGATAAGGTCAGCCCCATACTATACCTCCAGTGATACAGAATCCCTCACCTTCATTTCTGAAGCTATACAGAGGTGGCAAAGACCTTGTAGGCAATGAGTAAAGTGAGGGGAGAAATCCAGTTCCCACCTCTGTTACATGTTAACTTTATTCTTCTCTTCAGTTCATCCACCTCTATTGCCACCTGCTCTTCAGTGACATTTCTCATGTTTCTGAATTGCCCTCAATACCCAGATTTTGTTTCAGAGCAGCCTCCAATGTAAAACAGAATTAATAATGACACATATGTGACATTTACAGCTGGTATCAAAGTCTGTAATGTAAACACCAAAGAGGACATGCAATGACAGAAGGGAATGGTGGCAGGGACTGACAGTGCTTTCTGAATAGCAGCTGGCAAAGAGTCAATGATAGTTTTCCCGATGCTCAGCACCCATCATTGCCTCCTTCTTCAGCTCCTAGGAGGTGTGAAGGGTCAGGAAATGAAGGGAGGAAGGGGACCATAGCCAGGGCAAACTGTAAAAGCAGTGTCTGTAGCTTCCTAGTATATTTAGCTCTGAGATGATAATGATTATGTCCAGCAGTTTATAAAGCTGGAAAAGGGAATTAAATCATCTCCAAGTGTGTCCCTATGCTTTATCTGAAAGAAGCTTCATTCAAGGTGGTTCTGTATGTTTCCTTTTCTTATTGTTGTCAGATTAGGAGCCTCAGTATTTGCCAAAGAAGAGTGAGAAGATTAATCAAAAAATAACATGATTGGATCTGACTTGGGGAAACTCAAGTGATGATGGTAGGGCAAGGAATCGTATGGGATGTTGAAAAAGTATTGAAGACAAGAAATCAGAGAAACAACAATGCCAAGTAAAGCTTAGAAGGGACAGGGGGCTCTGGGTGCAATCAGCATGCTGGGGATGAGGGCCCTTAGAGGTGCTGATGGACCAAAAAGTACTCATGGTAAAGTAGGAAAGGGCTCTGTATTGTGACCAGGTCTGGTGCTGTTAATAGATAACAGGTTAGCTGGGCACCCTGCATCTGAGAAGGGAGCCTAGCATTGGTTCTGTTTCAAAAACAGTCTCTCACTGGTGGGGTACTACATTCACTTTCATTATCTTCTTAGAGTTAAATCAGAAAAAGAGTGCTAAATCTCCATCACCAACTCCCAGAGCTGACATTTTACATTTAACTACTTTCTGACTCTAAACTGCCCGAATAGTTTCATGAGACAAGCCCTGCACAAGCTGCAACACAACGAAGTTAACAACAACCCCCAACCAGCCACTAAAAACATTCCTGTCCCACAAGAATAAAATAAAGCCACCCCACTAAAATCTAATCAGACAAGGAACACTCTCACACTATCAATAGTACCCACCCCAAGCCCCCCACCTCCCCATCCTCAAACAATAAACCCCACACCAATAGCCAAAACAGGCCCTAAAGCATACCCCACAACCCGCCAACTGCCCCAAACCTGAGGAAATGGATCAGCCACCAATGAAACAGAACACACAAAGACCACCAACATTCCACCCAAATAAATCACAAAAAGCACCAACGACACAAAGGAAACCCCCAAAATCACCAACCACCCATATCCCATTACAGACCCAAAGACCAACCCAACAACTCCATAATGGGGGGAGGGGTTAGAAGCAACCGACAGCACTGCCAAAACAAAACCAATTCCCAAAAATAGTACAAAATTGGTCATAAAGTTCACACCCTGGGCCTACCCAAGGTTTACAGCCTGAAAAAACATTGTTGGCACCTCAGCTATAAGAACCCCTCACCATAAGGGGCAATCCCTACCCCCCCCACAGTGTACTGCGAGCTAATTTCTTTAGGCTGTGTGTATCGGGCATTCAATAGTTATCCTATATACATTGCATTAACTTACTTCTGGATTAGATACTTTATGTTCTATCCCATAACTTGTACTATTGGATAGTTGGTGGTACAGCTCAGTTTTGTTTCTTGGAATAGATGCCTTAATGGTTGGTGACAATTGGCTTAAATGCTTTAGGTCAAGGTAATGGTGTTCTTTAATTTTTTAGCTCGAGTATAAGGAAGCGTTCTAGTATGGGAACTTAATGGTAGTGGCCCATGGGTACTTAAATGATCTCTTGATGCACTAGTTTCAGGTATTGGGTTATTTATTGATTTGGCTTCTCACGAGAAATCAGCAACCCAGTGTACATAAGGTCCTTCATGACTAGCTTCAGGCCCTTTCTTTCCCCCTACACCCCTGACACTTCTTTCAGTTTTGCGCCTCTGGTTCCTTGGTCAGGGACATGAACTGGTTGATTCCCCGCACTGTCATCTTCACAGAATCATCTGGTTTGCTATTTGTGAGCACTCTGCCTCGTAATTGAGACATCTTAAAGCTCTGGCTTCTCTGGTATTTCTTTTTTTGGGGCTTCTTCACTCGATCTTTTCAGTGCAATGGGTAAATACAATCTGTTGATGTGAGCATACAATGTGCTGTGGCCTAGCTGTGGTCCTAAGGGGTTGTTTTAATGGGATGGTTGAAGTATACATGGTATCATCTTAACACTGATGCACTTTTTTTTACATTTGGTTATGGTATTCTCACAATCTGCTTACTATGCTACTATTTGATTAATGCTTGCAAGACATAATTTTTCACTTTTCCATCTCCTCTAAATCCCTAATTAACATTAAACAATAAACATGAGAAATTCCAAATGAATCTTCATCAAACTTCCAACAAATTTTCTTTCTTTGACAAACGTTCACAGACAAAACAAACTCACCACTCAATTTACGAATCATCCCAAGACATTATCTTGTTTGTTAACATTCACTATTTTGCTCCTTAACATTCATTATTTTACTCCTTAACATTCACTATTTTGTTTGTTAACATTTTTTATCTTGTTTGTTAACATTCACTATTTTACTCAACATTCACTATTTTGTTTATTAACATTCACTACCTCACTCACCAACATTCACCACCTCACTCACCAACATTCACCATCTCAATTACTAATGTTCACTATCCTACCCACTAATATCCACCACCCCAACCTACCTAAAACATACCAACACACAAACAATCAAGCAAACAAACCAACCCTGTCCCTGTAGCTTAAACCAAAGCATGGCACTGAAGATGCCAAGATGGATGCCACCCTCCCAAGGACAAAAGACTTAGTCCTAACCTTACCATTAATTTTTGCGCAACATATACATGCAAGTATCTGCGCCCCAATGCAAATGCTCCCAACCTCTTACCAAGACAAAAGGAGCAGGCATCAGGCACGCCAACACACTGTAGCCCAAGACGCCCTGCACAGCCACACCCCCACAGGTACTCAACAGCAGTTAACATTAAGCAATAAGCATAAGCCTGACTTAGAGCAGCCAGGGTTGGTAAATCTTGTAGCAGCCACCATGGTCACACAAGAGACCCAAATTAACTGCACATGGCGTAAAGAGTGGCCTCAGACTATCATAACCAACTAAGACCAAACCACAGCCCAAGCCATCATAAGCCCAAGGTACCCTGAAGCCCAACCTAAAAATTATCTTAACACCCATGACCTATCCCACCCCACAAAAGCCAGGACACAAACTGGGATTAGATACCCCACTGTGCCTGGCCCTAAATCTTGATGTTTTCCACACACAAACATCTGCCCGAGAACTACAAGCACAAACGTTTAAAACTCTAAGGACTTGGCAGTGCCCTAAACCTACCTAGAGGAGCCTGTTCTATAATCAATAACCCACAATTCACCCGACCACTTCTTGCCAAAACGGCCTACATACTGCCGTCGCCAGCCCACCTCTGTGAGAGCATAATAGTGAGCCTAACAGCCCACAACCCACTAACAAGACAGATCAAGGTATAGCCTCCTAAGTAGAAGAAATGGGCTACATTTTCTAAAATAGAAAACCTAACAAAAAGAGGCCTGAAACCTGCCCCTAGAAGGTGGATTTAGCAGTAAAGTAGGACAATCGAGCTTTCTTTAAGCCAGTCCTCGGGCACGTACACACTGCTCATCATCCTCATCACCCTCCTCACAAGCCCCCTAGTCCATTAACTAATACAACAAGCAGCTGAAGATGAGTTAAGTTGAAACAAGGTAAGTCTACCAGAAGGTGTACTTAGCACGCTAAGGCATAGCTACAAAACAAAGCATTCAGCTTACACCGGAAAGATGCCTGCCACCCACCAGATCACCTTGAAGCCTACTTAGCTCCACCAACCACAATCAAAAACCCACTACTCCATTCAACTAAAACATTATCCCCAACCTAGTATAAGCGATAGAAAAACACAACCTGGACACCATAGAAAAAGTACAGCAAGGGAAAGATGAAATAACAATGAAAACAAAGCACCACACAGCAAAGATAAACCCTTGTACCTTTTGCATCATGATCTAGCAAGAACAACCAGACAAAGTGAACTTAAGCCTGCCATCCCGAAACCCAAGCAAGCTACTCACAAGCAGCTACCCTGAGCTAACCCGTCTCTCTTGCAAAAGCTTGGGATGACTTAGTAGATGTGAAAAGCCAACCGAGCAGGGTGATAGCTGGTCACCTGCAAAATTAATTTAAGTTCCCCCTTAGCGCCCTTCCCCCTAGACAAACCAGCCTAACCCCCATGTAATGGACTAACAGCTATTTAAAGGGGGTACAGCCCCTTTCAAAAAGGACACAACCTCTGCTAGCGGATAACCCCACCCCACCTCACACCCACGAGCCTTAAAGCAGCCACCCCTAAAGAATGTGTCAAAGCTCCTCAAAAAAAAAATTCAAAACCAGCGCTACTCCCTACACTCCTAGCAGGCCAACCTATAAGAATAGATGAGTCAATGCTAGAATGTGTACCCAGGATACATCCGCTTAAGCTCCAACCTACACACCATTAACAGCACAACCACAATACAAAGCCCTCCCCTCAATCAAACATTGAATACATCTTGTTAACCCAAACCAGGAGTGCACACTAGGATGATCAAAATCTGCAAGAGGAACTTGGCAAACTCGAGGCCCGACTGTTTACCAAAAATATAGCCTTCAGCCAAACAAGTATTGAAAGTGATGCCTGCCCAGTGACACCACACTTAACTGCCGCAGTATCCTAACCAAGCAAAGGTAGCACAATAAATTGTCCCATAAATTGAGACTTGTATGAATGGCTCAAAGAGGTCTTACCTGTTTCCTGCAGACAATCAGTGAAACTGATCTTCTTGTGCAAAAGCAAGGATAATCACATAAGATCAGAAGACCCTGTGGAACTTTAAAATCAATAGCCACCACACACACTCAACCCAAAACCTACCAGGCCCACTACCCAAAACACTGGCTAATATTTTTAGGTTGGGGTGACCTTAGAGAAAAACAAATCCTCCAAAAACACGGCCAAACCCCTTAACCAAGGGTAACCCCTCAATGTGCCAACAGTACCCAGACCAAATAAAATTTACCAATGAACCAAGCTACCCCTGGGATAACAGCGCAATCTCCCCCAAGATCCCCTGTTGACAAGGAGGTTTACAACCTTGACGTTGAATCAGGACATCCTAGTGGTGCAGCCACTACTAAGGGTTCGTTTTTTTCACCAATTAACAGTCCTACATGATCTGAGTTCAGACCAAAGTAATCCAGGTCCTTTTCTATCTATGACTAACCTTCCCCAGTATGAAAGGACTGGAAAGGTAGGGCCAGTACCCCAAGCACATCCTCTCCCCAAGTTATGCCCTGAAATAAATCACCAAAGGACTACACCCCCCCCCCCAACCCCTCCACCCCACTCCTCCTCCCCAAAAAAGGTTGCTAGTGTAGCAGAGCCCAGCAAACGCAAAAGACTTAAACCCTTTATCCCAGAGGTTCAAATCCTCCCTCTAACTCCCCCCATGACCTGACCAAACACCCCTCCAACCTACCGCATTATAACGCTAACCTATATAATCCCTGTTCTAGTTGCCGTAGCATTCCTTATGTTAATCAAACGAAAAATCCTAAACTACTCACAATCCCAAAAAAGACCAAATATTGTCGGCCCCTTGGGCTATTACAACCTGTGGGTGACCGAATCAAACTATTCATCAAAGAACCTATCCGCCCCTCCACATCCTCACCACTCCTATTCATCACAACACCAATATTAGCCCTCCTCCTCTCACTGACAATCTGAACCCCCCTCCACTTTCCATTCCCCCTTGTAGACCTAAACCTGGGCCTTCTCTTCCTCCTAGCAATTTCTGGCCTAGCACTCTACTCAATCTTATGATAAGGGTGAGCATCAAACTCAAAATACGCCCTAATTGTCACACTATGAGCAGTATCACAGACCATCTCCTACGAAGTGACACTAGCCGTCATCTTCCTACCCATAATTATATTAAGCAGAAACTTCACCATAACCACCCTCATCACCTCACAAGAGCCCTTGTACCTCATATGCTCCTCCTCAACTCTCGCAATAATATGGTATATCTCAACACTAGCTGAAACAAACCGCTCTGCATTCGACCTTACAGAAGGAGAATCAGAACTAGCCTCAGGTTTCAACGTAGACTACTCCACAGGACCATTCACCGTATTCTTCTTTGCTGAATATGCAAACATTATGTTAATAAACACATTAACCACCCTCCTATTCCTAAACCCTAGCACACTCAACCCACCCTCAGAAATATTCCCCCTTGTCTTAGCCGCAAAAACCCTACTTCTCTCCTCAAGCTTTCTATGAGTTCAAGCTTCCTACCCACGATTCCGATACGACCAATTCATACATCTCCTCTGAAAAAACTTCTTCCCACTAACACTCTCCTTACAGCTCTGACATACCAGCATACAAATCTCTTATGCGGGCCTACCTCCTTACCTAAGAAAATGTGCCCGAATGTAAGGGTCACTTGATAAAGTGAACATAGAGGTACACTAATCCTCTCATTTCCTAATAAACTTAGAAAAGCAGGAATTGAACCTCCACAAAATGAATCAAAACCCTCCATACTTCCTTTATATTATTTCCTAGTAATTTCAGCTAACAAAGCTATTGGACCCATACCCTGAAAATGAGGGTTCAACTCCTTCCCCTACTAATGACTCCTGTTCCAGAATTCATCTCAGCCCTAAGCCTACTATTAGGAACATCAATCACAATTACAAGCAACCATGGAACAATAGCCTGAGCCAGACTAGAAATTAACACCCTAGCCATCATCCTTCTAATCTCAAAATCCCACCACCCATGAGCTATCGAAACAACAACCAAATACTTCCTAGTACAAGCAACTGCCTCAGCACTAGTACTTTTGTCAAGTATATCCAACGCATGATCTACCAGATAATGAGATATCACCTAACTCACCTACCCCTCATCATGTCTCCTGCTAACTGCCGCTATTGCCATCAAACTAGGTCTAACCCTGTTCCACTTCTGATTCCCAGAAGTACTTCAAGAGTCACCCCTCACCACAGCCCTACTTCTCTCAACAGTAATAAAACTCCCACCAACAGCTATCCTGCTCCTTACTTCACACTCACTAAACCCCACACTACTTACCACCATATCCATCATGTCTATCCCTCTGGATGATTGAATAGGGCTTAACCAAACACAAACCCAAAAAATCATGGCCTTCTCATCCATCTCTCACCTAGGCTGAATAGCCATCGTTATCATCTAGAACTCAAAACTAACCTTGCTAACCTTCTACATCTACACCCTAATAAAAACTTCCATCTTCCTCACTATAAACACAACCAATACCCTAAAACTATCAACACTAATGACCTCATGAACCAAAACCCCCATACTAAGCACAACCTTCATGCTAACACTCCTATCATTAGCAGGCCTTCCCCCACTAACAGGCTTTCTGCCCAAATGACTCATCATCTGAGAACTCACTAAACAAGAAATAACTACAACAACCACAATAACTTCCATACTCTGCCTCCTAGGACTATTCTTCTATCTACGCCTAACATACTGCTCAACAATCACAGTCCCCCCTGACCCCTCAAACAAAATAAAACAATAATCTACTAAAACCCAACCAACACCCTAATTTCCACATTTACCTCCCTATCCATCTCACTCCTACCACTCTCCCCCATAATCCTCACCATCACTTAAGAAACTTAGGATAATATAAACCAAAGGCCTTCAAAGTCTTAAACAAGAGTTAAAACCTCTTAGTTTCTGCTAAGATCTGTAGGATGTTAACCTATATCTTCTGAATGAAACCCAGACACTTTCGTTAAGCCAGGATCTTCCTAGGCAGGTGGGCTTCAACCCCACGACAGCTGTAATTAACAGCTAGGTGCCCCAAACAAATGGACCTCTGCCTAAAAGACTCTGATGTGCTTTAAGCACATATCAATGAGCTTGCAACTCAACATGAACTTCACTACAGAGTCGATAAGAAGAGGAATTAAACCTCTGTAAAAAGGACTACAGCCTAACGCTTAAACACTCAGCCATCTTACCAACTTACCGGTGACTCTGAATTGATGACTACTTTCAACCAACCACAAGACTCTCTACTTAATCTTTAGCACATGAGAAGGCATAATCAGCACCGCCCTAAGCCTACTTATTCATGCAGAACTTGGCCAACCAGGAACTCTACTGGGAGATGACCAAATTTACAATGTAATCGTCACCGCCCATGCCTTCGTAATCATCTTCTTCACAGTAATGCCAATCAAAATTGGAGAGTTCGGAAACTGACTAGTCCCCCTCATAATTAGCACCCCCAACATAGCATTCCCAGACATAAACAACATAAGTTTCTGACTACTCCCCCCATCCTTTCTCATCCTACTAGCTTCATTCACAGTAGAGGCAGGAGCAGGTAGAGGATTAACAGTCTACCCCTCCTTAGCCAGAAACCTGGCCCAAGCCGGAGCCTCAGTAGACCTAGATATCTTCTCCCTTCACCTAGCAGGCGTATCCTCCGTCCTAGGAACAATCAACTTCATTACCACTGCCATCAACATAAAACCCCCTGCCCTATCACAATACCAGACTCCACTATTTGTCTGAACTGTCCTAATCACAGCTGTACTACTCCTACTGTCCCTACCAGTCCTAGCTGCCGGTATCACAATACTTCTCACAGACCGCAACCTAAACACCACATTCTCCGACTCTGCCGGAAGAGGAGACCCAATCCTATACCAGCACCTCTTCTGATTCTTTGGACACCCAGAAGTATACATCCTCATCCTTCCAGGATTTGGAATCATCTCTCATGTAGTAGCCTACCAGGCAGGTAAAACAGAACCATTCGGCTATATAGGTATAGTATGAGCCATATTATCAATCAGATTCCTAGGATTCATCATATGAGCTCACCACATATTCACAGTAAGAATAGATGTAGACACCCGAACATACTTCACATCTGCTACCGTAATCATCGCCATTCCAACCGGAATTAAAGTCTTCAGCTGACTAGCCACACTACACAGAGGAACTATAAAATGAGACCCCCCCCCATACAATGAGCCCTCAGATTCATCCTCCTATTTACCCTCGGAGGCCTTACAGGAATCATTCTAGCAAACTCCTCACTAGACATCACCTTACACGATACATACTACATAGTAGCACACTTCCCCTATGTCCTCTCAATAGGTGCTTCATTCTGTAGCAGAACTAGAAAGTCTGTCCTGACCATGAAAGAACTGCATGATTCAGTGACAGAAAAAAAAAAAAATTACATAAAATAACCTTCCAAAGATCTTAAAGTAGGAAATATCTGAGAGGAGACGGAAGATCACACATGAAGCTCAAGGTCTCATTCCCATTAATGTCCCCTAGCTGAGACTGGGAAGAAATTGTACCTGTACTGAAGGACAGGAACATTATATTGTTATGTATTTTTTTTAATTGTGAGGAAATGATGAAGAAAATGGTAGAAACCCTATCACTTGGAACTCCTTGAATAAAGTATTAGTTAATGAACCAAGAACAATCCTATATTAAGATGAACTGGGTAATTATTTAGTCTCGTACATCTGTCTTTTACAAACTACTTGAAAAGATCTGTTTGTTCTTTAACGTCTTGGCTCTACAGAATCACCTCTGCACCTGTTTTAAACTGCTGTGAGATTATTGACTTCAGTGAAACTGGATTGGCCCATGACTACTTTTGAAAAGGGACTTCTTGTCTTAAAGAAAAAGAAAATCCAACCAACGGTTAGTTTCCAAATGTACTTTATATCACATATATATATCAGATTCATGTGCCACTCTCACACTGACAAAGAGCAAGGATGAGAAACAAGTCTGCATATGCACAGTGAAATCAGAGGGTTACAACCTAAGGGGCAAAATCAAGAATGGAATAATAGCAGAATCCCATTCTCATATAGTTAAAGACAGAGAAATAACAAAGATATTCTTAAACCCATATCTGTGACAGCTGTGCAGTGAGAGACTGCTCTCAGGCACATTTGCAGCTGAAGGTGGTCAAATAATGGGTGATGTATGTCCACTAACTTGGCAAATGTCCTGATCTTTAAGTACAAGTCATTGGCTATTCTTCACCTGACCACTTCATTTCTTTTAAACCCCCATGGAAGGTGGGGTGATGGTCAGCACTGAGGCAAGGATGTGATGAATTCAGGCAGAGATCAAGAGGAGGAAGGTTTCTGCAGGCACACTTTCAGTGACACGCAAAGGAGGTGTGAGGGCAGACTGCACAGCTGCTCCCTGTACAGCAGTTCCCTGTTTACCCTTGAGAATGGTTAAAGCCCATCAGTTACTTGTGCAGTGCTACATTTACGTTATTTAGGTATACAGCCTTCTTGGCACACAGCATCAATGAGAGACTGAAATAAGAAGACGCTAAAGGTACGCTTAGAGTCTTAAAGGGTTATATCAAATCCTGAAGACAGGTTCCCTATGGAGAAACACTCCTCAGGCATTGCTCTGACATCAGCTCTAGTAACTCCCTCAAATTTCCCAGTTTTCTGTAGTGAACTTGTCTTCCTGGAAAACCTTGCTGGGAAAAGGCAAGATGCAAACAGTGCAAACTGACTCCTGACAGCCCCAGAGAGAGCATAGGAAGTTACACAACAGTAAGTAATAAGGCATACTTTGAGTTCATACGTACCAATCCAGCTAGCATTACCCTATCCTCCAGAAAGCAAAGGGAGGGCCAAAAAATAAGAGGAAGCAGAAATAGCTCTCCTTACTGAAAATAAAAATCCCAGCACTTGAAAAGGTTTCAAAACCTTCTTAGAGCCACAAAAGAACCTTTCTGAAATTTCAAAGGAGAGATGCCTCCAGGCTGGCACCTGTTATTTACATATAGTGGCTGCACATCCCACTAATGCAGATAGTGGAAATTCAGTGTATGATACTTTGTCACAAAGCAGAAGAGGCAGTAGGTTTTAAATTCTTTAAGCTAGCCATAAAAGTGGAAAATTGGCAGCTGGAAATAGAATATTTCCATAACCGCATCACTGCTTGCAAAGAATTAGTGGTTCTTTGCCCAGTGCTTAGAAGACCAAAGATGATATGCATCACAGCAACCCCCACCATTGTGGAGCTAAACCCTTTGGGATTTTCTATGGGAATCACACACAGCAAAGGGAACCTGCACACAGTATCAAACGTGGGAAAAATAAAATTGCGAAGGTAATTCAGAACATTCTCTGCTCTGGTTCCCGTCTTCTCCCATCTGCACATTTGCTTCCTGTGCTATCTATCATCTCCTCCAGTTCATAAGAATATCAAAGAAAAACTTTCTATTATGTCTATCTGCAGAATTGACTGCACTGGTTTAGGACTTCCTAAATGCAATGAAAAAATATTTTTGCTGCATTTACTTTAATAGAGGACACAGATATTGCATGGATTTCAGGGATTTTATTTTCCACTTGGCCTCTGACGAGCAATGGAATAAGAGAAGATGTAAGAGATTTTACTGTCCTTTGTAAATAAATAATTCTCTGGAACTATTAGACAACACTGGAAACAAATTCATGAGTTCATAAAATTTGCTTTTTTATATCCATTTTGTAGTCACCTTTGGAGATGGTAAGGCTTTACAGAGGAAGTAATTGAAATTGTGTTTTCAAAAGACGGGCCATATTCAGCCAAGCCGATGTCCCAGCCTACCCAACCCCAACCTCTCAAGCTCTTAACACACTCCCAGAACTTATGAGAGACCAATACACTCAGGCACGCTGCCGTTTTCCCACACCATAGAATCCTAGAGTCATAGAAGCATTTAAGTTGGAAAAGACTTTGAAGATTACTGATTCCAACTGTAAATCCAACACTGCCATGCATCACTGCAATTTGAGTGATTTGGACAGTGTGGTGGTTGGAGAAATGTGTGACAATAGCAGTAGAGGAATTTCATACTGGTGACTCCCATCCCTGGGTCAGCAGAAGTGAGAAACAGACAGAGTGGGTAAGCTCTTGCAGGTACCTCTCAGCAGCCGGCACATGCTCCTCAGGCCTTTGGCTCTCCTCAATCACATGGGAGCAGGCTGTCCTTGCCCTCAAAAATTCTAAAACCTGTGCTACAAACTGTACAGTAAAAGTATTATCAGGTTGTTTCAACACTGAGGCGTGAGAATTTCAATTCAGACCTGAACCCTGATGCACTGTGGGACACCTCTCACAGGATTCATCATTCATGTTCCTTTTCCAGGTTTTGCTGTACAAGTTCCCATGCCAGGTCAAGCATGTGAACTCAGAAATCTCACATGAGAACCTTTACTGTAATATGCACATTTCTTATCCTGCCTCCAAGTTGAAATTAATGCACCATTTAAAGTTCTCGTTGGTCTTATGGCCAAACAGGCTCAAACAGCCACATCATCAGATTAAGGAATTTCTTCATTTTCCTCCTGAGTCATTGCAAGGAGGGGATTGACAGGTAGATGCAATCTTCTAAATAGCTCCTTTACCCTTTTCTTCCCTGCTGGCCAATTTAAGGTCTCTTCTGAAGGGAGTGAACTCTCCTTCCCCAGGTAGCCAGAGAAACCTCGTGGAAGGTCCCTTTGTAATTGTGGCTGGCATCAAAGAGGTTAAACAGATCAACAGAGAGGTGGCCAGTTCTGACAGAGACTCTGAGGCAGAAGCCAGTAAAGAGGTCTAGTACCAGAACTGAAGTGAAAGTCTCTTATAAGATGCTGGTTTTAAACTGCTATTCTTTGAACTGATGTGCATTTTAGTAAAGCTGAAATTGGTTATAAAGTCATCCAGACAGGGAAGGGGGATTTTTAAATTATTAAATTTAATTTTATTTTAATTATAATTATTAAAATAATTAAATAAAAATTAAATGCAAAAAAATAGATATCTGCAGCATTTTCTGACTCTGCACTCTGTCATGTGGGGGTTGTGTCTATAATATACTTTGTTTGGAAATAGAGCTCCTGGAAGTGGACGCAACACAGTTGTCTCCACCACTTAGGCATGACCTGTAAGAGTGAATTGCCATAGTTCTGTAGGCATGTGTGCATGAACATCTGGATGCATTACAGAGCAGTGTTTTGTGCTGCGCAGTCTTACTCTTGTGCATTTCTTTCTTCTTTCATTGTAACATACAACCCTCCACCTCCTCCCACTGTTCTGCCTGTGAGGATTGAATTGGGAACTACCATAAGAAAAAATCATATCATGAGAGAATTTTTATTGAGTGTGCTTCTGGGGTTAACATTAATCTCCTGTTTGTCACCTGTGGAGAAAGGCAAAGACCTTCCCTGCAAGGTAACACCACCTCAGGGACCCAATTCTTCAGGTTCCTTTATAGACACTTTTGTATGCTCACTCAGTCTAATGGAAGTCAAAGAGAAACCAAATCACTGGGAAAGTGATTTACAACTACCCACAGAAAGAGCTGCATCATCAGTCGCTTTTCTGCTAATGCACTGCTGGAATCTGTTCAGCAGTCACAATTTATGTTTTACCAGTGGGGTGGAATTTTCTCTTTGCTCTGTTCACCACTTGTTCCCCACTCTTTCAAATGCTCCTCTCTAATCAGGAAAACCAAATCTGTACTGTGCCAAATGCTCAGTACGGCACACTGGCTGGTGGAGCGGTTAACACACCAGCCTACAATTATGCACCTTTCAAAGCCTTGCTTTTCCTTCTGTTACTTTCCCATCCCTTCCTGATAAACCCACTATCTCCTTGCACACTGATGGAGACCAGAGCTGTCCTCTGGGCATGCATTACTCCCCATTAGTGTCAGTGGGAGTCACAAGAGCACATCAGGGGAAGAACAAACCCTTAAGGGAAAAAAACCTTTGATGAAATCCAGCCACCCCATGCTAGGGCCATGTATGAATTCTAAGAAGTTGGATATAAAGGAAATGAGGGCATATTTGCCCAAGAACTTCTCTGAACTACAGAAATGTCTGTTTTACTGTGTTGGCTCTGCACATAAGGAAAACCTCAGATAAGTCTTGCTTATGAGCAGTAGGCAGCAAAATAGCAACCTTACCCTTCTTCTAGAAACTACTGAGAATATAAAAGGTACAGTTCATCCCTTTTCTAGGGTTTTGAGCTATTAACAAACTTAAAAAATATTTGAACTTCTCATCTGAGCCACCTTGCAGTCTCACCTGTTCTTACGGTTACTCTAATAGGCCCTCTGCATACTAGGTTCTATTTTCCTTCACCCAGACGGTGATTTCCCACTGCTATAGCAAGAATAAACTCTCCTGGTCCCACCAAGTCAGCAAGTGATAGTCTGTGGCCTTTTCCAGTTTTGGCTCCAACACCTGATGGAGGTCAGGTCACAGAAGACCAAAACAAGCTAACATTGCACTAATGGAGAAATATGTATATAGTTAATAGTCAGAGGAATTCCACTGAAATTTGTAACTCATTTTGAAATGGGAAAAAGCTCCTTAAAGTGAATACTTTGAGTGCACCCTCAGTAAGTTTGCAGATGACACCAGGTAAGGTTGGTGTTTATCTGCTTGAGGGTAGGAAAGCCCTACAGAAGGATCTGGACTGGTTATGTCAATGGGCTGAGGCAAATTGCATGAGGTTCAACAAGACAAAATGACTGGTCCTGCACTTGTGTTGCAACAACCCCATGCAATGCTACAGGCTTGGGGAAGAGTGGATGGAAAGTTGTGCAATTTACATGCCAGTAATTAAAGATTCCAAGATGATGTACTAATTTCTCTCTCTCACACACACTCTTTCAAAATGTTATCAGCAGTAATTGCATTAACATCTTTTCTTTTCCTGATCCCTTTGGGAATTTATTAGGCTTTCATTTAGTCTTTTTCTCATTTCACAAAAAAATAAATATTTCCTTTACTCCTCTGAAAATTTGCTACAGAGCTGAAAACTTTGAGCAGCTTGACTCCCTTCTCCCCCCTCTCTTCTGCTAACACTGGGGAATCTTCAGTGCCCTTCATTTTCCAAACTCTTTTAAACAGAAAGTGAAAACTTGTAAGTGATATTATATGTTTTTTTCCATGGATATAAATCCAGATAATTCTTGTGATAGCAGAATCATTCATGTAGATAAATGAAGTCAGCTGAAATTGAGATGGATTTTGAACAGTGGATTACCATCATGGAACTCTAAGAAAGTCTTAAAACATGCTAAGGACAGTTCATTGCTTGCTGAGCACTTCCTTTCAGTGCCCTCAGCTCAAGCTGGTGGAGGACTGTAAAATTGGTAATAGCTTTTTTCCAATGTGATGAAATGCATAAAACAGGATAAATTAGGAGACAGCAGAGGATGCTTCATCTTAGTTTTTATTAATTTTCTGTCTATCATTTCTTTGGCTTTGTAAAATATTTTGTTTCAAGATAAAAATTTTAGGTCTGCGGTTGAAAGTTACCATGAAGAGTTTAGTCTGAGTTACCACCGAGTTGGAGAGATAAACCATAAGCCTGGGATTTTTGTATTCAGTCTTAAAGCAGTAGTCCTCCAACCTGGTGCCCATGCAGCAGTGGTGCTGCTTTGTTTACAAGTCACAAGCAACATAGCATTTTGCTCTCATTGCTGGTTTTAGCTTTCTCTCTTTTCCAGCTGTAACACATGCCTAGAACATCTGCATTAGGGATGCAGCCCTGGTAAATCCTTGATGGGCAGTTGGGTACCCTCCTCTAAGCTCATTAAGATGTAGCCTCACTTTGTTTCATGCAGTTTTAGTATGTGTTAGTCACTTAAAAAACAGCCCTAGTTTCTGAGCTGAAATATTAATAGTGTTGCCCTACTGCCCCTGCTTTTTCAGGGGATCAGCTGTGGCAAGAGAGGAAGAAACATCTTCCAGACATTGAATCATAATCCTGACTCAGGTATTGACCTTGACCTGCAACTTCAGTTTGTCCAAAGACAATTCCCAGTTATGCTTGAGAGTGAAAATAATAGCTAACCATTCATCACCGCACCCTGACAAGAGTACTCATTCTCTTTCTCCTACCCCTTCACTTTCTGCTGCATTTTATCTTTCATCTGCATTTATTAGCCTGTCTCTCTTTGTCTGGGGAAAACAAATTTGCTGAAATCTATGACTATAGTGGTAAAATTACAGTGTTTGGTTGCAAGCCAACTTGATGCTGCTTAAATGATAAAAAAGGCTAGGAAAGAAACAACTAGGTTTGTAGCTCCCTTATGTGCATAAGCTTAAAAAGGAGTAAATCTGCCTTTTTTTTTTTTTCTCTTCTGTGACTTTGAATTGAGCCTGATACCACAAAACTGATCCCTGCTTGTGTTCCGGGAAGGAAAAAAGGAAGAAAGAACTTCCAAAGGCTGCTGTCACTGCCAGAGCAAACCCAAGATTCTGTTTCTGGAAAATGAGATTTTTCTGTATGGTTGGAAGGCCAAACTTGAGGCAGCTGCAGGTTTAGATTTTCCCTAAGAATGCCTACCCTGTACAATGTGGTGGAACATAGATATTTCCAAGCTATTTCAGGGTTGGAAGTGGTCCAGTTGTGGTAGCACAGAGCTCCAGGCAGACTAATACATGCTAAATGTTATCTCCATGCTTGATGTAGGAAATAACTCATGCAGTGGTAAATGTGCATTACACAAATATTTATGCAAACTGTTTCAAGTGCTTAGACAGTAATAAATTGCTGTCATTTGGTTTGTTAAAGCTCAATGAATAGCCTGTTTTGTTCTGGGTTTTTTTTGGTCAAGCTAGGTAGCAGGTTCTGTGTCAAACAAGAAATATAAACAGAAAGTCTTCTTGCCCATGCTGCCCAAAGGAGACAAACCTTTCCATTTCTGCTTATAGGCTACAATAGGATGCTAAACCTCTATTTGATTGCTCCTTTTTCACACCCAAAGGTTTTATCTTCAGGAATAGACTTATTTCCTTGGGAGAGTTGAAGGACGGGAAATGTAGTGTCAAAACAGTATCGCAAGTGAGCCACAAAAGGTGCCCTTAACTGGAGAAGAAAATCAATTCTGGGTCATGAGAAAAACTGCAAACTGGTATAAAAAAGCTGGATACTTCAAAGGCACATATAGTTTGTTGCAGAGTATTAAGTTATTAGTACTGTAATTTGTCATGTATTTTGGATAGCTGGGAGGGACTCTTCATCAGGGACTGTAGCTATAGGACAAGGGATAATGGGTTCAGACTAAAACAGGGGAAGTTCAGGCTAGATATAAGGAAGAAGTTCTTTATTGTGAGGGTGATGAAAATGCTCCATCCCTGGCAGTGTTCAAGGCCAGACTGGACAGAGCCTTGGGTGACACAGCCTAGGGTCAGGCATTTCTGCTCATGGCAGGGCGTTGGAGCTAGATGGTCTTAAGGTCCTTTGCAACCCAAACTATTCTAAGTTCCTTTTTATGATGGTTATCCAGGGGTAAGACTCTCCATGGGGTCCAGTCAATTGGAATAAATACTGTATGCAGGACAGGGTGTCTCTCTGCTGAAGAAGAGAGTAGGAAGGGAGTCCATGAAGAAAGGATATGGGATTTTTAGTCTGAATGGAAAAGGTAACCCATTGCTTTTGCAGCATCCTTATTTTGTTTACTTTTATGCAAAGCACAATGTCCCCTCCATTAATCTGATAGGCATGGGAGATTTCCATGGAAACAGCAGGACTCCGTTTCATTTGAACTCTAATGCCCAATTTCCTTGTCAAGCAGAAATCAATGTGTTGGTAACAGGAGAAGCGTTCATAGTATCGCTTAGAGATGCTGCTTATGCACAGACATCTCTCGAGCACTGCAGTTATCTGCTCTATCCCATCACAGTTCACCTGAGCATGAGCCACTAGTCCCCAGTTCTTTCCTTCCTTTCTTTTGTTTAGTCAGTACTGTTCTCAGTTTCACTGCTCACTTTATCCACCTGACCTCACATGTAATTATTATTCTCTCTGTCTGTGGTTTTATACGCAAAGAGATTTTATATACAAGCTGGCAGTGCCTAGATAAGTGCTTCAGCTTTCTACTCTTCACCCAGAATCAGGAGCATTTGTGTTACTGGGAAGTGAGGATTATTCATTAAAAAAAAAGTTCTAAAAAACTGTGAGAAGCAGCCAGAATTATTTAGTGAGACACTTTCTCAGCTCATTTCTCAGTTTATCTTCTCACATGCCTTAAGCAACTATCTTTTTTGCCCAACAAGAACTGACCAAGACCTTTAGGGGGTCTTTCTATGGAGCCTATATATGGTCCTCGGTGTGCTCCACCAAAATGCATGGGCAGACTGATAGAACATTGTTCCCACACCTTTCCTCAGCTGTCCACTGCCCAGCGCAGCACTGGAACATGACCAGCCCTCTCCACCACTTCTACCCACCTCCGGATATCAAAGTTGAACCTCACTCCTGTTTCTCTATCTCCAAGGTACGCTCCAAAGCTAGAAAGGGCCAAGCAAGTAACAGAGGCAGAACTGCGTTGGTGTAAGAATTGGAAGCGGCTGTGAGACAGGCCTGGTGAACACATTGATATTCCACAAGATGAAAAGGTCCCTTTTTTTAGGTGACCTCTGGACTCTACAAAGGGGATGCCATACAAAGCAGCACGTTTTGGCCTTCAAAGCCTTTGAGGCCAAGGTTGATCACTCAGAAGGGCTTCCAGAGTGATACTGGGGTTTGACATTCAGAGTGTGAACATTTCAGTAGTGCAATTTATCCAGAACTTGTCATCAGCTTTTCCTTTTTCTGGGCTCTTTCCAGTCTGTAATATATTTTTAAGTGCAGCCATCAGAGGAAGGCGTAAGTAATTCAGGCAGTGGTAGCAGAAAGGGAGATGTTTTACTAGGAAAGGGACACAGAATGAGAGAGATGTGTTGGGAGGCTAAAGGATACACCCTAAATTAAAGTAATTCCAGTATAGATGAGTGTAGGACCCTGGAGTCTTGGGTTCTCGGTGCTGGCTTTTAACCACTGCATATTCTCTCTTCTCTTAAACTTGAAGCAAATCTTAGGCTGCAGATAAGGCTTCAAACTAATTATAAATTACTGTCAATGCTTCCCCTTTGGCTGGGATAATGGCACAAATACACACCCCCTAATCTTCCAAATGGCTTTTGTGAAAAGTTGCTTGCTATTTAAAACCTCGTTCATCTTCTCTGCATATGTGTCTTGTATTTTTCTTTGGCTGCTGGCTAGTGGAACCTCATTCTAACTGCTCAGACTGCATCCAGTGGGAAAAGAAAGGTTCTTCTTCTTGCATAGCTGGAACAATGAAGCCAGACCAATTTATCTTTAACATAGTTGCAAAGCAAAAAAAGTCAGACTCCTAGTTTATTCCTGTCAACTTCACTTCAACATTACAAATTACACTTTCTGCCCAGACTGTCAATCAGGAGCCATAATATATACAGGAAGGTGCTTTCTCCTGATGAACAAACATTTCCAGGGTGGGAGGAAGCGTGAGGAACCTGACCAGCCTCACAATCAGGCTCGGAAGATTTTACCTGACAAGAAAGTCATCACCTCAAAACGCTGCAGCGCCAAGGGCAGCCAGAAACAGAAGAACAAACTGGAGATAATGCTGAAGAAAACTCCACTGCTACCACTGCTGGAATTCAGCTCTGCTTTGCATTGCAGAAGACCACTGCTTTTTGTTTACTGTGACTGCCTGCAGTACCTCTAGGGAAAGCCGGGGTGATCTTTGCATGCCCCCTGCAATCTCCTTGCCCCACCACAGCCCTGTGCAGCTCTCTGAGTCTGCCCCCAGCAGCGGCATTTCCTGTGCTGGGGAATGTGCCTCTGAGTATTTTTCTGCCTTTTGACATACCACAGTTACATCAAGTTGTACAGAGAGACCACTGTAGCCTTTCACATGAAATCAGCTAAGCACTATTCTATCTTGAGTCGGGTTTATCTTCCATAGAGAAAGAGGAAGGCTTTGTGAAGGACTCGGTGGGTCCCCAGTGACATTACTGAGAACAGCAGAACCTTTTGCTGCTTGCAGGAGTTTTTGCTAATACTGCACCTTTACAATAAAGTCTGAGCTATTCATTAATTAATCATTATGATTATATATATTTTTTTATACACGTTTTAACCAGTTAGAGTAAGGGGACCTACCTGGGATCAGGCCTTTCTGTTCCAGAGGCTGTGCTGGGAGGCAGAGACAGGCCTGCGCCTAGGAAACTTTGCTTAAAAATCAAAGGATGCACAGGGAAACTCCCATGTTTTGGTGCTGACAAAAGGTAACATTTTCTCTGAAATTTACCTGTGTCAAAATGCAGCTTGAAACAAGCACTGAATTGTCAGGAAACAGTTCAGTGGGTATCTAGATTAGCAACTGCCGCTGACAGAATTGCTGTCTTTAGCACCAGCATTTTGCTAGCTCTGCATTTTCAAGTAATTTTTGAGCTGGGGCTTTTGTAGGATAGAATAAGTGGCATCTATCAATTGAACCATGATCTGAAATATTAAAAGATTTATAAATTCGCTGTCTGATGGGACGGATTTTTGTTTCCCTTGTGATTTACCAAGCGATGCTGCTGAATTCAGAAGCATCTCATTTCAATTTGTTAAGAAACTGGTGAGCAGGAGTTATGAGGAAGTGGGATAAGCTACATCAGCTCTTCTGAAAATCAAAAATCTTGTTTCTGTTCCCTAGCCACTGAAACTGTGTGGGCTGTTGCCATCACATAACTTTTGTTTGTGCTTCCTCTGCCTTTCCAGGTAGCCACAAAAAGTGGGCAGATATCCTACAATAGACAGGATCATCAGATCTGGTTAAGAAAAGTTATTAGTATTAAACAGGTAGTTCAAGGAAACTGCTGCATGATGTTCTGAATAATGTGCTAGCTTCCTGAAGCCCTCCGGGGAAAGGCGCAGAAACCATGTTGCTTAAACAGAAAATGCTTCGAGGTGTTGTCTTTTTGTGATCTTTCTCTTAGGGAAATTCTACCGTCAATCTCAATAAAAGAGGACTTGTGACACTTGATGATGCTTGCTCTCAGAGTGTGAGCATGTGTGTGTGCGTGTGCAAATAATCCGGAGATTTTCCTGTTAATGGCAACTAATAGACTCTGAACACGTAAGGCATCCTTAAGCTAAATGGCTGCTTTCCAGAATCATTCATGCATGAAATTTCAGATTGGGAATGTTATGTGATTAATCCTGAAAGTATTTCTCTGTACATTTCCATTTGAATTTTGCATGCAACCAGTTGCATCGTTTTGACATACACCAGAATGTTTTTATGTGACCTTTCTTGGCAAAGCAGAGATATTGGCTACCAACTGACCATCTGTAAGTTAAACAGACTATCTTAATGAACATCAGCATCACCTTTGATCTGAAAGTGACTGGCACCTTGCTATATCTGGCACTCAGATGGAATAAGATGTTCCAGCAGGTGCTGATAAGGCTATGTTGTGCTTATGGCTTGCGGCTAACTGCTCTCTACCAGTGTGTCAGATGAAGCTCATAGAGGTGTCGATTTATTAATAATGGTTTAATTAACCTGATAATTAGATTAATTGTTTTTGTTTATATCAAAGTAAATTAAAATACATTGGGTTAATATTTATTTTATGTCATGCTTTTGTTTAATTATTTGATTTAGCAATTGAGGTGCATGAAGTTTGAAAACTGGAGGGCTGGAGGATGTGATTTTTTCTCTCTCTGGAAATAGGGTCCAAGTCTCTGAGGAGTTCTGGAGTAGATAAAAGCAAGCAATTGTGTGTGGTAATGACTCCAGACACATTGAGTCATTGTCACAATACCTGTGAAACCCACCTGCAGAGGAAAAAAAGGCCAGTTTTGGAAAGATGCTGTGGTAGCTAGCACTGCATAATGAAATTCAGTTTTATCTTTCAAAACTATGCACACTTTTCTGCATCTTTAGGCACATTTAAGGTGCAACACCTTTAAAACTCTAGGCCAAAAAACTTCTAAGAAAGTCAGAAAGCCTGGGACAGAAATAGTTAGGAAAGAATAGTGTTTCCCAATTAGAGGAGGTGAAATCTATTACATTTTCAATTACATTTTTAATTTTGAAAGGAGAAAAAACTCTTTCCACATTTCCAAATGCAATGGTTTGGCAACTCTCCTTTTTTTCCTTTCTAGTTTATATCTGTTGCCGAATAGGCTGAATTTTCAGTGTTGATTCCTGAGGGGAAAAAGAAGTCTGTTTATATTCTCAGCCAGCTTTGATGCAATCCCACTGGCACAAGCATGTAGATCTGTTATACTTCAGATTTGTAACTGCCCCCCTCTCCCCGGTAATATTATTGGTGTGGGGCTATATACAGATGCATATATGCTAATATAGAGACTCTTTTATATATGTAGATGTGGATGTCTAAAAATACACAGTGATGTGTTCCACAGCCAGCACAAGGAAGATCAAAGAAAGCCAAGAGGAGCGAAGGAGGAACACTTGTTCAGCAACTCCATTGTAACAGCTGACACTTCCCATCACACCAACATGCTTACCCTTGCTACCCCTCAGCAGTCAGAAATACCACTTTTCTCAGGGGTTAGGGTGACTCAAAACACTGGAGGAGCTGATGGGATGCTACAGACAGAACTTGTGGCAGTGCCAAGAGCAGGGCTTGTTTTCTTGGTTTTGGATTTGTTTCCTGTCTTCCCAAAGCCAGATAAATGATATTCCACAACAAAATTAAAAAAGACCCAAACAACGCTGCAAGTGGTAAATAAATGTTGTATGACCCTGCAGGTATATGCTCTGCTTGCTTTCCAGATAAGTTCTGGTGATTTAGCAGAAATGTTCTGCCAGATGGCTGCAAGGGAATATCACACAATGGTTATGAAAAGTGAATTTTGAGCTCTCTGGAGATCTTCATACCAGAGTTATATTTGCTCAGCACAGGAACAGAAGTACCCCCCCGGTAACCAATCAATATTTCTCTGATTCCCTTCATGACACATGTGCACTGTCGCTCCTGCAGCAGCAGATGAAATGGTTTTGGAGAAAAACAAGCGGACATTTCATCTCCAGCTCTCTCCTTCCCTCTTGTTTGCCCCTGAGGGTAATTAGGGATGGGTGGTGTTTGGTCCTTTGATTAGTTTTAGACAAAGAAGGAGGTGAAGGAGGGGACTTGCATGTGAGCCTGGCCAGTGATTGGGCTGCAGCTGGGGAGGAGTTTGAGCACATCAGGCTGAAGCCCAGGCATGAGTGCAGCTATGCTGAGAGCTCAAGGCCAGCCAAAGGGTCTCAACCTGCAAAGGAGCCAAAGGATTTGGGCTTCCTGGGAGTACCAGGTACCAATGTCCTGGCTTACAGACTGGACTCCACACAGCAAATACACAGTGCATCTGTCGTGCAGCTTTCAGTTTGAAAGCTCCCCAGAGGACTACCAGAGGATGGGCTACACACAGAGCATCTTTCACAGGAAATATTCTGGGAATAATGTATGACTGCAAGGAATTCTGCAAGGAATACAGCTTGAGAGTATGGAGGAGAGGAGAAATTTTGGCTAGTTATTTATCATAAAACACATTCTCCCTTCCCCCGTGCAACACACACCAGAGTTTATCCAGAAGGTGGCTATTGCATGTGCAAGAGAGATGGAGGTTCTAAAACCTTTCATCAGCTCAGGGCTGGCTTATTGAGTCATCCTCATGATGAATGCTTGAAGCCTGCATGAAAGTGCAGTGTGATTACTGCTGAGTAATAGCAGCAGGTGGAGCTTTTCAGCTCCAGCTGGGATGTAAGAGGCGATGATGGTAAATCAATCAGTGTGGAAAAGACCTTGGTTTGGGAGGAAGAGGGAATGTGAGGGAGAGTTTTTCCTTGAGCAGCCCCTGAGTTTAGGAAAGAGAGAGCTTAAATCTGTTAAAAGTGTTATGGGTGACTGTAGTTTAATTTATTGTTCACTAAAGCTGCACCTGAAAGGAAATATATCTGAGCTCTTTGGAGAAAAGTGGTAAGAATACCTGAGTAAACAAGGAGGGGATAAAAGCTCTGACAGGATAAAGAGAAAAAGTAAAAGAGAATTGGGTGTAGATTCTAGAAAAATGACGAGTAATTACAGCGAGGCCATTGCAATCTGCGGGTCTTCCCAAGAGCTCTGTGACGCTTTGGAAGGCTGCTTTGGGTGGCATGAGCTCTGTCAAGGTGCCAGATGATGTGGAAAACTGTGCCCTGATTTTGTTTCAGTCAAGACAGTATTGGATGTTGTGTGTTGTTTTCTGCTTCTTTTATGGAGAATATATCTTAGCTGCCTAATCTGTGAAAGCTTGCCACAGCATACGATAAAAAAGGCTTGGTTTTCAAGGCTTGGCTGGTACCTTCATGGCGAAGTATTGCTCAACTGTGACCCATACAGATGTACCAGGGAAGAAAGGCAATTAAACCATTGCAGTTTGGGGCATCAGGAGGGGTTTTTATTACATGCTTTAGCCAAACACAAAGTTCAGCCAAAGGAGCAGCTGAAGCTCAGCTTGCAGAGGTCAGTATGTTATCCATACTCTCCTCCCACCCCTCAGCCCCTCCTAGAGAGAAGGAGCAGAGGAGGGCTTGGACTAGTGGGCTGAAACAGCCCCAGAATTGTTCTACCCTTCACATGCTCTGCTGAAAGAATGGCATGTCCCTGCTTTGCTGTAAGATGGCATATCCTGTGCTGGACAGGGTAGCCTGGAGACTGGTAGAAAGCTTGTCAAAGTCAAATACTGAGGTAAAGGATGAAAACAAGTGAAGAGGGAAGGAGAGAGACCATGGATAAAGTTTATGCCAGGACTTATCAATCTTCTGCTTGAAAGTGACAGGTAGTGCCTCTGAAACCTACTTCAAGTTCCTCTGTGTCATAGGGAATATTTTTCCAGAATCTTGAAAGAAATTGGACAATTATATATTTAAAACAGATTCTACTTCTGGTCACCTGTGTTTTAGATGTCTGAGCTGTGCATATTAGATGATATGTCAGAAAGAAACAGTAATTGGATTATTTATTTCCCTGCAATGAAAAGGCTTGACCAAAAGCAGTAGTCTCCACTGCTATGTTGCTGACTGGAAATGAGAAATAAAGTCCCACTTCACTTTGCCTGGCAGTGGGCTGCCCTAAGGAAGGCGGCCCTGTGAATAAAGCACCAGTTTTGGAGCCTAGAGGCTTGTGCCTCAATACTGAGTTATGACACAGGCTACGAATAACTTCAGGAAAGTTGCGTCAATGCTCTGTGTCGCTGCTTTTTTGTATGTAAAAAAGAACTGATAACTAACTGCTTCAGAGGGTTATTCCAAGGATAGGCTGGTGCTAGTGAATCACTTCAGTACCTTATGATAAGTTACTATAGAAATTCTTATTATCATAAACTTAGTCTTCTGCAAAGGTTGGTACTGGCAAGATACAGCGAATTTGCCGTCAAGAATTAGAATGTTCAAATTTAGGCAGAACCAACTGAAAAATCAGGCTTGCATCTTGCATTAATTTTTCGTTAATTTTCTTTTTTCTTCTTCTTTTGTTAATAAGGACAAATAAGATGTGGAGGAACGAAGAAAGAAAGTCTTTTCTTTCTCTCCAGTTCACTGCCTTCTTCACTTGCTCCCCTCTTCACTGTGAGTCTGTTCCCTAAGAAAAGATGTGCACAATGACCTATTTTAGAGCATATATTCTTACTCTGGGGAAGATGCATAAAACAGCAGGAATACAGGAGCTCTCTAAAGTAATTTCAAGCAAGGCATGAAGTTGCTTAGAATGGTGCAACAAGAGCATGTGCAGGAAACCAGTTATTAAGTGCTAATGATTCCCTTTCTTTCTAAGCATGTAAATATTCCAGATAAGCATTAATAAAGGGATAGGTGAGAGAATAGGCCAGATGGAATAACTGGAATTGAAATGGTTCACAGCACAGCTGGCTCTGGGTGTCTGGAAAGACTCCTTAGTCTTTGTGCTGACACTGAGAGAATGCAAAGGAGCTTTCTTTATAGCAAAAATTTGCTGTAAAACCCCCAGAAGATCTATGGTAATGACAAAGTCTGAATTGCATGGTCTCTCTTAAAGGCAATGCAGACCCTAAATCACTGCCCTTTATCTCCAACCTGCCTGGAAGTAGAAAGGCTTATTCTGCCGGGCTATGATTACAACTCAGGACTGCCGTGGTAGAGGGAACCTGAGAGTCTCACAATCTGGCACTCTTGTGAAATTCCCCATTGACTACTATCTTCCTGGGAAAAAATGAGACCAAAAAGACTCTGATCTTCAGTGCTCTCCTTGATGTGCACTGAAAAAAAAAAGGTATCCTTTGCAAGTCTGTGTGTATTTTGTTCCTATATTAATACCCTTTGCGGGAATGGATAGAAGAGGATTAACAGTGGCTATGCTCTTGTCTGTCTAATCTCCTATTGATTGACAAACATCACATAGGGATGTCTAGGAGGAATTAACACAAATCCTTCTAAAATCCTTCAGTGCCTTCTTCCTTCCCTTCTCCCCTCCCCAACCCCTTCTCTCTGTCCCCCATGCTGAATTTGTAGCAGAGGATGCGGCCAAGGAGGATCACGGGTAATCAATTACTATGCAGACTTTTACCATTTGAGATGTGTTATCATGGTCCCACATCCTGAAACACAAACTCTATCTATCACATTGCAAATGAGTTCAAAGTGGAAGATTAAAGAGGCAGAGAAGCACACAGTCTCACCATGGAATTCAATTGAAAAAAAAAAGAAGGAAGCAAAAAACATGAAAGCACAAACAACAGAGAGAAAGCTGGCTCATCTG
Source organism: Ara ararauna (assembly GCA_028858755.1). Lineage (NCBI taxonomy): Eukaryota > Metazoa > Chordata > Aves > Psittaciformes > Psittacidae > Ara > Ara ararauna. The sequence continues at coordinate 91,713,869 of CM054376.1, read as the reverse complement.
TAGCCAAACTTTACCCTCCATCCTTCCAATAAGTCAGATCAGCCAGGATAGTTTGGAGTAGTTTGAACCATGGCTTGTGTGTAAATAATGGGGGGGGGTGTCAACTTGAAATGGGATAAAAGCGCTTTCACAGACACTTCTCTGTTCTCTCTTTAGCCATCCCAAAAAAATGTCTCAGGATCAAACGGTTTGAGCGCAGGTGTATTTATTTTTTACCTGTGGTTATACCAGGCCAGCAAAGCACTTTACCTCAGGCAGGCCAAGGTGAGCACCAGCTAACTATGAACATTCAGTGCACCTCATCTTGTGTGGTCATGAGTTTCTGAAGTACAAACTCAGAATTCCGCAGTACTTCTCCAAGGTGAGCGGGTGCATGTACAAGCTTTTTCTGCCTTGTTGGCTTTAAACTCTTTGCCCCCTTACCCTCCTATAAAGGCTGAGATTAAGATCTTTCCCACCCTTTTCAGCACTCCTCAGAAAGTGCTGGCATAAAGAATAGTAAAAATTAGAAGAAGTTTTAAATTATGCAAGGCCTTTCCTTCTCCTCTCTCAATGTTTTCCACATTTTTGTCAGAAGTCTTTGTGTTTGATACAAATACAGTAAAAGCATAAGTATTTGGGATGAAAACAGAATTTATTCGGTTTAAAACAGAAACACTTATAAGCATCATCAATATGTAGTCAACCCGCAAATAAGAGCCCACTGATCACATTCCCATTTATATACTTGCTCCTAGGGAATATCCAAATTCTCAGTGTGGAAATCAAAGTCCACATAAGTTTAAAAGCCTGGAATGAAGCTGAAATCATATTTTGGATGAGCTTTATCCACTCCAGCAAGGGCTTTGACTCCTAACCCGGAAAACCTCTGTCTGCTAAAACCTGCCTGTCATTTCTGACTTTCCCTATAAGAAGCATAAGGAGCTGAGGTGGGTCTGTCAAAGAACAGCACTAATTGCACAACTGCCAGAAACATATGTGTCCTCTGCCTTTAAAATTGAATTGTCATGTAAACCCTACCATTGGGAGCCTTCATGTGCCACAGCCTACAGCGGTTGAGGCACCGGAGGGAAATAGGACTGCTAGATTTACTCGCTTCCTATTTGTTTGCTCATAGAGAGCTGGTTAAGAAGCCCTTCTAGCAGAGACAGTAGACAGACGCACATAGAAGGTAACGAGGACACATTGTGGATTCTTTATCAATCAGCCATGGCTCGATTTCAGATTTATTTTAGTGCTGGTATTAATTTGGCGCTCATGAAAAGGACAGGCTGTCAGCACTGACAAAAGCTTTCCTGACAGCCAGGAGGCACTGGGTGAGTTTTACGTACACGCATTTGCCTTCACCCCTCATCCCTGGTGTGCAGCACCACCTTCTCTGGTCTCTGCCCCATGGCTGTATGGCTAGCACCAATCCTGACCTCCACACAGGGCAACAGGCACATTCATGCAGTGCTCTTACCCAACTCACTGTGCCAGTACAGCCTATGAGCTGGGACCAAGTCACAGATACAGTAGGGGTACCCCAAAGAAAAGGAAACAATTTGGAGAAGCCAAAAGCTGAGCTACTTTATTAACTCTTTTTTCTTTGTTTCCCAACATTTTCAGTAAGGAACTAACTTAACCTTTAAGGATGGAAAGAGTGGAAGAGGAAAAGAAATTAAAGGAAAGAATTATACAACCTGGAAATGGAAAGAAACAGTTCTGAGATGCCAAGGAAGTTCATCAGTCCTGGTGCCTTACCAGGAGTCCCCAGTTTACTGGCAGGCTGAGCTATCAGTCATTGCAGGCAGCGTAACACCAGGAAATACTCTTTTGCTGGGGCTCTCACTTAGAAAGTGATGCTGACTTTCTGGGACAAGCCCTTCTGAAGGAAGGTGCTGAAGAAAAGCATCTGCATATATGCTGTCTGAACTATGAAGTTATTTTTGTTTTATGCTTCTGTGGTAAGTAAATATTTCTATGTTGTGGAGAGCAAAACATTTTTGTTGACTTTTTGTGAAAGCAATTTCTCATGTAATTCTGTTTCAGAAAGCTTAAAACGCTTCATCAGACAGCTCTAAGTTCAACCATTTTAGAATGGATTTAAAGAGCTTGCAACCTTCCAAGGCAAACACAGTGCTCAAAATTAGCCTGAAATGTTGTACTTCATGTAATCCATTTTGGAAAGCTCATTCATTACTATAAGAAATGGCAGATTGTCATAGCCTCTAGGGGCATATGCAAAATCTTAAACAATGCACATCATGTAATGACAAACAGTCATTTATAGAGACCTCAATCTAAATGTCAGTTCTTATTCCTCACTAGCATTCCCTCAAGGACTGATGCCTGATTTTGCTACTTTTATTTGTGAAGAGGGCAGAAAAAATGCCCAGTGACTACCCCTATCAATAGTGACTTATGGATTAGGAACCTGCGAGGAAAGAACAAGTGTCCTCCCTTCACTATCCTCTCCCTGCCTTTCTGATTCAGCCCCAGTAGGTTAAAAAGAGGAATATATAGTGGTTTTCCACAATTTTTTGCTCAACTTTCAAAAATACTACAGAAACACGTAGAAGGTTATAATCCACTGTTTTTATTTAAAAACTGTTGTCAAGCAAGACATGTTTTGTATAATAATGAACAAACTTAAATCAACAAACACCATTAACAGTTAAACATTAACTGTTTTTGCTCAGTGCCTACTTAGGCTGAGATCTTGACTATGGGTCTTGATGGGGGGAGAATATATTTACTCTGCCTCAGCAAAGCAACAGAGAGGAAATTCTACTGCAAAACTCTGAGCATAATCCAGCTTTTTGCTTCTGCAGTGATGCATCTGAAAAATAAAGGGCTAGCAAATGAGTTTCTTTAAAATGAGAGCAATTCATACGCTGGGCCAGATGCATCCTGATGCGGAGGTACTGGCTGCACGGCAGTGCGACACCTCTCCTGTCTAATGAACAGGAGCTCGCATATTTCATCAGGCAGCACTAATGAGGAAAGCAAGGGCTACATCCCATTTTTATTCTCCCTTGTGAATCTATTCCCAGGAATACTGATGACCCTCCACAACTCTGAAAGAAGCATCATCTGGCAAACAAAAAGAAGAAAAGCATATGGGAATAAAAAACACATTAAAGAAGGAATTACAAGCTTGAAATATATCAGACCACTGACACACTGGTACACAAGGACATGCTGACTGCAAGGCTCTGTTTTCCTGTGATGGAAACTACAGAGCAATGGACTTTGGGTTTCTACCTGCTGCTGGATGCATTTCCATTTCAAAAACAATATGCTAGCACTTTGCTTTGCTTTCTCAAGGAGGCCATCACACACCTGAAATCTTTCCATTATCCCAGAACTGGAGACAGAAGTAAAAGAGTTGCAGGATAAATGTTTATGTCAATCCAGGCCTGAGCATGCAGATTGATAGCTAAAAAGACACAGAACTACACAATACATAAAGCTGAAAAGCACCTACAGAGAATATTCCTTTACTTTTCTTACCCCTTTCTTATACATGTGTCTTCTGCTAGTCATATATCACATTCTGATGAAAGCAGGTATGTTAGAAGGATCTTATCCTTAACAAAGCTTGTATTACAAAAATTACAGCATCCCATGTTGACTCAGTCTATCATTGTTCTGGTTTCAGCTGGCAGAAAGTTAACTTTCTTACCAGTAGCTGGTCCAGTGCTGTGTTTTGGTTTTAGTCTGAGAACAGTGCTGATAACACACTGATGTTTTACTTGTTGCTAAGTAGCGTTTACCCTGATCAAGGGCTTTTCAGTCCTGGGGCACAAAAAGGCAGGAGGGAGCACTGCAAGGACAGATGACCCAAAATGACCCAAGAGATATTCCATACCACAGCAAATCATGCTCACTATAGAAACTGGGGGGAGTTGACCAAGAGGAAGAGGGGCTGGGCATCTGTCAGCAAGTGATGAACAGCTGTATTATGCATCACTTGTGTTTCTTGGGGTTTATTTCTCTCTATATGTTCATTATTATTATTATTTACATTATTATTAACATTATTATTAACTTTATTTCAACTGCTTTAAACTGTTCTCATCTCAACCTGCAGGTTTTACTTTTTCTGACTCTCATCCCCATCCCACTGGAGAGGAGCTGAGAGTGAGTGAGTGCCTGTGTGGCCCTAAGTTGCTGGCTGGGCATAAGCCATGACAAGCATTCCCCTCAACATGTAAAATATTTCACTTCTTGAATACCTGACTGCCTGGTTAATTCAGAGACCAGCCTTATAAAAAGCCCAAAAAACAACAAAACCTCAACCCAACAAGCAAACATCAACAACGAAAAGAAGAAAATTAGCTTGGAAATTCAAAATACTAGAGATTTGTGTTGGCATTTTGAAGGAAAAAAATACCCAGAAGTAGGCCATTAGTTTAAGAAAGGCTGGGAATAATGCCACCAGCATGCTGAAAGCACACACATGTATGCGGAAACACCACACTGAGATGTTCAGTAATTCAGCTGCTTTGAAAAGCCTGCTTCTAATTTAATTTTGAAAGGAAAATGCTTCAAATCAACTGACTTCTGTAAAAAGCTGGAGCTATTGAGATGGGATAATTACTTTTCCTTCAGAGATTTTAGACGTCATGTGTCCTGCAGAGATGACTGGAAGGTGTGCTGTAACAGATAGGTAAATAACTGCGAAAAGATGTCTCCACACCTCCTCTCCAGCCTTATTCTAACTGGTCATGTATCCTCCTGCTCTTTCTACTGTCTTTTGGTTTTCACACCTGTGCTTTTTACTGCCTGGCCAAGGAAGACCCTTCCTTTACAGTCAGCTTGATACCCCCCCCCCCTTGCTGTCGGGCAAGTCAAGGTAGCCATAGTAACTTAGAAATAGCTACCAATGACCCATTTCAGATAGAAAAAAAATCCCAGTTACTTTAAAAAAACCTCAACCAACCAAACAAAAAAAGAACACAACACAAAAGAGCAAAAACGTCCCAAATCAAACTGACTGTTTTTAAAGCTAGAAGAGCATCTAAAACTGTAATGGTGCCAAGGAACTCTAACACCTTTAAAAATAGTTGAGTGGTCATTTCTCAAGCCTGGGCTCCCTAAGATGGCTTCCTATCACATTTTAGATACATCTTTTTGCTGGCTGAGGAGTCGTAGAGAGCATCTCACAAAGCCAGATGTCTCTTGCTGATGAGAAAACTCATCCATCCTACTTACATCTGGCACCACAGATTTCTTTTTATGAAAAGGGTCTACCCTTTCACACCTCCTCCTGCAAAGTTATCACCTCCCCACTGTGTTAAATGCTCCCCTTACAAAATAACATTACTTCCCAGCCTCAGCAGTCACTCCAGAACATCGGGGTCTTGCAGGTTATTGTTCTCAGGAAAAGAAACATTTGGATGATGGAGGCCCACGCCTTTGAACATACTCTTGTAACTACAGTAGGATGCATCACAGTCCTGCTGCTTTAAGAGGCAGGAGGGAGTAAACCCTCAGAGTTTATCTGCTCACTGCACCAGTGCCGTTCGGCTGTGTGCTTTCTCACAGCTCATCCTGTGTTCCCCACCCTCTTCCCTTTCATCCTTTCTGTAGACAGTTTTTGCCCGTTCTTTAGATGCATTTTTTATACCAAGTGATTTTGTTTTCCTGATTTCTCTCCTCTTGAGCTGTTCTTCCCAATTATGCATATGTACCTGTCCTCTAAGCAAAGCGTTTCTAACAAAACAATTCAAGATTGCTCAGCTGCTTGGCATTTTCCCCCACTCTGGATGTGACAATATGTGTTTCCCTTTCTGGTTTAGAGATTGCAATCATTGCCAAAGCTTCCTGCTTCACAAGAAGGTTTAGGGATCCTCTCAAGCAAATAATTAACCAGTTAGACAAAAATTTGGTAGATATAACACCCAATTGTGATACTATTTTCCATTTTAAATTTCCAAGGGATTTAGTCAGCCTAAATAGGTTTATAATCCCTGTGTCTTTCATGATTCTAAATTGAGTAGAATATTTGTATGGGGAATTAATGAAACAAAAGGGTCAGCAATTGTGTTCTGCTCAAAGCCTAGAAAGAATAATACCCATTTAATGGCACTTTCAAAGTTTCCACACAGGCATGGTTTAGAAATAAAAAAGATTGAATATTTCTACAGAGAAAATGTACACATTCCACTTTTAAAATTGAGATCAACAGATATTTAATTGTCAGAAAATTATCTCCACTTTCTCCTTCTGAAAAAGAAGAAAAATTACAATCTCATTATTTTATTCTTTTTTTTAATTTTTATTTTTGTAATGGGGGAATTTATTAAAAAAAAAAAAAAAAAACAAAAAAAACACAAACCTCTTGGTTTGGTCCAAAAATCACTTTTTGTTGGAAAAAACTTCACAATGAAAACACACTAATCCCATTTACATTTTAAAACAAGGAATATGAATATAAATCCATTATTAGTTACAGCAGGCTACTCAGGACAAACCAGTACTCAGGGCCAAATTTAACCCTATTATGAGCTGTGGAATTTAATGGAGTGCACTAAAAATAAAAAAGGAAGTTGTCTTTGTTTTGCAGGTTTTTAGCAGCAAGAAAAATGGCATGAATTCATAACTGGCTGTCAGCAAGAAATACGGAAAGACTGGAAGCACTGGATTTTATTTTTACCTGTATTTTGCAGCAAGGGGGCAAACGCTATTTTTAATCATAATTTTTCCCACAGCGCTCCCTTTTTCCTCCTTTAGAAAGGACTGACATTTCCCAGTGCAGCCCCTCTATCCAGGTAGCTGCAGGACACTTCAGACCAAGAGTTCAAACATGCCACAGGCTGTGCAGTGACCAGCTAAATGAATGCACACCGCCCACAGAGCCAGCACCTTTAAAAGCACACGAGACCTCTGACAATTCAGTGCTTCAGACTGTGAGGCTTCTTCAACGTTTGCAAAGCTGAGACCGTAATAAGATTTTTTCAGAGTTTTTGTAAATAGCCTATTGACCTTTTCCAAAGTATTTTCCCAGCTTCCTTGACTCTGTGTGAAATAAAACCTTTCCTTGTAGGTTCTGCAGCTCCTGGCTCAGAGGGGGATTATAGAGCATGTGGCTCCTCTCTGGACATTGACCTGCGTGGTGCTGATGTTCCAACACAAGCTGTGATAACTTATGCTTTTAGGTGCAGTGATTCCCTGGTTCAATTTGCAGTGTGCTGATCGAGACTGCAGTTGTCATGAGAGACAGGACTTCCCCTGGAGACGTGCTGATTTGAGACAGCAACAGGGACCCAGGGGTTGAGCTTTGTGTTTCAGTTCCATAATGAACACAGAATAAATAGCTTTTCTGAGCAGGGGTTCGGCTTCGTTCTAGCTTCGAACAAAGGCAGGCTTTGCAGTGCCATCTGCGTTTCCTTGCTAGTGGCTGCCCACTGGTGCCTATGATTAAGATACAACTAGACCTTTGAACCCGTCAGCACAGGACAGCAGTGTTGAAAATGTAGGATGCCTCTATTGAATGGCAATGATTAGGTACCTGCCAGCTGCAGTGCTCCCTTACAAAGTCTGCTTTTCCTCATTACATGTATTAAGCAAACTATTTTTGCTTTGCCTTCCCCCATCATAGGAAAATTGGTCACATGAATTATGTACCTCACAGTTTCAACTGCCTTCAGAATATGTGTCTTTTGAAATGCTTAAATCAATAACTTTGGTCTCAAGAAGAGACTTCTGTCATTGAATTGTTAAAAAAGCAGTTTCTTTCTCCAGGGAACAGCTATTATGCAGGGATTTGGCTCACAGGTAGTAAATTAACTGATAATTTGCTAGGCAGCAGGAGGATATTGGAGATTAGGAGTCATGGGTTTACCTGGGGCATGGAAGGGAAGGATGGTGTAAGACTTACGGCCCAGACTGAGAACATCACACTTGATTTGAAAGGCATTGACTGACACTACCTAAAGCAATCTATAAAGTGAAGGATCTACACTAAATGTCTAATGCAACCTGAACTGACTTCATCCGTAAAATGACTTTACAGGAGAAAAAAAACAAATAGGGCCTGACTGTTGGGCAGGTTTGGAGATGCAAGATTTTGGGCTGCAAGGGGCATGGAAATAAAAGGAGTGATTGCTGCAGGTATTAAGTACATAACACAAGACACGCTTATTACAGCGTTGAATGAGAGCCCTCATTTTGCTCAATTGCAAAGCACTGCCAGCCATACTGATGCTGCAGGATAAACGAGTTCGTCACTCAGTCTGTGGTCCCTTGGGCAAAACTCAGATGCATGTGAGGGTGTTTGTCATCCAGACACTTTCCCAGCAGTTACAAGAGATTTATGACAGCATTCATGCAACTGATGTACTTCTATATCTGCATAATGTGAATTCCCATACTATGCTTACACAATTGCAACACTCACTTGAGTTTGATAAGTCCCTTGAAGTCTAGTGTAATGTGGTAATGTCCCTTTAGCTAGCCTCTTTTGCCTTCCCATCACCTTTGCTATATTTTCCATTCCAAAAGCCAACAGTCTACAGTTGTACATATATACATCCTGGCCTCATGCTATTGTACACTGTTAACAAGCATGGGCATTTGGCCCCTACTGTGTCCAAAGGGTTCACACTCGTGCTCTTTGAGGGAAAGAAGCAATACTTCAATTGCAACACACAATTCGCTCCTTGGCAGAAAGCAACAAGCTCTGAAAAAGCTGTGGCAGGCTCATAGTGCCTGGGAGGTGAGCCTCATCCACAGGCCATGAGGAAGGCCACTCGCATGTCTCTCCCCACACTACTGTGTCAAGCCTCAGGAAAAGCCACCAAAGAGAACTGAGTCCCGGTTCTAGGCAGTGGTCATAGGACTTTTAGCCCCATCTTCTGCCCGGAAAAGCTGGTTCAGATTTATTGCACATTTTTCGTTTTCTTCTCCCTTGAAAGATGAGCTTACCGGCTTGTTGAATTTTTCAGCCTTTCAGGTGTTTTATGTGGTGTTTTCAATAATACTCTTACAAAACCCAATTTAGTTACAACTGCTCAAATGTATTCAGAAATAACTCAATAGCCTTCCACACATTGAAGAAGGGTTCAGCTGAATCTAGAAAAAACAACTGTCATCAAAAAACCAGGATTTTTTCTTATTTTTCAGATATCTGTACTTTAAGGGAAAGGTAGGAGTATCAGGAACGTCATATTTTCTCCAAAGCAATTAACATAAAGATACAGGATGACTGGAAACTTATTAAATGAGGAGCCCTAAAGAATTTCTATATTTAACATCAGCATGAAAGTCCTGATTTTTCAGGCATGAAATTCATACTCCTACTGCCATTTTGCCATGGGCTAAATTTTACTTCCAATGAATTTCACCTGTTAACTACCATAGGCTTAAAATATATAATTAACTATTCAACTGTCAGGCAGTTTCGACTGGAAATGCGCACAGCCTTTCCCTTGTTTTAGCAGACTGAGATCAGATACTCAAATCTGAGAAAAAATAAATTGTGCATGATATCTTCAATTGAGCTCCCTACTCACAGATAATTGATCACCAGAAAACCCCATCAAATTCTGGAAGACTTCAATGGCTAAACAGGGGGAACAGACAAACACAGTTCAGCTGGTGATGAAAGGCCAGTGAGTCAAAGGAAGTCTCCATCATGGATGGAGAATGAAAACATTAAGTTGTGTTTTATGTCTGCCAGGAACACTGATGGGGCTCTGCGAGGAAGGACATAGAGAGCGCATGAGTTGTCAGAAAGGGGGTGAACCCACCCATGTACCCCAACACAGCAGAGATACAGCCTCTCAAACTGCTATGCTGCTTGCTTCATTTAGGACTTTTGGTGTAAAATGGACATTATAACACTGCTTATCTCGCTTCTGTCTGCAGAAATGGTCCACTTATTTCTTTGTATGTGGCCAAATCATGGGGAGGATGATTTACACAACTGCAGGGCTACTCCTGCAATTTCTTTTCTGCCACTGTTTCGCTTCAAGAGATGTACAGTGTCACATCCATGTCACATCAAGCTTGGGATCAAACTCAAAACTAGGGTTTACTTTTCCCTTTCCCTCTGCTAACCCTCTACTTCGTCATCAATGTCAGATTACATAAGCATTTTTGTGTTCTGCCTTTCTTACAGACAAGTGAGAGTAATACAGTAAAAAAGGGGTATATAGTTTTTCCAGCCCCCCACAAAACCATGCTGACTTTACTCCACAGAACTCTTTCTTTCTTCGGAGATGCTCACTGTGGGCTGTCTTTGAACTGACAGATATTTCTTATTCACATAAAAGGCTTTGTTTCTTCAGTGTAACAGATTTTAAGCCCCGCATAAAGACATCTTTAGCCCTTTTCTTGAATGGTTTTCTGGTAAACAATGTGTGTAACTCCTTGTAGTCATGGGCAATCCTGTATGACCTTAGGAATCAACAGCAGGATATATGCATTCCACCTCTACAAGCTGCCTCTCACACTGTTGAAAGAAACAGGATACACCTTGTCCTAAGCTCCTTATTCTAATAGCCATACTTCCCTTCTCCAGGATTTCATTCTGAGTGGCAGTGACGACAATCACAGTCTGCCTTTCATCTGCCATCAAACAGATTTTAGGCTGCTTTCTGAAGTGAAAAAACAGCCATACTTATGCAATCACACTCTGAATGTCGACTTGTTTATTCTCTACATGAATTTAGAATCCCTAGCTTTTGAACTTTCTGGTTGATTTCAGCTAAATTAATGGAGGATCACTCATCTGAAATATTTTAAGCCCATTTAAACTTCTGTTGATAGTCCTGAAGAAGAGAAAGATACTGTTAGTGTCCAGACAAGAGAGAAACATGAAGGCAGTCACCTCTAAAGAGGAAAAGTCAGTTGACCTTCACACCTTCAGAAACTGATCTACAAGATTTCATGTTCAAACTTAAACAGGGGAAGTTTAGACTGGATATGAGAAAGAAATTCTTTCCTGTAAGGGTGGTGAGGCACTGGAATGGGTTGCCCAGGGAAGTTGTGAATGCCCCATCGCTGGCGGTGTTCAAGGCTGGATTGGACATAGCCTTGGGTGGCATGGTTTAGTGTGAGGTGTCCTTGCCCATGGCAGGGGGGTTGGAACTAGATGATCTTAAGGTCCTTTCCAAGCCTAACTATTCTATGATTCTATGTGTAACCAAACTGCCTTTGATCTGCAGCTTACAGAAAAACTTGCTGAAGGCAGACTTGCCTTTGCCCCACCACAGACCCTAGATAATCCAGCTTCTCCAGTCCCCCTCTTCGCCACTTATGTTTGCATCCCTCTTCTATTGCGCATATATACATAGCAGTACTGTCAAATTGCTGATTCACTTAGCTAGGATAAAGATGAGTTTCCCCTTGGCAACTGCCTCACCCAAGTGTCTTCCTAACTCTTTTGTCCTTGCAGGCTTGCAGGTGGTGATTTCAAACTACCTGTACATCTCACCACTTCAGCTTTCCTCTAAGGCTAAAGACTTGTGGAAAGCCTCACTCTTTTCTAGTTAATTCAGGATCTTCTAAGCAGCTGTAGCCAGGAGCTCTGGCTCTCTCTGAAGTTGCCAAAGGCCCCTGGCCATACTTTTCTGCTGTTTTTCCTCAGATCTAAATGTTATCAGTGTGGAACAGATTTTATTGGAGACTGTTTCCCAGGGAAATGCCCTGGGTGCCCAACGTACGCCAACTGTTAGTTTGCCAAAACCATACCCTAAGGCAAGAATTAAATGTAGACAAATGTAAGTACCCTGAGAAATTCAGGCCAGAAACAGAGCTGATACAGCAAGCAGACAAGAAAATATTTCATGCAACCAAGAAAAAAGATCTCTAAGTAGCGGGAAGTGTTTCCATTTTAATGAAAACTTGTATTATGTGTAGATATAAATCCCCAAGAACAGGCTTACTCTTCCCTTGGCTGACATGTGGATACAGCCCTTCTGTCAGCACTTCTGCTCACCTGAGTTTAAAACACTTCCAGGATAATTTGGCTTTACAGGAGGAGAAAAAACAGTCTCAAGAGGAATAATGATGGAGCACTTGGGATCCTTTAGCTCTAACCTTTGCTCAGAGATTCTCTGTGCCCTGAAGACATCCTCATGTGTAACCATTCTGTCCTCCTGCCCTTGCCAGTATGATTGTTCATACATTTATCCCTGTTATTGGATAATTGCCATCTGGTATTTTAAGAGAAATATCATTAATTCCCAGAAATTGTAAAAATAGCTCTCTGACCCTGGATCCTATTGAGATCTTTCTCCTGTTATTTGTATTTTGAGGTGAAAAATATAAAATGTAATAAAAAATATATAATACAGCAACCATGTATTTTTATCAGCTTTCATCCACCACTTTATGTAAAGCAAAGCAGAATTCTAGCTTGTTGTACCTTTCATCTGTGATCCCGGCATTTTAGCACTGTAGTGATTTTACCTGTTCCACTTCACGAAGGACACATCTCATTTTGTTTCAGTGTGGTATTCAGATATCCCTTGGCACTGAGTCTTTGGACAGTTCTGCCACTGTTCTAGGAAAGCTCTGTGAGCTGTGTACCTGTTTTTGAAGCTTGTCAGAACTTAAGTTTCTTCTTAAACTCAAATGCACTTTTTTTCCCTGCCAAGGTCCTTTTAAAAACACAGTGCCCCCATCAGGGTCATCCTTTTTCTTGCTTTTGCAAAAACTATGAAGCATTCCCCACCAGTGATGCCTTTCAGTCTTTCTCCTTCTCATGTAAAAAGGTGTCCTGGGAATGGTAATCCCCGACTTTCTTCAATTTTTCAGGTAGCTCAGTAGACTTTAAACTACGTATCTCAGCATTTCCAGTTACTCAAGTAAAGAGTTTTCATGCTATCATCTTCCAAAGTAGTGGCTAAGGAAATCTAAGGTCTTTTTCGGCCCTGGATTTGTGATGAGGGAAGGAGAGAAATTGAAGTATGCTTCATCATGTGTTTTTCTGTCTCCCTAGACTACTTCTACCTTTTCCTTTGGTCAGGCCTTTTATCCACAATCTTCTTGAATTTGTTCTGACCATACTGGCAAACAGCATCTCAGGGATCATTTCCTTTTTATTTCCCAAGCTCTCATGTGCCCTCTGCCCCATAGCTCTCCATAGCTCCTTTTTCAGGAGTGTATGACCTCTTCCACATGCTTCCTGTTCTTTAACCAAGCCCACAAACAGTAGCCTACAGGGCTGTCTCCCAAGAATACTTTCCATTTTCACCAGGCTATCACCACTTTTGTCTTGAAGCACCTCTCTCCAGTGGTTCCTTCCACTTTTCTGGGTACCTAGACAAAGTAGGAATTCCCTCTAGGTGAAGCCACGTTATACCACCAGCTTCTGAAGAGTCTTTCATTTACCACTCAGCTCCACAACTCACCTTCATATAAACCAGCAAGTATCACTCAGTTTTTCATCACTCCAGAAAGTTCAAAAACACCTAATCTAGCAGACAGACCTGTGTGTTGACATCAGTGGGATGACCCTTGACCATCCTGCCAGCAGAGCAACAATTCTGCCATTATTAGCATTGAGCAGTGAGGAGGCACCTCCAGTTAAACACTGAAAAACTAATATTGGGCTTTCAGAAACCACCTCTTAATGATCTTTCACAACCCTCCAGAAAAATCTCATTAGCAGCAGCAGAAACCCTGGAGCTGTGCAGAACACATCTAGCATGTGTCGAAGGAGACCATTAGTTTGCCTCCTGATGAAAGAAGTCCATGTGTCACAGATCAGGAGTCACTTGGGGGCGAGCAGAGATGCTGAGAATAGTGGAAAAGGACACCTAAGCAATTTAAGTGGAAATCCAGCAGCAACAGCGAAGTTGTAAACAGAGTAGCTGTAGACATTCCAAACTGAGAGCAAACAAGCAGAGTGTCAGGTTTAATATTTTTCAGGTTTTGAGGCAGAATGCCAGTTTAAGTTAATTTGGAGGAAATATCAGTATGCAGTTCAAAGTTATCTCTGCTACAGAGATCTCTTTGCAGAGAAGAGTTCAGCACCTTTAGTATGAACTTGGCCGGAGCTTGTTCAAAGTTATTCTCATTCTCTTTCGCAAAAGCAATGATTTTACTTTTCCAGTGAGCAAAGTTCAAGCAGGAATTATTCTGCCCTCATCCCCTCAGTGCAGAACTGAAACATCCAAATAAATGGATATTAAAATGTCTTTGGAATTCAGTAAGCACTTTTTGAATTCTTCTGTCTTGGACTATGTCCAAACAACGTAGTTAGAGATGCTGCACCAAGAAACTGGCTTTTACCTCTCCAAAACCACAATGAAGTTTTGACCTAGGTATCTTTTACATTTACAGTCCTCAGGCACCCTTATTTTTAATGGTCCTCAGGAACATTTCAGAGATTCAGCTGCTTGTGTCTCTCCATTCTCACCTTCTACTTTCCTGTCAGAGTCAGTCTTCGTCTTCTCCAGGGAACCAATTCTTGAGAAGTGCCAGGTATGCTCAGCTGACATTTAACTGAACACAAATAGGGGCTGCTCAGCCTCCTGAAATATCTGCTGAGATTTTTTTTTTTTTAGGACTTGCCAGATGTACTGATTTATGATGTGGACTAATTGGGACTGGAAAAATCCTCACATTGATTTTGTTTAAGCTAAGTTGGAACAAGAACCAAATTCTTCAGAGAAGCCTCAGCTATCTTGATGCTCCTTACTGCAAATTCTCCTGGTATCAAATTCCTATTTTTTTTTTTAACATAAAAACCACCTTGTCCTCAGTCAAAAGAGTAAAGTCAGGGCTGAATATTGCACTGCTCAGTGTCAGGACTCTATAAAAGTCTCACATTCTGGTTTCTTGTCATGTTAACTAGCTTTCAAACAAGAGAATTAAAAAATTATGCTTATTATGAAATCTAAATGCCAGAAAAGCAAATGAAAGGAAGAGCCACCTTATTTTGGTCACAAAATCCGGCTGCAAAATGTTCAAAGAGCATTTAGAGCTAGTGATATCTGCTGGTCTTCCCTAGCTGTTTCCTTGTGGAGTTTGTCTCCTGTAAGCAAGCAATAATCTCGCAGATTCACATAAGTTATCCATGGTCATTTATAAAGTGGTGTTTATCGCCCAGACCTGCCTATTTGTGGATGCAGAAAGTGAAAGAAGATATGTACAACAG
Organism: Ara ararauna; assembly: GCA_028858755.1. NCBI lineage: Eukaryota > Metazoa > Chordata > Aves > Psittaciformes > Psittacidae > Ara > Ara ararauna. Next base: position 91,698,772 of record CM054376.1, on the reverse strand, counting down.
CAGCAGAATGTTAAATAAATCATAAGTGTGTACTTTGGATAGTCCATGCCCTCTTTATCTGAAGAAGAGAGCATAGGACACAAACCTGATGTGTGCCTTTGCCTGTTCTCATTCTGAGAGGCTATTTGAAAGCCCAAGGAAGGGGATTAAACCTGACAATGGTAATTAAACATTTTCTGATCCCATATGTATATCAAGCTATGCCTGTCTATATTTCATATTAGGAAGTTGTTGCCAACACTAGTGGAGCTCTCCCTTCCACGGAGAGACTGAGGTCACAACCTTTTTTGTTTGCCTCTAAGTATTTTAGGATGAGTGGGTCAAACTCCTGAATGCCATGAACACAGCTATGCACTTAACAGGCTGTCAAGGGAACGAATGTCTGTTAAAACCCTAAATACGGAATGAGGCAGGCTGGGGTAGAGGAAGAAAGTAGCCACTATCAGACTATGACTTTTCATTTTTCCCACTCACACAGCATGTGCCTGAGAGAAAGCAGAGAATAACGAGCACAGCAACCTTGTTTTAAGGTGGGTTTGTGGTTTTTGGGTTTTTTTTTTGCTTTTGTAAACAGAAATTAAAAGGCAAAACAAATCCCTGTTAAATGTTGGATGTTGTACATCCCTCTGCATTTATTTTCAGAACACCTGGAATGTCCTGTGGGAGCTTTTGGAGCTCCCCCTTAAGTGGGAAAGAGAGGAAAAGAAAAAGAAAGTCACAGAAATCACAGTGTTCCAGGAATTAGATGCCAAATACTCATGAAACAACCACAGCATCAAGGCTCAGAAGAACAGGGTACAGAAATTTCCCTCTGGATTACCTGGTTCTACTCAAGCACTGTCTGTCTCACCAGGTTCTGGAATTTCCCCAAACTCCATCCTCTTCTCCATGAAGTATCACAAACCCAGATGGCTCCATCTACCCATGGAATTCTTAATCAAGCGCTCTTTCCCAGGGTTGCGTCCACTATATCATGAATACAAGTTACAAGACCTCTTCAAGACAACGTTTCCCATGTTGCCACTTCTTGTACTGGATTGATGAATCTATACAAACTCCTTGGCAAAAAGAAACTTATTACATGTGGTTTCTATGTATACAAATGCTAGCTTTGTGCAGATAAACAGTAATAAGTAAATGCTGAACATGTAGGGATTTGCATGATAAAACAAATGGAGAATGCTGTGCAAACACAGATTTGTGCAAAAACTGAGAATCTCAGTCTATGACTTCTGTGCTGTTACTGAATGTTGTAACAGGGTAGAAAGCATGGGCAGGACCAAATGACAAACAATGAAGGGACAGGCTGCTCACGAGCATGAGACAGAGCTTGGCACTAAGAGGCATGTTAACGCAGAAGAGAAGATGGGAAGCACACCAGTCTGACACAAAAGGGAGAAGAGGGTGCAGAGGCAGAACATGACATAGCACTGCAGAGGTTTGCAGAGTTTCGGAAGTGACAGTGTCATTAGACTGAAAGTGAAAATAGAAAAATTGAAATTCATAGAAGCAGTGTGAACCCTTCATTAGAAATACAGGAAGTCTGTGGAACAAAAGCAGACAAGGGGGAAAACAGTGTACAGTACCGGTAAGGTATGGGAATATATGTAAACTTTTCGCAAAAACTAGACCAGACAGGGCTGACAGAATCAATGAATGGAAATTACAGCCAGCACAAGGAGACAGCATTGTGGTATAGGTATTATATATATGCTGTTCTGAATACAACCATACCTAAGCACATTCTGAAGTGTTTCAGCTAAATAAGATTAAAACATTGCTATTGTCTATTCAAAGAGATTCTGCAGTAAGAACTGGAATCCCAGGATAGCACATATGCATGGAAAATTTTCTACCTTTCCTTCTGGATCATATTTCTTTAAAAAAAGTTGCTCAGATGAGTTTAATTTACATGTCACAGACAACCTGATCTATATTCAGAAAGAACATTATGCCCTCCTCAGATGTCTAAATAATTTTATCTTTCAACCTGGGTTGGAGTTAGACATAAAGGATGCAATGCATGTGGCTCCCATTAAAGTGTTAATCTGTAACACCTGCTGTTCACAGAAGTTTCTGTACTTCGAAATAAACTGAAACTTTCCTTTCCAATTCCACTGTTGTGCAGTGCTTACTTGCAAATTGTTTTTCTAACTTGGCTTCCAACTTCAAAAGAAGAAAAATGCAATTTAGACTTGCTACCTGGGAAGCTTAATTCAATTTCCTGCTCTATTACAGATTCCCTGTGTCTCTAAGGAAGCCACAAAGGTTGAGATTTAAGAGATAGGTTGGAACTTTGCTTCCCTTGAAAATACTTTGTAGACCTGGCCTTAGTCTGTATCTATAATATATATGCAGTGATATATATAATATATATATATATAATATATATATAATATATATGCAGTGATATAGAAATATAGTACCCTTGGAAGTGGAATACAATACCCAAACGGAAGCTTGTAGTGGATTGAGATTTTTCTGCCTTCCAGCTATTCATTACACTCCTTTTCCTGTCTTTGTAACCAACCTGAATTATGAGGTTATATGACCATTTATAGTCTGCTTCAGTACAAAACCACCTAGTTTAGCCTGAATTGTTACTGAAGGTAGCATGGACTACTGGCATAGCTCAGGGAGCTGAGGGAGAAATAATGCCTGGAAGATGGCCAATTCGATAATAATAATAATAATAATAAAAGGATGGGCAAATAATACCTTGATCCCCTACACTTCTAGTCATATGCAGAGGACATCCCTGCCTTTTAGACACAGTCATGATCCTGGATACCTGGAAGGTATAAGCAGGGTAGAATTATGGTACACTGGAATGAAGCACAAGCAAGCTGATATCTGCCCTGGAGAAGTCGAAGAAGTACCTTGACAGCATTATCAAGAAGACACATTCAGAAATTAGCATGTGTGTCATGGTACTGAATGGAAGATAAGGGCAGACCAAGCAACAGAACATGGCAAGAACACAGTCAAAGGCTGGGACAAAGATGAGGAACAGGCATTTGTAATGATAAGAGGGTACCACACAAACAAAAACTATGGCTAAGAGTACAGGCTGGGCAAACAGGTGCTGGTTAAGTGGCTTCATTCAACAGAACAGGTGAGGCAATGGAATGAGTTGCCCAAGGAAGCTGTGAATGCTCCGTCCCTGGCAGTGTTCAAGGCCAGGTTGGACAGAGTCTTGGGTGACATGGTTTAGTGAGAGGTGTCCCTGTCCCTGGCAGGAGAGTTGGAACTAGATGATCTTAAGGTCCTTTCCAAGCCTAACTATTCTATGACTCCCTTGATGTGGCTTTAGTCCCCTGGAAAGCACAGTTACCACCAGGGAGCAGCCACAGTATTCAGCTGTCTCTGCAGGGTAGCACAGAGTAGCTGCTCAGCACTATGGCAATGAAGTCATCCTGGAAAAGCAGTTCCTATGACAAGAATGAAACACATTACTGGGAAAAAAATAACTTCTGATGAGACTCTGCAAAACAGGGACTAAGTCTGTGAGATACTCCTTGTGCTATGAGCTGACTCAGAACTATTTGGTAGGTATGTGAAATTGGTAGATGGTACAAAAAACTCCTTTGTGAGATTTTTGTATCAACATATTAATTTTTAATCAAAGCAAGAGCTCCAGAAGTGGGATCTATGTAAGAAAATAAAACAATAAATACTTCTCATTCTAATACATTCTGCACTAAATATTTTGGATATCAGAAATTCAATTTTGGGTGTATCTGATATGCCTCTTACACACCACTGACATTTTAGTTAGGCCTTCCCCTCATTTCCAAAACGTGTGTTTGGCATCACAGATTTCAGGCTGTTGGCCTGCTCCTGCTGACAAATCTGACTTCCAATGAACTGTCATACTAATAAGCTGTGTTTTCTTTAATGAGGTCCTTACACCAAGCATAGGGACTGCATTTGAAAAGCGCTTTTAATGAGGTCAGTATTACCACTCAGCATTTGATTGACCCTCTGGGAATGTAAGAATGAGCTCTAGTGCTGCACTATTAGCAGATCTCTTATCACAAGTGTCATGAAACTTGGTGTCCTGCTTCATTCTGCAGCTCCTGGATGTTTGTGACTATTTGGAAATTCTAATTTTCATTAAAAATGAACCAGTTATGGTGCTGCAGAACCAATAATTACAGGTTTTCTATTTATTTACACCCTACATCTATTCCTCTTTCTACCTTCTCCTACCACAATTATCTCAGTTATTCCTCTGCACACCCCCAACTTCCTCCCATATCCCCTAACTTCAGGGCTATAACTGTATGCTCCATAACCACTGTGGTTAGTTCAGTCCATGCTGATATCTCTTGTGCTGAAGCTTTTGTCTCAATAATGGTATCAAGCTGTAGCTTCCTTTTTTTCCGAGCTGTTTTTGTGAAACTCGTCAGACATTTGTAACTTCAAGTTATTTTGCCCTTTTGATGACTCGGGTAGGAGGGTGAGGCAGGCAGAGACTGATGGACATAGATTTCAGTCACATTTCCTTAAAAAGCCAATCCTTTAATGAGCCATTATGGTCATCAAAGAATGCTCATAAGATCCCTAGAACCTAAAAATTAAGTTGCCAAAAAGGCATCTCAAACATGTTTTATAATATTTAATGATTCTGTGAACAAGATTCATTACATATTTCAGCTTCAAATCTATATAAGCTATATATCTTTGTGACCTCTTTTAGCCTTTGAGATGACTAGCTTTCTGCTGGCACATATCTTTTTCAGAGAGATGTTAATGATGTCAGTGAAATCCCATTTCTGTTAATTTGTTTCAAAAATATTTTCCTAAAATTGAAGAAAAAGAAAGAACTTTTTCTTCTCCAATTCCATAGGCTGCACAGTGCATAAAGGCTACTAGTCTCTAACTGGCTAGAAAGATGTGCAATACAATTTTACTTCTCTCAACAGAAGGTAAAATGGAATAGGTTTTCCTCCATGAAATTACCTTTATTCCAAGGGTTTTAATCTTCCAGGTTTGAAGGTGCTCTCCATCGCTCCCTCTTTTATATTCAGCATTGTGCATTGATGTTTAGATTTGTTCTCCCTGCCACTTCCATTTATGCATTAATGATTGCATTTGAATTAAAGAAATCACTGAGAAATTCCCCCTGAAAGGGCAGCTGACTTTTCCCACAGATACAGCTAGGGACATGCCACTCATTACCCTAACTGCCTCTCACATGCTGGCGTGCATGAGAGGAGGAAGGCACAGCAGCTCATTGTGCTCTGGAGGATGCTCACATTGACACCAGAGGCTATCTGAACCAGAAATAGTGTGTGAGTGCTTTATAACCACCCCAGTGGGACAGCAGGAAAGTGAGCCCAAGCACTTTGCTACCATTGGAAGAGCTTCCCTTAGCACTGCCTTCACAGTTGTCAGTGCTCTCCCCAGGAAAGCTGCTGTCCCCCTCAAGGTGTGAGAGCCCCAGGGGCTGGTATACAGCTTGCCTGATGTTTCCCTGCTCCTGCCCCTTCATGCTGGATAGGAATCCACAAGCATGCCTGCATGCAGTATGTTAGCTCAGTCTCTGGTTTAGTCGCTGGTGTGAGCTGGAAGCAAAAGAGGCAGCTCAACAAGCTTGCAAGCAAAACCTTCTCCTCTTCGCTGTGACACCAGCCTGAAGCTTCAAATCCCTCTCCTACCAGCCCAGTGTCCGTGATTTCTTCAGACACACTGCACCCTGATTTTATGAATGACTTTCTCCTCTACCCTTTTGCTCTGGGAGCAATCTCTGCCTACCAGGAAATCAAGCACTGCAAACTAGCTTGTAGCTCTGTGAGCCAAGCCCCAGGAAAACAGCAAGTGTTAGGATTCCTCACCTGCCCAAAGAAAACAGTAACATTGCCTGTGCAGAGTCTGTCAGGTACATACCAGCCACGAACCAGAAACATTGTCTTCTCTGGTGCCTGTTAAATTAGTCTGAGTCTCATATACAACCTCTGTCCAATCCCATCTCCCAACCCTGTAAATCAAAAAACCTCACACATTAAAATGGCGTGGTTACCTTATAAATCCTGATTTGCTTTTTAAACCTTTTGAGTTGATTTATGTTCTTGTACTCTTTGGGGTACACTGACATTATGGTTTTCAGCTTGTCTCCACAACATAAAATGATGAGGAACCCTGGGCCAGTGACACTGGAGGAGCTGCCAAGGTTTCTGCTCTTGGTTGGCACAACGAGTAGCTGAGCTTCTGCTGTCATTAACAGGCACAGCCTCAAGCCTGATATTTTATGGCAAAGCAAAATCAAACTGTAAACTGCAAAGGTTTGGGATAAGCTTCACGAGGACTTCAGCAGGAATTGGCAGAAGTAAGATGTAACCTCAGCAGCAGCCTGAAGGAAAACTTTCCTTTTCATTATCTCTTAGTTCACTAAAACTCGGGCGGGGGGGGGTGGGGGTGGGAGGGTGGGTGTGAGTGTTGGAAACCAAGCAATTGCAAAATTTAAGAGGCTATATACGGATATAAAATATCTTCAGACAGTTAAATGATTTTAAGATTCACAATACGCTTTCAATTTTGAATCCCTTACTATACTCATGCCTCTCACCTCCCTGGTGCCTGAGAACCACCTCCAGCCAGGAATCAGGATACGGTTATTCAGATAACACAGTGTTTGAAGTGTCACACAATGCTCCTGCCTACTGAAGATTTTCCAGACGATGTCTATGCATGAACTTTCATCATTCATTTTGACCTGTATATGTGATAAGTCTGCCTTGAAAAGCTAACAAAAAGAGAGGTGGGATTTTTTTTGACCAGAAGCCAGCAGAAGAGTCATTTCCAAAGCATTATAGCCAAAAGAGAAGAAAATTAAAAAGAATTTTACTGAAAAGCTAGTAACGGGCATGTTACTGCTCTATTTTCATATTCTGCCAAGTGTAGTGTTTTGGCTCCTTAAGAGATCTTCCTTTCTCATTTTTAATAGTGTATTTACCTAGAAGTATAAAATAAAATGGTAGATGAATTGCCAATTGCCCTGAGGGTCTTTGTATTGTTCTGGAAATAGAAACTTGTCCTCAGAAGGAGTGGAAATGGCATGTTTCCCTGAAAAGGGAGTGAATTCAAAGCAGAGCAGAAGCCTTGCTGTACCTTAGTACCTCTCACAGTAATGTGAGAGAGCACCTCTCCCCTCCAATCCACAGGCCTGCTCCTGTGGATTCTGCTTCTCTGGGGCTTACCATCACTTGTGCCTTCTGAGCTGGGCAGGATGCAGGAAATCAGAACAGGAACATTTCACATCACATCATGGATGTGATTGGCACTGGGGTAAGACTGCATGTAAGGGCTGCTACCTTAGTCAGTATGTCTCAGGCTGAGCCACGGGGTTTCGCAGTTAAAACCAAGAGCTGGTAAAAGCTAGTAAAGTCAAGTATAGTAAAGTCCAGAAAATTTAACATCTTGCCTAGGGTTTAAAGGTCCATTAAGACTTATACATGCTGCAAATGGCTTCTATTATGCAGTGCCGGGCATCAGCTTTTTAACAAATGAAGTATGACCTGGTGATCTGTAACAAGATAACATGTTCATATCTGAGGACAAAGAGACAGAAAGATGCTGCAGGAGGTTTACACCACTCTTCACGTGAGTACCATCTTTTTTCCACATTCTGCCTACAAACACCAGTGTGATATATTTTCTTGTCAGGCTTGGAATTCCAGAGGCAATTAGGAAAACATTGCTTTATTCTGCTGTTTATATGATATATTTTTATTCTTATTGTGCTACTCTATCTTCACTTGATACTGACTCCATGACTGTCTTCAGCTTCTTTATATGCTAAGGCCAAGTCAGAGGGCAACTTAACTGGAGTTAAGCAAGTACTTAACTGTTCTCTCAGGAATTGGATCTTTTAATGTTAAAGAAAGAAAGATGAATAATAATGATTTGAAGCTCCTCTGTTTCTCAGTGCCCTTCTTGAAATACTTAATGTAGACTTGATTTTTTTTTACTGTAAAACTTCAAACTACTAAGCATAAATCATCACATACGTAAATCCTCACAGAACCAGAACCAAGGTAGGTTGCACTGTGGAGAAATATTTTGTAGTAATTTGGACATGTTTCATAAAAAGTAATTAGTAATTAGCTAATATTCCATTGTGGCTTTATTGCAAACGCTGTTAGAATCTTTTGAACACAACAGAACATGAGATAACAGGCAAGAAATAATTCAGATTGGAAGATGGCAATGAAAAGGAATCTGAAGTGAGGTTTTTTACAAGGGCATGTAGTAGTGACAGGACAAGGGGGAATGGATTTAAACTGAAAGAGGGTAGATTTAAACTAGACATTACAAAGAAATTCTTCCCTGTGAGGGTGGTGAGGCCCTGGTACAAGTTGCCCAGAGAAGCTGTGGCTGTTCCATCCCTGGCAGTGTTCAAGGGCAGGTTGGACGGGGCTTGGAGCAACCTGCTATAGTGGAAGGTGTCCCTGCCCATGGCTGGGGGTTGGAAATAGATGACATTTAAGGTCCTTTCCAACCCAAACATTTCTGCAATTCTGTGAAAAAACAGGCTAATGCAATCTACCTGAGACAACGAGGCCAAATTTCTTGCTGATAATTCCGTTTAGGAAAAAAAACACATGCGGAGGAAATGAAGCAGTTACAATACAGAGCAGGGCTTTCAGCAGGAGAGTAGCTGTCCTATGTTCAAAGCAGTCATTGGAATCATACCTTCCAGTAACTGTCTAGGCGTACTTAAAGGAAATAGAGCACGTGGACCCAAGATCAAGACTCAGCAATGAGAATTTTCCTGATGAAGGTCAAATTACCATTGCCCCATATTTTACAGAAGATAATTTTATCTTGTAGATGAGAGAAGGAATGCTGGTACTTTTGTTGTCAGAGATTTTGGTGACTGTGGAAGTGGTCACCTCATCCCTTGAAGTCAAGAGGAGTCTTATAGCTCATTCTAACAGACTCTGAGGCAGATGTTAAAGCATGCCAGAGCCTGCTTGCATCTTTGTTCAGCAGGGCTGGGCAGAATATAAAGAAGTACTTGCAAAAAGTCGTGCCAAAGCCCGCTTTCAAACAATTAAATGGTGATTTTATAATTATTGTCATTATTGTTATCATTATCATCATTAATGCTACTATGAATATCCAATGATCTTTTGCAAATACCCTATAAGCACCTGTACTAGAAGAAAAGTTGCTAAACATTAACATCTTTTCAGTGGCTTTAGTAAATTCTTAGCAGTGCAAACTTCAAGCATGTCTTTACCAAGTATTTAAAAGTAAATTTTCAGCATGCAAAATCATACTGTGTGTCCAATTGAAGATATTTTTAAGGGCCAAATTTTCCAGATGATCAGTGCTCAGTTCTTCCTCAGGAATGCTTAAGGATATTGTACATTCAATACTCACTTCTGAAAACACAATCGCAGATTCCAGGAGTTAGTCTTGCTCATTCAGGGATTAGAAACTATTTTAAAAGCATTTGCATTTCCTAAGTCTCAACATCTAAAGTTAAAGGCCTGGTTTACATTCATATTTCAACATTTTAGTAAGTTTCAGTTGTCTAGTCCACATACTGCCTAATTCACAAAGTCTTCAAGTAGATCTGGGATGCTTCTTCCCCAAAATGTATCCAAAAGACAATACTAGATATAAGAACCTTCCAGTTTCTCTGTGTAATACATGTGTGACTTCAAGAGTGCATTTCATGGATGCAAATGAGAACAGAGATGTCATGTCAACTCCACAAACTGCATTGAATGCATTTGTCTTGCCTCCCACTCCTTTCTTTCCCTTCCTTCCTTCCTTCCTGCCTTCCTGCCTGCCTTTGTTTTCTTTCTTCCTTTCTTTCTTTCTTCTTTTCTGTCTTTCTTTTCCTTTATGTCTTCCTCTCTCTCATTTTTCAGAATCTGCCCTCTGTTGAAAAGTTGCTTTGTAGTCTCTGAACTAATGATAATTTTCTTCTTTTAAAGGCAAAGTATAAAGACCCTAAGGAATGTCTTAATGAATGAAACTTGAAACAGCATTTTGTCAGGCTAATTGCATGCTGTAAAAGATTTCAGGTTAAATCTGAAAATATGTGTGGCTTGAGGTTGCAGTGTTATGGATGAAACACCATGCATGTCCTTCTTCACTACTACCTGGCTTATTTCTTTGAGCAAATAATAATAGTCTAATCATTGCCATTGGATATATGAATACAAGTCATTCTGAAAACAACAGGACTTTTGCATGTATATCCCAGGGCAAGGTTTTGCCCTGAATTTTCAGTGGTAATGAGTAGTGTAAGCCCATTTGTAATTAATAGTTCACCAAGAATTCTTTTTTTTTTTTTCTTTCTTGTGGGTAAACAAGTAAAAACGTCTAATGTAATAGTGGAATATGTCATTCTAGCTGGCAGCAAGGCCAGTTTAGCAAAAGTAACAGACTGTTGTTGCATTTCTTGTTCATTATGAACATGATTCTGCATGCCATTCATACAGGCTTATGGCATGTGCACAATACGGTGATATCTTGTTGGAATTTTTTTTGTTCCCTGAGTATGTAGGGAAACTGAAAGATTTTAATTGCATATAATGAAGCTATAATGTCAAGTTTATAAGGGACTGAAATCCCTTGTTATTCATTATATTACCAGTCTATCTTTGGAGTATTTCCTACAGGGCATTTGCTGAGGCTTTGATCAGCTCAATTTTAAATGTCCCAAGTCATAGAACATCAAGACTTCCCTTCTACTTTAACTGTTCCACAGTGTAAGCAATCCTAGTGTCAGGAACTTTCTCTGATATAAAAGAACATGCTTTTTTCTTTTCCTTCATCTAACAGTGTTACATGTATATGCATTACTATACAGCTCTATTACCTACGTCTAAGAGTGGGTACTCTTAGAATCATAGAATCATAGAATAGTTAGGGTTGGAAAGGACCTTAAGATAATCTAGTTCCAACCCCCCTGCCATGGGCAGGGACACCTCCCACTAAACCATGCCACCCAAGGCTATGTCCAATCCAGTCTTGAACACCGCCAGCGATGGAGCATTCACAACTTCCCTGGGCAACCCATTCCAGTGCCTCACCACCCTTACAGGAAAGAATTTCTTCCTCACATCCAGTCTAAACTTCCCCTGTTTAAGTTTGAACCCATTCCCCCTTGTCCTCTCACTACAGTCCCTCATGAAGACTCCCTCCCCAGCATCCCTATAGGTCCCCTTCAGATATTGGAAGGCTGCTATGAGGTCTCCATGCAGCCTTCTCTTCTCCAGTCTGAACAGCCCCAACTTTCTCAGCCTGTCTTCATATGGGATGTGCTCCAGTCCCTTGATCATCCTCGTGGCCCTCCTCTGGACTTGTTCCATCAGTTCCATGTCCTTCAAGTGTTATAGGCTGTAACTATACCATAACCTACCTCCAAACACACCTTTCTATCTCATTTGAGTGTCCACCCTTGCTCATGCCACATCTCTGACCCCTCGTTGATGTCCAATGCCTGGGGCTGGGTCTGCCCCCGTGCCCTGCTCCCTAGTTAGAGCTGTGGAATGGGCCCTGTCCTGCCTTATGGCTGTGCCATCAATGGGACTGTTAATTTCATATATTCAGTCCAGCTCTGTATGTTCTTGTCCTATTAATGCTAAATGTAAGAGAATAAGATAATTACTATGTTGGGGATAAAGCTCTTACATGGGCTTGTTTGCCTTGTTTGATCTTCACACAAGATAATGAGAAGACAATTATTGTTGGACACAGTCCTGCTCAGGGTCAAAGATTACAGAAGCAGATCAGAAACCCTGGACTGTCAACACTCTCAGGCAATGGGAAAACACAGAGAGACCAGGACTGCTGCATGTTCCCTTACACTCAAAGCCCAGAGGGACATCTGCTCCTGGGCAACAGAGCTGCTCCGGGGTGGTGCTGCTCTGAATGTCATTAAGATAATGCAGAAGCCGCTCAATTAAGGGAGGAAATTAATTAGAGTATTGCCTTGTAATTACACTTCCTGAGACAGCTGCACTTCCTTTGCATGGCTACAGCCATTCCTTCACCTTCTGGCATGGCAGAAAAGATGGTTTGATTTCTCACACCACCTTCAAACAAGCCTTCATATCAGGTGTTGATCAAGGAACATGGGAAATGAATCTGTTCCACTGCGTTAATATTAAATAGTAAGAAGAGAGGATGACCAAAGCAAACTGCAGTATTTTCTAGTTGAGCAAAATCTTTCACTGGAGATGAGAAATTCTGAGAAAACCTATTGAACTAGAAAAATTGACAACATAAGAGCAGATTAGATTCTTTTTGTACAAGTGAAAGGTAACAAACACTGGAAGTGGCAGTTTAAGCAACCAATACGTACTGGTGGATTCAGAATTAGCTGTTAGTTCTGAAGGAAAGAGTTTTAGGTATCGTTATGGACCATTCAATGAAGACATCTGCTACACATGCAGAAGCAGAACATAAGATGTTTGGCTGCATGGGAAAGGAAATAGCATGAACAAAATGATACAATGCCATTGTATAAAATCTATTCTGCAGCATGTCCTTACTTAGAATACTGCATTTACTTTTGGTCATCTCAGCTCAACAGGGCCATGAGAAAAATCAGAAGAGATGTTGAGAAAGGCAAGTGAAAATTATTTGAATTACAGTAGGCTATTTCAAATAGGAAAAAAAAAATGAATAAGATACATTAATCTGGTTAGGAGAAAAGTGATCTGCGGTAGGAGAGAGCTCTCTAAAATATTACATGGTGTGGAAAGAAAGCAAAGCATATATTGCTGCCTCCATTTTCTGATTATGTAGCTATGCTGAAAGAACGGTCTGCGAAGAACAGCAGGTTCTAAAAGAACATAGTGAAATATCATTGTATGCAGAGTAAAATAGCCTCTGATGCCCTGGGATGCAAGACTAGATTACAGCAAGAGTGTTCAGGCCCTTATTAGCCATTAAGATAGTAACTATAATTTACAGGAGGGTGACACAACCACTGAAAGTGCCTCCCTGTAAATAAGAGTAAGTCACTTGTAAGAAAAGATGAAAAGACAGATTGGGCTAAAATTCTCAAAGTTCAGACAAAATGTCAAGATCTGTAATATCTGCATGCCCCAGGGCACTTGCGCTAACCCATTGCTGCTGACAAAAGGATGATGCCATAACACACTAGATCTTAGAATTTTGTTAATGCAAAATTTCAGTCTGCGGTCCTGAGCATCAGCCATCTCTGCTAGACTATCCCCTGGATCTACACTGATATCACCTAGAAGCCCATAGAACCTCTTCTCCACCATGAAACATGCCCACTAATCTCTTACTGTGGGACACCCTTCCACTGAGTATCAGCTTCATGTTCTGTATTTTAATACACAACTGAATTCAGACAGTTTTCCCCCTCCCCAAAAACTCTCAGGGAGGCTGACGACAGAGAGGAATGAATGTCTGGGACTTCACAGAAACAGGGGAGCAGAAATAAAGGAAAAGACATGTGTAAGTGATGAGAAAGGGAGAAGTAAAAGTAAAAATCTTCAAAGGAATGATAGAGGGAGAAAAGGGTGAAACCTTTGAGAGACAGGAGGGTACAACAAAACAAAAGAAGAGTGAAGACAAAATGGAACAGAAAGAGACTGAAAGGAAAGAGGGGTGGAAAGAAAGATTATAGCACAGATTTTCTGAGGACAAAAGGTAAAGGGAATATAAAGGCATATAAATCGGAGGGAAAAGGAAGGTGGGCAAGTACAGGAGAAGGAGCAGAGAGAAAAGATACAAGGAAAGAAGATCTAAAAAGAAAGGGGGGTGCGGGAGAGGAAAATGTAATAAGTAAGAAAGACTGTTTCCACAGAAATTAAAATCTCAGCAAAGGATGCTGAAAGGCATCTGAAGACAGAAAATGGAGAGAGTGAACCGAGGATGCATGGAAGGTGGAATTGGAAAGAAAAGACCATGCAGATGCATTACCAATGTACTACCTATGTCTTCCAATGCAGGACAGAGAATGAACTCTGCTCCAGTAGCTACATTTGACTGAGAATTTCTTCTGGGATAGTATAAGATATATGAAAATGCAATACAACAAAAATATCTTAGTGATGTAAATGCTGGATGATTCATAACACAATGGAACAAAGGGCAAATTCTGCTAACCATCTTAGAAGAAATAACATATTTTCTGTCCACTTTTGCTATTCCCAGGCAAAAATGTACATTTTGCAGAAATACTAGAAAGAATAGCCCAGCCCATGATTTGTGTCCTTCCACAAAATGGAAACTAATGGTCTTGTTAAAGTAGGTTCTATTGCACTGCTGCCTGTGAAGTAAAATTATCATCATTTCACTTGAGATAACTCTCAAGATTCTTTACAAAAGCTTTTCTGTACCTAATAATGTTCTGATTTTAGAACATGACTGTTACTCAGAGCATGAGAAAAAGTTCTGTAATCTCACTGGATTTCCACTCCTTCTCAACATGTGGTTTTACAATGCAATTCCATAACTGGATGTTATTCACTCTGGCTATTTCATACCCACAGGGAAATGACACACAAAGACAAGTAAGCCTGATATCTGTCCTCCTGTTGTTTGGATGAGGCAAGCAGACTGGTAGAGCAACAAGTCTTAAGGGTTAGGTCTCAGAACTTTAGCCACATTTTTAGGTGATATCATTGACTTCTGTGATCATTCACAATCGTCAGTATCAGTGTTTCATCCCTGGCTTTTTTTGTTGCCCATTTAGATAGATAGTAAACAGTTTAATGCAAGATAATCTACAGCGTCCAGAATATAAAGACTTCAGGCCACACTATAAAGAAAGGATAATTATCTATTAAACATAGTTTTGCACTGTCCTAGACTCTTATCTGCAGTCTACTTAGGTATTCATTGCACTCACGACACATCTCTGCCCTGGTACAATAGAATCGCAAACATGAGATATTAATTATTTTTCTCTGCATTTAACCTAAAAGAATAAGCATTTGTATTTTGTCCCCATCTTTTAGTGAGCTTGTGATGGAGACTGAAATTGTAAACAGGATGTAGTTAACAACTTGCTGTGTTTCAGCTTTTCATTTTCTTGCAGATTCAGTCACTGTCAAAACATCACTTGCTAGAGATTATTCTTTGGTTCCTGAAGAGAATTCAGTCATCTCTCTGGTCCTTTGTTTTGCTTCATTTCAAATTTGCAACTAATTTTCAGACTGGAACAATGAATAAACTTAGGACTGGAGGAAGGGTAGTAAGGGTTAAGATGCTTTTTTATTCCTATCTGATCTTCTTTCTATTCTGATTTATTTTCAGATGTAGCATCCCCCCTTTGACTTTCTAGTGTTGATGAAAAGGGTTAATGAAGGATGGAAGATACAAAAAGATGGGAGAGCTGGTTTAAAATGTGCATTAGGAAAAAAGTGCTACCTACAATTTAGTATTATTTAGTCTTTCTGCTCACAAGTTTGGAAGAGTGATTTGGCCTAAGCAATCTCTTATAAGCATTTGTCTGTGATGTCGGAGTCAGGAATTGACTTTACTGCAGCTTGTCCATCTCATCTCAAACTGCTTCTACTTCCCTACTTTCTACACCCTCTACATTTACAGTAACTCTGCATCCCTCACTCTGTCCCCACACCTTGGCAGAGCAACATTTAGTGTAAATAGAAGAGATAATGAGATCTCTCTCCCCAACAATATTTATTTACCCATGAGACCCACAGCCAGGCTTATCTCCCTGGGCTTCCCCTCAGTTACCCTTGACCATTCAGGTTGAAATTTCAGATTCCTGTCACTGCAGCAGTGCATACTACATTCAGCTTAGAAAGGGATTTCTCTTTTTGCTATGAGCAGTGAGGTAACTGATGCCCTGTGAGCCCTGAATCATGCTTACCAGTGGGGTGGGAGGCTTAGATCAAAGCAAATCCTAGCTGAGGACGAATTCGTATTCACCGAAGTTAGCAGAGCTCCATTAGTGCTTATAACTTCCTATCCTTTATTTTCACTCCACTCACAGCATTATTACAACTGGTTTCGTGGCTCATTTTATATATGCTTGTTTATCACTCCCAGGAACAGTTTGATTTCATTCTTTTAAGACCACTCTCATGGCATTTTCCCATTCAGATTAGCAATTTAGTACTTATGGCTTCAGTTCAGCAAAGCACTTAACCACACGCTGAAGCAAATGCATTTTAAACATGAAGTGACGTATGCTGCTGATATATCATTAAGACTTAATATTTATATGGACACAGTGCCTAGCAACCCAGCCCTGTTCCAGGAGTTCTGCTGCTGCTGCATGTTGTACACAACAGAAAGACAAATATTGTTCCCAGAAGCTACCAGTGCTGAGCTTTATATAGTGTACATCCCTTGAATGTGTTACGAATATTAACCTGCGTAACCACTGCATTATGCTGAGGGTTAGATGTACTAAGGTAGCTCCCATATGCTGATAAGGAAAATTAATCAGCAAAACAATTGTCTCTGTCAGCCTTCCTGCATCAGCCCTGGCAGCTTATCCCATTACCCCTCATTGGCTTCATCCTAGGCTAGATCTACTTTATATTCCTCCATTCTTCTAGGTTTAGGTTTGGCAACTATACCAAAGCACTGCTTCTAGGGCTAGACATGTAAATTGAACTATTTGATGATTAAAAAAAAAAAAACCCACCATATCTATATGCTATATTGATTTTAAGAACAAAGAGGATTTGCAAGCTCCTACATACATGCAGGAACAGATAACAAACCAGTGTTACAAAAGAAGACCAACCACTATATTAAAACAGCCATTTACATTATAGCATAGTTTTGTTCTTAAAGGGTTTGGTCTACTATGGATTTCTACTACCATTTTACCAGTTAATCAGTCTCCTGTGGGTTTGACAGTCACTCTGGAAAGCTTTAATTTAATTTTGCCATGAGGTGGGTTGAAGAGGTCATATTTCCGCTTTGCAAATACTCACAAACTGGGCTTTAGAGATGCAAAATTAAAACCAGTGTGTTTCAGGTATGTTATTCCAAGGTATAACAATGAAAAGGCAGAGAAATAATTTTAGATGCAAGATTTGTGTTCCTCGAACAATTTTTCCCCAGCGAGGACAAGGGAGGAAGAGAGACTTACTTTATATTGCCTGAGTTGGTGAGCCAGTTCGTCCATTTGTCCCTTCTTGTCCTTCTGGGTCATTACTGCCAGTGAGTCAGCATACAACAGTGGTGCAGTCTATGTATTCCATGCAAACTTATGTTACATGGGTCACATGCACCTGGCTTCATCTGGATCTTTGAATAACTGCTTCTTGTCCAGATCATCATAAATAACCTCCAGCACAGCTAATTCCCCCAGGTACTGGATACCTTTCTCCATGGTGGTCCACTTGCCTGAATGACATACAACATCTTCCTTGAAGGGATACCTTTCCTTTGCATCTGACAGGAGTCATCTCCAAAGGCTGAGGACTTGTGCCCCTTTTCCAACCACTTTACCAGTGCCCTCTTCCCATCTGTTTGGCTTCCCTAGCCTGTAGGCTACTGGCCCTGTTATCCCAACATCAGAGCAGCCAGGTGACAATGTGCTGGCCTGGAGGATGGCTGAAACCTTTTGCATATTTCTCAGTTCACTCACAGGGATAGGGATTGGGTGGTTACTGCCTCATTTATGAGTTCCTCCTCCAATCAGTGGCTATCTCACTTCTTCCTGTTCTTGTGATGACCCTGCTTTAGAGTAGTCTGCCTTGTCCACTTCTCTTGCTCCTGCTCTCTCTTAGAAGCATCTCCTTCATCCCTTACTAAATAAACTGTATTCCAGTATTTCTTCTTGTGAAGAAGGAGCAACTGATACTTGCACAGGTTGATTTTTTGAGTCAGCTGCAGCGCCTGTTGCCAGGATTGGTGTAACCTCAATGCCTGTCATTTTGTTGTCAGATCCAGAGACCTTCTCTGCCCCTTGAGGGTACTGACTAGTGTTGAACAAGGCTCTGTAGGCATGAGCCAGACCCCAGCATGTTGCAGCGATTTGTCTCTCTCTCTGGAATTGCCAGGGCAACAGCATACTTTTTCCAAATATTTTTCCAATTTTTCAGGATTCGGCACTTAGGGGCAAAATTCCAAAATTTTGGAGGTGACCACTGTCCTAGGCACTTGCCAGTGCTGTCGCACACCTTGCCGTATAACTATTCAGCCTTATGGAATATCTTTGGGTGATATTCTTAAAGAGTTGTTTAAGCCTGAAGAAGACCTGAAACACATTTAGAAGATAGCAATAGGAATTTGCTGATTTGAACATCTCAAGGATATTCGAAATTCTAAAGGGCTATTACATTTAGCCTGGAGAAGGGGAGTATGGAGAAACTTATCTCCCCCATATATGGGCTGGCTGTAAAAGATGTAATTATTAATAGTTTCCCATAGATGGCTCCTGAAGTATAGAGATGACAACAATACTGAGTACCAATACCCAGCTGGTTCCTGAGAACCAGCTCCTGGCCAGCTTTCTCCCTAGTTTATATGCTGAGCATGACACCACCTGGTATGGGATATCCCTTTGGCTGGTTTGGGTCAGCTGTCCTGGCTGTGTCTCCTCCCAGCTCCTTGTGTACCCAGAGCACACTCACTGATGAGGTGGGGTAAGAAGCTGGAAAGGCCTTGGCTCTGTGAAAATATTGCTCGGCAACAACTAAAACATCAATGTGTTAACTGTATTCTCTTTAACTATATTCTCATCCTAATCCCAAACATAGCACTGTACCTGCTACTAAGAAGAAAATTAACTCTATCCCTGCCGAAACCAGGACAGGATGCTAGAATGGCGTTAAGAAATTTCAAGTTATAGATCTGTTCTATCTGTTTAATTTTCAAAAACATATTCTGAATTGCTGATTTCAGTCCAGAAACTCATGTGTGCTGTTGTCCTGAGCAAGTGTGAAGAAGCAGAATGCTCATCCTTGTGTGAAAGATGAGTTGGAGAAATTTCTAGCATGACACCCTGTTGCTTACCCAAAATGCATAATTTCTGTTGTCTTGCTTCAGGGTGATTTTTTTTTTTTTTTAAGTTTAAATTCTTTTCTAAATCTGAGAGTTAATGTTATTCAGAACAAGCATTCTCCTTTAGCTAAGAAGAGTTTTGGTCTAAAAGCCTTGGAGAATGCTCATGAAGAAGGGTATGACAGGAGTACATGGAACCTTCTGCCCTGTCCATTTGCTGGTGGCTGGGCAGCTGAGGCTGTCACAATTTGTGACATGTACCTTCTCATGCTTGCCCTGGAGTATCACAGGGGTGTTCTCTTAATATTTGTGGACATAATATGCATTTAAGTGTTTACCACGAAGACAAAGCATTTTTTACAAAAGTTAAGTTTCATTTTTCTTCCCCTGGTGGTTTGAAGCAGTAGGTGGATAATGTGTTCAGACTTTCCTCACCCAGTGTTGCCTTTCAGGTTTTCTAGCTTGAGAGGGACTGTTCATGGCACTTTACGTCTTTAGGAATAACATGCAACCCATCAGCAAAATTATTAAGGAACCAGAGTAACTCTAAAGAACATAATATGACAGATCCAAACAGATGACGATTGTTTCTCTCTCATTTGTTACAGTTCAATTAATACGTCAGCTGAAGAGAATGAACTGTTAATTCTGGTCTTCCAGGAAGTCCATCACAAGAAGCTGCTGCATCATTTTAGTAATCAAGGGAAGAGATAAAAACTTCACTTTAATTTGAAGCTAGTTAAGAGATTACAATCAGACACTTAAGTACATTGTCAGGAAGAGAACCAGGTTTCACACAAATTGTGAAATTGTTTTATGCACTTGTAGTATGGAAAAATCGGTGGGGTTGCGTAACTCTCAGAGTAAAATTTACAGATGAATGACAGCTGAAAAAGATTGAGGTATTTGATTATTTTTAAACTAGAATTAATCATATAGCATCTGAAGACAGCCTAGAGGGATGCTGGGGAGGGACTCTTCATTAGGGACTGTAGTGAGAGGACAAGGGGTAATGGGTTCAAACTTCAACAGGGGATGTTTAGATTGGATATGAGGAAGAAATTCTTTCCTGTAAGGGTGGTGAGGCACTGGAATGGGTTGCCCAGGGAAGTTGTGAATGCTCCATCACTGGCGGTGTTCAAGGCCAGGTTGGACAGAGCCTTGAGTGGCATGGTTTAGTGTGAGGTGGCCCTGCCCCTGGCAGGGGGGTTGGAACTAGATGATCTTAAGGTCCTTTCCAACCCTAACTATTCTATGATTCTATGATTCCATGATTCTATGTAGGCTGAGTTCTTCCTCCCTGTCTCCTTCCCAGGCTATAATTTTTAAATGGGCGTGGTTCTGCAGGACTATTATTTTGGGACAGATCAGCTCCTAATTCACTATGTACAAATTGCCTCATGCACTCCAGCATTACACCTGTCCATAGTTGTTTAAAAGTAGGTTGATACCAAGAAGATATTCTGCCTACTCTGGAGACCTCCAAACATCTCTCTGAGGTCATTATTAGAAGCCAATTAGCAAATTAGCAGGTTTATGTATTTAATCCACCATGTAAACCCCCTTATTCAGCTGTGAAGATTTGATTATGCCCAATCTGATGTGATAATCTCCCATCTATTGAACACCCATTGGGTTTTAGTACGAAGAAGTACTTGGACTGCCAGGGCCCTTAGATAATTATGGTAGGGAGCCCTTTCTGGTCCAGAGACCAGGGCAAATCTTCTTGGTTTAGCTTGACCTGAAGATATTTTTTAGCAGATCTACTCAAAATATTGCCTATAACTTTATGTACACCATAACACACACAAAGTAATACCTCATTAGGGTACTTAAGAAGAAGACATGCTTCTGTGCCTAACTAAAGGATAGCATTGTGGGTTCTCTACCTCTCTTTGCTTCAGGTGAGCTTTAATGCTTCCAAGAGAGAGACTGCTCCCAAATCTCTACTTGCAGAACGCCTAGCACTGCTTGCAGACGCCACAGCCTTCCTGTATCATGTACAGTGCACACAGAAAATCATAATGTTGATTCTCATAGGCTAGCTCACACATGAATGGCAGGCAATTAGTTCCCTCTCTATTCCAGGGATGAATTTCGCACTGCCACTTTCCCCACCAGCACGAAGGACAGAAGCTGTTTCCTTCACATCACACTCACCAATCCTACCTGCATTTGTAGATCCTGGTTATTTTTTAATCAAATGCCTAAGCTCATAAGCAATCCTTGCTCTCTGCAAACGTGTGCCTCTCCGCCTAATTTAGAAGTTAAAGCAAGACAATCACTACGTGCAAGTAACATTTAGATGGAATACTTCTGTCTTGCCACCACCGTTTTTCCATGATACCTCGGGGTTTGTTTCCTTTTTATCCTTTAAAAAAGGACGCCAGATACTTTTTTATTTTTTAGTGCTGACACAAATGAAAGGAACTGGTGGGCTGTGAAAACAGAATCAGCAAGGAACCCTAAGAACAGAGTCTGGCATTCAACACAAAAAGGAATGTGCTACAAGAAGTGTAAGAACATCCAATTCACCAAAAGACTTATCCTTGCCTTTTCCTTTCACCCGGAGGTAGCCAGTAAAGGCAGAATAGCAAAGAAGACCCAGAGAAGTATACCGACTGCAGCAGCCAAGAATCCCAAGGAGAGACTTTTGTCAGAAATAAAAATTAATTTGGTGGCTCCTTTTTAGTTTTTCTTTACAAGTCCTGTGCCATAGGCACTTCTCAAATGGATAATTATCTGCTAAATAAAAATGCAGTTTGAAAATGGCTCAAGCTATTTGTAAATTCAAGTTGGAGTTACAGACTGCTTTAGACAAAATGAATAAAAGAAATATGTAAGGGGGAGGGTGGGTAAAGTTGAAATGTTTGACTTCAACGTTTTCTCAAAAAAAATGTTTTGCTTTCTTTTCACATCTTGAAGACTACTTTGAGATCTAGTGGAATTCATTCTATTTCCCCATTTTCACTTTCAGTTTTAAATAAGATTATAATTATTGACTGTTTTCTCTTGGTGGAGAGGAAAGCCAAGAGTATATTTTGGCAAGAACATTTTCTTTGTTAGTTTCAAATTATCATCCTTAGTAAAGTAGTTTCCTTCCTTCTTTCAGCTATAGTATCAGAAATTTGCACTTGAGCACACCACAAAATAATTTTGTACACTCAGCAATCTTCTTTGACAGAGACAAAAGACTAGAATAGAAAAGGTGAAGGTATTTACTGATAGAGGTCTCTGGGGTACAGCTATGTCTGGGACTTACGTAGGGAGCTTCAGAAACAGTGGTACACACAAGAGAGACACAAGACCAGCACAGCATAAGCAATTTTATATCAGAAAAGGAACTGTGCACTTAATCAGAGGCAGGCATAACAAAAGTGGCTCTGGCATTCAGGATTAAGATGAACTGACAAAGCTGAAACAGATCAGCTGGTATAAACCCCAGAGAAAATCAAAAATAACTATCTGTGGTCAAAAATCCCTAACATAACAAACCTAATAGCACTTCCTTCTAACTTGCTCAAGGACTGAACAGGTTTCATGAGATGTGGAGCCAGTGCCACCAGCTTGTTGTTTGTCTGGAACCTTAGCAAGTTTGCTTGCTCCCTGAAACCTGCTGAGATGTTTGGCACACGGCAGCAGTTTTGCTCCTTTTTGTACAGTTAATAACTAGCTCCCATGGCATCAGCATTAGCTGTCAGTGTCATCATGGCAGTAAAATCTTGGTCTAAGAGTTATTCTGAAACAACTACTTGTGCCCTGGAAGGGAAGGTTTCAGACACCACATTTTGAAGCCATGCTGATGCGTTTTCTGTTTTGAGTCTTGATCTTCACCTAACAGAGCATGTTTTCAAAGTCTTTGTGCCTCCTTCTAGGGCTTGAGGAACTGCGATACAGCAGAGACTGCTGAGGCACATATTTCCACACTTCCCAGCCACTGGCTAGCATAGCTGGGAACAGTCTGTTGCTCTGAATGCAGCCAGCAGATCATGAGCAGTACTAAAATTTCACACAGTATTGGAAATTTCAGCAGATAAACCCTTCTATGTCACTTCATGTTCACTACAATTCTGGGATAACTCTTGAGCTGACACATCACACCACAGTCTCCCTGTGTTCAGCATGTCTGGCTGTCCAGACCTGCACCCAGATTGGCAAGTCCAGGGACACCTCTTCAGGGAATAGTGTGAACAGCATCCTGTGAATCAATGCACTGCATACCCCTGCTGAGGAGTCTCAAGTCCTTACAGGTTTTATCCCCAGTGATTGCTTTTTCCAGCTAAGGCAAAGAGAAACCTCTTTGCGTTAAATATTCATATGACTTGAGTGGGACTTGAGTTGCTGCTCTTTGTATACATTAGGCCCAACTTTTCAATAAAGAGTGGAAAAAAAAAAAAGTTCAAAATCCATAAATGACCTACCTGAATACCTTTATGCCTGTTAACACATGCGGAACATACAGATTCAGAGATTCACTGGTCCTTTTTCCAAATATGTGTGGGTTGTTCCTGAGTTTCTCTAAGAAGGACCACTCAAGGGAAAGCATATAATACCTCTGGTGGGAAGTCTGTATACTTAAACAGAAAACCCAACTAAACATAAGAAAGAAGCCTTACATCTTTAGCTTAGCAGATTCACCAGCTCACCTGTGTGGCTGCATGTAACACTTTGATATAAACCTTGTAATAGAACAAGTACATGAAAAACTCAAGCTCTATCCTGCAGATCCTGTGTACCATTCAGTTGTAGCTCACTGACTATGATTTTATTTCAAATCCTTGTTGAGATACTGAAGATGAAAGAGCTAGCTTTGCTTGAGAAAAGAAAAAGGGGGAAAAAAGTAGATTGGAGAAAAGGAAAGGGAGGAAAGGAAAACTCTAGGAAAAAAATGGTTGTGCTGCATTTGTTTTCTTTAATTTAAAAGGGTAAAAAAGATATGCAAAAAAACATTCTTTCGTTACCCTGAAGGGTTGAGGAATTGAAGATGTGATTGTAGCTGGGTAGGAGGAATATGATTCCAGCATTCTGCAGGGTTCAAGGAAAAAGAAAACACCTGCTTCGTGCAATCCATGTAGCTCCTGCTGCTGCTCAGAGTGTCTCCATTAGCTGCTCCTATATGCAGCTAAAATGCTGCTGGATTTACCACAACTTGGAGTACCATCTAGGTTTATTAGCCTAAGCTGATAAGCTGCTGATACACTAGAACCACATTCTCCTTATCCTTCCAGAGAGACCACACTAGAAGCAATGAATCCTTTACATCAGTCAAGATGCTAATTTCTTTGATTAAAAATAGTATGAAAGGCACACCGTGAGAGGGAGACAGAGTGCCATGTGAAATGTGTGTAGTTCCAGCATTATTTTTTTTACTTTTAATATGAACCCAGAAATTTCCCTGCATGTTTGCTTACTGTTATTGTTTTGACTGCATACTGACATTCAACTGCCAGAGTCTCATTGCAAATTTAGGAGGTATGTTTGCTTTGTTGTTACCTTTCAGCCTGCCATCAATATGTCCAGATCAACTTGTCATCAAGAAAATGGGCTCCAATATTCCACAACTCATGTAATTGCTTCCCTATCTTCTTCTGTTATATCTGTCTTTCTAAGGCATCTCCCCTCTTTCTCCTTTTGATTTTTTGTTTTCCTTTATAGCATATCCAGGAAGAATGGAGAAGCATAAACAAGTTGGTGAAGATAAATTAATATGCAGCTATGTGCTTGCTTGCATCTGATGATGATGAGATACAGGGAAAATCATCTACGTATAGCAAAGACAACAACAGTAGAAGTCAGCTAAGCTTCCCCGAAATCATCAAGGTCTTCATTTGGTCTATCAGCATTAGATTTTGCAGTGCAAGTGCATCTTTGCATTTAAATTAAGCAGGTAGAAGGGTGGAACGTGAGTGGCATTTATTTGCACCAGTGATGTTTAGTAAGTCAGTCTCAATGCTGGTGCATCCATAGGCGGTGAAGCCCAATTTTCATGATGTTCCCATCTGGCAAATGACATCTAGGGACCTCTCTGTAGTACAAGGCAGTGATTGCTAGGGAGAAGTGTTCAGGTAGCCACTTAACAGACTGGTGATGGGACAAATGTAAGTTTATAAGTCCAAGGAGAGATGGAAGTGTTATTGCTCCTCACAGGAGACAGCTGGTGCCTGCTGGATGAGTATAAGAGCAGTTTAGCAGTTTAGGCTACAGTGTCATCCAGCCCTGAGCTCTGCTTTGACTCTTTTCCTTCCCACTTGTAGTTTACAACAGCTCACAGCCAGGCTGACATTTCTTCTCACTGCTGCTGGTGTCTGGCTTCCTTGCTGTTTGGAAACCCCAAAAGGCATTATGACTGAGACATGTCAGTGTGATTGACAGGTTTGTACACACAGCAGGCTAGGGCATCCAAGAAGCACTGACGACAGCTCACAGACATGTGAAGGCAAGAGAGCAAGTGGATTTGGCAGCCTGAGGAGCAAGTAAATAGGTGTTGGCTTCAGCCCATGAGCTCTGGGAAGTCAATGGGACCACTCCAGAGATTGAATTTAGTGCATGGGGTTACAGAGATGCATGAAGAGGAGATGCAAAGAAGGATGAACAGATGAACATCTATGGGAAAAGAGGGACTTTAGATAAGGGGGGACGACAGAAGGGAAGAGGGTAAAGATAAAAAACCCAGAAAACAGAAAGAAGAAAATTATATCTCCTTCATCAAAGATGCTTGCCATGAGCCTTTGCTTTTCCCTCCTACTCTACCTCAGGAAAGAAATTACATTTGTTTTTCAAGCTGTTATCACTAGCCTCCCCATAAGGAAGAACAGCCTGTTGAGTTTGCACGTTTACGGATCAAATCTCTTTTCTGGCTCCATTAGGAGATTCATATCACTCTTGCTAATCTTCCCAATAGAACAGTTTTCATATAGAATTATAGAATCATAGAATAGTTAGGGTTGGAAAGGACCTAAAGATCACCAAGTTCCAACCCTCATGTCATGGTCAGGGGCACCTCCCACTAAACCATGCCACCCAAGGCTCTGTCCAACCTGGCCTTGAACACTGCCAGCCATGGAGCATTCACAACTTCCCTGGGCAACCCATTCCAGGGCCTCACCACCCTCACAATGAAGAACTTCCTCTTTATATCCAATCTAAACTTCCCCTGTTGAAGTTTGAACCCGTTACCCCTTGTCCTATCACTACAGTCCCTCATGAAGAGTCCCACGCCAGCATCCCTGTAGGCCCCCTTCAGATACTGGAAGACTGCTATAAGGTCTCCACACAGCCTTCTCTTCCCCAGTCTGAACAGCCTCAACTTTCTCAGCCTATCTTCATACAGGAGGTGCTCCAGTCCCCTGATCATCTTCGTGGCCCTCCTCTGGACTTGTTCCAACAGTTCCATGTCTTTTTATGTTGAGGACACCAGAACTGCACACAGTATAGATCTTACATTTACAGCAGGCTTTCCTGCTGTAACAGCAGGTCCTGTCCAGCAGTCCAAGTGTCCACTGACTTGACACTATCCCACAAAGTCAAAGGATAACATGGCTGACTCTGAAATTAAGTCATTGCATTACTAATTCAGAAGGATAGGCTGAGTACCTAAGTCTGCCAAAGATCATACAAAAGCTGACAACACTTCATTTTAAAATTCCATTGTAATATGGAAAACAATCACACCCGCTTTCTTCCCTTATCTGGGGGAACCATGTGCAAGGGTAGGCCCAAATGATGAAACCACTCCTCCTCCAGATGTGAACCTGTAGACCAGATGTGAACCTGTAGAATGGAAACAAGAAATTTAGAAATGGCTCTTCAAGGGTAGCCATGGAACTAGTCTGGCCAAATGGTTTCTCTTGGTGGGAGCAAATACTGAAGAGGCAGCCCAGGCAGAAGACTTTCAGTCCATCCTACTTAATTAGGCTGTAACCTCTTGGAGAAAGGGATAGGCTACCAGTATGGGTCTTACATGTTAGGGAATTATCTTAGTTTTCTTTCTCCTCCCTATTAACCTTTCCTCCTCCTTGCCCCAAGAGCTGCCATTGTGGATTTCACAATACTTTGTCAGCAGCTTCCTTTGTTAGTTTTTTTCTGAGTTGCCTTATGACTGTTCTTTTAGTAAGGTCAGACCTGAGAAAGGATTGTGATTTGTCTCCTCTCATATGCAAGCTTTGTCATTTTGCCATTTGTCTGCGCTGTTCACTGAGTTTCACTAAAAACTTCAAGCTGTCTCTCCCTTCTTAGCAAGGATAATGAACATGGCAATGAAAAAAAATCTACTTTCTTTTCAGCTGGGTGTTTATATCTGACTTATTGCTTTGTGTAGATCTGCTTTTGCCACCAGAGTCAGCAGAACCCTTGAAGAGGTAGACAAGGGTAACATTAAACTGACTGAGTCAGCCCAGACAGGAACACCACAAAAGATCTGTACGTCTGTCTGTACCAACTTTTAGAGCACCTTCAATGCCAGCATGTAAGAAAATGTTGTGTTGGATCAAGTGATTAGAGAGGGTGTCTGTGCCCAGGCTGGAATGAAGGCGTCACCACAGCCAGGCTTATGTTTGCCTGTGGTGACATGGGATTGCAGATCAGGGCAGGAGCCACAGCACTGCACTGTGCATGATTGAAATACATGTGTGCTTATGGCAAAGGGAAGCAGAAGCCTTTAAGGCTTGTGTTTGATCTAGCTCTCCTCTACCTTGGACTCTAGCTTTTCCTTGAGTGGGATGTTGGATCAGGTGACATTCGTGAGTACCTTCTGACCTAGATTGTTCCCTGATCCTCATATTGCATGTGTCTCAATGGGACAGGCTGTAGCATGCAGAATACCAGATAGCCCTCATTTGCTCCGCTACACTTTTTTTACCGTGAAAGTCTAGGAGATCCAAAAGTCAGTGATTGAAGTTTGGCTTTCACATTCCAATGAAGATAACTAAATAAATAGATGACATACAACACAACCATCTGTTACTGGAGAAGTGAATCAAGGCCACTTATCTATCTATTCAGTTTAACAAACTAGTTTGAAAATCTCAGCATCCTTGAATAAAAGTATTATCTGTTGACACAGCTGCTACTCTCTTGCTATTGTCTCTTTACTTTCTTTCAACCTGATACAATGCCAAAATACAGCTGAGGGCATTGCTTGCAGTAGCACATGAGCGTTCTCATCTCCTTTCTTCCCATGCAGTCAGGGTCCAGGTAATTGCTAGGCATGAATTTATGATGCTCCCTGTTAAAGAACTGTGGCTAGAGAGCAGGTGTGTAGTAGATTCACAAAGACTGTAGCTTCTGCTTTAGACTTCCTTATTTAAATATATGCATGGAAGTAATTTTGAATCCACATCCATATTCAAAGCTTCAGATGTACTTTGGTCCAGGTATCTCCTTTTTAAGCCATTTGAATCCAAACTAAACTTCCTCCAAGTTTCACAGCTGACTAGAGTTATGTAGTAAATAGTGAGGGAGAGGGTGTGGAAAGTGTCTGAGAGACTATAAATTGTGGAGGCAGAATTATAGCTCCAAATAGGATGTCTTTTACAGTGCAGTACAGGACCCCTTCAGGGGTGATAAAGTTCCGATTTGTGTGTTCAAGGAGAGTCATACCTCGATGACACTGCCAGTGATACTCCTCTTCTGCTTCCATACCCTGTGAATCAAACCTCCGTTTGTTGTCCAACTAGAAAACTACTAATAGACCTTTTACAGTGAGAAAGAAGAGAGCACTGGTTTGGACAGCACAAGAAGGGTGGAGAGAGAAAGAGAAGGCAGTTTCAGTTTTGCAATAAAAATAGAAATAATTATGCTAAAAGGGACTTTTTTTTTTTTGTTGTTGTTAAAAATACTGGAAGAGGCTTTTCTCTCTGCTCCTTGGTGACATTTCCCTATTCCTGAAGGAATTCCTATTTAGCCTAATTAGGCTCTGTTTCTCCTTCATTTGGGCTCCATAACTCATTAGCTTCCAGCTGGGCAACTCATGATTCTAGGATGTCTAATTACCTTCTTCTAGCAGATATCCTGATTGCCTCTGGTCAAAAAACGCTGATCCAGTCCCTTCAGCTGATCCAAACTGATCTCAAAATGAGTTGTGTCATTAGCCCCTTCTGATTTCATCCATCTTTCTCCTTATTCCCCTTGGCCAAGACCAACATCACATATGACCTGGTGTGGCAGAGAACCAAGAATACAGTACAGTCAGTATCTTAAAGGGCAACGCTCACAAACTCTATTGGTTTGCATTATTTTGATAATATCAAGAACTTTGGTTTGAAGTTCCTGAGGCACACAGGTGAATAAGTATCTTCATCTATTTCAGCTAACCGTAGAGGTCTTTTTCACTTCTTTCCAAGGGTGACATTAAATCCATTTTAATCAGGTATGAAACCCTAATTCAATTTTGACTCTTTGCTGGGACTGTATCCAAAGCTAATTTGTCACAGTCACATTCAAGTTTACCTCAGTCAGATTCAAAGCAGAGTTTATAATATTCTTGTAAATTTGGATAAATGCATCAATGTAGATCCAGACTTCAGTAAAAGCTTCATTCCATTCTT
Organism: Ara ararauna; assembly: GCA_028858755.1. NCBI lineage: Eukaryota > Metazoa > Chordata > Aves > Psittaciformes > Psittacidae > Ara > Ara ararauna. The sequence goes on along the minus strand of CM054376.1, from coordinate 91,669,289 downwards.
TTTGTGGTTCAGTTTATTCAGATTTAATTGACTGGTTTTCTTAAAAAAAAAAAAAAAAGAGAAGAGAAGAGCATGTTCAGTTGCAAGGGCTGACCCTGATTTAGTGGTCTACACAGATTATATTTTTTGTGTAGAATAAATGCCCCAGTCACAAAGGTTCTGCTGTAGCAGGGAAGAATTGCACAGTTTGCATTGTTAAAGCAGATCAACATTGAAGTGTTTTGCTGATTAATTAATGACAGGTAGGTAAATGCCAGTCAGCAAAATATACGTTCAGGATATAATGTCAGCAATATAATAGAAAAAAAGGTAAGACAAAACTGTCACGAAATGTTGTTGTACACTTACAAATTTCTAAACAACATTTTACAACTAGTCCAAAATTTCTAATCCCATAGATATGCACCCACAGAATTAATTTTGCAAGAGTGAGCTGTGTAGGTACCACACTCAAATACCAGAGAGCAAGTTTATCAATAGCTGGGACTATATGGGTGAGATATCTACAACATGACCTCTAATATTTGTTTTAAATTGTACTAAATCATCTCTTTTTAGTAGCTCCTTCCAGTTTCTCTTTCTTTATATTATGATTTCATTTGGGCTGCAGAGAATTTTGAAGACACTCCATAGAATCATTTCCTTATTTCTCACTGCTGTAGGCTATTGTTCCCAGACTAAAGACTTCAGCTAAAGTGTCATATTCCTATGTGAAAACAAGAGAGACATTCTCTCCATAGAACAAGAGCATCCACCTATTGTCTGTCATCTATAAAGGCTCCTTTATTCTATTATATTTCATTAATTACCAAAAAGTTCTGTGTTGATAATCTGCCACTCTCACCACCAGTGTGCAGCACACTATGATACTTCAGACACCTGGAAGTGATGGGGACTGTGCTTCAGCTGTAATTGAGGCAGTTCTTCTAAATCACTGCTCTGTAGTAGGTTGTGCCGAGTACTACGTTGTTACCACCACCACAAAATCCCTATTCTGATTGAGGCGCTTATGGATTCAAGAGGTTGAGAGAGTGGGTTGTGTTGCCATTACCAGAGTAGCATTACCATTTCAGGCAGCGCCCTGACAACTTCAGCATGCCAGAGACACAGCAGTGAGTTAATGCTTGTGGTGTCACCACAATTACACCAAATCCAGTTTTCAGGTGTGAAAGTTGATACCTGGAAAGGTGACTTGCTGAAAGTCGTGCAGACTAGGAAAAAGAAGGGATTACACTCTGGAAAACGTGTTTAATCCAAGAGACAATGCTATTTTTCCTGTCAGGATTCTGGTTTCCAGAAAAAGATACATTGAATGGACAAAGTTTAGATTAAAGCAGTGGGGCTGATGTTAATTTTTAAGGATTTCCATACAGACGACAGTTAACTGACTTCATTTGCTAATTACTTCACCAAATATTTTGATATGTGATTGGGAAATTGAGTTTTCTTTGAGCTGTTGCATTTCCCCATGAAGTGATACTTTTTCATCTGTCATTAAAAAGTATGCTATAAAGACCCTGGCCATGGCATAGAAAGAAGATGCTATTCTGAGGGTAAAATATTTTGCTTTTGCAGCAACAGTGTTGTAAAAATAATTTTTTTCCCTTTGCAGCACTTTTGATGGAACATTATTTCTGGTTTGACTGTTTATTATGACCTATGCCTTTGTGGTTTATATTTTTACTGGAGATGGTTACCTCCTTGTCTGAAGCATTTTGACTACTTTATGTAGGAGCACATGAGTTTGTCAGATGAACAACGTATAAAGTCCTTTTCCTGACATAGAAGCAACATGGTGCTTTTTTCCATAAGTAAAATGACAGATTCTGCTGTTTAAAGGATCAGCTGATGTAACATTATTTATAATTTTATAAGAATAATCACTTCATAAGAATAAATGCCTCTCCAAGAAGTCACTGCTGCCTCTTTAGGTGCATGTGATGTGCTCCCTCCTCCTCTCACTCCAAAACTGTGTTAGCTGATATATTGCCCTGGTGTGCCAACAATAGGATAATATGATAGATTAAGCCAAGGCAGTCTCAATTAATTCCTAAACAGTTTTAATTTAATTTTCCTCTTTAAATAAACCCAATTTACCTCTATGGAGGTGTGACACATCTGATTACACACAGAGACACTGGGAGCAGCCATGCTTGGAGGGGGAGAGAGAGGGAGCGAGAGACAGGAATGAGCTCTGTGCACGATGTGATAAGAGATCAAAGCTAACAGAGCTCCTCAATATTTTTATTAGTGATAATTCAAAAGAACTTGCATTTCAAATGTCCCTCTTAACCACTTTAATTGCAGAGATAATAACTCTGAATCCTGGTAAAGGAAAAGTGTCAGGGGTCAGGCGTCTAAGCAGTAGAAATTATGGAAATTAAAAAGGCTAGTTAAGGTAAATAATCCTCATAGCCTCTTGCTTCATCCTGGTTTCAGAGGACTTGGTTTTCAGCCCATGCAAGAGTAGCTGAGCTGTGGATGGTGATGTGGGTTGGGCCTCTTGCAGAAATCAGAGGCAGGCTTTAAAATGTACTTTAAATTCTTCCATGGTCTCTCTGTTTGGCCTCCCTTTTATGACCTGCTTTACCAGCCCCAAGAATAAATTTTCAAAGCGTTTTGAACTTTTCTTTTCCCTTGATAGCGTAGGCTTCATTGTGCATCTGCAGGTGTTGATGTGTGTGAGTGTGTGTGTCCTTGTGAGAGCCCATTGTTCTGTAGTGATTTCTAATTCTTTAATAGCTTATGAGCCACCTTCCCAAAGGTGGTCTGTTTAAATCTTTGCACTCAACTGAAATTAAATATTTCAAAAAATTGGGAGATTTAGCAGCAATGGTTCCTTTTTGAAGACAAGAACTTTCATTGTGACTAGGTTTACCCCATGCGATTTTTAAGCAGGCGTTAAAGAACAGCACATGGCTTGTACCTTGGCTGTTATGACAGCCTAGAGTGAGGGTTAGAAGACAAGAGTCTAACAGTCAGTCATGAGTGGCTGTACTGTCCAAGACACAGTCAGCACAAGGACCTGGAATAGTGAAAAACTTGTTGCTGAAAGAAGAAAAAGCTTGCACAGGAAAATAATCACAAAGGCAACACCCAGGCAAGGAGATGAAATCAGAGGCGAAATGGGAAGGTTCATCAGTGCAAGCATCCCAATAAGTGTTGGGATACAAAGATGTATTTAAGACACTGAAGAATTTAGATCCCAAAATCAGACTTTTCAGCCTAGCACTGTGCCTGGTTGTGCATCCAGAAATAACCATGTTACACTGCAGCCTGGTTCTCACCTGCACTCAATGGCTTTGACCTACCAGGTCTCAAGTATCCCAACACACTTTCTAACAAGTACTTTGGAGCTCACATGAAGGAGTTTTGCCAGCCTGAACTGGGGGGAGTGAGGATGGCTCTCTGTGCGCTACAGCTCTTCTCTGTTTCTCATGATCTCTGTCTAGGAAAGCAGAGCAGCCACAGATCTGCTCTGCCACAGGGCAAAGCCTCAGGAAGCCTCTTGATATTTTTAGGGATATAGGGCATAGGAAATTATTTTGAAGCCATCATAGCCAAATCCCTTCCATCCTTTTTCCATATCCCACAACAGAAGAAAAGGAGAGCCTTGTCCTCTCACAGGTACCTGGTTCCCATTGAAGTCAATGGGAATAAGGCGCTTAAATACCTTGAGGACTCAGGCGGTAAGAATCTATTTTGTCTATGTAAAACACTCACTACTAAGGTATGGTCATTTCTAACACCCAGTATACTGAGTTCAAAGCCAGCACAAACAGCATTACTCAGCACTCAATCTTGTGAACATTGCACAGAGAGTGTAATTGAAATCCTGATCCCTTTAAAATCCACATAGTAGCCCATACCATGGATTTTAAAAGTCACTATCACCAGTCTAAGGCACAATGCTTTGAAAGATGACAGGCACCAGACCAGAAAACCTGTAGAAGTTACCTTTAGAAGTTAAACACGCAGTTACATGCTCAGGGCCGTAGGTAATAATTTGCAGGCTTTGCATTTGTTGATCGTTGAATCCAGATGTTCCATTTAATTATTGTATTTCTCCTGGAGTTTTTATCTCTAAGCAGTAACCATGACCAGATCAAGTTGGGAATTAAGCTTTGGGTCAATTTGGCAAAGATCAAAAGCTACGGTTGATTTTCATCTGTTCTCTTTCCAGTTATCCAAGCAAATTTCTAGACATTTTAAAGATGATTGCACTGATCCTCAACTTTCTTTATCCAAACTCCTCTTAACGCAGAGTTCAGGTTGACTGAAGAAATCTGTATCACATTGATTCGATTCATGCTACTGATCTATTTTAGAGCAATTTTATTAATAACACAAATTTTTCTACAGTGCTTTTCAGGCGGTCTGTGGAGGTTAAAGTGCTAATTTGCCTGTTTTCTCACAAATTTCACATTTCTAGACACTAAGAAAAACCTGCCTTTACTGCTTCTGTGCCAAACACTCTGTACTTTCACTGTGTTCATTCAGTGTCCTGAAAAACTGAAGGTTCTGAGGTATGTATCATAGTTTTGCTTGAAGAGGTATACATGCATTTGTTTTTTTAGAGCCCGCATGCAGGAAGAATGCCAAATGTTTTATCACATTTGGATTTTGGTTCACATTTGCTATTTCTATTGATGTGTTTCTGTTCAAAGGTCAGGTTATACCATACTGTTTCTGTGTCAGTAATTTCTATCCATCATGCTTGACTGGCATTTATCACTCTTCTTTTGCAGTATTCATTTTATACTCCACCTTATGCACCTCTTCAGCAAAGGAGGAGTAGATTATGCTGAAACAAATAGAAAAGCAGTGACAAAAACAGGGAAATGAGAATGAAATAAAGAGGTGCCTACCACATCCTACCTTCTTCTGGGCCATTTTGCAGAGCCCTGCAGAGCCTTGCAGAGGTAGAAAAGAATTTTGTTACTTGAATTATGATGAGCTGTAATCAAATAGGGTACTTATTTGGCTTAGGTACCTGAATTCACATTCTAAACCTACAGCTTCAGTTCAGAAAGTCTTCTCCAGGTCACCTTTCACAATTTTTGCTGGCTGTGTTAAAGGTTTAGAAATCCATTTGGAAATTGGAAATTTTCCCCAGAAAGCAGACAAAAACATTGCTCAGTGTTGCGCTATTATAACATCCTACCCTTCTCCTTTCATTTAGAAGGCCAGGTTTTCTCCTGGATATCTTTCTAATGCATATTTTGTTTAACCAATACCTATCTTCCTAAATTCTAACAGTAATCCCTCCACCATGAGCATATCCAGGTACAAAATGGCCTCTTTACTCATTAATCCAAGGCTTACCATTTCTTAATTGTGTGGCAAAATTCTGTAACCACATTTATGATGAAATCCCAAGGGCTTGTTTTGTTCTTTTTAAGACCAGTTGTAATATTTATGGCTCTAAACAACACCATAGAGTATTTAGTAGAAAGAGAAATAAATGCAAAGTATATACACATTTACATCCAGATTTCTGAATGGGAAATAAACTTTAAGGTAATTAGTTGTAAGGTCCTGTTCATCCTACACTTTACTAGGCTTGTCTTCCTGCTCCTTTAAGGAATTTGAAAGTTTAGAGGAACAGTACTTGTGCTTGTCCCATGCTACGTAGTAGTCCTTAGTCACGACTTTTCATGAGGAGATCAAAAGGCATAGGTTTTTACTGAGTATGTGAATTTACTAATAGCAAGACCATCATGAATCTTAGGCTCTGAGTCTGACCTCCTGTGAAGTTAACCAAGCTGAGATTGGATGGTCTTAATTATAATAATTATTTCCCCATTAGGCATTGGGACCCTGCTGCCTTCAGCACTACACAGTAAGGCAGCAAGGTGACCCTTGGCTCAAAGAGCTGTCTAAGGTGGCAAACAAATGGCTGCAACATGCACAATAGGGAGCACAAGATCAAATCCAGGCTGTGGTGGCTGCGTGACCAGACATTAAGCACAGGACCTCCACTCAGTTTGCTTGGTAATGTCTAGTTCTGCATGGCACGCTGCTTCTGTCCAAAGTTACTGAAAATCTGGTAAGTATGTGGAAATGGAGTCTTATGCCCCAGCACTGCTCAGCTCATTTGTTATTGCTTGGAGCTCCTGAGGAAAACCAGAAAGAAACTGAGACGTGTCGCACAGTGCAGTACGCTCATTCATCTTTTTCCCCAATCTCCATGTATTTTTGGACCTCAGCAGCTGCCACATGAGGCTTCTCATTAGTACTGCAGTGCTGCTTCCATTTCATGTTGCTACAACAGACCTCAGATGGGATACAGCAGCTGATTCTCATTTTCTACATGCAGTGCCCTTAAAGGCTGGGAGAGATCCACGGAAGTAACAGCAAGTTTGTAGTGAGACAATTCTAGTATAGGTGCAAGACGAAAAGCAATATCCGTTTGAGTGTAAAAAAGAAAACTCTTCACTTAAATAGTTGATACTTCATGAGTAAAAACATAAATAAGCCAAGCACCAGCTGCTCCGGGCTTTCTGCTGCTCCTAAACTCAATGTTTTTTGCTCCCTCTGCTGGCTCTGAAATAGCAGAACAGCAACACTCACCTGCCGACGCAGTCAGAGCGGGACAGAGGCACAGCGTGAAGCTGGTATAGAAGGGCACGGCCTGTAGGATTAGCTGCTGGCATTGTTGGCTCTGTACCCTCACCTTCAGGGGAAAAAAAAAAAAGAAGAAGAAAAACTGGAAGCACATATCTGATAACAAAGTCACACTCTAGGGTGTGCATCAGGCTTTTAAATCTAATCGCTTCTCACTTCGAGGCAAAATTAGTGAGAAAAAGAAGACAAAGTTTACTCTCAGTTCACACAGAGCATATTGCTGCGTGGCATGAAAACAAACCTAACAATCTCAAGTAAACAAGCACTACTGCTAAAATATTTTTATTTTAGCTTGGAAATTTCATCTACTCAGATCTCACCATTGCCGTTTCTTCACTGAGCAGTTATATCCCTGATCCAAAATAAAGTCAGTTAATTGCATTCACAGGTGATACAAAATCAGGAGGTGTTGCGAATCCCAAAGAGAATAGAGAAGTAATGTAGATTGCATTTAATTCCATGTAGCTTCTTGTACTTGCCCCGTAACTGTCAGCACTGAGAAAGAAATAGAGTTTGAAAATAAAACAAAATTAGATTCAGCCTGGGAAAATGCACACAGGGGAAAACTCATCTGAAACTAAATTTTTTTTTGGAAGAAAGGGAAATACTTGAAGAGCTGACTAGCAAGAGGTGGATAGTGAGAATGAATAAATGAGTTATGAGTCTTCAGCACAATGTGCTGAAGGAAAAATTCAATGTGATTACAAGGTTTTTCCACCTGAGGTTATGCAATATTGCAGGAAAGATTAAAAGATCTAATCTAGCCAAAACCAAGCTGTTGGTTTTGATGAGGTTCATTTTGGCCCAAAAGTGTGTCCCAGCATACAGAGCTTGGATAAACCTTGGAGAAAGCAGCATCCACCAAGCATGGCAAACTTTCCTGATCCTCTGCATCACATAAGTCAAAGATTCAGGTGGTCACAATCAGCAGCATACGTTCCCTGTAAATTGCAGCGCATAAGGTGGGGGAGCACTGAAAGTGGACGGCAGACAGCTGGTGATAGGATTTTCCCAGGGATCCTGTTTTGGCACTGCAAGATGGAAGGTGAATGGGGAGCAGGCTTCCATATCCAGAATGAGACATAAATTTGAAGTGCACAAGAGATGCAGGTTTGATATGCATGGCTAGCACACATCTAAGTAAAAATGAACGTCAAAAAGAGAGGGAGAGCTTGATCCAAAGGGGGTGTGACTTTAAAGAAATTATGGGTATGTGAGCAGATGGTTTGAAGGACAATTCACATATTAGAAATGTTTTAGTCGTAAGCTCTAATAGACTGATGAAAAGTCCCAGGGGATGCAATAGAAACAGTTCAGATATATAAAACTCTCCAGGTCAAAGTACTAATGAACAGAAGGACAGTCCAGCAATGGCTGCAGAGAGAAGACAAGAAAAGCTGATACTATCTCTAACTCACATTATTCTATATCAAAGCATTTCTAAGCACTCAGGAAGACGAGTGGGGCCAAATTTAGCCCTGGCAAAAGCAGATAAATCTTTTTAAAAGACAAGAGATGATAGATCATGATGACGTACACTGAGGTCCTGACAAACATTATCACCCAGCAATTCTTGCATCATACACACACATTTTGGGTGCTTTTGAGTATTGACAGAGAAATTCAGAATGCAAGATGTCCCTCAGTTGGTGGAAAATGTGTTACATCTCTTGATAAGGTAATTCAGCGGTTAATTATCCTGATACTTTAATGCATGCGCTTTGCTTCCAGTTTGATTTTTCCCCCCATCTTCTAATGATGGGGCTTCATCATGCCTTTGCTAAAGAGCCTTCAAACACTTTCCTCTCTGCTTAGGCAATGCAGCCTGCAAACTAATCTCCATGAAGTCAAATTAAGGCATTCAATCCCCAAGAGAGGTGTGATTTAAAACTCATCCCTCCTGTTGTTTTCTCCTATTGCCTAATTTAAGTAGCTCTCTTCTCAGCATGTTGGCTCTAGTGAATTCTGTTCCTTAGCACCCAACCCTCCAAAGTGTCATTAAATCAGGAACGAAGGGTTTGAAAGCCAGGAACCGCAATGTTTAGTGTTGCAGTGGAAATACGCTAGTGGATCTGTGCCTCAGGCTTTGGCTTTGCAACTCTAACCAGAGCAAACACTAACTATACATATGGATCCTACTACATGGATCTTGGCATCTCCACAACAGTATTTCAGGAATGTTGTATTACCTTTGCTCCTCCTTTCCTCTAAATCTGAGGCCTTGTTCTATGCAACATCCCATTGCAAGTTATATAGAGGGTATTTAATGCCGTTCTTAAGAGCTGTTCTAATAGATTACTAGCTAGTGACCCATAGACAAGAGCTAATGCATTATGAAGAGGGTGAAGTAAATTCTGACGTTATAAATGGATGCAGTGGCATAAGGTTCATAGAAATTTAGTTTTAAATCAGTGGCAGGTTGGGTTTCTGCATATTTTGTAGATCCCACTAAAGAACTGCTGGTTTGGGAATCACCACAATATGCAGTAAGCCACCAAAAATTGACAGGGCCTGACATGGATTTGCCAGAGGGGGCAAGAGTGGGTCATTAACTGAAGCAGTAGCCTATTGAAGTGGAAATACCTTAAGAGAATTATTTGACTGAAACCTGCTAAGAGAACTACTTCCTCAATGGCTCTGCAGGGGGATGAGGCAGACAGCTGGAAAACCTCAGGAGTAAAATTAAAGAACCAGGAATTCATGGTGGGATATACAAAGTCAAGTAATTCACAGGCAGTCCAGTAGGCATTGCGTTAGAGAGACAAAGGAGAAATGCAGGATTTTATAGATGAGGTTTTGATTAACTGTGAGACTAACCAAGCTCAAAAGAGATAGCCTGGATGCAGTTCAGAGGTGCCACAGCTGGGAGACTTAGCCAACTGATCAGACTGACAGCCAGCTCCAGGGAGTGATTCAGCCTAGCTAAAGTCTGATTCACCCTCTGGAAGTGCCAGGCTTTTGATTTAGATTTTAGATAAGACCAACTCACTCCCTGAAGGTGCCTTTCTCCAAAGACTATAGAGGACCCACCACAAAGCAGGACTAAAAGCCAACTGGAAGAACTAAGTCTGGCTACAACTGATTGTCATTCCAACCTGCCACAAAGAGCTGAGCCTGAAGTCAAGTCACCTGCGTCATGGGAGTCAGGGAAAGGGCGTGTGTAGGGGCTGAGTGAGAAAATGTGGTACTTTCCTGTGATCTCTCTTGATGCTATGTTTCCTTGAAAGCTATCACTTTAAATATACACTCCAGGGTATGAAAATCGGATCTTCCTACTTGGTCCTGCCTGTACTGTAGTGATGATTACCTATATCTTCATGTTGTTGGGAAACTTGTTTCAGTACTGCCCATGAGGTGCCACAAGCCTCTTGGATGGACAACACAATGACCTTGTAAAAATTATTGGTTTGATGTTGTATAGACTATGCAGATAACAGTCAAGTCCAGGGATCAAATACCACCTTTACCTGCTCTGTGAAAAGGGTTACCACACAAAAACTATTTCCTAACTATTTCTGCAGATAAAACTCATTATTACTTTCTCAATTCTTAATCAATACTTTAGAGGCCTTCTGTTTTGTAGAACAGTTCATCTATATTTTATTCATTTTAATAATTTATCCTTTATTACAGAACCAGATGGAGCCTGCGGCACACTTGTCCTCAAGAAACCAGAGCAAGGAGGAGAAGGTGCCCAGAATCCACATCACCTGGGATCAAAGACTCACATTTTCTTCTGTCTTATATATATGTCTGCTATGTCCTGAGTTCTGTCATAGGGACTAGCCATACCCAGTGGTCCTGTAGCCGTGCTGTAACCTTGGAATGGCAGAGTTGTGGAGGGAAGGTGGTTCTGTTCCCCTTAATACTGATTCTTAACTGTGAGAGATTCCATTTGTCCCTGCTAATAGGTTCACAGATTTCAGGAGACATTGACATAATTTTCTAATGGATTTCCCTGGGTGCTCTCTGGATGTGGGGGAAAGGAATTAAATATTATGGTGAAAGTGTCCATCACATTCTTTTCTCTCGATCTGGGAAGCAGAGATGTGAATGTCAGTCATCTCAGCTGAAGGATCTTGTGTGTATGGTTAGGCAGAACTGCCCCTTGCCCTCTTCATGCATATATTTGTAAATATATATGATCCCAGTCAGAAAAGACATTTTTTTATCTGAGGTGTAGGCCTGAACTGAGGAGTAGGTAAAACCAGTGAAGAAACTTCTAAGATGCTTTTACTGAGATATGACTTCATGTCTGTCATACCAGATAAAGATGATATGAGGTGGTATTTCCCAGGTGTCTAGCCAGGACAACAGTAAGGTAAAGGTCATCTTATTAACTCCAGTAGATGGAATATGGTTGCAAATAGTAGCTTGAGAAAAAGATTTTTCAGGATCTGGAATAAGTATCAATCACCTTTGTCCATGTTTTTTTGTTCTGAAAAAAATTGAGAGCACTTTTGGATTTATAGTTATTACTAGAAATTTGCTAGCAGTGGTGTCTAAAGAGCTCTTTCTTTCGCTCTGTGTCTAGCTAAGAAATGTAGCCTTTACCTCTGGAAGCAATCTTTGCCTTAGCAGTCTGTTTTCTCTTGCTTTTTAGACTATCAGGTGATGTAGGACATACTTGGCAGCCTGTTGTATTGCTTCAGCCACTGGGCATGCAATACGCCATACTCCTGTACATGTTCATATCTGAGGCTTAACACTTAGTTGTCCTGTTTTATAACTGTTGGTTCTTAATGACTTCTTTGCCTCAGTCTTCACCGGAAAATGCTCTGACCATACCACCCAAGTCTTGGAAGGCAGACACAGGGACTGTGAGAATGAAGACCCTGGGCCCACTGTAGGAGAGGATCTGGTTCGAGACCATCTTAGGAACCTGAACGCACACAAGTCCATGGGACCTGATGAAATCCATCTGAGGGTCCTGAAGGAGCTGGCAAATGAAGTTGCTAAGCCACTGTCCATCATATTTGAAAAATCATGGCAGTCAGGTGAAGTTCCCGATGACTGGAAAAAGGGAAATATAACCCCCATTTTCAAGAAGGGGAAAATGGATGAGCCAGGGAACTACAGACCAGTCAGCCTCACTTCTGTGCCTGGCAAAATCTTGGAGCAGATTCTCCTGGAAGGCATTCTGAGGCACGTGAAAAACAACAAGGCGGTTGGTGACAGCCAGCATGGCTTCACTAAGGGGAAATCCTGCCTGACCAATCTGGTGGCCTTCTAGGATGGGGCTACGGAACTGATGGACAGGGGTAGAGCAGTTGATGTCATCTACCTGGACTTGTGCAAAGTGTTTGACACTGTCTCACATGACATCCTTGTCTCTAAGTTGGAGAGACATCAATTTGATAGGTGGACCACTCAGTGGATAAAGAACTGGCTGGATGGCCACACGCAAAATGATGTGCTCAATGGCTAGGTGTCCAGCTGGAGACCAGTAACGAGTGGTGTCCCTCAGGGATCGGTGCTGGGACTGGTCTTGTTCAACATCTTTGTCAGTGACATGGAGAGTGGGATTGAGTGCGCCCTCACCAAATTTGCCGATGCCACCAAGCTGTGTGGTTCGGTTGATACGCTGGAGGGAAGGAATGCCATGCAGAGGGACCTTGACACGCTTCTGAGGTGGGCTGAAGCCAACCTGATGAAGTTTAGTCATGCCAAGTGCAAGGTCCTACAGCTGGGTTGGAGCAATCCCAGGCACAGCTACAGGTTGGGCAGAGAAGAGATTCAGAGCAGTCCTGCAGAGAAGGACTTGGGGGTGTTGGTCAATGAGAAAATGAACCTGAGCTGGCAGTGTGCGCTTGCAGCCCAGAAAGCCAAGTGTATCATGGGCTGCATCAAAAGGAGCGTGACCAGCAGGTCGAGGGAGGTGATCCTGCCCCTCTACTCTGCTCTCCTGAGACCTCACTTGGAGTATTGTGTGCAGTTCTGGTGTCCTCCACATAAAGAGGGCATGGAACTGTTGGAACAAGTCCAGAGGAGGGACATGAGGATGATCAGGGGACTGGAGCACCTCCCATATGAAGATAGGCTGAGAAAGTTGGGGCTGTCGAGCCTGGGGAACAGAAGGCTGCATGGAGATCTCATAGCAGCCTTCCAGTATCTGAAGGGGACCTATAGGGATGCTGGGGAGGGACTCTTCATGAGAAACTGTAGTGAGAGGACAAGGGGTTACGGGTTCAAACTTAAACAGGGGAAGTTTAGATTGGATATGAGGAAGAAGTTCTTTCCTGTGAGAGTGGTGAGGCACTGGAATGGGTTGCCCAGGGAAGTTGTGAATGCTCCATCACTGGCAGTGTTCAAGGCTGGATTGGACATAGCCTTGGGTGGCATGGTTTAGTGGGAGGTGTCTTTGCCCCTGGCAGGGAGGTTGGAACGAGATGATCTTAAGGTCCTTTCCAACCCTAACTCTTCTATGATTCTATGATACTTTTCACCTCCAGTTATAGTTCCAGTCTTTGATTTTGTTTACAGAAGTTTTTACCTCTTGATTTTGACTACTTGAGTGATCATGTTTCTTCTGTGATATATCATGATAGATGATGTTCTTTATTTTTCAGTACAGATTGGGCTAGTGGTGGGATGTTGCCAGTGAAAACCAGCTGATTATACAGATCGTTCCCCAAGTTTTATGTAACAGAGCCTTCATTGGCCTTGAACATGGATGACAAAGCCTGTCTTTCTTCTTCCTACCTGGAAGACCATGCTGATGGAAGAGGATTGTTTCACATATACTTTAGCCGTTGATGAAGAAAAAGTGACTGCGCATAGAAAAAGAAATAAATACTGCTGTTTGTTGATACAAAAATCTAGGACAACATGATGACCAGAACAGGCATTGACGCCTGGAATAGGCTTTCTTTTGGGCTGAGAGTAAGCCAAAGAAAAGTGATCCAGATCACTCAGGGTCTGGACATGTGAGCAGATAAGGAGTTAAGCAGGAGAAAAGGGGATAAAGTAAAGGAGAGCAAGAGAGCAAAGAGAGATGATAGAAGAGTGAGAGGTGGGAATGAGGAAAATTCTCCATGTAAGAAAAAAGTAAAAAGTAGAAAATCACTGAAGACAGAAGAGGAAGAAAGGATTAAAGATAAATAGAGTGGCAAAAGATAGTTGGAAATAGAAACTGCAGAAGAAAATAAAACAAAATAAAAATAGGTTGCTAGAGGTAAGATGTTGGGAGAAATATGTTCAGTTTTATATCACAGGAAAGTCAGATTAAATACAAAGTAGGTAAGCAAGAAATAGTACAGTATGTAATGGCAACAGACATAAAGAAGGGAAAAAAGTAAGGGAAAGGAAAAGAAAGACCTAAACCAACGGAAGCAGAATAACCACATCACTTCTGACTTTTTCTCAATACAGAAACAATGAATGTTTGGTCTTTGTAAAATAGGCAGATAGGCAGACAAAAAGGTTGAACAGACAGTTTGCTTCCCTTGCAGGCTCACATTTGTCCAGCTGGCAGTTAGATGTCTGACTGTGCTCCCTAAAGCCTGAAATATCATTGCCTTAAAATCACTCTGTAATCAATGGCTAGGAAGAGGGTACCTCCAGGAGAGAATGCAGACTATCCATCTCCCACTATTGACGGAGCCCAGGGTGATGGAGATGTGCCACCTCTCAAGCAGTCTACTACCAGACAAGCCTTAACATCCGTATCCCTCAGATTACTTATGCACAGAGCTCTAATCTGCACATTCACAGTAACTTCTCATCTTAAGAGCGAAGGCTGCTCCAGAGACATTTGACAGAGCACAGTGGAGCTGCACATGCTGCTTCTGCCCCTGTTGAAACTTGTTTGTGAAGAAAAATAAGATTTCAGTAGATGGATCTGCTAATATATCTCAGTTCCAAACTAAGAGATTCCCCAGTTAGACCAATTCAAGGCTTCTTTGGAGCAGAGAAGGTCACATCCACCCAACTCTGCTGTGGCAGGAGAGTTGTAATCAGGACCAGGAGACAGCAAGTCAGCCTCTTGTACTTTCTGAACTTGTTCAGGACTTCAGGAGTTTCCAGCAGTGAAAAAATATAGCTGCCACCAACCTAAGTATGGGTGTTGCACATATTACACATGCTTCCCCTTCAACAGCTCCATCCCTTTCAACAAATTGCTTCATTAGTTACTGAGCTTAGCGAAGCAGCAGTTATTCTTTCACTCATCGCTTCCTTATCCACCACCTGAGCCTCATAGCATTTTAAGTCGCAACACATGAGACCAGTCGGTTACTGACATGGTTTGACAAGTTTTGCTTCTGCGGTGTCTCCTTTGTTTAAAACCCTGTCGATTACATTTTCTTCTAAAACACAGGATGATTTCCAACTTCACGCCCACAGAATGATTCATTTGACTTCTGAATCGTCTGAAAGCTTATGAAGATCCCTTCCCAGCATCCTTTCAAAGGGAGGTGGGTAAAAAGGGGGTGAACATCTTTATTTCTTCTGCTTCCAGAAGTTAAGAACATACTCAAGCTTCATAAAGGCTCTCCTTGTGCTCAGTGGAGAGTTTATTAAGACAGAATAATTGAAGTCAATGTTCAATTTTGTCTTAATAATGCAGATGTATTCCAGTACCCTTGAGACCTGCCATACTAGACAAAGGTGATAGCAGTGGTTTTCACAGCATCAAAGGTAAATGTATGTAAATCCCTACATCATTCAGATTAGTCCATTGCTGAATGGAATCCAGATGGCTTCTTCTAGGTCTAATTCTCACAGAAGCAAAGAAAAGATCCACGTTAGGCAAAGGGTCATTTCTTCTAATAAGAAAAGGGCTTGGTGACCCAGCCAAGATGCACAGCTAACCACCTGCTCATCCACAGGTTTACACACATAAAGGATTCTATTGCCTTAGAGAAGATGAAGTTCAGAGGATTGAAAAGATTCTTAACCATGGAAAAGCTTGTAAAACAAATCTACCTATAAAATATCCAATGTTTACAATATGTCTGGCTAAGGACAGTACACAGACAGAAAGGAAATCCCTGCCCCAGCGAACCTACAATCTAATATTGGCACTTTTGTGGATAAATATTTTTTTAAAAATATCTCTATGGTAACAGAATTTCACAGCTTTAAAAAACACACTGAATGTGTAGTGTCTTAATCTATTTATAGAGATGTGTAGGAAACACAGTTAAGGAGAGAGACAGTATATTAATGGGAATGGCTTTGCTATTGAATTACTGGAATTCAGCGCTGAACTGAAAGAGCCTTGAGGGAGAAAAGGCTTAGTTTGCAATAACGACTGAAGAGTTCAGAGGGACATGTAAATAATACCTTTTATTGAAGGATGGATTTCATCCATACTAAGACTCATCCATGCCAAGACAATTCCTTCCCTAGCCTTACTGTTCAGAGAGCTTCTGGAATGATACTTTTTTCTCCTGTTTGGTGAGTTACTCACACAAAGTGAGGAAATAACATATGCATGTGGGCTGCTGATATTCTATAGCGTTTTAGCACTGATGGCCATTTTCAGACTATGTGCTGTAGGTATGTCACTTGTACATTACAACTACCTCAGCATCTGATTTCAAAAGAGAGATGAACAATCCAGACTTCTTATCATTATGCAGAGTTGCTGAAACATGTCTTCCTAAAGGCTAAAGGAAGAAAAGAAATTCAAACATGTAATTCCAGCCTTTTAAAAACAATCTGAATGTGGCCCAAGTCTCTCAGATGCTCTGAGCTCTCAAAACTGCAGCATGGTTATCTTTCAGGGTGTCAGAGACTTTATTCACAAACATTGGCGGCAATTCCGGGGAAGACAAGAGATAAAATCTGGATCAGAAGGAATTAGATCTATTGTCCCTAGAAAGAAAAATATTTTCGGTCTTTGAATTATAACACTATAAAAGCAAAAAGGAGGTTCCTGATTCAGATGAAGGTGGGACCCGTATCAGCTCATATGTGTCTTTTTGGCCACAGTGATACTGCTCTCCTAGGATCTGTCTGACCTACAAGTTCATTTTCCAGGGGCACAATAGCAGGAACATCGTGCAAAAATCAGCCACAATGAGAATTTCCCAAGCATCAAGCACAGATGTGGCAGTATCAGTCAAGCGTGGTGAATTGGTTGATCCTGAGGGTTGTGCTGTTCACAAGTAGTTCAAACAGGTCTTTTCCAGAGCTGCATAACATGACTAACAGGGAGAGGCAGAAAGGAGAACTACTGACTCTGTAGCTTGTGGATTATCTGAAAGGAGCATAGGGAAGTAAAGCCAGTATCACTGGTCTACCTGGGACCCAGCTCACTACCAACAAAGAAATGGTGAGATGCCCTGTGAACCGCCCACCTGTGAGCTGCTTTTGATTTACCCTCTACTCCCTTGGTCCTCTGTGAGCTGTGAAGTGTGTCAGGACTTAACAAAATTCTGCTGCATAGCTCGCTAGATCAGTGAAGCTGGCTCATCTCTTGTTGTCTGCTTCACAGAACCACCTCAGACTCTACCCTCTTCTGTTCCCCTGGACGTAATACTCTCATAGTTGGCAAAAGGATTGAAATGAAGAGGATTTAAAGGAAAAGGGTGAATTGCACACAAGGAGACATGACTTCAGGGAAAAAGAGAAATGCCTGAAAGGTTACGATAAAAAAAGAATCATGAGAATCCTAGAGAAAGGAAATTAGTACCTGTGTGGTGGAAATGGAAGAAGACACTACAGCCTGGAGCTCATCCATTACCCTCTTTGGGGTCCAGCTGTGGGCTCAGGGCCAACTTTGATAAAGCAGTTCTGTGGCCTTGAAGTTGTAATACTGCTGTTTGAGAAGCCTTTGTAGGGGTCTGCCATGGCCCATTGTCATACGCTCTGTGGCCAGAAGCTTAATTACAAGGTTGGAAAAGGTACTTTGCCCTTTCTCCAATATAGTGAGACAAACAGTTGATTTCATGATGGAATGCCATCTTCCAAGCTGGAAAAAAATGGCTTCTAAGTACGAGGTATGTATAGACAAGGGTAAATTTGTCATTGAAAAAGTTTTGATAGAAAGTGTTATTTTCACTGCAGTTGGAATGTTTGCCTAAAGAATCACTGTTAATCGCATTGTCTTAAAGAGAAATGCAAGTCAATGAGCAATATTTTTTGATAGAAATTATTTTTCCCAGAGAAAAAGTGTGGGTTTTTTTATGAAAAAGCTTTCACTTTGTTTCTAACACATTGGTTCCATTTGATAAACTCCCTCTTTGTAGCAGAAATTCTTATCAGTCCCTGAGCACATGATGTTTTGTTTTAGGGTAGTCACTGTCACTCTATATCTATTATTTCAGACCTTAATATTAGCCACTTTTCCCTGTAGCATTTCTTTCTTCTCCTGTATATTGACAGTATTTCCCAACTTATCACCAAGAAATTTCTCCTATGAAGTAGAAATTCACAGCTTGGGAACAATGCGGAATGACAAAGACCTATGTGATAAATTAATAACAAGGTAACCACACCTAACAGATGTGATCCTGTGATACAGCAGTTGCAGCATGCCCAGAAAGGAGACAGAAATACTTCTACCATTGTATGCAGAGGTGGTGAGACTCCATTTATCACCTTTGCTATTTTGCAGTGAGCTGCTGAAAGAAGTTAAGAAAGATCAGAAGAATTCCACTATTAAAAGATGCAGTATTGAGTCTTCTTTACAGAAAATACCAGGACTATATGAAAGAGGGACACAAAAAAACCAGCTATATCAGATATGAAGGGGAAGAGAGAAAGAAAAGATGCTTTTACAACCTGTGAAAAAATGCATGTACGAAGAAAATAGATGTGATGGAAGAAAAGTCAGTGAAATAGGGAGAGATAAATAGAAAGAGAACAGTAAGACCTATGATGGTTTAGGATTGCATCTACTCTAACATTTAGCCACCAGGAAAAGGTGCTTGAACATAGCAGGGAAGAGACAAAATGCTGCCTTTGGAGTGAGACACCTGAGGTGAGCTGGACCTGCAGGGCGCCTGCTCTCTGCACCTCAGGTGAGCAGTTTATAAGTAGAAAATATCTCCTAACACTGGGTATAGGGCACAGAGGTATTTTTCATCTGCACCTTCTTTTATTCTCCCTGTCTGATTCAGTTGCACTTCAATGCCTCACAAAATCACCTAAGAAAATAAATGCAGAAGGAGAAAGTTGAAGCAGTGTGTCTTAGCATGCTGTGAATCAAACCTCTGATTTTTATTTATTCAAAAATGGGGTTTTTTTGAAAATGCTTTACATTTTTTCCCAAAAAGGAAGCAGGTTTAACTCCCAAATGTAATCTTCAGCTTGATCCAATATAAAATCTTAGTTTGTAAAAAAATGCAGGTGGTTTTGGCACCAATGGTGAACCCGTAACCTGCTGCTCACACAGTCTCAGATCCACATGCTGTGTGGATAGTAACACGGCAGTGAGTGCTCTCACTGTTGTTTGTCTTCTTGGAAGCAATAACATATTTAGCAAAGAGGTACATCAGCAGCTGACAATCCTCCTCGGTGCCAGGAATATGGTCCCTTTACGTGAAGCGCAGGACAGCATTCTAAATATGCCACCATCCCCATCTAGCCCCAGTTTTTTTATTTATAACCTCTTTCTATCTCAGCATTATGTCAAGAGGCTCGAGTACTTGTCCTCCTGAGATTTTTTCTTTATGCTATACAATTTGACAGTGTAATTTTCTTTACTTTCCTCAGAAATATCTTCTGAGCCTGAGAAACTGTAGATAAGTGAATTGAAAGACAAGGAAACAGCTTGGATAACATGGACAGAGAGGGTAAGAGGCTTCAAATCCTTTCTGGTGCTCCTCAGATGAATTTAAGGTTGGGGGGCTGTTGGCTTTTTTGTGTGGATGTTTTTTCTCCCTGGTGCTCTCCTTTCCCCTTTGGTAACAGATGCTTAGGCTGGTGGGCATGTAAGTCACAAATCTATCAGGGCACATTCAGGCAGGTTAAACAGGCTCTGAAATCCAAAGGGGTTACAAATGCAGATGTCAGGTGCATCTACGCAGAAGAAACTTTCCCCCAAGTCCATGTGCTCTTGCCTATTACGTGGCACAGAGAGGACCACCATGTCCCCCCACCCAGCATGAAGACACCTTCATTCCCAGGGAAGAGGCAGCTCAAGGCATGGTGCTCTCCCACCTTGGGAGCCCAGCTTGCAGGATGAGACCATACTCCATGGGACTTCTCCATCATCTCCCTGTCCCTGCTGGCATTACCTTTACCCCAGGCCCTGGTTTTGGAAAATGGAAGACAAAATTGCTTTTTCTTTTTCAGTCCATGGATGAATGAAATGATCTGTGCCAAAATCAGACTGTTTCTGAAAAGGAACTGAGCCTGAGGCAGAAGATAATGAGATGAGTCAGAAAGCCATGGAGAAACATGCTTAGTTTCCCTGGCTGGAAGGAGTTAGGAACAGTGGCTTAGTGACCCTACACTAGGTTGCTTCATGTTACAACACAAACCCTTAGTCATTACTTTATGGTAACATAAATCACGAGACCAGATTTGCAGATCTCTAGAATGACTAAACCAAACAGAGGGGCCACAGGCAACAGCCATGATTGTCTGTGTCTGGAAACCACCACGTGCCTCACTCTCTGCCCACATCACACACAAAACCAGACACTTTTCTGACTCCTCTGCTCTACAGCCTTTTCTGTAGACTTCCCAAAGGGTCAGGTGTAGTCCAGTTCTGACAACAAAGGAAGAGATCTGTTCTCTGTTGATCCCCCTCCCTGCCAAATGAGACAGTCATGTTTCTGGGCAGGAGGAAGAAGACAGTCTGAGGACACCTGAGAGCTCCACAGAGCTTTGCAGCATTGTGCTACAGATTTTTCTAGGAAGACACAATTTCCAAGAGATTCATGAATTGCATCAGCCCTGTGCAGAGAGAGTCACCACAGAAAAGGTGTTGACACTGTTGACGGAGACATGTGAATGTATTCCAAAATGGGAGGCAAAAACACAAATCAACAAGAGGAATATGCAACAGAGGAAGCCACATGGAAATGGACGGCTATGTGTGCAGTATGAATGAATACCGAACAGAGAAATACAACAGCTCTGTAGGAAATGCACTCGGAGTTACAGTAGATCACAAACTGGACATGATTCTATAGTATCCTGCTGCTGTGAATAAAGCAAACATCCTCCTGAGCTGTATAAACAAAAGGATAGTTTGCCAAGCCCACAAAATAATCCTTCCACTTCCCTTAGAGTTGTCAGTGAGCCAACCTCCAGAGCCAGTTTTGTGTACCACCTTATGTGGCAAATTCTAATAGCGCTTTTAGAAAATCTCCAGGACCATAGACTTTGTTTAGATATGATAACCATCACTGAATGGCAGCTTAGTAGCACTAATGATGTTCTCAACGCAAACAGCCTCCCCACTAATGATAAATACATTTTTGTATTATAACACTTTACATAAGGATTATGTATTTATTAGCCAAAGGGAGAGTTTAAGACAAGGCATCTAAAAAATAATGTTCCCTGTTCAAAAGAGCCATAAGCACATAATATTCTGTCTCAGTTAAAGCATATACATGCTTTAAAAACTGGGGATATATATTTCATGCAATATATTAATTCTCCCATTTCTACTCCAAGTCTTTCTGGAAATGATGATGAATATTTTTCTCTACTTTATTAGTTGCTCAGCCAGCCCAGGTTTAAAGCTAGCATATCTTTTTGGCACTGCATTCAAGTATACTCCCTGGTTAGTCAGAAGGCAGAATTCAGTTACATTTTCTAAGACTCAGAATTTCTGGGGTGTTGGTGACCAAGTCATCCAGCCCACATTCATTAATATCAGTTGAGTTGTTCACCCTTAACTTAATGTACTGAGCACAGCGAGTTTGCAATGCAGAGATCATCACCAAAACTGTCCCTGAAGGTTTGCACGCAGCACATTCTGCATTTACCTTGCATGGTGAAAGTTGATTTGAGTCATTTCCACCCCTCTTGGCACAAAAAGTCTGATAATGATACTCACAGACATCAGACACTCCATCTTTAAAGTCAGCAAGGTCCCCTGGTCACTTCTGAGAAAACTGGATGCAAGCTCCTGTGCTTCTGCATTCTCAGAAAAAAAAAAAAAATCAATTTTATGTTTATCTTTGTTCCCTTCACATAAATATTAGGTGTCACAGGTTTGCCCTACTTGCAAGTGTAGCAGAAGTGTTGCTGCCCAGTTGGGCATGCAGACCAGCCAGTGGCCTGTGTCTAAGAGCCTGAAGGATCGATGCTGTTTTAACTAAGCCATTGAGCCTCACTCCAGTCTGTGCTTCAATTTTTCCACTGCATTTTTTTAGGGATATTGTTGTTAACCCAAGCCAGTGCAGAGGATATCCATCTTCAACACCAGTTATAACTGATTTGAACCTATCATTTGAGTCTAAGATGAGCAATTAAATTTCTTCAAGAACAGATCGAAAGATTGTGTTGAATTTCATTTATTAATTGTAAAGAAGAGAGAGAGTTGAGCAAAAACATAACTGTCTCCAGTTATATATAAAACTGCTGTAAAGAAAGGAATAAAGTTTTGTCCATCTTCATGGTGGGTAGGGTGAGAAACAATAGTGAAAAACTTAAAACAAGATGACATCAGATAAAGTCCTAACACTAAGAATTGTAAAGCATTGCAATAGGTCTCCTGTTTCACTGCAAGTTTTCATAGAATTATTCTGTTCTCCAAGAGGTTTAAAGAGGACTTTCCCACTCCTGTAACTTTACTGAAAGGATAAGAAAATTCACAGTTAAAAGTCTTCCTTAACAACAGACTGAAGTGTGAAGACATGGTTGTATGTGATTTGGAAGCCCCTCTCTCCTTTGTGAAAGCGAAGTTCCTCCTTGATAAGTTTCCTTTGAAAAATCACCTCCTAACCCATATCAGACAACACCGACAGCCTTAGAGCTCTCTGTGCCTTTGAAAATGTCTTCCTTGGACAGATGGTCCTGAGATCCTTTGCAGAAATGAGGCACTTGACTTGATCCAGTCTCAATGAATGTGACCTGCAGGCCTCCAGTCTTATTCAACGTCAAAAGACATTCATTTCCCAAGGTTCAAGTTGCTAAAGGCATTCAGGTTTTTCAACAATAACTGAAGCACATAAGGCTTAATTACAAAACTACTTTGGACCTAAAGTCCGAAAACAAAAGGACTTTGAAAGAATACAAGACCTTTTTGGCCCAGATCCTCCAAGATAAGAGGTATTTTATCTCCAATGATTTCACTGGAATAAGATGATAAATGCCAATAATATTCTGTACCTAAGTATCTTTCAAAAAGAAGACTGTTTTCTAAATCACATATGTGAAAATATGTCCACTGACCTTTATTTCAATGCCTTCAAAAAAACCTCTCAGAGTGTTATATTTTAATCAGTCAGCTCTGTTAAAAACCCTGGAGCTGGGAAGAGCCTGTGTAGTAACTCAGAACACAGTACAAGATGTTCAGCATTAGCTAGAGTTTTGGTTTTTTTCTTAGGCTTTGTTTATTCTACAGGCTTTATAGAATTTATCAGAATTTATGTTCTTAAAGTTAAAGCCAAAAGGGCAGCATGGTAACTATCTCTGTTCTTTCAGTGACACTGGGTTTTCCTGACAATGTTACCATTTCTGATAAATACCTTTGCACTTTTCCCTGCACAGCACCTTCAACTTTCAATAGGTTCACATTTAAGTATACAGTTACCTTTGTATTATTTTCCTCCAAAATCACATTAAGGCCATCAGTGCTGTGACACCCCCAAAATCCTTGACTGGCACCGCAGCTGCTGTGTGTGCTCCAGCCATTGTTACTGAGCTCTTCATTGCTGTCTTACAACCCTGCACACTTAGGGTAAGAACCATGGTTTTCTTTTGTGTTTGTACAACACTTAGCACAGTGGAGTCCTAGCTCAGAATTAGGTAGGATGGATAGATCCTCCCACCTTAAAAAAACAAATGATAATAACCTTGGAAAGAAGGAAAATGTACAGCAGAAATAGCTCCATTTCCAGTTGATGCAAGTCAGAAGGATGGTATTAAGTTTAACCTCCTGCAACATTCTAGAGTTAATTTGGGGTCCGTGGGATTTTTAAGAAGAAATATGGCCTACTTTTTGGACTAATTAAACAAAAGAATTCTTGCTAAAATGTACTAAAAATGCATAAAGAACAAAAAAATATAAAGATTTACATTTCCCAAAATTATGAGCTTGAATAAGCATTTGTTGGGAAGGGAGAGAATCTCTCCTCCTCCTGAATTTGCATAAAACCTTTTAATTAGGGTTTTTAATTAAAGCCCCAAGGTAACTCCAACCATTTTCTTTGGGAGAATGGAAAAAACTAAACACTAAATTCTGGCTCTGTGACTGCCTTTACTGAAATTAATCCTGGGTTTTATGACGAAGACAGTGCACACACAAATGTAGTTAAGCACAAGGAAATCTGAAAGAGCTGGGAAATGCTAGGACTGCCATCTCTGAGGGCACTTCAGGGGTATATACCCTGAACTGGACACCAAAACAGTCCCTTCATTCCTCCTTTGTGTCCTCGCAGGCTTTTCCAGTTGAATTTGCCTTGGGTTAATTTTTCAGTTCTCTCTTCCTTTTCCCAGTGCAGGTCTGGGAAAGAGAGCTTCATTTGTGAAGTCCTTGAGTGTGGAGATCCCTGATGTGGCTTTTGGGAAGTCATCCTGACTGAAAATGGTGAGTGAAACTGGATGAGAAGGACCTCCTCCATCCCTTATGCAAGGGCCCTGATCAAGCATCAGGCACCAGTGGGCATGAGGGGGATCCCAGGAGAATGCTGCTGGGACAAGACATTACTTGCCAAAGGAGAGCTCCATGTTTTGGTCTCTGCCTGAATAAGGTTCAGCAGAGAGGTGGAGGAAACGAAATGATGTGGTAAAGATGACACATGGGCTTATACGCATGGCATGAGACTGAGACCCCTACAGAGGCTGTGATTTATTGCTCCTATATATAGGCTGTTTTCATGCTTTTCAGGCTTGTACTGTGTTTTGTTTTCCTCTTTCTTACCTGAGATTTGTGAAAAAACTCACTGAAGCAGAAACTGAAACTCAAGTTGTTCCTGGCTCCCACAACGGTTATTCTTTCCCAGTGAATATTTATATATATTTTCTTATAAAGGAAGCAGATCCACAAGAGGCTATGAGGGAATGTAATTCCTCAATTCTCTGTAGCCTAGAGGTAAGGGCAGGGCTGAACATCCTGATTTGAGGAGGAGATGGAGAACATCCCTGAAATTTATTTCCTTTAGGAATGTCCTTTTCACTGAAGCTTTGTGGTGAATCTTCCCCCATGAATCTTGTTAGATCTATTCCATTTTGTAAGAAATTGTGTCAATAAACGGAGATGCAGAATGTAAGCTCAAGCCCAGTGGAGGGAAGACGTAGTGTAGCCTTACAGCTCAAACAGCATAAGCTTGCACACCCAGCTTGATAGCAAATGAAACCCATATCACCAAAGCTTGAAGCTACAGGCAGGATGTGCAATGGCCGTGGGTAGAACTGCTGCTAAAGCTTCAAGAAATACACGTTGTTGTAAGAGGTAGCTATTAAATTCCTTTTGTGTTTGAGGGCACCGAGCCCTGGCATCTGCCAGGTGCGGTCCTGAGAAATCTGCTACAAGAAACAGGGTAAATAAGCATGCTGTAAATAAACTCTTTTTTCTGTGGTTAGATTTTTCTGTCACCCAAGCTAGTTTCCCTAGTAATGGTCACCGATACCTCTACCCAACACCACCAGAACCCCAGTATCAGCAGTGTAAACATACCTCGTCTAGTAATGTGCTTGCAGAACCACATACTATACAAACAAAAAAAAAAATCATCTTGCTTGAAATATGGCTCTGCAGCAGCATTTCTGTGTTCTTACAATGGCCCAAACCACTCCCATTTCACAGAGATACAGTTGTTATATCTGTAGACAGATACAAGAACCATACTCACACCAACTCAGTTCTGTGCAACAGGATAGTCAGATGTGCCAGGCTTAATTCTCAGGCTGAGTGGCCAGCTTCTCAGCTGTTCTCAGCTCTCTCCTGTCACTTCCAAATCAGATACTAGCTTGGAAAGTGCTTGCCCTGAGCTCCATTGATTTGTATACCCACCTCCTGTGAAAGACAAGAAAAGAAAAAGAAGGATTTAAGTGTGTATGAAGATAAGTTGTTCCTCAAATGAAGCTTTCACAACAGCAGAGGCATCAGTGACAGCTTTCTCCAGTAGATTTGGTATCAGCTAATAAGAGAGGGTGGAGGAGCCAGCACTGCTGCCTTTATGCGGTTAAAAAGGAAATCAGCCTCTGATGAGGGAATGGAGACTGGAAGGCAGGCTGTGGTTATCTAGTGTTCATAAAATCTGCGGTTTGCTAGAGAGCTGCTGACCACACAGTGAGAGCTGTGAACAGCGCCACTCCAGATAGTAGCATTGTAAAAAATGTAAGTGCTGAAACTTAGCTGCTATGTCTATAAGTACATACCCTGGGCTTTAGGAGACCCAGCAGATCAAAGGATTGGTTCCCTGGGTTAATTGAGGGTCTGGTTTCCTGATTTGTCGACCAAACAATGTGGTGAAATTCCTTATAATGCTTTACTCTGTGGTCCCAGCTGTGAGATGTGTTACTAGGGTAGGCTGGGTGGAGGTGGGTGAGGCAGAGCCATGGTAGTTGCCTGCAGAGCACCAAATTACGGCAGTATCATCGTCTGACAAAAATATAAAGAGATGCTCTTCTGTAACAATGAAGGGGAAGTGGATAATTGCACCACAGGGACAACTCTGCCATCCAGTCATTTGTAGTTAATCAGAATTATTCATCAGTTTAGTAAGCTTTTATTTCTTTTGTAACAAGAGGAAAAATTGACTGAGGATGCAGCCAGGAGATACAGTAAACACACCAGCCTGGGAGGCCTGTGAATGCGAGCTAAGGAGTGTGCAGAGAAATAATATAGCAAACTTGTTTTCAGGTGGAAATGCTGAGTGCAGGAAGTTTCCTGCTCTTCATGTTGAGATTAGTCAATGCATCTCTCACTATGTCCCTGAGATGGAGTGCATTTTAATAAGCTTGGCTTCTGTAGTGAGCAGCTTAATGTTGCACCTAACTGATGATGCTTTGCTATAATGCTGGCAGCTCCTGCCAGGGCGGCATCTTGCTGTGGTAGAAGTGTGGTATCAGCAGCAGAGAAGGGCTCAGGTCAATGTGTCCATCTCTCTTCCCACACACACACAGAGCCTGTCTTCTGAAAGCACTGAGGAAACGTAGAAGAAGAGCAGCAAAGACCTACTTAACAGGTACAGGTGGCTAGTGCTATAGCTTTAACCCTTTGCAGCCTAGCTTTTACAGTTAGAGTTCCAACTTTTATGAGGATCATGGTGGAAACTGGCCTCCTCTGTCCACATGGACATTTGCAGGAGCGGCTGAAAGCAGAACAAAGCCAAAAGCAGATGTGGTGCTAGAGTCTCCATCTGCCTTGCAGGGTATCACAGCTGGTTCCACAGTTTGGCCCATTCTTACCTAGAGCACTCTCTAAACTGTGGTAGAGTTCCTTCAGCAGTAATCTGCTGTATCATGCCAGGAATAATATTTCCTCATTACCATGACAGAAGGTCTCTATGGACCAAAGAGGATAACCCTCTGCTGAGAAAGGAGGAGGGACTGTTGATCCAGCATGTGGGATTCATGACCTGCAGTGTGAATCACAGGAGTGTGAAAGACCACTGAACTCTCTTGCCTGCTGGGCAGCACATGCACTGTTTATTTCCCTGTCCCAGAACTGAACTTCTTTGCTATAGGAACTTGGAAAGAAATAGCAAAGAAAAATACTAGAGTTACCAGGTTAACTATCTTTTGATTTCTTATGATAGACAGGTTTATGAAATACTTCTAGCCATCTAGGAAGCCCAGGCCAACGGCCTTATGAGTGCTATTATGGTGGGGGAGAGGAGGAAATTAATCTTGGTCATATAATCAGAGACCTGCAGCCTCAATCCAAATTATTTATTTATTATTCTCATTTCCTGAGGAAACAAGCCTTATAAAATTATCTTGTCTGCTGCTTCCTAGAGCACAAGTCTGATGAAGTGACAGGACAAGAGGAAATGGCCTTAAGCTGCAGTTTAGATTGGATATTAGGAAAAAATTCTTCACAGAGAGAGTGCTCAGGCATCAGAACAGGCTGCCTGGGGAACAGTGGAATCACTGTCCCTCAAAGCATTCACAACCATGTAGATGAAGCCCTCAGTGACATGGTTTAGTGATGGACTTGGCAGTCCTGAGGTAAAGATTGGGTATGGTGATCTGAAAGGTCTTTTCCAACCTAGATGATTCTATGATTCCCCGCCTTCCCTGCATAGTTTTAAGTCATCACCTAATTTCACCTTAAATTCAATTTAACATTTAGGGATGTTTCAGAGATAGGAATCTGCTATGCCTTTTTAAGAGCTGGGGGTAGATAAAGGGATTCAAATCAATCACAGAAGGAAAGGTTTCAGTAAGCTGTACAGTATCTGGTTTGCTCCGCCTGCCCATGCAGGTCAGCTGCAGAACAATCTTCCTTCTGCCTAGCTGCCAAAGTGGGGGCATGGAAAGAGCATGAGTCCCATGATGCAGTCAAAGAGGTGGGCAGGCTATGGGGAGTCCTACAGGCAGTGACATTGTAATTAGGAAGTGATATAGTAATTAGGAAGACAGGAAGTTAGGGGGGCGTGCATATGAGCAGGGGTACAAATGCAGGTGAAACAGACCTTTACTAATCCTGTTAGAGCATATTTGTGGTGGTATCAGATGCATTAGCTGCACCCCAGTGATCGGAGCACAGGCTAACAGACAGCCCCTACCCCAAAGAACTGCCCCCTATCCAAAGCTTGCCTGCCATTTTTGTGGAGTCATTTAGGCTTTCTTCCAGTACAGAGTTTAAGCTTATC
The DNA here is from genome assembly GCA_028858755.1 of Ara ararauna. Taxonomy (NCBI): domain Eukaryota; kingdom Metazoa; phylum Chordata; class Aves; order Psittaciformes; family Psittacidae; genus Ara; species Ara ararauna. Next base: position 91,640,766 of record CM054376.1, on the reverse strand, counting down.
ACTGATCAAAATAAATTCAATGGCTTCAGCTGGGCTGTTTCCCAAATCAGGCACAAGGTTGCATATCTTGTTGAATCAAAGACTTGCAGAGTGAAGTGAGGATTGAGGTGGCATTGTGGTAATTACTCTGCACAGGCATAAGTGGCCATTAAACCTATTTGGATGCCTTCGATAGCAAATCAAGCCTGTGTAGTTAAATAGCATGTTGATAGTTCTACTAACAATTTAGGGAAGTACAGGGCAATATTGCAGATAATGAGGCAATCTTATCTACTTGTCAAAAGTAAAACCTGAAAATTTAAACTGCCCTATTGTATTTTGCCTGAAAGAAAAAAAGTAGAAGACACTTGATTGAGGTATTCATAATTATATGAGAAATAGTGAAAATTAATCAGTCTGTGCTTTTCATATTGTCACATAATGCAGGAACAAGGGGACCCTTAAAATGTAAATTAATAAGCAGTACATTTAGCGTTAAAATGTATTTAGTGAATCATGTTACAATTACAGTGTGTATAAATAATCCACCAATTTCCATAAAACTATCTGATAAAATTCACCATAACAATAGTTCATTTCCCAATTCACTTTTCATTATTAGAAATCCTTTAGAAACCCAAGGGAAGCTGTGGGCTGAGGATTGTAAATGGCTGCACATTTAGAACAAATCCAAGGAGTGGACTGACTTCTGCAGCATGTTCTCCCCTTCAGAAATTCACAGCCCTAAGAAGTTAAGGATACTAATGCAAAGGCTGGCTAAAAGGAAGGGAAAAAAGACCTCACACTGGATAATTTTATGACCATTAGTAACATTAATGTCTATACAAGCTAAGATAATTACAATGGCAATCATATCTTGTGCTTCAGAGCCTAAAGTGATTGTCTGCAGAGGCCACAGAAGTCTTGGAGAGTTTCCATTGAAAGGAGGATTAGAAATGCTTAAGATTATTTAATTTGGTCATATTGGACATAGCAGAAAGAAGGTACTTATTTCCCCTTTTGAAAGCTTTTCCTTTCTCCTTTCTGAATCAGTTTCTTACCTGTGGATTGACCTGTAAACTGGTATCCCTGTTGGCATCTTCGCTTTCTTTTTTTTTGCCTTTCCTACCCATTTTGTGCTTGAATCTTGCTGTTTTCCCCCTGACTCTTGTCTGTTTCCCAGTGTCTCAGCCCAGCTCTCTCTTGTGCTTGTCTAGTTCATTCTCAAGGATACTACCCCTTCAGAGTGAAAAGGCTGTCCTTGCATCTAGTATCCTCAACCAGACTTCATTAGCAATCTCTGCTCTGACTTTATTTCTCCCCAAGTGGCGTCTGCCTCTCTCTTCTTTTTGCATGCAAGCTGCTCTCTCCATCACTACAGTCTTTTCCAACCAGGTTCTCCAGGCTGTCAGTATTTCTGTACCCCAGTTTTTCCACTAAGACCTATAGGAATCATGATATTAGTATCAAGAAGGACAGCCTCGTTTTACAGATCATCTACTGTTCAAAAAACTACAAAATGTGAATGAAGAATCAGAAATGCCTCATGTTGCCCTTTAAGCATTGCAAGAGTTGCTCTCTTGCCATTTTGCACCTTCATTGCACAATGATTGCATGTGGTGCCAGATTCAGATAACCTCTCACAGAGAACTTTAGATGTCTCCACAAAGTGAGGTCTCCACTGAATTTAGTGAACCAACATGTGTAATAACAGGTATGACAGAATGTCAGAAATCAGCCTGAGGTGAAGAAGACATGGTCGTTCTCCACACTTGAGAAGAAATGAGATATGAAAGATATGGTGTCCTTTTATTACCCTGCTCACAGCAACACAGTGAAGAATAACTGACAAGAAAGGGCTAGTACGTCCCTCCCCATCCAAGGAAGATGGAAGTATAGACAGAAATTATATTGCTTCCTGTCACACAATATCCAGGTCTTCTGAGCCTGTTGCAGAAGGTGCTATTGTACGGAAATGATTGCCTCTGGCTGCTCCCTTGCTAGAAGCAGCAACCAGGTGGTGACTTTCTGAGCTTGTGTATAGCAAGGCAAAGGAGCAAGCCATGAACACAACGAACCGTTTGAGCCATTTGCTTTCTGTCTATGACAATGGCTTTTAGCTAAGGTTTCATATGAGCTCAAAGGATCAATTCTGTGTTTAGGAGCAGAAGAGCTGTTGATGGGCCTGAATCACACTTCATGCACTTAAATCTTCTGATTCTGGGAACACAGTGAGACGCTGAGCATGCCTGGGGCTTCTCCTCTGTAGACTGTGGTGTCAGGCTGTTCATGCAGACGTGGATGATGAGCAATGCTGGTCTGGGAAGAGAGCAGGGGTCACGGCTTAGCTGACAGTATGTACATAGCCTGGGGTGTTGCCAAACTCTTGGTCTGCTCCTACATGCATCACTCCTGATCTAGAGCTTATGTCAAAGCTGGGACTTGGAGCTAGTTCACTTTAGGACACTTCAGAAGAAAGAAAATGATAATTTGAGAACTAAAGACAGCAATGATAACGGCATAGGGAGTTATGAATACGAAAAGGAAGGCCGAGAAAGTACTGCTAGTCAGCCTTTTTGATAATAAAATACAAAGTGGCAGCCATGGAATAAAATTACAAAGCAACACATACTGAGTGGATGAAACATAATGTTGTTTACAAAAGGTATAATTAAACCATGATATTCACTGCTCCAGAGATTGAGAGGGATGGCTCTCCAGGTTCAAGAAATGATTCAGCATTTATATAAATAAAAAGAACATCTGCAAGGACACTAGCTAAATACAATTACAAGGGCTATCAATCCTCATGCTTCAGGGCATGGTTACCTGCTGAGGCCAGAAAGAAATTTCTTCATGGTATAGCACTAAAAAGTAAAATGCATTATTGGGCATTGATGGGTATTGGATACCTTATTAGATGATCCTTTAATCTGTTCTACTATGCAATTCTTTTGTTCCTCCATATCGCAAATCACTGAAGCATTTAGGTGTGTGCTTGAATTCCATTTTGAAATCAATAGACTTAAAAATGTTCATAAATGTAAGTAAGTGAACAATTAAGTGCTTTCCAGAATAGATATATTAAGCAGCTACTTAGATTTTTAGATGTATTGAAGTGTTTTTTGGTTCAGGACTGACTTTTCAGTGCCCAAGATCACACACGCAGTAACAGTAGCACTTACTGTATCCTACATGTTATCAACTAAATCTGTAGAAATTCTGTACAACGACACGCTGCCAGTTCTAAAAAACTTCCACCTTTCATTTCAAAAGACCATGAATTTGTGACTATAGATCTACAGTTCATTGTACAGATAATTCAGTATGCATATAGACATTATCACACTGGTCTAAAACAGTGTCTTCATCTCTGGGCCTTCTTTGGTGTGTATAAAATGAGCTTTGCCATCTGCTATAGTCTCCTCCCTTGTATTTATGCCCTACTGGTTCATCTTGCAGTTCTAGGTAAGGTGGTAGCCACACATTGAAGATCTCTTTGAAGATTTAAGTAAGTTTCATGTTTCGCTTTAAACTTTGAAGCCTATCCATTTTTTATCCTGCTTTTACTTAGAGGAGATATCACTCAGTCCCAACAGTCTTTCAGGGGCAGCAGCAGGGCTCTGAATACACGGGAATCACAGTGCTGATCTGATCTCTTTACAGACTTGGGACACAGTAGACACTCCCCATGTTGAAAGGGGTTTCACCTGGAGAAGGCCATATGGAAGTATAAACAGAAGCTTGAGTATTCTTCACAGTCCTTCTCAGCATTGCTGGCAGCTGGTTAAAGGGTTTGTCGGATACACGAGACCACTGATGTGGCTGAAGGATAGATGTTACCAAAAACCCACTTTCTTGCAGCCTATAGCGTTACTCAGTTAAAAGGATACTTAAAATATCACCATAACAGTCAGAGATTCCCCTCCTGTGGGTGTATCTTCCCTGCTTTCCTCACTGGACCAATTGCTTCTTGCAGAGGAGCTGTGGCGACTCACTGGGGGTGGCTGGGAGAGCTTCAGTGATGTGCAAAAGGCAGTAAGTTCTTCCTTCCAGAGGCTGAGCGTTCAGCATGAGCAGAGCTCATAGGGATCTACACACTGAGATCAAGGGAACATTTCCAATGACTCATGGAGGAGCTCGAACCAGACCTTAATGGACTGCTAAATAATTAAATCAGACTTCATGTAGAGGTGAAATAGATCTCTAGCACTTAAGAATCAGCACTTAATAGCACATGGAAAGGCGTAATTTTCAGACCTGTGCTAATAAAGAAAACTATAAATTGAGGGATTTTTTTCTCAAACAGCTCTTTTTTTCCCTCATAATCAAACATAAAAGTAAAGATGTTGTCTGCTGTAATCAGACACACATCTTGAATTGCTATTTGCTTCCAGCTTCATTTGAGATAAAATTGAAACTACTTAGTTTAAATGCACAGTCTTAGATACCTATAAAAGACTGACTTGTTGGAAGTGTTAAGCAGATGCTTTCTGCCAATCTGTTCTACTTAACTCATTTCTAGTTTCATGTTCAGAAGGTATCCAACCTAGTGCCTGACCAACCAGGTAAACTTCTATGATGAAACAACTGTCTTGGTAGCTGAGAGAAGAGTAGTGGGCATTGTCTACCGAGACTTCAGCAAAGCTTTCAAGTCTGTCTCCCATAAGATCCTCTTAGAGACACCAATGGAAGTGTAGGCTGGATCAGCAGACATTGAGGTGTATTGAAAACTGACTGAATGGCTGGGCGCAGAGGGTGCTAATCAGTGGCACAAAGTTGTGCTGGAAGCCAGTAACTGTTGGTGTCCCCAGGAATCAATACTGAGGCTGATCCTGTTTTGAATCTCCATTAATGATCTGGATGGTGGGGCAGAGTGTACCCTCAGCAAGTCTGCAGGTGGCACGAAACTGGCAAGTATGGCTGATAAACCAGGGAGTTGTGCTGCCCTCCAGAGAGATCTTGTCAGGCTGGAGAAATGGTATGGCAGGAGCCTCATGAATTTCTACAAGGGACCCTAGGCACCAGTGACTTCTGGGGATGGCCTGGCTGGAAAGCAGTGTGGTAGAAAAGGACCTGGGGGTCCTGATGGACATCAAATTGAACATAAGCCAGCAATGTGTCCGTGCGGCAAAGAAGGTCAATGGTATCCTGGGCTGCATTAGGAATAATGTTGCCAGAAGGTCAAGGGAGGTGATCCTTCTACTCAGCATTGTTGAGGATACACCTAGACTGCTGGGTCCAGTTCTGGGACATGGACACAGTGCCGTGTGTCCCTTGAAGATCACTAAGATGATTAAACGACTGGAGCTCCCCACATACAAAGAAAGGCTGAGAGAGTTCGGACTGTTCAGTCTGGAGGAGAGAAAACTCAAGGGGGGAATCTCATCAATGTGTATAATTTCCTGAAGGGAGGGTGCAAAGAAGACATAGCCAGGCTCCTTTCACTGGTACCCAGTGACAGAGCAAGGTGCAATGGGCACAGACTGAAGTACGGAAGGGTCCTTCTGAACAACAGAGAACACTTTTTACTGAGAGGGTGACTAAGAACTGATATAGGGTGCCCAGGGTGCCTGTGGAGTCTCCATCCTTGGAAATATCCATGAAGTCATCTGGGGATGGTCCTAGGGAACCTGCTGTCGGTGACACTGCTTGAGCAAGGGGGTCACTAGACAAGATGTCATCCAGAGGTCACTTCCAATCCAGCCATTCTGTGATAACCAAAAGCCACAGGCACAATTGTGTGTGTTTGCTTAAGTTGTTCTGTTTAAGCCACCAAAGAGAGGGTTAAAACCCTGCTAAAGTAGTTTTCATGTACTTAAAGATTCCCTTTATCCTTTGGGAAGCTCTAGCAATAGTATTCTAGGAGCTCACTTGCACGTGTAATGTTCTTTATAGTCTTAGCAATGTGTTCTAGCTCAGGATTTCCTGAACTTCTAAACCATTAGCATTTCCCAAAAGATAGTATGTGCACTTATGATTTCCTTTAACATGGGACTTATCAAAATGTGTACTCAGTGTTTCTGCAACATTCATGTTTCTGCATCTCCACTGTGCTCCCATCAGACAAATCTCTACACCCCTTTTCTCCTCAGCTTTCATTTTGTGAAAGGGCAGCAGAAGATCAGCACTCTCTGGGTTAGCGCTCAACACAAGTGAAAATCTTTATCTCACGGTGTGTGGGACAAATTGGATTTGAAACAGCTACACAGCGTCATCAATTCTTCAAATGGACATAGCACGAGTCTCCCATAAGCTGAAACAGAGCCAGTGCTGCAGATCCATCTGGAGAGGTTATTATTAGGGAATTGGGGGTGTTTTCAAATGCAGGGATGTAATTTATCATGACTAGGTTTTGTTAGCAGGGAATTTAGACAGTTTTTGTTACTGCAACCTAATAAGTCATTTTATCAGCATATTTATTTCCTTGGCTGCTGGCACCTCTGCAACCCTCATAACCTTTTAGTATCACATGGCAGGAAAACAACTGACAAATAAAGAGAAATCATTGGTTGTGAACTCACTGAAATAGCATATTCCCTCTGGAAAGCTTGAATAATGCAGCTCAGTAATAAAGCATAGTCCATTAAATGCATACAGGCCTTTTGCTTTCTCTCTGTCTCATCATATACTGTATATAGAAGGGAGAATTTGTAACCAAGGGAATACATTATGAAATCCTACCCGGCTACCTAGCCAATAGTGGAGATTGACAGCAGTGATTCTGGATACAGAACAGGCAAACGTCCTAAAAGGAAGCCCAGGGTAAATGACAGCAGAGCTGAACCTCCCTGCTTTACTCACTCCCCAGATATTAGAAGACTTGCACATATATTTACCTTACCCTCGTTAGACCTCTAGAACTCTGCATTACTTGAAGTCACAAGCAGTTGCTCACTCCCCTTAAAAAAATCAGCTCCAATTAGGTCTGGCGAGATCAGTTTATCCTGGTTCAGCTCATCTCTGCTATTGCAAAATAATTTATCATTTATTTGGCAAGTACTTCACGTCTTTTCTTGTCCCTGCATCTCCAACCACAAACACAAACTGAAGGGCAATAAAAAGTGCATTTACTTGTGACTCTCAGTGATTGCTACATGCTGTGAGTGTCAATGTATTTTGTTTCTATTAGACCAGCACAGAAGCAAATTCCAGGGTTTGAGAGCATCAAGGAAAAGTAACATGAAGCCAGAATAGCCAAATCTCCAATTGGGAGACTATACATGGAAAACACCAAGCTTTTTTTTTCAATTGCTACAATGAACAAAAACAGTCTTAGGAAGGGAGACCACAGCCCACAGTGGAAGGACTTTGTAAATCAGAAACAACTTCTCAAATTGTTCCTAAAAGCTATGAGAAAACTGCACAAGTACAAAAGCGATCTTCTAGTTGCTCTCATAACCACAATGAAGTTAGCATAAGGCAGCCATGCCCCACCCCACGTAGAAACAGCTTGGCAGGACAGCCACAAGGGTAGAAGAGGGTGAATACCTTGTTGTAAGAGCAGGAACAGATTAAGTTGGATGTGTAAGGGGGTGGCTGTACCTGGCCATGTACCAGGCACAGCTATCCTCCCTGCCACTTTAATCTCTCCCCATGTGCTGCAGGCTCGTGTAAGACCAGATGGAAATTTTCCATTTTTCCACATATTTTTGTACTGGAAAAATCACACTTTGGGTTGGTTTAGTTTAATGAGACAGAGTATGGGCAGAAAGGGAATGCTTTCTTTGAGTTTTGTATTTCATAGGTCAATCAAACTAGCAAAACTGAAAGGCTGGCAAGGAAGGAATCAGTGAACTGGGAGAGATAATTTTGTAATTCTGATTACTGAAATGGAAAGGAAAATATTGCCAAGGGGAATAAGAGACTTTTTTTTTTTTTTTTTTTTTTTGTAAATTCCTAGGAAAAACCTCATTTCTGGAAAGCTAGTCTTTGGAAAGAGAACTAAAAATACTTTTAGAGCCAGCACATCTGCTATCTTACGTTCTCTCTGATCACATATGCAGATGGCAAAAGGGACAAGCCTGGACAGCTGGGAAATACCCCTGAAGGTCATTGACACAAATGATCAACTTCATGAACCTTTCTTTGGTGCTTATTAGCAAAAAAGGAAAGGAGCTACTGAAAAACAGTCCTTGTCCATTCTTGTCAGGATCAGTCAGAACAAAACAGCTACATGGCATCAGTATAGAAAAATGATATGCCACCTTTGTTAAGAAGCCCTAAATCCAAGAAACCAGTGAGGTCTCAAATACTGAAAGTTATTTTCCAAAGGGTGAAAGATTTACAGAGCCACAAAGAACACCCAAGTCCCTCTCTTCCATCTCTTTGTTCAGCTTTCCCAGAAAACCAAAATCCAGGGGCTGATGGGTATGCATGTCTTCAGTATATACACACCATGAACAGTCTAATCTGCAGGCTGCATCACTTTCCTAATGTCTAAAAGCTCAAAAAGAAAAGCCCAAAGGAAACTGAACCTGGAGAAGACATGACATCTCTCTGCTCCTACAGAACCAGTGTTTTCATCTCCACTCTAAGGCTACTTGTACAAAGACTAGAACTGTATCAGAAAGGTACTTGTTTCCTTCAAGGTACCCGTTTCTTTCAAGCAGCACCTTGGATCTAACAGCAGGTTAAGTATTTCCATTGGTCAAAGCCTCACAGTGATTATGGCCAGCAAGGAGAAAACCTCTTCTTAGCCTTAAAACAGATGAAGAATATTTCCAAACATTGCACCCAGCCCTTTCTTCTTGGCCTGAACATTGCTCTGTAGAAAGCAATGAATAGCTGAAGTCTCCTAAGGAGCCCTTCTGGATGCCAGACCCCCTACGAGGCTGGGTCAGACAGAGGTATTCTGGTTCAACACTAGATTTAACTTGCTCAGCTTGGTTGACTTCAATGAACTTGCTGTTGGTTTTACACCAGCAAAAGCAGAGTTGGAGGTAGTGTGAAAGAAATCAGCAATAACGGGAAGTGGCTGCTCAACCTGCCATTCAGTGGGCTTCTACACACCAATGACAGGAATGCTCTAGTATAGTTAACAAAGCCATTTACTTCTAATCATACAGTACTAGTTAAACTGTAATAGTAGGTATTCATAAATAAGCAATTATTTCTTTCTGTGCTTTACAAAAAGCTTCTTGCTTTTCCTTCCAGGTTGAGAGCTGACCAGTCAGAAATTCTTGATTCTCATGATTAGGCTCTGACACTCCTGGTATCGTTTCAGTTTTAAGGCAGGCATCTGAGCTCAAACTAAAGGCTGGTCAGAGAAGAGCAGGAAACAAGTGAACTGTGTAGGTTATATCCACCAGCCAAAGTAACAGCTAACCTTGAGCCAGCCTTATTTGTCTTTTCAAACCATTTTGTGTCAGAGAGCAGGACTCATGTCGGAGCACAGGACCCCTGCAAGGTGCAAACAGGAGAATTCATGTTCTCTGTGTGGCATGTACGGGAAAGGGTGATACAGAATTTGTGACAGCTTCCCTCATCCCTGGAAATTCGCAGTACAGTTTTGTATCAGTTCAAAGTGAAAACTAAGAACAGTAGGAGAGGCAGAGCTAGAAAAAACCTTGGCTTTGGGTGCCTATATCTGAAGCCAGGATATTGTCCTAGCAGTATATTTACCATGTTCATAATTAAACCCCTAAGTGCCAGCTGAACTGGAAATCATGTTGTGTGGTGCCTCTCCTACCGTCTGAATGGCTGTTAGACATTTGGCACTGTTTTGACACAAAAATGTAGTCCATCATCCTCACCAAAATGAGGCCCATTCATCTGTCATCTGTTGCTTGCTTGTCTCTTTTTCCCATTTAGTTGTGTACAAGATGAAATGCTTTCCTCCTGCTGCTTGTCTGGGGTTTTATACACTTCATCTTTTTTGCTGTTTTTTATATACTCACAATGAAATAGCCACATAGAGTCACATTGCCAGGCATAATAGTGGATTGAAGCCATATCGACTTAAGAAATATACAGCCATATTAATATTTTTCCTTTCTCTTTCTCATTACAAATCTGAAATGAACATATCAATTAGTCTCTTCCCCCCTCCCTTCACTTTAAATAACTAGTGGGAGAGCAGGGGAAAACTTACCAGTCATTGTTACATGTTCATTACTGTGACATATTAAGGAGAGAGCCAAAGTAATGATAGAGTAATGCAGCCAAAGAAAATTACCTGTATTATATTGTCACAGGTGATTGAGACACAGTTACATGTATACAAAACCATATGAACTTTTTAAAGAGCAAGTAATTGTGGGGCCAGGGGACAATGAGTTTTAGGTGAATACTCTCATGAATTATTTACTGTAAGACTGTGGAAGATTTTTTTCCTGAAAATAATTACAAAAAGTGGCCACAAATCAGGCTATTTGCTGAGCCGCTCTGCAGTAGTGAGTAAGTATGTATATATCTCTGGGCTGGACTATGTCAGAACTGTCTGATGCACTCTGGCAGTTCTCATTTTGTCTGTTTTTCTCCTCAGTGCTGAAGAAAATAAATGTTTATCTCATAATTTAACTTCTATGTGACCCTCTTGATTTGCAAGGACAAAAAACTCCTAAACCTTGGGATATTGCCTTTTGCCCTTCTGGTGTGTTATTGCATACCACATGACAGCTCCTGAAGCCTGACTCTTCTATAAAACTTTCTCCTTTCAGATGGTGAAAATCATAAAGAAACTTTTGAGATCTCCTAGAGCATCCATGTTTCATCATGAGTCATGTTGCCTTAATTTTGGAGTACCCTAAACATGAAGGTTAAACTCATCTTTTGTTTCTTTAAGGAAATATCTGGGACTGAGTGTGCAAATACTTTCAGACATCAGAAGACTTAAGAAAATGCTTAATAGGATCTTTAAAAGTTCCTGATGTGAACATCAGGATTCATATCACAGACATGTAAATATCAGGCACCTAATTTAAGCACGTTCTCCAGTTCATTCTGTCATCAGTGGAAGCAGAGGACTCCAACAGAGGAACAGTCTGTCCACCAAATGAAAGGTGCAAGTAATGTTCACATCTGTCCAATAACCTTAGATGCCCATGTTTTTCTGAGGTTAAGTGGGATGAATCCCACCTCAATGGCAAGTCTGTGAGAATGCCTGCCCCATAGACACTCTGCACCGTGGCAGCTCTGAAGCAGCAGTGCCTCTGCCCATGTGTAAATCAGGTGCATGCACTAATCTTGCGCTACCACATATCACCTTGTGTGGGATAAGTTTTGGGAAGAAAAAGGAAATGCCCAGCAGATGTGTGTCATGGGATGCCGCAGTAGTGTCAGTGTAGAGCTCCCATCTGGCCAAAACCAGACCTAAGCAAAATATTTCTTCATGAACTAGTCTTTGCCACCTCTGGTTTGCTCCCCCCCCAGAACCAGTAGCACTAGTGGCCTCTATTGTGGTGCCTGGGAGAAACCTGAGCAGGCAGACCTGTGACAAACCTCAGTGGGCATCTGGATGGGCACCACCTGCTCTTGACAACCGCAGCTAGACATCCCTTGTGTCATGCTCATCATGGCACATATTCTTTTCTCTACATCCTCTTTATCTGTTTCTGGAATCACAGCTCTGCAAAACAACCAGAGTATCATCTGCACAAAAGTGAAGTAACTCAGCAAAAAGGAAAATAATTAAGCTCATGCACAAGCGACTCCTCTGTGCTCATTGTGGGCACTGATTTTCTGGAGTAAATCTGTGTGTAAAGATGAAGATGCTATCCTTAGGGATACTCTGACCCAAGGTCCATCAAAGTTTGAAAAACTACCTTATTGTTACCAAAATTTATGAGGCCGCATGCCAAAGTCCCACTGGCTCTCGCCTAGATTCTAAGTTACCTGAGGAATTACTAGTTTAAAAGCTCCTTTAGATCTTGTCAGCTACATCTAGCTCACCATGTATGTAGGTAAGATTCACTGTTCCTCACAAAGGAGATGGGATCTGACTCCAGGGTTCCCTGTCCTATTTTAATAATGCAAATTTTTAATGGCTGTAAGGAGGATTGGTTGAGGGAGGGTTTCTTTACTATTAAATATATTAAATTCAAAATTATCAGAAAATAACTTCTTGTTTGATTTTGAAACAAAACCTGCAAGTTAAAATAATTATTTAAGAAATTTTCAGTGAAGAAATAGGGTCACAACACCAGGGCTACTTAAAAGACAGTGCAGTCGAAATCAGTTCAAGATATGTAAAAATTAATAAAGTGAGACATTTCTCTCTCAGTTGAACTACTTTTTGTGTATGGGGAAGGATTCTCACTATGAACATTTTCAAGAGATTGAATTCACTATTTCAGCTTAGTTTAGGAAAAAATTTGAAATGTCAAAAAATATAACAGGATTTGAAGGGCTTCCCACTTACATCATTCAAGAGAAAAAAGCAGAACTGATTTGCTCATATTCAATTTGAACGGCATAAACTCCCGCCTGCACTGACTAGAACACCAACATGGTGATTTACCTGTTAGACTTATTATTACACAGTTAAATTTTCCCAAACTGGTATTTAACACTCTACATGTCACCTTGCTAATGATCTTGATTAACTGTCCTCTGAGAGTTCCTTGCATTCACATTGACACTACCTGTAATACAGCATTTCAGGTGGTCAAAATATGCCTTTACGAAAGAGTAAAAAGGCAAATCTGTGACTATGTGAAAGAATAACAAGCTTTTGACATTCACAGATTACAAAAAGAAAAAAAAATAAAAAAAAACACTCTAGGGTTTGTCTAACAAGCCTAATTTAACAGCTAAAACAAGTGCTCTGTGAAGGCAGCTGTGTTCATTACAGTGCTAGTTCATTAGAGGTGAGGTGGCAACTCTTCTGCCACCCACAGCTGAATCATACCCCACAGCCTGCAAGGATAGCATGCAATTGCTCACTCGTCTGCCTCTTCACTGATGAAGCAGACATGCTGACATTTGAGACTGGGCATCCATTAATGCAAAGAAGGGCAGCTCTGCTCCACCCTAGGATGCAGTGGAGCAGAGCTCCTTTTGCCATCCTGCTCCTCCTCTGTCTGGCCCATGTGAGATAACCTGATCCCATATTTTTATTGTAACTCAGACACAATTCCCCAGTGATCCACATCCTCCTGGCCCAATGGTACCCCACAATGGCTGCCTGAATAACTGTGCAGGTGCTGATCTGGAGCAAAATGGCATGGTCCTGCTTCTCCTGCTCCTGACTGCTAGCCTGTCACATAGGATCTGAGCTGCTTAAGCACTCTCTAATCATTTAGAGAGGCTGGAAGTGCACAGTCACATTCCTGTTTATTTCTCAGTTTCTGATATTTTGCAAGCAGCATTAGAAACATCACTTTCGAGGGTTTCCTGACGCTTCTCTTGTTCAGTCTTTATTTTCAGCTTTCACTTGCTGCAACTGTGCAAATGTTTCTCATGTGGAACTTTATCTCAGGAAAAGCACATGCATTTTTTAAGTTTTAACAAAAATGCATGAAAAATACCCTGAAATGAGTCTATGGGAAGAGATGGAGATATTTTGCAGTGTCAACAAGCAGGTAAAACTTTATTTTAGAAACTATAGTGCCCCCATCCTTTGAAGGAGGGACATAATAATTGGTAGAGGTGGCCTTTCCACTTTCTGCTGTTGCTATGGAAAACTGCTTTTACTGGCAAGGTTCAGCATTTGAAATGTTATATTTGTGTTTGTTACAGCCTTGTTAGAACTTGGCTGTTAAATGCTTGAGAGGGTTGTAAGGGCTAGCTCGGCTCTGTAAGCATTGCCCTTAGGGAAAACCCATATGGGCTCACTCTGGGGCAGGAGAGGCTCAGCAGTGCCCCAGGCAGACAGGCAGGAAAGCACTGGGCTTGGAGCATGGTTTTCCAACCTTCCCAGCATGGAGATTCCTCCAGCAAGGAGAAGGAGAAAGTACTGTGGCACAATGTGCTGGTGGGAGAGGAGTTTATGGGGCTCTGTGGGGAATAAATGCACAGAGGAGTGTGAAAGCCAGAGACAAGAGGGAGGGAAGTGAGGAAAGAAAAAGGGAAAGGAGAGAAAACCCCCTGGCCCTTTTCTATCTACTGAGCATGCTGCTGTCTTTCCTAAATTTATTATGCTTTTCTTTAGGTTGTGGAGGAAAAGTTCCAAAATTGTGTAAGGTAAGGTCAAACACTTGCTCCAGGATAACAGTAATATCAAAAAACCATATGCTGTGTTGTGTTATCACCAATTAGCAATTGCTTCCACTTTGACAAATGGTCTCTGAACCACCATACTTCCAGGGTCAGAAACATGTAGAGAGCAATTGTGAGTTACATACATCTGAAGTGTTTATGTAAATGCTTATTGTTAATAATAACAACAACCATAATGACAATAGAGAATTCCCTCTTTTGCAGTATTGTAGTTGCTCAGAACAGCTGTTTTAATGAGACATCTGCCAGTGAAACAATTTAGCCCGAGGATAACGAATAACTGTTACTTAACTGAGATAGTATTAGCATAAACTCTGCTTAATGGGGACACTTTTGGCCAGTGAATAGTGATTGCTTGGTATTTATCTAGGTGTTTAATAGCGAAAATTTCAAGCTCGTGGCAAAAATAAATGAACAAATGAATAGTCATATACTATGTCCTGTGATTTTTCCAGTTGCTTTAGTTTGAAATACCTTAAAGGGATCTTGTCAGTGAAGTATGCAAAACTTGGTGAAACTTTGTGTTTGGTGCTTGGAAATGCTGAAACAAGATGATCACTGAGGTCTTAATCCTTTATTACAGAAGTAAGAAAAATATTGGGACACAACCATTTGTATCCCTATTTTATGGTGCTATTTTCTCTCATCTGAATCTTTCCACATATCTATTATGCAGGTATATGCACACATGCATGTTTAACAAACCTTACTCTGGATTGTTTCAAAGCTGGGTAAACCAAACATCCAGAATGGCATTTCAGGTATGGAATTCTGTTCTGATAGAATCTGCTCAGCAGAATTCCCAGATTTTACTAGTTCCTGTATAGATGTGTTTCAGAGCGCTGAGACAACTCCATAAAAACTTGATGCTGTGATGGCCAAGCATAGTGCTACGTTGTGGTCAAAGCTATAGAGACAATATTCTACAGATAGAAACAAATTTTCTACAAATAGAAACAAATTTTCTACAAGTAGAGACAATAATCTACAAAGTAGTAGACTACTGATTGTCTATGCAAGAAGTAAAAGCTCGCTAGTAAGTGATAATATTACTTGCTTTCAAGAGAGATGCACTTTATGTGTGTGTTGGCTGTCATCCCCTGGCTTTAAAAAAAAAAAGTTAGCAAAGACTACGTTCTTTATGAAATAAACTAGAATAATGAGGTTAAATGAGAGACCAGTGCAGTGTGATTCAATTTATTTGGCCAGAGGTATGGATGAAATTAATAGGAGGCATGGGACCTTTGACCACTGTGAAAAGCTATCTGCTATTTCTCTCGAGGAAACTAAATGAATCCTTTTTTGGATAAGATAAAAGACACTGTTGCCATATTAGTGAAATAATTTAACAGATTCAGAAGAATGCCAGATAGTCCTTCCTCTCATATTTATAGCTGTCTTCTCCTGCATATAAAAAATGCAGCTTCTGTCTAAAGGTAGAAGAGAGCCCTTAGGATCTAGAAGAGGAAGAAGACTTTGGGCACCTCTAAGTGACTGAGGTCTGGAGCTCACCAGAGACATACACACCATTTGGCGGGCAATCCTGACGCCTGCCTTCATTCTGGAACTCAGAAATGATGAAATTCCCACCTGGGAAATGCTAAGAAAAATTGACAATTATTCTGAATGCATTGAAATATCTTGTTTCATTATCATTATCTTGTTCTAATAATCATTATATTTGTATCTCATTTGATTATCATTATTATCTTAATTCAATAATTGCTATCTCATATTCATATCTTGTTTCATTATCATTATTATATCTTGTTTCAATAATTATTACTAATTGCTTAATATATATTGATACAGCAACATATATGGACTGTTCCCATAGTGGTTCTAGTGTTAGAAACGTCTTGTGAGAATCATAGAATCATAGGATCATAAAACAGTTAGGGTTGGAAAGGACCTGAAGATCATCTAGTTCCAACCCCCCTGCCAGTGGCAGGGACACCTCCCACTAAACCATGCCACCCAAGCTCTGTCCAACCCGGCCTTGAACACCGCCAGCGATGGAGCATTCACAACTTCCCTGGGCAACCCATTCCAGGGCCTCACCACCCTCACAGGAAAGAATTTCTTCCTTATATCCAATCTAAACTTCTCCTGTTTAAGTTTGAACCCGTTACCCCTTGTCCTCTCACTACAATCCCTCATGAAGAGTCCCTCCCCAGCATCCCTATAGGCCCCCTTCAGATATCGGACGGCTGCTATGAGGTCTCCATGCAGCCTTCTCTTCTCCAGGATGAACAGCCCCAACCTTCTTGGCCTATCTTCATACAGGAGGTGCTCCAGTCCCCTCATCATCCTCGTGGCCCTCCTCTGGACTTGGTCCAACAGTTCCATGTCCTTTTTATGTTGAGGACACCAGAACTGCACACAATACTCCAAGTGAGGTCTCAGGAGAGCAGAGTAGAGGGGCAGGATCACCTCCCTCAACCTGAGTCATTCATAACAGAGACATGTATGTTTGAGCAAGGCAAGTAGACTCCCTTCTAAGCAGGAATTTTAGGCTGTGATTCATTTGACCTATTTCAGACACCTACGCTAAGGCAAGATGAATCTGGAGAAATGAATCATACCTGTCATGTCTACACTGCCCTGGACTCATGTTGAAACTGCAGTAGAGTTTCTGGGGGCTGGTCTAATTTCCTCAAGTTAGAGCTCCCCCAGTAATGTTCTCCAAAAAGTAACAGGAATCAAAGTCAACTTTGGAGTTTGTTAGCATGGCTATGCTTCTTAGAAAAGGGAAAGAGTCTTGCTGCTGATGGTTTTTCTGAGAGCAGTCCTCAATTCAGTTATATTGGCAGTTTGGTGGGACAGCAATATTGATTTTGTGAGACAAGTCCTACAGTAAAGACTTCTTTCACAAGGACAAGCCTTTCTTGTTTGCACTTAGGGTGCCTCATAAGCAGGGGAATACTATTCCTTTCAGCACCTGAGCTGGGAGTGAAGAAGCCTTGAAATCTACAGGAAGGAAACACTTTTGTCTGACTGAATGTAGGTGACTGCTGTTTGCCCAAGAGCTGAGATCAGCACTTAGAAAGGATAGTGTCCCCACTCCATAGACACATAGACTCATAGAATAGTTAGGGCTGGAAAGGACCTTAAGATCATCTAGTTCCAACCCCCCCGCCATGGGCAGGGACACCTCACACTAAACCATGCCACCCAAGGCTCTGTCCAGCCTGGCCTTGAACACCACCAGCGATGGGCATAGCACTCCATCTCTCATCAGACATCTGTGCGAGTGAGCTGAGGTGGCATTCTTTGGTGGCCTGGCTATGCCTAGCCCAGCTCGAAAGAATCAAGGCAGCCTGCTTTTGAATCCACTTCATATCATACTCACTGTCATGCCTGGCCCAGGAAAGATCACAGAACAGTTTAGATTGTAAGGGAACTCACTAGGTCATCTGGTCCAGCCTTCTTGCTCTAAACTGATTTTAAATTTACATCAGCTTTCCCAAAGCCTTGTCCAGTCAAGTTTTCACGATATCTGCGGATGGGATTTCAAGCAACAGCTCTATTTAGTACAAAGACTGCAAACTTTGCTTACCTTTGTGCAGCCACAGACTGATTTCAAGTAAAGGACTGCTTTGTGGCCTGGTGAAAATCACAGATGAAATATGCCAATATACCTTTAGCATGCCACACAGCACTGGCAAAATCATATACAATTAAAAGGTCCAAGGACATTGAAGAGAAGGTGTTGCCCTGTACAGAGATAACATTAGGGGAACTTTCACAATACAGCTATTTGGGGAACTGGCACTGAACTGAACTCTTACTTGCTCCAACTTCACAGACTTACTCTTGGCCAGATATCTAAACCATTTGGCTGAATAGCATTCCGGACACAGCCACATTTTCAAAGTGATGCAACAGGGAAATAAATTACCTCTATTATGTGAAAAGCAATGGGTGTGCAGTCTCTAAGAAGTAATTTTGAGAGCAAGCGACTGAATTTCTCTTGGAAAACTTAAATACCAATAAATATTGATGATTGTGCACGCACACAGTCTTGGACACAAAGTTATATCCAGACCACATGAGTATTTCATTGTGGCTTGAGGACTGTTTGGACAGCTTTGTATTTCTTGCTGGAACTTGAAAACTAGTGCTGCGGCTGGCTGTCTCAATGGACATCAAGTCAGACACAAGTTGTCAGGGTTGGGATGAAATGTTGCAGGCTTAGTTATGTTAAGAACTAACTAAAAAACTTCATTATATTGTTTCCTCTTTTGGCTTGCACACACCACCAGCACTCCCCCCTCCCTCCCACCCAGCTCGTCTACACCCTTCAGAAACATTCAAGAACTGATTTCATCCAGGATGCGTTGTTCCTTTTGCATGTCCTAAAGAACATGTATTTGAATCATAGGGTTCATACTAATGGCTTTTATTAATTGTTCTTGGAGGGAAATCAGACTTTTGTTTACACTTGTATACATGAAGACTCTATGAGGGAGTCTGTGTTCTCAAAAGCAAGCTCCCACCCATAAACCTGTTAACTCCAGTCATATAAAGATCACACAGCTGGTGAAATTGCTTTAGCCCTCCCAACCTCTGGCTGATACAAGGCTCAAGTACTTTGACTGTGAACACTACTGCAGTCCATTAATGCCCTGCTTTTATTATATTCTTTCTCATCCACAGATTACCAGAGATGTGTACTTTCTCTGTGACTCTTCTAACTTGATATCTTCCCAGAGCCAGAAGGACAGTGCATATTCATACTGAGGAATTAAGATCAACCCTTCATCCTCACACTGCATTTTCACAAGCATTTTTGGAGATGACAGGGAGGAACCTTCTTTATAAATTCAAAAAAACCCAACTAAACAAAGCACAGACCTTTAGTGAGGGGTTAATAGTATCTTATTCTGTGTCCAGCCAAGAAATAAACTTATTGTGTGATCATGTTTGTAAACTAGAAACATTTTTTTTGCCTGATAATTGCTCTCCTGAAGAGATGTAAGATTTCCTACCAGGGTGCATGTGGGATTATTTGTGCAATTGATAACAAAATGGGGTTATGATCTAGGAGTGGAGTTCTCAAGTGTGCTCATGTTACTGCTAGAAACAGTAAGAAAAATAATCTGGAAGGATTGCTGAAGGTGCCTTAAAGGAGCTCTCTTTTAACACCTCTGTTTATGAGTAGAAGAGTTCATGAGTAGAAGAGCTTCTAGATGCATAGATACAATTTCAGGAACATTTTCTCTTTCTTTTTTCCCCTTTAAAGTAACCTTTCCACTATGTGTGTACTCTGTAAGTCAACAATCCTTCCTCTGCTGCAGGAGCTCAATTCATTGCTTAAGGGAAGAATAAAAAAGAAACACACATTGCATCAAAAAGAAACAAGGCTGCAGGTCTGGGAGAGATTTGCCCTTGGCATTTCCTCTTGCCCTGCTCCCACAGGCATGCAAGACTATAGGGACCTTCTGTCAGTCTTATGGAAATACATTTCATCTGAAGTAAATGTTACCCTAGTTCACAGATGCTATAAAGAAAAAATGCTGGTTTTCTAAAGGAAAGATCTCAATTGTGGAAAGGGCAGTGATAGGTTTGGGGAGGCTTTGCTTGACCTCTCTTGATCTGGACTTTGCTGATAAATGCACACAAAGTGGACCAACAAAGAATCCAATTATAAAATGATTAAGAATGCTGAACCTGCCAGTCCCCTTCACTGACCAAATGTGTGTGCCTTGACTGTGTGAAACAGAGGGACTCCTACTCACACTGTGCTGTGGGTGAATGTAAAACAAAATTTTGGGGACTTTAGCTTCCACTGTGGCAAAGAAGAGGCTTCTGGCAAGAGTTGTGGCCATTATACAGTTAATCCATCACTCAGAGGAATCCATTTCAGGGATGAGTTTTAAACATATCAACAAAATATAGCACCAACTTTTTTCTTCTAACTTTTCTCACCAGTTTTTCACATGCTATAGATGGTCACTACTGAGTGTTTTATGAAAACAGCAAATCAGAATTGAATGCACAGCACTCTTTCTCCAGCAAGTCAGGCTCCAACTGTTTGAGCTAAAGGAAAACCTGTGTAAACAACCAGTGAAGGAGAACTTTAACACACTTATGATCTCCCCACTGTCCAGGAAACTTATTGAAACTTACCAGGTTTAGCTCATTCACTCTTTATGTGCAAAAGAAAATTGGTGACCAGAACCCTCATGTCTAATGTTTACATTTTAAAAAGTATTTTTAATCCAAAATACTTCTTAAGCATCCTAACTGGGGCATTTGTGACCCAAAATTCCTCAGAATTGGAATGCTGATGCCATTAAGATTTTGCTGAAAGGACAAGAGACTTGGAGAATAAAGAGAAAATCCTTTCCTGACTATCTCTCCAGAACAGAAACAGTGGGAAGAAAAACTTCACAGCAGTTATCTGCTGCCTTTCTTATACTCTGCCTCCTGATGACCATCATCATATGGAAAGGCCCTCCTATTCCAGAATCAAATGTCTCTGGAAGGCAAAATATTGCAGAAATTCCTGATTTTAAAGAACAAAACCCCAGATTTCCATGACTTAGTCAGCAGCACAGCTCTAAAATCACATAAAAGGATACAAGAGATCTCAAAATTCTATGTCAGAGCAGCCCGGACTCCTGTTATCTGCCAAATACCCCAGCTTCTCCACGTGTGCTAATCCTGCCAGTGCTCTGGAACTTGCGGGCTGACAGCAGACTTTCCGTGGAGGCTCAGCTGGAAGTGACTGTTGCATCCAGGATGTGAAAGAAACAGGCTTAAACTGAACATAAGGATGTATGTTCTGTTGATGGCTAAGTAAGTCCTCCATTTTGAAACATGAGATGCAATAAGAAAGAGATAGACCCCCGTGCTTTCATTGCGCAGGAACAGAGGAGGCAGCTCTCTTTGCCAGAAATGCTTACAGAAGCAATAGAGGCTTGCTGGCTTCCATGGAGATGTTTAATGTAGAATCATCATCAGTATCCTGGGGCAGGAGTGCAGCAAAAACTGTTAGAAAGATCTCTCCGCAGGCAGAGAGATCAGCGCACGAAAACAAATGGTAGTGCTCAAGAATGTCAGATTTCAGTTGGAAAGCAATTTTATTGTGTGGTTTCCAAGGTTTTATTACTATTCCAGATAAAGGAAGAAAATTCTAAATTGGTAGCATCCTTTTAATCCTGTATCTTATTTGGATGAGAGGAGTATCTGCCAGTACAGAGAGAAGCAACAGGCTTTTAGACTCATAATGAAATTACCTTCCCCTACTGCACTTTTCATGAGTAGATCTCAAAATACTTTACAAGAGGAAGTCAACTTTGCTATTTCTATTTTATAGAAATAGTTTATGCAGCTGATATTACACTCTCTTTTTATGCCTCCATACACTATAAAAGGATTTTGTAATGGAACAAACTGTCTTTTGTAATGGGTAAAACACTAGTATTTAATTAAGCTAGCAGTGGGATGATGCTCATCAGCAGTTTTAAAATATCCCTGACTCCACACCTCTGGGAATATCACTTTAATAGTCAAATAAGAAAATGCACAAAACTTAAGATTTACATGGGAGCTTTATTCTCCCTTCTATTTCTGTAACTACCAATAAAGCCTTTCCTCCTGGACAAGGGAGAATAAACACCTTCAATGCAGAATGCGCAAAAGTTCAGTGAATTGGCAAAATTATCTAATGGCTAATTTAGGGATGCACATAACCAGAGTAAAGAGGTGGCAGTTTTTTATACCAGCTGAAGCTGCATTTCCTGAGTTTCTCTTAAGAAGCATGGTGAGTGTCTTTGCTCTCGGCACTTCACTTCTCCGAATCTCTTTGTTGGGGCAATGATCTGTTAAAAGTCTGACATTTTCAAGCACAGAAGAAAAGTACCTTGTTGCTAGTATTCCAAGCGTTATCCACATTTGAGAATATAGGCTTGATATTGTATGCATGTATAATACTTTATACTATGTATGTGCACTCAGAGAATTTACTGATCTTGAGGTGAAATTTCTTGGGTTTCAGAGAGCACATTTACAAGGAGTATCTGGTATCTGGAACGGGTATCTCTCTTCTTGTGGGATGGCAGCAGCTTTCTCTTTCAGTTCATGTTGTTCACCATTAAAGAAAAACACAAGAAACAAACAAACCTAACACAAAAGCAAAACCCAAACCAAATATCTTCAGAAATCATCTCTGCTTTATTGTGAAACACTCTCCTTTGACATTTCTAATAGGTAAGTCTTGAAGTTATGAAACCTCCTGACATATACTTTTATGTAAGCTACAGGTAAAAGCAATCCTAAGGTGATCCCACAAATAGTCACATCCACTGCCCTGCTGACCATGCTGTCTAAACACAGCATGTGATCTTGTATTCTTTCCCTAATTCTTGGGGTTAATTCATTAAGATGAATTTGATGCCTTAATTCATAATTTAATTCAGCAATGTGTTAAATAGTTTAGTTTTCTCCTCTTTTGAATGGACTATTTTCTCACTTAATGAGACCTCAGAGCATGATTTGTTCTACTGGAGTGGGAGGATTTGACAGAGGCATACCCATGCTAGCTGTGGGTTCTACCTCTCCAACACCCGTGACAGTACAGAACTCAGCCCAGAATGAGCATCTGAGCATGTAGTATCGCAGACCAGTTTTACTGTCTGCTTTAAACTTAGCACTATGATTGCTATGCTGATAGAAATTTCAATGACTTTATACGAGCTGTGGTTAGAGCTATGAGCTGTGGTTTTGTAAGCTCTTATTTTTAGTTTTTCTTAAAACTTGTTTTCATCCAGTTATTTAGTTTTCCTTGATCAGTCTTCTATTTAATTATTTCCCCCCTGTAATACTGGAGCACAAACAGAGCACAACTGCACTACAAACCCATATGATGTATATTCTAGAAGAGTGCATCCTGTAATTGCTGGTGCCACTGCATCTTGGTGATTTCCTATGCAAGTCTATTAGCTGTGAGTGACACTGTTGCTGAAGATGCTCCATAAGAGTAGTAACAAGGGAGGACAGGCTAAAGGGCAGTGCTTGGGCAGTGAGGTAGCTCTCCTATTACTATACCACATCTGCTAAGCTAATGCCAGGAAACCAATTCCTTTGGCATAGGCAGTAACTGCCCAAATCCCCAGAGAGCACACAGAAGCTGTTTCACAGCACTCTGTGCCTGCCAGCCAGGAGTGATGTGTGATGGGATATGGGATCATGAGTCCAGGGTGAGAAACCGCAAGGATGTATCATTCATTACCACCACCCACCACATGCCTGCAGATGTGGGACCTGAGAACAGAGTGCTAGCGTGGAGAATGTCAGGATGCAGAAGCGTGGTAGGCTGCCGTATGTTGGCAAGCTCGAGATTACCTAACGCATGGTTAGTATGCAGTGTAGGCAGGTTTTATTAGCAAAGTTCAGACCATGATGTGCTAATTAAAGAAGAGGTTGTCCTAGTTGCTAAGGAAATGAATGCTTTCTGTATTACTGCTTCTACTCCAACAAAACATGTTCTCAACTGTCCCTCTAGTTGCGTTTGCCAGAAAGAGGGGTCAGGGCTTGATACTGTTGCTTTAGTGATTACAGTGCTCCTGTGAGCCGATTTTCAGGTCAAGTGTAGTAGGTGAAACGGATGTCAGGGAAAAGTGTTTTAAAACACTCCTTTATAAGGTATCTGTCTACTGAGAAGCTCTTTTTAAAACTACTGGTTTCAAGGTATATTGTTTTTGGTTTTTAGCTCAGTTCTGCTTCTTTCAGGAAAGATGCAGTCCAGACCAGGAGATTTGTATACTTTAAAATTGGCCTAACTCTTCTGCAATGCAGAATCTAATGGAGTGTTGGAGCCAGTCCTAGAATAAAGGAGATGTAATGATTTGAATTTTTCATTAGTGAAGAAGCTGGCTACCACCAGACAGGCATCGTGCTTAGTCTCATGAGAAAGCATTCTCTGATTCATTATTCCTCTACCACAATACATACTGTGCATAGGCAGCTGCTGCAAACATAAGGATTCATCAGCATCAACAGGACTGAAAATTGCATATTGTGAAGTTAATATGTAAGTGAAAAACTGTCTTCATGGGGTGGTCCATTGCTGGCTGCTAGTCCCACAGCAACTCTGTCATCCTTCATTCTCAGTGTGAGATTTACATCAGTCCCAGCTTGAAACATACATGATTGCATACAGCATCTTCAAAGCACTTCGGATTTTTTTCTTTCCCCTTTGCACCTTCCATGGAAACCCTGTCACCAGCACTACAAACCTTTCTCCTCTATCACTCTCTGGGACAGTGTTTGTATGGCTGTAACTTGGTGAGATCCCAGAGCCATGATCCTCCTGTGTCATGGAGATGGGCAACAATAATAAAAAATTATAAAAAATTAAGATAAAATTGTCTGTCTTTGGGAGACCATGGAGCCCTACATTAACCTCCAGTTCCAAGTGTGCTGGAAAAAAAAGGAATTTTTTTATTTGCTGAAATAATGTACCACCAGCTATTATACCAGAACACGTTCCCTTTATTTCATCTGCTCCCTCCCTACCTCAATGCAGACGTTGCAACATTTGGCATCACCCCTCCCTACCAGCTGGTTTGTTGCTGCATTTTCCAAGGAATAAGTTGCCATTTCCAGAGAAAGACCTTTGAAGTCACAGAGTTCCACTTCCAACTTTCTCTCCCTGAGGACTTTAACCCCCCTGTGACATTAATATTTCTTTCTCTTAAAAAATGCTCCCTGTGCAATTTTATCTGGTCTAATTTTGCATTGCAAACTTTGCAATATCCTTTTGCCAATTCAAGTGTTTCATGAGGGGCTGTGAAACCCTCATAACACAAAAATCTTTAGCTGAACTTCAAACTGGACTTGACAAATGAACAGGAACCTCTTGCTGCCTCAGGCTCATAGCAGAGACTGGAACCTGCCAGAATCTTCTGCTGTCAGCTGGAGGCAGATATGGACTGTTAGACACTGAATGTTTAGGAAAAAGTTCTATATTTAGAACTAAGTTCTATTATTTAATATTTAGGAGAGAAGCCAACAACAGCTGAGCCTAAGCTCTTCTCCCGAGGTACTTTGCTTTGGTGTTTCTGTGTTGATGTGGTTGGGGTTTTTTTTCAAACAACCTTTCTGTTAAAAAAGCTTGAAGCAGAATGAGACCTTGGTGCTATGATAAAGACAGTATTTTCATTTGCATTTTGGTGAGGGATTCATCAGTTTACAGGGAGGTACAAAAGCAGCTGCAAATATTCTCAGTGTGTGTGTTCTGTGAAGAACTGTGAGTGCCTATGCGGGAGAAACATTTGCCATAATTAGCTATTATTAGTCTCAGCGGTCAATGTTCATCAGAAGTTCATCCTGTCTGGGAGTCTTGGTCTGTGATGAAACCTAGTGCTTCAGTCCTTGCCAAATTAACAGGAAACCAAAATAAACAGACATCTCTAAAAATCTTTCCTGCTTATAAAATGTACCAACCATTTTAAAACCTCTTAGGACAATCTGCTTGGATAAGATGTTAATGCATTTACTGGAGATGCTGACATTTAATAGAGGAAATTACTTTCAGCATGATCCATACTGGATAGTAAAAGGTGGCAGGATTCCTTGAAAGATGAAAAGAGCTCTCCAAAAAAATAGGGCTTGTTGTCTACACTGTCTTTATAAATCAAATATATCAGTTCTTGCTTAAATTTTAAGTTCATTTGTACTCACAGTGGATAGCCATAAAATGCCCTCTCCTTTTTTAACAAGATCAGATCAAGAACAGGCTCAGCCCTTTACTTGCAATTTTCGCTTTGGTATGTAACGTTTGGAGACTGACCGACTACACCTCATTAGTGCACAAGCTTAGAGTGGGCAGTATTGCTATTTTGTCATTCCCATTTAACCTCTATAGGATTAGCATTATTTTACCCATTAATGTTTCACTGCCTGTCATCATATTCACTGGTCTTTCTATTCGATTTGGTTGGGACAGTTGGGCTCGTTAATTACTTGTCAAATTAATCACTACTTCCACTTTCGAGACACATTTTTAGTGGTATAGAAAGAGTACTGCATTTCCAGGGAGGAGGCTAAAAAATTAACTAAAGGTATTTTCAGTGTTCCACAAATTGGATGAGATTTGTTGAGCTAGCCATTCAGTGCACTGGGAAATCAGTGGGCTGCAATTCAGAAGATGTTTTTAGTCTTCCCTGCTTTTTCTCTATGATTTTCTCACAGATTTCATTTTAATTACTTCCCTGAGTTCTCTGAAACAGCAGCACCTCTTTTTACTTCATGCTTTGTGTTTATCTGCACATAGGTCTCTGGCTCCACTATCCCTCTCCGCCTTTTCTTTCACCACACTGCAATCTCCCCATTTCCCTCCTCCTCCCCCATGTTCTTAACGCTTATTTTTACTTACTTATTTTTGAGGACTCGCATTCAAAGACCATCTTCTTCCTCAGACATTCCCAGCCTCTTCTAGAGGCCAGGAATCTGTCAATGTTCCTAATCCTCCACCAACCTGTTCCTGCCTATGGCTGGAATATCGGCTTTTTGCCATAGCTGTAGACGAAGGAGCAACACTTACTCTTTTACTGCTGGCAGCCATCCTTTTTTCCCTCCTGTGTGTTTCTTCTCATCTAGCAATACCCATGAGGTCTGTACAACCCATGAAAAAGTAATGAAGCTGGCAATTTTACATTTTCCAGCATACTGTTATCACCAGCATCTTAGGGGTTGAGTTCTGACTTAGATACCAAAGATACCAAAAGTGCATTAAGATTACATAATGTTCTAATCAGGTTGTGTCTTTTGCTAAAGGAAATGATCCTCATATGGGCATTCTCCGTGCTTTTTATAGAAAAGCAGTGTAAAAAAAGGTTGCTAATTTTCAATGCCTACAACAGTATGAGCATCTAAATGTACATATTCCCAGATGAGAAACAGCATTAATAGTGAGTTAAAGATTTTAGACTGTGAATCCCACCAACGCAAGCCATAAAAGGGGAAAAAAAAGAAGAGAAACCAAGAAATAAGCAGCAAAGTTCTTTAGTGCCTTGTCTGTGCTCCATACAATTGTTCTTTACTCTGTCTACCTTCTACTCCCTCCCACTGCCCAAATGTTTCCACTTGTACCCATGAATTACTGCTTTAACAAATCAAGGGTTTCTGAAAACAGATGAAGTAAATAGATCATAAATTTAGAAAAGAGGTTCTTAGAACTACAGAAATACAAAAGTCAGGTTGATTTCTTTCTTTTCCCCTCTGAAGAGTATATGTGTCAAGCTGAAAAACTAGCTCTGTATCACATACAGATGACTACTTAAGAAGCTATTTCCCAAAGCAATGTTTTCATAACACCAGTAGTAGATTCCACTTAACTAGTTCTTCTCTACTAATGCATCTTTTGTTTTTTTTTTTTTGGTTCTTTTTGAAACAAATACTTATGTGATAATCTATTCAGATTGTTTGATTTTTTTTTTTTTTATTTTATTTTTTTGCTTTTCAAATAAAGGGACTGGTAAGTGTAGGGGAACAGAGCAGATTCCTGCCAAAATCAGTAGAGAGATTCAGTGCCTGAAGAGACATATTTCATGCATGTTTTTAGCAGAGACCCTGCAATTCTGAGAGAGGATTCTCTATCAGTCATTCACTGAGTCTCATGCTTCAGAACACAGCCAAACCTTTATTTTGTGTGCATGTGAATATGAGATAAGGTTTTAAAGAGTTTATGGATCTGCCTACTCGGGAAGGGGGTGTTCTTTCGGCAGTTGCTTTTAAAAAGGTGGTGAGTTTAGTTGTAAGGAATGTGCATAGCACTGTATGAAACAACTTCTCTCTCACCCAGAACAGCTAAGAGTAATACCTTTATGTAGTGTTTCTTGATAGAGAAAAATGCAGTAAACTTTTCCTAGAATAAAAAAAAAAAAAAAAAAAAAGAAGCAATTAAGTGTACAAATAAATGTAGCAATCCTACTGAATAATCTTGATGAATGATGATGAATGGATCGTGCACACTGGATTTCTATTCACCTTCTGTTCCTGTATTGTCCCAAATTGGGTTACCTTCAGCCATTCAGAATTACTTAAGAAGCTGCCTTTTTTGTTTGCTTGTTTGAGAAAACCTACTAGAGAGGTGAACAAGGCACACCAGTTTTTATAATTAAATCAGATGGGATTTCTGGTATATATTTAAGCCCCAGTCCTGCAAAACAGAGCCAGACGAACACTTCTCAACAACATATGTAAAATACAATGTTTCTGCCCTAAAGCAGACTAAGGATGGGGCTACTATTGCTATGGGAAGTGAATTGGAGGGAGAGAGGCTGTAGACCATGTGGAAAGTGTCCACTTCCAGCAACTTGGGAAGAGGGTAGCATGTTGCTGGACACAGCACTGCTGGAGTGGCTGCTGAAAGCCAGCAGTGGATATCACACCAGACATCCTGCCTGTTCTCTAACGACCTACAGTCTTAGCTCAGAAGACCTGCGGTCCTGGTTTTCCACAGCCATCGTGGTTTTCAACAGCCCTGGCATAGCCAAAGCAGCCTTCTGCACTATAGCTTGGCTGGTCCACACCTGGGCCTTGTCTGTTGCAAAGGTTTACATATTCCTATGAAAGCTATCATAAATTCTCTGGAAAACTGTCAGCATGTGTTGCGGATGCAAAAAGAAAAGAGGGGTATTGTTGGGGAATGGCTGCTGGAGAACGGACACGATGAGACCATAGGCCCAGCAGTAGTGAACCAAAGGCTTTGAGGCCTTGGCTGAAGGTTACTAGAGAACGTGTGCGTGAGGAGAGTTTGAGGGAGTTGGCAGAGGAGCCTGAGAAGTCGGGATATGTAGGGAGGAACTGATAACTGCAACCTTGAAGCACAGCTGCAAGCTGGAAACCCCCTGGAACATAACCAAGAGGGAAACTACAGAGGGGGGTGGGATGTGAATGTAACCTTTGAGCTGTGACCAAGCACAAACCCATCATGTAACCAATCATGTATCAATTAGTAGCATAAGTAGCCAATCGTTTATTAGCAAGTGTGCCTGCACAGAGTATATAACTGGAACCCTCAGATGAAATAAACTGAGTCTGATGAATGATCATATTGATTGTCTTCATTCTCCCACCACGGAGGGCAGGCAGGGGGGCCTGCCGCAGGCAGAGGAGCCTGCAGTTGTTGCCTACCGCACAGGCAAGAGGAGCCTGTGGGCCCCGCCGGCAACAAGCATGCAATGTTTGGTATGTCTGTACAGCTTTTTCAGAGTTATGGTCTCAGCACCCATAGTCTTTAGTGAATCACTGAGGCTAGAGATGGGACCTTCAGTCTTGTCCCAAAGCATCTCAGACTCCCACTCAAGACAGAGACAAAGAGTCTTCCGCTGAGCCACAGCACTTGCAACAGCCTCTGGAAAATTCCTGAGCTCCAGCAGCTTGACAAGAACAAGTAAACAGAAAGAACCTGTTTGAGATAATTTGCAGTGACTGCTGAAATTCACTTGTAATATCCTCTCCCTCTGAGTCTTGTTCATTTGGACTCTTGTTACACAGCATGTTCAGAATCCTATCTAATTTCCATTTGTTTGGGGTAGAGGTTTTAACATGCATGCCAATTAGAAGCTATGTAATTTTTCTCATTAACAACCTTAATCAGTCAAAAAGACATTTGTGCCCACGTTTCCACTCCGTACCTTACAGCCTGGTATACCGTTGTGTCCATTTATAGAATCACAGAATCATAGAATAGTTAGGGTTGGAAAGGACCTTAAGATCATCTAGTTCCAACCCCACTGCCATGGACAGGGACACCTCTCACTAAACCATGCCCCCCAAGGCTCTGTCAAACCTGGCCTTGAACACCTCCAGGGATGGAGCATTCACAACTTCCCTGGGCAACCCATTCCAGTGCCTCACCACCCTTACAGGAAAGAATTTCTTCCTCATATCCAATCTAAACTTCTCCTGTTTAAGTTTGAACCCGTTCCCCCTTGTCCTTTCACTACAGTCCCTCATGAAGAGTCCCTCCCCAGCATCCCTATAGGGCCCCTTCAGATATTGGAAGGCTGCTATGAGGTCTCCACGCAGCCTTTTCTTCACCTAAACTTTTTAAGTACGTGCTGCA
This sequence comes from Ara ararauna, assembly GCA_028858755.1. Lineage (NCBI taxonomy): Eukaryota > Metazoa > Chordata > Aves > Psittaciformes > Psittacidae > Ara > Ara ararauna. The sequence goes on along the minus strand of CM054376.1, from coordinate 91,610,546 downwards.
ACTCTTTGGTTCCTTCTTTTTTGATCACAGCCCCTCCAGGTCCACACTGTGGTGTTATTTATGGTGTCTGGTTTGTTTTGACACTGTCTGCCCCCAGGCTTAAATAGCCAATGTACTGCTGATGCAGTTCATCAGGAACTAATGCCTTGGTCTCATGAAAGCAACAACAGGTCTGAGCAGCAGTACTGGAGACAAAGATGGTAATAGGAAAAGGCTAAAGAATGAAGTGTACGCTTATCTGCAGAATGGTTTGCTCTGCTACCATCTTAGCCATGTCAGGCTGACAACACTGTGCAAGGTCCCCACACAATTGTGATTGTTTGCCCTCAAGTAGTGCTGAGAGTCATTTGGGATTTTGACACTCAAGCCAGCAGTCTGGTGTGGAAAAATGAATCCTTCAGATATCTGATAAGGTTTCAGCACTGTCTTCCAGCATCTGCCAGCTGAAGATTTGGTGTTCAGTACCCAGGAGACAGAAGAAGTTTTGAAAGCTGAAGATGGAAAATTCTTTTTTTCTCTTTCCTGCTCAGAGAGGAGTAGGTGTGAATTCAAACTGGTGGGGACAGGAAGATTTTACTACTTTATCTCTTAGCAATTTCTATTAACTACTTATCCTCCTGCATTTACTCTTCCCACTTCATCCATACCTTTTTGTTGCTGGTAAAATGACACACCTAATGGAAGCATGCATATTGCTTTCAGTTTGCAGCCTGCTAAGAATCATAGGATCACAGAATGGTTAGGGTTGGAAAGGACTTTAAGATCATCTAGTTCCAAGCCCCGAAAGAAGTTGACCCATGCTTTTGAGATAACCATCTACAGTCTCCAGAAAAAGATTGATCCCAGTCTGCAGACAATTCTCTACTGAGTTTTAAGCTTTTGTTTATGAAAGTAAGGGAAGAAGAAGATATCAAAAAGGAAAAGACATCTGTATGTTTGCATCTGTTCTGGTTTTGGCTTGGGTAGAGTTAATTGACCCCAGCCAAAACCAGCACAGCAGTAAAATTAATTGGCAAGTATAAAGTTGTGGGACTACTGATGTTGTGTAATCCTGTCACTCAGGGATATTAAGCAGTCCAATATATGTTAAGATTCTAGGGTAGAAAGTGTCACTTTCTCACTACACTTGGTGCAGAACTGCACAACTACCCTGAGGACAGGCTAAAGACTGGGTCTAGTGGAATTTTCTTCAAAGGATGCCTTTGAAATAGCATGCTAAGCAGCAGTTATATCAGAGATGTACACTATGCTGAAATTGCATTGCATATCTGAGGCATATTTGTGAAGTATCAGGCTGTCTGGAGAACCCAAACATTTTGTGACAATTGGCTTAAAGCATGCCCTTCTTCTGAGGCTGTTCTTTGCAGCAGAGAAAACTGAAGATAACTGTTTTGCCAAAGGCTACCTGCTTTCCTAGCAGGAGGAACATAGGTCATAGAAAATCAATTGGAACATAATTCATCTGGTGTCATTCCTCTTTCAAATCAGCCCTCTGCTGTCTTAAGACAGTGTGCTCTGCTTACACCTCTGCTGGATTCAACATTTTGTCACATGAGGTTAGGCCGCAACTTCCTTCATTCTGAGTCTAAATCTGCTCAAGAGTAGTGAGAGAGATTATCAAAACAATCATTGTGTGCACCTGATTACTAGTACTTAAAGCAATTGATCTTCTGAGGTAATTGTGCAGATAGATGGAAATCAAACAATGACAGCTGTATCTGCTAGCACCCAATTTGTCGTGCAGGTGTCACCTGCATCTAAGCATTTCCCATGTGTATGCTGGTAGATAGGATTATCTTCCTGTTTGTGCCCTATTACACTGACACTGTCAAAATATTCTTCAAAAAAAAAAATAATTCATTAGTGCCCAACTTTCTTCCAAAAGGGAGAATATCTTTGTGAGTATTATTTCAGGGAACAAACCACAAAACTGATGGCAGAATCCTACTCTAACTGTAGTTTACAATAAATATAAATGGTTTGGGGTGTCGTAGCATTTTGAGTACTTCAATGGCATAAAACCATCTAGGCACCTGACTCTTATTTGTGCCTATTAGGTTTTTTTCTGTAAATGTCATCACTAGAAAGAGAAACTAAGGAAAAAACCTTCCTGTTCATATAGGCACTTATGAGCAATGCAATCAGTACAAGCTTGAAGAAACAAACTTCACTGAACTTCATATTCTCCATTCTATTTCTGTAATATCCAGCCTTACACACAAAAAGTACATTAACAGAACATTGCTGTGGTTGCAAACTCAAGTACGCAAAGTTAGGAAATGATAACAAAATTCTTGTATGCAAACAGAATTTGACACCTTTTTTTTTTTCACATTATGGTACAATTCCTAATTCCATGATCACAGACTGATTTCTACCAGACCCTTACTTCACTTGGTGTGCAAAGAGTTCAGGTGCAGACTTCACAGCACTTTTTAGTATCCTCAGCTCTCTTAAAAACATCTTATTTCTTCATCCAGACAATCCTGGTTTTCATCTTGTATCCCAACTCCCCAACAAATCTCTCGCTCTCCTTTTGGTTCCTATGGAAGAAATAAACTCACCATTGTTAATTCCTGCATCCAGCCCTATCTGGGCTTGAGTAGAGAGGTGTAACCACTTTAGAAGAACTAATTTTTGTTCCTGCAGTGTCAACAGAAACGAAGAAAATAATAAAACACAAAATAATTCGTTGTCGGGTATCAGCAGCTGCAAAGCCTGGTAACAATTCAAAGGAAAGTGAGCTTTCTTAGCTGCGGTGTTAGACTAGTCAAGGAAGACGTTTGAGCTCACCTTCTGGGTATAGATTCTTTAAGGATGCAGGTCTTCCGTTTTATCAACTCTCTACTAAGCACATACGGATTTTTAAAGGCTTACACAAATAAAATCCTTTTTTTTTTTTATGCTAACACAATAATGGCATTGTTCTGTAGCAGAATTCTGAGACAATATCTTAATCCAACACTCATTTTGAGGCTCCAAAAAGTCGCTGAACATCCAGTAATACATGGCCCACCACCCATCAGACTTCTCACAGATTATCTTGCAGAAAGAAGTCTTACAACTAGTCCTTCCTTTCAATGAGCTAATTGGTAAAAATGGGGTAAGACTCCTATATTACAGCCTAGTAATTGCCATAGCAAAGTTACCACTGTATTTGGCATAAAGCCTGTTCTCAAGGAATGGTATCTTTTTTACCTTGATCTGGAAGAAGGTAAAGAAATACAGTACTGATCTTGGCTGCATCTATTTCGCATTTGGTTATCCTGAAGGTGAGAAAACGTCTCAAAAAGCCATTGGCATCAAGTTTGGTACTGTTAAAATCTCAAAGTATTCCCTCCCATTGGAACTGCTGCAATATCAAGCTAGCACAGGATCAATAAGGCAGCACACTTGGAAGTATTTTCAATATGGGCAAATGTCACCATGCCAGTGTAATTTCCAATTCCAGCACTGAGATCTTGTGTGCTGGTTGGAGAAGTGATGTTTAAAATTATTTTCCCTCTCTTCTTTTAACTGGCTTAAACACATGCTGATTTCATTGGAAACTTTGCTTTGTATGGTCATTTCTTTTGGGTGCTGCAGGAACTATGAATTCCAGTCATCCATGGTAGTAAAAGCCTACTCCTTTCCTCAGTCCACCATTTGAAATAGACTTCAATTTTGGAGTAAGTAGCAATGCCAATATAGGCTTTCAAGCTCAGGAATTCAGTCACACACACAGAGTATAAAATATCTATTGCATTGGTTGGGTTTTTTTTGTATCTGTTGCTGGATTCCTTCAATGTCACCTTCAGACATTGAAGGACCGTCCTTTTTCTGGGTCTGGCCTTGGCTGCTTGGCCTCTAGTATGTCTGACAGCTTTAGTTTCACCTAAGAATCAATGAAAAAAATCCTAATGTGTCAAGATAAGAGTCTGAAGCACAGAATATTGAAGTGTTAAAGTACTTCTCTGAAAAAGAGGTGTTTAATGCTGACAGGTTCACTGGCAGTAGTATTGGTCTTGCCTTGTTGCTCGACCTCAGCATCAACTTCCCTGTAACTGCTGTTGAGACTGAGGAGCATTATCCTTTTCTTACTGACATTTTTACTGCTGAGATGGGGTGACCTTTCCTATTCTTCTACAACGTAGCAAGTCCAGATCATAGCTCACAACTTCTCAAATGTCAGCAAGAACACAGAAACTTTCTTTAGCATTGACAGTCCTGGTCAGAGAGCTGGATGCCGCTCACAGTCACATTATAGCCCCGGCAAAGAAATGTTTTAGTTTATTCACAGTACACTTGTGAGATACACAACCACTTGTGGCCACTGAATGAGTTCATTTTTATATGCTTGGCCATTCAGACTATGCTCCTTGTTTATATTCCGAAGCTTGTACATATATATCCATCGTGCTTTTGTCCGACAAGGACATGAAAGCAGACTTTCTTCTGCCAATTTTGTTAAACTGGCAGAAAAGATACATGTTGGGCAGTCTTACTGTTGCGATAGCTATAAAGCAAATAAGCCTGAGGCATTAGACAGGATATGGGTTTTATTTTATTACTTCATTGGATAGTAGCAGCTATAATGCATTTCTGCTTTATAGTGAAATCCTCTAGAAAATGTTTAAAAGAATAGCCCTCACTGGGAAAAAACATGGAAGTTCTAGAATCTGACTGATAATTATGGTCACTTATTTTTGGTCAAAAAAATATAAGAAGTCTGGGGTAATTTCCTTCCAACAGTGCCTTTCTTAAATTCAGCTATTTTTTTTTATACAGAGTCTAAAGGCCTGACCATTGCTATACAATTTAAGTCTTGCTATCATGTATTAACTTGTATTAGGATCTATGTTTTTATATTCATCTGTCTGGTTTAATTTTGTTTACATTTTACATTTACACTTACTCTTCAGTCTGGGGACATGGGAGCTAACAGATGATGCTGGCTACAAAGAATATTGCTCAGACTGCATGAAACTTGATGGAAAACTTAACACTGTTTCCTTAATCATAATTAGACTTACTGTTGTTGGCTGTCTGAAGAGGCTATTTCACTGTGGGAATAACTCATTTGTCACATGTATTCTCTGAGTTCATACAACTGGCAGTTATTCCTCCTTTCTAGCAGAAACACTCTGGCAGTGATTGTATGAGCCTTCCTATTCTCTTAAAGAAGACACAATTCTTGAACTACTGTAAGGCTAGTTTTCCTTCCAATTAGCATCCTGGCTCTGGGGGGGCCTGTATTGGTAACACTCTCAGAAGTTAATGAAGGTATTCTGAAAACGATTCAACCTTTCATGCATAAGACAGGTACTTCTAATGGAAATAATAGGTCTTTTTTTTTTTTAACAGGTAGAGTATCCTCTTTTTTTACCACAGCAGTGAAAGGTGTCTTTGGATGAATTAAATTTGAAATGTGTTAAGAGCAGAGGAGTGATACATCCTATGCTTTAACACTTCTAGAAAGGATAGCAGGTATTAATTATACAGATCTACAATTCATCTAAGGCTTTTCATGGCCTTATTTAGCATTCATAATGCAGGGCAATAAACAGAGAAGTGTAACAAAAGAAAGAGTAACAAGAGGGAGACAATATATCCACATTTTATTGGGAGTGAGGTGAAGCAGTCAAATAGAAACAATTACTAAAAAAGAACTTCATAAAAGTGTGTATGTATATACGTGTATATGTATTTTTTTCCAAGAACACAGACTGGAACATAAAGGATAGTTTAGATTGAATACCAGTGAAATCACTGCAGTTGCTTCACTGAGCTTAACATACCTTGATCTATTCTTTAGAGTACCTGGGTCAGTTTCATCTTCATAGACAGTGAAGGTTTAGATTATTTTAAAGTCTGTACAATGCTGCTTTTCTTTCCCAGAAGACTCTGTAAAGGGACTGATACTTGTTAATACAGAACAGTTATGCTACTTTACATTACCCAGAATTTGACTGCAAACAGCATAGGTGTGAAGATTCCTTTGTAAAAGAAAAAAACAAACCAAATAAATAAAAGAACAAAAACGAACATGGGAGAAACTTCAAACACATCACTTTTTACTTTCTTGTTTGTTTCGTTGATTAGTTTTTAGCATGCAGTTATGTATTACTAAGAGATCTGGAAACACTGGCATTGCCTTTACGGAGTACAACATAAAGTCTTTTCTGAGTTACGCATTACTTTTCTGAGTTATGTATTTCTTAGTTATGTATTACTAAGAGATCTGGAAACGTTGGCCTTGACTTTATGGAGTACAACATAAAGTCTTCTCTGAGTTATACAAGTCATATTAACAAAAAAATTATCAACTACTTCTATAAGTAGAAGTACAGGATTGACTTGAACACGGTAGGTCCGAACTCAAAGAAGCACTATCAACCTGAAATCAGATTAACTTCATAAAATTAAGGTTGCACCATATTTGTTCTGCATACCTTCACTAGTTTTATGGCTTTAAAACCACTATTCCTTAAAAAATCCCAACCAATCAAACAAAACCCCCAACTATTCTCTAAAAGACTGAGTCATAACAAATGGAAAGTAGTAATTGGAAGCAATCAAAGAAAATCCACAGGAAGTTCTGTCAGAGATATAAAGTAAACAAACAGGCAAACACCCCTTTCCTTCAAGTTTTCTTTGATATAGGGTAAAATACTATCTAAGACTCTATTACATATGTTTACCTTTTTGTGTGTGGAAGTACAACTGAACCCTGAGAGAAATCCGCATGAAAATCAAAATAAGTTAACACAGAACAATGTTTATTGTTTGAAATCTATTTTGGCATAAAAAAAGAAATAATTTCTGGCTTAATAATGACTTTCTTTTATTTTTTCATTTTTAAAGTTTCAGGTTTTCATGATATTTTGTAGTCTTTTAAAGGCACTCAGTTTACCAGTCTTTATTTTTTAGCAGTTCCTACAACCCCAGAGAATCTGGATCTTGTTCTGATTTTCTTGGGTTATGTTGATTTCTCTTTTTTCTGTTAGATGCACAGAAAAGTCTCCATTAAATTTTAATTTACTGCACATTGTGGAAAGCATACGTAACAGAGTTTCCACTTTATTTTCCCAGGGTAGATTATATTTCACTTATTTCTAGTCTAAAAGCCTTTACCTACTGCAAAAGATGCTAGGCAGCCTGTTCTGCAGTAGTCCTGTATTCATTGCAGTGGCAGATGATAATAAGAATCTCAAGATTCAGAATTTGGTCTTACTCTTCATGCTCTGTTACTATTAACAGTCGTGCTATTTAGCACTCAGAAGGTAAGAGTGGCAATTTGTAAACAAAGAGTCATAACCTTCTGTGTTAAGTGGGTCAGTTAACATAATCCATCCAGCCAGCTAAATCAGATTTGAGTTTCTGTTCCTCAAGAGAACACCCTCAATGGCTGATTTTATGAAAAGTGGTTATCAGCTCCACACAAAAGCAGGTCATGGAGAACTTAGCTTTGTCATAGAATCACAGACTGGTTTGGGTTGAAGCGACCTTAAAGACCTAGTTCCAAACCCCTGCTACAGACAGGGACACCTTCCACAGACCAGGTTGCTCAAAGGTGCACCCAGCCTGGCCTTGAACACTGCCAGGGATGGGGCAGCCACAGCTCCTCTGGGTAACCTGGGCCAGTGTCTCACCACTCTCACAGGGAAGAATTTCTAGAACAGTCCAATCTAAATCTCTCCTCTGACAGCATAAAGCCATCCCTCCTTGTCCTGTTTCTTGAGTGTGACACAGCAGCATCAGCCTAGGTATGGAGGAATGGGGACAGAACACCCTCCTGGTTTTCAGAAACGGTTTAGCTTCAATTTCAGCTGGCACATAATGCACTATTAGAGTAGTAAAACACTTTTCAGTCACCTCTTGAACAAAGCACTTTTTCCTCAAAAGACTTGGTTGAATTTAGCGAGAACAACAAAGCAACTCGAAGAATGTAAAAAGGATTTCACTGGTGTTAAATGGGAAATGAACTTCATGAACTTTAATCAGTTTGAATACTTGTGCACCTTACACTCTTTTTCACATAAAATTGTTATATTGGAAATAATCTTGTTCTTTTCATTAAACCCAGACAGTATGCGCTTGAGGTCTTGTAAACAGACTTAATCCTATTTTACTTACTGATGTTCTGGTGAAGGTATCACAACCCATTTGAAGTTGTGTACTTTTATGCCTTTATCTCTTCTTATTAGGAAAAAAAGAGACCAAATGGTTGTGTGATAATTTTACATCGGTACAACTTGATCATATCACACTACCTCAAAATTGACATGTTCCTATCATAAAGATCTGGTTTACATAATTTTTTAATGATAGGACTGTTAAAGCTTTGAGCTTTTTAACCTTACATAACTGCCACTTTTTTAAAAGCTATATAATTGACATTACTATAGGTTTGGCTTATTTTTTTTTAATGTAAGTAGACCTCCCACTCCAGAACCTGAGTAGCTTCTAGATTACCTTCCTCCTGGCTGAATGAAATCTGAAGTGCAAATATTTGCATCGAATTTCTTCTAGCTGTCCTTGGCATATGGATCCTTCTGCACTGCTTGTTTACTCTATGTCCAAAGCAATTGCCACTTCAAGATTTTCAAGGACAAAGACTGATGGAGCTATTCTATGATGAATATGAAAAGGTTACTTGCTTATAAACACAGTTTCTGAAAAACCGTATCTTCACAGGTAGTCCCTCCTCCTGTCCCTGTTAGTTTTTGTGACCTAGTGGTAATCATTCTCAGCTAGAGCTTCTGACAAATGCTGCTCTGGGTTTGGACAACTGTTGACCATTTTGTGAGTAGGTCACCACCTTGACTGATGCAGAACAATTGTTTCAGTGTGAAGACATTTTGTTTCAGTGTGAAGTTCCATATTTGTTATGAATGGCGGTACATTTGATAATCCTAATAATCCATGCTGCTTCTAAGAATTTTTCTGGGTGCAGAAAGTTCCCTTCTCCAATAGTAGATAAGAACATTAAGAACATACAGAAATTGCTCAGTATTTTGTAGGATCAGACTCTGACAATTTGCTAGACAATTTTAAGACATAGCATGAGACTAAAATATGTGGAACTGCTGAGAATTCCAGTAACAGGCAGCAGACAATCTGGTTTCATTAATAATAAAGCTGTATATAAAAACTTGTTTCCTCCTCCTTACATCCCCAGCAATTCATTCATTGTGTCTGTCACCAAAGCAGTTACAATCCTTCAACAGTGCAAGAAAACATTACTATACGAAGGCTGATCCTTTAGCTTCACTTAGGAGAATGGACAGAATATGTCACTTCAGTATGGCTCACTTCTGACTTTGATTTGCTCATGAAAATAACTAGCACAATAGAAACCAATCTGTATGTTACAACAGCTTCTCCAGAAAATAATTCATATCAGAATTAGATACTTTTTACAGATATGCAGAGGTTTTGTGTGATTGGTTTTTGTTTGTTCGTTTTTTTTTCCCCTAAAATGCTTTCCTACTTGTCATAATATGTCAACATTTGCAGTTAGTAACACGTGATATCACTGGCATGTCCAACTTCATGATTCACTTCAGTTCATCTGACACGACTCTTGACTAAAGCATCAGGAAGCGGGCACTGCTGGCAGCAGACTACTACTGATGGACCAATGCCTTTAATTAAATCTGGCAAATACTATCTTGCCAGGAGAACCTATTCCAGAATTCACAATATTTTGGTACCGCATACTGCAAAACATAATTTCTGCCCACATTAAAGTGACTTTTGAATAAGTTACAGCATTTAAGAAGTTAATGTAACAAAAGAATTGGCATCTATGGTATCTTTTAGAGAATGACATTTTTCTCTTAAACTATTCCCTTATCCTTCTGGAAGAAGAAAACAATACTGATCAATATCCCTATTATTTCTGCTTCTGATTATTCACATTGCTACTCAAAACACACGTACACCTTCCTTCTTCTTCCATTCTAAGTACAGATAAATGCCTTTCAGAATGGGACTGTATGCACATTTGCTCCCCTCCTCTCATTTCTGTTCTCCTTGCAGTCCTCTCCAAATCTCAGGCACTCTCTTGCATCCCTACACACACAGAGTTCATCACACGGTCCTCAGCATGATAACGGATTGCAATGACCCACTTTACACCGCTAAGGAAGTGAAAGAATAATTATGAATAAGAAAAAAAGAGCGTTGTCCTATGCCCACGGAAAACAAGCAATCAAACAAAAGGTGCACTTATTACTTCACTCTCAGCAGTCACCAGCACACAGGGAAACAACACAGGGACACGCTCCGCCGCACTTAAGTGCAAAGCCGTGGTACTCAGTTCCGACGCGCCAACCCACGGCGCTATTAAGCCAGGTCTCCCACCGCCGAGTGCTCACGTTTGAAGGCTGCGCACCGCTTCGCCGCCGTGACGGGCACCCCGCCCCGCCTGTGCCTGAGGCGAGGGCCGGGCTGGGGCCGCCCCTCGCTCTACCCGCACTCACCACAGCGCACTCCGCCGTCCGGCCGGGACGGTGAGCTCAGCTGCGGCGCTTGGGGTGACCACTCGGCAGGCGGAGGCCGGCGGGGGCAGAGGCGGGTCTTCCCTCTCAGTCCCCTCCTGTGGGACACGCTCGCTGTCCCGGGCCCAGGTGTAGCGGCCCGGGGAGCCGCGCTGCGCGGGCGAGCGGGCGGGCCGCGCTGGCGGCAGCCGCTGGTTGGGCTCTCGGCGCCTGTCGCTGGGCGGCGTGTCAGCGGGCTGGCTCCGCCTCGGCCCCGCGCCTCCGCCCGCCCAGGCACAGACATGACACAGACACACAGTCACTGCAGCTGCCGCTGAGCCCGGGGCAGAGCGGCGGCGGGCATCCCGCTCCCGGCACCCGCGGAACGGCAGCGGCGGCCACCCTCGCCTCGGCCCGCCGGGCACAGCGCCGGCGGCGGGCAGCCTCGGCACAGAGACCCGCAGGGGGCAGCCTGGCACCGGGCGCCGGAGGGAGCCGGCGGGGGAAGGCTGGCAGCGGGGAAGGGGCGGGAGGCAAGGGAGGAAGGAAGGAAGGAAGGAAGGGGAAGGGGGCAGCCTGGCACTCAGACTCGGAGGCGGTCGCCGGGCACTGGCACGGAGAGAGCCCGGGCGGAGCGCGGCACCCAGCGGCCGCTGAGGCTGGGCCGGCAGCAGTAACAACGACCGCGGCGGTGCCGGAGGGACCCTCTCCGTGCTCTGCTCCACGGTGCCGGTGACCTTCCCGGGGCTGCTCGCCGCCCGCCAGGCCGGGGCAGGGCCTCCTCTCCCCGCGGAGAGCGTGCATCAGGCCTCGGGGAGAGGCCGGGAGGCTGGGCCGGAATTCCCCCGTCGCCCCCGAGTCCTTCTGGCCGCCGGCGGGCCTGTGCGCCGCGCGGTTCGCCACCGGGGAGCGGGTCGGGGGGAGGCGAGCGGGACGCACCGACAGGTCCGGGCTGCACCTCAGGACAGCGCGAAGAAGGGAGCGGGCAGAGAGCGAGAGAGCTGGGAGGAGAAAGCAGCCACTTCGGCGGCGCATCCCAGGAAGAGTGCGACCCTCCCCTCCACCCTCCTCCCCCGCCGTCAGCATCTCGTCCCGCAGAGAGTGGAGCCGCCGGTGCCGCCCCGGCTGGGACCCGCCGGCTGACACCTCCGGAGCGCCGGGCTGCGGGGACGGGGCTGGAGCGCTCGCCTGGAGCGAAGGAGGAGGAAGGACTGCTTGCCTCTACTGACAGGCGGGAGCTGAGCGCCCGTCCCGGCGGCCCGGGAGCCACACGGGGAAGGTAAGTGCCTCGCCGGGTCGCTGGTGCTTTTAGAGGCGAGGGGCGGGGGAGGGCGAAGAACAATCGGTGAGTGTCTGCCTTCCAGCAGCCCGGGGGAGGGAGCATCCGAGTCCGATAGAGCTGTGGGGGTGACGGTTTTATCTGCTGGATTTTAATCTGCATCAGATCTGGCGTTGAAGAGATGCTCCGGCGGAGGCACGCTTGTCGCTCCCCGGGCACAACGGGGCACACCCCCTGTTGCCCAGCTGAGCGAGGTTTCCCTGCCTGGCTCGCACTGCGTTCCACTCGTGAGCCTGACCGGGCGCTGGTTTACACCGCACCCGTGCCTCTTCCCTCCAGCTGGGTGCGTTCCTGTGCCGCGGGGCTCCGGCCGCGGGGCTGGCGGGAGGGACGGAGCCGCCGTCCCGCAGGGGAGCCCGGGACTGCCGGGGCCGGTGGCTGCTGCCGTGGGGGTGGCCGGGTATCACGCCGTGGAGCGTGAGCGCCTCGCCACGCGGCGTGCCGGCTCCGGGAGGCAGCTGTCGGAACGGGACCTGCCCGCCGGCCCGGGGCGAAGCCGGAGTTTCGCTGAGACACTGAAACGAGGAGGGTGGTTTCCCCATCCCCCTCTGGCCTCCCCAGCAAGCTTTCAGCCCAGGAGGCTCTCTCCTTTGGGAAGGCTTCTGCTATCGCCTCCTATCCGAGATGGTGTCATTTAGATCATTAATCCCTGCTCACGGGGGGGGGGGGGGGAAGGGAGGGAAAATAGCAACTTGCGGCCTCTGTGGAGGTGATGTGAAGTTTGACAGTGCCTTATGTAACACTTTGGAGAGATTCCTAGCTCTTCTGCTGTGCCCAGTTTTGTTTTTAGAAAGCAAGTGATTTCTCATCTTTGTAGGGCATCAGACAAGTGATCTTTATTTGTGTTTTCACCTGAGTAAAGTGTCTTCTGCTTTGTTCAACTTGGAACAGAGGTACTGTTAGAGAGCAAATAAAGCCTACTTCTTTTCTGACATACATTTTTTTAAACTGAAAATTAGCCTGTGGAGGCATCTGAACAGTTGTCATAAGGTCTTTACCTTTTTGTGTATGTATTATAGTCGCTTTTTATAGCGCTCTTAAAATTACTACAGGAAACATTTTCACAGCACTGATTGTCATTTATGAATTCTGGAAGATATGATGCCAGGATGGAAATGACAGTAAATCAAATGTCTTTTAAACATCGTTAGCTTTTTTTATAGTATTTAAGTACTAGAAGGAACAGAAGCCACAGGGCTAAACAAAGTACTATGTTAAAACCAGACCTGGCAATTGCCAACAGGTCAGCGCAACTCATTGAAATCTTCTGGATACAGATTAATTTTCTTTGTACAACTTTAATTTTTTTTTAACTTCCTCAGAAACAGCAGGAAATTAGATAAATGGATTGAAAGGTTGCCTAGTTTCCCTGCAGTTTCTCTAAGTGGTTATGTCTTCTACTGAAAAAAGAAAAGAAGCTAGCTTCACACAAAAAGACGGGGTAGTGATTCACAACATATTCTTTAGACTCCTACTGCAAAGGTACGCTAGGGGGACTAGTTTGGGTTGTGGGGTTTTTTTTCCCCATTCAGTGGGGAAAATGCACAGGTTATTGTAATAAGACCTGTGAAATAAAGGGTTTTTGTCTCACCTTATAGAGCTCCATGATTATAATTGCAAGCTTAGAGGAAAAATCACATCTGTAAACTCAGATTATGAGTTCGTGGAAGAGGGACCTTCTAAGAAAGTTGTTCTGCTCCCTGCTGAATAGAGAGACAGGTTATTAAAGGTTAGTTTACTTACGAGAACAGAACAAGTTAATGAACAAACCACTACAAACATTCTCACTGTGTTGGAGTTTTTTGTTTGTTTTAAATGGAGAAATGACCAAGGTGGAGCACGTATCTCTAGGCTTCTTGAAAACTGCAAACTGCTGATAAGTATTCCAAGTTCTAAATGTGAAATTCTTATTGCTTAGGTGTCTTGTGACGACCCTTAATCAGCAAGGCTGCAAGTCATGTAGAAGCCGCAGTAACTGCAGAGTCTCTGATGGATAATTGGATTGGTAGGTTGGTTTTGCTTAATTTTTTCCCCCTGCCTTTTAATTGCCTGCTGTGGTAGCAGGTTCCTTTTCTCCATCCCGTTGATATTTAATTCTCACCATTTTTATTTATGTTGTCTGTTGCATCTTTCCTGTTCAAAGTACATACCCCTGTCTCAGTTGCTAGTAAGGAAAAATAGCTTGGAGGTATTTGGATGGCAGTATGTAGCAAGATATATTTATTTATCTGAAATATACGTGACAACATTTTTTCTTCTCTGTTTGGATGACATAAAAAGATCGTAAGTTTTCTCAAGTCTGGAGAAAAAAGTACTGTTTTTTCTTTGGAGAAGCACTGAAAATAGTATTACTGATGTGTTGAATTCCCAGGGCCAGCTATTCAATCTACAGGAATTCCAAAGTACGGTACTTGGAAAGCTGAAGAGCAGAGAAGTGGTGAATGACTGCATGTCCTTTGGCAAATTCAGATCTGTCAGAGACTTGAGCTGAAATTTCAGTGTGTAGGACTTAATATTAGCAGAAGTAGTATTCATGCTGAATGAGTTATTTTAGGAAACTGGTAAAACTAGGCGTCTCCCATGTGCACTTAAATCACTGAAATGTTCTTAAATATAACAATTTTGAAGGAACAATCCTCCAAACTATTACTTGTGTGACTGTTTATTGCTCTAATGTGTATTTTTTGCTTTTTCATGGAAGAAACTATCAGTTGTCAATTGACTCTTACTGGAATACTCTTCTCTTTCATCCTCTGATTTCTTTTTTTGTATGTGTGCCTTTATAAGAGCAATCTTAAAAAAACAAATGTGCATATACAGAAACCCAACAAAACTCAAGTCATTTTGCCTGATGCCTATAAAGGCTAATATCGAGTAAAATTCATAACCTGACCAGAAGGGCTTTGCACTGTATGTTAAACGTGATCTACATACAAATTCCAGTCAGTATTCATGGGAGTGCTTGTCTAGATCCAGAAGAGCTTTGATTTAAGACATCTCATCACCTGCATTAGAATAATTTAAAAAACTATGCATTTTAAGGGTATGAGATTTCTGGTGTATCTATTTTTCTTGTAACCTATGTATGCTGATGACGTTAAGATGAAGACTTATGTGATAATAGGGCATAATGATCAATGCAAATTTACAGTTGGTGAATCTTCATGGGTTTGTTTTCATTCCCTCCGGAGTTAGGTATATTGGTTAATTGCCTAATTCTGTCGCTAAAGAACTTGCTGAAAAGAATCTTTGTGTAAGGAAACATACACACAAGCTCATGCGCTATTTTTGCTCAGTTAGTTGTCTGGGTTTGAATCATCTTTGTAGTGAATATTAGCTTTAAGAGACAATTATTGTTTATTACCCCACACTTGGCATAATTTAAGAGCTGGAGAGTGAGAACTACCATCAGGGAAGGTAGTTTTCCTTTTTTTGCCTTTTTCACTGGATCCCTAATTCTCCCCTTCCTTGTGGTATGCGCACCTGAAGGTAAATGTTAAGAAATGAGCTTTGTACCTTGTAGGGATTCATGACTCTCTGATGTCATTTTGCTAAGTATTTAAGGACTGTCCTGTGTCTTGTCAAAGCTTGTTCAATGCATGGCTGTAGAAGGGGAGTAGCAGATAAGAAATTCTATTTCAAGTGGAAGTTGGTGGCTCAAAAATCGAGGAGAAAATTGCTAGAAAGGATTATCCTGGCCTTGGTATTGACTTTTAAGCGAAACTACCAAGGCTGGAATCCTTGTTTAAGAGCCACATGTGTCAGAATTAGAAGCAAAGTGTGTAGAATAGTTCCATTACCTGTTTCAATTTGTAGATCAGAGCAGGTCTGATCTTACAGTGCTTGCAGTGGTATCCACATCACCGTTCTTTCTTGGATATAGCTACTGTTTCCCCAATAATGGAGTTAACTGGATAGAAGCTGCACTTAAAATTGGCAAGAAGAGCCCCAGCAATGTCTATCCAATGTATAACAAAAAGCTAGATCTAATCACATAAACCTGATGATGGAGGAAGCTGGAAATCTCAGACAGTGCAGGCAGAATGCAGTCTTCCTTTCTAACTTCCACATAAGTTAGGTATGCTTGAAAATAATAAATACATTGCTTTTGAGAATAGACTTCCCCGTGCTTATGCTTCTGATCTCTTGACCAGTGCTATGAGGAGACAGAGTGGTTGTGGCATCTACTCTTCACCCATGCATTTTTGAGTACTGATGAGTCTTTTTTGTTACTCTACATCCATACCAGTTTTCTGTCCTCAGGGAACAGTTGCACATATCGACCCAGACCCTGTGCATGTTGCCTGAGGGACAACCAGTCAAGGGTCACATCATTTAACACTGGCTGGCATTACTGATTTCCCAGATATCTGTGAAAATGATAGAAACTTGTAACAATTTTTGACTGTTGTTTAGCAAAGCTGGAAGTAGCAGTGCTAACACCAGAACCATTGCTTTCTTAAATCAGAAGGACAACACCTATATCAGTTTAAACCTGCTTTTACATTCTGGCCCTGACACACTTTTACAAGAAAGCTTTTATTCAGAAAAAAAATTTTAAGCAGCCACGTGCTGCTTCCTACAACAGAAATTTTCTGCTGCTTAAAACTTCAGGGAAGTTGAGTTTTTGCTTTGAGTTGCAACTTTCAATAGTCCCTCTAAAGTTTATCCCAGAATGCAATATATTTGCATGCAAAAATGCTATCATTTCAGTTGTATCATTAGCTTTTGGGTTTTATTTCGTGATAGGCATTTGACAACTAAGACTTAGGACTAGGAGAATCATAGAATCATAGAATAGTTAGGGTTGGAAAGGACCTTAAGATCATCTAGTTCCAGCCCCACTGCCAGTGGCAGGGACACCTCCCACTAAACCATGCCACCCAAGGCTATGTCCAACCTGGCCTTGGAACACCGCCAGCGATGGAGCATTCACAACTTCCCTGGGCAACCCATTCCAGTGCCTCACCACCCTTACAGGAAAGAACTTCTTCCTCATATCCAATCTAAACTTCCCCTGTTTAAGTTTGAACCCGTTACCCCTTGTCCTCTCACTACAGTCCCTCATGAAGAGTCCCTCCCCAGCATCTTTGTAGGCCCCCTTCAGATACTGGAAGGCTGCTATGAGGTCTCCACGCAGCCTTCTCTTCTCCAGTCTGAACAGCCCCAACTTTCTCAGGCTATCTTCATACGGGAGGTGCTCCAGTCCCCTGATCATCCTCGTGGCCCTCCTCTGGACTTGTTCCCAGATTTCCATGTCCTTTTTATGTTGAGGACACCTATGTTATTGAGTAATCTTCATTTAAATACAGAGAAGAAGAATGAAGGATTTTGACTTGAGGGGCAAGAAGAAGAGAGAAAGGGCAGAAAAGTGCAAGAATTGTGGAATTTGATTTACTTTTTTTTTTTAAATATGAAAGTCTTTGTTTTCCTACAGTGTCCAGATGGACTTTTGTACTTGTTGAGGGACTTGGGAATTAATTTGTCTATTTCAAAAAAAGAATGCTTCTCATCCTGGAATGTAAAGTGCTATTGAATGGTGAAATGGTGGGAGCAAGGAGAATTGTGAAATTAGATATAAATTCAGTGAATTGTTGAAATTAAATGAAGTTTCCAGCTAATAATCAGGCTTCTCAACCCAGCTCCTTCTGGCTAGGTTTCACCTTCCTCTCTGGGATTCCCCTGCTGTGTCCCTGAACCTCAGTCGCCTTGGTTATTTTTTTCTGTTCCATCTTCAGTTAATGCTACTGTTAATCAATACTGCAAATGGAATTTTATGTTCAGAAATTACTGGACTTCAATATATGAATTTGCTTAACCTAAATATTTTTCAGGATGAAGTTAGGAGAAAGGTGTATGCCACTGGATAGAAATAAGAAATTAAAGCCAATCATTCTAACATTATTAAATCTCCAAATATATATTCTTTAGATCATGTTGTTCTCAAGGATATTAGCTTTCATTGTTTTCTAACAGAAGGGAGTCATAAGCTTCTTGATTTTTTGTTTTGTGGAACATGAACTAGATCTTGATTTTTTTGTAGAACATGAACATTTTTTGTAGAACATGTTTTTTTAGAACATTAACTCTGAGGCTGTGCAAGCAACAGTTATATTCGGTATTTCTATAGTTTCATCTTTTTTCAATCCTAAAACTGGTTCTAGAATGTGACTCAGATTTAAACACAGGGAGGTTATCACTCATGTAAGACAAGTCTTCTAAGATAAAATATTGGTTGGTATGCCTGAGAAGTCTTACGTAAGACAAAGACGGTTCCTACCTTTTTAAAATGGTACAATTGTCTGTATTTTTTGACTCTTCAGTGTGTACCATACAACTAGATGCTGTTTTATCAAAGTAGATAATTGGAGCATTTAAGAATGAGGTCCTTGTAAAGGTGGATGTTTTCTGTTGTTATTTTTCAAATACTTTGTGTATTTCCTTGATCTTTCAGATCTCTTTAACATCAACTATGTTTATGAGAAATCTGTTCCTCTTTAGTGACTCTTCCAAGTTAGATGTCAGCAGGTTGATGATTTCCTCTGCATGGTGGCAGAGCTACAGGAAGAGGTGGAATGGCTAAGGAGCATAGGGGAATTTGAGGAGGAGATTAACTGGTGGACCCACACTTTACCATCCCCTGAGAGAAGCAGGCTAGCCAGCTGAAACAAAAGAAATGAAGGATCCTCTACCCTCTAGCCACCAGGCAGATGGAGGAGATGTAGAAGACAGGGGAGGTTTGAAGCAGGTTATTCCTTGGCATAGATGGTGTATTACTCCCCAGCTTATGTAACCTTCCCAAGTACCCCTCTACGACAGATTTGAGGCCTTGGTACTTGAGGATTAGGAAGATGAGGAAGATGATGAATTAGATTTGAGGAAGGCCACGAGGATCATAAGGGGGCTGGAGCACCTCCTGTATGAAGACAGGCTGATAAAGTTGGGGCTGTTCAGCCTGGAGAAGAGAAGGCTGTGTGGAGACCTCATAGCAGCCTTCCGATATCTGAAGGGGGCCTATAGGGATGCTGGGGAGAGACTCTTCATGAGGGACTGTAGTGAGAGGACAAGGGGTAACGGGTTTAAACTTAAACAGGGGAAGTTTAGACTGGATATGAGGAAGAAATTCTTTCCTGTAAGGGTGGTGAGGCACTGGAATGGGTTGCCCAGGGAAGTTGTGAATGCTCCATCGCTGTCAGTGTTTAAGGTCAGGTTGGACAGAGCCTTGGGTGGCATGGTTTAGTGTGAGGTGTCCCTGCCCCTGGCAGGGGGATTGGAACTATATGATCTTAAGGTCCTTTCCTACTCTGACAATTCTATGATTCTAGATAAGGGATCATCGAGGTTAGAAGAGTCGCCACAGAAGAGTCAGAGAATGCCTTGTATCTCAACCAACTCTACTAGAAAAAAAAGTAAAGTGGTTGTGATTGGTGAGTCCATGTTAAGGGGATCAGAGGGCCTCATATGCCGACCTGACCCAACTCACAGGGAAGTCTGCTCTCTCCCTGGGGCCAGGGTAAGGGATGTTACTGGAAAACTCTCTGTCTGATATGCCCAGTGACTATTATCCTTTATTAGTCTTCCAGGTGGGCAATGAGGAGGTATTTTCAAATAGCCTTAAGGACTTAAGGAGGACTTCAGAGCATTGGGGCAACTGGTTCAGGGTTCAGGAGCCCAAGTAGTCTTTTCCCTACTGCAGTCTCAAACAATGACAGTGGTAGCATCAGAAAAATATTGCAGATTAATTTCTGGCTCTGGGACTTGTGTCAACATTAGAATTCTTGGGTTTTGATCATGGGTTGGTCTATACAGCACCAGGCCTGTGGGCAGCATATGAAGTATGCCTTTCCCAAAGGGGGAAAAGGATCCTAACCCAGGAGCTAGCAGAGCTCAAAGAGAGGGCCTTAGGCTCTTAAAGGAGAAAGAAATAGGAGAATGCTTGAAGGAGTAAATGAATATATCTTGGACTTTAAAGGTTGCAGGTAGTGTTCTTTAAATGTATGGAGTTTCGTCTATGGCCAGGTGGTGCTAACAACCTGGAGAGGGAAACTTGCGCAGGCCATTGCCCTTTAGCTGCAGTCACCATAAGTGAACATTAAGGAGACCACAGTTTCCACTGAATTATTGACACATGCTAACTGGGTTAAAAATGCAGCACTTTTATTTATGACATCAGTTTCTATCAGTTTTGATGAGTGATAAGCAGGGGGAGGCACAGCGTCTGTCTGAATAGAAGGGTACTGCCAGGTTGCTGGGCAAATTTTTAAGGGTGAAGTGGTGGAGAGAAATGGAGAAAGGGAAGCAGCGCTGAGGTAAAGCCATGTTTGATGGGTGTCTGAAGGTGGTATAGTGTGCTGCAGAGCAAATTTTTCACATGCCCTTTTTTTCATATAGCTTTTCGGAATTTTCATAGATGAGGTTCTTCCCTTTCTGTTCTAAAACTGACAAATACTGTATTATACATCAGTAATAAAGATCTCTAGGCCTGCAGTTAGTGTAATGAATTTCCCTAAATAGCTAATTTTGGAGCATGGTTTATTTTCCATGTTTGGTTTTGATACTTTATGGAATAGGAATGCTTGTATAAAACAGCAGCATAAACATTGGTCTATACTGGAAGTTTTCTGACACAGCAGTGCATTCAGAAAGTCACAGGTTGGTTGAGGCTGGAAGGGTCCTCTGAAGGTCATCTGGTCTACCCCCGTATGCCCGAGCAGGTTCTGCAAGACTCTGTCCAGGTGGACTTTGAATATCTACAAAGAGGGACAGCATACAAACTCTCTGGGCAACCTGCACCATTGTTCAGTTGCCCTTACACTAAAAAGTGTTTCCTGATGTTCAGAGGGAGCCTCCTGTGTTTCGGTTTGTGCCCATTGTCTCTTTTCCCGTCACTGAACACCACTGAGAAGGATCTAGCTCCATCTTCTTTATACCTTCCCTTCAAATACTTATTTTTGACATCCCTCACTAGTTTCAGCTGCAGTTAGGTTCTGGCTTTCCTGACTGCATTTTTGCATGCTCAGGCAACGTCTCTATATTCCTCCTAGGTTACTGGTCCCTGCTTCTAACTTTTTTATACTTTCTGTGTTTGAGTTTTGCCAGGATCTGCTTACTCTTCCATGTAGGCCTCCTGGCATTTTTGCCTGACTTCCTGCTCACTGAGATGAAGGGTTCTTGAGCTTAGAGAAAGTGATCCTTGAGTATCGAGCAGCTTTCTTGGACCCCTCTTCCCTCCAGGGCCTTATCCCATGGGACTCTTTCAAGCAGATCCCTGAAGAGACCACAGTCTGATATCCTGAAGTCCAGGGCTCTGATCAATTTTTCTTTTGTCCTGCTCCCTCCCCTCAGGATCCTGAATGCCACCATGGTCACTGCAATTTAAGGCTGCCTTTGACCTTCAGATCCCCAAGGAGCCCTTCCTTCTTCAAAAGAATAAGATCCAGCACGACATCTCTTGTTGCTGGCACCTCTGTCACTTGGGTGAGGAATTTGGCATCAGTGCTCTGCAGGAAAGCCCTGGATTGCTTATTCCTGCCCATGTTGTCTTTCCTGTAGATACCAGAGTGGTTTTAAGTCCCTGGTGACGACGGGGCTTGTGGGTATTAGGTTGCTTCTACCTGTCTGTAGAGGGCCTCATCCACTTGTTCTTCATGGTCAGGTGGCCTATAGCAGTTGCCCACTGCAGTGTCACCCATACTGGTTTGCTGTTTAATACTTACCCATAAGCTCATTATCCATTCCCAGGCTAAGCTCCTTGCTTTCCAGGTTCTCTTTCGCATAAAGGGGTATTCCACCATCTTACTTTCCAACATGTCCTTCCTAAAGACCCTGTCTACCTCCACTGTAAGCACTGTAGTCATGCAAACCATCCCACCATGTCTTGACATCGTCTCAACAAGATCCTAATCATGAAACTGCACAAAAATCTGTTAATTCCTTGTGTTTGAAATCTTTGTGTTTATTTGTGGGGAAAAAATCCCCAGCCTCCACAAATGATGGAAGCAATTCAGATAAAAGTGCTGGTGTTGCCAATATAACTGTGACTACTGTGGCAGTTTCTGCTAGCCAAGTTACGTCAATCAACAGTCACTCTTCACACCATCAACCAACATAGCTGGGGTGTCAGAAATTCCCAAAGCGAGAAACTATTCCTGCCCAAAAGAGCTTATAAAATGCAGAAGTAAGAGTGTGCTCAACTATTTGAATACTGATAGTTCGTACTTTCCTTTTTTATTTTCTAATTTTTTAGATTGTACTTTTAATCTCAATAATTTCTCATTTGAGTAACATTGGGTTATTTATACATGGTTTTGTTTGTTAAAATATCTTTGGAAAAAGTAAAATCTGTATTCCTGTGTTGCAATCCACTAGACGCAGCAGCATGGGACCGTTCTGAAAAAAAATTCTCTTTAGTTCTGGGACACAACTGCTTTTCTCTGTCAGATTGTATTGTTTTTTTTTTTTTTAATTGATGTGGTATTTGAAGTACATTTTTTATATTTGACTTGGAAGTGCTAAAATAGACTCTTACAATAGTATATAACACCAGTTTTTTGGACTAATCAAACAGAAACCTTTAGCAGGATGGTGACAGATCCCACTGCACCTGCCATGTAATGGTAGTATGTGAAGGTGAAATGCATCTAACATGTCAGGAGCTGAGTCATTCATCACAGAGAGCAAGAAATCCTTGTTCCCTTGTGTTTTTGTGTTTTTCTCTTTGCTGGCATTCACCCTGCCTATCTGAGTTTGTGATATAACTTTTTTTGATCACCAAGAACATGTCTTGTTTTGTTTGTTTTTAGTCAGGTACAGCTATCGTTTTTTGGACCTAGTGTCTTTGATTTATCAGAACAAAATAGAACAAAATGGAATTTCTGGTGAAGTTTTACTGGATTGAGCACTGCTATTCAAGTGCGCCAGTGATAACATTATTAATAGAGTGAGAAGCATTTTACAGGAGCTGTTTCTAATGCTGACTTAAGTATTTCTAATGAGAAATCACTCTTAATTGTTCAGGTTGTCTCAGGTCTATTTTTAAATCCTCTCTGCTTTCAGACAAGGAGATTGTTAGATGATACCTAATAATGTTTTCAGTTGGATATTCCTGTCAAATGTTTATCTGACAACCAACTGTCATGTTTTTTGTGGGTTTTTTGCCAACTGGAACTCTTATCTGAGTTGACTGTGGTAACTGAGTGCAAATTCCCACGAGTAGCCAAGCCTGCTAAACTAGGCTGAACAATGGGAGGACATGAAACTTGTACTGCTTGCTCTTAACTAGCTTTAATTCTTTTCTCTATCAAGTTCAAGCCCCTAATTTTTCAACGCCCTACTCAGAACCCCACAGAGAATGTTTCTGCCAGGTTCACAGGGCTTCAAGCTGAGCCCTTAATGAGCTGAACATTAAATACCAAAGTGAAGAACTTTGCCATTCTTGCTTTACTTTTGCTATGAGTTGTTTCACAGAAATCAGCACTGATAATAGTAGTGTGATACTAAGCGATATAGATGAGGATCTGTCAGAGTTCTGCTCTTTGAGACTGGATCTCCATCAGTTACCAGTTTTTGCTGTGGTAGAATGCTGGGAAGCATACGGTGATGCTTCTGGATAGCATGGAATTCTCCATAGAGATCCCAGCATTGATTGGTGTTAGTAGTATTGGACACCCAAATGAACATGAATGGGGCAGCTAATGTTTTGTGATGAATCTTTGCAGAAATCTTTCCTGTTAACTGTGGCTAAAGGACTACAAAACAGCCTAAAAAAAGAAAATGAAATTCAGCAGGGCATGTAGTGGACAAATTTAAACAAATTACAGCTTTGTATCTCGCATCTTGACTGTGTTGGTATATGTGCCTTGGAAATGCAGTAATGGGAACTGCAAAGGAAATCCACTTTATTCCCAGTAACAATATAAAAGCTTTTTTTATGGTAGTATAGAAAGAAATTAAAAAAAAAAAAACCAAACCCAGTCTTCATTGGAGAAAAGCAATAGGAATTTCAGTTGGAAAAATATTAGTGTTGAAAGTAAGCTAGGTCTACCGGGCTCTCTCAATATACAGTAATTCCTTTGCTGTTCTAATACTGCAGAACCTGTTTTGATGCATCACTAAGATAGGAATGAAAACACAGTATACAAAACTAAGGTGTCAGCCATCCAGCCATCCATCCATTTTGGTACCAAATTTTGCATCCTTTTTTCGTGCTTCCTTTCAGTGAAACAATGGTTCTTTTATATCTTCACACTTTAGTATTTGCGAAGTGTTTTTGAAAGAAGAAATGCATCAGAAAGGTGCTAAGTATTCTTGCTTTCATTTAGAACTAATTTTCATTCAAGATGTTCTTGTTATGGCTTATACTTGGTGTGAAATCTGGAGGGGATGCTGCGATTTTAAGAATTTTGGGCTTGCTTGTTTTGCTGGCAGAACACAAATACAGATATGTGAGGTTTTGCTCTAATTCTGTGGCTTAAGAGTAGCTTTTTGATGCAGATGGGGATTTGTATTCTAGAAGCTGCTTTGCTAAGGGCTGGCACAGAAGTGTATCAGAGATTACTTGTTATATCTAGATTGGAATGTGCTCAGTGCATTTAATTCAACTTTAAGCATTACTGAATGGCCAGAGTGCTATCATAATTGTAGGGGTTTTTCTTTCTTCTTTTTGCATATCTGTATCTAACAGACTGAAGTTTTCAATTCTTAGATACTTATTTATTTTAAAATATTGAATATTCAAATAAAGGAGAAATTTTCTACCCAGGCTTAGCACAGTTAATGCAAAATTTCTTGCCATTTTTAAATTACAGGTGAGAGGAAGAAGTTCTGCAAGAGCCTAATAGGAACACTGCCACGTCTACCTGACCCATGTTTATATATAATAAACCAAAAAAAAGTGGATGCTCTGTATCTATTAGGAAAAACTTCCTTTGAGGTGAAGACAAGTATGAAATGTTACATAGTCAAAATTCTCATCTTTAAGGTCATTAATACTTATGAAATTTTTTACAATAAATGGTGATCTGCAGACAATTTCTAAGGGTCTTGGTTCTTGACTGAGTGGGAAATACAGATTCTTATGTTAGTTTTCCATCTGCATGTGTATCTGTAAAACATTCAGGAGTTCACAACCTGAAACCATTGGTGTGAAATAAAGTGTAAACTGAAACAGGTCTAATTTCTGTAAATACAACTTGGGAAATTGTATTAGGTATATTACAGAGCCGTTAAGGCTTGCTCCAACTATATAAGAATGTAATGGCATGACGCCTGTTGCCCTGAATTTTGGAACAGGATTTGAATATATGATCCTAAATAGTTCCAAGAACTGTTGTCTTTGGCTCTGAGTGGTATTCATTACCTCTAAAGTTTTGCCTTCAATAGTTGTCTTTATTCAAGTGCATACGTACTTTCTATAAGAAGTGACGGCTTCCTTCACAGGACAAATGGAAGACTTAGATGGTATTATATCTCCAAGCGCCATTTCAGTACCGTGGGAAATTTCATGTCATGAGAAGCACATTTCCCCCTGTACAAATGTGAAATTGCGTTGTGAATGAAATCTCTTAATTACCACTCAGCTTTGCTAAATTTTTACTTGAGTCAGCAGCTGTCTTCCTGAAAAGCACCATCATTTTGAAGGAGAAATTTAGTACTGAAGATTTTAATCCAATTTCATTCTTCCTCATGATTAAGAGAATAGTGGTGTAGCAGTCAGGAAGAAAAGCATTCTGCTCTTACAAACAGTGCTCAACTTCTTGTATTAGTAAATTAGAACAGCATGTTCATGTTTATCCTTCGCCTCTTCACTGACTCTCTCACTTCTGGTTTTGCTTCTAGTTTTTTTTGGACCCCACCTTTCGCTTTGGAGCTTCATTTTTTTACTAACCAAGTTTTAATCCACATTTTGGATCAAATGTGTGTATGTATCTCTGGGAAAAGGCTGTTGCCTTGAGACCAAAAGTTTGCAATTACTGACTCCAAAAACCAAGCTTATGGTAAGCTAGGTTGTGGGATTTTTTTTTTTTTTTTTTTTAATTTATGTATGCTAGTGTTCTTAGAAATTGAGGGGTGGGTGTGTGCTTAGTGATGTCTGTAATTTCAACAGAGGTGAGGTGTCATGGTGACCTGTGTAAGATTTGTGGGCTGCTTGGTGAAATCTTTTAATTGCACCAAGGGTTTTTAATTTTCACTTAGGGTTGCACAGAGCATGTTTTATCTGGAGCCCAGGTTAAAATCCTAATCTGTGCTATATGTAAATTGAGCAATTTTCCTTGACTGTAGTCTTCGAGTAAGACTCTGCCATGTTTACACACTGTAGTCTGTAATGAATGTTCTGAATATCGACAGTGAAAATGGTGCTGTAATTTGGGAGTGATTACTCCCTTGTTGCATCACCAAATGTGTGGTGAGTGCTGTTTGCTATATTTGCCCTGTTTCCTCTTGTGTTTCAGCTTTATTTCCCTGGTTTAGCCACTTGTTTTCCCTAATTTTACCTTTGGATTGTGTGAGTACCTTCGGAGAGACATAGTTTCTTCATTGCACCACTGTTAGCGCAGCAAAACGTGCCTGGCAACCACAGTCCATAACGCCCAGTATAGTGCTCAATAATTAAAGCATTACACAGTTGGACAAGGCTGGTAGGACTCATTAAAAGCACACTCTTATCCTAAGGTTATCGAATGTACCTTCAAAGCATACCCTAGATTCAATCTTTACCAAGTGAGAGGATTTTTCTGTTTGCCATTCATAACCACAGGGAACTCTAGTCTTCAGACACCACTGGTAATAATAGCTAAAATATTAAAACAAAGACAGAGGTACTAAAAACAAAGAGGCAGGATGCAAAAAACAATCTGTAATACTACGATAATGGTCCTTAAGCCACATGTCCTTGGGATTTATGCACTCGTTTTTAGTATTTGTCCTTTTTGACTGAAAGCTTTGTTACAAAGAGATTTGATAATAGCCTGTTCGGTATGATGTAGTCTTCTGTATTTGTGTAATAAAACGAATAATTTTGCACCATTTGTGGGTTTAGTCATTCTTGCTGTATGTGTTTCTCCTCTGATTTCACCTTCTGTACCTTAGATGGAGCTAGATAAGGACTTTTTGCTCACTCAGTCCTGTCCCATGGTGATACTACACAGAAATGCCTTCCATTTTGTGCTTTGGTGTATTGGAACACTAGTAAGATACACATGTACCGTACCTGCAGTGTATATATTGTGTAGTTGGCAAATGTGAATATAGGTTTGTAGAATTTGCAACTCTGTGCATTTTGACAAGTATTGCAACCACTAAAGGCACATATTAAGATAAACAATCTAAAGCAGAGAAAAAAACAGGAAAAACCGAATTTATTTCTTTAACTTGCAAACTTTACTGCAGCCTCAGTTTTACAGAGTAAGTGTTGCAGTGATAGAATCCATACAGGATGGAAGTGAGTTTCAGATCTTAGACAGCTAGCTTATTCCAAGAGTCACGCACTCGAGTAGCTGAAGAAAGCGTTTGTGGAAAAAAGGTAACATGCTGGAGTAGGGAACTAAGAGATTAAGCTGTTGCTGGTTGGTTTTGCTGGTTTTGAGGTGGAAAATCTATCTGAGATGAAATTTTCTGGAAAGGAATTTCTTCTGGAAAGAAACACAGCCTTTGCCTTGCTTTTTCTGTGACAGCACATCATCTCACTACATTAAAACGTTACCTTTGGTTTTTATCCATAACCTGGTAATGAAAAAAATTGCTCTAGAGCTAGTCTTTTATGTCCTCTAAACTGAGTTAGCTTCCCTACTGTGACTTCAATAATGCATCATTTCATAAGTTCAGAGGATTTAATATGTTTCAGGTGAATTTGTGAGTTGCTGTTAGATGGTTAAAAGGAAAATAGCTGTAGTGGATTGGATGCAAAGCTGCTTCCCCAGCTTCTTTTTCATCCCTCCCACTAGCATGCAGACGCATCTGCCTCTCATCTCCCTTTGCCTGGTGCTATGTGTGAGTGCATTTTGACAAACATTTTATGAAGAGAGATCTATGAGGTAAAATAACAGTGGTGAGAAATGCAAGTAGTTCTTAGTAGATAACTACTTGTGCATAGAGGGTGATGCTTTAGCAAATAAAAATATTTCTGTAGTAAAAGTTGCCACAGCAAATGAACCTGTCTCCTCTAGCCCTGTTGAAATAGGGCATCTCTAAATTTATAACAGTTACTTAGAACTAAAAAAATAAAAAAAGTAGGGGCTTTTGGCCTATATTCTTCATAGAAGTTAGAAGATGCTTTTTCTTTTTGTAAGGTTTCCTGAATATATATTCTGTCTTCTGAGTTACCCGAATGCTGTATAAAGGAAGAATTTTTTCAGTTAGGACACTTTCAAGATTATCATCATGTTGTGGCAACACAAATGGCTTTATTTTTTAAAATTTCAGACATAGTATGTTTGCAGATAGGAATTATGACTGAAATGTTTTCCATATGTGGAGGAAATATTGATGCTGTACAGAAATTCATAGTAACTTCGGGTAGTTTTCCAAGTATGCATGATACATGTATTACTTCACTTACTGAAACACGTGTATGTGGTGTTTCCAAGATGGGAGGATAAAACGAGTTTGAACCACTACATTTTAGTTTGTTGTGTGAACTTGGTGCAGTGATTTTACCTGTTACTCTGCTGGTGTAAGGAGTATTTTAGGTACTTTATGACTGGAAAGAATGAATTAGTGTGCTCTGAAAACATACCGAAATCTTTTATAAGTGACACTAGAATTTATAGCGTAGATGAAGCTTTTAATTATATTGCTAGCATCATGCAATTGAAAGATCGTTCTCATTTGAATTCGATCTTATAGCTCTCTGTGTCTGGTAAGGAACTTGCAAAAGGGAGAGCCAGGCAGTACTGGGAGATTCTGGAATAATATCCAAGACAGCTATACCCAAGTTGGCTGTTGGGTGCTTAGTTTTACATGTGTTAGTGAAAATATATTCCTGGCCTAACAGGGTTAACCAGTAGGAATTCCTACTGGTTTCTTCTGTGTCCACTTGGTTTGCCTGTATCTGTCCGGATCTTAATACTTTCAGCAGCTCATAATCAAAAAAGTTTGTAAAGCTGAGGTGAGATGGGGATGCTGGGGATGTAGAAACTTTCATACAGGGTATGAGGATGTTCTGCAAGTTGCACGCTGCTGGCTTCAGAAGGTTTTTTTTGAGCATGGAAGATAGTAAAACAGTAAGAGAATTACAGCTCTGTAAAACCAAGTGCTGGTTTTTTGTTCCTTGATGACTGTCCCTTTGCATTCATATACCAGAAGTACGTTACAACTCTGTTTTAAAACAACTCTGCTTGCTGGTCCTGTTATAATGTGCCTTGAGGTTTGAAGAGGTGCCATATGCATTCAATCACACTTAAAACCAACCAAAGAAAAGAATTTGATAGAAATAAAGCTCATCCCTGGTCAGGTACTTGGTAGTTTATTGTGACAACTGTGTAAGTTTTTTGGAAGATTCTCTCTGCACCAGAACCCCTTGTTCAGTCAGTTTCAATCACAACAGGCATTAGAGTTTCTAGCCCATGGTCCAGTGGAACAAAAGGGTACAAAGTAGATAGCTGAGCTACCAAAAGGTCAAGCATTTCATGTGACTAGGAGATCTGACTTTCAGGATTGAATGACTTCATTTACAAATCTGTCCAACCCCATCATAACTTAGTAAAATGACTCTGTTGCTTCACTGACAGGCTTGCAAGGTTCTTTATTGTACGGGTTACTCCTGGTGAGAAGAAACCTTGTCATCCTGCTGAAGCCTGGAGAAAACATTTTGTGGACTTCTCTAAAACAAACAAATAAGCAATAAACCTCCAGAGTTGGAGGTTTGCCACATTAATGTGAGTAAATGTTGGTTGTTTGAGGGGAAGAAGTTGGTAGGCTTCCTTATTGATTTTTGATTTTTGAAAATGCACTTCTTTACTCTTGTGTCCATGTAAGATGCTTTTTTGGTTTTATGAATTCATTTTGGTACAGTTTTTGCATTCAGTGTTATTCAAATTGATCCACTTCTGGTTTTCTGCTTCTACAGTTGTAATATTGAAGCTGACATTTGTCCAGAGTATATTTCCTTTTGTACTGTCTTTCCTTCAAAATGTTAGCCTGACAGTAAATTGTGTAGTGTTTTGTTTTTCCCCTAGGGGTAGTTGCAGAGATTAGCAGGACAATGAAATAGTAGGGGAAAGCATCTGGAAGGTAAGACTTTCCAGATGGATATCCTTTTGAGATATAATAATGGATGTGCTTGGTATTTTGTTTTGTTTTTCAAGAGAGTAGGGTGCAGAAATTTTGCTCTGCATCTCTTAGTATTTTCATTTGTCTCTTTTTCATAATGAGATGTTTGCTAATGCCAGAGGAATTACTCTGATCATCTGACCCGATGGAATCAGGCTATAGAATTCCAGCAGCTATTC
The DNA here is from genome assembly GCA_028858755.1 of Ara ararauna. Lineage (NCBI taxonomy): Eukaryota > Metazoa > Chordata > Aves > Psittaciformes > Psittacidae > Ara > Ara ararauna. The sequence continues at coordinate 91,580,298 of CM054376.1, read as the reverse complement.
CTGGCTCCAGGAATTAAAAATCCATAAATAATGATTAAGTTGTATGTAGTGCTGAGATTTTCCATCTTCATTTTTAAAATTTTGAGTCATAAAGAAGGTACCACATTTCACAGTTTGACCCACTGATTGTTTTATCTTGCATTGTCAGTTATGTGTCCTGGTTTCTTCTGCAGGTATTTCTGTAGGGACCCAATTGATCAGTATGGATTAAAAGCACAGACCATTCAGAAAATACAGTACACAAGTGCCCAGATGACCTTGAGAAGTATTTAGAGAGCATGAATCAAACGAAAATTACGGGAGCTCAAAAGACTGGATACCTATACTAAGGTTAATAATATCAAATCTTAAGTGGTATAAACAATTGTAGTTTTTAAAAGAAGCTTAAGAATATGTTAGTAGCTCTCTGAATACAGTAGGTCAGTTGGAATAAAAAAAGACTTTACATTTCTCAACAAAAGATAACTATATCCAACAGATGGGAGCCTGCTGAAAGTTTCAAATTAGCTTCTCTAGCAAGAATAAAAACCGACATGCTATTTGGAATTATTCTTTTCCCTCCTTCTAAAATTCCTTGTTGCTTTTTGGCTGGTCCAAGATTCAGTATTGCTAGTAAAAGTGCAGTATTTTCCCACAAGATGGTTTGTAACTGAAAGAAAAGAACAGGTTATGTTTCAGTAAGAGTTCTTAAAATCACTCTATTGAAATTTAAACTAGCCTGTCCTGTCTCTAGAAATGAGTAAATTCTTTTTCCGTGTAAGGCTAACCCATTTCTTCTCTAAACCAAGTAGTAACCTGATATTTTTCTGAACAAAGTGAAAATCAATAACTGAACTTGGACAATCTGCTCCCTTGATAACTGCAGTCTACTGTTACTTTCCTGCATTAGCAGCATTAAGCTGCAATTCAGGTTCTTTTTGGATTATAACCTGTTATTATTTGGTTATAATAGAAGATCCTTTATAATTTCAAATGAGTTTTCAGGGAACTTTTAGGATAATTGGTCACTTCATCTGTATGTTTGGCTAAATGATCTTTATAGGAGCATGAGGTAAGTACGAGGAGAGGAGAAAGAAGGAAGACTACAGGACTGGCTAGATCACAAAGCATCTCAGACTAAAGTGTTGTTCTGTTTTTGGGGTAGGCATCTGACTAGAAACACCCTAGCTGACATCTGTGGAGTATGTGATCAGCTTTCAGTTGTCCCTGAAACTCACTCCTGAAGCATGAATCTCAGCATCAATCTCAGAAGATTAGTACTCATCTGTTACCCTCAAGAGATTTAGTAGTAGATAAAACTGCACTAAGGCACATTTCTGTGCAATTCTCTTCACTGATGCCACTGACTGCTTTTAACACTTTTAAAAACTTAAAAACATGGACGATTAAAAAACTGACAAATTCCTCCTTGAGCTTTTCATGAAGTGGTCTATTATGCAAGTAATCTCCCTGTCTGTCTTCCCAGCGTATGTGTGGTTTTTTTGTGGTATTTGGAAGTTATCTTTAAACTAGCTGTGTGAATGTTCTCTCGGAATGGCCGTGCGTGATACTCTGTAGTGGAGATTTCCTCCTAGTCCCCAAACTGATCTTCTTATCTAAACAGTTGCACTTTTCATATTATAAAAATTTGTATTTAATTGTCTGCATGTGAATGGAAAACACTGAGACAGTTTTGGTTTTGTGTTTAAAACTTGAAAGGGCTGATGAAGGACAAGTTTATTTCAAAAATGGAGTAACACCTGAAACCAAGCCAAAAATACTCTTTGGCATATCTGCTATCTTAATATATTGTGTGCTAGAGCCATTCCATATATCGCTTCTGCCATGAGAGGTGACATGCTAACTTACAGAACAAGGGTTACTTTGTACCTTCTCTATTAAATTTGCAAACACAAATGAGGGGGTAGGGTAGAGATTAGTTGCTTCATCTTAAAAGAAGTTCAGATCCACAGTAGCTGTAAATTACTGCTACTTTTTTTTTTTTTCCTTCTTTTAACCTGATGCAGGCTTAAAAAGATTCACTAGACTTGTGAATTCAAGAACAGACTGCTGCATTAGCATGTTTGGACATGTTTTGCTTTCTCTGCCAAGAATTGTTTTTCTATCTATTAATTGAAGCTGTCGCTGTGCATGCTGAAGTAATAGCAATTTTTATGTGCTGAACCAGCATACCAATCAGTAATTAGCCACAAGTTCAAAGTTCTGCTCTCTGGTGTATTGGTTAAGGTTCACAACCAAAGTACTGCCTTCATCTCATGGACTCTATTTCCATTTCAAGTCGATATTAGAAGCAGGAGATAATTCTTTTCTATATGTTGCCTTGCAAGTGGATATTTATCCCAAGTTAATCAGCACCATAACTTAAAGGAAGGTGGTCTGCTGGGGTGACATCTGGCCTGGACATTATGCATGTAAATACTCAGAGTGTTCCTGAGTTGGAACTTCTAAAGGATTCTTGTAAAACACAATAGAAAGGATATGTTTAGTTAATTGAGCATTTTTCAGCTATTGATAATACCAATTTCATAAAGTTGATACGTGGTGCTGTCAAACTGTAGGCTGATCCTGCTTGGATGAATGCAGTGTTACCCTCTTGGACAAGCCGTCTATACTAATTTACTCAAAATACTGGGACTGGTGTGGGGGAAAATCAACAGTTTGCACATGTATTTATGGCCAGTGGAAATCTGAAGACAAAGCAAAGTGATTACTGACTTCTTACACTTCAGATTAAATTATTTTAAAATCAGGGCTATAGTACCTTTATGACCATTTCAGGATAGTTAAAAGCTCAGATCAGTCTATCAAGACTGATAAGTATTACTGCATGACCAGAATGTGATAGATAACAGTGCCCTTAGAAACACTTGGCCACTACTGGTGTAGAAATGGAGATTTATGAAAGAAATACTAAGATTTTATGAGTTCAGTATGAATGGAAATGCATAGGTGTGTAAGCACCAGAAGAAACAGCTGAACAAAGCAGAACAGTTGAAAGTGTGGCCTATATTGATAATAAAGAACACCATTCCCAGGGCAACATTCTCAGCAGTAAAATTGAGCAATATCGTTTTCAAGACCAAAAGACCTGTGCTTTGATAAAACCAATAGACAGATGGCTTGTCAGCAGGAGACCCTCCATCCTAGCACAAGAAAGGTGGAAAAAGGCTTTGACATACCATGTATACCATTCCTCTTCCTTTTAGGTTACAAGGAAAACAGACGTACATTCCAAGTGAGGAAAAAAAACCCACAAACCTGATGGTACTACCAGAGTAGAAACTGGCCTGAGATTTTTGGAAATTAAATTTGGCAAGACTTTGAGGCTGAGAACCACCTCATAACAGCTAATGGTGCCTAAGTGATGTCAAAAAGTTTGTCTGAAAGCTGGCTTGTCAGTGAACAGGAACTCTAGAGACATGGTATGGACTTGACGGCTATGATTTTATCTTCTCTGTGCAGATTATTTGGGCACATGTATCTTGGTGTTTGTGAGAGTACTAGGCTTAAACATGTAAATGAATAAAATCTATGAGAGAATGAGTGTTAGTGAGTAAACCCAAATTATTTGGAGACTTTGTAAAGCAATATCATGCTTTACGAACCATGAGTTCTTGTATTTTTCAGTAATTTCTATATAAAGAAGATACAGCTTACCATTTTGCAAAATTTCCATCATTAGAATGGTTGTTTTATGCTAGTTTATTAGTTAAAAGGTGGTGTGATAATTTCCAAGAAGGCAGCCTATGAAAAATCCAGGGAAAGAAAAATCTGGGGAACTTGTTGCTTTGTGAAACAAGTGCTACATCTGATAATACTGAATTTGTGCCCCCTCCGGAAGCTATCAGGAGAACTGGATACCCTGGATTTGGAGAAGGCTGAGGTTCTTAATGGCTTCTTTGCCTCGGTCTTCACTGGAAAATGCTCTGACCACACCACCCAAGTCTTGGAAAGCAGACGCAGGGACAGTGAGAATGAAGACCCTGGGCCCACTGTAGAGAGGATCTGGTTCAAGACCATCTTAGGAACCTGAACGTACATAAGTCCATGGGACCTGATGAAATCCATCTGCGGGTCCTGAAGGAGCTGGCAAATGAAGTTGCTAAGCCACTGTCCCTCATATTTGAAAAATCATGGCAGTCAGGTGAAGTTCCCGATGACAGAAAAAAGGGAAATATAATCCCCATTGTCAAGAAGGGGAAAATGGATGGGCCGGGGAGCTACAGACCAGTCAGCCTCACTTCTGTGCCTGGCAAAATCTTGGAGCAGATTCTCCTGGAAGGCATGCTAAGGCACATGAAAAACAACAAGGTGGTTGGTGACAGCCAGCATGGCTTCACTAAGGGGAAATCCTGCCTGAGCAATCTGGTGGCCTTCTATGATGGGGCTACAGAACTGATGGAGAGAGGTAGAGCAGTTGATGTCATCTACCTGGACTTGTGCAAAGCGTTTGACATTGTCTCACATGACATCCTTGTCTCTAAGTTGGAGAGACATCAATTTGATAGGTGGACCCCTCAGTGGATAAAGAACTGGCTGGTTGGCCACACGCAAAGAGTTGTGGTCAATGGCTCAATGTCCAGCTGGAGACCAGTAACAAGTGGTGTCCCTCGGGGATCGGTGTTGGGACCGGTCTGGTTCAACATCTTTGTCAGTGACATAGACAGTGGGATTGAGTGCGCCCTCAACAAGTTTGCCGATGACACCAAGTTGTGTGGTTCGGTTGATACGCTGGAGGGAAGGAATGCCATGCAGAGGGACCTTGACACGCTTGTGAGGTGGGCTGATGCCAGCCTGATGAAGTTTAGCCATGCCAAGTGCAAGGTCCTCCACCTGGGTGGGAGCAATCCCAGGCACAGCTACAGGTTGGGCAGAGCAGAGATTCAGAGCAGCCCTGCAGAGAAGGACTTGGGGTGTTGGTTGATGAGAAAATGAACATGAGCCAGCAGTGTGCAATCTCAGCCCAGAAAGCCAACCGTGTCCTGGGCTGCATCAAAAGGAGCGTGACCAGCAGGTCGAGGGAGGTGATCCTGCCCCTCTCCTCTGCTCTCCTGAGACCTCACTTGGAGTATTGTGTGCACTTCTGGTGTCGTCAACATAAAAAGGACATGGAACTATGGGAACAAGTCCAAAGGAGGGCCACGAGGATGATCAGGGGACTGGAGCACCTCCCGTATGAAGATAGCCTGAGAAAGTTGGGACTGTTGAGCCTGGAGAAGAGAAGGCTGCATGGAGACCTCATAGCAGCCTTTCAATATCTGAAGGGGACCTATGGGGATGCTGGGGAGGGACTTTTCATGAGGGACTGTAGTGATAGGACAAGGGGTAATGGCTTCAAACTTAAGCAGGGGAAGTTTAGATTGGATATGAGGAAGAAGTTCTTTCCTGTGAGGGTGGTGAGGCACTGGAATGGGTTGCCCAGGGAAGTTGTGAATGCTCCATTGCCGGCAGTGTTCAAGGCCAGGTTGGACATAGCTTTGGGTGACATGGTTTAGTGTGAGGTGTCCCTGCCGCTGGCAGTGGGGTTGGAACGAGATGATCTTCAGGTTCTTTCCAACCCTAAGTGTTCTATGATCCTATGATTCTATGATTCTGTGAATTGTTATCTTTCAGATGCATGAACAAACTGCTTTTGTGGATACTATTATTGTCTTGATATTTGCTTTGGAAGCTTTTGCTGATTTCATTAGAAGTTTCTTTAAAAGTGTTAATTTCCTTTCCTCTTAGAGAAATTTAACTTATTGTTTGTTTCCTCAATCTTGATCACTGTAATCTGTCCAAGTGTTTGTGAACTCTTGACCATCCATAATATGCAAGGCAGAAACTATGGCAAAGGGCTTGCTGTGTTGAATTGCTTCCTTTTGTAAATTTTGTATGTGTCACTCAATGTTTTTATCTAATCCTTGAACTTTTTGTATTGCCACATGTAAACTGTCACATGTAAACATTCTTGAGGGTGGTATGGGTGTTTAATGAAGACTGTTAAGTATCTTTCTGGAGTTTTTGTGCCTTGGTTGGAAAAAGGGGTTTTGTTGGTTTTTTGTGGGTTTTTTTTTCTTTTTTTCTTTTGGGGTCTTGTGTATGTGGTTTTATATGTACAGCCCCTTTTCACGCATGTTGGGAAGTGTTATAAATGATGTGGATTTTAACGGTGGGGAGTAAAGGCAAAATCAGTGCAATCTCCTTTGGGTGCCTAACACAGCTGATTCCCATGAACTGAGCCTGTGTTTTATTTCTGGCTGCTGTTATTAGATCTCTTTCTTTGAAGCTTCCATTGGCTGGAGGAAATCCGTTTTTCTTTGGGTAGACCATGAACAGCTCAAGGATGATGAGTCGCTGGTGGAACAGTGTTTGCCCCACTGGCAGTCCTGCCAGGACCTTGAGGCAGCACCAGAGGTGGGTTTGGGAGACTCTCTCAGCAGCTCCCTTGCACCTGGCTTTGAACTGACAGTAGGCAAGTCTCTTGCAGGCAGGAAGGCTGCTGTGTTCTGCCAAGTTGGAATAGAGATTTTGGAAAAATTGCTTCCATTTTCTGACCTAATTACAGTTAATTACGATAATTTTCCCTGGAAGTGATTGATGCAGGGATCAATGTGATGTGGCCATGTTCTCATCTGGGAGAAAAGGCTGCCTTTTCCTAGCATGCTGGAGGTTGTATAAAAGGTTTCTGAGTGCTTGTTCTTTAGAAAATTTAACCAGAAAACTGGTATGTTCTTTAGAAAATTTAACCCTTTCAGAATGTGAGACCCACTGCTCTAGACTTTAAGTTTTTGTGCGAAATCTCTTCACACTTTCCAGTAGTTCCAGCATGAACTTTTTCAGAGTTTTTAGTTTATTCTTTCAGAAATAGAGACACAAATGGTGGAAAAATACATATATAGTAATTGTACTTTCCTTTAAGCATTGTGAGAGAGGGCATCAATTGAGCCATGGGCTAAATGCAGCTTCAGCATCTCTGTTCTATCACATTTCATGTTATGTGACAGTGACGCACCCCCATCATGCATGAGAAAATGGTCTTCCTCAGCTTTGTATAGCAGCTTTGGTTGTCTCCAAATTTCCACACAGGAAACACAGAGCTTGAGAGGTAGTGTAGGTCCATTGTTATTGAGCTCGGAGATTCCAGCACTGATCGTGGCTGATAGTCTGAGCCAGAATTGAGCTCCAGTGATAGAAACTGCTTTTGAAAAAACATACTGATGTCAAGCTGTGAGAGAGGAAAAATCAGCTAAGTGAAAGAGGGAAATCAGTATTGAAATTACTTGGAAGAAATTCTCTGTTTTTTGATTTTGTTATTAATATGTACTGAAATTTATACAAAACAGCAAAAGTGACAATCCCCTGTGCCCTGGAGTGTTTATGTCAAGTTTAGCATGGTGAAATTCTCATCTTTTCTGGAACACTTTTGTGCCAATAAAAGAAAATTAATGAAACAATAAACATGGGTATTTAGGAATCTAGTAGTAAAAGAGGTACTGGATCTGAACTGCTGAACTGTTAAGTTGCTCAAAGATGCATCACAGAAAACATGCAAGACCATAAAATTAAAAACTAAGCACTCTAAGAAATGTCAGAATTGAGGTTGCCTATGCAGCTGTTAGTTAAACCTGTTGTGCAGACATTTCCTGGAGGAGATAGTAAGCAGATATTTTACCTCACAATATGACTTGACAGCTTGAAACTTTAATGGAACACACTGTTCTGAAGAATGTTTTGACACTTCAGAATCAACTTCTATGGTACTTCTCAATCAAAAGTGTAATTTTCTATATTACAGGCTGAAGTGTTTCATTTTGGGCGTTTGAATGGCTGAACCCTACTCCATGTCTTTCCTTAAAACATCCTGCGACACCTGAAGGCTAGGCATATTGATTGACCTCTTTGGTTAGATAGCATATTGCATGATGCGACTTGGTCATACAAAATGCTTGTTGCTCAGTGACTGGAGATGTATAAAGCTCAGCCAGTATTAGTGAAGTTACAGAAATGACCTACTTGTGCTAGATTTTAAATTGCAGAGCACGGTGTAACAATCTGAACAAAATCAGTGTGCAAGGAGGCAGACAGCATAGAAACCCCCTTCACTTTTGGGGGTTTTGGCAAAGGTATAAATGAGTGGAAACAGGACCTTGCGTTGAAGGTTGTATGATACTTTCCAACCTCAGAATCACCACTTGTGCTCTCTGTAACTAGATAAGGAAGCTTTTATTGCAGTCTTTTGCAAAAAATAATATTGTGTTTATCAAATTTTCTCCTCTTTGGTGTTGTTGTAAGCACTGCTTAAATACAGAACACTGTTTAAATACAAAATCAGAATAATAGCTGCTACTGACTGATCACTCCAGACCCAAGCCTCAAAGCCTTTTCATGGTTCTGGTATATTAGGAGAGTTCTTCTTTCTGCTAATTATACTGAGCTGTTTAGCAGTGTGCAGAATACATTACTAACAGTGGGAAAGAGCTAAGTAACCAGCTTGGTGATTCCTGTATAATTTTTTTTTTATTCGATCAGAGTTACATAAAAGTTTTTCATAACTAAACTGAATTTTTTTTTTTCCTTTGGTAATGGTGGTGGTAGGGTGAATGAGAAGAGAAGGAGCAGTGGAAGTCATAAAATAAAAGTCAAGGTAGCTGTTTAGGGAGGGCTAAAGTTTGTGATCATCTTGATCTACAGGGCTGAACTTGAGACTGAGCTGGTTCACACTATTAAATACGTTACAGCGTTTTGAGTTATCTTGGAAGATGCATGGGTGACAGTGTGAGCCCATTTAGAGAAAAAATGTTAAGTCCACTTGCTCCCTGTGTTTATGCGGTACAAAAGTATGAATGCAAATACTTCTAAGTCCTACCTTGAAAATTCATTTTTCCATGTTAAATTTTGCTTGACTTTTTTTCTCAAGAAGTCTGGGATGATACCCATTACTATAGAGATGTTTTTGAAGATTTTGTTCATAGTCAAGACTGTAAAACTTTTCAGTGGGTTAAAATATGGGCCCAAGACCTCTACAGTTTCTCAGGTTCTTGAAGTCTGCGTACCAGGGGGTTCTATCAGCCATGTCAGTATATAAGTGTGTGATACCAAAAAGTGAGTTCTGTTGCCAGCATTTGTGTTTTTCCTATTTGTAAGAATCAGTAGGCATCACATAATCTTTTTTCCTAGGCAGTCTTAACAGGAGTTCTTTGCAGCTATTGACAGCTTTTCTCTTAATGAAAGAATGCACCAAAAGGTTTTAACTTACTTCCTGGAGTAGGCAGGAATGCTTCTTAGATCTCCAGCAGACTATTAAAGAATTGGTGTCATCATTCCTGCCAGTTTGCCCATTTTCTGGTGGGTGATAATTGTGTTTAGTGAATAATAAACACTTATGTTGTGGATTTTTTTTTTTTCACTGCTCCTAACTTTCTCAATGGACAGCTGCCAACTTCATCTATCCTTAAAGTAAGCCAAGAGAATATGTGGGCTTTAAAATGAGTCTCTATACAAGTGCTGTAAAAGTTGTTTTTCTTAAAATAAGAAGTACAAATCCTGTAGAATTGTAAAAAAAATTGTGATGGTGATAAACTTATTTCAGAGGATGACAAAATTGTTATTGCCTGAAACCCAAACCCTGCTGCACTGATGATATAGAAGTTAATCTGACTGGCTGAGTTTCATTATCCACCTTCAGAGAGGGCCAAAGGACAAGAAATGGACTTTTAAGATACTTACAAAAAGAAAATCTATCTTATGAATTTGCCCTAGATTAATAAATTTGTTTGCAACAGATGAGTAAGTCAACCTCATAATTTTAGTTAGACAAGCAAGTCAGTAGTAATGCTGATTCTGTTGTTCCTTAATGGCTTCCTGAATATAAACACAGAAATGTTGTTTTTCAAAAAGGGAGAAAGAAATGACATACCACAATTTTGTATCATATTTAAATATACTAACTGTGACCCATATTTCTACTGTCTTTCCTGACAGCTGGTTTTCATGGCTTGAGTGGCACATGTACCTCTGTTCCCTTTATTGTCTCAAAAGTTCAATCCAGCATCTTTACCTTTGGTGGAATTTCAGAATCCCCTGAATCTGGGCTATAATGCCTCTGATATATTCCTTCTTAACTGCTGGGTTGAGCTAAGTTCTTATACTTGGATTGTTTTCTTCAGATCTGTAGTGAATATAATGTCGTCTTAAACAGTTTTAAGTATAGAACAGAAGTAGAGGACAAAAAGTATTTTTAGAGTAAGTAGTTGTCTGCGAGCTTATTTGTTGTTCCTAAGCATCATGTCTAGATAGATACAACTTTATCTATGAAGCTATATGTATCTTTATGTCAACCTGTTGAGACTTCTCAAAGCCAAGACTGCGTAGTCTTCCTTCTGCAAAGCCATTTATGAAATCACTGTAGAAATGTTGATTGTCCTGTGCTCCCAGGTCTCTGGATGTCCTGCAGCAAATCTTACAACTCCCTTATTGTTTATCATTGATTTGTCAAATAATTGGGGTTGGAAGGTACCTGGGGAATTCAGCTAGTCCTGCCTCTTGCTCGTGGTACAGTTTACATTAAGCCAGTCAGAAGAACAGTTTCTCTTGCTAATTAACTGCTAAGTCAAGACTGCATTAGACATGAGAAACATTTTACAGCAAAATCCCTGTAAACTTCTAAAACACGTCTTAAAAAATGTTTTACTTTCCCTCAGTTGTATTTTATGGGCCTCTTTCTCTTCCCTTCCTTAATTTTCTCCCCTTTCAAGCAGTGCTTTCTTGAGTGTTCTATTTCTGTGATGGATTATTCTGTTTGCAGCAATGGAAAGTCATGCTTTTGCCTAATGCCTTTTATTAAGTTGCAGGCAGCTGGAACCATGGCTGCCTCTCTCTGCCAATATTGATAAACAGGGGAGGGGGGTGTGAGACCCATTGTGGAAAATGAAAGAGAGAAGGGTGACAGGAGATATTGAACTGACATAACATCTTTTTTCATTGCAGTGTGTTAGATACCTTTAGAAAATGTGTTTGGGAGAATTGCATTCAATAGTGTTTGCAGGCAGTGTGTAAAGAGTCTTTAAGATTAAAGCCTTCCTCAACCTGCAGTATTACAGGTTGAAGAAGATAACTAGTATTAAGGGAAGGGGTAGTACTGCCAGCTACAGGGCACCTGGCAGCTGGCTAAGAAAGTGAAATATGGTTGGTGTTGGGAAGTGAAAGTTACCTATAATGTTCTAAAGTGTGTGTGAGGAAGGTGACCTGATGTCTGTTTTACAGTGTACTTAGATTTCTCAGCTCTCCTGCCTTTTTTCTGAGCCCTAAACTTGCTTGTGCTTTAGAGGAAAGCAAGTAAGATATTTTAGTATTTCAATTACTAGACAAAGCAAAGTTGCTAGTATGCATAGTAAAGAAAGTGCTTCCACAGAAGCCTAAAAGGAAAAATAAGAAACTTGGCTCATCATCTCTGCCACTGAAATGATGTTTATCAGTAAAGTAGTTTTAATAGATTCAGTATCTGGTCAGCTAAGCTGAAGGGAAAAGCTTTGCCTGTGTACATAGCACTCTGTGAAACTTTATAATAAAGCGAACAGGAACAGAAATAATTGCTAATCTTGCAGCAGTATGTGACATCTAAAGGGAGGATTTAACTAGTGCTGTATGATTCATGACAGTGGCAAGGGCTGGGAAACTAGGGAAACAGTTGTGGGAAGCTTCCTGATTTTATAATGGATTCTTAAAGTAGTGTTCAGGTTGTTATAACAGGAAAAAAAAAAGAAGAAAAAAGAAAAAGAATGTATTTTCCACTGCTGGGGATGCTGTGCAACCTCCTCTCTCTCTGGGGCCAGGAGACATGAAATATTGATGCAGTGGGAGATATTTCTGTAACACCTTTGACAGAGTACTGTGGGGTAGGTTCTTTCATCCCTTTTATGTCTGATGTGAGTTCTGAAGTTCCGTCCTTCAGCCAGCCAAGTTGAGTTCCCTTAGGAAGTGGAAACTTCATCAAGTGCTGGTGGCCATTCTGTTATATACTCTAATTCAGGAGAAAAAAAAGGGAGCCGAAGCTTTATGAAAGTTCAGGCCTGTATTTGATTTGAAAAGGCAAAGCTAGGCTGCTTCAATAAGCAAAAAATTCTCTTGTACCTCTTTCTGTTGTCTCAGGCTCCTTTCTAGCTTCAGGTAGTGACAGTCATACAGCAGGGCTTAGAGTGTCTTTGCAGCTTTATGATGTATGTAGATCTGTATGTAAATGACAGTTTAAGATTTGCAGAAGGCAGTAAATCTTGTGTCCATTTGCCTTGCAAAATTTCTTATCCACAGTTGGTGAGTGGGAGAGTGTATTTGTTACTGGCAGAGCCTGTCAAATCTATAATTCACAATTGTTTTAAAAAAATTATATTATAATACAATTTTCTAGAATGTTTCCTAGTGCTAAAGGTTTTAAAACAAATGTATTTAGTTCAGACTTGAGATTTTGCTAAGGTTGGCTTTCCTGTCTGGGAGCTGGCAGGGTTATAGCTGTTATTAGATAGATATTCATTACACTGACAGTATAATGAACATTTTCTTCAGCCTCTGAAACTATTTCTCCTGATCCCTTTATGTGGAAAACTTTGGTCTGCTTTTCTGTCTTGCCTGTATTAGCAGTATATGATGTAACCTTTTTATTCAGATCAAAGACAGGTTTCTGGATCTTTGTGTGTGTGTATATAAATGTATAAATATATATAATTATTTTTATATTCAGTGTCAAATTAATTTTTGGAATGTGCAGTGAACCTTGTTTTCAGGATGAGCTGTTATTCTTCCCTCCTACCTCACACCTCCAGTATGTATGACTTGTGAGTAAGCTTCCATTTCTGCCCTCTCTTCTTTGAAGCTGGCAACCTTATCTGTGCTTCGTCCTATGAATATGTACGTAGCTGCAGTGTGCGTGAGCAGTAGAACCTGTTTACCACAACTGCTTCCAGGGGAAATTTCTTATATAGGTGGTATAGATCACCAAGGAATTGTCTTACAACCCAAAATTTCTTATATATACCTATCAAATGATCAGACAGTAATGTATCGCAATTCTTTTGCATTAACATGATGATTTAGTGTTTATTCCTTGCTGCAGGAGGGCATCAGGAGTATTTTCAGTGGTAAAACTTAACTTTGTCCTGTACAGCCAGAAATGGTTAGGAATTATATTAGTATGTCATTCACCACAGGTGCCAAAACCAGAAAGACATTTATTCTTCTGACCTGTGACAGCTCTCTTACGTCTTGGTGAGTTTTATTATTTAGTCATATGACTAGGCATATTAGCCAGCAAGTCGATTGCCTCATTTTGAGCTTATTCATTGATTTCTAAAGGAGAAAAATCTAGTCAGTAATTTTACTTGACTCAGGATTTGGAAAGGTGCCTAGGAAAATGGTTATTCTATACCTTGGACTACTCATGTGTCTTCATAATTGGTCACATGTTGTGTTTTGCGTACTCTGCTTTGCTACTGTTCCTTATCCTATTGTAAACAGGAGGTTTTAGATAAGTTGTGTTTTGGTTTAATTAATAGATAGTCCACTTGAGTTTGCTATCTTATTTGCAAAGGCAGTATCAGCATGAAAACATGCTGCAGATTTTACTTTAAATAGCGGTTTATTCCAACTGAATACTACTTTTAATTCTTTGTCAATGAATCCAGCCTGCCCTGTGACCTTTTCACTTCTTCCCCCCTGAAGTATGCCTTCATTATAGAAGATCTGAGAGCAGCTGGGGAGAGTGGAGGAATTTATTCTTATTCTAATAATATTCTGAAGGTTTGCACTCAGTGTAGTGGGGAGAGGCCAGACAAATTTAACTGTTTTTTCCCAGCCACAGATGAATTTTTGAAGAGGGACAACTGTTGTGCACTGCTGGATACACCCTTAAGAACATGAGCCCTTTTCAGGACTTATGCAAACGTCACTTTTTTAGTAAAAGTTGATAGGAGAATCTTACTAGGATTGTTTAGGTTTTGGAAGTTTTCAGCCTACATTTTATGTAATGCTCAAAAGTTGCAACAGTTATCTCTTAACAGAAGCTCTAAACCCAGGTTTAGATGTGAAGGATTCTTTCGGAAAAATGTTGGTATATGCATGACTTAAGTCAGGTTCAAATGTGTCTCCTTGTGCAACAAAGATTTTTGTTGTTTGGTTCTGGAAGCCTGTGGTTCTTTCCCATGTGTGGAAGGCCTGCTCTCATGTAAAAGACTGTTTAAAGTGAGGAGATGTGTTTGCTTCTCTCATTGATTGCTTAAGCCATGACCAGACAGCACCGGATAAGGAGGGCCTGAACCCCTAGCTCCTCTCTTCAAGGGAAATGCTATAGCAGTAATGACAACTAAGTTTGAACTAGGTCATTGCTCAGACTAATGTTGTTTTAGGTTCTTTCTTTAAAACCTTCACTGAAATTATGTAAAGATACAGTCCCAGACATGAGGCTAATTCCCAGTGGGACTTTCAGTGGGAACTGACTTCCTGATTTATGTCTCTGTGTTTGAAGATTCCCCCTGTTCAAGCTTAAAAGTGCAGTGTTTCATGGATGAGATTTATTTTTTTAACTAGCAAATCTAATTAAGACCCAGGGTAAATCACTGAAATAGAAATTCTTTAAAATAATGGAAGAGGATCTAAGAATCAAATTGGTAACTGTCATTCTGGGAGTTGGAAATAAAGTATAGTTAAAAGAATTTCCTTGTCCTTTGTATTAACATGGAGGCAGAAAAAGCAAAGTTGTTGGGAGGCAGATTTGATTAAATTAACTTCTTTGCTTTTCTCTCCAATAATTGGCATATATATGAGTTTTGAAGCTATGGTTACATTTGAGAGAAATACGGTGTTCTTTTGTCACTTAGACTCCATATTGTGAGTCTTGAAATCTCTCTGGGAGAAAACAAGATACAACTGAAAGTGCCACTGTGATGCCATGCCTTTAATTATGGGCATATGCTTGCAAGGGTACATACATATGTAATTAGATAAAATTCAGGAATATACATGTTTTTACAGTCTTTCACATCCAAGCCAGCATGGGAGAACATAATTTGGCTCTTCTGGCTGCATATGGAAATGGCTAAGTAGAGCCTTAAAGAATCTGAAACCTATCTTAAGGAACTGCATGAGTGAAGTTATGCAAAGCCATGGCAAATACAAGCTACAGTTAGGAGGTGTGATCACAGCTTCTGCAAATAAACAAAAACTGGATTTAACCTAGCTAGTGTAGGAACTAAGAGTGTGGTCTGTGGGTTTTAGCAGTGCTGGCACTGACTAGTCCAGGGCTTCTGGTTCTTGTGTACTTTGCCACTAAAACCTGAATGTGCATGTACCCTATGCAGGTTTGCTACAAGCTTGTTGTGTCTGTTCACAGAACAGTTAAACACTGTTGCAGCCTACATGGAGATTTTTTTTTTTGGTGCATTTTTGTTTTTTTCTTCTGGAGGCTCAAATCTTGCTGGTGTTCACTAGCTAAGTACAGTGGCTGGATGTGAATTTTACTCCAAATCCATGAGTACCAGTTCCATGTCCTAAAGCAATGAGCAGTGAAGGTTAGGCACTTAGCTTGTAAGCATCAAATCTCTCTCTCTCCCTCACAATTAGAAACTTACCTGAGAGGCTTCATATAGCAGGCTACAATTTGTTACAATTTGAAGCAATGAGTGAGACTGCTTGATGACTTACTGGGTTTTATTCTAGGGGTTATAAATTAGAACTCTAGCTCATGAATTTAACAAAAAAAGTATTCCCTTGAGGCAAGGCTTCTATAAAATTTCGTATGTGAAGTCAAGGATTACATACATGGAGACACTGGAAAATTGAGCTGTATTATTAACATGTCAATGTCAAAGAAATTAGTTTAACTTGATTAAATCTTTTGTGTGGGTACTTTCTCTTCCCGATTGAATTACAACAAACCAGGTAGAAGGTCTCTTGATTCTGAGCACAGGTGTTCGTTCACACAGCCTCAAAATGTAGTCTAGCTGATCTACTTGAATTCCGCATGTGGAGTTAACATGAATTAATTTACCTGAATGTCTTCAGATATAGACAACCCAGTCTTGCTGACTCTCACCTGTTTACTGCTAGCACAGATTCTTGAATGCCTGCCTGACAAGTACTGAGGAAAGTTAGTGTTTCTTCTGTACTCTGTACCAGCTCTTCTACACAGAAGTTAACCAAGTGAAAATGAGTTACCCTTTATCTTCTTGCAGCTGTCAGTTTTGTCTCTAATGTGGTGCTCAGCTGAGAATACCAAATTTGCTCCCATGCTCACTGACCTTTCCTCATCAATTTACCAGGATAAAAAAAGGTGGTGAAAGGCTAAATGGAAGATGCAAAGTAAAAATGACTCCAAAGTGAATGTACCTATCAGGTAACTATCTTTAATGTACTTTATATCAGCACAGGCACATGCTTTAAAAATAAACAACATGAGCTTGAGAGAGTCTTTGAAGCACAAGGAGAAACAAAATCACGTTTGATATATTTACAGAACTATGATTTTCAGCCCACACAATATCTGATTGCTCTGGGACTGACGGCCTCCCATATGGAAGTAGGGAGAAAGAACAGCACAGACTCTTTTTTGTAAATGCTGTATTTGTGGGTTTTAGTAAATATGCCTTTTTATTATTTTTTTTTTCTCATTGTGGGCCTTTTCTTCTGCAGTAATTCTAAACTGGATTTTTATGGTGATACCAAGGACAGTATCTACATGTGAGTGGGAAGAATAATTTGAAGAAATCGTTTTATTGATAAATACCATCTAAAAAGGCCGGTTTTGAAAAAATCCCCGATATTCAGTTTTCATCTCATACATTGAAGTTTGTTATTAACCCTTGAAAGGTTGTGCTTTTGAGGAAGGGGAAGAAGTTTGAGACTTTCTTTTGTTATTTTTAAATTTATGTTTATTCTGTTCTCTTCCAGTGCTGTGCATAATTGCTTCATCAAGGCTTCTTTGCAGTTGCGTGTTATTAAACGGGTGGTTGGTTTTGGTTTCATATAAAAATATAGAGGATTTTCTTTCTCTTCATACAGTGAGGTCAAAATAGAAATCTAGAATTAAACTTGCATAAAATTATAAAATGTGGACCCATTTGTACTATGTTTTCTTAAATAAAAGTGCTGAGATGCTCAAAACCATAACTGTACAGTGACGAATTTGATCATGTAGAATTGACAATAGAATCATGAACAGCGGCAGTAACATGTAATTGGTGCTGTTTTTACTGGGCTTCATTTTGTGATGCTCTTTTCAATAGTGTAAAATAACTTTTCCCAATTTTATCAGTTCAGATTGTCTTTTCCTCATTCATTTGACTGTGTTTCTGTCCCCCAAAGGTTTTATCAGGAATAGAACTTAATGCAGCATACAGTGTGTTTATGTTTGTTTCTTTTAGTTGCACGTGATAATCACCAACTATCTCAGCAAAGATCTGGGAATAGTTTCTTAGCTGCAGCTGCAGAGGAAGTAAAAAAAAAAAAAAAAAGAAAAAGAAAAAAGTATTTGCGTGTGTCCTATGTAAACGGGCTTTTAAAAAATCCATTTCTCAGCATCTGTTATAACAGCAATGACTTATTTTATTTTAAAAGCAGATTTTTGGAGTCTGGAAAATATTCTTCATGCAAGTTGTTTACAGCTATTATTTGTGCCATTTAAAAGTGGTGCTGTTTTAACCAGCGCTTGCTATACTAGTTGTGAAAGGGAAATCTTTATCGATGACCACCATAAGAAGCAGTGTTGTCAGATAAATGCAACTGAGCAAGTGCTAATGCTGCAAATGTGGAGCAGAATGAGTTATAGACTTGCTGCAATTAAAGCGTTGGCCATATTTGAATTTTCATCTTGGTTATATTGAAATAATCAAATTATTTCAGTAGCTCAAGAAAATACGTGCTGATTATGGTGGTTTGATTTTGTTCTTTGGACTATTTCTTGGTGTCAGTTCTGGACGAGATTAGTGGAGGGTGGTACAGCAAGGCAATTGGATGCATTGGTAAGGCCGTACGCCTCCATATATTGCTAACTCAGTCTCTCTACTTTGCATTCTTGAAAGGACTGTATTCCTTTCATCCTGCTCATATCCGTAGTAGTATTGGAATTGCCTTAGTAAGTTGGAGAAATGACCTGGGGTTCATTTAATCACATGTAGATGTTGATATCTGGCTTTATTCAAGTACTTGAAATTTCCCTTGGAAGGTTAAAATTAGTGTTGAAAGAATAATAAAATAGATGAACTTTTGTGTCTCCTGAAAATAATTACACCGTTGAATCAGAAACGGTAATATATATAGTAATATATACAATTTATAGAATAAAACCATGGTGATTTCAAGTCTGTGAGGTCAACTTGTGGAAATTGTAATTGGAACTTCCCTGAACCTTTTTGTTGAGGCAGAGGCTTTCTAAACAGAATCCCACTTAATTAGTGCTGTGCTGTGTGGCATTCACCTTATTTTTAGACTCAGCTCTTCTGAAAATAGAAAGGGAAGGAAGGGGGAGAACAGGAAAAAGAAGTGATAATAGCAGGTTTGCTTCTTGGTTCCCCCTGTTAAGAGCAGTTTGCGGGCAGGTGATCACTGTGCTGTCTGTAATACAGATGAAGCTTAGTGATCAAAACCAATTATCTTTATGTTCTGTCACCTCTTCCTCTCAACTCTATTTCCAAATAGTATGCAGATTATTGCAGCCGCAGACTCCCTTGGATCATTAGGGCCATAGTCAAGACTTTAATTTACCACCAGTCTTTTAACCGTGGTGCACAGTTTGAAACCTGCTGTTCATAACAGTCAAAAATCCCAAGCAAAATCTGTGCACTGCCTCTCTACAACCATAATCATAAAAACAGCTCTTGCTGAAACCAGAACAAAAGTTCATAACCTAATAAAAAGGAAAGTTGGGCCAAGAATTAGGGGAGAGCTAGTATGATATTATTTTTCAGATTGGATATAAGGAAGAAGTTTTTTACTGTGAGGATGGTGAGGCACTGGAATGGGTTGCCCAAGGAAGTTGTGAATGCTCCATTCCTGGCAGTGTTCAAGTCCAGGTTGGACAGAGCCTTGGATGACATGGTCTGGTGTGAGGTGTCCCTGCCCATGGCAGGGAGGTTGGAACTAGATGATCTTCAGGTCCTTTCCAACCCTAACTATTCTATGATTTATATGGGAAACTGAAACAATTGTGATGTGACCAAATTGTGTTAGTCTTCATCCAGAGTTATAGATAGAACTCATTTCTCTGGAGTTACATACTATTGTTTTTCATAGGAAACCACCATTGGTTTTAATCTCAAACTGTCAGGTAAGAAAGTTAAAGAGGAGCTTTGGTTTGCTGAAAGTTGTACCAAGGTATAATTGTAAACTCTCTGAAAGTGTTTACTAGACAAGGAAGTGCCATTTTACAGCTCTTCTGTTTGGATTCCTTGCTTGATCATTGTAGAAATTTCTATACTGCAGTGCCCCAAGCCGTGCTTGTTCTTTCACCTGGTCAAGCAAGCATTTCTGTAGTCATCATTGTCCTATTTAAATATTAGATCAAACAGGAGCAATTAAAACCTTTAAATGTTATATTTGAAATTCATTTTGTCTCTGTTCATCAGTAATCCCTCCTGATTGATTGCATGTTTCTGAGTGTTGTAAAGTCATGTACTAACTTGTCTGTATATTTTCCATTAGAAAATGCTTTAAAAGTTCTTAATTATGTTTGTTGCCATAGCAATACTCAGTTAAAGATTCATAGTATGGCTTTTTATTTTCTTCCTACCATGAAAAAAAAAAAGTCCAGAGTTTAAATCTATTTCTGGAGTACCAAACATATCTATAATGATGGGAAGGTCTGTGGCTTTTGGTTGTATCCTGTTCCAGGGGACCTTGTCTTAAAGCTAAAACTGATATGGAAAAGAAGTCTGTACAGAAGAAATCAGTTTTCTTTGTTCATTCTTGTTTTTCCATTGAAATGCGATGTGCATTTCTATTTCATCTTTTGATCTCTAAGAACTTGAAATGGTGCCACTCTTCTTGGGATTCTGAAAGCAGAATGGGCAAAAAGTAGGCTCCAAAATTGTCATTCATCGCTAATATCTCATCAGCTGTCTTCATAAGTCTGTTTTAAGTAGTTCCTTGTCAATATTTAGAATTTTATTGGAATGTCAGCAATTGCAGCCTTAGTAAACAACTGAAACCCCACATAAAGCTACATTTTGAATAGCTCTGATTAAGTTTAATCTGAGTTCTCTTCCCAGATTCAAGACTAGTAGGCAGCCTTGGAAAAGTTTGTCTTGATTGTGTTCATGCTTTTTTGTTGAATGTTTCTAGACTTGGCTGGTCACACAACACTGGACAAAAAGGTCTTGATTAACTGTGTGTGATGTTTCATATTTTGTTATTGAACACATAATTTGACAAGTGTGGTAATTAACAATGAGATCTCAGTATTTTTATTTATTCTATGAAGGATTCCACATCTTGAAGTCTAAAAGAGCTGTTTGAATATCATCTGGTTTCAAGAGCAGCTGTTGTGTCCATGTGCCCAGTGAACTGTAGGAGCATAAAGAAGTTAGGACAGTATTGGATTTAGGGGGAAAAAGCAAGTTCAGTATTTTGTCCATATCAGTTGATTACAGAAATGTAAAACAGTGCAATACAGGGTAATGAATGTTTTCAATTTTTTAGTTGGAAGAGGTAAATTTTTAGCAAATGCTACCTTATAAACCACACTTGCTTTTGCTCCTGTTCCAGCAGTTTCTTTTTTGTTTTCATTGAAAAAGAGAAAGACAATTTCCCATTTTGCTAGGAAATTCTACTCAAGGTTTTGTAATTTTCTGTTTATTAAAAGGGTTAATGGGGGCTGAGGGAAGCTCCCCAGCTGCTATCAGAATCCATGTGCAAAATGAGAAATGAGATCGGTCCTCTTATGTCAGCTTTAAAATCAGAAGGTTGCTAAAAAAACATAGAATTTTTAAATAGATTCTTGTTATTTACGTCTGGGGTTTTGAGCTGTTATGGTTCAATTCTTCAAGCTCTTAAAGCTCTTGTGATTTGGAAGAAGAAAAACAAATATCAGGCAACTTGTAGTAATTGCAAGAGCTGCAACACTGAGATAACAAAATATTGAGAATACAGTTCCTCTTCGCTTAAACTGTAGTTCTGCAAACACATAAACCATGCATTCACTTCAGTAAAGCAAGCAATTTTGTAGAGAATGGACTACTCTTGATGATGAAGTTAAGCATTTGGAAATGTGTTGCCAGGGTCAGAGGTGTAGGTATCTGGCTTTTGATTTCAAGGGCTTGTGGGTCCTTCTTTAAGATATCAACAATTTAGTGCACTCTGAGCTGGTAGAAGACCTATTGTAACATAGGAAATGTGTGAAATTTGATGTTTGGTTTGTTTCTAGAAAGTCCAGGAGTACTGTTAAACAATAATCTCATCAGTAAGAAATGTGAAGAATAAATGTTGCAAAGTGCAGACAAATCCTGAAAATCAATGTAAAAGTGATATTAATTGATTTATATTTTTTCCGTATTGTATTTCTGTATTCCTAATGGACTTGTGGACATAATCTTAGAATGGGTGGAGAGACCATATAAAAAAAAGATGGATGTAATGGGAGGGGGAAAGAAGAGGTGAAAAAGTACTAGCATGAGCAGCAAATAAAAATGGGAGGACAGAGAAGGGCAAATGGAAGGCACTTGAAAGTTAGCAAATAGCTATTCCTCCTTCTGGCATCTATAAATTATTTCTGAGAGAAGTATATGATCTGCAAATCTCTTTTGTACTTTATTTCTTTAGCCTTTGGTGTAGCTCTCATAAATTTTGCCTACATTCAGCTAGTTTAACGGTAACAAACTGTTAGATTTTGCTAGGGTATGTGGACTCCTACTCAACTGTTCTTTATGCAGTATTCTACATCAGTAAGATGCAAGTGTAGAATTGGTAAAGAGCATGGTGAATTGAAAACTGGCATATTCAAATTGTTTTAAGGAAATTTCTCCACTAACGTGGCTTGTTGTGAGTTTGTGATGTTGTTCTAAGGAGGTAAATAAAAAATGATGCTGGAATGGGATGCTCTTTTGTGAATCTCATTGTTCTCAACAGTAAAGGCTTGACTAGTCTTAGGTGCTGCATAGTGTGTAAATGCTGTTCACAATAAAATATTACATAGAAATTAAATTGCATGAATATTAATACAGTAACCATTTGGTTCCTATAAAATGGCTAAATTCAAACAGCATAATTCTAGTGGAATGAAATGTGTGACATGGAATGTCATGGAATCTATTTTGAAAACAGAAGCAGAATAAGAAATATTTTTCAGTTTTTAAAAGTTTTGAAAGGCTGTAAAATTGTCTCTGTAGGTTTACTACCTAATTATTAAACAGAAGCAGAATATTCATTCAATACCGTGTAGTATGTGCAGGCACGTGTTTGTGTATGCTTTTTGCGTGTGTGTGTATATATATGTTGTGTGTGTGTGCATGTGTTTTTCTTTACTACAGCTCAGTTGTTGAAAAATGTTATTACTGAATCACAGAAAATAAAGCTTGCTGTAACATCCACAAAAAATTTATGTCCTTTCTGCTGGCGTATTTAACAAATATGAATTCTAGAGTGGTATCACTCATAGAGGCAGGTAGGTATTTATTTTTCTGTGTTTGATATAATCATTTTGGTATAGCATGAATGAAGAAGTATATCAAATTGAATTGAGTTAATTTAAGTTTTTATTACAGGTTCTAGGGAGAAGAAGAATTTTGCCAAAAAAAACAAAAGAATAAAAGCGGTAAGGGAAATAATCAGTTGTGTTTGAGCCTTTAAAGCTGATTTATAAACAGTATTTCTGAAAATCTGGATTTTACTATTTTTGAAGTTTGTCGTAGTATTCTAGTGAATGATGGGTAAGTATGGCAAGGTGTTTTCACCTCTTGCCTCCAAACTCAGCTGACGGGCTCAGCTTCCTCAGTTGGTGACTAACTTAGGCAGCACTTTGTTGGCAGTTGGTGGCAGCAACTTTGAATGCAACTTTATCAATCAAACTAGGACATCCATCTCTGTCATGTCACTTTCTTTTGAAATGTACTGTGCTAAACTCCTAAAAGGTAGTTTTACTTCCATTCACAGGAGCTCTGCAGAAATGGGAAACTTAAAGCAAGAAGGAAGGCAATGCTGCAGTTCTTGGTGATGATTCAGTTTTAGGTCAGCTTAAACTGATTTTAAGATTACAGCCGGTATTGCTGTGATAACCATTGCGCAGCAGATTGTTTCTCTTTGCTGTGCCAATTAGGGTGGAAGGACCTATACCTTTGGATTTTGCACGGTTTGCTTTGCTCTTTTCTGAAGTGGGATATCTAGGTTATTTCCCACTTGAGTGTAAATTGAACTACATATGCAAAGTAAAACCAACATCAACATAGAATCATAGAATCACATGGGATACTCTGGTATATTATTTTTAAAGCAGGCTTCCTTTTATTTTTCTCCTGGTTCAGAGCCCTTATGGGACGTGTGGGTTACATTTTCATGATACGTTCACAGCCGTACCATATAGATACTGTTTAAAACTAAGATTGCCAATTAACCCAAGTGTTTGAACTTTTTATGTTTAAGAAAATAACACATATTTTGAGATTGTCAATAAATCCATGATTCCAATTATTTGTCTTGGGCATTTTCCCCTGTTTACCTATCAGTCATCTGCTACTACCACTACCCTGCTTCAGGCCCATGCTCTAGATTTATTAAGTATCCTTTTTTGTATATCTGATTTATAAATCTGATTATCTTAAAAAGAGGTGATAGAAAAGGGCAAGAAAGGAAAAAAAGTGCATTTTACAGCTGCAAAATCAGAAGTAACTGAATCCCATCTCATATTGCATGAGTTAACTTCCATCTTGGAGAACCAAGTGCCCTTGCAGACAGTAATAAGAATTTCTAGGAAAAGAGGCCAGGCCACATGTCAGACCTGTTGTCGGCCATCCTGTGTGTGAAGTTGGGTGAACCACCAGCAATCCCAGAGGGAAATGTAAGTTAACAAGTCAGTGACAATGCATCTCATTCTGCAGGGCAGGAGGTAGAAGGTTTTCTGTAGGGAAGGAGTAAAGATCCCAAGTGAATATATGAAGAACTCAACAAGAACCTCAGGAATGTTAAAGGAATCAGTTTGTTTTTCTCAGTGTTAGTCATGAATGTGTGTTTTGTTCCTTAGATTAAAACTTTTCTTCCTAGACCTGAATTGTAGTCCTGATGTTCTGTTCTTCCTGACTGATACATCTAGCAAAGGCAGGTGCCTAAATGGACCTTGAATCCTGTGATTCTTAGCATACCTGTAATTAACTGCCACTGACAAAACTGTTAGACCTGCTGGATCTTGCAGGCTATTCTCAGAGCAGCTTGCTTTTAGTTAAATCTTTGAAAGTTTCTGTTGGCAGACACTGCTCACTTTCAAATGTAGAGAAACTGAATACTGAGTGCCATTGTACTAGTATTTGTCTCTTACAGGGGTCTGACTGAGCAATTGGAATTGCTCAAAAATTTGGGGAAGCTGGAGATATGACAAGTTGACCAGCTCATGGGGTGACCAAGAACTAATAACCATTGCTACCAGGAATGTGTTTAGTTTTCTGTATTTTCATAGAATCATAGAACAGTTAGGGTTGGAAAGGACCTTAAGATCATCTAGTTCCAATTCCCCTGCCATGGGCAGGGACGCCTCCCACTAAACCATGCCACCCAAGGCTCTGTTCAACCTGGCCTTGAACACTGCCAGCGATGGAGCATTCACAACTTCCCTGGGTGACCCATTCCAGATTTTAATCCTTTACAGTTTGTGACCCTAGCAAGGAACCTACTCTGAACTTAAAAATGTAAAAGAGCTGTGGAAAGGAAAGTTAGGAGTTTTTTCATCAAACCATTCCTGTATCCCAGCCCAAAGGAACTTTTGTAGTTGTGACAGAAAACATGTGCATCATTATGTATTGCTCCTTGCACATGTGTTTCTTACATGTTATCTGTTATCTTGCAGAAGAAAATTGCCAGGTCAGGAATTTTGTTATTCCATTTTTGGGAAAGTTGGACAAATGGACAAAATCTAAATTTTACCTTGTGTCTGGATGATTTTCCATTTGGAAAATTGTATTTCAGGATAGAAACTGATTCTGGGAAACTACATGATTCTGGACAGCAAGGTGGGAAAATAATTGGCTGACCTGTGTAAGCTGTTCCATACTTAACTTGACATTTGGTTATAACACAGCAACACTTCTGGGTGCATTCTGTCCCTCCAGGATTTCTGGGAAAATTTCTTATTTTTCATAATGCAGGTATGGTTTTTATATTAACCTTTGGAAAAATAGCATTCTCTAGAAAGTCCTCTTGCTTTAATAGCTGCAAATAGCAAATTTTGCAGTGACAAAACTCAATAGTACAGAGCTACTAAAAGAGACTATTATGCAGAAGAGTGACTAGGAGCTCAGCTATATCTTGGCGTGAGAAGCACAATTATTCTGGGAAAAAATATTTGTGGACAAGTAAAGGACTTGTCTGTGCTTGTAAAACGATAATCAGCATAGTCAGTGAAGTGGGATGTAAACCACTGCAGGAGGTGCCCACAGTACTTTGCTTTGCATTTGATAATTTGCAAAAATGAGCCTTCTTATTTACCACCAATTCTGTCATACAGCATTTAGCATGAGAAGGCCATTTGACTTTCTCTTATGGATTGAGCTTCCCTGACAGATTCCAGATCCAGGAGTCCTACTTTCCTTTCAGGAGGATTTTCTGGTATTCTCTTGATTTGTTTGAAACCATCCAGCCAATTACTACTCTTGCTGTTTATTAGATCTGGTGTTTGTGTTTTGAATAAGGATAGTCAGTATAGCATATTTTATCTACATTTAGCACATTATACAAGTACTTTTATAATGGGGATTGATTTTTAACCAAAAAGCTAGTCACAGGGTTTTCTTGTTACTGTCAATTCTATCTCGTAATATGTTGTGATATTTAAGTTTACGCTGTAGCAGTTTGTAAACTCACTAATCATTTGGTTTGTAAATACTATTGAATCCATTATAACATTATCAGTAATGCATAAGATAATGAGGGGAGAAGAACATTTTAAATACTGCTCCATGTTTTCATTTACTGATACATTTCCAGGAAAAAACATTTTGTTCTTAATTGCTTCTTTTTAGGGGACATTACTTAAAATGTTTTAGCTATGTAACTGTTTTAGTTATATGTTGACACAGGACAGAGTGCTAGCCCACAGAATCATAGATGTTGTTTTGGGTTGGTAGTGACCTTAAAGATTGCACACCGCCTGCTATGGACAGGATCACCTTCCACTAGACCAGGTTTGTCAAAGCCCTGTCCAACCTGGCCTTGAACACTACCAATGATGGGGCAGCCACAACTTCTCAGCCTGTTCCAGTGTTTCCCCTTTTCCAGACAGTGGGAACTTACTGCCACAACTTCACAAATATGATAGTGGCATAGCCGCTTCATCAGCTAGTTCGCTCAGGACCCACAGATGCATCTCATCAGGTCCCATGGACTTGTACACTTCCAGGTTCCTTAAATGTTCTCAAACCTGATCTTTTCCTAGAGTAGGTGATTCTCCATTCTCCCAATCCCTGCTTTTGCCTTCTGTAACTTGAGCAGTGGGGCTGGAGCACTTGCCAGTAAAGGCAAAGGAAATTTCCATCTGATCTGTGAATCTGTTTTATGTGACTTAGGGCAGCTTGATCCAAATGGGAAGCTCATGGGCCTGACTTGGCCTGTATCATGTTTCCATTCATCCTCCTACCTTTTCCTCAGAGAAGATGGACAGTGACTCTTTGGGGCTTGAAAGGCAGATGTCTTTCTTTGTATTTGGGCAGCACGACCTGCCACCACAGGAACACTATATAAGAAGTGATGGGAATTGAACAGTAACATGCATCTCACTGTCCATATCTTGAGTGTTGCAGATGCAACTTTCACACTGATACAGGTCACAGCTTGGGCATAGGAGTCTCATAGTTATGAACTGGATGTATAACTACAGAAATTGGATTATGCAGACTTAAGTTATGTGTCTCTGAAGTGTGGCTTGCACTAAGCTAATCTGAAAGCAGTAGGGATAAGGATAAGGGGAGCAGTAGGGATAGAAAGATAAGGGGAGGAAGGCCTTTACCTGAATAAAGAATAAACATCAGGCTTTACCCTGGAGACAGTTCCTGCAAGACTTTTGAACAGTTTCCTACTTTGTTTTTTGGCTGGATACCAGTGGGGGATATGTTGTCTCAATTGAAGAATCACTCGTGATGTCTTCTGATTGATTTCCACCTCATTCATAGGTAATGTATTTTGTGCTTTACTCTTCAGTCCATGAATAGTCCCACTGAGGTATAAAGAACAACTGTTTGTATGCTGAAGTTCCTTGAATATTGAGCTAATTATCCTCCCCTCCCTGCTCAGAGCTATCCCACAGTCTTCAACACATTTGACAGCAGTATGCCAAGATGCTGGCAGTAGTCTTTGCCTGTACCTTTAGTCTCCCTTCTCTCCTTCCCTTCATGGCGGCCATACTGCAGGTTGTTCTTGCTTATTATCCTCTTCTTTTCATGCTGACCCCTATGCTTGGAATTCCTCTCCTAAGGCATCATAAAGCTATTCTTACTTTATACATATTTGCAAACAGTGACCTCTTTTTGCCCAGATTCCTCCTTAAAATACATATCCTCTGCAACCCTGTCACTGTGTGCATGAAAGAAAAATGTTACATATATTAAACAGAAAGCTATCAATTTCACTGCCTGTACTGAATACCTAATTCACATTCTCTAATTTTATTGCATATTTTAAATTTGCTTGGACAGAGGTCGCCTCTTTCAGTGGCTTGCCAAGTGTAAGTTGATTGTGCTTAAGAAATAATAGTAGGATCCTGTTAAATTTTAACTTTTGCCTTTAATTCTATAACTGTCTTTGGGAAAGGATCAATACAGCAGTATTCAGTTCCACGAGAGATTGCAAGTGAAAGAGTTAGTTGTTCTTACCTGTTTGGACCTCTTTTCTCAACCCTAATCTGCTATGCTGTCTGGCATAATTGAGTACCCCTTTTCAATGGATATCTGTAACTGAAATGGAGAGTTATTGCAGATCAGGACAGAGGGTGGCTCAGTGAAATTAGTTAACTTGGTGCAGTTAGCATACTGCAGGGTGTTTTCTTCAGCTAATGCTGTAGTTTCCTCATTCTGTGTAACCCACAGATCAGTTTAAAGATAAATAAATAAATAAATAAAATCTTGTAAGGCTTAGTGATTACAGCATTGTTCTTAGAACAGTTTTGACTTTAGAATTTATTGGGGATTTTTCTCTGGTTTTGACCTGGTTCACTAAATTTGGGTTATATTAGCACTTCTGTATTCCTCACTGGCAGTACTTCTCCGCCCCAAACAACTAATCTGTAACAATCAAGCAATCAAACTTAAGCCTATAGATAGTGTATCCATTTTTCCCAGTTACTGTCTTTGTACTGGTTCAAATTAGTCCACATGTTCCTGGGATGTGTGCTACAAGGTGTTTCAAAGACAGTGTGAAAGACAGAAGAATTGGTACTTTCTGGACTGTAAAAGATCTTTTGGGAATGGGGAAAAAGTTATGTTATACTGATTTTATATAGTTATTGTGTTGTGGGATCCCCTGAGTAATTATCCTGGTAAATAGGGCACCATGTTTTTTAATTTGCCAACTGTAGAGGTCCAAAGACTATGCGATTAGTGTATAAAGCTATTATGTAAATCTTCTTTGCCCCAGTTTAAGTTAATGCTCTACATATGGCATGCCTGGTAGGGTGAAAATTCATGTTCTCTCCTTACCTAAGCAATGCATAGCAGTGCTGCTAATGCTGTGTTGATAGAAGAGCTGGTCAAGGGGTTTATAAGTACTCAAGCAATCATTTTGGTTTTTCATGTACAGGATGTAGATGACTCACTCCTTCTGTGTTTTATCACTGACATGAGACTGTTCTGTAAATAGCACATGTTCAGAAATAGGACACCTCCCACCCCCATTAGCTATGAAATCAAGGTAATGTAACTATTTGATTTTTAAACAAAAAACGGGAGCTAATTTCAATGCTAGCAGCAATCTAGCATTGTATTCTGAGGTAAGGGACCAAATTTATTTCCACTTCCTGACAGTAGACCATCATTATTAGTCGCCATCAAGGAGATAAGGGGAAAATAAAGAAATAAGGGTGTCTGAGACACAATGCTACGAAGATGGACAAAGGATTTATTTTTCCTTTCTCTCTGAACAGCATTTCAAGATTTTGCAATGAAATCTGAGAGTTTCTGAAAAGGAAAAGTATGATTGGTAAAATTAGCCTACGGGGTAGTGTGCTGATAGCTGAGGAGTTTGAAAGAAGTTCTGTTATGCTCTATGCATTTTTATTTATAGAATAGTTGTGTTGTGACTAAGAATTCCTTGTTTGCAAAGTTGAGAAAGGAGGAGAGGTTCACACTTCAATCTCTCTCTTGGAAATTGTGGATTCCTACCACATTTACCTGTGGCTTACAATCTAGATGAGAAACAGGAAATAAGAAAAAACACAAAGCAAGAAAGAAATCTAGAAGGGAAGAATTAAAGGCAAATACAGAGTCCTGCACCTGGGATGGAATTAACCGGTGGAGTAATGGCAGACTGGGGGTGGATCGAGTAGAAAGTAGTTTTGCAGCAAAAGTCCTGGAGCCCCTGCTTGATGACAAATAGAACGTTAGTCAACAACAGCTTGCCCTTGAAGTAAAGAAGACCACTGACATACTGGGGTGCATTAGCAAGAGTGTAACCAGCAGGGTGAAGTAGATGATTATTATCCTCTATTCAGTGTTTGTGAGGCCACATGTACATTACTGTGCCCAGTTTTGGGCTCCCCAGGACACGAAGGCCATACTTGCATGTGTCTAGCAGAGGGATACCAAAATGTTTGGGAAAGGGGAGATAATCTGCTAGTAGATTTAGAGGATTCTGATACTTAGGCAGGTGAAGATGGATAACAAGATGCCATATGCTGGCTGCCTGTGTTGATTGTAAACACACTTACCATGACTCCATAATAGAGTATCTGTGTAGTAGTTTAATCCTTTTTCAGCTGAGGGGTGAAATACCTTATACCTACTGCATTTTAGCATAGGATACAAACATACATGCTGGTTGTTTCTTAGTGGTTGGTACAAGTTAACTACCTGCCTTATGATAGCCTGTGCATATGTCACAGTTAAGAATTAACCTATTTAGTTGTACCTTGCAGCAACACAGCTGCTTTCTGAATCATTCAAGTTCACATGTTAGTATTTTTGTCATATGTTCACTGTCACAAAAGAATGAAGAAAATCTGTTAAAAGCCAGTGATGTGAAGATACAGTTTTCTGTATGAAAATATGTGGTAGGTTTAAATGCTCCACAGCTGCTGCATAGGCCTCTTCTGTTACTTCTTTACACCTATTTTTGCTAGATCTCCATAGCCCAGTTTTCAGGTTGAAGGGTGTGCCAGTTTCACAAGTTCTTAAACTTTTTTCTCTTTTTTTGGGGGATTGATTCAGTGATTCCCACTGGTGAATGAGATTGTTCCTATTTATAGAATATCCTTCAACACACATTCAGTGCTCAAGTTTGTCACCAGTGCAGAAGAGTAGATCTCTTTTTAAAGAAAGTCAAAACAGATAGTAAACAGTTCTGTAACTTTAAATGTAATGAGAGGATGAGAAAGAAAAAATGAAAACACCATACAGAAGTGATTGGGTGGTGATTAAAGGTAATCTGCATCTGGCCCTAAAGCTAAATGAATGCTCTGCTGTTGTTTTCAATAAAGATGATAATGTAGGGCGTGTAGGGAAGGCAGGGGTAGCTCTTGAGAATGGGTGTATATAGAAATGGAAATTAACATTTCTGAGGTAGAAGCAAACTGCACAGAACTTAATATGTTGAAGATAAACAGATGTGATAATTTCTGCCTTAAAATATTGAAATATTGAGCACATGAAATTGTAAATCCTCTGGTTAGGGCTTTTTTTTTTTAGAATTTATCCAAAAGGAGGTTGATCTCTATAGCTGGTAAAGGATACCTGTGGTGTTTCTTTTTAAATGGGACAGGGACATCTGCCTGACTACAGACTTGTTAGTTTGATCTTGGGGCATTAATTTAGAACGTGCTTTGAGGGAGGGGATGTTTACAGGCATAGAGGTGAGAGCAAATGAGATGAAATTTCAGTAAATGGGATTTCAGTAAAATATAGATTCACTGTTACATGGGGAAATGCTAGTCAAGATAAAACAAAAGTAAGTTTAGAATAAGGAATGAAAGGTAGGCAAGAGAAATGGCTGCAGTGAATCAGTAGGTAAAGTGGAAGAGAATGCTGGACTGGAGGGAGAATAATGCTATAGTACCTCAAAGATCAGTTTTGAAAATACTGTAATGCTTTCTTGTTAAGATAGTTGGCATGAAAAATAAGAAAGCTGAAGATTGCTGATGATGGGAAGCACTGGAATAGTGGACAGGAGCGCTGGACAGAAGAATAAGATGCATAGTTTGAAGTGAAATGTCATGCCCATAACATGCAATTGTTGAAATATATTTTTTGTATATTTTATGTAAATATATATATAAAAATATATATTATATATTTTTACATGTTGGAAATACTATTGCTTGAAAATGACTGGGGAACAGAAATGATGGGGTATTACTGTCACCTGCAAAGTGATTATGTTCTGTGACTGCGATGTAAACCTAAAGGAAATGTGATCTTAAAAAGGATCGGGAAAGGTATTTTTGCAAAATAGGGAAATAACAAAACCATTATACTTGTGTAGTGCAATACGTAGCTGAAATGCTATACATCTAGAACTCTAAATAACCTGTTTAGGAAAGGTGAATATCATTTGGAAAATAAGCAGATGGTAGGTACTGCTTTGGGTTGTCTGGAAATAAAGGCAGAGGAGTGGTACGCTGCTTTCTGTAAATGTATTCTGGAGAGACTAAGCACAGCACTGGAAAGATCTACGTATGTGGAAAGGAAGTAAAGTGCTATCCTTGAGGTCTGAAACATGTTTCCCAAAATACTTTCTTGGACTATGAGACATTTAAATATTTGGCCCTTACCATCAAATGAACAGATTGTTCTCTAAAAGATTGAAGATCATATTTTTCAGGTCTGTTACTGCTGGCTTAGGGAACTCCTTGGTAAGGCTGCATGTTTTGACAGAATGGTCAAGCATTGCTACCCTTGGAGAATAGGAGGTTTCTTTTCTTTATTCCCATTTGATCTGGTAAGAGAAACAATTACAAAGTTATGATGTTACTTGGATAGAGATGTAAAAAGTAGGTGTTTCATAGAATCATAGTATCAACCAGGTTGGAAAAGACCTTTAAGATCAAGTCCAACCTTTACCTCAGGACTGCTAAGTTCACCACTAAACCATATCACTGAGGGCCTCGTCTACACAGTTGGTGAACACTTCCAGGGACGGTGATTCCACCTGCACTGGGCAGTCGGTTCCAGTGCCTGAGTACCCTCTCTGTGGAGAAGTTGTTCCTAATATCCAGTGTAAACCTCCTCCGGCACAGCTTGAGGCCGTTTCCTCTGGTCCTATTGCTTGTTACTTGGGAAAAGAGACCAACTCCCACCTAACTACAATCTCCTTATCCAGATAGTTTGGTTATTTAATTTGTTGTGTTTAAGCTCAGTTTTGTAAGGAAAATATCATCTTCTGAGAAAGTGTGAGGGAATCTGTTTTAAACCCTGAACTGTAAACAGAACTGAAAGAGTTTTTGAATCCCTTCTTCCTTTCTGATTTGGCATTCATTCAGGATGGTGAGGAAGCTCAGATCTCCACTTTCATAATGACAGACCTCAACTAGTTGCTTTTCAGACTGCTGTCTGATTCCTTTTTACAGATCTTCTAGGTTTTATATCAGCAAGGAGTCATAATTCTGGCTAAATTTCTCCCTCATTTTCAATGGTTCAGTTTTCAATCTCTTCTCATGTCAAAACACTATTTGTTCTGCTAACCACAGTGCTCAATAGCACACTGAGCATAGAATTTAAATGTAAAACAGGTTGTTTCATAAACAGCTGAACTAATGAGGACTGATTTTCTATTGAAATGTACCCTGTTATCCTAATTTACCTCTCTACAAAACATTCTCAGATCGCTCTCATATCACCTATTTACTTGGCTAGAGAATTAACAACAGACAGGGTAGCTAGTGCAAACCTATTCACATGCTAAAGTGTTGGATAAAGTGTGAGGTGTAATTACCTTCCCTCACTGGGAACACTCACTTCGTTCCTCTTCCT
This sequence comes from Ara ararauna, assembly GCA_028858755.1. Classification (NCBI taxonomy): domain Eukaryota; kingdom Metazoa; phylum Chordata; class Aves; order Psittaciformes; family Psittacidae; genus Ara; species Ara ararauna. The sequence goes on along the minus strand of CM054376.1, from coordinate 91,546,972 downwards.
ATGCTTCCTTAGTTGCCGATTTCCACAAAACTAGCAAGAATCCCATCTTTTGAAAATGCCGATGCTCTGTCAAATTTAGATAAAATTACCCAGAAGTTATGAATGGGAAATACCTAGAGAAACAAACCTTCCTTTTCACAAGAAATGAAGCTAGAGACCTTCAGAGGAAACAAATCTGCAGTCACTTCAGGTCTTGATCATACCTAATAGGAAAGGTGAAAGCCTCTATGTTTTTTCCATCACAACTAATTTAAAAAATACAGCTCTGAAAAGTCTCATGAGGTAACAAGGTGATGCAGAAAGCTGTGTGTTGCAGGACAGACAAGTTCCAATTATGTCTCTCTATCTCAATCCACATAAAAGTGGAGCTGCCCTATTGTCTGTGCTAGATACTTGCAGGCAGAAAGCATTTCTTTGGAGACATTCAGGTATCTGCCTTCTTCAAATCTTATTTCAGAACATAGAAAGGGACTGACAGACTTTGAGATATTCCTAGCCAGTTGGAAAAAACAAATGAGGGTGACTCTGGAGACTTAGAGAGGACTTGCTTCTTTTTCCTGAATTTGAATTAGTCAGGATCCAAACCTTTTCTTACATTGTTACTCTATAACACTGATATGACTAATTCTACTGAATCTACTCTGTATTTGGTGAAAACTAAGAAAAGAATCAGGTACTGTCTTAGTATTCTGGATGACAGAATCTCAACCAACTGCTCCACTTCCCAATAAGCTAATTGAATGATAAAATTAAATTAAAGAGGACAAATTTTGAGATAATTGGGCTCAGGAGGCTTGCTCTCTCTTTTTACCCCCACAAAGTGGACAAGCCATTGATGTTCTCTTAAAAATGCTTATGATACATGGACTATAACATCTTTTGGAATTACATTTCCTGCTTCTACAAATAAGCTGTGTATAGTGTGTATCTTTTAAAATGTCAAGGCATTTATTGCCATAGGGGTGAATACAGTAGACTTAAACAGGTTGTGTATGTTTTATTTAATATGCAAGCAAACTGTGTACATACAGAATATGAAGTGCGTATGATTTTCTGTATCATCTCTGTGCATAATTCTGTAGTTCAGTAAGTGGGACGGATGGTGTTGGAAGTGCTAATACACAAACAAAATCTTAATTTGCTTTATGCTCCCGAATTATAAGATGCTATTTAAAAGGTTCCTGGTTTTGAAATTCTGGATTATTTGGAAATGAAAAGATTAATGTTAAATCTTGGTTGCTTGATTTTTGTAGGTTATGTAGATTGGATGTATTTCCCATATTAGTGGAACACAGTTATAACCACAAATAAGTCCTTCATTTCCTGCATATTTTGAACTTACTGAAATTACCAAATGATTTGTACTGATTTAACCAGTTTGAGTTGGTTTTGGCTTTTTTTCCAGAATCAGGAATACAGGAAAGGGGAGAGAGCAAATGTGAGTAAACGTAAGCCTCATCCTTTTGACTGGGTAGGAGTACTGTTCAAGGCCAGTTTGAACAGGGCCTTGAGCAATCTGATCTAGTGGAAGGTGTCCCTGCCCATGGCAGTGGATTGGAACTGGATGACCTTTAAGGTCACTTCCAGCCCAAACCATTCTATGATTTCGTGGAAGTGAAATAGCTGAACAATCAGGAGAGTTCTTGGTGGTCTTTCTATGCTTGCCTATAGAATTAATCTAACTAATGTTGCTGGTAATGATAATCTTTTTGGCTGTGGAGAAAACAAGTGTTGTTCAGTACGCTGTAGGACACAGTTCTTCTCCTGAACTCTCATCCAACCTGTGCTATAGATTCACTGGTGATCCTGAATGATCTTTGCCTCCAGTTTCTGTTCTGTAGGGAGGATGACACTGCTTTACAAATGTAAAGAGCAGCAGTCAGAGGAGGGATGAACAAGACGGGCTTGGGGGTAAGGAGAGGAACTGCAGGTACATTTTTGAGGCAACATGTATCTTGCAAGGGGAAGGAATCCACATTCTGTAGGTGATTATAGAACAGATGTTGCAGAAAAATAACCTCAAAAATTCACTTGCTTTTAAGAAGCAGATAAGACAGTCTTGAATGTGGATAACTCTAAACCATAAGCATTGGTTAAATTCTACATTAATGATTTTTGTTCTGTTGACTTCACTGATACATGGAGAAAAGACAGACTTTGGCCACTTTTCTTTGGAAGGCTATTTTTCATGAAGGGGTTAAACAATATGTAAGTATAAAAAATATGTATACATGCATTGCATTGTGGGTCTTACATGGGGTTTTTTCAAATTTTCCCTTTTCTTTGATTGACAGCTGTGTATAGATGATTCTAGGAACAAAGGCAATTGAATGGTAGAGGTGTTTTTCTCAATTGGAACGCTTAAAATAGTTATTGAGTTATGTATTTGCTTCATGTTTCTAATGGAGAACTTGAAAACTAAGATTGGAAATCAAATACCAATTTTGGAATAAAACAGAGCAAAATGATGTTTTCAGAATAATAATTTTTAAGAGAGCTCATTGCTGTTCTGTATTATTTCAAGTCAATAACAAAACTGTCATCGTTTTCAGTAAGAGGAAGGCTAGGCTGGTACTGGGTATTTCTGGAGATCTCCCTTTTATATGTTGCCATAAGAAATATTGAGATGGAAATGGAAAACTTTCACATAAGGACAAACCAAACAAGCCCTCTCTTGTTTTGGGAAACCAGCCAAATACAGTGGAGGTTACTTGGATAACTTTTACTCTGTCAGTGCAGTGCTGCCAGCTTCTCACATCCCATTTGGCTGATCCATTGGACCTTGTTTTGAATAGCAGTTCTCAGTGAATGGATGTACAAAGCCTCAAATAATTTTTGTAAGATTGCAGACATCTAAAATTGAAGAAGTGACTGTGGGTTTTGTGCACTGTATGCAAGAATTTGTACAAATGTATATTAGCGATGTGCATGTTCTGTTTTGGATGTTCTTCACTACCTGCTTCAAAGTCCTATTTAATCTGTGTAACCTGAAGAGTGTGTGCAAACTGCAAAGGTACAGTGCAAAATCTTTCGTAGTATGATCTTGCTAAGATCATAGGATAGATGGTCCCAAATAGCTAACTGAACCCTTTCAACAGCTATTTTCAGAACCGGGCAAGGACACCCTCCCTCTCCCTTCCATGGGGGCATGTGTAAGATGTTTCTCCCTCTTGGTAGTTCTTGTTTTCGAATGATCCAAGAATGAATGAAAGATGTGTTATTTCAGATTTGATAGAAGTTGCCCAACAGATGCAGAAGTTATTAGGGACAACAACAATTAATTGCACAAGCTTTGTTTCTTCAGGAGAACTAATTAAAAACACAGGTGAAGTTCAGTTTTAACAAGGTACCAGTGTGTATTTTGCTCATGGATGTTTTTTCTAAGAAGGATGAGATCATTCTAATACCTTCCTAAGGGTATGGTTAAACCACTACAGGTACTCTAGTTCTTTCTTCAGTTTTGTGTTCAGGAAGTAGTTTTTGTTTGTCTCTTGCAACCTTACTCCACCACAATTTTTTTCCCTTCTGAGAATTCCTTTAAATTTTTTTAGTGTTTTTGTAAGTAGCTAAATTGGCTTTGTCTGTTCTAGTTCTTCTTTTATTGTGTTTGTGGGCTGGAATGTGTGTTGAGTTTGTAAACGCTTTGGATTACAGAGAGACCTAATTGTTTATGCAGCCAGCTTTTTTAATCTCTCGATTGGATTGGAATGAAATTTAAAAATACACATGATTTATAGTCCGATGCCAGAGGCATGCTCATGCTCACATTGTAATGAGAGAGGTGATTAATAAAGAAATTATATATGTGTAATTGTATAGGCAAAGTATTTTTCTCCTTCTTATCATTTATGCTTATTCTTTTGTGCTCTTAAACTGGCTAAAATTATTACTTACTCATAGATTGGAAGCATAATAAGGAAATCCAGTGGATATGAAATTATTTTGCTTCAGAAATTGTTAACAAACAGCTATTCTCTCACCAGACTATTTATATCAATTTTTCTGCAAAACAATATGATTTTTTAGGGTTTTTTTGGTTGTTTATCAAAGTGTTGGGTGCTGTTGCTGTGAAATATGACATTTTAAGTAATCATTGATCACTTAAACTTAACCACTTTGGTTAGGTGTAAAGTATATAATTGGATTTCCCAGCAATTTAAGACTTCGTAGGCACCTGAGCATAATTCAGTAATGATCAGATAAATGCAAATAGCCTGTTTGATTTCCTTTTATTCAAAAGAAAAGAAAAAAAGGTAAGAAGAATGTGGACTTCATCCTCCCAGTTCCTATACTGGGAATTATGCTACTCACTTTAGAGGATTTTACCTCCTTTATATGTAACTCCATTGTTTGAAATACATGGCAAGAAGGATTGGGAGATAAGTATTCAGCACTTCTGTTCTCCACTTAAGCCAGATTTGTGTCACTAGTGCAGAGGACTGGACATACATTTTGAGGGGTGAGCGTAGCTACACAGATGTTCTTGTAAGCCTTTTAATATTGCATCTTTCAAGTATATCAGCACCTCAAAGGAGTCCAGAGCTTTCTGACTTACCACTATTCAAGCTACTGTGGTAGCAACTGATAATTACTGTAATGAGCTATTTTGTAAGAAGCATAGTAATGCTGACAAGTTTGAACTACGTGACTGACAGAGCGGTTCGATAGTAATTTATCTGGTCCTCACATACAGTAAACCCCCAAAATAGCTCTTGGGCAGCTGCTGCTCTTTCAGCTGTTCATCTGGCTGCTACAAGAGAAGCTCTGGGATTTTCAGGAATGTTGCTCTAACCTGCAGCATCAGGTACCTCCTCCTTAGGCTAAAGTCACTGTATGTCAATTCTGTCTTTGTATTTGCATACAAATCTGGCTGTGGTGTAAAACAGATTAAAGTTATCTTTAATTAGGACAAGGTGGAGAAGGGACAAGCACAAGAGTGAGCTGAACATGGCTGTTTTACATTTCTCCTCCTTCTGTTAGCAGTAGAATGGTATCATTTGAAAGTTGATCTTCTTTCCTTCTGTATTCCAAATGTTATGCTTTTGAAGGAAGATGCTACCACCACAGCCTCCGCAAAAATAAGGCTTAAGAGTGTCCTGGCATTGGGGTGTGAAAAGGAACTGTTCTATTGTGAAGAAAAATACATGTGTGTGTGTGTGGGGGGGGTATATATATATATAAATAAAAAATTGACTAGCATATTTCCATGTATGCATTTATGTATTTGTATTTATTTTTAGAAGGTTTTGTAACCAGGCAAATCCTAGTCCTGGTTGAATTTCTTGTCTTGCAAAGAATTTTGTCACTATGAATCCATGTTTTCTGGCTGGAAAAAAAAAGTAAAGAAAACCTGAAAAAGACCTAGCGTTTTATTCAGGTTTGCAATCCTTACCAAAACAATTGCGAATTTCAAACTGTATTGTGACATGTAAAACATAAAACATGGTTTTGGAGTAAACTTTAATCTGATTTGAATTCAGTAATGTCTTCTCCCCTGACCATTCTCTTCCCTTCCTCCCCCCGCTTTCTTTTTTTTCTCTCCTTTTCTCCTTTTACCTTGGCTTTCCTACAGCAGTGGAATTGCCTCAGTGATAAGAAAGCATTTCTCAAGGACTGGTCTCAATCTGTAGTTGCATTGTTGGAATGTATAGTTGTGTAGAGCTAGATCTAGTGTATTTGGAGGCTTGTTTTGATGATCCGTGGGGAGTTATGGTCTCCTGTCAGAGCTAATGAAGAGGGCTGCATTGACAATAGCTATTACTGAGCCTTTTACTTTAGGTAGGAGATAGGGAAAACACATGCACAGTTTTATTTGCAGGTTCGAGGCCAACGCTGAGCTGTGTCGACAACATTTGTGAGGTAGTTGCTTTTCCACTGGAAGTTTGAACAGTAGTTAGTAGAAATTGCCAGAGGAGACTGATGGGATCAATTTGAAAATGCAAGATTATGGACCTTGTAGGAAAGAGTAATAATTTATTAAAATTGTGTGGTATTTAAATACAAACATCTCCACTGTTACACTGCCTGTGTTCTTGCATGCTGAGATATCATCCACGTTCAGCACACACCCCTGATGCACCACATGCCCCATAGTTAGTGCTTTATGGTTCATGCTTCCTGTCTCCTCATAGAATACAGAAACAGGGTTTCCCTGCGCTTAAAGGAGTTTATGTTTCAACTGCCATTCTGTTCCTTTGACTAAGGACAGGCAGCTCCATCCATGCCAGAAGTACTTTGTTTAATATATCATTTGTCCAAGATACATTTTGAAAGGGTGCAACCTTAAATATGGTGCTGTCAAGGAGAATTATGGCTACGACATTTATTACTACTACTTGCAAGAGCAAAGGAATAAAGCACAGGAAACATGCCGTAAAGATAGACAAGAAGTTCTGATGTACACTAGTGTAGCTGCAGTCATTGATTTTTGTTAGTGGAAGATGCTGCCCAGAATGTATAGGCCTACCACAGTCAGAATGCTCATGTGAGGTAGTTGCATTATTTGAAAGCTTTGTAAAAAAGAAAAGAAAAAAACCCAAATCATTTTAACAGCTGTGGGAAGAATGGCCTTCCAGCAGTTACGGAACTGAGCTGGAAATGAGCAAAAAATTTGATCTGGAAAGATTTGTGTGCAGTTATTGGCCTTTTTTTAATCCCAGTGATCTAACTTAAGTAGCCACAGAAGTGACATCTATGTTTTGGGATTTCCGTGGTGGTCGTACTCTCCGCTATCCCACACAAAGCAGCAGACAGTTTCTCCCAGAAGCTGCCAGCAGCAGAATACACCATCTTCTTGGTACATAGAGCTTGTGCAGAGAAGAGGGGTGGCAGGTGTCTTCTGTTCAATGCAGAAAGCTGCCTGCTGGTACCTCTGCAGTTGGCGTGATGGGAGACGTAGTGCTGCATGGTGAAGCAACTGTCTGTATTACCCATTTCTCTTCTCACCACTTGAAAAAAAGAATTTGGGATAAATTAAAAATAACCAGCTGGAATTCTGTTATACTAGCTGGGGCTATTTTAGTGTCCATGATGATGCAACTAGCTTTCTAAAAATATGGATCTTGCAAGTTGACCCCCTAACGTATAGCTGCAGTAGATAGTGTTAGATATGAATTTCCCGATTTTTCCAAAATTTAATGTTGAGACTTGCTACCACTTCAACTTGATTTTTAGGTCTGCCCTTTGAGATTGTTACCGTACAACCATCTTCCATCAGCATCATACAAATCCTGAATATCACCACAAGCACTGGGAGACAGTATGTAATTCCTTCCTTTGCTTAGGCTACACAGAACTGAAGGTTGAATAAGAAATGCAAGTGCTACATGTGGATGGATTGCATGCAGACACAGTAAACTCTGAGTCATCAAAGCTTACCAACACTAAACACTGGGAGATATTGGTGTATAATTTCTATAACATTAAAGAAGTCTGTTATGTGTCACTGTTGCCAAAGATTTCACCATGATGTGAGAAATAGTTAATCACTTAACTCACTGTGTAAGAGCAACAAATGCACCGGTCTGTTCCAGTTTATTCTTCCACTCTGCAGTGCAACTATGCCTATCACAATGAAGGCAGCTAGAATGGGATCATTAGGGCTCTGGTCCATCAATGCTTCTCCATTCCCAGAAACTGAGAAGCCTTTGATAATGATCTCTTATTTGCTGGGAGATCATAGAATACTGTGTTTGAAAAGTCACTCTGTCAGTGCTCAAGCTAGATGCAGTGCTTATGTGTCATGCCTAGGATGTCCTTGCCCCTCAGTCTCTGTACTTTGGTGGGAGTTCTGGCAAAGGGCTAGAGCATCTATCAGGCTCTTTCAGTATCCTGCTTCTCTTCAATTCCTTCTCCATTTTCCCTTATTGCTCTCTCACTTGTGTGTCCTTCCACTGTACTGTAGGAGTCAGGAGATTCTAAAAACATTTGATTACGTGGAAAAAAAAAAAAAATTAAATAATATAAAAAAAAGAAGATTGGGTATAAAGTTGTTCTTGAGCAAATTACGTCTTTTTCAGTCATTTTCCAAACTTTACGTTATCTAATGGGCTGCTAGTGTACTTCATTTTCCTTCACATTTTCATGGTGATTTTTCAGTGATTCTGTGAAAAGAAATTTGGACTCTTGTTTTAATTACCTATATGCAAATGCTTTCTAATAAGTTAAATATTGACGCAAAAGAAAGCAAGCAAAGAATATACACAACATACAGACTCAGTGTGATCAAGGATAGGGCTTAAGCTCAACATTTACTGATCATAGTTCAGGTTTAGTTGTATAGGATGCTCAGGTGCCACGTATCTTCTGCCATCAGTCACACACAAGTGTTTTGCTTTGCACAGAGCCCTTACTTCCTTGCTGTAGTTTTTGTCCTGTGTAGCATGTGAGTTTAACTAAGCCTGATCTAAAGCTATGAACTTTTTCAGTTAGCTTACATACCATAGTGTTTTGTTTGACACTGACTGGGTGCTGTGGTGGTATCAATGCTAGTTAATGTTAGAATTTGGAGTTCACGTTTGAGATGTATACAGAAGAAGTAATCACGATAGTTTTTAAACAGTTGCATGTAAAGCACATTGATCTTGGGAAGCTCCATGTTCATGCAGTTTAGGATTTGGACTAAGGACCCTATGCTGTGTCCATAAGAACTAACATCTGCAATGTCTCTGGCTTCATCATGTCAGACTACTGTGTGAAGTTGTGTGGTGAGCAGCCTGTCCTGTGAAAATGGAGGGCCCATGTCAGCTTACTAGAGAGTATTACCAGAACTTTGGTTAATTGTGCAAAGCTGTTTAACCTTATGAAGCTAGACTATGAGATAAGCAGATCCGGAAGAGGCATAAAAGATGTCAAGACAATCTCATTTCCAGGTTGACATAAACTAGCTAATTTAGAAACAGAAAGCTGTCTTCGACCCTAGTACTGCACCATGATATGCTTAAATAACCATTTCTTATTCAGTATGTGCATCCTTCTTCCCTATCCAAATTCATTGCTGCTAAGGAGCCTGAAAGGGGCCTGATTTTCGTGGAATATTGACTTCTACTTTATGGAAGTGGGGCCTCCCACTAGAATGTCTTAAGTTAGGTGCTCACAAGCAATGCTTCAAAAAGCTTTGTCACTTTAGGAACTGTATATCTCTGTTGTAGAATGAAGTAGCAGAGAATATTGAAGGTTAGACAAAGGCATGCCAGTTGAGCTGTAGTGTGTGAAGAAGCATACAATTCCTGCTTACAGAGGATTTATGCAATATCATTCATCTCTACACAGCCATTATCATGGATGTTAAAAATCTAACCATTATTTGAGATTAAGACAAAACAAACAAACAGGCTTAAAAACCCCAAGCAGTATGAATAGGTAGACGTTTTAAAAAATGAATAGTATTTGAAATGACTCAGTAAGTGCTATCAGGAGAACTCCGGAGTATTCACAGCATAAGAAGCAAACAGAAATTACTTGTATTCATAGGCACTGTTGCTGTGTAATTATCAAAAGGCTGAGTCAAAACTGAGCAAGTCTGTCAAAAATTCAGCATGTGTCAGGAAATATTTCCTAGCTAATAAATAACATGGCAAAAATCTTCCCCTAAAGAAATTACCAGCTCCTTTGCATATCTGAATGATATGTAATGGGAATAAGTGAATACAGAGTCAGCAATTGTGTGAGGAAAGAAGCCACATTGCTCCTTTAATTTTTGGCAGTGCCTGAGGTCAGAAGTCCCTTTGTTCTTTCTTTATGTCCCATTAGAGCAAACATAATCTGCTTCTTTTCTCTTAAGGCTCTTTTTTTACTGTCCAACTTTTTTTTTTCTTTTTTAAATAAAATAAAAATGTCTGTGTCGCAAACTGTGACTGTGTTGGCTCATTATTATTATTTTCAACACTTGCATGTTAATGACATGTTGCCTTATCCTAAATTGTAATATTTTTCAAAGGAAAAAGCCCTCTTTAAAGAGGCAGAGTAGTAGGGTTGCAATTTATTGCTTAAAACTTCAAACAGTAATAGTTAATGTGCATTTTGTTAAAGTACTAACTGTGCATCAAGTATTTACAGTGTATAAGGCTACTTGTATAATAACATGCTTTATTTATGAATGCTTCCGCCATGTTGCATGATAGTGCTTTTCAGAAATGGAAAAATTGACTAGTTTTGTTTTGCCTTTCAGCTTTCAAGCTCTTTGGGGCCAGCGTTTTTGTTTGCTTAAAAGTCATTACTGTTCCATCAAACGCAGTGGAGAACTCATCCATTTGCTGTAGGTGCTTACAGCAGGAAAAAGTTAAATAATAACATTGAGTGCATATGTGGTGTTATGTTTGTAAGCATTGTTCCTTCTCTGGAGAGTAGGAATCAGAAAGGTTTCTCAAATTGCTGTTAACTAGGGACTGAGCTGTAACAAATCCGTGTCTGCTTCATGCTTGTCACTGTGTCGTTCACCATAACAGTATGGGATTCTGCAGTGACAGCAGGGGTAGTACCTGGATCTGCACGCAGCACAAATCTCAGCCCATTGCCACTGGAGGAAGGACTCTGCATGGCTTTGGTATTCATGTATGTCTCTCTACTAGTATATGCTACCTTGTGTAAGAAAAAGCAATTAATTACTGCATTAGTACCAGTAATAACAGTAGAGCTGGTGGCTTTTATTTGCTCTAGGACATTAAGTTGCTTTATCCTTTCCCAGTGGTTAATTTTATAGAAGACAGTAAGAAAAGACCTGCATGACAAGGGTGTTTATATTTGAGTGACACACAAATCTTTTTTCCTGTTTATGAACAGATTTCCCTAATTATTAAAATCCCACCATGTAAGATGCTTAAGGGTAGTTGTTTCATCATGAGCCATATGTTTTCACATGAGACAATGCAGTAAACGTGCATTTGTGAATGGGATCATATGATTCAGCATCCCCAAACATGGTGGTCTCTGCAGCAAGGGACACTACTAGGCTTATTTCTATAAGATCAGCATCTTATAACTTTTTTTAGTGCCCTGGCCTGGAACCGCAAGTGATCATAATTTTTGCAACTAGTATAACAAAATTTAATTTGGAAGCCCTATATAGGGAAAAGGTGCTTTTGCTTTCACAAAATGCATTTTTCTTTCTGGCATTCATTCTTTCACTGATTTCAATTTGTTACTCACATATCAAGAAGCACCAAGACATGTGGCCAAGTTTTGGGGCTAGGATTGCATACAGTGAGAGGAAGGCTAAAAGATGACAGCTATTAATTCCTCACCATATCTGGTGTTTTTTCTTGATTGGTGATCACGTGGTGTTTTTTGACTGTACCTTTTGTACTCTCTAGCAGCTGACAATGATTGCAATTTTAGCCTTTTCATTCTGTACCATCTCTGTAAGTCAGTAGGCAGCATTGCTGATTTCCCCACTGTCCTTCTGCCATCTTGTCTGGGTGGTTTATAGCTCTAATCCTGATCTTCATCTTCCTGTCACCTTCTCTTAATGATTTAATTTTGCCCTTTATTTTGCAAACCCAGACTTCTTCAGAAACTGCATATAGAAGTGCAGCTGATAAGTGATGTATTTGGGGCTGCCAATGAACATGTGACATTTCTTATTCCTTCTTTGTCTGTTTTTCTTGGTGCTTTCACAATACATACATGTCCATTCATACCTCATTCAGACTATTCTTTGTAGTCCTGTTACAGATCTCTGCACATTTAATCCGTTGTTGGGATTCAGAAATATCCTTTGTTTAAGTACAGGTGAGTTCCATAATCCATTTGAATTCTCTAGTCCTTGAGAAGAAGAAATATATCCTAAAAGCTGTGGGTATATGCTCTGTTTTGTTTTACTGTGGCCTGAGGAGTCACTAGTGTTCCTCTTCTCCTCTGTCCTCCCTCCAGTTAGAAAATACCACTTTAATTGGGTGTAGCATCCAAATGAACTGATGAGTCCATGTTGCCTTATGACAAGCACTGCACTTGAAGGAATTCCTATGTTGTGCTTTATGTTTATCTTTTCTGTCCCTTTATTAACTGGAATCTTTGTCTGAAATATAGATAGGACCTTTATGCTTCTTGTAAAAGCATCATGAACTAAGGAAAAAATAGAGGATACTGACTTCATTAGCTTATATTGTGGTTAAATGGTTTAAGAGAGAGGAAGAGTGCTTGTATGTTATGTACATAATAAGCGGAGCAGATAATATATTATATGGAAAAACTAATTTGTAGGGAGATTGGAGTATGTTTGTTTATTTTACTAAGAGGCACTATCAGTGCTAGAAATGTGAGTGGTAATACCTATTCTGCAATAATAGATAATCTTTTGAGAGCAGTTGGCTCTGTCATCTTTTTTGGCTTTGGCTTTTTTGTTGGGGTTATGGATGCTCTGTTCCTTTGATTAGTTTGTGTTAGCTGATTGTTTTTCTAAGGAAATTTGATGATGTTGAAGTAAAAATATTTGAATTGATGCTTAAATAGTAAAAGGAGGTGGGTAGGTGTTTAATTTGAAGTTATGTTCCATTTTATAGAGGATTTTTATAGAGGATTTTGAAAATATATGTGAGTGATAGTAGATTTTGTTTCCTTTCTATTTGTAGAACCTTGTATATTATGATTAGCATTTGCTTTTCCAGGGCTAAGATCTTAGATAGCAAGTGATGAAGCAACCTTTCTCTTATTGGAGGTCAGGTAAGGGAAAGGTCTTTCATTTCCTTTCCCAAACTCTTGGTATTTGCCAACCAATACAGAGGTGATTGAAAGTGGTGTTTTAAAACTAAAAAAAAAAGATATTCTTAATGCTTCTACAAGACCTGTCTTCTTTTTATGAAGAGAAGGGGTGGCTCACTGATATGACCTTTCCCTTCTGGGGCTATTTTTGCATTATAATTTAGGTCATAACTTCTTAGAACCTACATAGCTGAAGCTAGTTGCTAATTCTAGGTGTATTAATTTTAATTCTGAATATGAGACATTGTAAGACCTTGTTTTACAAAAGTGTTGGGTATACATAATGTCTATGAAAGTCTCTAAATCTCGAATTTGTAGTATTTAATACAAAACAGGCATTTTTGTTCATAGAACAGCCCAAGTTGGAAGGGACCTTAGAAGATCATGGAAAAGGGAGCCTATATGAAGTTATATAGCACCCTGTCTAGTTGCATCTTGTTGAGTCTTGACAAAAGTGGGTTTATTAAAAGGTAATGCCACAATGGCAAAGCAGATTTTTTTTTAATATTTAATTTTAGACTTCAGACAGTATTTTCCTCTAGATTGCAACCTTTGACAGAAATAGTTTATTTTGCACTGAAGCTATAATTACCACCTCCTGTCTCTGCAAAGCCAAAGAATGACGAAATGAATAGGCCTTTTTTAAGGTATTATATTTTAGGGTTTGATAAAGGATAATGAGATGTCTGTCTTCAATAAGTTACTTGTAGTCTCTTTTATATAATTTGATTCTTTCTCCTATTTCTTTATTTTAGATTTTTTTTTTTTTTTTTTTTTTGTTGCCTTCCTAAAAAGAAGTGGAGTATCTCTCAGCTGTTTTTTTCTGTTCATGAAGGGTCATGGAAGGCATGCTAAGGCACATGAAAAACAACAGGGTGGTCGGTGACAGCCAGCATGGCTTCATTAAGGGGAAATCCTGCCTGAGCAATCTGGTGGCCTTCTATGATGGGGCTAAGGAACTGATGGACAGGGGTAGAGCAGTTGATGTCATCTACCTGGACTTGTGCAAAGCGTTTGACACTGTCTCACATGACATCCTTGTCCCTAAGTTGGAGAGACATCAATTTGATAGGTGGACCACTCGGTGGATAAAGAACTGGCTGGATGGCCGCATGCAAAGAGTTGTGGTCAATGGCTCAATGTCCAGCTGGAGGCCAGTAACGAGTGGTGTCCCTCGGGGATTGGTGTTGGGACCGGTCTTGTTCAACATCTTTGTCGGTGACATGGACAGTGGGATTGAGTGCGCCCTCAGCAAGTTTGCCAATGACACCAAGCTGTGTGGTTCGGTTGATACGCTGGAGGGAAGGAATGCCATGCAGAGGGACCTTGACACGCTTGTGAGGTGGGCTGATGCCAACCTGATGAAGTTTGACCATGCCAAGTGCAAGGTCCTCCACCTGGGTGGGAGCAATCCCAGGCACAGCTACAGGTTGGGCAGAGCAGAGTTTCAGATCAGCCCTGCAGAGAAGGACTTGGGAGTGTTGGTTGACGAGAAAATGAACATGAGCCGGCAGTGTGAGATTGCAGCCCAGAAAGCCAACCGTGTCCTGGGCTGCATCAAAAGGAGCGTGACCAGCAGGTCGAGGGAGGTGATCCTGCCCCTCTCCTCTGCTCTCCTGAGACCTCACTTGGAGTATTGTGTGCAGTTCTGGTGTCCTCAACATAAAAAGGACATGGAACTGTTGGAACAAGTCCAGAGGAGGGCCACGAGAATGATCAGGAGCCTGGAGCACCTCCTGTATGAAGATAGGCTGAGAAAGTTGGGGCTGTTGAGCCTGGAGAAGAGAAGGCTGTGTGGAGACCTCATAGCATCCTTCCAGTATGTGAAGGGGGCCTATAGGGATGCTGGGGAGGGACTCTTCATGAGGGACTGTAGTGATAGGACAAGGGGTAACGGGTTCAAACTTAAACAGGGGAAGTTTAGATTGGATATGAGGAAGAAACTCTTTCCTGTAAGGGTGGTGAGGCACTGGAATGGGTTGCCCAGGGAAGTTGTGAATGCTCCCTCGCTGGCAGTGTTCAAGGCTGGACTGGACATATCCTTGGGTGGCATGGTTTAGTGGGAGGTGTCCCTGCCGCTGGCAGGGGGGTTGGACCTAGATGATCTTAAGGTCTTTTCCAACCCTAACTATTCTATGATTCTATGATTCTATGATTTGAAGGAGAATGATGCATCCACTGGTTCAGATAACATTTTCATGCTGCCTAAATCTGAGAATTATGGGGGTCTGAACTAATAATCATAGTGTCAGACTTGAGTGTGTGTGGGGGAAAGTATGAACTGAGTTAATGGATAAGGATGGCTCCCTGATTTGTGGTTGCCAGTTAGCAGGGAAAGCAGTGATTTTTAACAATGTGTGGGCATTACAGAGATGATCTTTTTGACTTGGCAGAAGCTTGTAAGGTCATTCCTATCATCTTTGTTAGTGTCCTCTTTCCTTTTTCCATCACCCTATTTGGGAAATGAAAGATA